>CM038052.1:115143853-116393853 GCA_021397845.1 Areca catechu
TTGTAGAGGGTTCCATCTAAGATGACGTACTGAGATGCCATACAGCGGATCTTCTTGGCCTCTGTCTTATCTTCAGGCAGTTCTCCTTCATTCAAGAATCTGATGATGGGATCCATCCAGCTTGGCTTAGCATCAATCTGGCGCACCTCTGCAGCCTCTTTGGCAATGCTTGGAGTTTCAAGATGTTCAACAAAGGTGCGCCCGAGAGACTCCGGTGCTGTAGTCGCCAATCGAGACAGTGCATCTGCCCGGGAGTTCTCTGATCGGGGAACATAAATAATTTCAAAATGTTTCAGTTGAGAGGATAATGCCTGAACCTTCTCCAGGTATTGCACCATGGTTGGATCTTTGGCTGCGTACTCTCCATTAACTTGATTCACAACCAGTTGAGAGTCGGAGAAGGCTCGGAGTTGCCGAACTCCCAGATCTTTGGCGATCCGAAGTCCGGCGAGTAGAGCCTCATATTCAACCTGATTATTGGAGGTGTGGAAGGAGAAACGAAGTGCATACTCTATAATCTGGCCATCAGGTTCGGCCAACATGAGTCCAGCTCCGCACCCGGTAGCATTGGAAGCTCCGTCCACATGAAGCACCCAGATGGACTTCATCTCCTTCGGGGCTTCTTTTTCATTCGAAGAGACTTCATCTTCGGACTTCCAGGTGCACTCGACCAGAAAATCGGAGAGCACCTGGGCCTTCATAGCCGCTCGGGGCTAGAAGCTAATGTCAAATTTGCTTAGCTTCATAGCCCACTTGGCTATCCTTCCAGAAGTGTCCGGAGATCAGAGAACGGCCTTGAGAGGTTGATCAGTCAGCACCATGATAGCATGGGCCTGGAAATATGGCCGTAGCCGCTTTGCCACAATCACTAAAGAGTAGATCAGCTTCTGCATCCTTGCATATCATGTTTCTACGTCATGCAGGATCTTGCTGATGTAGTAGATCGACTTGTGGGACCCGTCTTCCTCTTTTCGGACAAGAACTGAGCTGACTGCTTTGTCTGAAGCAGAGAGGTACAGGTAGAGGACCTCGCCTTCTTTTGGCTTGGAGAGCAACGGCGGGGTCTCCAAATACTTCTTCAATTCCTCAAAGGCAGCGCGACAGTCTTCGGACCATTCGAAACCCTTTGATTATCGGAGTACCTTGAAGAACGGAAGACATTTCTCGACAGACCGAGAGATAAATCTGCTTAGGGAGGCAATCCTCCCTGTTAACTGTTGGACTTCCTTTTTATAGGAGGGATGTCGCATATCCTTCAAGGCCTGGATCTTCTCAGGGTTGGCCTCAATCCCTCGTTTAGTGACAAGGAAGCCCAGGAATTTACCCGACGTGACTCCGAAGGTGCACTTCGCCGGGTTTAACTTCATTTTGTAGCGCCGGAGAGCGCTGAATGACTCCTCCAAGTCGCTGATGTGGTCTCTCCAGTGGAGACTCTTTACGATCATGTCGTCAACATAGGCCTCCATATTCCTTCTCAGTTGTTTTTCAAACACCTTATTGATGAATCTTTGAAATGTTACTCCGACGTTCTTGAGACCGAACGGTATCATCTTGTAGCAATAGAGACCTTTGTCAGTGACGAATGTCGTCTTCTCCTCATCTTGCGGATCCATTCTGATCCGGTTGTAGCAAGAGAATGCGTCCATAAAGCTCAGTAACTAGTGGCCGGCGGTAGCGTCGACCAATTGATCAATCTTTGGGAGAGGGAAGCTATCTTTTGGGCAAGCATTGTTGAGGTCTGTATAGTCGATACAGATCCTCCACTTGCCACTAGCTTTCTTCACCATTACCACATTGGCAAGCCACTCGGGATAGCTGGCCTCTCTGATGAACCCTGTCTTGAGGAGCTTGCCAACCTCTTCATCAACAGCTTGCTGTCTTTCGGGGACGAAGCTCCTCTTCTTCTGTCGCACCGATTTGTACTCAGAGGTTACTTCCAGCCGATGAGTAATTACTTTGGCGGGAATCCCGGGCATATCCGAAGCTGACTAGGCGAAGACATCGATGTTGTCCATGAGGAAACGGATCAGCTTCATTCTGGTTTCTTCATCAAGGGCGCTCCCGATTTGCACAACTCTGGAGGGATCTTCCTCTTTCAAAGGTATCGAGATGGTCCTCTCCATAGGTTCACCAAGGTTTGTGGCTGAACCCCTCGGATCCAGCTAATCCGGGAGAGTCGAATCTTTGAAGTGCCTGTCTTCAATCATTAGACACTACCGTGCCATCCTCTGGTTCCCTCTAACTTCTCCAACACCATTCCTGGTAGGGAAGCGTACTAAGAGGTAGTGAGAGAAGATCACGGTCCAGAACCTATTCAAGGCGGGCCTCCCCAGAATAATGTTGTATGCAGAGTGGATCTGGACCACCGTGAAGTTGATCGGCAATGTCTTTTGTCGAGGCTCCGAGCCGAGGGTTACAGGCAACACTATCTCCCCTTCGGCATACACTTGGTTACCTCTGAAACCAGAGAGTGGTATGGGGGATCTCTATAGTTGATGTCTAGGCAAACACATTTTGGAGAATGCATCGTACATCAAGACATCAGTCGAACTTCCATTATCAATAAGAACTCTCTGTACATCATAATTGGCCACTACGGCCGAAATTACAAGAGGGTCGTCGTGCGGGAGCCGGACTCCCGCAAGGTCGTCATCGAAGAAGAGGATGGAGTTATTATCTTTTAGTCACTTTGAAGCTTCATCTTCATCCCTTCTCCAGTTGGCGAGCCGATGTATCATCCCTACACCTCCGTTGGTGGGCCTTTGGTTTGGCAACTCAGCCTCTTCAGGAGGTGGCTGGGGAACAGTTACTTCCAACCAAGGCCCCTGGTGACCGATGTACCGTCCCAGGTACCCTCTCTTGATGAGGTCCTCGATTGCATCCCTCAGCTAGATGCACTCTTCTATGTTATGGCCATGGTCCTGGTGGAAACGGCAGAATTTGTTCCTGTTCCTTGCGGAAGAGGAGGCCTTCATGGGACAGGACCGTCGGAGATAGTTTTCTTTTTCTATCTCCATGAGGATCTTTTCTCGATGGAGGTTGAGGGGGGTGTATGAGTCGAATCTTCCTCCCAATGCTCTGGGCTTGGGAGGGCTTCTCCGGCGGTCTGCATATTTACCGCCATTGTTATTGGAAGTTTGGGGCCTTGCCCCCTGTTATTTTTCTTCTTTGAAGGGGGTTTCCCTTCAATCAAACGTCAATTCGCCGCCTGCTCTTCAGCATCGGCGTATTTCTGAGCCCTTGATAGGAGCTCAGTGTAGCTTTTAGAGAACTTCTTGTCTAGGAAAAAAGTAAGCTTGGAGGTTCGAAGTCCCTTCTTCAGAGCTGACATGGCCACATGCTCGTTGAGATCGGGGATCTCAAGCATGGCCGCATTGAACCTGGAGATGTAATCTCTCAGGCTCTCTCCTTCATTCTGGTGAAGGAGGAAAAGTGTGTCCGTATTCCGAGAAGTCTTGCAGCAAGTCCTGAAATGTAAGACAAACAATTTTTCTAACTTGGAAAATGAATCGATGGTACCTGGGCGCAGGCTCGAGTACCATATCCGAGTGGACTTCTTCAAGGTAGCCGAGAACGCCAAACAGTACGTCGCATCCGAAGCTCCTTGAATCATCATATGGGCTTTGAAGCTGCCCAAATGGTCGAAGGGGTCGGTGGTGCCATCGTAGGGCTCCATCTGGGAACCCTGAAGTGCCGAGGAATGTCCTCAGCTAGGATGCGGTCGGTGTAGGGTGGGCGCAGATCACCCACAATCAGGTCCTCGAGATCTCTCTGATCCCGCATTCTCTGTTCTCGCACCCTTGCCATCTCTGATTCGATGGCTCTAAACCTCCCGTCATAATCGGGAGTCTGCTTGGACGCTCTCTCCACCGGAGTGGAGTCTTCAGAGGAGGAGGAGGAAGTTTGCCTAGGCCTTTTCCCTTTTTGTGGGGAATCGGCAGACCTAGGCAGTCTCGAAGTTCGACCTTCGGGAGAGGGCCGAAAATGGAGGGAGGGATGTGCTGAATCTTCCCGCGGTGCTCTCCTTCTTCGGGATCGAGAGCTATGTTTAGAAACAGCCGGTGGGTTTGCCACCGGGAAGGCTCTATCTTGAAACTCTTGAACCATGGCCATCAGGTTGGCGACCTGATTCAAAAGAGCTTCGAACTGCTGTGCTCCCACGGTAACCGTGGGAGGTGGGACATTGTTCACCTTCGGGGGTGCAGCCCCCTGAGACGGAGCACGACTCCAACTTGTAGAAGCATTTTGGGCTTTTCCTCTTGCCGTCAGAGAATTCTTTGTTTCTTCCCCTTGTCTGGGAGGGAGCTTAACAAATGTGCTCCCCAACCTGGCGCACCAATCTGTTGGCGTGGAGCCCCTGGATCGACCGATCGGAGCCGCTGCATCGCAGGACCGCTTCCTGGTTCACCTGCAAAACAAGTCCCTTGTCGGAGTTGTTCCGATGGAGGACACTCCGATGCCTAAGTCAGTGGCAGATTCCAGCCACAGAATGGGGAAGATGTCGAAAGTGGAAGAGAAAAAGAGCTCTTCGAGATTGAGAATGTATATGTGCGAGATTATTTACGCGTACCTCTCGAGCCATCCTCCTTACCCATATTCAAAAGATGGCCTCCGGTCTGTGGCCCGCTCTTTTTCCGGAGATCATGGAGAGCCATTCACTCCCATGATAGTCGATCATAGGTTGTCAATGAGCAATTTCGGCCAGATCGGAGGCGTGGCTGCAGGAATTGCACGCCATGATCATGGCATGATGAGTGTCGACTATAACCGTTGGTTACAGTTTCCTTTTTGGATCAGATTGTGGTTCAAGCTTCGGGTTTCCCCTTGCGTGGGCCGAAGGCTTAATATTTCCCCAAGACCAGATATTATGTCTATGACGGGGACCGAAGTTTGTGTCTTCGAAAGTCGGTGAATAGTTTAGACTTCGGCCGAGGCCGAAGGGCTGGCCTTCAGATATCGTAGTTCGATGTGAAGCCTTGAGTTGCTTACAGTTAGTCTTCGCTTAGTCCGAAGCTCGTAGCCCGGAGAACCGGGGCTTCGATAAGTCGAACCGAAGCCTGGTCCATAGCTGAACTAGGATATCCCAACAGCATACATGCATTATTTTCCCAGCGAACATGCATCTATATATGCATGCATTATTTTCCCAGTGAACTCCAGGTCCTATGTAACATAAAAAATATGATTAGACCATCCAGATAATAGTCCAGGTGGAAAAGATGTTGTTACATCCCATACACATCTAAAGTTTGAAACATGATACTGCAATTGCTCAAATAAATTCCAGTTTAATTTCTGACCTACATATGAAAGTGTAAAATTTGTTAGGAAATTTTTAGATCTAAACTTTCCTCCTAATACTTGGATTAAAGTTGGAATAATGTCCTCGCCAGCTAGTGAAAAAGGCTGAACCATCTTTATTATACCAAAAATAGATATTCTAGTACTATTAAAATAGTTCCTGCAAGTTATTCTCTTCGCTTGTCAAGCTAGTCCCTTTGAATCCCTTTAGCAAATGCCAATACCACCTTCAAAAATACTAATTTTTTACATCCCATACCGCTTTTCTTTTTGACAACTACCAACCTTGAAACTATGAATATGAATAGATAACTACCCGATTCATATTCAAACATCCTATTCCATTTATAATTATATTTACTTTTATATAACAATCATAATTTTTTTAAAAAATAAATAACTATATCAATATAATATTAACTTGATTTATTTTTTATTTAATATTATCTTTGATTTTTTTAAAATTTTATGATCATAAAATTTAATCGTCTGACTTAAATCCTTATTTTCGATATCCAATTTATATCCATTTAAAACAAATATAAATATAAATTTTTATATCCAACTGGCATCAATATTTCTATATATTTATTAAATAAAATAAATATTGTTGTACCCATCCGACTGATCCTGGGTCGGACCGGCCCAGAGGCCTGACCAGCCGACCCGAGGGAGGAGAGGTCCGAGCAACCCCTTCCTTCGAGGTCCGCCCGATCGGCTCTCGCAGAGATCCTTGCTGATTTCTTCTCCAGGAGGCCAACCCCTCAGGGTTGAGTCCTGAACGACCCTCTCCCGACAAGGCGTGGCTGACCCCCTCTAAGGGTCTCTTGGAGTATTCAGAGGCCTCTTCCCATAAGTGCATCATTTGGTTTCCTTGGAGCTCCTGGCGGACTCCCCGTCGACCGGACGACTCCCTCCAGCTAAATCACTCGAAGGCTCCAGAAGCCCCTTTCGAGTTGGTACCGGAATTCTGTTGTAACAAACTCCACGACGTGGCCACGACTTCATGCCACCTGGCCATCACTCTGATCCTCCTAGGGGCAAATCGAAGCTTTTCAACCTCCCCCTAACAGAATTTGGCGACATTCCACGCCTATTAAAGGTGCCTGGGGGACCTCCGTTCAAGGGAGGAAAAAAGTATCCTCTTCCTTTCCCGTGGGCGATTCTTTTTCAATCTTCTCTATTTTGATGCTCCAAATCCTCTGCTAACTTAAGCATCGAAGTGTCGCCCGCCGGAGCACCTCCGGCACTCAGGGGACTTTGTGCAGGTCGACCGGTAGAGGAGCTCTTCAGCGTGGCCGATCGGGCCCGGTATAAAGGAAGGTGTGGCAATAAATTGGTGCTAGAGGAAGGGGGTGAACCTTCGTTCCGCTCTCCACTCTAAAAGGAAAGATTGACCGAGAAAATATGGCGATGGTAAGGGAAAGAACTCGAAGTACCTCCACTAGGAGAGGACATTCTCACCATAGGTCTGAAGCACCTCACAGGGAGGATGACACCGCTGCTGCCGCTAAGCCCACCATTACTCTGGGATTGCAGCAATTCCAGATGCTGGTGAACCGCATCGAAACGCTCACCACGGTGGTCCAGCGTTTCCAGGAAGCAGCCGACAATCGGCAGCAACCGCCTACGGTGTCTTGCGTCAATCATCAGCCGGCCATCGGGGCAAGTCAGCAGCCGGAGGTGCCCCCGCCTCCGTCCCACGCTGTTCCGGAGCCCCGAAGGTCCTGGGGACTCGTGCAGACGGGAAGAGGGTGAGGTCGGCTTCCCCCTCTTTCACTGACTCCGCCCCCCTTGATGGTCGGCACCCTGTCGAAGATTTGCGCAACTACGGCAGCAAAATCATGCGCATGGAAGAGCACATTGCTGAAATTATCGAATGGCAGAAAGCCGAGAGGGGGTAGGCGTACGACACCCGCCCACCTTTTTCTACTGAGATCTTGGGGGAGCCCATCCCCCGTCACTTTAAAATTCCTCAGGTGGACCCCTATGATGGCACCACTGACCCGCTGGACCATCTGGGCACCTACAAGGCCCGCATGATGATACAGGACACCTCCGACGCCCTTCATTGCATCGCCTTCCCAGCAAACCTGAAGAAGGTCGCTCGAATGTGGTTCACCGCCATCCGACCATGTACGATCCGCTCTTTTTCTCAACTTGAGAACCTTTTTCTTTCTCATTTCAGGATATGCAGTCGGATCCCGAAGAACACCGACTGCCTCTTCCTCATGCTACAGAAGGAGGGGGAGACCCTCTGGGACTACATGGCCCATTTCAACTCAGCGGCCATGGAAGTCCCGGATTTGAATGAGGCGATAGCGATGTCAGCCTTCAAGAGAGGGCTCCGCTTGTCCAGACTCACATTCTTCCTGGACAAGAAGTTCCCGATGAGCTACACTGAGCTATTGGCCAGGGCGCAGAAGTACGCCCTGGCAGAGGAGCAATCGCGAGTCGACGCCAGGCTGAAGAGAGGTCGGCCCCCAAGAAGCAGAGTGATAAAGCCCCTGCGGCCCGACCCCCTGGTGATGACAGTCGATCCACCCAACGCCGAAGCCCAAAGCAAAGGGACTTCTTCAAGAGGTTTGAGATCTATGCGCCCCTATCCCTTCCAAGGAAGAAAATCCTCATGGAGATCGAGAACGAGGCCTTCTTCCAAAGGCCTCGACCGATAAGGGACCCTCTTGTCACCAGAAATATAAACAAGTACTGCCGATTCCATATGGACCATGGGTACAACACCGAAGAGTGCCTCCAGCTAAAGGATGCCATTGAGGACTTCATTAAGAGAAGGTACCTGAGTAAATATGTCCGACCCCACCGGGATCGAGCCGAAGTCTCAACTGCCAGAGACCCTCCGGAGGAGGCAGAGCTCCACAACCAGCGCCCGACAGATGGGGGCATTGGCATGCTACATCGGCGGTCCGGCTGGGGACACGAAGGGGGCCAAGACATTGTAAAGAGACCCAAGGGTTCCAATACAATCAGTTTCTCTGACGAAGACCTCTTGAAGCCTTATCTTCCAGGAGATGACCCTGTAGTTGTATCGGCAATCATTGCCAATTATGATGTAAAGCATATCCTCATTGATAATAGAAGTTGTGCAGAAGTTTTGTTATATGACGCCTTTGTCCGAATGAACTTGTCTAGATCGAGATTGCGAGAATCCCTAATGCCACTGACTGGCTTTAGGAAAAACTCTGTTGGGGTCGAAGGAGAAATAACTTTGCCTGTGACCATCGGGACAGAGCCTTATCAGCGGACTTTCCCCATCAACTTTGTGGTCGTTCGTACGACCTCGGCATACAACGTCATTTTGGGTCGACCGGCCCTCAACAAGTTTCGGGCCATCGTATCCACTTACCATTTGCTAGCAAAGTTTCTGACTTGTAACGAGGTCGGAGAAATGAGGGAAGACCGCAGAATGGCTAAACAATGCCTGGCTATTCATGACAAACAGTTGGATGGGCGCCCCACACTTGAACAACTTGACCCCCCAAGATGAAGCCGACAACCATGGCCAGCCTGTTGGGAAGATCGTGTTCGTTCTCCTTAGGGAGGACGACCCCACAAGGGTCTTTCAAATCGAGAGCACACTGGATGAAGAGGCCAGGCAGGAGCTGATTAGCTTCTTGAGGGGTAATGCTGATATCTTTGCCTGGTCGACATTGGACATGCCAGGCATCCCGTCGAACGTCATCACTCACTAGCTTAAGGTGGATCCAACTTATAGACCCGTCCGACAAAAAAAGAGGAGCTTTGTCGTCGAAAGATAGAGAGCCATCGAAGAAGAGGTGAAGAAGCTATCTGACGCTAGCTTCATCAGGGAGGCCCATTATCCCGAGTGGCTAGCCAACGTCGTCATGGTGAGAAAGGCTAGTAGGAAATGGAGGATCTGTATGGATTATACTGACCTCAACAAGGCTTGTCCAAAGGACAGCTTCTCCCTGCCAAAAATCGATCAACTAGTAGATGCGACAGCTGGCCACCAACTCTTAAGTTTCATGGATGCCTTCTCCGGGTACCACCAGATCAGGATGCACCCCGAAGATGAAGAGAAGACGGCCTTTGTCACAGATAGAGGACTGTATTGTTACAGGATGATGCCTTTCGGCCTAAAGAATGCGGGCGCCACTTTCCAAAGACTGATCAACCGAGTCTTTGAAGGGCAACTCGAAAAGAATATGGAGGCGTATGTCGATAATATGATTGTCAAGAGCCTCCACAGGGCTGACCACATCGAGGACTTGCAGGAATCCTTTGACATGCTGAGATGCCATCAGATGAGGCTAAATCCTGCTAAGTGCATATTTGGGATGACCTCCGGGAAGTTTCTTGATTTTCTGGCCACTCAAAGGGATATTGAAGTCAACCCTGAGAAAATCAAAGCTATCATTGACATGACACATCCAACCAGTAAAAAGCAGGTGCAATAACTCACGGGCCGCATCGCTTCTCTCAGCCATTTTATCTCCCGATCGGCTGAGAGGTCTCTTCCATTCTTCAAGACCTTGTGCCGGTCGGATCGTTTCCAGTGGACCGATGAATGTCGGTCGGCCTTTGAAGCCCTGAAGGATTATCTGAAGAACCCTCCGCTCTTGGCCAAACCAACAGAGGGAGAAGTATTGTACCTATACTTGTCGGCCTCCGACGAGGTCGTCAGAGCCATCCTAGTACGGGTGGGGGAAAACGGCCAGCAGAAACCTGTCTACTACATCAGTAAAGTCCTCCATGATGCCGAGACAAGGTACCCTAAAGTACATAAGCTAGTCTACTCACTGGTCATAGCAGCAAAATGCCTCCGACCCTATTTCCAGGCACACCCAATCATCGTATTGACTGACCAGCCTCTCAAGGCAATCCTCCGAAGCCCTGACACCTCCGGACGGCTCGCCAAGTGGGTCGTCAGGCTGGGCGAGTTCGACATCTCCTTCCAGTCCCGATCGACCTTGAAGGCTCAGGTAATCGTTGATTTTCTTGCAGAATGTACCTAGGGGTCGAAGGCAACCTCGTCAGCAACTGAAGTGCCCATGGCTGATCTCGTGGAAGGGATCGAGCATGCTTGGACCCTTCATGTGGACGGAGCCTCCAACCTCACGGGGTGTGGGGCAGGCTTGATCTTAGCTGACCTAGATGGGCAATGTCCAAAGTATGCCCTATACTTTACATTTCAGGTATCAAACAACCGGACGGAGTATGAAGCCTTACTTGCAGGATTGAGGATAGCCAATGAGTTAGGCATCAGCAGAATCCGGGCCTTTTCCGACTCCCAGTTGGTAGTCAATCAAATGAAGGGCGAGTTTGAAGCAAGGGACCCTACTTTGACTAAGTACTTAGATAAGGTACGAGGCTTTACATCTCGGCTTAAATTCTTCGAGATTCTTCATATACCTCGACTGCAAAACTCCCAGGCGCATGCTCTGTCACGATTAGCCACTGCCACAGCCGGTACCTCCGACCGGATCTTTGTAGAGCATCTGCAGCACCCAAGCATTGCCGAAGAGATGACTGCAGTTCACCAAGTCGAGCAGGAGACTTCATGGATGGATCCAATCCATATTTTCCTGGTTCAGGGAACTCTTCCGGACAACCCGGCCGAAGCTAAGCGTATACGCTCGACAGCTTCTAGGTATGTCATCCTCGATGGGGCCCTCTACAAGCGATCATTCTCACAACCGCTGCTAAAGTGTTTGGGACCGACCGACATGGATTATGCACTCAGGGAGGTACATGAAGGCATTTGCGGCGACCTCCTTGGAGGGAGATCCCTGGCTTATAAAATTATCCGGCAGGGATATTATTGGCCTATAATTCAGAAGGACACGTTGAACTTCGTACGAAAGTGCGATGCGTGTCAAAGGTACTCTAGTATCCAGAGGTGGCCCGCCAGCCACCTGACCCCGCTTACGACACCTTGGCTATTTGCACAATGGGGCACGGACATCCTAGGACCCTTTCCCCCAGCATCCGGCCAACGAAAATTCCTTCTTATGGCCATTGATTACTTCACCAAATGGGTAGAAGCTGAAACATTGGCATAAATAACGGAAGCCAAGGTGGAAAACTTCATCCAGAACCATATTATCTTCCGATTCAGCATTCCACAGACAATCATTACTGATAATGGAAGACAGTTTGACAACTCTAAGTTTCGGGATTTTTGCCAGCAATACCATATTTTCCATCGGCTTACTTCGGTCGGCCACCCCGAGTCCAATGGAGAGACTAAAGTCACTAATCGAACGATCCAGCATGGACTGAAGACCCGGCTGAACGAGACCAAAGGGCTTTGGGCAGAAGAGCTTCACTCGGTGCTATGGAGGTATCGGAGCCCGAGCGGCGACCGGAGACTCCATTCAACTTGACCTACGGGAGCAAGGCGGTCATCCCCGTGGAAATCTCTTTACAATCCTTGCGGATTGATCATTTCACTGAGCCGACCAACTCGGAGCAGCGGAGGGCTGACATGGATTTACTGGAAGAAACCAGACTCCGGACAAGCTTAAAGATGACAACTTACCATCAGAAGTGGCTAGATATTACAATTCATGGGTCAAGGCACGAACCTTCCAGGTTGGGATCTGGTTTTGCGAAGGATGGAGATTTCGAGGCCGACCGAGCAAGGAAAACATTTCCCCAATTGGGAAGGCCCCTATCGAGTCGTTGAAGTGATTCGGGTCGGAACCTATCGACTCGAACATTTGGATGAACGACAGATAGTACGACCGTGGAGTGTAGACAACCTTCGCAGATACTATCAATAAAGTCTACAACTTCTTCCATGAAGACAAAAGCGGCCCACTCCGAAAGTCCGATCCCGGTTGGCAAAGGCTCTAGGGCAGCCCACTCCGAAAGACCGACTCCGACCGGCAAGGGCTCTAGGATAGCCCACTCCGAAAGTCCAACCCCGACCAGCAAAGGCTCTAAGGCAACCCACTCCGAAAACCGGCAACCACTTCAAAACAGCCCACACGAAGCCGCATGAAGAATGGGCTACAAATTCAGGCTAGCCGACAGACCGAGACTTGGAGCAGATTTCTAAGTACATGGGTCCGGACTAAGCTACCGCCCCACCTAGCCATTCTACCGACTTCAAATTCAGATGAGCCGACCAAAAGCACTTGAGAATTTTCCTAAAACATCCAAATCCGGATTAGGCTAGTGCTTGGCAGCCACTTCAAAAAGCTTACGATCCCGAAGGACCGGCTAAAAATACTTTGAAAAATTTTGAAAAGGTGTTTTGTCTTACGCCCACATACACTGAAGGTAGCAAAAAGACCCTTCTATTAACATCAAAAGTAAACATTTACAAGAAAAGAGGGTCGGACCTTTACAAACTCTTTAGGTCGAACACACGAAAGGTGCAGTAGGGGCCTCAACCTCGGCCCCGTCCCTTACAACTGAAAGTTCAACTGGGACCGTTATAACTAAAGGTTCGACTGTGACATCTACCATCCCTACATCGGCTTGAGCTGGGGCTTCAGCCCTGACTTCTTCTACTTCACCTTCCATTTGGGGCTCCCCTTCCTCCACTGGTCCTTTCAATTCAGCACCCGATAAATCAAGCTCCGGAAAAAGTTCAGCCACCCTCATTTCCCATGTACGATTTTTTTTCAATCTTCTCCATTCTGTTGCTCCAAATCCTCTGCTAACTTAAACATCGAAGTATCCCCCGCCAGAGCACCTCCGGCGCTTAGAAAACTTTGTGCAGGTCGACCGGCAGAGAAGCTCTCCAGCATGGCCGATGGGACCCGATCCAAAGAAAGGCATGGCAACAAATATAAATATAGATACACTAATATTCAATCCATATCCGATATGTTTCCAATCCTACCATCCTAGCAGGACCTAGCCATATTTACAAATCCATTGCACAAGCATGGAGGGGAAGATGAGCTTTGGTGGCTTTTTATGTCATTATCTGTCATGCAAATCTGAAGCTTCACCGTTTCTTATCTTAAAAACACAAATTTGGATCCTATTCCACTAAAATAAGGTCATGGGATGTTAAAATTTGGTAAACCACACAGGCACCATAACCTCAGGAAAATGGTCAATCCGATGAACTTAAAGAACACTAATAAAAATCTTACAGCATCCTCTCTCTCTCTCTCTCTCTCTCTCTCTCTCTCTCTCTCTCTCTCGATCCTAAATTTGTACCCATTTTTAATGAAAATGAACAGAAAGTTGGTGGTCCAGTAGGCCGGTATTCAGCTCGAAATTCTTGGGTAAGGATTTGCAGAAGGAAGAAAAGCCCTCTATAACATTACAAGGAAGAGGGAGGGTGAAGGGAGGGAGAACTTTCTGTGGACCTACAACACTCTCCATACCAGTTGTAAAAGGGAGAGCCAATGCAGGTTGCTGCTTATTTAGCCCTTCCATGATACAAGAGAATGCTCCAAATGTGACACAGCTCTGCAGTAGCGCTTGGGGTGGACCTGGGAAACAAAAAGCCAGGCACAAAGTTGATCAGAATTTAAAAAAGTATGAATTGCTTCTTGCCAAAGAAAAGGTATGAATTATTGGATATATATATATAAAAAGCCATGCCATATTTGAATAAGATCAATTGAATTTGAACTCAGATCTAGTCATATCAAAATTGGATAATGAAGACCCTATATCGATGATCCAATCTATCGAATGTTATCCACTATCTCAAAATTACTTATACATAAAAAATCATATGATTTCAATACCCCTAGCCTATGCATCAGTCAAAAATTGGACAATCTTAATAAAATTAAATTAGATATATCTTTTAATCACTTGATGCATAGGCTAAGGACCTTAAAATTATATGATTTTTTATGTATAAGTAATTTTGAGATAGTATATCACATCCAACAATTTGGATCATCGATGTTGGATCCCAATTATCTAGTTTTGACTTGACCGGATCTAGGCTCAAATCCAATCGACCTTATCCAAGTTTGCCAACATATATATATATATATATAACACTAAAAACTAAAGCAAGCACATTAAAAAAAATAATAAAATTAACTGTAACTTCATTTATATCATCATAATCACAATACACTAAAGAATATAGGATATTTAACATTTGTAACATGATCTAAGAAAAAACAAGCTAATATTACAATCCCATGTACAAAAATCCCATGGCCTGCATTGTCCATCATTCTTAATAACTTGTTTTCAGTGAACCAAGCCACATTGAAAAAAGTAGACTATAAATTACATGCATCTAGGAGCCTGTTGGCTCCCGATCAAATAACCCCTAGAAAACCCATTGCATGTGGGTCTAAAACCCATAGCCCATATTTGTAGTCAAATTTATCTGGGGTTAAACTTGAAACTGACCTGTCTCAAATAGTACCACCCAAAACCATTCATTCCAGGTGGGTTTGTTCAAAAGTGGGTGCAGTCAGATTTTGCCACCCTGCTTCAATGAGGGGAGATACCTTGGTGGGTTCTAGGTAGAAAGGTATAGCTTGATGGAATTTGGAAGAATTTGAGAATGGCTGTCCCCTCCTTTCCTTGTAAATGAACTATCAATTCTTCTTATTACATGAATAAGACTCATGTGATCTTTATATATGTTGCCGCCTAGATCACCATGGCCCGTAGCTCTAGATCACCATGGCCCGTAGCTCTGACGTGTCGCGGACTCGTCGGACTCCCTCTAGGCACTTGGTTCTCTTTTTCGGTCAGCTCCAGGATCCGCATGACCTGCAAAAGAGAGGAGACGCGGGCCCGGAATTCCGATTGAGACACTTCGACGATCAAGTCTGTTGGGACGATCAAGGAAAACAGAACCTCTGTAATAGAGAGCTTGAGATCTCTCCATATAGAGGATGAAAGATGAGATTTAAGAAATGGAAAACAAGATAAAGTGGAGATCAGAAAGCTGGGAGGTTCTCTTGGCTGGTTCCTTGCCCGTTTGCTCTCCGTGTCTTACCAATTGCCTCCCTCGCCCCTCTCAAGGGTCCTTTCTTCTGTTTTATTTGAGAATGGTGGCCCGGACCAAGTCTGAAGCTTCTTCACTGAGATGTCCCTTTCCTGTTATCCCTTTCAGGAGGGGTCTCCCTTTATCTACGGCCTCCCCCCATCGGACCGGTCCTCGGAAGGAGATCCTTCTATTGAGGATGTTCACCAGCATAGTACAGATCTTGTCCCTCTGGTGGTGCAGTTTTTCATGGAAGGGACGGGCGCCGTGCTGCTGAACCCCGATCCATGGTGGGGTGTTTCTATTTCAAAAGGGACCGTCGGAGTGTTGCAAGGCCTGGGAGCTTAATGGAATACTCCTCTTGAAGGAGGTACAAGTTCCGTGTCGCGAGGACTAGAGCCTCCGGTTGTACGGTCGTTGACATGGCGGCACACTATAGGGCCTGGAGCCTGGTAGAGACGCACAATGCAAAGCGTGTAGATGGCGCGTTGCAGAACTTGAATTTCCAGTAGGGCATGCACCATCTCTTGAAGGTTGCAGGTAGTTGGGAGCTCCCATGCAACGGTCTGAACTTCTGCTGATCTTCCCCCCTTGGCTACTGACGGGAGCTTCGGTCTTGGAAAAAAGGGGGAGCTCTATCTCATGAGCTCAACCCCGGCTGGGAGCTCAATCCCGGGAGAGCGGGAGCACGACCTCGACCGGAAGCTTGATCCCGGATGGGAGCTGACCTCGACCGGGAGCTCGACCTCGATAGAATGGGGGAGCTATATCTCGGGAGCTCAACCCCGGGAGAGTAGGAGCACGACCTCGACCGGAAGCTTGACCCCGGATGGGAGCTGACCTCGACCAGGGGCTCGACCTCGGCAGAATGGGGGGAGCTATATCTCGAGAGCTCGATCCCAGGAGAGCGGGAGCACGACCTCGACCGGAAGCTCGACCCCGGATGGGAGCTGACCTCGATCGGGAGCTCGAGCTCGGCAGAATGGGGGGAGCCCTATCTCGGGAGCTCAACCCTGGGAAAATGGGAGCGCTGCCCCGGCTGGGGGCTCCACTCCGGAAGACGAGAGTGCGCTCCAAGTGCCAGGGCGGCTCGACTCCGGATCTACGTTTGGTCGCTGCATCCAGGTGGCACTTTCCACCAACATGAACGCCAGCCGATGCCGTCATGGGTTCCATATCAGCGATAATGCCACATCAGGTACCCCCCACTCCGGAGCCCGGAGAACAATACGGCGCTCGGGGTGGAGTAATGATCATGCTGACGTGGAGGGATGCACCTTCCTGCGCTATTAATGCCTCGAGCGTCGGCGCCCTGGAGTTCGCGCTTCTGTACCAAAGGAAGCGACACCACGTCAGCCCTTTCAAAAGGGAGCCATAAATGCCGCGCTTGGCCCGAAACAACTACCTCTGAACCGAATGTCGGCTCCGTCGGGTCCGGACATGTGGTAGGCCCAAATTGGCTAGGTAGGAGAAAAGGAGCACGCCTTCGACTGGTACGAGGCAACGGGGCTGCAGGCTTTTGAAAGGGACTTGTCCTCTCACCCCTTAAGGATTTTTCAAGCGACAAGAACAAGGCCTTTCTACAAAGTCCCTCTCTTCCTCAGTCTTCTTGATCTAGCATTCAAAGTCTTAGCAGGTTAGCCCCTCCTTTCTTCTTCTCCTTTCCCTGTTCTTCTCCTTCGACCTATGCTGGGGGAGACCTCATAGTCTCTAAGTTCCTGTCTTCCCCTTGTCCTCCTCTTCCTTGTTCTTCCGACAGAGGGCACCGCCGCCCGGATTATTTCGGTGAGGCGGGGCCATCTTGTCCGAGGACTCCTTCCTCGAATAGCGAGGAAATCCCTGTAATGACCTACAGGGGTCCCCGCCATACAGGGATTGTAATTGGACCCCGTGCGGCTCCTCCCCCTCCCCTTTCTCCTCCCGTCGAGGAGTCGATCGATTCCGCCAGCATTGCTTCGATGATGACCGGTGAGGACCTCCTCCGCATCCGGAGAGCGTATGGGGTCCCCAATTCCATCTGGCTCAGTTCCAAAACCGAAGGAACGGGTCACTTTTAGTGGCCCAGGCCGAATCGCCCTATACGAAGATTTCTTCTTCGGGGGCCTTCATCTTCCCCTCCATACCTTCTTTCCTTCCTCAGTAACTATCGTCTGGTCCCGGCCTAACTTACCCCCACTGCCGTCAAGACCATCTTTTGTTTCATTGTCCTTTATCATTTCCACGGGATTGTTGCCTGTTTCTCCCACTTCAAGGCCTTATTCATCCTAAAGCACCACCCGATTGACAATTGGTGGTGGTTCGTGACCCCCCACCCGGGAGCCATCAAGCTTGACCTGCCCTCTTCCATCAAGGAGTGGAAGAGCAGGTTTTTGTTCGCCTCGATTGAGGAGGTGGATTAGGTTCGGAGTGATCCGGACCGCTCCCCTAACCAGCAGTCTGCAATCGAGCCGGCCAAAAAGTGAGATCCCACCTCGTCACTTCTGAGATCCCGGCTCTTCAGGACTTGTTGCCAAGCAGAACCTCGTCGACACGGGTCAACCAGGCCCAATCTCAGGGTAAGGCTCGATGTCGGGCTTCTCTTTCTTCCAAGCTGATCTAACTTCAACAAGGGACTAATCAATTTCTTTAGTTTTGCAGGGATGAAGTTCATCATGAGCGAGCTTCTTAGCATGTCCACGAAGATGGCTGTCTCTGCGGCGCCCGAAGGGGAGCCTACGAAGAAGGCCCAAGAGGAGCCGGGGCGGAGGCCCAGTGAGGAGCCCGCTAGAAAGGGGCCTGTTGCTGCATCGACCACACCTAAGCTAGCAAACAAACCTCCAGCCCGCAAGCCCAAGAGCGAGGCCAGACCCAAAGAGGGAGCCACACCAATAGCCCCGACAGCCCCTCCACGATCTGAATCTCCACCCCAGCCAGAGGTGGTGGCGGGAGACATCGCCACAGGAAAACCAACCCCACTACCCGGAGGTAGGGCCACCGACGGCCAGCCCACTGCCACCATGCCTCTGCCAGCTGCCACACCAGAGTCCTCAGAGCCGTCCGCGACATCGAAGTCAGGGATGGTGTCCCTCTACCTGCCCCAGAATGCGAGGCTGACGAGGGACGGTAAGCTAGCGGAGGAGATCCTAAATGCCCTCATCCAGCCACAAGACTGCCAGGAGAAGAGTGGTCGACAACTGGTGGACATCTTCATCGAGGTGTTCCCCCAGCTTCTTTCAGTAAGTCTTCTTTATTGCTTCATTTTGCTCTTTTGCCTATGGAGGTATTGACTAACGTTCTCCATGCAGGTGGTCGCCGACGTTCAACTCCTCTGGAATTCCTGTCAGGGGCTGATGAAGCACGACTATCATCTCCACAAGGAGAAAGACGAAGCTCGGACTCAGGCCACCCGGGCTCAAGAACTGCAAGGTCAGGTGAAGGCCCTCCAGGACCAGCTAACCAGCTCTCAAGCAAGGGCGATGGAGTAGGAAAAGAGATCCGCCAAGCTCGACGGAGCTCTGAAGGCAGAGAGGGGGAAGACCCTCTGTCTAGTAGAGGAGGTGCACTCTACGGCGGAGGTGGCCCACCTGGAGGGAAGGACGCAAACCCTCCAGGTGCAACTCGAGGAGCCTTGGAAAAGGCCATGGTGGCCGTTGTATTGATGGAAGCAACAAAGAAGGAAGTCGCCGAGGCCGTCCCCCATTTCAAGGCATCCGAAGCTTTCAAGGACGAGGTCGCCGAGACGGTCTTGGACTCCTACCACAAGGGATTCAATGACTTCCGAGTCAAGGCCGGCCATCTATTCGGGCTGAAGGGGCTGAACAATATTCAGCCCGAACTGCCGATCCCTAGGGTGCCTAGAGATACTGCAGCTGAGATGGAGCCGGAGTCGGATTCCGGAGCGGGGGTCGAGGCCGGAGTTGCTGCCTGAGGTGCCCCCCAGTCCGATGCTGCACCAGCATTGAGGGAAGTCAATCGTCGATCAGGGAAGGAGCCGACGACTGAAGCCTAAACTTTTTTTTTCTTTTTGTAACAAAATTTTGGAAGACTTTCCGGCCTGTCGGAGGTCTTTGTAGATGTAAAAATCTTCAATCAATGAATACATTGTTTTCTTCAATCGTCGAGCACTTTTCTTCTTTTTCTATGTCTGAATTTATTGAATGGCTTACTGGCCTGTCAGGAGCCTTGATTGATGTAAAGAGAACTTCAATAAATAATACAATTTTTCTTTCCAACTGATGTGTCTTCTTTCTTTCTCATCTTTTCTTCTATTCTTTTTCTTTCTTCTCCCCTTTTTTTTTTGCCTTGACATACTTTGAAGCATTTCCAAGGGATCTCCCAGATTGTAAAGGACTTCTGTAATACAGAACAAGCCCCGCTCAGGCTGCAAAGGACTTGCTTTCAATTAGGGAACTGTCTCGCTCTTTTCTTCCTTCAGCTTCTTTGCCTTTCGCATGATAGGAAGATATGCTCCATGGCCACCATGTGTGAGCTTCCCCAGGTCTTGACCGTTCTGGGCTGATTCTGGAATCTTGGGACCAGCATGAAGGACTTTGAGAACACTCCATTCCTGTTCTGCTGGTCTTGAGGTCATATAGACTTGAGTGCAGGACTTCTAGAGTTTTCCTGGCTTGAGTTGCCAAACTGTGAGTCAGGCGATAGATAGTGGGACTTTATGGGTTTCTTGGCTTACATCTCCGGACTGTAAGGCAGTTGAACGCGGGGCTTCGTAAGTTTCCCGACTTTAAGTGCGGGGCTTCGTAAGTTTTTCAACTTTGGAATGCGAGGCTTCGTAAGTTTCCTGGCTTTGGTCGTTGGACTTGGAGTCGGGCGAGCCAGTTCCTGCACAGGTGGAAGACAGTGTTGCACCAAAAAAGAACTTTAATAATTGAGAAAAAGCCTTACATTATTGGTAGTACATCCTCAGATTGTCGGCATTCCATGTCCGAGGGAACCGATCACCGTTGATCGTGGCGAGGTAGTAGACTCCATTTGGCAGAGCCTCGACCACCTTGTAGGGGCCTTCCCAATTCAGGAACAACTTGCCACATTCCCCTGGTTGGGATACTTCTGCTCGCCTGAGGACCAGGTCACCTGGACGGAAGGTCTTGGGCCTGACGCAGGCATTGTAGTAACGTGCCACCCATTGCCGATAGGCTACCATTCAGAGTCAAGCTTTGCTCCTCATCTCATCCAGAAGATCCAGGTTGAGGAGGCGGGCCGAATTCTGTCTCGTTGTACTGCTCTACCCGTAGCGTAGGTAGACCAACCTCCATCGGAATCACAGCTTCTAAACCGAAGACAAGGTTGAAGGGTGTCTCACCTGTCGCCGTCCGAGGCATGGTGGTAGGCCCATAGCACACTGGGGAGCTCTTCGGCCCATTGACCTTTGGCCTCATCCAATCTGGTACGGAGTCCTTGCAAGATGGTTCAATTGGTCATCTCAGCCTCCCCATTGGTCTAAGGGTGAGCCATCGAAGTGAAGCGATGGCGGATGTTAAGGTCAACACAGAACTCCTCCAAAGCCTGATTGTCGAACTGCCGCCCATTGTCAGTGACGATTGAGTGCAGGAGCCCAAAACAGCAGATGACGGACTTCCAGAAGGACCTGACCTTGGCCTCAGTGATCCGTGCCAGGGGTTTGGCCTCAACCCACTTGGTGAATTAGTCAATGGCCACAATCAAATATTTTCGCTGGCCAGACACGGGAGGAAAGGGACCTAGGATATCCATTTCCCACTGGACGAACGGCCATGAAGCTGATAGCTGGAAGAGCGGGGTAGCAAGCTGGTGCTGCATGTAGGCGTGACGTTGGTAACGGTCACATTTCCTCATAAAATCAGCAGCATCATCCAGCATGGTGTCCTAGAAGTATCCTTGCCGGAGTGCCTTGTAAGCTAGGGTCCTGCCCTCCATGTGATTCCCGCAAATACCTTCGTGTATTTCTTGAAGTACGTAGGCAGCTTCTAAGGATTTCAAGCACTTCAACAAGGAATAGGAGTTAGACCTCCAGTAGAGCTACCCATCCATTAACACGAACTGCATGGCCTTCTTTTTAAGAAGACCGGCCTCTACAATCCTCGGACAGGGCGCCGGTCGTAATGTATTTGATATAGGGATTCATCCAGCTTGCTTCGAAGGTGACTTGTTGGACCTCTGTCGTAGACTCGAAGCTAGAGGTCTCTAAATATTCGATGAAGGTACACCCCAGCAATGAATCTGGCATGGTTGCCAGCCTGGAAAGGATATCTCCACACGAGGAACATAGGAAATGCTAAAGTACTGGAGGTTCACTGTATATGAGCATACCTTGTCGAGATACTTCACCATCATGGGATCTCGAGCTTCATACTCGCCAAAGACCTGGCCCACCACGAGCTGAGTCCGTGAAGACCTTCAGGCACTTTACACCCAGCTCGCGGGATACCTTCAGTCCCGTGAAGAGTGCCTCGTATTCAACTTGATTGTTGGTTGCCTTGAAGAGGAAAGGCAGCACGCATTCAGTGACGACTCCGTCGGGGTTGGTGAGGATGAGCACGGCTGCTCCTCCAGCGTTGGACATGCCGTCGACATGGAGGATCCACATCATCACTCCCGAGACCGGGTCTCGCCCGAGTTCGGCTTGCTGGTCCGCCTCCTCCAGGTCTTCGACTGCCCAGGTGCATTCTACCAGGAAATCAGCAAGGAGCTGGACTTTTTGCACCAGTCGTGAATGGTAGGTGATGTCAAACTCGTTGAGCTTTACCGCCCACTTAGCCAGACGCCCATACGTGTCAAGATAGCTTAGGATGGCCCTCAGAAGCTGGTCAGTGAGGACAACGATCGGATGCGCTTGGAAATAAGGCTTGAGACACTGTGCAGACATGAGTGCAAAGATAATCTTTTCAAATCGAGTGTACCTGGTTTCTGTATCACGGAGCAGCTTGCTGGTATAGTAGACCGGCCACTGGGAGCCATCCTTGTCGATGGGAACCAACACTAAGCTGACCACCCTCAGTGAGACCGCCAGGTATAGGACGAGCTCTTCCGCGGGCTCCAGCCTAGACAACGATAAGGAGGCGAAGAGCTTCTTCAGCACCTTTAAAGCCTCCTGGCACTCCTCCGTCCAAATGAAGTCTTGCATCTTGTGCAGCACTTTGAAGAATGGCTAGCAGTGCTCGATAGAATGCGAGATGAAACGACTTAATGCCGTGATGCGTCCGGTCAGGCACTGCACCTCCTTGGAGACAGGGTGTCTCATATCAGTATTTGCTTGGATCTTCTCAAGGTTGGCCTCTATCCCCCTTTGAATGACCATAAACTCCAGAAATTCTCGCCGCAACACCAAATGCGCATTTGACGGGATTCAGCTTCATATGGTAGAGGCAGAGGTTGTCAAAGGCCTCCACCATGTCAGTGATGTGGTCCGACTCCTGGCCACTCATAACAAGCATGTCATCCACGTAGACCTGCATGTTGCGACCGATCTGGTTTTTGAAGATTCGGTTGACCAGGCACTGGTACGTGGCCCCTGCATTCTTGAGACCGAACAGCATCATCCTGTAACATTACGTACCTCGATCAATCACAAACACCATGCTCATCTTCCGGATGCATGTGAATTTGATTGTATCCGAAAAACGCATCCATGAAGCTAAAGGAGCTTGTGACCCGAAGTTGCATCCACCAGCTGGTCAATCTTGGAAAGCGAGAAACTGTCATTTAGGCATGCCTAGTTGAGATCAGTGTAGTCCACACAGATCCTCTACTTCTCAGAAGCTTTCTTGACCATCACTACATTAGCAAGCCAGTCAAGATACCATACCTCATGGATGAAACCTGCCGCAAGGAACTCTTCGACCTCGTCAATCACCTTCTGCCACTCCAGGGCGAAACTCATTTTCTACCAAACTGGATGACAGTTGGAATCGACGTTTAGCCTGTGGGTGATCACTTCTAGTGGGATCCCGGGCATGTCTGTCGCAGTCCAGGCGAAGTCATCTGCGTTGGCCCGCAGAAAGCCCAGCATGCAAGATCTCTCCTCTTCGGGCAGCAGGGCTTCCACTTGAACCATCTTCAGGGGGTCCTGCCCTAGAGGGAAAGTCAACAGGGGCTCGACCGGCCCGCCCTTCAACTCCAGCTCTATCGGGCTTGACTGATCGATGACCAAACCCTGTGCAGCCTCTCGCGCTCCCGAGATCGTCTGTAGACAATGCTGAGCTGGCTGTCGATATCCCCTCATCTCTCCGATCCCCCAAGAAGTGGAGAACTGGACAAGGAGATGCTAGATGGAGATGGTAGCATCAAGCAAGTTAAGTCTAGAACGCCCCGGTATCGCATTGTAAGGTGAGGGATGGTGCGGGCACCAGACTCAGAAGAAGACTTCAGAGCTCCATCTGGATCTCTGATTAACCTTGCACCAAGAATTAGGATTTTTTGGTTTGTAATAAGAGTTGACTAGATCAACTCAATTTAGCTTGAGTCTACATTACCTGCATTTTATTTTGTTGAGTCATGTTGACTCAGTAGTGGACTAGGGTTTCAACCTGGGATGTTACATTTTCTCCCAAGACCAGGCAAGTGGACACCACACTCCCAGCCACACTCCCAGTCCAAGGGGCGTCATATCTACATCCAGCAGCCTTTGGTCCCCACTCCACAGATGACAACTTCCTTCTCTCATGCGCCAGATAAAGAGAAGTCCACCAAGAGACCACAAATCAAGGGGGCGGCCAAGACTTTCCCAAGAAACCCAAAGCAAAGAAGGGAAGAAATTCTCTTGGAAGAGAACTTCAAGGGGGCGCCCACTACCTGCCAAAGACATCCAAAACAAAGATGGGAAGGACCTTGACTTAGGGAGGAAGAAAAGGAGGAGTCCAAAAGAGTTGATCCATGGAAGGGAAGAAATTTTTCTTGAAGATCCAAGCAACGTGGCGCCATCTACCTGCCTTTTATAACCCAAATCCATTTTTTTTTGGTACCTTGGCCGACCATATGTGTATGATTTACCCTAATTTGTAGATCCCCTCCTTTTAGTCCCACATGGGAAGATGTGAAACCCTCCTCCCTTGTAAAGCCTTATAAATAAAACCCCTCTTGTAAGTTTACACCAATCAGATGAATGAAAGAAATTTTTTTATGAGCAAACTTGTGTTTTCTCTTTTCCGCACTTGCTTCCAGGTGTTGAGCTCCGTGAGGGAGTAAATCCGGGTTCCCCTGGAACCTTGAGGAGGTGAGAGATCTCCAAAACCCCAAACCCTAGGTTAGCCACTCCACTCCCAAACCCTAGCCGCCATCACCCTTCTCTTTCCACCAAGCCCTAGTCTATTCCTCTTCTCACGGCCACCATCTCCAAGTCCAGGCCGGCCACCAGCATCCAGCTCCAGTCCAGATACTGCAGATCTACAACAATCCTAAGAGGAAGTCAGATCAGCCTCCAGGAGAATTCGATTTCAGCAACTTCGGCTTTCAAATTCTTCAACCTGGTAAAATCTTTTCTTGAGTTTCTGAATTCCTTCACTTGTTCCTCTTCTTTCCCAGATCTTGAGTCCAGAAGAAGCCGACCAAACCACGAGACCAGTATTAGAGGATCCATTGCGAAGATAGCCGACTCCGAGGATCCCACAATCTGTTCGAGAGAGTTCTTCCACCAAAATCCTGAGAAGATCACTGTCTGGTTAGTAAACCATCTCTCCTCTCTATTTCTGTTCTGTTGAAAGTTCAGAGCGAAACCCTAGGTCTGGGAGTTTCTCAACCCCCAGCGATCCGTTACTTCTGAACTACTCTGATAATTTAGTTTCTTCTAAACTGTGCTTTCAATCATTACCTAGTTTCCTTCAACGTAGTTTAGCTTTACTTTGAGTCGAAGCCAATTTCTGAAATATATATAAAAAAAAAAAAAATTAATCTTAATTTACTTCCGCATACGCTTCTTTGTTCTTTGTTCTGCATCATTTTTGGTATCAGAGCCCTGTCTAGGGTTTCTGTTTGATTGCTTGTTTGAGTCCCTCTCTTTTTACTTTGTCTGCTCGAAGTAGACTCCCCAGGATGTCCGGTCCTAGGAACGAAGCGAGGTGCAAACCTCCTCTTCCCATTCCACGGGATGTTCCTAGGGCGTGTAGGGGATCCGTTGGGTTACAACTTCGTAGCAGAAATTGTAAACGGGGAAGTGCTCTGTTTTCAGCCCGTAATTGTCCTGTTGCAGGAATTATTTCTCACTACAGGTAACTCCAAATTCAGTGATTTTTGTTTTGCTGAAACCAGTATAATTGAAACTAATTTGCATAATTTTCTCATGATTTATTGGTTTCTGTGCGATTTCTGAGAATTAAATTACTGCAACTCTGTTTTTGTGTTCTGCAATCCATTTATTTTTGAGTGTTCATCTCTTAATTCAACTTAAGGGCATTTGAGCATCTAAGATAAGGGGAGGAGTTGATAACCTCTCCTTAGCCCAAAACCACCACCCCTTCATTCGAACCTAAGCCTTTAATCTAAAATTGATTAGACCTAATTTGCCCTAGTGGGCTAGGGACATCAACAAGTCGGGTCAGGGCTAGTGTTGAGTCAGTTTGTCTGGTTACTCTGTGTGTGCTTTGTACTCAGTGTCTAGAACGGTGGTTCAAGGATTCCATCCCGAAGGGCTTGTGTGCTGGTCCGCCTACCTGGCCAATCTCTGATTGGTGTCTAGGATTGGCATTCAGGGACCTAACACTCCCCTTACACCTGCCTGGCTGAGTCCTGAGTTACTACAGGCTAGCTTGCCACTCTGATTGGGCACCTAGTTTGGGCTCTAGGTCTAGTTAGCCCGTAATCGTTCAGTTGAGTCTCATTTTGTGTGCTTGATTGCTTCATGTCTACCCGGAATGGAGTACCCTACCAACATGGTCAAACCCAACCTGATTTAGAGGCCATGGTTAGAGCTCTTACTGAGAGTATGAACAAATTAAGTCAGGATATGAATGAGAATTTTGCCCAGCTTAGGGATCGAGTCCAAGTACTTGAGGAACCTAGGCATCGGAATTGGACTCCTGACCCAGATTTTAATGTGCCTCAACCTCACCCACACCAAGAGCCTAGAAGACCATTATACCGAGATCCTGAACCTAATCATAGGAGGCCTGACCCAGAACCTGAGGATAGAGATGATAGGTTCATTCGGAACATCAAGTTAGATGCACCCACTTTTGATGGTAGTTTAAATCCTAAGGTGTATTCTGATTGGGAGGGTGAGATGGACCAGTACTTTGAGTGGTATGCTATGTCTGAGGAGAGGAAATTCAAGTTTGCCAAAATGAAATTAATACGTCAAGCTAGGTTATACTGGGGGAACATTGAGCTGACCACTAGAAGACGAAATGTAGAGCCCATAACCACTTGGCAGGGTATGAAAGAGAAACTTAGAGACAAGTACCTACCCATTTCATACCAACAAAATCTGTTAGACCAATGGCAGACTTTGAAACAAGGGAACCGATCTGTTTCAGATTACATAACCACCTTTGATGAATACCTAATGAGATGTGATGTGAGTGAAGCCCATGAAGTCACCTTGTCTAGATTTAGGGCTGGGCTTAGGGAAGATATTAAGAGAGAGTTGTTTCTGAGAGAGGTTACTGACCTAGACCAAGCCTATCAGATTGCACTGAACACTGAGAAGTTTCAGAGAGGACCCATGCCATCTAGGGTTAGTACCCCAATCCCAAGAAATGGACCTAGCCAGGTTACCCCTAGCAAGCCTAATCAGGGTATCCCCACCCCTAGGCCCATGGACAAAGGTAAGGCACCTGACACCCAGAGAACCCCTAGTATCGTCTGTTTTAAGTGCCAGAAGCCCGGTCATATCTCCACTCAGTGCACAGCCATAGATTGTTTTAAGTGTCATAAGGTAGGTCATGTTTCTAGCCAGTGCCCTCGTAGATCCCTATATATAGAAGAGGGAGGAGAAGAGAGTTCCGAGCCTAAAGAGGAATTGGAAGAAAAAGTTTATGAGGCCGGAATGAATTTGGTTGATGAGTATGAAGGAGAGGAAGAATCCACTGAATCTGACCACTTAGGAGTTGTAAGATGCATCCTGTCCCAGACTAAAGTTCAGGAAGATTGGCGTAGGACCAACATCCTACAGACTTTCCTTAAACTAGGGGATAAGGTTTGTAAAATCATCATAGATAGTGGGAGCTGTGTGAATGCCATTTCTACTAGCACCGTCAAAATGTTAGGCTTAACCCCAGTTCCCCACCCCAACCCCTATAAAGTTTCTTGGGTAGACTCTACCTCTATACCCATCCAGTCTAGATGTCAGGTCCAAATCCAAATGCAATCCTATCAAGAGAAGATTTGGTGTGATGTCTTGCCCATGGGGGTGAGCAGTATAATTCTTGGAAGACCCTGGTTGTATGATCATGATGCCACCCTCTTAAGAAAATCCAACACCTGTGTCTTTAGTTTCAATAGGAAGAAAATCACAATCCATTCAGTCCCTCCTAAGGACAAGGTAGCTAAAGGAATCAGTAAGGTTAGGGAAATGAAGACTGGAGTGAACCTAATTAGTGCCAAGGATCTAGAACAAGAAATTCATAGTGGTTCACCCATTTGGATGTTCACTGCTAAGGAACTTAGGACTCCTACACCCTCAGAGCCTCCTCAGGAAGTTAAGCCTTTATTAAAAGAATTTGAGGATGTTTTTCCCGAGGATCTGCCAGACCACCTTCCACCTCTTAGGGATATTCAGCATTCCATAGATTTAGACCCAGGAGCTACTTTACCCAACTTGCCCCATTATAGGATGAATCCATCTGAGCATAAAGAACTGCAAAAACAGGTTGGTGAATTGTTGAGGAAGGGGTTCATTAGAGAGAGTCTTAGCCCTTGTGCAGTCCCGGCACTTCTAACCCCGAAGAAGGATGGCACGTGGAGGATGTGTGTTGACAGTCGTGCCATCAATAAAATCACAATCAAGTATAGGTTCCCCATCCCTAGACTAGATGACATGCTTGATATGATGGCCGGTGCCATGGTTTTTTCTAAAATTGATCTCAAGAGCGGCTATCATCAGGTTAGGATTAGACCAGGGGATGAGTGGAAAACAGCCTTCAAAACTAAGGATGGTCTCTATGAATGGGCTGTTATGCCTTTTGGGTTGTCCAATGCCCCTAGTACTTTCATGAGGATTATGACCCAGGTACTTAGAGCTTTCATAGGGAAGTTTGTAGTGGTCTATTTTGATGACATCCTGATCTATAGTAAGACCCCTACAGATCACCTAGGCCACCTTAGACAAGTCTGTCAAGTTTTGAGGAATGATAGTCTCTACGGTAATCTCAAGAAGTGTGAATTTATGACCAGTAGGATTATCTTCCTTGGATTTGTTGTAACCCCTGACGGCGTGGCTGCCGATCCTGAAAAGATTAGGTCCATAGTAGAATGGCCAGAGCCGACTAGTGTGCATGAAGTCAGAAGTTTCCATGGCTTGGCTACCTTCTATAGGCGATTCATCAAGGGGTTTAGTACCGTAGTTGCTCCTATCACAGACTGCATCAGGAAGGGAGAATTTCAGTGGACCAAAGCAGCCCATAAAGCCTTCCTAGATCTTAAGGATAGGATGACCCAGGCACCCATTTTGAGACTACCGGACTTTTCAAAGGTATTTGAGGTTGCCTGTGATGCTTCAGGAGTAGGTATAGGTGGAGTCCTAAGCCAAGAGAACCATCCCGTAGCATTCTTTAGTGAAAAACTTAATGATGCTAAGCTTAGGTATTCTACCTATGATAAGGAATTTTATGCGGTAGTGCAAGCTTTGCGTTACTGGAGACATTATTTACTACCGCAAGAATTTGTGCTGTTTTCGGACCATGAGACTCTTAGATTCTTGAATTCTCAGAAGAAGCTTAACCCTAGGCATGCTAAGTGGGTAGAGTATATCCAGTCCTATACTTTTGTTTTGAAGCATAAGGCTGGGTCTGAAAATAAGGTAGCTGATGCCCTTAGTCGTCGATCTTTGTTGTTGAATTCTGTTAGGGCTGAAGTCATAGGGTTTGAGCAAATCAAAGAAGAATATGAGTCGTGTCCGGATTTCAAGACTATGTACCAGGATCTAACTCAAGGACCATCTAGTGAACATAAGGATTATTCCCTTTTAGATGGCTTTCTGTTCTTTAAGAATAGGCTTTGCATCCCTAGAACCTCTCTTAGGGAATTCTTAATTTGGGAAACTCATGCTGGAGGTTTAGCTGGCCATTTCGGAAAAGATAAGACCACCCTGGCTATTGAAGACCATTTTTTCTGGCCTAGCTTAAAAAGAGATGTAGCACACATTGTGGCTAGGTGTCGGACCTGCGCTGTTGCCAAACAGCGAAAACAGAACACCGGCCTTTATACCCCACTCCCTGTCCCAGATCGTCCTTGGCAAGATGTGAGCATGGACTTTGTGTTAGGTTTGTCTAAGACCCAGAGGAGGCATGACTCTATCTGTGTTGTAGTAGACCGATTTTCCAAGATGGCCCATTTCTTGCCTTGTTCCCAAACATTTGATGCGTCTAAGGTAGCCACCCTGTTCTTTAATGAAATAGTTCGACTCCATGGCCTACCCAAGACCATTGTTTCAGATAGGGATGTTCGGTTCACCAGCTATTTCTGGAAAATCCTTTGGCATAAGTTAGGGACGAAACTTAAGTTTTCAACTGCATATCATCCCCAGACTGACGGCCAAACCGAAGTAGTGAACCGTAGTTTAGGCAATCTGCTAAGGTGTCTTGTTGGTGAAAACATTAGGAACTGGGATTTGTACTTACCTAGAGCTGAATTTGCATATAATGACTGGGTCAATAGGTCTACGGGTAAGAGTCCATTTGAAATTGTGCATGGTTACAAACCCCACACACCTCTTGACCTAGCTCCTTTACCAGTCCACACACGGGTCTCCGAGTCTGCCGAAATTTTTGCACAGCATATAAAAGACTTGCATAAAGAAATTCAAGCCAAAATAAATTTAAGTAACGAAACTTATAAGAAATTGGCTGATTCTCAAAGGCGAGTCAAAACTTTTGACGAAGGAGACTATGTAATGATTAGGTTAAGGCCTGAACGGTTTCCTCCTGGAACCGTTAGAAAGTTACATGCTAGGGGAGCTGGACCATTTAGAGTGGTAAAGAGAGTAGGATCCAATGTGATTCCCAGTGAGGCTTTTGAACCTAATCCTGTTCTTGAGAGTAAACCTGACCCTGTGTGTCCACCAACAAATTGGCCTGTGAGGAAAGAGCAGATTGAAAAGATCCTGGATGATCAGGTTATCTCTATTCGTAATCGAGGATACCAAAGATACCTGGTCCGCTGGCTAGGAAGGCCAGATTCTGATGACTCTTGGATCTCCCGAGAAGAGTTACAAGAGCTGGACCCAGACCTCTTGGAGAGATACCAGAGCCAACTTGATCCATACTCGACAGGGTCGAGTTCCTCCCACCCTGGGAGAATTGGTGCGGGCACCAGACTCAGAAGAAGACTTCAGAGCTCCATCTGGATCTCTGATTAACCTTGCCCGAAGAATTAGGATTTTTTTGTTTATAATGAGAGTTGACTAGATCAACTCAATTTAGCTTGAGTCTACATTACCTGCATTTTATTTTGTTGAGTCATGTTGACTCAGTAGTGGACTAGGGTTTCAACCTGGGATGTTACATTTTCTCCCAAGACCAGGCAAGTGGACACCACACTCCCAGCCACACTCCCAGTCCAAGGGGCGCCATATCTACATCCAGCAGCCTTTGGTCCCCACTCCACAGATGGCAACTTCCTTCTCTCATGCGCCAGATAAAGAGAAGTCCACCAAGAGACCACAAATCAAGGGGGCGGCCAAGACTTTCCCAAGAAACCCAAAGTAAAGAAGGGAAGAAATTCTCTTGGAAGAGAACTTCAAGGGGGCGCCCACTACCTGCCAAAGACATCCAAAACAAAGATGGGAAGGACCTTGACTTAGGGAGGAAGAAAAGGAGGAGTCCAAAAGAGTTGATCCATGGAAGGGAAGAAATTTTTCTTGAAGATCCAAGCAAGGTGGCGCCATCTACCTGCCTTTTATAACCCAAATCCATTTTTTTTTGTACCTTGGCCGACCATATGTGTATGATTTACCCTAATTTGTAGATCCCCTCCTTTTAGTCCCACATGGGAAGATGTGAAACCCTCCTCCCTTGTAAAGCCTTATAAATAAAATCCCTATTGTAAGTTTACAACAATCAGATGAATGAAAGAAATTTTTTTATGAGCAAACTTGTGTTTTCTCTTTTCCGCACTTGCTTCCAGGTGTTGAGCTCCGTGAGGGAGTAAATCCGGGTTCCCCTGGAACCTTGAGGAGGTGAGAGATCTCCAAAACCCCAAACCCTAGGTTAGCCACTCCACTCCCAAACCCTAGCCGCCATCACCCTTCTCTTTCCACCAAGCCCTAGTCTATTCCTCTTCTCACGGCCACCATCTCCAAGTCCAGGCCGGCCACCAGCATCCAGCTCCAGTCCAGATACTGCAGATCTACAACAATTCTAAGAGGAAGTCAGATCAGCCTCCAGGAGAATTCGATTTCAGCAACTTCGGCTTTCAAGTTCTTCAACCTGGTAAAATCTTTTCTTGAGTTTCTGAATTCCTTCACTTGTTCCTCTTCTTTCCCAGATCTTGAGTCCAGAAGAAGCCGACCAAACCACGAGACCAGTATTAGAGGATCCATTGCGAAGATAGCCGACTCCGAGGATCCCACAATCTGCTCGAGAGAGTTCTTCCACCAAAATCCTGAGAAGATCACTGTCTGGTTAGTAAACCATCTCTCCTCTCTATTTCTGTTCTGTTGAAAGTTCAGAGCGAAACCCTAGGTCTGGGAGTTTCTCAACCCCCAGCGATCCGTTACTTCTGAACTACTCTGATAATTTAGTTTCTTCTAAACTGTGCTTTCAATCCTTACCTAGTTTCCTTCAACGTAGTTTAGCTTTACTTTGAGTCGAAGCCAATTTCTGAAATATATATAAAAAAAAAAAAAAAAAATTAATCTTAATTTACTTCCGCATACGCTTCTTTGTTCTTTGTTCTGCATCAAGGGAAGCCTCACAACGGTAAATGTTGTCACTACGGTGCTTTGCCAAGATGGCATTCCAGTAGTTATTGGAAGCATAATCTCCTCTTCAACTCTAACCGAATCCCTGTGAAGCCCACTAGGGACGTGAACACCGATTTTATTTGATCAGTGGACAAGTTCATCCTCGTAAAAGCATCGTAAAAAAGGATGTCAGCAAAATTTCTACTGTCAACAATAATTCTTTTTACAGGGTACTTCGCTATCATCATTTCTACGACGATGTCATTATTTGGGTTATCTACCCTAGCCGACCCTTCTCCCTCGCAAAGGAATACATCAACACTTCCCTCTCTTCCCCTAGCCCTCTTCGAGCTTCTCCCTGCCCCCCAGGAGATCATTCCGACCGGCTTCTCAGTGGGTTGGTTGTCGATGGCAAGCAGTCGGGGCTTTTCATTCTGAACTGTTGGAGCAACTCCTCCACGTACTTTCCAAGATAGCCACGCTTGATCATGTCTTCTATCTTCCTTTTCAGGTGGCGGCATTCCTCAGTATCATGGTCGTGGTCCCGGTGGAAGCGACGGTAGTGGGATCTGTCACGTCCAGCAGATAGCCTCAACGGGGGAGGACGTACAAGCACTCGTCCTCGATCTCCATTAGGATCTTTGCTCTCAAGACGAGGAAAGGAATGAACTTTTCTTCCTTGATAGAGTCAACTCTGGGCCTGGCCCCTGGTCGCGAGGCCAACGTAGCCTTCGAGGACGGTACAAGAAGCGATAGTAGCGAGATTTGTCGCGTCCAGCGGATGGCCTCAGCGGGGGAGGACGGTACAAGAAGCGCTCACCCTCGATCTATATTAGGATCTTTGCTCTCAGGACGAGAAGAGTGAACTTTTCTTCCTGGGTAGGGTCAACTCTGGGCCTAGCCCCTGGCCGCGAGGCCGACATAGCCTTCGAGGCCGGGAGCCCAGGTGTCTCCCCCACGACTTGCCTCTTTAATGGCCTCCCGTCCAGCTCCATTCTGGTATGGTCAGCCTCCGCACGAATATACTTGTGGGCTCGAAGGAGCTCCGAATAGATTTTCGAAGGCTTCTTGTCGAGAGAGTAAGTGAAGCGGGAGATCCTGAGCCCCCTCTTCAGGGCCAGCATGGCGACTGGCTCGTCGAGGTGATAGATCTCTAAGATGGCGGCTTTAAACTGGGACATGTAGTCCCAGAGGGGCTCTCGGTCCTGCTGGCATATCGAGAATAGGCTATCGACCTCACGTGGTACCTTTTTGTATGCATCAAAGTGCGCCACGAACTTTTTCTCCAGCTATTCGAAAGAGTCGATGCTTTCTAACTCGAATCTGGAGAACCAAGCTCGAGCAACTTTCCAGAGGATAGCTGGGAAAGCGATGCAGAGGAGAGCGTCGGTGGTCCCCTGGACCCTCATAAGGGCCTTGTAGCTTTTCAGGTGATCCAGGAGGTCGGTTGTCCCATCATAGGGATCAACCTGGGGCATGCAAAACCGATTAGGGATCGGTTCCTCTTGGATTCTACGAGAGAAGGGTGGATGGGTGTTGTAGCCCGCGAGCTCACTAGGGAAGCCCTAAATCTTGGCCAACCGACGAGATAAGTTAGCCAGCTTGCACTTGCTCTTCGAAACACCTTTCCGCCTGGCGACGGATGGCCTCGTCTGCGGACCTTTCGATGGAGGCCATGAAGGCTGAAGGGGGCATGGAGTGGAGGAACTCTCGCCTGAGTTCCCAGCCACGTCGATGCTATCAGTGCGAGTGTGCACCGTAGTCTGAGATCGGGGAACAGCTCTCCCAACTGGTCGTGCCATCCAATTGCTTCTTCCCGACCGCTTGTTGGTCTCCCCACGGATGGAAAACCGCATGTAATGGCCCCTCCTGAAAGGACCGTAGGATGGTACGAGGGTCGGCGGCGTAAGCCACCGGCATCCCTAATTGCTATTGAGTCGCCGAGGACCGATGTCTTTAGTGGAGCTGGCGCACCGCCGCAGCCAGAGCATGGACCTGTTGGGCCAGTACGGTGATCTGAAGGTCCACCGAAGGTGACGGTGGTGGAGTGGGGAGCTCCCCCTCGGGGATCTGTGGGTCACCACGGTGAGGGGGACCCCCTGCACGGCTGGCGGAAGCCTCACGTGCGTGCATTGTCACCATGAGGCCGTGGATGTCCACGAGTGTCCTTGTAGTAGGGAACTTGATGCCATACCTTCCACAGTTAATGATGTTTCTCCCATCGCTCCCCCTTCCTGGCGGGCCAATCTGTTGCCACCTAGATCACCATGGCCCGTAGCTCTGACATGGCAAACTCGTCGGGCTCCCTCTAGGCGCTTGGTCCTCTTTTCTGGTCAGCTCCAGGATCCGCATGACCTACAAAAGAGAGGAGACCCGGGCTGGGGATTCCGACAAGGACACTCCGACGATCAAGTCAGTTTGGACGATCAAGGAGAACAGAACCTCTATGACGGAGAGCTTGGGATCTCTTTGTGTAGAGCATGAAAAATGAGATTCAAGAAACGGAAAGACAAGTGGAGATCAAAGAGTTAGGAGGTTCTCTTGGCTGGTTCCTTGCCCGTTTGCTCTCCGTGACTTACCAGTTACCTCCCCCATCTCGGGGGTCCTTTCTTCTATTTTATATAAGGATGGCCCAGACCAAGTCTGAGACTTCACTGAGATGTCCCTTTCCTATTATCCCTTTCGGGAAGGGTCTCCCTTTGTCAGCGGCCTCCCCTCGTCAAACCGATCCTCAGAAGATCCTTCTATTGGAGGTGTTCACCGGCATAGTACAGATCTTGTCCCTCTGGTGGTGCAGCTTCCCGTGGGAGGGGCGGGCGCCACGTTGCTAAGCCCCGAGCCATGTTGAGGTGTTTATATTCTAGGAGGGACCGTCGGAGTGTTGCAAGGCCTGGGACCTTAATAAAATCTCTTCTTGAAGGAGGCACAAGTTCCGTGTCGCGAGGACCAGAGCTCCCAGTTGCACGACTGTTGACGTAGCGGCACACTACAAGGCCTGGAACCTGGTGGAGCACGCACTGCACAGAGCGTGCAAATGATGCGTTGCAGAGCTTGAATTTTCAATAGGGCATGCACCACCTCCTGGAGGTTGCAAGTAGCTGAGAGCTCCCATGCAACGGTCTGAACTTTTGCTAATCTTTCCCCCTTGGCTACTGGCAGGAACTTCAATCTTGGTAGAAAAAGGGGGAGCTCTATCTCGGGAGCTCCACCCCGAAGAGGGAGCACGACCTCGACCGGGAGCCCAACCCCGAATGGGAGCTGACCTTAGCCAGGGGCTCGACCTGATAGAATGGGGGGAGCCCTATCTCGGGAGCTCGTCCCCGGGAGAGCGAGAGCACTGCCCCAGCTGGGGGCTCCACTCCAGAAGGCGGGAGCACGCTCCAAGCGCCAGGGCAGCTCGACTCCAGATATACGTTTGGTCGCCACGTCCAGGTGGCACTTTCCACCAGCATGGCCACCAGTCGGTGTCGTCATGGATTCCACATCAGCGATAATGCCACATCAATATGGTTGTCCAAACAATCACTATCACCCTACACCATTATACATATCCAAGAACAACTTTAAAATGTTTAATAAAAAGAAAAAACATTGCTACCAACTTTAAAGTACTTTCGATACAAGACCACATACTTTTCACCAATCTCCTGATCTTAGGCATGTGTTTGCAAGTGCCTATTGCTTCTCTCACTACATTGAATTTAGGTTGCGTTTGGTAGACGGTAATCTATCCAGATTACCAGAAATTTTAAGTTGGGCCCACTAGATATGTTTGGTATTTTGAGAAAGTAGTAATCTATCTTGTAATGATAATCCGGATTACCTCTCATGTGGCAATCCAGATTATCTCAAGGAGGGATGGCTATCCATATTACCTCAGGGAGGGGTGGTAATCTGTTATTTTTTTTACAAAATTATCCTATCCCTTTCACTTCAGTGAGAACGAAACCGTCCCCTCTCTCTTCTCTGGATGCTCATTGGGATCTTTTCTTAATCCCGCGATAGACAATAGTCATTTTCCTTTCTCCTTCTCGTCATCTTCCTCCAGGCACACCCATCTCACCCGCGCTCCAGTTCCTCCACCCAAGGTATGGCCGCTCTCTCTCTCTCTATATTTCTCCCTCCCTCCAACTCCCTCTCTCATTTTCCCACCTAGTGGCATCCTATTAGATTTTATTAGGTCCTCCCCTGTATGCCTCCTTGCCAATCCAAATCGAAGAGCGAAGTGGACATCGACTGCAAAAAGGACGTCTTTTTTCCCCGACTTTTTTGTATGGGAGATTTCAAGATCCCTCTCCCGTCTTCTCTGGTCACATACAAACCCTCGCGTCGCCCCTGCTCAATCCCCAGATGCGGCAGATCCCAATCTCCCCTTGGTCGTGTTATCGTGGCGTAGGTGAACATTTTTTAGCGATTATTCCACGTTTTCTCATAGAAAATTCTTTTTTCTTTGTTTTTTTCTCAAATTAGTTGGTGCAATGCGGTGTTATCTTTTTTGGATCAATTATTCATTTATTGGCATTTTTTTCCCCGTTTTTTGTTAATGGTGTTAGAAGTATCATGAATGGGAATAGGAAGTTCCCTCCACCTCCCTCTCTCCCCCCTTCCCCACCTAGCAGCATCCTGTTATCGTTTATTGACATATTTCTTTTCCCTTTTTTTGTTAATGGTGTTAGAAGTACCATGAATGGGAATAGAAAGTTGTGGTTAGTGTGTTTGATGGAATGCATTTATGGACAAGATTTAGGAAATGAACTATGATTGGATAGATTATAATGGTCAAAGTACTGGCATCATCCACCTTATATGTAATTTAAGATATGAAAATATTTTATTATGGAATTCCATTTTATTTTTCATAAGGAGATAAAAGTTATCTGCTAACTTGATTATCTTTCTGGAGAACCATTGCAATTCCTCTTTTACATATTCGATAGTCTCACAGAAATTCCATGTTAATTTCTCTGATTGTTATTACATTATTTACCGTATATTTATGTCTGCAGCAATAACCTCTTTGATGCACTATACATAAATATAAATATATTTCGGGATAAATGTTTTCTTTATGATATGCTTATTAGAAACTCTGACATGCAAACTATTATAGTATTCACAGGTTCTCCGGGCATTGCACTGTAACTATTCTTTTTATTGGCATTCAACTTCAACAATTTGACGTTTATTACTCAATTAGTTGGAAAATTCATGGATTGTTGTACAACATCTATTATTGACCTGAATAAAAGAATAGTTTGATCTTACATTCATTCCTTTTAATCTAGTAAACATTATTTAAGTAACTTGATTTCAGAACATGTGAAACTACTTGCTAAAAGTGTGTCAATGCTATTCACGATCGCTTTCAATTGGAAGAACATCTACTAGATCCAAAACAACTCAATATTAAATGATTGTGATTAATGATTCCCAACAAGCAAGTAAAATCCCATTTTGTTTAAGAGACATTTGTCCTTCACAGAGGGTAAAATTTATGGATCTAGTTCTATTATTTGATCTGTTGTATATGTAGCTCAGAATATCTATGGATTGTTTTACAACATCTGTTAATTGACCTGAATAAAAAACTATCAGTGAACACTCTAATCCTCCCATGGTTCGGTTTAATCCAGCAAGCATCATTGTTTTGTCATGGATTCAGTAAGTATTTAACTACTTGTATATGTAGAAACCCAAGAAACAAAGAACAAAATCATAACCAAAACCGTAGTGCTACCCATATGTTGATATTTATTTTAAATTTTATGTTAGTTTGACATATAATTTATTTAAATATTGATTTAAATGTCCCAAAATATATTACTAAAAAATATGTTTTTTTTTTGTGATAATACTATCATTTAGATGGATCGACTGCCAGCAAAGTTGCTTCCAAAAATAGCATCTATCATTGCAATATACATCAACCTTCATAAGGCCATTGTTGTGTTAACTGGTATATTGCATACATATTGCATTACTTTATTGATTGGGAGAAGTAAAAAGAGAAAAAGGATTGATCTTGGTGAGTATGAAAGACACAAGATTAGAGAAATTAGTTTACACAAGATTGTATTTGATTCTAAGTAGGCATGTATAGAAAATACGCGCATGGATAGGAGAAGTTTTCATATATTATGTGATATGTTACAAACTACTGGAAGGTTATCGAGTACCAAAAATGTGTTGAGAAGATGGTTGCTATATTTTTACATATATGTGCTAACCATGCTAAGAATAGAGTCATTAAAAGACAGTTTATTAGAAGTGGTGAAATAATTAGTAGGCAATTTACAACTGTATTGAAGTCTATTCTTCTTTGTCATGAAATATTGCTGAAGAAATCAGAGCCCGTTCCTGATAACTCAATTGACTACAGATGAAAATGGTTCAAGATAATTTTTCTAATTAGGTAGATAAATATTATCTTCTTTTTAAATTATTTAAGAAACAGTTTATATTATTATAATAATAATATTTTTTTGTATTGTAGAATTGTCTAAATGCCTTAGATGGGACATATATTAGATGCACAATCCTTGACATTGACAAGCCTAGGAACAGAACAAGGAAAGGTGAAATAGCTATAAATGTTCTAGGAGTTTGTAGTCAAGATATGCAATTCATCTATATTTTACCTGGATGGGAAGGATCATCTGCATATGGTAGAGTATTAAGAGATGCATTATCAAGAACAAGAGGTTTAAAAGTAACCCACGGTAATAGATCTAGTTATTTAAAACTTCTTTTCATTTATATGTTGAACTTATTTTCTAACAAGATTTGTACTTAGGTTATTATTACTTGTGTGATGCTAGATATACAAATGCAGAAGGGTTTTTAACTCCATATAGGGATCAACGATATCATTTGAATGATTGGAGATAAAATCACCAACCTACAACACCACAAAAATATTTTAACTATTGGCACTCATCTGCTAGAAATGTCATCAAGAGATGCTTCGGTTTTCTTAAAATGAGATGGGCGATTCTTAGAGAGGTCATTTTATCCAGTAAAAACACAAGCAAGAATCATTAATGCATGTGCTCTTCTTCGTAACCATATTAGAAGAGAGATGTCCATTGATCCAATTGAAGATGGAATGCGTGATGTCCTCTTGACAGAAGAAAATAGCAATGAAGGAGAAACGATTTATCACATTATGAGTACAAATGCTTGGACTCAATTTAGGGATGATTTGGCATAACAAATATGGGACCGATCCAGAGCTTGAAGAAATTCTCAAAACTATTGATGCCTTTTTGTTATGTATTCAAATTTTATGTATTTGAGTCTTATTTTAATATGAAGCTTGTTGCAAATTGTGGTTGAACATTATTACTACCATTTAGAATATGGATGCATACTAATATTATTTTCGGATTGTTTGTCTTTATTCAACTTATTATTGCTGTTATTTAAATTTGCAATATAAACATCTATTATCTTTTGTATTACATAATTATCGTTTAGATATGGATGCTTCTTTAAGTCAAAGGAGGAACAAGGAGAAGAAGCATCAATGGAATACAGAGGAAGATGCTACACTAATTGGATGTCTGCTTGATTTGAAGAATAATCCTGTGGAGGAAAGGTGGAAATTTCAAGATCGGGTTCTTACCTCAATTGAAGAAGATGATGGCAAACAAGATTCCTAGCTATAGCATCAAGGCTCATCCACACATCCAATCAAGATTCAAGTTGTTGAAACAACAATATGATACTATTTATGATATGTTAAATACATCAAGATTTGGATGGGATGATACAAGAAAATGTATTACTCGTGATCAAGATGTATAGGACAACTGAATCAAGGTAAATGCACAATATATTAATTATTTCTTCATTGTTATTTAATTTTTTCTACTTTATGTATAGTTTACTCAATTTATATTGGTTCATTATGATAGAATCATCCTCAAGCATCTAGTCTTCGGAACAAGACATGATTATACTTAGAGGAACTTTCAATCATATTTGGAAAAGATCGTGCAACAGGACAGAAGGCTGAAGATCCTGCAGGTGCAGCAAATGAAATCCTTACAGAGGGATTGAATAGTGAAGAAGAGGTCCAGTTTGTGAATCCTACCGAATTTGAGAGTTACAACTCCATTCCCCAAACTCCTACCGGTCATGTTCAACAAAGTATTTCTTCATCAAGGTCAAAAGAAAGGAAGGCTTCTAATGAGGAAGAAGTTGTTCTTACAAGCACTTTGATTAAAACTATAAACAATCTTGAAGTAATGTGTGAAAGTTCAAATAAATGTATTGATAAGTTAGCAGATTGTTTCCAGTTTCTTGCAAATGATGAAGAGATGAAAAAAAAGGTTTATGAGGCAATAGTGGAGATTGAAGATTTAGGATTGCATGAGTCATTGATGGTTAAAGCTGGATTGATAATTACTCGTGATAGTGTAAGTCTGACTTACTTTTTTTCACTACCTCAGAGGTTGAGAAAATATCATGTATTGGATATCCTTGGTTTGAGTCATAATTAGGACATTTTATGTTGCCAGTTGTGATTGTTTTGGATGCTATGGTTGTTTGGTTGTTTGAAAGATGATATTTATATTAAAGTGCTGTTTAAATTATTATTGAATTGTTTATATTATATTACTGTTTAGTTGTTATTGGATTGTATGTCATAAATTTTTATGATGTATGTTACTATTGTACCATGATTGGTAGAATTGAAACATATTTTAATTTATGATCATATGATATGGAAAAGATCCAACTGTTATATAAAAAAGATCCACTTTCTTAATTTGAGGATTACTAGTGTTGAAGTGTTGTCATTTATAAATACAAGTTTTTTCATGTCAAACATATAATAACATATAAATTTTAATAAATTTGACTTAGGGGTATTTTGAAAATTTAAGCTTAGATTCTAGTAATCTATTTGTCATACCAAACATAATAATCAATCTTACCGATAGATTACCTGTATATACCAAATACAGTAATCAGCATTACTGGCAATCTATTTAGTAATAATCTATCTTGCAGGTAATCCAAATTATCATTTAAGATTTCCTAGCGATCTACCAAACGTATAGCTAGAAGAATGAGAAAGCTTATAACATCTTTAAAAAAAAGCAAAACATTTTATTCTACTTGACATTTTTTACTTTGTAAGAAGCTAGAAGCTAGGTTAAATAACATTTTAACCTACTAAGTGCTAAAAAAGAGCTTTTAGTAGGACCTAGAAAACATTTTATTCTACTTGTGACATTTTTTGCTTTGCTTGATCAAACTCCAAGAACTAACAATATTAAGAACTTACTTAAAACAGGTTAAATAATATATCCTACATATGCACATCTCATCCAGGCCAAAGGTTGCCATAGGCAGCTGCTTAGGTGCTCAGACTACCCAGCCAAGTGCATTCTTGGTGTTGGTTCTGCTTTGTAAGAAGCTAGAAGCTAGGTTTTCTAGGTCCTACTAAAAGCACTTTTTTATATTTTTCTTTTTGTAAAAGCACTTTTCAGAAATGCTAACAAACACTTAATTTTTAAGAAAGTACTTTTTTGCTCTAAAAAACAAAATACCATACACAACCTGAGTGTCTTGTGTTTTCCAAGCCCTTAGGCTAGGCTGCCAACCAAGTGCGGATGTTGGTGCTCGGGGGCCCTAGTCTTAGGTGGATGATTTATTCATCAATATATTGAATGGATTGAATCTTTAACTAATTTTATCTAATAAAGTATATGCTTCACAAGAGAAAGAAATTCAGGTTTACTTATAATATCTTCCCTCGGCTACTCATTGATGTTTGGCATGTTATGTTTCTAAGAAGCTTCAAATACTTTAAATCGCTTAACAGAAAACTTAATAAGCCAAACCTAAACAATTAAATCTAAGACTCATTCAAACTTTAAATAGTTGACAACCTTCCTATCTATTAACACAGTATTCTTCACTGTGGCTTTTATCAACCATATATGACTTATCCAAAACATAAAATTTAATTTACTTTTAGGAATTATTTTGCTTAGGCACCTGCTGGCTGCCTATGCATTTCACCTAGGCCTTTGAAGGGGTCAACACGTAAGGACTGCCCAGGCAGTTTGACAACTTTGACCCAGGCATACCTAGAAAGGCTATATCAGTTCTCCCAAGTAATTCTTTCAAATTCGTATTCATAACTCTCAAACATCTTATATTATATCTCCTACTTCATAACCCTTCAAGACAAATTTGAACTACTCTCCCTTCAGGACCCTTTCAAATCATCATTATTTTCATGCCTGTATCATCTTAGTTTGTTTTCCAATTTCCATCAGTGTGTCCATGGTTGGTGCAGCTCCCATGCTTCCCCTAATGTAGCCACTTCGCACCCAATCCATATATCCACTTCAGCATTCTGAAACCTACTACATATCTGCTCCAACATCTATTAACATCTTGAATCACAAAAAGTTGTAGGTAATCTTGCTCTTTCCCCTAACATTTAAAGGCATGCATCTAGAACTTAGCATTGTAAAATCACCTCCTCATTTCATCCAACCAGCTCAAATTTTATGAAACATAGATTCATCTTCCTCCATATTACTGAGAGACTAAAAAATAATCACATTACAGTATGAAACATAGATTCATCTTCCTCCATATTACTGAGAGACTAAAAAATAATCACATTACAGTATTCCTAAGCAATGGTTTTCCATTAAACTTAAATTGTAGATATTTCATTGCAGTCCTATTATCTTTTATACCCTTTATACCCAGACTGCCAAAAGTTTCCTCTGACTCAAAATAGAACGTGCTGAGCATGCATCATTGTTTATTTTCAAATATGAAAAATATGCAAAGGTTGATCATTATTTCGATCGAGTGATAGTAAGTGATGGCTTGGTTATACAAAAAGTTTCTCTGTTTCTCGTTCTCACCTGCTACTAGGGGACTAGTGTGAGTTTTGGGGGTTGGTTGAATCACAAATGCCAAGTCCATGCCACATCAGCAAGAGAAGCTTTATAGCAACCAGCAACCCATGGCATTTTTATTAAATTATAATTTGAAACAGATAAGACATATCAACTGAAAAAGTAAGCTACTTTTTCTTAAAATTTGGAGTTTGGAGTATTGGTTTCAGCTTTATTGTGTGCACATCTGCTAGCACAATGTACAAGCATACAATATTACCCCCTTGTTAAGGTCCTGGTTCTAGAGCAAGATGTCCCTCCTTACAAGAGAGTCCGAGGTTTCTCAAGGTATCCTCTCTTTCCTAGGTTGCCATAGCTATAGATTCAGCACCATCCTAGAAGGTTTATGCTTCACTTTGGTTGATCATTTTCATAAACAAAACTACATATAAATTTTGAGTGGGCTTGTTTGTATATAGGACTAAATGGGTATACACTCATTATCTTTATCCTCTTGATATAGCACAAGGCAAGTGCACAAGTTTTTCATTCCATAACATGGTCAGTATAATTCAAGATATCATCCTAGCACAAATCATTCTTAAATCATTAATATTCATATATTGTTTGTTACTTTTGATTATCGTCATCACAGCCATCATAAACATGAAAACCTCTCCTACCTATCTGAGATCAGCTTTATGAATCCTCATTCGTCTAGCATTTCCATGTCGACCATGGACTCATACATGGTGCTGCACTTTGGTCTTTGCAACAGATATTACATGTTGGACCAGAAGTTGATATCCACCAAACAAAATTTTATGATGAGAATACATTTAGCCCCAAAAGGACCACTTAGTTATACTTATGCATGATATGCACAAGCACATGGCAGGAGTAGGAAAGTTTTCATAGCCTGCTTATTTAGTAGCTGCTATCAAACTACGTAGTTCTAGGTCAAGTTGGTCCAATAGCAAGTCCCTTCTGTGCATTTTCTGTTCAGGTAGATCATGTTGGGGGAATCCATGTCTACTTGAATATTCTAATGTATCTCAATTTGGACACTATCATACTATCCAACCAACAGACCAGACAGCTTGATTCAAGTTCATTTGCAGTGGCATTAAGTCAGATCACGACCTGATCATGACAAGTTGTAGCCTAGCCATGAAAATGATGCAGCAACCATAAGACAGAATATTAACTAATGGAGAAAGGAGAGTATAAAACTGAAAATATAGCAACCAAGCTTCAGAAACTCATAGATCTTGGTTTCAGCTGGGCCAAAGGAGTTTTGTCTTAGACGGTTTCCCAGTTTTCCTTCACGTTTTCGAAGTGTTATCAAATAAATAAATAAATAAGAGAAGTTGAGAGAAGTTTGAGCATCTATTATATTTTAGGACATTCGAGAGTCTTATATGCAGGGCTAGGAATAGGCAAAGGCTTGCTCAAGGGCCATCCTGTTGGATTTTTTTATCCTTCCAATGAAATTTTAGGACTCATCCCTCCAGTGAAAGCATTGTCAAGGGATAGTGTACACTGTGCTCAAACTATGTATCCAGGAGAGATGGTGGTTTGATAGGTTTGTTCTTTAGCCTTTGCTTGAATGTCTCTGGGGTAGGAGTCATCCATAATTATTTCTTCTCTGCAATACTTGGAGAATGCTCCAAAATCCTTTCAACTAGAAAGTTTGAAAATCATAGTTCCCATTTGATACTTTTCAAGTAACAGCTATCCTCATTGTTTAAGGTTTCCACGTTCACCTAAATTTATGGTTCATTTATGATATATATGTTAGGTGTATGTCCTAAAAACTAATCTGGCTGACACATATTTTAATTATAAGACATAAAATTATATTTAATATTCTAATTTGGACAATTTTATCCATATATGTTAAATATATATCCATTTATCGTCTAAGAAATTAATGGACAATAACATATATTCTCAAAAGTTGAGAATTTGAAACATGTATCATCAGAAATTAATTCTTAAATACTTATGATCGTAAGATATCACGGGAACGATGATTGATCTAATTTGATCGGTGCACAAATCACTTTATTTTTAGGATAAACAAGTCTCGAGTCTATAATATAGGGACACTAGAACAAGAATGCAAGTAATTATTAGAGAACGACAGTACCGAGCGTAACGATCATGAGAAGTCACATGGATGTCTACTCACTCGTCAGTGACTTTCTCGATACTGTAGTTGTATGAGTGGTTCTTTGACATGTGGTACCTTGGCCACTCACAGTAGGGTTACTGTAATTTGACAACACAACCATTCGGATCCTTGCAATATTTATTGGCTACGATGGGTTCACTGAAGGAGTGAAAGTATACTTATAGGAAATTTATCAACCTTAGTAGTTAGGGTGCAGTCCTATGTAATTTAAGAAACTGAATCCAGAAAATCCATGGCCACGATAAGTGAATGATGGAAAAGAGTTTCCATAAATTTCCTTTTAGACTTAAGCTAATTAAATCTGGCATATGACAGAGGCTTAGAATTTGACGAGCTTCCATGATCTGCATCTTATCAGGACTTTCGATAGAACTTAATCACACGATAACTGTACATAAAGATCCATTCTTCTATTGCCACTACATACTGCTAGGCATCATTGATAGATTGTGAAAACTCACTAAATTGTTTCGGATTAACAATCATTGATGGGATGAGCTGTAATTGTTGCGATCCATCGAAAGAGTTCGATGATACCATGATGAAGATCATGATATATCTCACTACCAGATAGAATGGAACCTGAGGGATCACACACATAGGAGCTTGACTTAATCATATAGTTGGATTAAAATATATAAAAGTTACATATTTAGAAAGTCTAAATTTGTAAAGGTTACAAATTTGGAACTTGCTAATTTTGGCACCTGCTAATTATAACAAGAAAAACTTTATTGCAAGAATTATAATTTAATTAGATGATTTGATCATTTAATTATGATTATGCTTGATACAAATTAAATTAGATTTGATTTGGTTGAGTTTGGGTGGTGCCCTATCCAATTAGGATTTGGATTAACCTAATTGCAAGTGTTGCGAGCCAATTTGATTTGACCTAATTGATTACCTAATCCTAGATGAATTAAATATGATTTAATTCAGTTAGGCTTAATCTATTCTAATTGGCTTTAGTATTTCTAATTTAATTAGGATCTAATTCCTAATTAGTTATGGATTTATACCTAAAAGGAGTTAAATTAGTTACAATCCTAATAAGGTTAGAATTAGTTAATTGGTTGAACTAATTCCAAACTTCTCTCTCCCTCCCTATATTTTTTTCTTAATTACCATATAAGCAAGCCCCTTCTTCATGTTAAAATTCAGATTAGCGTGGAAGGAAGTTTGGGACGCACAAAAGAAGTGTTTAGCATGGCTGAATCTCTCTCTCTCCATCCTATCCTAATTTATCTAGATGAGATCTAGGTATTTGAATTTGATTCAAAGTCTTGTCCTAATTAAGAATGCGTGGAATTCTAAAAAGAGAATGATTTTTATGTGGCATGAAAAAATATGAGAATAAGAGGGGGTGCATATTTTTGAAGTAGCATGATTTTGCTATGGGATTTAACGTGAGATGAGTTCTCACTTCTAATCGGCCCATCTTTCTCATATTTCACCGCACAAAAATTAAGAGAGAAAACTCATTGCCCCTTATCATCCTCCTCGTGATCTTAAATGAAAAGTTCAGTTCAAAAAGAGAAATTATTCTCCTTTGATCTCTTGTGAAGAGAACATCTTCTTTCTTGGATTCCTAATGTAAAGAAAAAAAGATATATGACCAACGGTCGAAACAAGGTATGCAAGGTACTAGCACTCCGGTGGCCTCGGGACTTCGATCAGATCATCTCCATGTAAATACTAGCAGAGGCCAAGCGCGTGCATGACTCTAGTAAACCTGGGGCATCCATCAAATTCGATCCGATGAAGATGGAGTAGCGCAACGGTATGTAGATTTGATATACTTGGTACTTTTATTTTTATTTACAGATATACATATTCATGAATGGATCCTGCTATGCATACTTAGAATAGATTTTTATTTTTATTGCAATTTAATTATAATTAAATAACTTTTTTTTATCAACATGCAATCCTAGGATTGTATGATGATTCCTTCAAATGGTATCAAAGCCACGTTTCATAAACATGTTTAGATATGAAAATCAGATCTAAAAATCCTAATTTTTGATCTGCCAATTTAGATCTCAAAAGGAGTTTCAAATCTGAAATCGGACATGGAAATTGAGAATTTTAGATGTGAAAACTCAAATCCAAAGTTTTGGTTGAAAACTAAAATTTCAGATCTGAAATTTCTGCGGTCTAGATCTGCACAAGATCTAAAATTTCAATCAAATTGATCTGAAAACCAGATCCAAAAATTTTGATTTTTAGATCTAGAATTTAGATCAAGAAGTCATGATTCATATTCATTTCATAGATCTTGAAAATTATTTTTAGATTTAAAGTTATGAATTTTTAAATGCATGAGTGCTGAATTTTCTAGATCTGAAATTTTTCATGTCATTGGATTTTTCATGAGATGATTAAACCTAGTTGTTTAGATCTGAAATTAATTTTGACATCTAGACTGAACTCTTGTGTTCATAATGCACCTAATTAAAGATCTAAAATTAAAATTGGTTAGGTCTAATTTGGTGCTAACATAAGATTGTTCTACTATAAGGTTAACCCATTATAGTGTAAAGTTTCCTATCACAAGATTGGCCAGCTTTGAAAATGATTTTCAAGACAAATCAATAATTTATGATCTAAAATTAAGGTTATTGAATCTGAAATAGAGAATTGAAGATCTTAATCCAAAACATAAAACATGAGGGATTAGGCATATATCGAATCAATTAGGTTATGCAATTGGATTGCATCTAGTTTTAGATTAGGTCAAACACAATCGAGTGAGCTCTTGATCAAATCAAATCAAGAGTTAATTAGGAATAGGTCAAGAGTACTCGGGACCATATCAATGATTTGAGCTGGTCAATTTGATTGACATCAATCAATTGACCTAAAGACCTAATTTGGCTCAGTGGTCGAGCATAAATCGATTAAGTTGACCAATTCGAAACTAATAAACCAATTGGTGCCTCATGCAAGTGTCATTCATAATTTTTAATTGATGCTAACTCTTACCTAGCTTAGTTGGTGTCTAGGAAAGAGGTTAAATGATGGAACCCTCCCATCGATCTTACTTACCTAACCAATTTAGTTGATTATGTTTTGAATAAGATTGCTTATTGATTCGAGTTCATCCATGTCATCTTGATTAGTTAGACATGAGATGGGCTGACTAATAAAACTGACCTGGACTACATCACTTAGATATCAAATGTGTGAATTTAAACCAGTTAGACATCAGATATGCTGATCCAATATAGATACGACAGACATTAGATACACTAACCCAAATCAGATTAGTCAGACATTAGATGTGCTGACTCAAACCAAGTTAATTATATATTAGACATGCTGACCCAAACAAGGTTAATCAGATATGAGATATGCTGATCTAAACTTTATTTCATATATAATATAACCTTTTAGCTTAATACTTGGATTGAGTACATTATCATGGCCATCCGATCATAAAAGCAAGCAAGATTTAAAAGCCCTCTTTTTTCATATATGATATGACCCTTTAACTTAATACTTGGATTGAGTGCATCACCATGGCCGTCCGATCATAAGAACAAGCAAGGTTTAAAGACCCTCTTTTTTCATTCAATGGGGTTCTCTTATGATATGTAAGGGTGCCGCTATAATTTGACTTATAAAAAAGAATCATGAAAGGAATTTTAAATAATACTGACCTAAATTAGATTAGTCAGGTTAGTCAGACATGAGATTGTATTGACTAATAAAGTAGAAACCTAAATTCAAATCTCTTTGTAAATATTAAGTCATGGATCTTTCAATGTTGTAAAGCTGCGGGCATCTCTTGGGTGTTGATTGTTCTCGGCTGGATATAATGGTTCAGTTGTATCAAAGGGAGGGGGGCGCAACCATTCTATTAACATTAAATGTTGCGGGGTGAAGATGGGATTGGGCCCAATAACTGGGCACGGTGAAGGACCCAATGACAGCTTTATTACGTATGAATAGTGGATCTGACTAAGTGTAGGCAATAACTATTAGGTGAGCCTACATGACTTACCGAGCCGTTGCAACATGCTTAAGAAGCATTGAACAAGAGTTGTCCACTCATTGATTTACACGTAACCAATAACTGTTAAGGTGCACGAAATCAATAAAACCGCAATACCCACTAGGAACCCTAGTCGCGTAGGGATTTCCATATCACTACATATGAGAGATTTGTGAAAATAGTGAGAGCCTAATTTATTTCTTAAAATCCCTAGAACAAATTTAAAATTAAATGCAATCATCTAATTTGAGTCTTTATTCTCTCTAGATTAAAAGTCAGCTTCCAACCCTCTTAATTCTTAAACTAATCGATTAATCTAAACTTATTATAAAGACTGGCTCAATTTAAAAAATTAATTAGACAGGCTAAGTACAGCAATAGACTAGGGTTATCCTATGTTACCATATTGTTCAAGCTGACCTAAGTGCAATTGATTCATGATCATTGTTTGATAATGATTAAGGATTAGGAACTTGAAAAGCTTAGGCATGTTGATGCATATGGATTGTAATTGGATTTGATCCTGCCATCTTTGTCTCATTTATATAGACAGTTTATTGTAAACTACCATTTGAATAAGATTAAAATAATTAGGTTAACAAATTGGTAACCATTACAAGACCCTCAAAAAGTTCAAGGGACTTGCTTCTCGATGCGAAGCAGACCTCTTCCAAAAGAAAATCTAATTGAAAGAAGAGGCCTATAAAGAAGCAAAAGATTAGATCTTCCATGCATATGGCAAATGATGATGGAAAGTTATTTCTACTTCAAAAGTCAATGACCATAGGTATTATCTCATATACCTAATTCTTGAAGAATAAATAGGACACCTTTGGAAGGTATATCAGCTGCTCAAAGAGACTTTTATCTTGAGCAAAAATTTGATTTCTGTTTGAGTATGAAATCACTAATCTATTTATTTTTGAAATGAATTGGGTTCATATGATTTTTAAATATTAGTCTTTATGTACATATGATGCATTTACAGTAAGTGAATGCCTGTGAGATGATGTCAACCTAAAATATATAGGTAGCACCTCAATTTTGGTCAAGTTGAAAAGAAAGGACAAACAATTTGGAAACCAAGGACAACCATGGGCCTTTTGTCTAATTAACTATTAAGTCATTTCTAATTTGTGAATCCAAGCTTGAAGACTGTTAACTAAGCTACATTTTATGAGACAAAGGGTGCAAGTGAGGACTACAAATATACTCGGGTACATATTAATGCATGTAGCACATTCAACATGCAAGCCAGGAAATCTCCTTACAGTTCTTTGATTAGATCGAGGAAAGAAATACCTTTAAGAAGAATTTCAGAATCATCCCAAATTATTTGGCATAGCCTCATAATGGACTCCTCTTACATCTCGAGCTCAACGAAGCATTTGAGTATAGAAATTGAACCATATTAGATATGGTTCAATCTATTATGGGAATTACTAATTGTCTTTAAAAATTTATTTGTATAACTCAGCCGATTTATTTAATTGAATTCACTCTAAATCCCTTTATCACACTTATATGAGATATAGGTAGATAAGTTAGAAATTGGATCACATATCCTAAAGAGTTGTTACGAAACTTTTCTCAATGGATCACAAATAGTTATGACCCAATATCTATATTCATGATTAAATAGTTTTAATCTAAATATAGTAGTGGGAGGATGATTAAGCTCGAAGAGAGAGTCTCAGAAGAGCAGTGAGCCATAGAACCTATAGAACCCATTTAAGCAAAGCTAATACATTAGTTCCTCTTTCACCTTGTAAATCTAGTAGGATCTTCTGTCCTCCAAAAGGTATAGAAACATGCTTACAGAGGACTCAGAGGAAGTTTTTCCTTATGAAAGAAAGGGAACATAGAGATGATCTCAGAAACCTACAATGAGACGATGTAAGAAACCTATAATGAGACGATGTAAGACGTCGAATAATTGAATCCCTTGAAGTTAGACTTTATGTGCTTCAACCTAATATGGACCTTAATAAATCCCCCAAAAGGCATAGTATCTAATGGATGCAATGGATCTATAAAAAAAAAAAGATAAAGATCTATAAGGCAAGATTTAAGTTTATAGTCAGCATTGACCGTGGAAACCCTTTCACCATGCTAAAATCTAAACTAGTTGCTATTTACCATAATGAGATCAAGTGGATGGACAGTAATGAGATCACTAGATCTAAGCTACAAAGGATCTATGTAAAAAGACTAAAGCAAATAGCTTGAAATTAGAATAGTCATTTCTATGACATGATCAAATAGCTTGATTCTGCCAAGAATGAAAAGAAAAACCACGTGTTTATAAAAAGTCAGTGGGGATATGTAATTCGACGCATTGTACACAAATAATATTCTCCTATAAGGAATATGATTCCTATACTGACCTAAGTTAGATTATAATAGTCTAGGTAATTCTCCGATAAAGATCTTTTAATAGCATCCTATATTTGGGATGTAGGTCTATGAGATGGACCGGGAAGGATGCTATACCTATCATAGAAATTGTACATTAAGGAATGCTACGATATTCAACCTAAAAATCCAATAGCGGACTTGACTCCTTGAGCATGGAATTAATGTTTAAATATACCTTGATATATTTGAAGAAATTTTTAATGAGCTAGATCACTTTGGGCTTTGACCATAGGGAGCCTCATATGAACCATGTCATGTACATGGCATGATTTTTGCTAAATGTCAGGAGCAAATCAAATTCAAGCTATGAGTATTGGATAATTGTGATAACATTCTTTAATACTTAAGAAATACTAAAGATATGTATTAGATTTTTGGAAAGGAAGAATTGAGGGAATAATAATACATACAATGTGTTCTTGTACAATGGTGGTTTGGAACCAATCATTGTAGATTTGATCAGGGAAGCTAACTAAATCATTGTCTCTAAGGATGCAAGAATGTATTCTGGTTCAACAGTTTGTTGCAGATGAGTGCGATGTCATCAGATACAATAATAATTTATCAAAGCAACAATAGTGCCATAGCTCTAGCTAAGGAACCAAGATTTCACTAGAAGTCCGAATACAGAGCAATGATTTAATTCACGCCCATCTTGTAAGGGTGAAGAGAGTAAACTCCATATGAAACATGGTAAACCCACTAACTCAATAAGTTTTGGCTAGCTGAACTGAAGCACATTTGATTGGGCTAAAGTGCATGGCTAATTGGCTTTAGTGCAAGTGAGAGATTGTTATATACATGCCCTACAAGCCAATTTGGCTGACATATTTTAGTTCTAAAACATAAAATTATATTTAATATTCTAATTTGGACAATTTTATCCAACATGTTAAATATGTCCATATATCATTCAAGGAATTAATAAACAATGATACATTCCCAAAAGTTGAAAATTTAAGTAGGGCTGGAATTGGATCGAGCCAGGCTCGAAGTAAATCAAGCCAGGCTTAGGCCTAAAAATAGAACCCATTTAATTTTCGAGCCAGACTCGGGCTCCCCCTTGGCCCAGCCCGAAAAAGGCTCGACTCACCAGCCCGATAATTTTAGAATTTTAATCTTTTAGATTTTTTTGAAATATGTACCGGTAGTTAAAAGAACTTCATTTTATTATTTCATCTTTAATTTGGCAGGCCCAATCGGGCTTTAATTCGGGCCAACCCAAATCAAAGCCTGGTTTGGGCCGGTCCAATTGGGCTCGGGTTGAGCTCAAGTTCGGGCTCGAGCCGGGCTCAGGCCGAGTTTTTTTAAAAAAAATCTAGTCTAAGCCCAACCTGAAGTCCGAAATTTTTTTCGGGCCAGGCTTGAGTAGGGATATGGCCCGGCCCGGCCCGACCCAACCCACTTCCAGTCCTAAATTTGAGACATATCATCATAGATTAATTCCTAAATACTCCTGATCGTAGGATATCATGGGGACGATAATTGATTCGGTTTGATCAGTGCATAGATCGCTTCTCTTTTAGAATAAATAAGTCTCAAGTTTACAGTGTGGGAATACTAGAGCGAAAGTGCAGGTGGTCGTTAGAGAATGACGATACCGAACATGATCATCATGAGAAGTCACATGGATGTCCACTCAGTGACTTTTTCGATGCTATAGTAGTGTGTGATTCTTTGACCTACAATGTCTTGGCTACTCACAATAGGATTGCTATAGTTTGATAGCACAAAACATTAGCCCTAACCATTCAAGCCCTTACAGTGTTTGTTGGCTATAATAAATTCACTATAAGAATAGAAGTGTACTTATACAAAATCTATTGATCTTAGCAGTTAAGGTGCAGTCCTATGCAATTTAAGAAGCTGAGTCCAAAAAATCCGTGATCACGGTAGGTGAAGGATGGAAAAGAGTTTCCATAAATTTTACATTGGACTTAAGCTAATTAAATCTAGCATATGATAGATGCTTAAGATTTGGCAAGTTTCCATGACCTGCATCTTGTTGAGACTTTTGATAGAACTTAATCACATGATAACTACATCTAGAAGTTTATTCTTTTATTCTACTTGGTTGCCACTACAAGTTACTAAGCATCACTGATGGATTATGAAAACTTACTAGGATTATTTCGGATCAATGATCCTTGATGGGGTGAGCTGGATTGTTCCGATCCATCAAAAAAGTTCGATGATACTATTATAGAGATTATGGTATGTCACAGAATGAAATCTGAGGGATCACGCACAATAAAAGCTTGACCTGATCACATAATTAAATCAAAATATATAAAAATTACATATTTAAAAAGTCTAAATTTATAAGGATTACAAATTTGGAACCTGCTAATTTTGGCACTTGCTAATTTTGGCAAGAGAACTTTATTACAAAAGTTATAATTTAATTAGATGATTTGATCATTTATTTATGATTATGGTTGATATAAATTGAATTGGATTCGATTTGGTTGAGTTTGGATGATGCCCTAGTTTAATTAAGGTTTGGACTATCCTAATTGAACACGTTGCAAGCCAATTTGGTTTGACCTAATTGGTTACCTAATCCTAGATAAATTAATCTGATTTAATTCAGTTAGGCTTAATCTATTCTAATTGGGTTTACTATTCCTAATTTGATTAAAATATAATTCTTAATTAATTATGAATTTAAACCTAAACCTGATAGGATTAAAAATTAGTTAGAATCCCAATAGGGTTAGAATTAGTTACTTAATTGAACTAAATAGAATTAGAATTAGCTAGTTAGTTGAACTAAATATAGTTAGAATTAGCTAGTTAGTTAAACTAAATCCTATCTAATTCCTAACTTTTTTTCTCTCTCCCTCCCCATGTTTTTCTCTTGATTAGCATGTAAGAAAGAAGGGGCCACACCCCTTCTTCAGGTTAAAATTCAGATTGGCATGGAAGTTTGGGATGCACAAAAGAAGTGTTTGGTGCTCTTGGGTCTCTCTCTTCATCCTATCCTAATCTATCTAAATGAGATCTTGGTATTTGAGTCTTGTTCTAATTAAGATTGGGTGGGACTCTAGGGAGAGATTTTAATGTAGCTTGAAGAAATATGAGAATAAGAGGGGGGCACATATTTTTGAAGTGGCATGATTTTGATATGTGATTTAATGTGAGATGAGTTCTCACTTCCAGTCACCCCATCTTTCTCATATTCCACACAAAAATTAAAAGAGAGAAAATTCATCGCCCCTTATCATCCTCTTCTCGATCTTGAATGAAAAGTTCAGTTCAAAAAGAGAAATTATTCTATCATGTTCTCTTATGAAGAGAACATCTTTTTTTGGATTCCTAGTATAGAGAAAGAAAAAAAGAGAGATGATCCAACGATCGAAGAGAGGCTTGTAAGGTGCTAGCATTCTGGTAGTCTCGGGACTTCAATCAAGGCATCTTCATGTAGATACCAGCAGAGGCCAGGTGCGTGCGTAGCTCTAGAGAAATCTGGGGCATCCACCAGATTTGATCCGATAAAGATGAAGTAGCGCATAAATAAATAAATTTGATCTACTTGGTACTTTTATTTTTATTTGCAGATTTACACATTCATGAATGGATCTTGCTATGAATACTTAGAATAAGTTTTTATTTCTACTGCAATTTAATTTTAATTAAATATTTTTTTTGAAAAAACTATGTGCAATCCTAGGATCGTATAATGGTTCCTTCAATATATATATATATATGGAGTATTTTAAAGGAACATAAAAAAAACTACCAAAAATTGAAAGCCCATGCACTTCAAGAGATAAAGAAATAATAAAAAGTGATAGTAATCACCGAAACAAATATTTGTTAAAGCAAAGTGTAGGCATGGTCAATTCTAGTAAGTTTTTTGTCAAAACTTACAAAAAATTGACTAAAATGGCCAATATTACGTTACAAGGGTCGGTTTTGATTCTTTTTTGATGGAGACTTAATTTCATCTGAGACTGAGACTTGAAATCTTAATTATCATAAGATATTTGAATGTCCTAGATTTTTAATGAAAAAATAGTACCCTGCAAACTAATCGCATGAGTGATGCATTAAGATCAGGGTTCTCCGAACCGTGCCGAACCAGACCGATGGCCGGTCGGCACAGTTCGGCCACATAAAACGATACAATCCCCAAAAAAATTTAAAAAAAAACTCTTATACCGGACCGAACCGGATCTGAACCGGACCCGAACCGGGCCAAACCGGTGTTGAACCAGTCGAAATGAGACCGAACCGATCGGTCCGAGCCCGGTTCGGTCCGTTTCGGGTCGGTGGGTGGGGCATTTTTTTGTTTTTGTCACATGGCTACTGTAGCCATGTGACATGTTGCTTGGGGGGCTGCTTTGATCTTTTAAGCTATAACAGTAGAGAGCTCGTACGAGCTCTCCGCTGCGATTGTTGTTTTAATGACAATGGCTTAAAAAAAAAACTTAATCCATTTCAATCCAATCAAACTTGCAAAAGTCGAAGATGAAAGTAGAATCAAGGTACATATACCTTTCTTTTTCCATATTTCTCTCTTTAGTCTCGTTTTTTTATTAAAATCCGTGCAAAATTAAAAATTAAGAAATGCTGTCAAAATTTATTTGTTGGCTATGATTTTAGAATATGTGGTAGACGTAGGATAGATCTACACAATGATACTAAAATATTAATTTTTTGTTAAGTATATAATTTTTTAAATTAAAAATTAATTTTGGATTCATGAATTAATTAAAAAATAATAATTAAACAAAAATTGTAATTATAAATTATTAATGTAGGACTCGTAAGCTACTCTCACTATAAATTTCATGTCGATTTATTCAAGTTTTGATGCATTTCATGAATAGTGCCGTAGGTCTTCAATTGAAAAAAATTGATTTTTAATGCATTTCTATGATCTTAAAGAAATATATGTAGCATATATGATAGAATCCTATATGAATCTAAAATTTTAAAAAAAAATTATTTGTCTTTACTTTTTGAATTTTTTAAATAAAAAATAAAAAAATAAATTAAATTATAAAAATAAGGTTAATAAAGTGTTAATTAATAAATATTATTATTAACCTTATATGTAATTTAAATATTCAGGTATGGATCCATCAAGGAGGAAGAAGGATCCGGAAAGGGACATTGGCTGGTTACATGGAGCGTGTGACAAAGAATTGGTTACTCCTTATAAGAGAGAACATCCTATATGATCTCATAAAATGATGAGTTAGAAAATCTTTGACAAGAGCTCGATGAAATGTAGAAAGAATTTCTAATGTTTCATCGATCAAGTCATTATCATCATATCAACATACATATAGATAAGTGTTTGGTCTTGACATGATTCCATGCCTATCACCTATCCGGAAGGATTGAATTGCATGGTAACTCATCATTAAAAGATATTTTGGTAATTTTTACTAAAATTTCATATCTTCTGGATGGTGATAACACATTGCTATATATCAATCCTGATTTGTAGACTTGCAAGAATTAACAGAATTTAATTCAGTAATTAATTAGAAGAGTTCTAATTTCAATTAGGTTTAACCTAATTCCGATTGATGCAATCGGACGACCTAATTCCAATTAAATTAGAGCCTAAATCTACTACTGGCTAGATATGAAACACAATAGATCACACACATTAGGAGTTAATCAATGATCTATATATTTGGATTTATAAGAAATCCTATGGATTTAATTAACATGCTAGCACATGGACCCAAGTTCCCAATCTAACTTGACCTAATTTTACTTAAGATTGATTGCGCCAAGGAGTTGTATGCCCAAGAGGAATTGGGACACTTATTTTTCTCACACACAAGAGATAAGATTTCTCATGAAATTAGAGAAAGATGGGGCACCCAAGCTTTCCTTCTTTGACTGGTGCCAAGTCAAAGACTCCCTCACTCCATCTTTCCCAGCGCCAATAGGATTAGCGCCAAAGCAGGAATTGTGGCCTTACTAGAGTTTGGTTTTGAACCAAACTTTGATCGGTCAAAAAGGGGCTCATGCCCCTTACTTTATATGTACCCCATGCTTTCCTGACATGGAAAAATTCCATGCAAAAAGAGGCTCAACAAATTCTTTATTTTTAACACAAGAAAGAAGGAAGCCCCTCTCTTCTATAACTCTTTCTTTCTCCCCGAACACCAAGATTTAATGCCATAAAAGCCCAATGTAAAAATAGTTTCACGTGGGATTTGAGAGCAACGCCTAGTTTTTTATGGCATTTAACAAGCATTTTACACACCATTCCTCTCCTTATTTCCCAAGCTCATACAAAAAAAAAACATCAAGCATTTATTCTCATGCCAAAACTCTATAAAAAGGGGATGCTTGATAATTATTAAATATATTAATTAATTCAACCTTATTCAATTAAAACTGATACTTTTATATAGTATTTTGTAGAAAAAAACCCCGCCAATGCGAAAAGCTTGATTTTAGGAGTCCAACGGTGGAAACGGTACTCAAAACAGACTTAAAACAAGCTCGAAATCAAATTTTAAGAAAATTATAAGATATTGCACGAATTTTGAGGCAACTGGTCCATCATGGACCGGCTGCCCGATCTATGGAATGGCCAGGGACCACCAGCAGCCATGGCCAGCGGTCCATGGCTCAGAACCGTGGACTGCGAGTCTATTTGATGCCAAAATCACCAAAGCCGCCGCCCCGTCGTCATTGGAGCCTCCGGCACCTCCCTTGCTGGTCAGAGAAGCTTCCCAATGCCATTTTTTTGCTCCTCTGTGGATCCAAGCCATCGTGCCCAACTTCACCATCGAGACTACCTAAGAAACCGTCTTCACCGATTCATCGCCGACCGTGGCCGAAGGGAACACCAGAGAAGCACCAAATATTACCGCCGATCACTGTACACCATGGAGGTCTTTGTTCCCGCGCGGGCCCAATGCGCTTCTCTCATTTATAAAAAGCAAGTGCAGCGTTCGGAACTCCTTCGACCATTCTTCAAATCTATTCTGCGCTCCTTCCATCATTCCCTTCGTTCCATTCTTCCAATTTCGACTTCCATCTTCTCACCCTTCCACATCCCATCCACTCCATTTCCTCGCACTGCTGTTCTAGCTACTCCGGTCTACCCTGGCGATGCTGCTATCGACTCTATTGCCGAGTCTTCATGGAAGCGTGATCTCAAGTGATCTCAGGGAAGATTTATTATCAGATATATTTTTTTATGTTTTGAAATAAAAATTATTTTTGCTTCATGTTCATCCATATTGCTTTAAATTAAGTGCTATATAAGTGAAGTTAATTTTGAATGATCTATTCTAAAAAGGACAGGCCATGATCTACGGTATGGGCTGTACTCTCGTTAAGATAGATCATATCTTAATTAAATTCACGGATAATTCTCTTTTTGGTATTTACTATTTTATTGCATACACTTTTTTAAATAACTTCAAAAATTCTTGTGAATTCGATCCTTACTCCCGCTACTCTACTTAGAATAATAGAATTAAGGTATTAAAATCGGTGCATAGCGATGCGCACCAGATTTTTGGCACCGTTGCCGGGAACTTTTGGCGTTATTTTAAAAAAATCAAAAGAATAATAATTAAAAATTAGTAAGTATTTTTTCAATCGTACATATCCTAATATAAGATTGCCATGCCATAATTTTACGTTATGTTGAATGGTTGTCCTAGGATACAAAAGATTGAACAAACTTAAAAAACTTTAAAAAATATAAAAATTTCAGAAAAAATTAAAATATTGACATCATAAAATATTAGAAAATTAGAGACTTAACCATTGAATTAAAAAAAATAATTCAATTTTGCTTGTTTAATAATTATAAAGTTGGATACCTTGTTTTTTTTGCATTGCATCTCTTCATAATTAATTTTAAGAGCATAACTCCATCAATCAGATAAGGTGGGGAGTTCATCACCCTTGGCCCACCAATCACCACCTTGCATGTGCATTGACCCAGACCTTAACTACTAAAATTAATTAGACATCGTCCTAGAAATTTCGAGCTCAATAAGACAAGGAAACCCTAGAATTGGACCGGGTTCAATTCAGTTAATTGCTCGATGTCTAAGGCAAGTGGTTCAAGAACAAGAGCCCAAAAGAAGGTGGTTCTTTAATTGGTTCCGTTCGCTTACCTGGCCAATTTTAATTGGTATCTAAGGCAAGCAACGGGGAAACCCCCACCAACCTTATACTTACTTGGCCGAGCCAGTTAATTGATCTTGGGCTTGGAGTGTTCAAAGGTAACCTTGGATCAGTCATGAGCTATCTAGAACTAGGAAACCTTAGGATAGAGAGTCTATTGATTGCTAACTTATTTTTAATTAACTTAGAACTTTAATTAATACTTTTTATCTTTTTCTTTCTTCTTCTCTGTCTCCTCTCTAAGATAAATAAATAAATAAATAAAATACCCAGCCATGTACCAGATTCCTGAGTCTAAGTATGACCAAATTTATCAAGATCGAACTCTATGGCCACAGACCAGGAGAAAACCTAAGCTTTGATGCTTACAACCCAGATTGGTGGGCTCAACCAAATTTTTCATGGCAACCACACCTAGTGATTATCTGAATACCCCAAAGATCTCTGTTCGTAGATGCACTTTATTACAATCAGCCCTATTCATATTGTCAACCTTCTCCTACTCCATATAGCCTATCTTTTCAAGAAAAGGTTCTACAAACAATAGACCAGATTGGGAAAATTAGTCAAAACTTATCTCCCCCTCAGACTAACCCAGAAATCGATAGATTTGTCCAATATCAACAACCAATTATGCCTCAGCAGCAACCTTATCGATAAGCTTATGAATTAGACTAACCGATTATTAATTGAAATTGATGAGGAAATAGGAACACTGCCTGTCAGTCCGAGAGTAACTTAGAAGGATATTATCAAGCTAGAGATTTTAATAGTAATCTAGAGGGACACTATGAAAGTTAAAAATTTTAATGACCCTTTATTTTTTTCTAAACAATCGATCATAACTCTTAGAAACGAATTGGTCACGAAACAACCCTGCACCATAGAGACCAATATAGATGATTCGACAGAGGCAGAGAAATCAAACTGGTGGGACAAACCACTTCCATCATCATCCCCTTCTCAAGTGCCCTAGAATCATCCACTCATTTTTATGGAATAGAAAAAGAAATTGAAGATATGATGGAATTAATGAAAGCTCCTCAGGAACCATAACAGAATAACATAGCAGGAGAAGCCATACACCCAAGTCATCCCTAGAAGTCGTTAGATCCCTATATGGCTCATTGCGGGATAAATAATTTTAATAAAGATGGGATGGACAACTTACTTGATATACCATATTTCAAAGCCACTCCACTTTGGATGGAACAATATGAGCCAACACCTAGCCCCTCAATAGCTCTCCCGTTAGAAACACCACCAGATCTAGAATTGAAGCATGCTTCCTGTCACACCTCCTAACACTCTACCAGCGATCTCAAGCCAGGAAGATCAAATAGTTAGTATTCTAAAGATACATAAAAAAGTTATTGGATGGGAAATCTATAAAATGAGGGATAAAGATGTTAAAGATTTTATAACTGATTTTTCCATACTTGGTACTACTTTCAAGGATTGTCTCCAAAATCTATCATCCTAAAATGATGTATGGAAACAGATTTACAGTTAACTTGGATAAAATTTCATCAAGAAGGGATGATATCAAAACACATCATACCTGAGAAAGGATTAGCGTAGATCCTTCTGGAGTTAGAAAAATTTCTAAGTTGCCACTCCCACCCTCGGCCCAGCACACAATCCCTTCCTAATCATCGACAAAATTATAATAATATTTTTAAATCTTTATCTAGCATGCTTGCCCAATGCACTCTATGGATAAGGGATAATCGTCGTGAAATACTCTATGAATGTTTTTCTGCCTTGATGACAAGGCCTCCTGATGGATCTTATCTTTTGCAAATCTTAAGGGATGCACCCAAATTCAATATCAGTAACACTCCCTCTTAGCGTCTGGCTGAAGAGATTCTAAGGGATAAATTATCAAGGAAACCCAATAGACGGTAGAGTTTAGACCAGAAATTTTTTTGAGTAATTACAGACCCTTCTATCTATTGATCTCAATAAAGAATCTACCTTATAATGGTATCGGTGAAAATATCAAAAAAATCATAAAAGTTCTCTTTAAAGTTTAATATTTAATAAAATAGATTTTTAGCATCTCTCACTAAGAAACCGGGCCACTTCGTCTAAGTAAGCATTATTATTCGCGTCAAAAGGTGAGGATGTAAGGAAATCTCTTGTAGAAATTTTCTTAATACATGTAGCCTTTTTAACTCGAGTCAGTAAGCCTGAAGAGTGTTTTACACCTAATATCCTAAAGCCAACTGGTTTGGGAGTCATTGGTCTAAAGCTCGTTACAAGGATCAATTAAAAAGCAAGATGTTAGGACATTGCACTGACTTTACATTAAAAAAAAGAAGAAAAAGAAAGCAAGAAGAGAAGAGGGGGACTAAATATATGATACTGCACCTAAACCAGAGTCAAGTTTCAGAGTAAGTTGGAGGATTTAAAGAAGGAGATAGAAAGTTGGAAAAAGAACTCTTGAAACTACCATGGGCTTCACTCTGCCACTAAATGGATGGAATTGGTAATCCGATGAAGAACCTCTTCAATGGTCTAACCGGGTATCAACTTTAGAATTAGCAAGATAATTTTCACTTCTTGGGCAAGTTAATACACATGGCTAATTCATTTGTTTTACTCGAAGACGAGCAAAATTCAAGTTAGGGGATGTGATAATTATTAAATATATTAATTAATTCAACTTTATTTAATTAAAGCTGAAACTTTTATGTAGTATTTTGTAGGAAAAAATCTCGCCAATGTGAAAAAGCTCGATTTTAAGAGTCCAACAGTGCAAACGGCATTCAAATCGAACTTAAAACGAACTTGGAATCAAATTTTAAGAAAATTATAAGGTATTACATGGATTTTGGGGAAATCGGTCCACCATGGACCGGCTACCCGGTCTACGAAATGGCCAGCAGACCACCAGCAGCCATGGCCAGGGGTCCACGGCTCAAAACCGTGGACCGCGAGTCTATTTTGATGCCAAAATTGCCAGAGCCGTTGCCCCGTCGTCGCCGAAGCCTCCGACACCTTCCTTGCCGACCGGAGAAGCTTCCCAATGCCATTTTTTTGCTCTCCCCTATAGATCCAAGCTGTCATGCCCATCTTCACCGCCGGGGCTACCTGAGAAACCATCTTCACCGATTCATCGTCGACCGTGGCCGGAGGGAACACCGAAGAAGCACCAAATGTCACCGCCGATCGATGTACACCATGGAGGTCTTTGTTTCTTCTTCCTCCGGTCCAAGACAGATTTGTGCCATTTCACCGCCGCCGAACCTTCCGCAAGAGCCACCCGATGCCACCCCATTGCAACTTGAGCCACCGTGCATCTCCTCCCTAGCCGAGCATCGCCGCCCTCCTTCCTGCCATGGCTGTCCTCTTCTTCCCATCACTGTCAAAGCAGCCCATCGCCATCCCTCTCATTACCGCCACCACCACTTTCTTCCTCCCACTCAAAAGCTCCCCATAGCCGTGAACCTCCTTCCGGTCTACCTCCCTTGCCGTCTCTTCCATCTTTTTCAGAAAAGAGAATATCCTAGAAGCACTGCCACACACCTTCACGGTTAAGTTCTCGAGCCAAGATCGCCATCCCACGGTCTTTTTCTCCTTGAGGCTCTCTACCGTGTCTGAGACGTCGTCCACCGCTCCCTTACCGGACCTGCTCCTCTCTGCCGGATCTGCCATCCACCGGACTTCCTCCCAAGTTACCAAAGCAGTCGAGTGCATCCTCCTCAGTCCAGGACTCGGCTTCTCCCAAGATCCTAGCACCATCAACCACTCTTCCCTCCTGATGTCGGTCCAAGATGCTATCAGAAGTTGGATCAGGATGTCCGAATAAGAAAAGTGATCGAAAGAAGCTCAATCACAGAGTTTGAATTTGAAAAGATAAGGATTAAGCGGGTGCGGGGAACGAAAAGTGAAGATCATGCGAACGGGTGCGAGGATAAGGCTGCGAACCAAGGCTGTTGAGACCAATTACGATGGAAAACTAACGCGGCTCTCATGCGGGCCAAACGTGCTTCTCTCATTTATAAAAAGCAAGCGCAGCATTCAGAACTCCTTCAACCATTCTTCAGATCTATTCCGCGCTCCTTCCATCATTCCCTCCATTCCACTTCCAATTTCCACTTCCATCTTCTCGCCCTTCCAAATCCCATCCACTCCATTCCCTCGCACCGCTATTCTATCTGCTCCGATCTACCCTAGCAATGCTGCTACCGAGTCTACTGCTCTCAGGTGATCTCAGGAAAGATTTATTATCAGATGTATTTTTTTATATTTTGAAATAAAAATTATTTTTTGCTTCATGTTCATCCATATTACTTTAAATTAAGTGCTCTATAAGTTAATTTTGACTAATCTATTCCTGAAAGGGATGGACCGTGATCTATGGATACGGGTCGTACTCTCGTTAAGATAAATCATATCTTAATTAAATTCACGGATACTTCTCTTTTGGGTATTTACTATTTTATGGCATACACTTTTTGAAATAACTTCAAAAATTCCTGTGGATTCGACCTTTACTCCCGCTACTCTACCTAGAATAGTGGAATTAAGGTATTAAAATCAGTGCGTAGCGACGCGCACCAGTGCTCTACCTAGATTTCCAACTAATACAAACCAAAGAAAGTAGGAAATCCTAAAGTGGGGAGGAAAAAAGAAAGAGAAAGAGTCCAAGGGTTGGGCAGCCAAAAAAGGAAGGAAAAAGAAGCTATTTGTGTTTCTTAAAAGGGCTGGGTTTCCAAGAATTGGGGGTCCAGAAAAGGAAGACTTTAAGAAAAATTTTTGAGGCCATTAGATCGAATCCAAGAAGGGAAAAGAAGAGCTAAGATTTTTTCATAATAAGTTTAGCAAGCAAAAATAGATTAGGAAGGTCCTTGATCAGGTTCCTATGCAGACTACCATTGAAGGGCACATACTTGGATACCTTGTAGAAATCTAATTGAATCATATAATGATCTGATTCTAGGTAATTGACTAACCTATTTTACTATTATTAATGTTTGATTGTACATTTACATGGGACACCTAGGATTGGGTTTAGGTTACCATATATTTTTATTAAATAATTATAAGTAAAAATTTTGAAATTAACTTCCGTTGTGCAACCCTAAACCCAACAATAGTATGCGAGCCAACCTTGTTAGATTCAGTCAAACATGCATGTTATTGTTGTGATATGGACTAGATCTAATTCATAATTGTTGTAATGGTTGATTAGGATTTGAGTTGATTCAAGTTAAACCTAATTGAATTTGGGTTTGATTCATGAAATTCTAATTAGATTAGGGTTCAAATTAAATCCGACCTAATTTGATTAGGATTTGATTCTTAAAATCCTAATCGGATTAGGATTCGGATTAAATCTAACTCAAGCCTTGTGATTGGATTGGACCAAAAGTAAAGTCCAAATCATAGTCCAAGGCATTTTGGATCATGGCTTGGACCATCAATACAAATATCAATATTATGACACATGAATGATACATTATGCATGATGGTAGTTTCACATAACATATATGTTAAGGATGTGCATGAGACACAAAGCCCTTCAATAAAAATTATATTAAGTTATAATGGCGTAATGTTAAGAACACTACCCACGCCTTCCTTTGTGCTAAGCCAATAGAATATATCGACACCTATAGTTAACTTGTGCTATCCACTAGGGTGGCTATGGGGATTGGTATGATATTGTCTTAATGCATGTAGTGTTTATGGCATATCTAAATGGTATTGCCTTGTTGTGCTATCCACAAGGATATCATAATTCATGTATAACTATATAGGAATAAAGGGTGAAACTTAACACATTATAGTTTGTTATGCTATCAACAAAACTATAAATGTGTTAGAGGTAAAAAAGATTGAGAATTGCATAAGTTGCAATTGGTAAGAGCTACCTATCCTTGAACTCATGGATACTTGTTGTGCTATCCACAAGACCTTTGTGAGATATTGGGATTTTAACCCTCCTAAGAAATCTAAAATTAGAGTTTCTCATTTTCCATATTTGAAGGCTATGAAATTCACTAAATTAGTGAAAAACACAATTAGACAAAAGATATAATCTGATTGTGCATATCATCATAAGTTGTCTGCTTATAGATTGGTTCTTGTTAATTATAGATTTATACCATACACATGGCATCTTCACTTTCACTGTGGCATACCGAATGCCAGTAAACTGATCGGACCTAACTATATAGACTAGTTGAGGAACTTGAAAATCATTCTCATCCAGGAGAAAGTCTCCCGTCTTAGATAATTCTGATCCCGATTTGATCGGGATGATGCTACTGAGGAAAAGGCTACTTACAACAAATGGCAAAATGATAATATGACTATCAAATGTATCATGCTAGTCTCTAAGAGCAATGAGTTATAAAGGCAATAGGAAAGCATGGGTCCTCAATCCATACTTTTTAATATAAAAGTTGTATGGAGAATAAAGTAGAACTGCTAGATATGAGATATCCAAGCAACTATTCCAAACCAGGATAAATAAGGGCATTTCTATACAAACCCATGTACTAAAGATAATTGACCTGATTACTTAATTATGTCAATTGATTTGTAATGGATAGTGAGCCGAATCATCATCTGATCTTGCAATCACTCCCTGATTTCTTCTCTTAGTTTGTCATAAACTACCATATGAACAAACTGAACTTAAATCTGTCAAACAACTAAAAGCTATTTTAAGGAAGAAAAGGCATCTATTCTTCTCGTGGATAAGATCTCCGAGAAAAAGATAGGCAAAAGGGTTCCAAGAAAAGGTGAACCCTAAGGCAAGCATCACCAAGAAGGCTAACAATATCTCTGCCAAAGATACTTGTTTCCATTGAGGCAAAGATCACTGCAAGCTCTACCTTGCAGCTATGAAGTAGCAGAAGGCAGCAAATATTGCTCAAGATTTGTATATGATATAAACAAACTTATCATTAAGTACTTCAACTCCAGATTCTTAGGTATTAAATACTACCTATGGATCTCACCTATGCAAATCATTGTAGGGGTTGCAGGGAATAAAGAAACTAAGTGAAGGTGACTTCAAGCTGTACAACACTAGTAGAAAGTCAATTGAAGATGAAGCTATCAGAAGTTGTCTATTAAAGTTGCCCTCGGGCAAAGTACTGGAGTTTTTAGACTGTTATTTTATACCAAAAATAATTAGAAATATTATTTCTGTACCGTTGTTACTTGAACCAGGTTATGAAATAAAAGCAAATAGCAAGGTTGCTATATTTATCATTCTAATGAATTTTATGACAATGCTTTTATAAATAATGGTCTATTACTCCTACCACTTAATGAAATATTCTTCATATTGATACATCAAAAAAAGAAAGAGAAGATATGAATGTCCTATATCTTTAGCACTACCAACATGGTTATATTCATGATGAGTCAAGGATTAACAAGTTATATAAAGAAAAGTTCTTTAACCCATATGATTTTGAATCATATGGAACTTGTAAATCTTGTCTCATGGAAAAGATAACCAAAATTCCATTTACTAGACATGGAGAAAGGGAAAGTGATTTATTAAGCCTAATATATACGGATGTATATGGCCTAATGACAACTTAAACCAAAGGTGGATACTCCTACTTCATCATATTTATTGATAATTTGTCAAGATTTAGATGTATATTAATAAAATACAAATATGAAGTCTTTTGACAAGTTTAAAGAGTACCAAAAAATGAATGAGAAGCAAACTGATAAACTTTTTGATCTAATCAAGGAGGTGAATATTTAACTGGTAAATTTTTTGATCATTTGAAAGAAAATGGAATTCTCTTTGAGTGGACTCTTTATACACCACAGTTAAATGTTGTGGAAAGAAGGAATTGTACCTTATTAGATATTATACGATCTATAATGTGCTTCACAGATCTTATGATCTTCTTTTGAGGATATGCACTTGAAACTGCAGCATATCTACTAAACAAAGTACCGACTAAGTCTATTTTAGTACTCCATATGAGACATGGAAATGTAAGAGGCCGAGCCTTAAACATATTAAGATATAAGGCTGCCTGGCTTATGTCAAACAAATTCAAGGACATAAGCTAAGTGCTAGATCAAACAAGTGCAGATTTGTAGAGATCTTAAAGAGACTATAGGCTATTATTTCAACCACCCTGCTAAATAAAAGATGTTTGTCGGTAGTCATGCTACTATTCTTGGAAAAGGAATTTATCCTAAAAGGGGATAGTAGGAGAAAAGTTAAACTTGGAGAATTTTATGGCCTATAATCTATCCCACAACCTATGGATAGTCCATGAGTTGATTTTCAACCAGAAGTACCAAATAACGAGATACAACCATAGCATACCCCTATGAAAGTCAAAGAGAGTGCAAAATGGACCTCTCAAGAATCGGTTAATCATAGAGAATGATAGTGAGCCTACCTCTCATTATTGAGAATGATGATCCCATGATCTATTCAGAAGCTATCATGAGTAGTGACTCTGATAAAAGGCTTGAAACCATAAAATTCGAAATAGACTCCATGTATATCAACTAAGTATACACTCGAGGGTGTGACCTCAAATGGATACAAATGGGTATTTAAGAAAAATATTAGAATAGATGGCCAAGTAGAGTTATACAAAGCCAAACTAGTGATGAAAGGTTTCAGATAAAAATAAGATATTGACTATAATGAAAAATTTTTGCCGTAGTTGTATTTAAATTTATTCAGATTTTGCTTGCTATCCTGCAAATTATGATTACAAGATTTGGCAGATAGATATGAAGACTGCTTTTCTCAATGGATATCTTGAGAAAGAAGTTTACATGTCACAAGAGAGGACAAATCAGTTATGCAAGCTAAAGAAATCCATCTATGAATTAAAGCATGCATCAAGGAGATGAAATATCCATTTTTAATAAAATAGTCAAATTGGACTTGATCAAAAATGTGGATGAACCATGCATGTACAAAAAAACAAGTGAGAGTGTAATGGTCTTCTTAGTTTTGCATTGGATGACATACTACTCATTAGGAATAATATCCTGATATTGCAATCAGTCAAGACATAGCTATCACAAAAGTTTTCTATACAAAACTTGGGTGAAGCATCTTATATACTTGATATAAAATTTTATAGAAATAGATCTAAGAGGATGTTATGCTTGTCCCAGTTTAGGTAAATAAATCTCGTGTTGAAGAGGTTCAACATGGATGGATGTAAAAGAGGATATTTATCTATAAGTCATGGCATACATCTTTCTAAAAAGATGTCTCATAAAACACTTGAAGAGAAATAGAATGAGTTCTATTTCTTATGCTTCGGCTATAGGATCGATTATGTATGATATATTATGTACCAGGTCTAATATGGCTTATGCCTTAGGCATTGCCAGCAAAGTTTAGGCAGATCCAGAAGAGAATCATTAAAAAACTATAAAAAAAATATTCTCAAGTACTTAGGAAGAGCTAGAAATGCTTTTTTACTATATAGTAGTTTGGATTTGAAACTAGAAGAATATACAGATTCTAGCTTTTAATATGATCCAGATGATAACAAATCCATTTTTGGATATGTATTTACTCTAAATAGAGCAGTGAGTTGGAAGAGTTACAAATAGCAGACTATAACTAACTGCAAGTGATGCCGCTAAGGAAGCCATTTGGATGGGTGTAGTTCAAAAAATTGAACACTATGTGCTACTTTGTTGTGACAAAACTGGAACTTTTGCTTAAGCAAAGGAACCGAGATCTCATAAAAAATACAAACACATTCTAAGATAGTTTAATCTCTTTCAAAAAATTATCGAAAGACATGATGTGATCATAGAGCAAGTTGGCATAGAGTAATATAGCAAACCCATTTATTAAAACCTTGTCACAATAGTAGTTTAACTGCCACTTAGATAGCATGAGCATCAAGTATATGGATGATTGGTTTTAATACAAGTATATACATGATTGGTTTTAATACAAGTGGAAGTTGAAAGAATAGTGCCCTGCAAACTAATCGCATGAGTGATGCATTGAAATTATTCTTTGTATTATCTTCTTACTCATGTACATGATATTAATTAATTATTAATGAAATAGGTATTTTGTTTCATCATGTATTGTATCTTATTACTTGACTAAGATTATGGTGAATCCCATAATTAGGACAATGATTTTAGGACCATGATGAGATCATGCTAATGAAACCTAAAACCTTGATAGTCTCAATCTAAAATATTCCCGGTCCTAGGATCACCGAGTCAAGGATCAATAATTCTAGTAAAATTGGCACATCCTATGTATGCTCAATGGAAAGAGTAATTAATCTCACAATCACTTATGTAGTGATACTAATACAAAGATATGAGTACTTATTAAAGAATAAGTTCACTGAATTGACCTACGGAGAGAACATCTGATAGAGCCTTACAAGTATATCAATAGATAGTTCTTTAATGAAAGTGGTACAAGTAATCCTTAAACCTGATATTACCATAGTCCCTGTATATGGATCCGTGTTTTGGTTCATACCCTAGCATGACTTTTGAAACATGTGTGGGATGCTCTAGACATGGTGAAGTATATATGAAGAATATAAGTGATAAACAAGAAACTGGACACTCCTTTTAAAAGGAGAAAATATCTTACATGATCTTATAGAATGAAGGCTCGGAAAGTCTGGTCAGAGCAAGATGAAAATTAGAAAGAGTTTCTAATATTTCATCAACCAAATCATCATCATTAGATCGAGATATATATGGATAAGTATTTGGGCTTTACATGATTCTGTTCATTACTTATCTAAAATGTTGTTTGATCGAAGAATTGAATTGTATTGTAACTCATCACTAAGATATTTTGGCAATTTTATATCTTCTACATAATCATGATACATTGATAAACGTCAATTTTGATTTGTATGCTTGCAAGAATTATTAGAGTTTAATTCAACAATTAATTAAAAGAATTCTAATTTCAGTTAGGCTTGACCTAATTCTGATAGATGCAATCGAATTTGACCTAATTCCATTAGGTTAGAGTCTAAGTCTATTGCTACCTAGATATAGAACCCAATAGGTTATATACATTAGAAGTTAATCAAGGATCTATGTATGTGGTTTTATAAAAAATCGTATGAGTTTAATTAACATGCCAGTACATGGGTTAATTCAGGTTTCCAATTTAACTTGACCTAATTTCCCTTAAGATTGATTGCACTAAGGAGTTGTGTACCCAAGAGGGATTGGGGTGTTTATTTTTCTCACACACGAGATAAAATCTCTCCTGAACTTAAAGAAAGATGGGATGCCCAAGGTTTGCTTCTTTGACTGGTTTTTAACCAAGTCAAAGACTCTCTCACGCCATCTTTCCTAGCGCCAATAGAATTAGTGCCAAAGGAAGATTGTGGCCTTGTTGGAGTTTGGTTCCAAACAAAACTTTGACCGGTCAAAAGGGGGCTCACGCCCCGTATTTTATCTACACCCCATGCCTTCATAAGGTAGAAAAATTCCATGCAAAAAAAAGGCTCCATGCCTCTATTTTTGGCACACAAAAGAAGAGAGGAAGAGTCCATCTCTTCTACAACTCTTCCTTTCTACCTAAATGCCAAGATTTAATGCCATAAAAGTTTAACATGGAAAGGATTTTCACGTGGAATTTGAGAGGCTAAACGCCTGCTTTTTTATGGCATTTAACAACTATTTTACATGCCATTCCTCTCCTTATTTCCCATGCCCATGAAGAAAAAACGTCCGACATTTTTTCTTGTGCTAAAACTCTATAAAAAGGGGGCGCTCTACCTAGATTTCCAACTAAGACAAGCAAGCCAAAGAAAGTAGAAAATCCTAAAATAGGGAGGGGGAAAGAAAGAGAGAGGATCCGAGGGTTGGGCAGCTAGAAAAGGGAGTGAAAGAAAAACTATTTGCTTTTCTTAAAAGGGGTTGGATTTCCAAGAGTTGGGTCCAGAAAAGGAAGTCTTTAAGAAAAATCTTTGAGGCCATTGGATCTGATCCAAGAAGGGAAAAGAAGGGCTGAGATTCTTTAAAAGAAATTCAGCAAAAACATATTGGGAAGGGCCTTGATCGGGCTTCCGTGTAGACTACCATTGAAGGATACACACTTGGATGCCTTGCGAAGATCTAATCGAATCAGATAATGATATAATTCTAGTTAATTGACTAGCTTATTTTGTTATTATTAATGTTTGATTATACATCTACAAAGGGCACCTAAGACTGGGTTTAGGTTATATATGTTTTCATTAGATGATTTCAAGTAAAAATTTTGCTTTCGCTGCGCAACCCTGAACCCAACATTTGAGCAAACAATGCCTCATTAGACTAGATACGATAGATTCTTCTTCAAAAGTGGTCTATCACGATGAGGCCATCATGATCCCTTCCCTTGTGAACCATTCAAGTAGCCAAACTTATGCCTACATTTGCAAATGCAATGTGGTGACCACCCATCAAACCAATGCAGCTGCTATTACTGGTCAAGCCATAATGTAACTTGCCAAGCTCTTGCATATACAACCAAGGTTCATCATGCCGGTACCGAGGGTCGAACTGGTCGACCAGTGACATGGTTCTATATGCCCCAGTGCCATTCCATGCTAGACCCGTACCAACACAGTAGAAAAGGTAGTGAAGAGGGAGAATGATAGAGGAAACGAGAGAGGGAGAGGGATAGCCACCAAATGGCAAATCCCCTCCTCTAGCCCCTATTTTGATCAGCCCCTATTTCAATCGATTGGAGGATGGGGCCCCTTTGGCAGCCCTCCCTCTTCCTCTCCTTCTCCCTCTCCCTCCACCAATTTTTCATTTTGAAAGTCAAAACCATCTTGGTATGCCGCCAACATAGCTTGGAATGCCCCAAATTGGGCAGCTTGGGACAATTCCACATTCCTTATATGCAACCAAGCCATCCAGCATATGCAATCTACATACATACCATTTTTTTTATGATAATCTATGTTGCATGGATCCAAGTTTGTGTCTGGTGCTAGCTAAGTTTTGGGTCCTTATGATATCTATGAATTTCCCCTTGCAGAACTATACCCAACAATCATACCAGTATCCATGCTTAGCATTGAGTGCAAATACTGAAGGTTAAACTAAACAGTTTGGGTAACAAAAAGGGTGATGGATCATAATAAAACAACTCCTTCCTCGAAGAAGATTAAATCTTTGAGTGTACTTCCAAAGATCAGTAGGCAACATCCTAAAATGTTTAGTTTGTTAGATATAGCATTAGTCTTAGTTATAAGTCATGATTTTTGGTAGCTTGTATTTGATTGATCATCATTAAATAATAGATTGAGGTTTTCATCGCATTATCATACATTAAATTTGAGCACTGTTTGCAGATAAATATTGTTATTTTTAGGTTAAGTCATACTATATTGACATAGATTCCCAAATAAGACCAAAAGTATATAATAGAAGTTTCTACATTTTCACTAATTATTTCTAATTTTCTACTAATCAATTTTTATAAATTTTAATTACTCAACATATTTTATAATACCAAAAACATATTGCAGCTGCCTTTGAAAAACCTTGCTTATGACCAATGAAACTTGTTCCCCTTTCTCACAGAAGTCTTTGACTCACTAAAGATGGCCTTTAAATGTCACTGCAACAAATTTTCTATTGTGGAACATTGTCTTCTCCAATTGATCAAAATCACTCAAACTTCTCTCCTTTCAAACATTTTATTTTTTCTTTGATGATCAAAATTATCAACAAAAATGAAAATGTTGCATATATATATATATCACCACAATAGCACTCATCATGCTAATTAAGAATCAAAAATGGACTGAATAAATATATTCTCTAGGCCAGTTTTCAGTAGTAGAAATATTATATTCTCTAAGAAGTGACCGACTAAACACCGTAGCCACCCACATAGATGAACTCAACCTGATAAGACTAGCATGTATCTTCCCCCTTTATCTACGTTGCATGCACAACAAAAATGCATAAACAAAAAACAAACATCAGTCTAGGAGAACAAAAATTTAGTTATGGTGTTAAATATGTACCTGGAAAGCTCAAAGCAAGTCCAGTACAACAACCTGCTACACCTGCATTAATGACTGAAAGCACAACCACATGTTTATCAGCGAAGATCAATCATGTTTTAACTAGTGAATGGAAAAAAGTATCAAATGGTAGAAATAGCAAACCATCATCTCTTCCTCGCAATCTCTTCAAGAAGCAGACTACAAGACCTTGAACTCCAGACAAAATTGCAAATGTCTAATACATGAAATAAAATGAATTAGGCTAAAATGTGGCTACAAGGAAAGTTTTGTCACAAGAATTTGAAATTAAAATATGCATGAATAAAAATGAAAGACGACATACAAAACTAAGATATACATAAAAGAAACATCAATCAACCTTAGCAGAAGATCCCACATCTGTAAAGGAGCCTTTAAAACCTTTCTTACTCATCAAGCCTTTACCTGATAATGTATTTCATACAAGCAAGCTTGTGTGAAAATCTGATAACTGAAGTGAAAAATAAATGTTCTAGAAAAGAATTTAGTTAGTATTAGGGATACAAATAAGTATAAGAAGTAAGAACTATAATTAGGGTGCAGTTTAATATACCAAGGTGTTATAAGAAAGCCTTGGCATTCTCAAAAGAGCTGAGTAGAACTATAGTTGTGTTATAAGAAAGTCATTGCAAACATGTCAAAGGCTGGCAATGGAGCAAAAATGTGCAATCCTTGCCGTATTCAAACTCCTTCTTATGGTTCATGCATTGGAAATATCATGGTGGGAAGCAGACACCATGCCTAGGTATAAGCCCCCTGTTGGCAATTTGTGACAGGCCCCTTTATAGGGAGAAATCTCAGGCAGGCTAACCCTGTTATCAGCGTTGCTAAGTTTTAGAATTACTCCTACAAATGCATACCTTTAGGTTACATTTTTATCAGTAAACTATAATCAATAAACTTAAAGTAATATTTTTCCACAAAATACCTATGCATAATTCCATGCAGAGAAGAAGAAGATTCTCATTTCCACATTTGAATCTTCCTACTCAGAGTCTCCCAAATTTTCCTTCAACTAAAGTGTAACCCAACAGGCAATTTGTGAAATAAACACACGGCAAATAAAATCTTGGGGTAATGGGATCCTTTCTAATTATATGCCATATTCAATCAAAGATATTAACATATAAAAACAAGAAAAACAAATCACAATGAGTAATATCCTCATGCTCGAATAAAAAAAAATAATTAATAGACAAAAATTTTATTAAAAAAAAACCATTAACCTCGAGACTCCAAAACATAGCCCATCACTGAGATATTACAACGGCATCGATACACAAAATCGAAATATGGACAAAGGGTGACGGCGCAAAGGAAACTCACCGTAACCAAAGATGGAACCCATCAAGGCCCCGGCGACCGAGTCGCCAGCGAACCTTAGGAGGCAGACGACAGGCGCACCCGGAGGACCGTTAGGGTAAGGGTTTCTTCCGTCGAAAGGATTGCTAGGGTTTCGGTTATTCCGTTCTTCGGCGTCCGATTCGGTCACCGGGTTGTGAGAGACCGGCGTTGCCATCTCCACCGAATCCCCCTCTCTGTCTCTTCCCGCGTGCACAGGGTGCAGTATTTTCCTTGATGCGACATTTTGATGCAATTCTTGGCGCATGGCAAGCTTGTGCACGTGAATGCGAGTAGGGACGGTTAGCGAGATGCGAATTTAGCGGGCGGGACGTGCGGAATTACATGATAGAGATTCGAGGTAGCGTTTCAAAGCATTGAACATTACGGTGGCAACTGGATCGGATCAAATATGTACGGACCGATCATATACAAATCAGATCAAAAAAAAATTAATCTAAATTTAATTTATTTATTAAATAAATTATAATTTAAAATCAGAGGTAATTCGATCCTACCCATTTAATTTATTTATTAAATAAATAACCTGTTAGTTTTACCTGATTTATTTATTTCGTTTAACAATTGAATAACCTGTTTATCCAATCCAATCCGATCCAACTTATTTAATAAATAGATAACCTATTTACCTAACCTGACTAGACCCGATCCAATCTATTTAATACATAGATAATATATTTACCTAACCTGACTTAATCTAATCCGATCTATATATTAAATGGGTTAAATAGGTTGGGTCTAAAAAATCTGAACACGATCCGTTTATTAAATGTGTTAAACAGGTCGATCCTTTTACAGCCCAAACTCGTTTATTCAAAACCCAAATTTATTTATGGTAGGTCGAACACGGATCGGATTGGCGGATTGGGTCATAAATTGCCAACCCTATTGGACTAAATCTATACATACACATAAAATTTAAAAATTTCTAGCCTAAATATCAAATGGTGAAAGGATATATATAATTATATTTTATTTAGAGTATCCAATATTTTGATAACTTGACTCAAAATCTAAAGATGTATAAATCACATAAATTTTAATATGTAATCAATTTAAAAATAATATATCATATTTCTGATCATACTTTTTATCCTATTGATTTGATTGGATTTAAATGAAGATCACCGTATTTCATCTTCAATAATATTATTTAATTTATCCTTGAAATAATAGGTGCATTAAAGTTATTTTTTAAATAAAAATATATTTAATTTTGGTAAATAAAATATAGTACTAATTTTATTATAATATAGGGGTTAATTATTTTTATCATATTAATTGTACTAAACAATATTTTTTTTTTTTTTTAACTACAACCCTCTAATTATAATATGCTTTATACCACTCGTCATGGGAGATGTTAGTTGCTTTTAAACTTACCTGGTAAGTAAATTGTATCCCTAAAAAATAATTAAATAATTTTAAATTTTATTGCATCTAATGAAATATTATCGCCTACCTAAAATATTAGCAACCCAACTCTAAACCAATATCAATTGAACCAATAATAAATTCAAACCCAATCCATAAAAATAAACAAGTTTTATATTTTAATCAATATTAGCCACTATTTTTTTGAGTATAATCTCTTGTAAATACTAAACTAATTTGACCCAACATATCTCGAGTAAAGCATGGTGATTCTGGTTTTGATTATGACAAAATATTTAAGTATATTTGAGTATTAATTATGCGTTAAATATGTTAATTAGTTATAGGTAGTTAAGATTTGAATCTGATGCAGCCAAGTATCGACTCATGAAATTCAAATGTCAATTCAAAGTATTGACTTATGAACGGTGAAGTGTCGACTCAAGGCCTGAGACCAAACATGATACAGAACGTGGTGATCTCAGGAGTTTGGTCAAGTGTCGACTCACGGAACTAAAGTGTCGACTCAAGGTATCGACTCACCAGATAAAGTGTCGACTCATTAGTGCAAAGCAGAAAACTTCAGAAAACATTTTTAGTTAAGTGTCGATTCAAGGAAATGAAGTGTTTACTCAAGGTGTCAACTCACGAAGGTCAAGTATCGACACTTACTATAATGGCTAGTTTTTCTGAAGTACAGAATTTTCCCAACTTGGCTCCAACGGCTATAATTTCTCCTCCAACGGTCATAAACGGTCAAAAAGGTGTGGAAGGCTATTTATACACCACTAAGCTCTTATGGAAGAAGAGAATCCATGTTTTGAATGATAAATCCTTTGGTTTACAAGAAAAAATATGTAAAGAATTTTTAAGGATTCAATATTGAGAGTGTTGAGCCTCCAAATATTCAAAATGAAAAGGGAGCTTCCAAGAGTGGCATCTTCAAACATCCATTGAAGCTTCTACAATATGGAGACAAGCTCAACAACAACAATCAAATGCTTCAAAGACAAATCAGCTTTTAGTAAGAAAGCTTTTATATTTTCATTGTTGAATTTGTACTTGTATTGCTTACTATTTTTAATAGAATTGAAACTAGTATCTAGGTTGATGGTGAGCCTTGAGAAAACCATCTAGGTTGTTGGTGAGCCTATATGATAAAAACCAACAAGGATTTTGATTTGTGAGCCAATGAAAACAAGTTGGATTGTTGGTTAGCCCAGAAAACCATCAAGGTTGTTAGTGAGCCCGTAAAACTAACTAGGTTGTTGGTGAGCCTGTAAAACCAACTAGGTTCTTGGTTAGCCCGCAAAACCAAGGGATTTTTGGTGAGCCCGTGAAAACCAATGGATTCTTGGTTAGTCCACAAAACCAAGGGATTTTTGGTGAGCCCGTGAAAACCAAGGAATTTTTGGTTAGCTCGTGAAAACCAAGGGGTTTTGACTTATGAGCCTAGAAAATAAGTTGGCTATAATCTTGGTGATTATAGTGAATTTTCAAGGAGAACTTGGGGAGTGGATGTAGATGCCTTGAAATGTATCGAACCACTATAAATCTTCATATGTTTATGATTGCTTTTATTCTTGCATTTATTTCTTTATTTACGCTTCACATTATTATCTTGCTCACAAACACATACTTTGAATTGGCACATTATTTGAAGTATTGCAAAAAAGTTTTAAAGTCCAATTCACCCCCCTCTTGGGTTGCATCATCATCCTTGGCCTACAAACCAAAGCTCATAAACAAATTATTTATTATTAAATATTAAATTCTAAAATCAATTAGCAAATATAATGCAATATTTTAAATTTATATGTTTAAATATCAAAGTTGTAAATCATATATATTATAATACCATACAATTAAAACTACCAACTTTATATATGTTGATTTTTGAACATTTTTTAGATCATATATAACAAATTTAAATATTTTTATATATTTTATCATAAGATTTTAAACTTATTTATACTGATCTTCGAATATTTTTTAGATCACATATAATAAATTTAAATATTTTTCTACATATTTTAATATAGAATCCTAAAAGTAATTTTAAAAATCTTTTTTGATAAATTAGTATTATCCAATTAATACCTTCAACTTTATTTTTTTAAGTTTTTAAATATTTTATATATATATATAATAAATTTAGACATTTTACATGTATGGATATAAATGTTGTCCAGGTGGCTACCCAAGAGGGGGATGAATTAGGATTTCAAAATTATTGCTGCAGATATGTGCTTTTAGAAATTAATTTATCTTAGTGAAAGGTGCTGTGGTTATGAATATAAAGTACAAGTTAAAAAGAAAGATAAAAGCAGCAATGCAAACACTAAAGATTATAGTTGTTCGGAGCAAGCCCACTCCTACGTCCACTACTCAAGATACCAATTGGGATTTCCACTATATTCACACCCGAATACAGTATGATTGTTTTACAGGCTCACAATCCAAAACCTCTACACTTTGGTTTTACCGGGATCACCAAAGAAACCTGACACCCTTTGGTTTTAAACAAAATCACCAAAGAAATCCAACTTAGTTTAAACAGGATCACCAAAAACCCAACACTTAGTTTTTAGCTAAGGCTCACCAAGAATCTATTTGGTTTTTCAAACGGGTTCACCAATAACCCAATAATTCAAGAATGAATTGAAAATAAATGTAACAATAAATGACAAACTCTAGTTGTCGGATAGTTGCCGATGCAGCTTGAGAGAAGCCCCACTAGAATGTACTTCAATGCGCTTTAATGGCTTCAGTAACTTCTTTTCAAAGTGCTTCAAGCTTCAGATGAAAGTTGGTGAAGACTTGAAGACAGACTTGAATGTTCTTAGTGCTCTCTTCCTTGTTGGTAGGTTGGATGTTCCATAAAGCATTAAAACTTTGAGGAACTTTCTAACTCTTACTTCAATGAAGTTCAAATCCCTCAAATACATGGTCTTCCATCATTCCAATGCAGTTTTAGTCATTGTAGACCGTTGGGATGTGCCATTTGACCATTTGAGCACCTTTTTGCATTCAAAAAAGAATTCTGGACTAGCCATTGTGTATCTGGAAATGATATTTGAGTCGGCTCGAATACTTCGAGTCAGTAAATCGAGTTGCCATTTCTTTAGTAGGGTCGGCTCTTTGTCTCTAGGTATAAAATCTTCACTCTGGATGAGTCGGCTCTTGACAGTTCGGGTCGGCTCGAACTTCCATCATTGAAATCATTGAACTTGAGGAGTAGGCTCACTTCTACTTGGATTGACTCTTCCTCTCAGAATCAGAAAACTTCACTCTAGAGGATGTTGCCCAGTAAAGATGCAACCCAAGAGGGGGGTGAATTGGGTTTTATAAAATTTTTAAACTATTTGCAATAAACTAAAGAAAATATGTGCTAGATCAATTCAATGCTTATGTTTTGGCAATGTATTTGTGTGCTTCAAAATAATAAGTAGCAGAATTAACAAAATAAATGCACAAAGAAAATAATCACACAAGCAATCACAAATACAAAGATATATAGTGGTTCGGTGCACTCCAAGGCACCTACATCCATTCCCCAAGATCTCCTTGGGAATTCCATTATAATCAAACTGATTATAGTTGATTAGTTTTCTAGGCTCACTAATCAAAACCCGACTTGTTTTCACAATGCTCACAAGTCAAAACCTCACTTAGTTTTACAAGCTAACCAAGAACCTAAATGGTTTTAAGGCTTACCACCAACCTCCCTTGGTTTTGCGGGCTAACCAAGAACCTAATTAATTTTTCAAGGCTAACCAATAACCTCCCTTGGTTTTCTGGGCTAACCAAGAACCTAATTAGTTTTAAGGCTCACCAACAACCTTCCTTGGTTTTCTAGGCTAACCAATAACCTTTACAACAAAGTAAGAATAAAAGTAAAGAATACAATAAAGCTTTCTAAAATAAAGCAAATATCTCTTTGAAGCTCTTGGATGATGTTGAAGAAGCTTGTCTTCAATTTATTGAAGCCTTTGAATGAAACTTGATGTTGTGGACTTGAAAGCTCTTTTTGAAATTGGATGCTTGAAGGCTCAACTCTCTCAAAATATGAAACCTTAAAGTGTATGGAACTTTTCTCTCAAAGGATTACCTCTCCATTTGATTTATGTTGATTATATAGCTCTCCAAACCTTAAATGACTATTAGAGACCGTTGGAGAGGAAAAACTAGCCGTTACAAACATTTTGGGGAAGTTCTGTTCTTCAGAAAACTAGTCATCGCAGAGCTGTCATCCATTCAGGTGTCAACACTTCAGGTCATGTGTTAACACTTAGGATCGACACTTGGAGCATTAAGTCAACACTTGATCAAAAAATATCTTCTGAAGTTTTTGTTCTGCACTGGTGAGTCGACACTTTATCTGGTGAGTCGATACTTTGAGTTGACACTTTGAGTTTGTGAGTCGACACTTGACCAAACCCTGAAATTATCTCGTTCTGTCTTCTATTTGGTCTCAGATCTTGAGTTGACACTTCACTGTTCATGTGTCAATACTTTAAGTCGACACTTGGTTTCCATGTGTCGACACTTCAGCATGCCAGATGAAAAAAATTTTCTACGTATCAGTCCATGTGTCGACACTTCAATGCGTTGACACTTCTTTGTGCCAACACATGGTGTCGACACTTGACTTGACCAGTGTCGAAACTTGTCCAAATTTAATATTTAAGTCCTTCAAGATCTTCAATATATGTTCCAAGGTCCATAACTTGAAATTTCATGGCTTCTTCAACTGAATGACAATCTTTTCAGTCTTTTAACATTAATAAGTACCTGAAACTACTAAACACTTTTAACATACATTAGTACTCATATATACATAAATATTTTGTCAATCATCAAAATCAAGACCAGAGTCAACAATCTCCCCCTTTTTGATGATGACAAAACCTTTAAGTATAAAAATAGGGTAAGCTTAAAAAGATTAACAACAATAAAAACATGTAAGCTCAAAATCAATAAGTATCAAGCTCCCCTTCAAAATATGATTTCAAAACATTTTTCAAAATATGCAAAATTTTCAATTTTCTCCCTCTTACTAATTCTTCCATTAAGATTATAACATTTTGCTTTCTTCTCCCCCTTTTTTGCACTTTCTTTCATTTCTCATATAATTTATCATATTTATCATATATTTTCCCTTTTCATACTTAACATATTTCTCCCCCTTTTGGTCATCATGAAAAATGATGAAAGGTAATACAAAATAGGAATGAAGGTAAAAAGAATGGTAAGTAGATCATCAAAATCAATGCATGAAATCAATTAATCATGATACCAATTAAATATGATATTAATTGAACATGATACCATAAAATGATATGCATATATAAAAAATAATTCAATACATTGATATGTATATTATCCATTTACTTTACTTGTTCATGGGATAAGGTCATAGTGGTATCCCAACACGTTATAAGAGACCCCAATGAATGGGAAGAGAGGGTCTTTAAACCCTACTTAGCTCCTATGACTGGACGGCCATGGTGACTAACCTAATCCAAAGCAATTACTATGAGCTCTTTTAAAAATAAATTTGATACCAATTGAATATGATACCACTTAAATGTAACTCCCCTCAAAGGATTAGATTTGAAAACTAGGAAAAGGAGTATCAGAGTAATATAAGTAAAGCATGATATCAAGGAAAATATTGAAAGCATCATATATGTACATAATGATAACAAATCTTTGGATGCAATTCCTAAATATTATTTTTTTTTAAAAATATGTATTCATTTTGAGGAATAAAACATGAAAGCACAAATATCATACTTTCAGATAATTTTAGATGTAAACATAAATACTAAGTCTGAAAGCAAAGATTTGAATTTTTCAAGATTTTACAAAATGCAAAGCATTGAACATTTAAAAACTTTTAGCATGATTTTAAATTTATTTAAAATAATTTGATATCCATACAAATGCTAGAAGTAATTCGATAGCAAGTCTAGCTACTGAATTAAGGGTTTATCAATATGCACACTTTCTTATTAAATGTGACACTTAACTATCAGTTCTATACTTATTTCAAATCATTTCTAACTAAAGCATAGATGTCAAAAATGAGAACACATAAATCATAGCATTTCACTTGAAATAGTTTAAAACTATATTAATCAAAATCAAGTAAAAGTTTAATAATTATAAGTTTAATTATGAGAGCATGAAATCCATCAACATCAAAGAATTCATGATCACAATAAATGACTATTAGTCTAAGCTTGATTTTAATTAATCAATTGAAATAATTTTCAATTTAATATGCATCTTTAAAAGTACTTTTCATGAAATAATTTAAGATACATTAATGAAAATCAAGTGAATATCTTACAATCACAAGTTTAATCATGATAGCATGAAATCCATCAACATCAAAAAGTTCATGATCATAACCAATGATTATAAATCTAAACTTGATTCTAATTAACCATTTAAAATAATTTTTTAAAATAATTGATGCAACATTTATAATAAATATTCAACTACATTTTTAATCATGGAAGGAAATGTTTAGAATTTACCAATATATAGAATCCTTCCTTTACCATTTAGTCCAAAATATAGTAGGTCCACTTCTTTAAATTGTCTTGTATGTCCAGTTTTCAAAAACTTTCTTTCTTCATGTTGGGCTACAAGATATTCCTGCAAAACATACTAAAAAAATAATTTTGGTACCCAAACTTTCTTGGATTCTTTAGGATTAGTAACTATGGTTCCTTTTGGAATCCAAATTTTTCTTAATCTACAAGGATATGCATTACGTCCAGATTTATAAGACAAATTGGTTGAAGCATGTATAAGAAAATTCTTCAAAAATTTTTGCTTCTTTTCTTCAATCAAAATATTTTTCTCATTCAAAAATTTATCACATAAATCTTTCAAAACATCATTTTCTTTTTCTAAAAATTCTTTTTCTTTAGAATAATTATTCTTTTCGTTTTTCAAAATATCAATCTTGGCATTTAAATCATCATTTTTATTAGCAATATTGGTGTTCTCAAGAAAAAAGGAATCTACATGCCTTTTTAATTTCTTGTGCTCAATTTTTAGTAATTTGTATTCATGCACAAGATCATTGAATATATCATGTAATTCATCAAAGGTAAAATCATAATCATTTTTAGCACGTACTTTTTCCTTATTTGCCATGAAGCAAAGATGGGCTAATTTTTGAATTTGTTCTTCTTCTGAACTAGAGTCTTCACTTTCGCTCTATGTAGCCATCATTGCCTTCTTTGTGTATTTCTTTTTGGCCCTTTTTCTAATGAATCTTCGAAATTTATGAGCCAAAACTTCCATCTCATCTTCATATTCATTATCTTCCGACTCCTTGAAGACTCATCTTGTGTAGTATATTTAAAGGCAATTATTTTCTTCTTTACATCAACATCCACTTCCTTTTGCCATAAGTTCAACTCATAGGTCATGAGTGAACCGATGAGCTCCTCCAAAGGCAAGGTTTCTACATTTTTAGTTTCTTGGATTGCCGTCACCTTTGGATCCCATGATATTGGCAAAGATCTAAGAATTTCATTAATCAAATCAGCATTAGTATAAACTTTGCCAAGACTTTTCAATTCATTAGTAATATTTATAAATCTTTTATACATATCAGATATAGATTCATAGTGCAACATTTTAAACATTTCAAAAGAATGTACAAGCAACTTAATTTTAGTATTCTTCACTTGAAGAGTACCCTCATGAGTGACCTCAAGTGTGTCCTATATTTCCTTCGCTATTTCACATATAGAGATTCTATTGAATTCATTAGGGTCCAATGCGCAATAAAGCAAGTTCATTGTTTTGGCATTAAGCTCAGATTGCTTAATGTCATTTTCATCCCAATTCTCTTCGAGTTTTAGAATGGAAATGCCATTAACCAATATTGAAGAAATATGTGGACCATTAGCAATCATTTTCCAAAGATAATAATCTATAGATTGAATATAAATGCGCATGCATATTTTTCAATATGTGTAATTTATACCATTGAAAAACGATGGTCTAACACTAATATCTACAAGGGTTGCCATGATCTTTTACTCAAAATCGTTAGATTTTCAAATAGAGTACCGGGCTCTAATACCAATTACTGCCCAATGAAGATGCAACCCAAGAGGGGGGCTGAATTGGGTTTTATAAAACTTTTAAACTATTTGCAATAAACTAAAGCAAGTATGTGCTAGATCAATTCAATGCTTATGTTTTGGTAATGTATTTGTGTACTTCAAAATAATATACACCGAAATTAATAAAGTAAATGCACAAAGAAAATAATCACACAAGTAATCACAAATATAAAAATATATAGTGGTTCGGTGCACTCCAAGACACCTACATCCACTCTCCAAGATCCCCTTGGAAATTCTACTATAATCAAACCGATTACAGTTGATTAGTTTTCCGGGTTCACTAATCAAAACCCGACTTGTTTTCACAAGGCTCACAAGTCAAAACTTCACTTGGTTTTACGGGCTAACCAAGAACCTAAATGGTTTTAAGGCTTACCACCAACTTCTCTTGGTTTTGCGGGCTAACCAAGAACCTAATTGATTTTTTCAAGGCTAACCAATAACCTTCCTTGGATTTCCGGGCTAATCAAGAACCTAATTGGTTTTAAGGCTCACCAACAACCTTTCTTGATTTTTCGGGCTAACCAAGAACCTTTACAACAAAGTAAGAATGAAAGTAAAGAATACAATAAAGCTTTCTAAAATGAAGCAAATATCTCTTTGAAGCTCTTGGATGATGTTGAAGAAGCTTGTCTTCAATTTGTTGAAGCCTTTGAATGAAGCTTGATATTGTGGACTTGGAAGCTCTCTTTGAAATTGGATGTTTGAAGGCCCAACTCTCTCAAAATATAAATCCTTAAAGTGTATGGAACCTTTCTTTCAAAGGATTGCCTCCCTATTTGATTTGTGTTGATTATATAGCTCTCCAAACCTTAAATGATCGTTAGAGACTGTTGGAGAGGAAAAATTAGCCGTTACAAATATTTTGGAGAAGTTCTATTCTTCAGAAAACTAGCCATTACAGAGCTATCATTCGTTCAGGTATCTACACTTCAGGTCATGTGTCGACACTTAGGGTCGACACTTGGAGCAGTGAGTCGATACTTGATCAAAAAATATCTTCTGAAGTCTTCTATTATGTACTAGTGAGTTGACACTTTATCTGGTGAGTCGACCTTTGAGTTGACACTTTGAGTCTGTGAGTTGACACTTGACCAAATCTTGAAATTACCTCATTCTATCTTCTATTTGGTCTCAGGCCTTGAGTCGACACTTTATTGTTCATGTATCGACACTTTGAATCGACACTTGGTTTCCATGTGTCGACACTTCAGTGTACCGGATGAAAAAAATTTTCTATGTATCAGTCCATGTGTCGACACTTCCATGTGTCGACACATGGTGTCGACACTTGACTTGACCAGTATCGAAACTTGTCAAAATTTAATATTTGAGTCCTTCAATGTCTTCAATATATGTTCCAAGGTCCATAACTTGAAATTTCATGGCTTCTTCAACTGAATGACAATATTTTTAGTCTTTCAACATTAATGAGTACCTGAAACTGCTAAATATTTTTAATATGCATTAGTACTCATATATACTTAAATATTTTATCAATTATCAAAATCAAGACCATAGTCAATAGAGGAGTCGGCTCGTTGCAGATCGGGTCGGCTCGCTTTCACAGGTCTTCAAAATTTGTTCTGGCAGAGTCGACTCAATCTAGTTGGGGTCGACTCGCCTGGCTGTTCTCACAAAATATTAGGAATTGACTCTGAACAAGTCAGCTCGGTTCTACTTAAGTCGACTCGGATTGTTGCGTGCCAAAATCCTTAGTGCGTGCCATAAGGTAGAGTCGGCTCTTCTTCAGGTTGGGTAGGCTCGAGTGACTTCTTCAGAATTTTTATAAATAGACTCAAGAACACTCTCACCAACACTCTTCAATATTCAATGTTAACCAACTCAAAATAAATTTAAAGCACAACACATATAAAAGTAACCCCTTTACATGATCTTTCTTAACTTTTTCTTTGGGTTCTTCTTTACAAAATCCGATTACAACATAACTCAAAACAAGAAGTATAAATGTAGGAGTTGAAGTTTGAACAAAGAATTCATCCTACAAAAACTTGTAAACCACTTGAAGAGTTGTCAGTAAAATATGTGCATGCTCCAATGTTTGGTTATCATCAAAATCACTTATGGGGTCAACAATAAATTCTTAAAATCCATCTAAAAAAATTTAAAAAAATTATATTAAAATATGATGCATAGGCTCGAAAGTGAAATGGATCAATCTCTAAGCCCGATGCAACCTATCCTAAAGGGATCCATTTAGCAATACGTCATAAACTTTAGGGTAGAATTAGAATTTAAAATTAAAATTCATTTGGATTTGAAATGGATTTGGGATTTATTTCTCTTTTTTTTTGATAGAAAAAAAGGGTGAGGGGAGGGGGGCGAACCCCCCGGTGTAGCTCCTCGCTCGGCCCCAACTCGGGATTTATTTCTTGGATGCTTAAACTCGTTATATATTTTATAATTATTATAAAAAATATTACTTAATTATATATATTTTATTATTTTTTTATAAAAATATGTTACCCAATTATTTTTTTATATTTATTTAGCAATATGTTATAGAATTTAGGATGATTTATAATTTTGAATTAAAAGTCATTTGGATTTGAAATGAATTTGAGATTTATTCCTTGAATGACTAAACCCGATTATGTATACTATTTTTTTTATAAAAATATATTATAATTAGAGGATGAAAAAAATTGAAATCCAAATCTTTAAATGGCCTCACCACTATATTAATCAATAAAATCTTATTTATTTTTAAATTAATTGATAATATATTTTTATCCTTTAAACTTTTATATATAAAAACCAACACACAACCCTGCCATCAACTAAGCTTCCCTATTCATCCGTTCAAAGCCTCCAACTTGATTAAGACCTTTGAGCATGGAAAAAATAGAGGAAACAGTAGGGAAATCCTTGTTTGGCCGTTCCAAGCCTCCCACCCGATTGAGACTCCTGAAGAAAAAATAGAGAAAAAGTAGGAGAACCATTCCTTATTCGATTGCCTTAAGCCTCCCACCTGAAGACTGAAAAAATAGAGGAAAAACTAATGGAATACATTTGAAAATTCATCAAAAAATAAAGGAAAGATATAAAAAATTGAGAGGTAAGACTTTTTCCCGCATAGATCTTTGTTTTCTTTTATATTTCTTTTTTTTGTCATTTCATCCTCCTTTTCAGAGATATGTGAGAAAGGCCTTAGGGAGATCATAGAGGTTTAGCAACAGTTTTATTTTTTACTTACCACATGGAAGGTCCTGGGCTCAACACATGGCATGCTGAGAGCTCTCTATTCATGTATTATATATATATATATATATATATATATATATATATATATATATATATATATTGTTGCAGCCAAGATCGTCATGGCCTGTAGCTCGGTCATGCCGGGACGTTCATCCTCCTCTGCCGTCGTGCGTCCTCCCTTCCTTCCTGCAAAATAGAGAAAACCTGGAGCCGGGGATTCTGGCGAGGACACTTCGACGATCAAGTCAGTGGGATGATTGAGGGGAACAGAACCTCCGCGGCATAGGGCTTGGGGGACCCATCCGTTTAGAGGGTGTGACTCGAGATAGAAATGTAAAAGAAATTGAAAGAGTAGAGATTGAGAGCGGGGAACGGGGACTTACCTCTCCCTCGCCTTCCCCCGCATTCTTACCTTCCTTACCTTCCTCCTCTCTGGAGACGGGGTCGAGGCTCTCTCTAAGAAGGGATCTCAGGGAGCCCAGAGAAGCCCCCTGGATACGAGCCCCTGCGAACCTCTCAAGGCTTCGGAAGTTCTCCCTTCCTTTTGGAAGAAAGCCTAAAAGAAAAAACCTCCTCCTTCTTCTTTCTTCTCCCCTACACCTTATAAAAGGGGTGCTTCTATTTCAAGAGGGACCACCCAGGCATTGCAGGTCCTAGGGCCTTAGCTGGATTTCTCTCTTGGAGAAGCTCTGAATATCGTGCCACGGTGGTGGGGTGCTGATGCGGGACGGAACTCTAACATGATGCATGCAGATGAATGACATGAGAAGTATAAAAAAATCATATTAAAATAAACAACGATTTCAGATTATGTTATTGGTTTATTTCCAAAAAAAAGACTAGACTAAGTTAGGATTTCATGCAATAATTAGAATTCCTACCCACATGCTAGAACTATTAAAGAAATAAAAAAATTAAAGGATCCTAGGTCTAAGAAGGCCTATTAAGTGCATGTTCAATCTTCAACAAAATAGAAAAAGCGAGGTGGGATGAGATTTACATACCTAGCAATGATTGCCTTGATATTGTAGAAGAGATCTCTCAACTCAGATCGGTGCTTAGATGATCCGGTCATTGTCCCGTGAATCTGTTGACTTTTATCAGTTACGTTCAGAGGCAAGGAAGACGTCATTCAAGGGTGTGGCACTGGAGAGATCCTGCAAACGTCAGGGGTTAGCTAGAAAGCAAATACAAATAATAATAAGATGGAATTAGGGTTTGAAAGATGGAAGAAGCAAGATGTGCTTGAGCTGGCGGCTGGAAGATGGAAGAAAGCTTCTTGCTTGAGGTCGGCTAGGGCTTCTTCTCCTTGGGCGTCTTAGGGTTTGGATGAAGGAAGCTTGGTCGGCTAGGGCTTGGAAGAACTAGGGCTCACAAGTACACTCACACCTCAACACAAGAACACAAGAACACGAGAAGAACCTTGAACAAAATTTACCAGAGTTTGATTTCATATATAAAGATTATTCTTACAAGAGGGGGAGGGGTAGGATTTTTATAGATGTTCCCATGCCCTCTCCTTATTAGGATAGGAATACATACTTTGCTTAGGATTAGGAGTACATAATTTGAGTAAGAATAAACATAAGCTCCTAGTTAGAATAGGTTTCTTTCTCTTCCTTTGACTTGGTCAAACGGCCTTGGACTTGGTCAAATCTCCTTCTCTTGGGCTTGGACGCCACTTGGCTTGGACTTGGGCATGTGGGTAGTAATTGGGGCATCCTCCATTGGACTTTGGGCATGGTTTTCAAAGCATGGGCCCATGGGCCTCTAGGTGGGCTAGAAACCCTGGGCTGGGGTGCCTAGAATATTCCCTGGTATCAAGTAATGCTTGGAATCTTCATATGTCTCCATGGGCTTGGGCTTACTTCACTCTGGGAGGGACTGGTGAAGACTTTGGTTGGCCTGGTAAAGACTTTTGCTGGTACTCCTTCTCTTATATAATTGGACTTGTACTGGACATAACTTACAATGACTAGTAACATACTTACAGGACTCCTAAGGGTGAGACAAGGGACTCACTGGACTTAATTGGACTTCTTGCCTCAACTTATTATAAGACTCAAAATTAAATTCTCTTACAGGACTCAAAATTAACCAACACATAACTTAGAGAATAAAATGAAGCTTAAAGTCTATGTCTGATCTGATGTCCCCATCATTCTCCCGGGATGGGAGGAACTCGACCCTGTCGAGTAAAGGGCGATTTGGCTCGGGTTCTGCTCTGATGGGTCTGGGTTGAGGCGTTGCGGATCCTCTCGAGTAATCCACGAATCCTCAAATTTTGGTCGACCTTGCCAACAAATCAAGTGATGTGTTGCCTTTGATTTGGGTACTAATGGCTTGGTCATCTAGGATACACTCAATCATTCCTCTCAGGCTAATTTGATGGTGAACACTCAGAGTTGGATTCGCTCTCAAAGGGTTAGGCTCAAAACTCATTGGGTATCATTGCTGGCTCTCTAAACTCAACTAAGTCTGAAATATTGAAGGTTGAGCTTAATGCCTAACTAGGTAACTCAGGCACTAGGTCCAATCTTCTTTATCACTTTGATGGATCCAGCTCACAGGTATGTAGCCTAATTGTTACAAGATTTTTTTAGTGAACTCTTAAACTCTTTTCATAAATTAACCATATTTTATAAAAAAAACATTTCTTACATTAATCTCATGATTAATTTCTCATGCAAATCTCTAATCATGTAGTGGAAAAACTCATGACAACACCTGATGACATGCAGACAAAACACCTAATGCAGGCAAATAGCTCATGCCAATACTTATTGATATGCAAATTTTATTAAACCCTACACTATAATTATGGGTTTAACCCTTTATCAGATGGGTGATATGCAGATGAGAATGGTGCGTGGACTCCTATTAGGTGCCATAGAGTATGCCAGAAATATGATGCAAATCTAACCGGTACAATGAATGAATGTGTTGACTCTGGTCTTGATTTTGATGATTGACAAGATATTTAAGTATATATGAGTACTAACTATATTTTGAGTGTGTTTATCAGATCTTAGTACTCATCCATGTTGAATGAAGAAATGCTTGTATTTCAGTTGAAAAGGTCCTTAAATTAATAGAAAATCAAGTATATGAACTTTGGAATTGGTATGAAAGAACTTGAAGAAGTTAAAGTTTAATTTTCAGCAAGTTTCAGCAATGGCATGCCCAAGTGTCGACACTTGGAGGTGAAGTGTCGACACTTGAGAATGAAGTGTCGACACCTGTGTTGGCTCCACCCAGTGATTTTGATGAATAACAAAATATTGAGTGCATATTGTATTCTAATGAGGATTTCAAGTTATGAATTTTCAGGAAGAAAGCACCTCAAAATCCCAAAAACTTATGGTGTATGGCACGTAATGGCACGGAGCAATTCTCACAAATCCGGGCATCCTCTTCATTAAAAAAGGGCATCTAAATGTTTAAATATTATGTGTTTATGTATTCAAGAATTTTATTTATGTTTTTGAGGCATTTACACTTGAATCTGAAAGTTTTCAGTCTCAAGTGTCGACACCTGGACAGTCAAGTGTCGACACTTCAACATTTGGCACAGACAAAAATCCTTGGCACGCCAAGTGTCTACACCTATATTCAAGTGTCGACACCAAGTGTCGACACCTATATTCAAGTGTCGACACCAAGTGTCGACACTGAGATTCCAAGTGTCGACTCAAGGCCTGAGATTTTTGAAAATACAGAACTTTGTAATATTGAAGATTTTTGTGTCAAGTGTCGACACCTGTGCATCAAGTATCGACACTTGAATGTTCAAGTGTCGACACCTAGAGATCAAGTGTCGACACCTGACAGCCAAGTGTCGACACCTGACAGTCAAGTGTCGACACTTGCAGCCTGACAGCTCTAACGGATCTATTTTTCTGGCTTGCAGAACTTGCTTTTCAAGTTCCAAACAGCTATTTCCAAGGTATCAACGGTCACAAACCATTTTTTGGAAGGTTTTTGGTGTATTTAAGCTCCACCAACCTCATTTTAAAGGAAGAGAAGAGAAGAAAAAGTGTATTCAAGTGCATTGAAGTCTACTCAAAAGCCATAAAGCCAATATTCTCTCCAAACTTCACATCAAAAGCCTCTTCTAGCTTGATTCCATTGAAAAGCCTACAAGCTCTTCCTTACTTCATTCCAAAAAGAGGCACCTTGAAGGAGATTCCAAGGAAGAGTGAAGACAAAGCATCCACTTGAGCTTCAAAGATTCCAATCTACTCTTGAAGAGAGTTTGTTGTAGTTTTTAAATTTCATATCTGTTTTTATTGTGATTTGACCTTGCTTTCAAGGGTGTCTTGAAAGAAGGTTATTGTGGTTTGTTGGAGAGCCAAAGGGTTAAAACCAACTAGGGTTAACTTGTGAGCGCGAAGACAAAACAAGTGTTAAGGTTTGTTGGTAAGCCTAAGTGACAAAACCAACTTAGGTTTTGACTTGTGAGCCTTATGAAAAACAAGTCGACTGTAATCTAGTGTGGATTATAGTGGAATTCCCAAGGGTGGCTTGAGGAGTGGATGTAGGTGCTAGGTTTGCACAGAATCACTATAAACTTTGTGTTTGTGTGTGATTGCTCCTTTTCTCTCGTGCTATTTAATTATTGCTAACATCTTGCATCAAATTTATCATTGCTCACAAGCACCACTAGACCTTCATTTAATTGTATTAAATTTGATGACCTCTCGTCATACACATCTGTGTGTAGTATCTTCTTTGGGATCTCCCCCTCCAATGATACTCCACACGCTCTGAAAAGTCGGGTCAGTGCCATGCCGTATGGTAAACAATGTCGGCGCTGAGCAGTAGCATCATACATCTGAGTCAGCATCAGGGACGGAATATCTATCTCCCTCCTCTCGATCAGACTCGTCATCACCATCAACTCCCTCTCGGTGATGAAGTCGAATCTCCCAGTCTTCGGTAGTAGGATCCGTGCAGTAATATGGTGCAAAAGGCGCATCTCCAATGATAACTGGTTCGAGGTAACCACTGATATACCGCGAACATCCTCTCTCTCAAGGATGCACCTAAATGCCGCCTCTCTATCATCCACTGAAAAAGCACAAATTCCTCTCCGGGGTATCTTCCATACACAGCTCAGAAGCTCATCAGTCAAAGAAATCTGAATACCCCGGACTGATGTCGTCCACAGTAGTCGTCGACAGTCCAGTGCACCATAAAATTCCCTCACTAGGTGAGGATAGTACCTCTCCTGCATGGTGCAGAATGGTACTAGTCCTGCATCAGTGAGTATCTGTCGAATGCTGAAGTAGTGCCTGTCGAAATACTACAAGTCGACTCTCCTCCCTGAAGCTACTAACTTCCCTGCCATCCTCTTTGTAGGGGGGAGCTCGGTGTGGCTATACTGCTCGGCTATGCTGTATCAAATTTGGCCTTCGACCTCCTCTCAATACCATGACTGGGCCTCTCCCTAACTGCAAGTCTCTTCCTAGGACCCATTACAGCCAACTGACCAGGGAAAAAGGAAGAAAGGCTTAGAACAAGGGACTGGCTACAGGTTGAGATTAGAAAAATATTCAGATAGGTTTCGAAAACCAGAATCAACAATGTTTGAAAAATTGTAAAAATAATATTTGTAGAAAATATATTTTGATTAAATGACAAACCTTCGAACAAAAATTGTAGAAAATATTTTTGTTTGGTAGAACACATTTGAATCTTTGGAAAAATAATTTTTGTAAGGTCTAAAAATCAAAAACCATGGGATTTGGGTCTAAACACTTAGGGTTTTAGCAAATAGGCAAAAATGTCGCAAATGTATCACGAGAAATCTTTCTAAATTGGTAATAAAAGGATTTAGCATATATAATTGAGATGAAAACCCAAATTATTTCGGCCAAAAATTAATGAAACAGTTTTTTTGCGAAAAGGGGGTGAAAACGGCCAAAAGATGAGGGAAATCCGAGAAAAATAAGTTTAAAACACTATTCCCTCAAATGGAGTTTTAGAGATCCACTAAAACATGCAAAAATCTGGTTAGATTCATGAAAAATACTCAGAAAACCCAAATCACGGTTGTTTGGTTCGAAAACAACAAAACTAAAAACAAGAAAAATAAAACGAAATTAGAAAAGAGAAATACCTGATTTGTGATGGATTAAAGGGTAAATGGATGGATTTGGATAGAGGGGACCACCATTGCAAGAAATCAAGGGGGGAAGAAAATTTCAAAAAACCTCGTTCGGTCCTTTTAAAAATAGTTTCAGATTCGCAAGTGTCGACACTTCGTATGTGTCAAGTGTCGACACTTGGTCAGGTGTTGACACTTGACACTTTCCAAGTGTCGACACTTGGCCAAAAAATCGAGAAAATCCGGAAAAAAAAATTTTAAAAAATAGGAGATATTTTGATAAAATTTTGGGGCTTAAACAATAGGTTTTGAGCTCTAGGATTTAGGTATAATTGATACTAAGAGAGTTCTATGTGAATGGATCAATGACACCTAACTCTCTTCTAATCAGACAGAACTTATCCTCACTCAAAGGCTTTGTAAACACATCTGCTAACTGATCATCAGTACAAACAAAATCAAGAATTATATTAGAGTTTTGTACATGATCTCTTATGAAATGATGTCTTATTTCAATGTGTTTACTTCTTGAATGTTGCATAGGATTTTTAGATAGGTTGATTGCACTAGTATTGTCACATCTTATGGGTATCTTAGTTAGTTTAATGCCAAAATCTTCGAGTTGTTGTTTGATCCAGAGGATTTGAGCACAACAGCTTCCAGCTGCTATATATTTGGCTTTCGCCGTATATAGAGCAACTGAGTTCTGTTTCTTGCTACTCCAAGAGATCAAATTTATTCCAAGAAACTGACAGGTTCCACTAGTACTTTTACGATCAAGTTTACACCCAGCAAAGTCAGCATCAGAATAAGTAATTAATTCAAATGAAGAATCTCTAGAGTATCATAAACTAATTTCAATTGAGCCAAATAGATATCTAAGTATGCGTTTAACAGCCAAAAAATGAGACTCTTTAGGATTAGACTAATATCTAGCACACATACAGACACTAAACATGATATCTGGCCTACTGGCAGTAAGATATAACAATGAATCAATCATGCCACGATATAATTTTTGGTCTATAGACTTGCCTGATTCATCCTTGTCAAGTCTACATGTAGAGCTCATAGGGGTACCTAAAGGCTTAGTGTTCTCCATCCCAAACTTCTTGAGTATTTCTTTTGTGTATTTTGTTTGGTTGATGAAGATCCCCTCTTTGGTTTGCCTTATCTGGAGTTCGAGGAAGAAATTCAGTTCTCCCATCATGCTCATCTCGAACTCACCCTGCATTAATCTTGCAAAATCTTGACAAAGAGATTCATTAGTAGCACCAAATATTATATCATCTACATAGATTTGTACTACTAAGAGATCATCATTCTTTTTCTTTAAAAATAAAGTTTTATCTACGTTACCTCTAGTAAAATTATTTTTCAGCAAAAAGGAGCTTAAATGATCATACCAAGCTCTTGGAGCTTGTTTTAATCCATACAAAGCTTTATGAAATTTATAAACATGATTTAGAAATTCAGAATTTTCAAAACCAGGAGGTTGCTCAACATAAACTTCTTCTTCAATTAATCCATTTAAAAGGCACTTTTAACTTCCATTTGATATAGTTTAAAATTCATGAAGCAAGAAAAAGCCAATAATAGCCTAATTGCCTCAAGTCTAGCCACAGGAGCAAAAGTTTCATCAAAATCTATCCCTTCCTCCTGATTGTATCCTTTGGCAACTAGTTTAGCTTTATTTCTAATTACTATTCCATTTTTATCAAGTTTATTTCGAAAAACCCATTTTGTGCCAATAATAGATGTGTTTGAAGGCCTATCCACTAGTGTCCAAACATTGTTCCTTTTAAATTGATTGAGTTTATCTTGCATAGCATTTATCCAATTACTATCACATTCAGCTTCTTCAATAGTTTTAGGTTCAATTTGAGACACAAAAGCTAAGTAATCACAACTATTTCTAAGGGATGATCGAGTACTTACACCTTTAGATGGATCACCTATAATTAGTTTTTTTGGGTGTCCATGAGCATACCTCCATTCTTTTGGTAATGGATCAACGGTTGATGTATTTTCATCACCTTGTGCTTGATCTCCGTCAGTGTTTTGATCATCGTTCTGTTCCTTGGTAAGCCCTTCATTGTTGTTTATCTCTTCAGTTTTCTTGCTACCTGTTTCATCAAAAAGTACATCTTATTTTCTTGAAAATTTTTGATTAGTTTCATCAAATACCACATGTATGGAGTCTTCAACAACAAGTGTTCTTTTGTTGAAGACCCTGTATGCCTTACTAGATGTGGAGTAGCCTAGAAAGACTCCCTCATCTGATTTGGCATCAAATTTACTCAAATTATCTTTACCATTGTTTAAGATGAAACAACGGCAACCAAAAACATGAAAATAACGAATTGAGGGTTTTCTACCCTTCCAAAGCTCATAAGGTATTTTCTTTAAAATCGGTCGAATTAAAACTCGATTTAAAATATAGCATGTAGTATTTATGGCTTCCGCCCAAAAATATCTAGGTAAATCATTTTCACAAAGCATGGTGCATGCCATTTCTTCAAGAGTTATATTTTTTCTTTCTACTATCCCATTTTGTTGAGGTGTCCTAGGTGCAGAAAAATTGTGATGAATTCCATTTTCAATACAGAATTTATCAAAATCAGCATTTTCAAATTTGGTTCAATGATCACTTCTTAAAGATACTACTGAAACACCTTTTTCATTCAAAACTCTTTTGTGAAATCTAATAAATTCAGAAAATGTTTCATCTTTATGTGCTAAAAACATGACCCATGTAAATCGTGAGAAATCATCTACAATGACTAGACCATACTTTTTACCTCCCAAACTAGATGTTCTAGTAGGCCCAAAGAGGTCCATATGAAGCAATTCCAAAGGTCTAGATGTAGAGATTACTCTTTTTGGTTTGAAAGAAGATTTTGTTTGTTTTCCAAGTTGACATGCACTACAAATCTTATCTTTTTCAAAATTGAGTTTAGGCAAATCCTTTACTAAATTCTTTTTACTAAGTTCTGAAATTAAATGCATGCTTGCATGTCCTAGTCTACGATGCCAAAGCCAACTAGTTTCATCGATCTTGGCTTCCATTGCCACTAGAGATTGACCTTTCTGAATAGGGAGATCATCAAGATCAACTATATAAATATTGTCATGCCTATGACCAATGAACTTAATGCCATTGTCATCTAGACTAGAAACAATGCACAAAGAAGATTCAAAAACAACTTTAAAATTTTTGTTACAAAATTGACTAATGCTAAGCAAGTTATGTTTTAAACCATCAACATATAAAACATTATCAATATAAGAGGTAGGGGTGATATGGATTTTACCAATACCGATAATTTTGTCCTTTCCATTATCACCAAAAGTTACATTGCCACCATTTTGATATGTGAGTGATGAGAACTGCTCCACATCTCCTGTCATATGCCTTGAGCAACCGCTATCAAGGTACAACATCCTTTTCTTGTTGGTTGCAAGGCATACCTGCAATAAAGATCAAGTGGAGACTTTAGGTACCCAAGCCATCTTGGGTCCTTTTTGGTTAGTGGCATTGGTTCCTTTTGGAACCCAAACTTTCTCAGTGTTATTTAATTTTCTTTTGTTGCACATAAAAGATTTGTGTCCTTTAATACCACAAGTATAGTATGTAATGGATGAATATGCAGGCACAAAGAAATTTTTAAAGAGTTTTTGTTTTCTTATTAGTTCGGAATCCTAATCCTGCTTTGTCAAATACTGCTATTTGGTTATTTAAGAGTAAATTCAATTTTTTAGAACTATAAGTAAATTTTTTTACAAAAGGTTTTAGTTTTTCGATTTCTTCTTTATATCTTTTGTTTTCAATTAAAATTTCTTTGCTTTGTTTTGACAAATTTCCATTTGAAAGTAAGTCACTTTTCTTTTAAAGATATCTTTTTCTTTTTCAAGTGCCATAATCTTATCAGTTAATTTTTTATTTTATATTAGAAGGCATTCATTTTCATTTGAAAGGTCGTTATTTGTTTTGGCTAGATCCAAATTTTGCTTCTTTAAATCTTTATGTTTTGATTTTAACTTTTGAAATTCTATGACTAGTTCATCAAAAACCTCATGAAGCTCATCAAAAGTAAATTCATTTTCGGTTTCAGAACATACCTCATCATGGTCGGCCATCAGGCAGAAGTTTGCTATCTCCTGCTGTTCTTCCTCAGAGCTGGAGTCTTCACTTTCACTCCAGGTTACCATCATGACTTTCTTTCTCATCTTTCTTCTGCTTTTCTTTAACAAGGGGCAGTCTACGTTGAAATGCCCGGGTTTTTTACACTCAAAACATGTGGACTGCTCTTTCTCCTTTTCCTTGTCCTTTTCCTTACTCGGCTCACCTTTCAGAGGTTTCTTTTTGTAGTTAAACTTTTTCTTCCTCATGAACCTTCTGAATTTCCTTGCTAACAGAGCCGTTTCATCTTCTTCGTCATCCTCTTCAGAGTCTTCGCTTGAGTCCTCTCTAGTAGTAGATTTGAAAGCAATCGCCTTCTTCTTCTTGTCTACCTCTCCATTCTTTTGTTTGAGGGAGAGCTCATAAGTCATTAAGGAACCCAGCAGTTGTTCCAGCGGGAGAGTGTTGACGTCCTTAGCTTCTTTAATGGCAGTGACCTTTGCATCCCATGAAGCTGGTAGAGACCTGAGGAGTTTATTCACAAGTTCACCATTAGAAATTATTTTTCCTAGGCTTCTCATGCCATTCACAATGTTTATGAACCTAGTATACATCTAACTGATAGACTCAGTAGGTTCCATTTTAAACATTTCATATGTGTGAATTAGCATGTTGACCTTAGTGATTTTCACTTGGTATGTACCCTCATGGGTAACCTCAAGTGTATCCCAAATCTCCTTGGCGGAGAGACAATTTGATATTCTATTAAATTCACTTGGATCAAGAGAACAAAATAAAAGGTTCATTGCCTTAGCATTAAGCTCAATTTGCTTAATGTCATTCTCATCCCAATCATCTTCCATTTTTGGAGTGAGAATGCCATTAATCATCATTATAGGCTGATGAGGACCTTTTACAATAGTTCTCCATAAATTATAATCAAGTGCTTGAATAAATATGCGCATGCGTGTCTTTCAGTATATGTAGTTTGTGCCATTAAAAAGTGGGGATCGGTTTGAAGCTTGACCTTCTACAATACCCATTCCTATTGGGGCTACCATGATCTTTTACTCAAGATCCTTGGACCTACAAGAGAGTACCGGTGCTCTGATACCACTTGTTGTCCAGAAATGGAGCCCAGAGGGGCGGTGAAATGAAGTATTGACTCAAGGCCTGAGAATTTTGAAAATATAGAACTATACCTTCTGGAGGCTTTTTGCCTCAAGTGTCGACTCACGGGAATGAAGTGTCGACACTTGAATATGAAGTGTTGACACCTGGAGGTGAAGTATCGATACTTGAGAATGAAGTGTCGATACCTAAAGGTGAAGTGTCGATACTTGGACTGTAACGACTAGTTTTCTAGGCTACAGAACTTCTCCAACTTGCTTTTAAATGGCTATATTTTCATCCCCAATGGTCATAAACGGTTATCTATGATTTGGAGGGCTATATAAATATCAAAAATCAAATGAGGATTGTTGTACCTCGACAGCTCACCTTCAGCTAGAACCAGCCCATTCTTGCGGTCTGACTGGGCCACTCCTTTAAGGCTCCGACTTCTACTCCTTCAGAGGTCCGACCCATCGGAGCAGATTTCTGAACGACCCTCTCCTGCTATGGTCTGGCCCATGGCTCTCCTTCAGAGGTCTGACCCACCGGAGCAGAGGTCCGAACGACCCTCTCCTGTTGTGGTCTGACCCATGGCTCTCCTTCAGAGGTCCGACACACTAGAGTAGAGGTCCGAACGACCCTCTCGTACTGTGGTCCGACCCATGGCTCTCCTTCAGACTTCCAATCCACTGGAGTAGAGGTCCGAACGATCCTCTCCTGCTGGGGTCCGGCTTGTCACTCTTCTTCAGAGGTTTGGCCTTTGGTCTGGTCGACCGGCTTTCCCTCGACTGACGTCCGACAAGCATGCCTTAGCATCCAGGGAATTCTAGAAGCACCTTTCTGTTACTATGAGATCCTGCCATCCCAATAGCCCTGCTCCACTACTTCCACGATGTCGCCGTATCTGCGCGCCACATGGCCACTCTTCAGATTCTCCTAGGGGCAAACCGGTCTTTCTCAGCCTCTCCTCTAACAGATTTTGGACTGTTCCGCGCCTATATAAGGTACTCGAGGGACCCCGTTTGAAGGTAGAACGACTCCTCCCTCTCCATACGCTATTCTTTTGTTGGTTCCTCCATTCTGTTGCCTTCAACCTCCTGCTAACTTAGACATCGGAGGGTCCCCCACCGGAACACCACCGGCATCCTTGGGGACTTCATTGCACTTTCACCCAGGAGAGGAGCACTCCAGCACATCCAGCCGACCCTGGTCCAGGAGTTGACATAGCAATATAATGGCGCTAGAGGAAGGGGTTCATGTTCCCTTCTTTAAAAGGAGGAATCCATCACCCCTGCTACAAAATGGCTAAGGAAAGAGCTCCAAATGCCACTGCCAGAAAAGGTATCTCCCCTTCCAGGTCTGAGGAACCTCCCAGGGAAAATGATATCACCGCCACCACCGCTGCGCCGCTGAAACTACCATCACACTGGGGTTGCTGCAGTTCTAGATGTTAGTGAGCTGCATTGAAATGCTTACTGCTGCAGCTCAGCATTTCCAGAAAGCAACCGACAATCAGCAGTAACTACCAGCTGTTTCCTGCACCAATCCTTCAATTGCTACTGAGGGAAGCTGATTGCCGGAGGTCCCTTAGCATTGTTCTCACATCGCCGCGGAGCCCCGGAGGTCACTGGGCGATCGCGCCGATGGCAAAAGGGTAAGGTCTGCATCGCCTTCCTACGCCGAATCTGTCCCGGTTGGCGGTCGGCCTACTGCCGAACCCTTGAGGGACTATGCCAGCAAGATCATTCGTATGGAGGAGCACATTGCCGAAATCACCCTCCGATAGAAGGCCGAAGGGGGACAGGTATACGACTCCCGTCCCCCATTCTTTAACGAGATTCTGGCGAAGACAATTTCCCGCCACTTCAAGATTCTGCAGGTGGACCCCTATGACGGTACCACCAACCTGATGGACCATCTGGGCACATACAAAGCCTATATATGGTACAAGGTGCCTCCAACGCCCTCCACTGCATCGCCATCCCTGCCACCCTTAAGAAGACTGCCCGGATGTGATTCTCTGCCATCTAGCCAGGTACGATCCACTACTTTTTTCAACTCGAATCACTTTTTCTTTCCCATTTCAGAACCTGCAGTCGGACCCTGAGGAATACCGACTGCCTCTTCCTCATGCTGCAAAAGGAGGGAGAGACTCTTCGAGATTTCATGGCCTGTTTCAACTCAGCGGCCATAGAAGTTCCGAACTTGAATGAAGCTGTAGCCATGTCGACCTTCAAGCGAGGGCTCCGCTTGTCTAGGCTGACTTTCTCTCTTGACAAGAAATTTTTGACAAGCTACAGTGAACTCCTGGCCAGAGCGCAGAAGTATGCCTTGGCAGAAGAGCAAGCGGCCGGCCGACATCAAGTAGAGGGAAGGCCGAGCCCCAAGAAGCGGAGCGATAAGGCTCCTGAAGTCCGACCTCCGAGTGATAACCAGCGGTCGGCCTAACATCGAAGTCCGAAGTCGATGGATTTTCCCTGGAGGTTCGAGACTTATGCGCCTCTGTCCCTGACAAGAGAGAAGATCCTTCAGGAGATCGAGAATGAGACCTTTCTACAAAGGCCTCGGTCGATGAGGGGCCCTCATGTCCAAAGAAACAAAGATAAATTCTGTTGGTTCCATAAGGACCACGGGCATAGTATTGAAGAGTGCCTGCAGCTGAAAGATGCCATTGAAGACCTCATCTGGAGGGGATACCTATGTAAGCACGTCCGACCCCATCAGGATTGGGCCAAAGCATCAAATGCCAGAAACCCTCCAAAGATGACGGAGCTCCCGAATCAGAGGCCAACCGGCGGGGATGTCGGCATGTTGCATCGGCGGTCCAGAGGAAGTTACGAGGATAGGCCCGATGTTGCTAAAAGGTCCAAGGGCTCCAATGCGATCACCTTCTCTAATGAAGATCTTCTGGAGACTCATGTTTTTGAAAATGATCATGTAGTTGTGTCGGCAGTGATTGCCAACTACGATGTAAGGAGAATACTTATAGATAATGGAAGCTCAACAGAGGTGTTGCTGTATGATGCTTTTGTGAGAATGAATTTGTCCAGGTCCATGCTGCAGGAATCCCCCGCGCCGTTGACAGGCTTCGGGGAAAACTCTGTCAGAGTAGAAGGGGAGATAGTTCTCCATGTGATAATCGGGACGGAGTCTTTCCAGAAAACCCTCCCTATCAACTTTGTGATCGTTCGGATGACCTCACCTTACAATGCTATCCTGGATCGACCGGTCCTTAACAAATTCAAAGCCATTGTGTCCACTTATCATTTGTTGACAAAATTTTCGACCAGGAGTGGGGTCGGAGTGATGAGGGGAGACCGTCAAATGGCCAGGCAGTATCTGACCATTCTGAACCAACAGTTAGAAGGCCATCCCACTCTGGAGTAACTTGACCCGAGGGCTGAGGCCGATGGCCTTGGTCAGCCGGGGGAAAAGATTCTGTTTGTTCCCCTTCGATAGGATGATCCCACCAAAGTCCTTCAGATAGGAGGTTCATTTAGTGAAGACATTAAGTCAGAACTGATAGGCTTCCTCAGGAGTAACATCGACGTCTTTGCTTGGTCGATGTCGGACATGCTCGGAATACTGTCGGAGATCATCACTCACCAGCTCAAGATGGATCCGACCTACTGACCTGTCCGACAGAAGAAGAGAAGCTTTGTCGTTGAAAGGCAGAAAGCCATCGATGAGGAAGTGAGGAAGCTTTGTGATGCTGGCTTCATCAGGGAAGTCCACTACCTTGAGTGGCTAGCAAATGTGGTTATGGTGAAAAAGGCCAACGGGAAGTGGAGGATCTGTATAGATTACATCGATCTCAACAAGGCTTGTCTGAAGGATAGCTTTCCAGTGTCCAAGATTGATTAGCTGGTGGATGCCATGGCCAGCCACCAGCTTCTCAGCTTTATGGATGCCTTCTCCAGCTACAACCAAATCAAGATGCATCCAGAAGATGAGGAGAAGACCGCCTTTGTCACCGACAAGGGTCTGTTATGCTATCGGATGATGCCCTTCGGCTTGAAGAACACCTGTGCCACTTTTCAAAGGTTGATCAATCGAGTATTTGAAGGTCAGTTGGGCAGGAACATGGAGGCCTATGTGGATGACATGATAGTGAAGAGTCTCCATAAGGCTAAACAAATCAGGGACTTGCGGGAATCCTTTGATGCACTCAGGTGCCATCGGATGAAGCTGAACCCCACGAAGTGTACTTTTAGGACAACCTCTGGCAAGTTTTTTGGTTTTTGGTCACATAGAGGGGAATTGAAGTGAACCTCGACAAGATAAAGGCCATCATTGAGATGGCACATCTGATCAACAAAAAGCAGGTGCAAGAGTTCACCGGTCGAATCGCCTCTCTCAGCCATTTCATTTCCCGTTCGGCTGAAAAGTCTTTGCCATTCTTCAAAACCCTGCATTGGTCAGAAAGTTTTGTTTGGACTGACAAATGTTGGTCAGCTTTCGAAGCCCTGAAGGAGTACTTGAAGAACCCTCCATTGCTGGCCAAGCCGATGGAGGGGGAACCTTTGTACCTCTATCTTTTAGCATCGGATGAAGCGATCGGCGCCGTCCTCATACGAGTCGAAGAAGACGGACAACAGAAGCCTATCTATTATATCAGCAAAGTCCTCCACGACGCTGAAACAAGGTACCCCATGATGCAAAAGTTGATATATTCTTTGGTCACGTTCGCCAAGCGGCTCCGACCGTATTTCCAGGCACATCCAATTATGGTGATGACCGACCAACCCTTCAAGGCAATCCTTCTGAGCCCAGACACATTTGGTCGGCTCGCCAAGTGGGCTGTCAAGCTAGGCGAATTCGACATCTCTTTTCAGCCACGATCTGCCTTGAAGGCCCAGGTAATTGCTGACTTTATTGCAGAATGTACATGGAGACAAGAAATGCCTCCTCAAATGGTCGAAGCACCTAAAACCGATGCCATCTACGAAGCTGAACTAGCCTGGACCCTCCATGTGGATGGAGCGTCCAACCTTGCGGGCTGTGAGGCTAGACTGATCCTGGCCGACCCGGACAAAGGGAGCCTAGAGTATGCATCACATTTTTTATTTCAGGTGTCAAACAATCAGGTAGAGTACGAAGCCCTCCTCGCGGGGCTACGAATTGCCAATGAACTGGGCATCACCCGACTCAGAGTCTTCTCCGACTCCCAACTGGTGGTTGATCAAGTAAAGGGAGAATTTGAAGCGAGGGATCCGATCCTGGCAAAATACTTAAACAAGGTACAAAACCTTATCTCTCGGCTCAGATTTTTCGAAATCCTCCACATACCTTGTCTGCAGAACTCTCGGGTGGATGCTCTGTCAAGATTGGCTACGGCTGCCTTCATCACTTCTGATTGAACTTTTGTGGAGCATCTGCAACACCCAAGTATTATGGAAGAGCTGACCGAGGTCCACCAGGTGGAACAAGAAACTTCTTGGATGGATCCAATCCTTACTTTCCTGTCTAAGGGAACTCTTCCGGAAGATCTGATGGAGGCCAAGCGAGTGCGTTCGATGGCCTCTAAGTACGTCGTCCTTGATGGCGTTCTGTATAAGAGATCATTCTCACAACCGCTATTGAAATGCTTGGGGCCGACAGATGTCGACTATGCACTTAGAGAGTTCATGAAGGCATTTATGGCGACCACCTTGGAAGAAGATCCTTAGCTTACAAGATCATCCGACAGGGGTACTACTGTCCTACCATTCAGAAGGATGCATCGAACTTCGTTCGAAGGTATGACGCATGTCAAAGGTACTCCATTATTCAAAGGAGGCCTGCTAGTGAGCTGACTCCAATCACTGCCCCATGGCCGTTCGCATAGTGGGGGATGGATATCTTGGGATCCTTTTCCCCGGCATCCAGGCAACAAAAATTTTTGCTTGTGGCCATCGACGACTTCACCAAGTGGGTGAAGGCCGAACCATTAGCACAGATAACAGAGGTCAAGGTGGAGAACTTCGTCCGAAATAACATTATCTTTTGGTTCAGCATTCCCCGAACGATTATTATTGACAATGGAAGACAGTTTGACAACTCTAAGTTTCAAGATTTTTATCAGCAATATCATATCTCTCACCGACTCACATCGGTCGGCCACCCTCAGTGCAATGGACAGGCTGAAGTCACCAATCGAACAATCTTGCACGGGCTGAAGACTCGACTGAATAAGGCTAAGGGGCTTTGGGCGGAGGAACTCCACTCAATATTATGGGCATATCGGACGATCACCAAAACATCAACCGGCGAAACTCCATTCAACCTCACTTATGGAAGCGAAGCCATCATTCTTGTTGAGACCTCTCTTCAAGCTCTGCGGATCGACCACTATGCCAAACCGGCCAACTCCGAACAGCGAAGGGCTGACCTGGACTTGCTTGAAGAAACTAGACTTCGGACAAGCATGAAGATGGAGGTCTACCGTCAGAAGATGATGAAATATTACAACTCGCGAGTCAAGGTGCGAGCTTTCCGAGTTGGAGACTTGGTCTTGCAGAGGATGAAAATTTTGAGACCAACCGAGCAAGGCAAGCTTTCTCCAAATTGGGAAGGACCTTATCATGTCGTTGAAGTGGTTCGAGCTGGCACCTACCGACTTGAATATTTGGACAGACGACGGATGGCGCGTCAATGGAATGTAGACAACCTCCGCAAGTATTATCAATAAAGTCCATAATTCTTTTATGAAGCACTTCCGAAAGTCTGACTCCGATCGGCAGAGGCTCTAGGGCAGCCAATTTTCGAAAGTCCGACTCCGATTGATAGAGGCTCTAGGACAACCTACTTCTGAAAGTCTAACTTTGGTCGGTAGAGGCTCTAGGGCAGCCCACTTCCAAAAGTCTGACTCCAGTCAGCAGAGGCTCTAGGGCAGCCCACTTCTGAAAGTCCGACTCCAATCAGCAGAGGCTCTAGGGTAGCCCACTTCCAAAAGTCTGACTCAGTCGGCAGAGGCTCTAGGGCAGCCCACTTCCGAAAGTCCGACTCCAGTCGGCAAAGGCTCTAGGGCAGCCCACTTTCGAAAGTCCGACTCTGGTCGGTAGAGGCTCTAGGGCAGCCTACTTTCGAAAGTCTGACTCCAGTCGGTAGAAGCTCTAGGGCAGCCCACTTTCGAAAGTCCGACTCGGTCGGCAGAGGCTTTAGGGCAGCCCACTTTCGAAAGTCCAACTCCAGTCGGTAGAGGCTCTAGGATAGCCCACTTTCGAAAGTCCGACTCTAGTCGGAAAAGGCTCTAGGGCAGCCCACTTCCGAAAGTCTGACTTCGATCGGTAAAGGCTCTAGGGCAGCCCACTTTTGAAAGTCCGACTCCGATCAGCAGAGGCTCTAGGGCAGCCCATTTCCGAAAGTCTGACTCCGGTCGGCAGAGGCTCTAGGGTAGCCCATTTTCGAAAGTCCGATCGGTAGAGGATCTAGGGCAGCCCACTTTCGAAAGTCTGACTTCGATCGGCAGAGGCTCTAGGGCAGCCCACTTCCGAAAGTCTGACTCCGGTTGGCAGAGGCTCTAGGGTAGCCCATTTTCGAAAGTCCGACTCTGGTCGGCAAAGGCTCTAGGGCAGCCCACTTCTGAAAGTCTGACTCTGGTTGGTAGAGGCTCTAGGGTAGCCCATTTTCGAAAGTCCGACTTCGGTCAGCAGAGGTGCTAGGACAGCCCACTTCCGAAAGACTGACTCTGGTCGGCAGAGGCTCTAGGGCAGCCCACTTCCGAAAGACTGACTCTAGTCGGCAGAGGCTCTAGGGCAGCCCACTTCTGAAAGTCCGACTCTGGTCGACAGAGGCTCTAGGGCAGCCTACTTTTGAAAGTCCGACTCCGGTTGGCAGAGGCTCTAGGGCAGCCCACTTCTAAAAGTCCGACTCTGATCAGCAGAGGCTCCAAGGCAACCGACTTCTGAAAGTCCAACTCTGGTCGACAAAGGCTCTAGGGCAGCCTAGTCCAGACAAGCCAACGGACCAACACTTAGGTTAAAATTTCTAAGCTCGTTGCTCCGGCCCGAGCTACAGTCCGACCGCTGCCTTAACTACTTCCAGGTCCGGACAAGCCGACGGACCAACACTTAGGTTGAATTCCTAAGTTCGTTGCTTCAGCCTGAGCTATAGTCCGACCACTGCCTCAACTACTTTCAGGTCTGGACAAGCCAACGGACCAACACTTAGGTTGAAATTCCTAAGTTTGTTGCTCCGGCTTAAGCTACAGTCCGACCGCTGCCTCAACTACTTCCAGGTCTGGACAAGCCGACGGACCAACACTTAGGTTAAAATTCCTAAGTTAATTGCTCAGCCCTGAGCTACAGTCCGACCGCTGCCTCAACTACTTCCAGGTCCGGACAAGCCGACGGACCAACACTTAGGTTGAAATTTCTAAGTTCGTTGCTCCAGCCTGAGCTACAGTCCGACCGCTGCCTCAACTACTTCTAGGTCCGGACAAGTCGGCGGACCAACACTTAGGTTGAAATTCCTAAGTTCGTTGCTCTGGCCTGAGCTACAGTCCGACCACTGCCTCAACTGCTTCCAGGTCCGGACAAGCCGACGGACCAACACTTAGGTTGAAATTCCTAAGTTCATTGCTCCGACCTGAGTTACAATCCGACCGCTACTTCGATTGCTTTTGGTCTGGACAAGCCGATGGACCAATACTTAGAGCGAAAATCCTAAGGAAATCTAGTTCGGCCTGAGCCACTACTCGATGCTCACCCTGGAGGTCTGATTGTCCGCTTAGATTGGCCAACTAGTCCACACATAGTGAAATTTCAAAGAAAAGTAAGTTTGGTCACTTTAGTCAGTCGGCAACAAAGATATGAAAATAAGGCATTATGAAAAAGGTTCTTCATTAGTTCCAAAAAAGTTTCTTTACAAAATTGAAGGTCAGACCTTTACAAACGACTAGGTCTGACCCTCAGGAGGTACACTGGCAACAGTCGCTTCGACCCGCTCAGTAGCAACAGCCGCTTCGGTCCCCTCGGCCCCTTCGGCTACCTCTGCTTCGGCTCTAACTTGGGCATCCGGTCTGGCCACTTCTACGATGGCCTCCACTGGAGCATCGGCCGCTCAGGTAGTTGGATATGCCGCCTCCAAGTCCTCCTCTTCCACCGGCTTCGGCGGCTGATGAAATGATAAGTCGAGGTCAGGAAAGGCTGCACTAACCTTCCCCAGACATTTGTCATACCCGTAGTCGAAGCCAACATTCCCGGCTTCGTTCATCTCCTCGATGAAGTCCTCAGAGGCTTTATAATTTGCAACGGCCTTTTCAGCGACCATCTTCAGTAAGTCTTGGGCCATCTTCAATAGGACCTTGTACCTCTCCGCCACTGCCTGGTGGCCTTGTGTGCGGGTCTCACATTCGGTCAAGCGCCCCTCCTCGACGGCCAGCCGACGAGTCAGAGCCTTGATCTTCTTCTTCTTATTCTTTAAGCTAGCCTCTCAATCCGCCTCTCGGGCTAGCAAGACTTCAAGCTGCCTCTTCTGGGCCTCCGACTCGGCTCGCAGGGTGGACACCTCTTCTGCTACGGCCCTTAAGTCGAGTACCTCCCTCTGGAGGCCGTCAACGTCGCCCAAGCCTTGTCCCTCACCACCTCTGCCGCTTCGGCCCTCTTGGTCAAGTGCTCTTTCAGATAGAGTAGCTCGCCCAGGCCACCATCCATCAGCAGGGTATCTTTGACAAGCTGCTGACAGACACACATAGTTAGAAAGTTGCAATTGGTGAATTCGGAGCGGAGAAATGAAATGTGACACTTACCCCTAGAAGATGGTGGAGGGAACTCCTAGAGGCCTCATTCACCGACCGCCCGTCATCATCGGGGGTGGCCCTCTGAAGCAGTTCTTTGGCCTTCTTAACATCGCACCACTTCTGGCGCTCCTCCTCATCACAAGCACCATCGGCCCTTTTATCAACGATCGACGGTCCCTCCTCTACACGAGTTCCCTTGAGTGTCGGGGAGGCCACCTCAGTCAGCTCCAATGGCGGAGATGGAGGAGCCGTGTCCGTCCTTGTCAACATCGGAAGCTTCTCCTCCGCCCGGGCGACCGACTGCCCGACCAAGGAGGACCGCTCGGACGCCATCGCCTTTCGACGATCGGCCAGTGGCACATCATTCTCCGACCCAATCAACACCACCGTGGCAGACGGTTCTGCCGTTCGTTGTCTCTTTGGCCTCTCGGGTGCCGGCTCTGCCTCCCACTTCTTCGACTCCCGTAGGGTCGGTTTTGCAATGCGGACGGCCCTCCACTGTGCAGATCGTGCCGAAAGGGTCGCCCGATCTGACTTCATTTTGCCACCTGTCAACAAATACAATTAAAGTAAGATATGGTTGCAATGCCGACAGAAGATAAAGTAGTGGGTCTCTCTCTACGGCTCTCATCCTACCCAACGTCAGGTGATGGCTGAGTCCAGCCTGATGAAGACTCCCCTCGTGGAGCATGAACCCGATGAACTTCGGGTCCTCATCATCCAATTTATGAAAGTTGGCCTCATTGGACCTCGAGACCTTCCTCCCGTTCAAAGCATTTGGCCTTGGCTCCCTCCATGCCGTCTCGAAGCCCCACTGCTCTAAACTATCTACAAAAAAGTATCAGGACTTCCATCCGTGAATGGCAGACGAAAGCCCCCCTAGTATCTTCTGGCTAGGGCATGGGCTAAACATCCACCACTCCTGACTCCAGAAGTCCTGCTTTAACAAGAAGAAATTTGAAAACAAGGACACCGTCGGCTTGATGTTGGCCTCCCGACATAAAACCACGAAGCCATAGAGAACCCGAATGCTATTCGGGGTCAGCTGGTAAGGAGTAATTCTTTACGTGTTGAAGACCTGGATAAAGAAACTATGGATCGGGAAACGAAGGCTGGCCTTCAGGTGATCTTCATACAGAGGGAGAGCGCCTAGGTTTAAAGGTCCATTCACTCTACCTTCTCGACTGGGGACGGTCAGATATAGGGTGGAGGGAATGGTATACACAGTCCTAAGATTTTCGACCCTCTCTCGGGTCATGGTCGAAGGGATGTCGAAAGGGCCGGGCTCCTTATGTCCACGAGCCAAACTCCGACTCCCAAAAGCCATTCTAAAGGGAGTTGTAGAAAAGGAAGAAGATGGAGGAAGGTGGAGACGGAACTAACCTGGTTCCCTGGTTCTCTAAGAGGGGCTAAAGCAATGGAAGGAGGGAGGGTGTTGCCTTCTCTTCAAGCGCAAGCACGGTGGAAGGCTCCTTCTGGGTGCTGCTACCCCCCTTTTAAAGGCACCCAGGGGTAGCTTCCCAATGCCTTCCCCCACGTGCCATGATCCGACGGTTGGCATCGTGATTTTTGAGTTGGATGAGAATCCGAGGGGATGCGCCGGATCATATCCAGCCACGATCCACGTAACTGTCGAATCAACGACGGATGGATCACTCCAGGAAGTGCACCAACCGCTCTGATGAAGCCACGTGCCCCACATCACGTCAGGAATTCAAATGGGTATAGCTATTATGCATCGTACCAGCAATAACTGCTCTCCTTAGTTTTGCCAACCTGATGCTGACACTTGTCCAGGAGCAAAAATCGGAGCAAAAGGCGGCCGGTCGCAGCACGTCGAATCAGATTCGCCATGTTTGAAAGACTGATGCATTTACTACCATTTAATGCCCTTGCCCTTCGAGTCTACGGGCTCGCTCGAAGCACAAGGACAAGGGGGACAACTATTGTACCTCGACGGCTCACCCTCAACCAGAACCGGTCCATTCTTGTGGTCCGACCGGGCCACTCCTTCAAGGCTCCGACTGCTACTCCTTCAGAGGTCCGACTCACTACAGCAGAGGTCCGAACGACCCTCTCCTACTATGGTCCAACCCATGGCTCTTCTTCAGAGGTCCGACCCACCGGAGCAGAGGTCCGAACGATCCTCTCCTGCTGTGGTTCGACCCATGGCTCTCCTTTAGAGGTCCGACCCACTGGAGTAGAGGTCCGAACGACCCTCTCCTGTTGTGGTCCGACCCATGGCTCTCCTTCAGAGGTCCGACCCATCGGAGCAAAGGTCTGAATGACCCTCTCCTGCTGGGGTCCGGCCCGTCGCTCCCCTTCAGAGGTTTGGCCTTTGGTCCGGCCAACTGGCTTTCCCTCGGCCGATGTCCGACAAGCAAGCCTTAGCTTCCAGGGAATTCCAGAAGCACCTTTCTATTACTACGGGATCCTGCCATCCCAATAGCCCTGCTCCACTACTTCCATGATGTCGCCATATCTGCATGCCATGTGGCCACTCTCCATATTCTCTTAGTGGCAGACCGATCTTTCTCAGCCTCTCCCCTAATGGATTTTGGACTTTTTCGCACCTATATAAGGTACTCGGGGGACCCCATTTGAAGGTAGAATGACTCTTCCCTCTCCATACACTGTTCTTTCATTAGTTCCTCCATTTTGTTGCCTTCATCCTTTTACTAACTTAGGCATCGGAGGGTCCCACGCCAAAACACCACCAGCGTCCTTGGAGACTTTGTTGCAGGTTCACCCAGGAGAGGAGCGCTCCAGCACATCCAGCCGACCCCGGTCCAGGAGTTGATGCAGCAACAGGGATGTAATCCTTTGATGAGATCATTGAATATTCTTCAAGGATCATGAGTTGAGTGGTTCAAGCCTTCAAGCTTCCAAGTTTCAAAAGGAGCATACAAAGTTCATACCATCAAGCTGCATTCAAGGCTTCAACAACTTGAAGATAAGTTCTTCATCAACAATCAAGGGCTTCAACGATATATTTACTTTATTTAAGAAAGCTTTAATCATATTTTTCATATTGCTCTTATATTGCTTACTTGAGATTTTTGGTGAGCCTTGGAAAACCAAAAAGATTTTTGGTAAGCCTTGGAAAATCAAAGTTGTTGTTGGTGAGCCTTGAAACCAACTAGGATTTTACTTGTGAGCCCGAAGACAAAATAAGTTATTTAGGTTCTTGTTTAGCCCGTAAAATCAAGGATAGTTGTTGGTGAGCCTTGAAACCAACTAGAATTTTACTTGTGAGCCCGAAGACAAAACAAGTTGTAAAGGTTGTTGGTGAGCCTAGGTTACAAAACCAAACTTAGTAAAATTTCCAAGGAGATCTTGGAGAGTGGATGTAGGTGCCTTGGAGTGCATCGAACCATTATAAATTTCTTTGTATTTGTGTGATTGTTTTCTTTGTGCATTTACTTTGTTAATCCCGCTGCATATCATCGTGTTATTTACATTGTTCACAAACACTACAAGGCCTACACATAATTATTTTTAATTTTTGAAAGACCAAATTCATCCCTCCTCTTGGGTTGCATCATCTCTGGGCAACAAGTGGTATCAAAGCCCGAAACCCAAAATTGTTAGTATTTAAACCTTATGCTTTGCAAAAAATCCAACAATTTTGAGTTAAAAGATCATGGCAACTCTTGTAGGTATTAGGGTTAGACTACCATTTTTCAATGGCATAAATTACACATTTTAGAAAACTCGCATGCGCATGCATATTCAATCTAGTAGTTATCTTCTTTGAAAAATTATAGTTAATGATCCTCATATTCCTTCCATTTTGGTTAATAACATTTTCATTCCAAAGCTCGAAGAGGATTAGAATGAATATGACATTAAGCAATCTGAAATTAATGCTAAAATAATGAACTTGCTTTATTGTGCATTAGACTTTAATGAATTTAATATGATCTCCACATGCATATCGGTGAAGAAAATATGGGACACGCTTGAAGTTACTCATAAGGATACTCTTCAAGTGAAGAATACTAAAATAAATTTACTTATACATTCTTTTGAAATCTTTAAAATAATGTACTATAAATCTATATCTGATATGTTTACTAGATTTATAACCATTATTAATAAATTGAAAAGTCTTGGCAAAGTCTATACTAATACTGATTTGGTTAATAAAATTCTTAGCTCTTTGCCAATATCATGGGATCCAAAGGTGACGGCTATCCAAGAAGCTAAAGATATAGAAACCTCACTTTTGGAGGAGCTTATTAGTTCACTCATGACCCATGAGTTGAATTTGTGGCAAAAGGTAGTGGATGCTGATGTAAAGAAAAAAATAATGGCTTTTAAATCCACTACACATGATGAGTCTTCTAGTAAGGAGTCAGAAGACAGTGAAGATGAAGATGAGATGGAATTTTTGGTCCATAAATTTCAAAGATTCATGAGAAAAAGGGCAAAAAAGAAATACACAAAAAAGGCAATGATGGCTACATGGAGCAAAAGTAAAGACTCTAGTTTAGAAGAAGAACGAATTCAAAATCAGCCCATCTTTGCTTCATGACAAATGAGAAAAAGGTATGTGCTGAAAATGATGTTTTGAAAGATTTATGTGATAAATTTTTGAATGAGAAAAATATTTTGATTGAAGAAAAGAAGCAAAGATTTTTGAAGAATTTGCTTATTCCTGCTTCTTCCAATTTGACTTGTAGATCTGGATTTAATACATATCATTATAGATCAAGAAAAGTTTGGGTTCCAAAAGGAATCATATTTACTAATCCTAAAGGACCAACGAAAGTTTGGGTACCAAAATTATCCACCTAGTTTATTTTGCAGGATTGTCTTGCAGCCCAACATGAAAAAAGAAGTTTTTGAAAAATGGCTGTACAAGACAATATGAAGAGTGAACAAGCTACATTTTGGACTAAATGGTAAATGAAGGATTATCTATATTGGTAAATTCTAAACATTTCCTTCCATAATTGTAAATGTAGTTGAATATTTGTTATAAATACTGCATCAATTATTTTGAAAAATTATTTTTAATATTTAATAAGAATCAAGTTTAGACTTATAGTCATTGGTTGCGATCATAAACTTTTTGATGTTGATGAATTTCATGCTATCATGATTAAACTTGTGATTGTAAGAACTTTACTTGATTTTGATTAATATATCTTAAATTATTTTATGAAAAATACTTTTAAAGATGCATATTGATTTGAAAATTATTTCAATTGATTAATTATAATCAAGCTTAAACTAATAGTCATTTGTTGTAATCATGAATTTTTTATGTTGATGGATTTCATGTTCTCATGATTAAACTTGTGATTATTAGACTTTCACTTGATTTTGATTGATATAATTTTTAAATCATTTCAAGTAAAATGTTATGATTTATGTGTTTTCATTTCTGGCATCTATGCATAAGCTAGAATGATTTGGATCAAGTATAGAACTGGTAGTTAAGGGTTATATTTAAGAAGAAGGTATGTATATTGATAAACCCTTGCTCTAGTGGCTAGACTTGCTACTAAATTACTTCTAGCATTTGTATAGATATCAAATCATTTTAAATGAATTTGAAATCATGCTAAAAATTTTTAAATGGTATCAATGCTTTGAAGTTTGAAAATCATGAATATCTTGAAAAATTCAAATCTTTGATTTTAGATTTAGAATTTATGTTCATATCTTAAAATTATCTAAAATTATGATGCATGTGCTTTCATGTTTTTATTCCTCAAATGAATGCATATTTTTAAGGAGGAATAACATTTATGGGGAGCATCCAAAGATTTGTTATCATTATGATGCTTTCAATATTTTTGATATCATACTTTACTTATATTGCTCTGATACTCTTCATTGTTTTCAAATCTAATTCTTTGAGAGGAGTTACATTCAAGTGGTATCATATTCAATTGGTATCAAAATTTATTTTTAAAAGAATTCCTTGTAACTGCTTTGGATTGGGTTAATCACCATGGCTATCTGGTCATAGGAGCTAAGTAGGCTTTAAAGACCCTCTCTTTCCATTCACTGGGGTCTCTTATGATGTGTTGGGATGCCGCTGTGACCTTATCCCATGAACAAGTAAGGTGAATGGATAATATTGAATTATTTCTTGCATGTGCTTATCATTGTGTGGTATCATATTCAATTATATCATATTTCAAGTGGTATCATATTTCAAGTGCTATATCATATTCAATCTATAACAATTTCAAGTGGTATCATGATTAATTAATTTCATATATTGATTTTGATGATATACTTGCTATTCTTTTCACCTTCATTCACATTTTGTATTGCCTTTTACTCTTTTACATGATGTCAAAAAGGGGGAGAAAAATGTTAAGTATGAAAAAAGAAAAGATTGGATAAACATGAAAAATCATATAAGAAATGAAAGAAAGTGCAAAAGGGGGAGAAGAAAGCAAAATATTATAATCTTAAGGAAATAATTAGTAAGAGGAAGAAAATTTAAAAATTTTGCATATTTTGAAAAATATTTTTTAAATCATATTTTGAGGGGGAGCTTGATGCTTATTGATTTTGAGCATACATGTTTATCTTATTGTTAATCTTTTTAAGCTTACCCTATTTATATACTTAAAGGTTTTGTCATCATCAAAAAGGGAGAGATTGTTAACTTTGGTCTTGATTTTGATGATTGACAAAATATTTAAGTATATATGAGTACTAACTGTATTTTGAGTGTATTTATCAGATCTTAGTACTCATCCATGTTGAATGAAAAAATGCTTGTATTTTAGTTGAAAAAATCCTTAAATTAATGGAAAATCAAGTATATGGATTTTGGAATTGGTATGGAAGAACTTGAAGAAGTTAAAGTTTGATTTTCAGCAAGTTTCAGCAATGGCACGCCCAAGTGTCGACACCTGAAGGTGAAGTGCCGATACTTGAGAATGAAGTATTGACACCTGCAAATGAAGTGTCGACTCAAGGCCTGAGAATTTTAAAAATATAGAACTATGCCTTCTAGAGGCTTTTTGCCTCAAGTATCGACTCACGGGAATGAAGTGTCGACACTTGACGATGAAGTATCAACTCCTGGAGGTGAAGTGTCGACACTTGAGAATGAAGTGTCGACACCTGGAGGTGAAGTGTCCACACTTGGACTGTAACGACTAGTTTTTTGGGCTGTAGAACTTCTCTAACTTGCTTTCAAACGGCTATATTTTTATCCCCAACAATCATAAATGGTCATCTATGATTTGGAGGGCTATATAAACATCAAAAATCAAATGGGGATGTAATCCTTGGATGAGATCATTGAATATTCTTCAAGGATTCATGAGTTGAGTGGTTCAAGCCTTCAAGCTTCCATGTTTCAAAGAGAGCATCCAAAGTTCATGCCATCAAGCTGCATTCAAGGCTTCAACAACTTGAAGACAAGTTCTTCATCAATAATCAAGGGCTTCAAAGAGATATTTGCTTTATTTAAGAAAGCTTTAATGGTATTCTTTCATATTGCCTTATATTGCTTGAGATTTTTGGTGAGGCTTGGAAAACCAAAAAGGTTTTTGGTAAGCCTTGGAAAATCATGAAAGATTATGCCCTGAAAGCCAATTGAAATATTGTAATTTTGATCCCAAAATCAATGAATTGACATTTTATAAAGGCATTAGTTTCATCATTTGCTGTGTCTTTTTGATTTTATGATGAACCCCATAGATTAGGGCTATGGTTCTGGGGTTATGATGAGATCATACCAGTGAGACCTAAAGCCTTAAAACCCTAATCTAAAATATTCCTGGTCGATGGGACATTGAGTTGGGGATCAATGTTTCCGGCAAGACCAGCACATCCTATATATGTTTTGTAATAAGGGTGACTGATCTCACAGTCACTTGTGTTTGACACTAATACTAGGATGTGAGTGTTCATTAGAGAATGAGTTCACTGAATTGATCCAGATAGAGAATATCTAATGGAACCTTATCTGTTTGTCAATAGATAATTCTCATAGTGGGAGTAGTGCATGTGGTCCTTTGACCTGAGACTACCATAGTACCTTATATATATGAATCCATACTTTGGTTCGCAATCAATCATGACACTGAGTCATGCACGAGGTGATACTGGTTATGGTGGATTGTATATGGAGGTTGTGAGTAGGTCAACAAGGAATTGATCAGCCCTAGTAAGAGGGAATAGCATCCAGTAAATTTCAAATGATGGATTCAGGAAACCTTTGATCAAAGTATGAACATTAGAGTTATTTTCTAATGGTTCATTACTGAATCATCATTATAAAGATTGAGCTAGGGATGAATATGAAAATTGGATTTGACAAGTATCCATATTCATAATCATATTCGAGATGCAAGTTGATCAAAGGACTGAATTGCCCGGTAACTCACCACTGAAGGGTATTTTGGTAATTCCACCAAAATTCCACATCTTCCGGGTAGACATGATACGTTGCTAGATGTCAATCTTGTCTTGTAGGTATATGATTAAGTCATGGTAATTCAAATCAGTCAATTTGAATTAGATTCTAATTGACCGAGTTGAGCTAGTTTGAGTTGACCTAAATCGGCTTAGTTGAGATCTAACCGAATTAAGTCAAATAGCACTCGGACCTACTGCTGGCTAGGTGTGGAACCCAATGGATCACACACAAAAGAAAATTGATGAAGGATTTAATTTAGAATTAAATCATGTTTGCAGGATAAACACACTAGCATGTGTTGCAGACCAAATTTCTATTCGAATCAGTTTCGAATTTGGTTCCGAATTGGGCTTAATTGGGTTCTAATTGAACCAGATTAAGGTCCAATTTATTTTTTAGGACATTGGGCTAACCCATGGCTGAACCCAAGTGAATTTAGTTCACTGAGACCCTCTCTCCAAGCCACCCCCTCCCTTTTCTCACCCGCGCGCGCCAAGAAAGAGAGTCCACGCGCGTGGACTTCTCTTAAAACGTGTGAGAAAGAAAATGTCGGAGAAAAATCTGAAAAGGGGCGATTCATATCCTTGTCTGGTGCCCTTGGATCTGGATCTGATGGCCAGAAAATATTAAGGAAAAGATCCGTCGCTTTTCGGTCGCAAATCCGTCTCCAAAAGTCGCGATTCTTCCTGAAGTTTTTCTGAGAGTCCTCCTCGTCGGAAAAATGAAAATCAAATCAGAGAATCATGATTTTTGGTTGAGGGGACGCGTGAGGAATGAGGGATCGTGATCCCTGGGGTTTCAGAGGGTTGCGTTGTTTCGAGATGACACCCCTCTGAGATCTATAAATAGGGTTGGGGTTCTCGGGGGTTTACACGTAACATAATTCAGAGATCCAATTCCCTTTCTTCCTCTCCAGAATACTCCTTCCTCTTGTTCTTGTTGGGTATTGTTTCCCTTACAGAGGTATCCTCTGTCGAAACTCTGACCCTAAACAAGAATAAGAAGAAGGTCTTGAACGGTAAAGGAAAGAAAAGGGAAAGGATCTATTCTTCTTTTCCTTCTTGAATTAAGACTTTGACTGTCTTAATTTTTCTTCCAATTCAATTCAAGAAAAGGGATTCAAGAAAGGGAATTCTTGAAGAAAATTCAAGAAGAGGAAAGAAGGAAGAAAAGAAATTTTTAAGAAAGAAAATTTCAGCCTAAAGGTCCAAGAATTGAATTCTTGAAAAAGAATTCAAGAAGAGGAGCCAAGAACTAGAAATTATTGTCTTCATTATTTTTCTGTGTGGATCACCATTAGAGGGTGAACATTTGGGCACCTGGTGGAGATTCAGAGTTTGGATTTTGTGATACAGGTTAGTATCTTAATTTGAGATTAAATCTTATATAAACATCTTATATGTTTTAATTCTTTTAAGGAGATTTTGGGTTGAAGGTTTGGTGAAGATTTCATAAAGATAAATTTTTTTTGAAATCTATGATTCCACCTTGCCACCGAACCCTACAAATCAAAGTGGTTATTGGTGAGCCTTGAAACCAACTAGGGTTTTACTTATGAGCTCGAAGGCAAAAGAAGTTGTTTAGGTTCTTGGTTAGCCCGTAAAACCAAGGATGGTTGTTGGTAAGCCTTGAAATCAACTAGGATTTTACTTGTGAGCCCGAAGATAAAACAAGTTGTAAAGATTATTGGTGAGCCTATATTACAAAACCAAACTAAGTGGAATTTCCAAGGGAATCTTGGGGAGTAGATATAGGTGCCTTGGAGTGCACCGACCTGCTATAAATTTCTTTGTGTTTGTGTGATTGTTTTTTTTGCGCATTTACTTTATTAATTCCGCTGCATATCTTTATGTTATTCACATTGTTCACAAACACTACAAGGCCTGCACATAATTGTTTTTAATTTTTGAAAGAGCCAATTTACCCCCCCTCTTGGGTTGCATCATCTCTGGGCAACAGAATGCAATATGATTACCCCTATAAAATGCAATCTAAGGGTTAGAAAATCATAAAAAAGTTTCAGAAAAGGGTAGAAAATAAGAAGTGAATTCAGGGTTAGTCTGATAGGATAGAAAGTACGAAAAGGATTCGGGATTAATCGGGTAGAGTAGGATGTAAGAAGGGGCATCAGGAATTAGTCATAGACTAATGAGGTTTACCTTATAGGTTTGAGGTACTCCTACAGGATCTGCATTATGGAAGAATGGGTTATTAATTTTAGGAAAGAGATCAATTGGAGTCAAAGGAGTGACTTCATCCTGAGGGTACTAATTTAAAGAGATCATGTCTTTAATAAATTCTTCTAGCTCTTGAATCTCAGGACTAGATTCTATAGTTGGGCTTTCTTCTAGTGTCTCCTCAGGGTAAAACTCTAGTAATAGTATCAGGGTTCTCTTCCTCTAACAGGTATTGTACTACAGGTTCAGTTTGGGTAGAGTCAGGGTCAACTAACCTTGGGTTGGCTTCTACCTGGGTATCTACTATGTCAACTAATTCTAAGTTGGCTTCTACCTGGGTATCTACCTGGTCAACTAATTCTAGGTCTTCTATAGGTAATTCTTCTTCTTCTTCCTCATACTCTTCCATTAAGCTCGCATCAGCTTCATATATCTCCTCTTCTAGGTCATTTTGGTGAACCAATGGAGTGGTAAGAGGGGGTTGGTTAAGAAAAAATTGACTAATGACTGGGATGGCAAGGGTGGGTTAGCTAAGGAGTTCCTGACTTGTACTAGGCTCAAATCTAGGAGTATTAATCCTTTGGGGTTCAGGTTGACTAAGGAAAACTGGGTTATACCCAGAGGTACTAATCCTATCAGGTTGGGAACGACTCAGGTTGGATTGGCTCGAACATACCTGACTAGGTCCTAGGGTCTGGCTAGAGACAGTGGGAATGGGCTGGTTTAAAGGAAGTCAGCTAGGTCTAGACTTAGATTTAGATGGTTTACTCTTGTTGGACTTAGATTGACTGATCATGAGTTCCCTTTGATATGACTCGAATTTCCTAGCTATGTGATAGGCTTTCTCTAGGCCCTGAATTTGCCATTGAGATAGTTCCCACCGAATGTCTTCACGAAGGCCAGCCTTAAACCTAGATAGAGTTTCTAACTCGGGTTCGTCTAAGCAACAACTAAGGGCACACTCATCAAACTAGGTTATGTATTCTCTAACAGTCTTGGTTCTCTATCTAAGTCTTTGCCCCTGGTCTAGAGGCACTGTTGGTAGTAGGGAGGAACATACTTTTTCCTAAGCTTTAGTTTCATGGCTTCCCAGGTGACAATAGGTGGATGGTTTCTTTTCCTATAAAGGCGCTCTACTTGCTCCCAGTATAACCTAGCTTGGTCAGATAGCCTTAGCTTGGCAAACTGACACTTCCTCTCTTCACTCAGGGCATACCATTGGAAGTATCTCTCCATTTCTCCTTCCCAATCTATGTAGACCTTGGGATCTAGGGTTCCATCAAAGAGGGGTGGATCTACTCTGATGCTTTTAAGGATTCTATCATCATGGTCCTGGTCTTTATAATTGGGTCTCCTAGGGTTTAGATCCTGATATGGTTCCTAGTGTTGGGCTCTCCTAGGATTGGTTTCTATAAATAGGTCATGGTTCTAGGCTCTCCTAGGATTGGGCTCTACAAATGGTTCATGGTTCTGGACTCTCCTAGGATTGGGTTCTATAAATGAGTCATGGTTTTGGGCTCTCCTAGGATTTTGGGAAGTGGAAAGGGGTGAATCAGGGTCAGGTTCAGTATTAGACTCCTGGATTCTTTCTATGGTCCCTAATCAGTTCTTTACTTGGTCCAACCTATTGGTTAACTGGTCAATCCTATTGGTTGCTTGGTTATTTGACTGGGTTACTTTATTGATTTGAGCAGTTAGTTGAGCAAACTGAGTTTGGGATTGGGTGTTCATCTGGGCAAACCGGGCTTGGTTTTGGGTGTTCATTTGGGTCAATTGTTCATTCATGGCCTTAATGAGGGTTTCTAGATTGGACTCCATTGTTGAACTGGGTTGGGGTTTGGACTGACTGTACTGGACTCCTGACCTGGTAATCATGCAAATAAGCAAACAATCAAGATGAGATGATGCAGCCAAGCATGCAAGGGTTAGTACAAGCTAGGGTTTACTAGACCTAAAGCCAAAACTGAGTGGGTCAACTCAACTTACATCCAACTCAACAACTAATCCTTTCTCTGGCCAGGTAGGGGGTGAGAGTATGGGAGGCCCTCCTACTTTCATAGGGACCTAATTAAAAACCACAACACCACTTAGGTCGTTTGACTCTAGACTCCAGCCTTAGACACCAAATTACAGTAATAGTTGGAGAATTGAATGCACTAATTGGTCCACACAATTTGGACTCGACTTGTCGATGTCACCTAGTCCACTAGGGCAAATTAAGTCTAATTAATTTTAATTAAGGCTCAGGTTAGGATGATGGTGGTTGTTTTGGGCCCAGGACATGTGATGACCTCCTATTTTGATCTGAGATACTGAAATTGCCCTTAAGATTGATTTAATGAATGATGACAATTGATGAGCCCTAATGCAACTAATAACAATCAGAAAATAAAATATTTTTATGTCTTTCATGCGGTGGCAAATTAAATTTAAATTGATTAAATTATCAAACAAAATTTGGCTTGGGTTGGGTGGGTTTGGTAGTTGATTAGGTTTGGTTAAGTCAGATATGCAGAAATTACAGAATCAGAAAATTAAGGTTTGCTTTGATGCAGAAGTTAGCATGGATTTCAATGCAAAAAAATTATATAAAATTTATATAATAAATAATGACATGTGATGATGATTCCTATCAAATTTTATGCAAAACAAAAATGGTATGATGATTCAAAACCTAGGGTTTTTAACTGTGTGCAGGAAAACATGGATTTTCAGTTATGGTTTCTAGGATGCCAATTTTGTCATAGTTTATGATTTTGTAAAATCTAAGAAAAACCTCAGTAAAATAGAGGATGCAACATATATGATGTGATGCAAATTTAAAAGAAAAATAAAATACTTAAGATGGTGAATTAGACTGAAAATCAGACCCCTAATGCAGATGATAGGATACAGATTTTTGTTAGGGATTTATTTTTACTATTTTTTTTTGTATACTTTAAGACCTGAAAAATTCCAAAAAAACAACATGAAAATAGAGGACAAAACATAGAATATTCTCCATAAAAATCAGAAAAAAATAAAAATGTTTGATAGGGGAAATAGTTTTATGTTTTGAGGGGTTATGCAGAATTCAGGATACAAAAATCTAAACTAAGATGCAAGAATATGCCCTAAACTGTGCTCTGATATCAAAATTGATGTGGAATGGAACTCTAACATGATGCATGCAGATGAATGACATGAAAAGTATAAGAAAATCATATTAAAATAAATAATAATTTTAGATTATGTTATTGGTTTATTCCCGAAAAAAGACTATACTAAGTTAGGATTTCATGCAACAATTAGAATTCCTACCCACATGCTAGAACTATCAAAGAAATAAAAAAACTAATGGATCCTAGGTCTAAGAAGGCCTATTAGGTGCATGTTCAATCTTCAACAAAACAAAAAAAGTGAGGTGGGATGGGGTCTACATATCTAGCAATGATTGCCTTGATGTTGTAGAAGAGATCTCTCAACTCATATCGGTGCTTGGATGATCTGGTCATTGTCCCGCGAATCTGCCAGCTTTTATTAGTTGCGTTCAAAGGAAAGGAAGATGTCATCCAAGGGTGTGGCATTGGAGAGATCCTGCAAACGTCAGGGATTAGCTAGAAAGCAAATAAAAAATAATAATAAGATGGAATTAGGGTTTGAAAGATGGAAGAAGCAGGATGTGCTGGAGCTGGCGGTTGGAAGATGGAAGAAAGCTTCTTGCTTGAGGTTGGCTAGGGCTTTTTCTCCTTGGGCGTCTTAGGGTTTGGATGAAGGAAGCTTGGTCGGCTAGGGCTTGGAAGAACTGAGGCTCACAAGTACACTCACACCTCAACACAAGAACACGAGAACAACCTTGAACAAAATTTATCAGAGTTTTGATTTCATGAATAAAGATTATTCTTACAAGAGGGGAAGGGGTGGGGTTTTTATAGATGTTCCCATGTCCTCTCCTTGTTAGGATAGGAATACATACTTTGCTTAGGATTAGGAGTACATAATTTGAGTAGGAATAAACATAAGCTCCTAGTTAGAATAGATTTCCTTCTCCTCCTTTGACTTGGTCAAATCTCCTTCTCTTGGGCTTGGACGCCACTTAGCTTGGACTTGGGCATGTGGGCAGCAATTGGGGCATCCTTTATTGTGCTTTGGGTATGGTTTTCAAAGCATGGGCGCATGGGCCTCCAGGTGGGCTGGAAATCCTGGGCTGGGGTGCCTAGAATATTCCCTGGTATCAAGTAATGCTTGGAATCTTCATGTATGGAGCTTCATAGGCTTGGGCTTGCTTCACTTTGGGAGGGCCTGGTGAAGACTTTGGTTGGCCTGGTGAAGACTTTGGCTGGTACTCCTTCTCTTGTATAACTGGATTTGTACTGGACATAACTTACAATGACTAGTAACATACTTATAGGACTCATAAGGGTGAGACAAGGGACTCACTGGACTCAGTTGGACTTCTTGCCTCAATTTATTACAAGACTCAAAATTAAATTCTATTACAGGACTCAAAATTGAACAACACATGATTTATAGAATAAAATGAAGCTTGAAGTCTATGTTTGATCTGATGTTCCCATCAGCAGCCGCTGGTGGTACGGCTGTGGGTGTGGTATCATGCCACCGGGCTTGGGGGTGCCCGTATCATACCTTCGATAGGGCTAGCATCGCCTGAAGAAGGCTGTGGGTGGCTAGGCTTTTGCTGTAGCATGATTTGAATATCTGCTTTCTTTTGGGAACTCCATGCCTGGGACTCTGTCTTGGGACACGAGCATGGCCCTGGCCGAGAGCTGACCTCAGATAGGGGCGCACCATATGAGCCTGGCTTTGGCTGGGAGCTTGACCTCTGATGCGAGATAATATGCAAAAATTAATATATTGATTATTAAACTAATTAACAAAGATTAACAAAGATTAATTTTTTTAGGATTATCAGATTTAAAGACTCAAAGTAAATAATCAAGCAAAACTAGTCAACTAGTTGTAACTCGCAAGGTAGATCTAATAAATAAAACTAGGAAACAGAATTTGGTGGCTAAGAAACCACCATAAACTAGGGTTCTACTTCTCAAAGGATCAGAAAATAAAGATTTTTTGAATTTACCAACGATGACCTTATACGCTCTGATCGTGGATTTGACTGGACTCTCAGGGAACTTACGGGGCTTCAAGAAGGTCGATCTTCGAGCTTTGAACTTCCATGATGTTGGTTTCAAGGCAAGAACACCCTAACTTCGAATCCTCGATCACCTGCAATCACTCAAAAGAAACTCAAATTAAATGGTTATAGAAAGAAAAGGAAGAAAATGGAAAAGGAGGAAGGGAATGGATGGAAGATGGCAACTAGGGTTTTCTGATTGTTGGATATGTAGGGCCTCATACCTCGCGATTCTTCGAAGAACAAAGGATTAGGGCCTCACACCCCGCGATGCACACAGCAAAGAAATTTTGAAAGAATCTCTCTTTTATTGATGAATATAGAATGAATAATACAGGGGGGTTGATGGAGTATTTATAGATCATCAACTAGAAGTGTAAGGGTTACAAAGACTGGCATTGATTTTCCTTAGGTAACAACTCCTTGGAATCTCCTCTTGGGCATCTTGGACTCTTGTCTTTGGGCTGATCTTGAGCTCTCCTTGGCTTCTTCTATAATGGGCGACAACTTGGATTATGAGATGGGCGACAATGCATTGAAGTTTGGGTGATGAAGTGAGGAGTCTTTCTAGCTTACTCCTCTTAAAATCAGCAATCCACTTCTTAATTGGGTGACAATATGGCTTCTCATCCTCTTTGAAATTCAAATGCTTTCTTTTAAATGGAACTCTAGAGTTTGTTGATTGCTTAGAACTTGATTAGCTTGAAGTAGAAAAGTCCTTTGAACCTTCTCCAACTTGGGCGACCTTCTGAGAAAGAACTCTTGGCTGACTTCTTGGATTTGGTGACAAAATTGAGGAGGGAATGGTGCTAAGATGGCTTGGACTCCTTCTGCTTTACTCATCTTAGAAAAAATAAGTGTCGATCTCTTCATCTGGCTGACCAAGGATAAAAGACATGGCATGTGAAGTTGTCCCGATGAGGTGGCAAGTGATGTAGATTGATGATGTGGCAAGTGATGTCCAAAACATGTCATGTGATTTGTCCAAACTTGATGCATGTAGCATGGGCGTCCAAACATGATGATATGGTGCATATGAAGGTGGGGCACCAAGAGATAATTGGTGCATGGCTTGACTTGAGCTAGCATATGGAGTTACATGAGTTTTGACTTGGACCCCCTCTTGTATTATAAGACTCAACTAATAATTACATGACTCAACCAACTAATTAATTACCAAGACTTAATTGTAACTAATTTCAAGCCCAACTTGATCAATTGGAACCCAATTTGATCAAAAGGCATACAGACTCATAATTAAACCATACCATACTTAATTAGGCTTGCAAATACAAAATCCTAATTAAAGTTGGTAAAAAGGGCTAACTAACACTAGACCATTATAATAGAATTTATGATCCAATTGAAATTGGAGTTTTTTACAAACTCGAATTTGGATCCAGAGATTTTTACAAGGACCCAATTTTGGGGTTTAGGGCTAAACCCAACTAAGCTAAAATAACAAAATTTAAGATAACTATTTATAAATGATATGGGGTTTGGGCTTAGGGCTTCATTCACAGGTGATCCACAGGGATATGGGTTCGACCTGTCATTTTCTTATGGTCCTGGTGTCCGCACCAACCTCAAACAGGGGGCTCGCCTAATAAGCTCGGCTTCGGCTGGGAGATTGACCTCAGACGAGGGGCTCGTCCAATGTGCCTGGCCTCGGTTGGGAGCTTGACCTCAAACAGGAGGCTCGCCCAATAAGCCCGACCTTGGTTGGGAGCTTGACCTCGGACAGGGGGCTCGCCCAATGAGCCCAGCTTCGGTTGGGAGCTTGACCTCGGATGGGGGGCTCGTCCAATGAGCCCAGCCTCGGTAGGGAGCTTGACCTCAAATGGGGGGCCCGCCTTGGATCCTCATCAGATTGCCTCGTGGGGGGCTCGTCCAATGAGCCCAGCCTTGGTTGGGAGCTTGACCTCAAATGGGGGGCCCACCTTGGATCCTCATCAGATTGCCTCGTCTAAGTGGCAAGTCTCTTATCATCATGGTCGTTTATGGGCTCCACGTTAGTGGATGTTGCCATATCAGATGCCCCCCACTCCCAAGCCCAGAAGGCGAGACGATGCTTGGGGCGAAGGGGTTAATAACCTCGCTGACAATAAGGGATGCGCCTACTGTGTCATTAATGCCTCGGGCGCCCGCGGCCTGAAATTCATGCTCCCGTGCGAATGAAGTGATGCTCCACTCAGTTTTCCAATGAAGGATCATGAATGCTCCATTTGGATCAAAGCGACTGCCACAGGTTTGATGTACCTGAGGTGTCCAGCTGGGCCACATGGAGATCTCCGGTTGGCCAAAGAATTAAGAGGGTGCGTGCCTTGCATCAAGATGAGGCAATGGTGGGTGGCGACCTTTATTGCAAAGGGTCTACATCCTCCCCTATTTAAGGAGTCCTTGAGCACTGGAAAGCAATATTCTACAGTGCGCTCCTTTTCTCTCTGGTTCTTCTCCCACTCGAGTGTTGAGAGCTCTTAATAGGCTAAATCCTTCCCCCATGCTTTCTTCCTTCACTCCCTCTCCTTCGGGCCATGTTGAGGGAGGGTTCTTGGTGGACTTCAAGCTCTCTGCCAAGAAATCAGAGAGTCGAGCGAAGACCCTCTGGGAGGGATCGGCCGGTCGTCAAGGCAATGGTGTCTAGCTTGGAGAAGAAATCCGTTGAGCTCAAAAACTTTCTCCAATAAGGACAAGGGGGAGAGCCTCTGGTCACGCAGCTAGGGAAGAACAGAAGAGGGAGAAAGAGGCCGCTCACACCTCCCCTCAGTTTACAAGACTAGAGGTCTTTGATGAGGAGGTGGTGGCCAGGGTGTGGTTGTTGTGCGATAGATCATGACCCCTCTAATGCCATTAGAGGTGGCATAATGAGGGGCTGCTATAGCTGCCCTTGGAATCACGAGATTGGTGAAATCCAAGGAGGAGGTGGTGGAGTCGATGCCAGATTCTAGAGATCCGGTGGACACCTGAGGAAGGCCCCTTATGGGCTCGGCATGTCCTGCTAGTGCCTTCTGCGCCGATCATGGAGGCTAAGGTCAGGGCTAGGGCCGGAGCAGACCAAGTTTCCTTCCCTTTCTGTTTGTAATATGGCTTTTGAGAGATTTTCCCGGCCTGTCGGGGATCTTCCTTGACGTAAGAGACTTTTGATTAATGAAGGCATCTTTTTCTATCATCTGATGCACCTCCATTTTCTATTCCTCTTCTTTAGTCTTTAGAATAGGAAGGTATATTTTTGGGGCCATCTTAAGTCTGTTTTAGACTTTCGACTTCCGCAGGATGATGCTGGAGCCTTAGGGCTAATGTGAAGGCCTTTGGCTTCTAAAGATTCTGGGGTCTCTCGGCTTGACCTGTCGAGCGAGACCTTGGAATCCTTTGGTTCGTATCCTTGGACTGTGATCGAGCCTGGTGACTGGAGTCAAGAGGCTTGGTGGAGGAGGTCGAGGGGCTTAATGGAGGAGGCCAAGAGGCCTAAGGGAGGGGGCCGAGAGGCATGATGTGCCAAGTTATGAGTCAGGTGGTGCATGGGCGGGACTTCTGGAGTTTCCCAGTGGGCATCTCTGGACTGTGAGCAAGGCGGCTGGAGCTGAGAGGCTTGATGGAGGAGGCTGAGAAGCCTGGTGAAGAAGGTCAAGAGGCGTAATGAAGGAGGCTGAGAGGCCTGATGGAGGGGGCCGAGAGGCCTGATGAAGGAGTCCGAGGGGTTGATAAAGGAGGCCAAGGGGCATGATGAAGGAGGCTGAGAGGCCTGATGGAGGGGCCGAGAGGCTTGATGCGCCAAGCTATGAGTCAGGCGGTAGAAGGTCGGGACTTCTAGAGTTTCTCGACATACATCTTCAGACTGTGAGCAAGGCGATTGGAGCTGAGAGGCTTGATGGAGGGGGTCGAGAGGCTTGATGGAGGGGGTCGAGAGGCCTGATGAAGGAGGCCAAGGGACCTGATGAAGGAGGTCGAGAGGCCTGATGGATAGGACTGAGAGGCCTGATGTGCCAAGCCATGAGTCAGGTGGTAGATGGTCGGGACTTCTGAAGTTTTCCAGCAGACATCTCCGGACTGTGAGCAAGGCAGCTAGAGCCGAGAGGCTTGATGGAGGGGGCCAAGAGGCCTGATGAAGGAAGTCGAGGGGCCTGATGGAGGGGGCCAAGTGGCCTGATGCACCAAACCGTGAGTCAGGCAGTAGATGGTTGGGACTTCTGGAGTTTCTCGATGGACATCTCTAGACTGTGAGAAAGGCGACTCGAGCCAAGAGGCTTGATGTGCCAAGCTATGAGTCAGGCGGAGTGTTTCTGGGTTTAAAGTACCGAGTTTTGAGAGTTTCCAGGCTTGGAGTGCCAGGCTTCATAAGTTTCCGGGCTTAGAGTACCGAGCTTCATAAGTTTTCGGGCTTAGAGTGCCGGGCTTTAGGAGTTTCCAGGCTTGGAGTGCCGGGCTTCATAAGTTTTTGAACTTAAAGTACTGGGTTTTATATGTTTCCATGATTAAAGTGCCAGGCTTCATAAATTTCCAGGCTCAGAGTACCGGGCTTCGACAGGCTTGGGGTCGGTCGAACAAGTGCCTGCACAGATGGAAGATAAGATTGGACTAAAAGTGAGTTTCAATAATCAAAAGGGTTATCTTACATCCTTGACAAGGTGGTGGACTATTTTGAGCTCAAAGCTTTGATGCGGGCCCGTTGAGAGGGCTTGGCTCGTTGGTTGACCATGTTGCGAGTCAAGTGGTGGGGCTTCTAGCTTCTCTGTGGACATCTCCAGATCGTCAGTGCAGCGAATGCTGGTCTATAAGTCAAGCGGTGAACAACAGGATTGCTGGGTTCCCCATAGATATCTCCGAACTGTGAGCATAGTAGAAGCCAAGCTGTTGGCTTTAGCCCTTGATTTTGATGACTAACAAAATGTTGAGTACATATTTTATACTAATGTTTCAATTATAGTTATGAGTTTCAGGATATAGGCACCTCAAATTCTCAATATAAAAGTATCATGAAGCTGAGTAATTTTCTAGTATTGGGAAGTCTTCTCATTTGAAAAAGAACTCAAAATTGATCAATCATGGTTTACATAAGATGATTTGAAGTTTGATTAAAGATCTTTGTATTTTTGGGGTGTTGGCACATGTTTTTGCCAAATTGCAGAACCAAGTGTTGACTCATGACTCCCCAAGTGTCGACACTTCTGAAACTGGCATGCAAAAACTCTCCTCTAGCATGCCAAGTATTGACACCTAGAATTTAAGTGTTGACACCTGAAATTCAAGTATCGACATCTAAAATTCAAGTATCGACTCAAGGCCTGAGATTTTTGAAAATACAGAACTATACTATTTGAAGTGTTTTTGTGTCAAGTGTCGACACATGAGCTTCAAGAGTCAACACAAAAAATTCAAGTGTCGACACCTGCAGGACTAAGGTCGACACATGGGAACCAAGTATCGACACCTGGAAGTCAAGTATCGACTCATGGGTTTTGACAGCTTCAACGTCTCTATATTTTGAGAGGTAAATTTTATCTTTTCAAGTCCCCAACGACTAGTTTTGATCCTCCAACAGTCTAAAACCATTTTTTGGAAGTTTTTAAAGTATTTAAGTATCACCAAACTCATTCATGAAGCAAGAAAACAAGATTGAACTCCATTGAACACACAAAGTCAAATATTCTTTCAAGAACTTCACTTCCAAAAGCCAAAAAAGAAGATATTTTATTCAAAAAGCTTACAAGCCTATCATTTCAGCTTTCCAAAAATGTCTTTGAGAATATTCAAAGGAGAAGACAAGACAAGTATCTTTAAGAGCCTCAAAGCTTCCACATTCCACTCTAGAAGAGAGTTTGATTATGCTTTTATTCTTGTATCTTTATCTTTATACTTTGTTGACCTAGCTTTCAAGGATTTTTGAAAGTAGGTTGTTGAGGTTGTTGGTGAGCCAAAGGTACAAAACCAAGTAGGATTTAACTTGTGAGCCTGAAGACTAAACAAGTTGTAAAGGTTGTTGGTGAGCCTCGATGACAAAACCAACTTGGGTTTTGACTTGTGAGCCTTGTAAAACAAGTTGACTGTAATCTTGAAGAGCTTATAGTAGAATTTCCCAAGGAAAGCTTGGGGAGTGGACGTAGGTGCTTGGAGTGCATCGAACCACTATAAAACTTGGTGTTTGTGTGTGATTGCTCTTTTTATTACTTGCACATTATTCTTTGCATTTAATTTACTGTTATCGGCTGCATATCTTTGAATTTAATCACATTGCTCACAAACACTTAAAGATCAGCACATAATTGCTTAAATTTTTGAAAGACCCAATTCACCCCCCCTCCTAGGATCCATTTCTGGACAACAAGTGGTATCAGAGCATCGGGACTCTACTTGTAGGTCCAACGATCTCGAGTAAAAGATCATGGTAGTCCCATTGGTATGGATGTTGTAGAAGGTCAAGCCTTTAACTGTCCCCCCTTATTTAATGGCACAAATTACACATACTGGAAGACACACATGTGCATTTACATTCAAGCCATGGACTATAACATTTGGAAGACTATTGTTAAAGGCCATCATCAGCCTACTATCTTGATTAATGGCATTCCCACTCCCAAAATGGAAGATGATTGAGATGAGAATGACATTAAGCAAATAGAGCTAAATGTAAAGGCTATGAATCTATTGTTTTGCACTTTAGACCCAAGCAAATTCAATAGAATTTCAAATTGTCTCTTCGCAAATAAAATATGGGACACACTTAAAGTTACCAATGAGAGTACTCATCAAGTGAAAACTATCAAAGTTAACATGCTCATTCATATATATGAGATGTTTAAAATGGAACCTTGGAATCTATTAATGAAATATATACTAGATTCACTAATATTGTGAATGGCATGAAAAGCTTGAAAAATGTTATTTCTAATGGTGAACCTGTCAATAAACTCCTCAGGTTTTTTCTGGCTTCTTAGGATGCTAAAGTCACCGCTGTAGAAGAAGACAAAGATGTAAATACACTTCCTCTCGAGCAGCTGTTGGGCTCATTAATGACCTATAGCTTTGTTTGAAACAAAAAATAGTAGACTATGATAAGAAGAAGAAGGTGATTGCTTTCAAGTCCACTACAAAAGAAGAGTCAAGTGAAGATTCCGATAAGGAAGATGAGGAAGATGATATGGCTCTCATAGCAAGAAAGTTTAGGAGGTTTATGAGAAAGAAGAAATACAATTTCAAGAAGAAACCTCAAAAGGGAGAGCCTAGCAAAGAAAAAGAAAAAGAGAAAGAAAATGAGCAGCCCACATGCTTTGAGTGTAAGAAACCTGGCCACTTCAAGACGGACTGCCCCTTACTCAAGAAAAGTAGAAGAAGATTAAGAAAGAAAGCTATGATGGCAACCTGGAACGACAGCGAGGATTCAAGCTCCGATGAAGAGCAGCAAGAAGTTGCAAATTTTTGCTTAATGGCCAACAATGATAAGGTACTATCTGAACCCGAAGAAGAATTTATTTTTGATGAATTGCATGAAGTTTTTGATAAACTTGTGATTGAATTTCAAAAACTTAAATTGAAGTACAAAGAACTAAAGAATCAAAATCTGGATTTAGTTAAAACAAATGATAAGTTTTTAATTGAAAATGATTGCTTACTCCAAGAAAACCAAAAGTTAAATGGTAAAATCATTCTTCTAGAAAAAGAAAAGAAAGATTTGATAAAAAAAATTCTTTTGCATCAATTGAAAATTTTACAAAACAAAATAAAGAGAATTTGCAAGAAAACAAAAAGCACAAAGATGAACTTAAAAAATTAAAACCATTTGTTAAAAAAATTATTTACAATTTTGAAAAACTCAATATGCTTTTGAATAATCAAAGGGTTGATTTCAACAAAGCTTGATTGGGTTTCAAAACTCAAAAACAACAAAAGTTTTTCAAGAATTTATTTATGCCTGCTTCATCTTCTATTACTTGTTATTCTTGTGGCAATGTAGGACATAAATCATATCTGTGCAATAAAAGGAAATTGAATATAGTTAAAAAAGTTTAGGTTCCAAAAGGAACCGTCACTACTAACCTTAAAGGACCCAAGATGACTTGGGTACCTAAAGTCTCCACCTGATTTGTTGATGTAGGTGTGCCTTGCAACCAACAAAAGAAGATTGTGGTACCTCGACAGTGGTTGCTCAAGGCACATGACTGGAGATGTGGAGCAGTTCTCCTCACTTGAATATCAAAATGGTGGTAATATGACATTCGATGATAATGAAAAGGACAAGATTGTTGGAATTGGTAAAGTCCATATCACCTTCTCTACTTATATAGATAATGTTTTATATGTTGATGGTTTAAAGCATAATTTACTTAGCATTAGCCAGTTTTGTGACAAAGATTTTAAAGTTATTTTCGAATCTTCCATGTGCATTGTTTCTAGTCTTGATGACAATGGCATCAAGTTTATTAATCATAGGCATGACAATATTTATATGATTGATCTTGATAATCTTCATATTCAAAATGGCCAATGCCTAGTGGCAATGGAAGCCTAGATCAATGAAACTAGTTGGCTTTGACATCGTAGACTAAGACATGCTAGTATGCATTTGCTTTCAAAACTTTGCAAAAAAGATTTAATAAAAGATTTGCCAAAACTTAGTTTTGAAAAGGACAAGATTTGTAGTGCTTGCCAACTTGGAAAATAAACTAAATCATCTTTTAAACCTAAAGGAGTAGTCTCTACATCTAGATCCTTAGAATTACTTTATATGAACCTCTTTGGACCAACTAGAACATCTAGTTTGAGAGGTAAAAAGTATGGTCTAGTCATTGTAGATGATTTCTCATGTTTTACATGGATGATGTTTTTAGCTCATAAAGATGAAATATTTTCTGCATTCATTATATTTTATAAAAGAGTTTTAAATGAAAAAGGTGTTTCAATTGTTTCTTTAAGAAGTGATCAAGGTACAGAATTTGTAAACCATGATTTTGAAGAGTTTTGTAGTGAAAATGGCATTCATCATAATTTTTCTACACCTAGGACACCTCAACAAAATGGGGTGGTAGACAGAAAAAATAGAACTCTTAAAGGAATAGCACGCACCATGCTTTGTGAAAATGATTTGCCTAGGTATTTTTGGACGGAAGCCATAAACACTGCTTGCTATATTTTAAATCATGTTTTAATATGATCTATTTTAAAGAAAACATCTTATGAGTTTTGGAAAGGTAGGAAACCTTCAATTAAGTATTTTTGTATTTTTGGATGTCGTTGTTTCATCTTAAACAATGGCAAGGATAATCTAAGTAAATTTGATATCAGCCAAGTCAGATGAGGGTATCTTTTTAGGTTACTCTATATCTAGTAAGGCATACAGGGTCTTCAACAGAAGGACACTTGTTGTTGAAGAATCCATCAATGTTGTGTTTGATGAGACTAATCAAAGATCTTCTAAAAAAGAAGATATTCTTGATGATGATACATGTATCCAAAGAAATGAAGAAGTGAATAACAATGAAGAACCCACCAAGAAGCAAGATGATAATCAAAACAATGAAAGAGATCAAGTACAAGGAGGTGAAAACACATCTACACCTAATCCTCTACCTAAAGAATGGATGTATGCTCATGGACACCCCAAAGAACTTATCATTGGTGATCCATCAAAAGGAGTAAGTACCATTCATCTCTTAAAAATGTATGTGATTATTTAGCTTTTATTTCTCAAGATAACCTAAATCTATTGAAGAAGCTGAAAATTATTGTAATTGGATTAATGCTATGCAAGATGAACTAAATCAATTCAAAAAAAATAATATTTGGACTTTGGTTGATAGACGTACTAATATTTTAATAATTGGCACAAAATGGGTTTTTAGAAATAAGCTTGATGAAAATGGAATAGTTACTAGAAATAAAGCTAGGCTAGTTGCCAAAGGATACAATCAGAAGGAAGTGATTGATTTTGATGAAACCTTTGCTCCTGTTGCTAGACTTGAGGCAATTAGGCTATTATAAGCATTTGCATGTTTTATGGATTTTAAATTATTTCAAATGGATGTTAAAAATGCCTTTTTAAATGGATTTATTGAGAAAGAGGTTTATGTTGAACAATCCCTCAGTTTTGAAAATCATGAGTTTCCAAATCATGTTTTTAAACTTCATAAAGCTTTGTATGGTTTAAAACAAGCTCCAAGAGCTTGGTATGATAGATTGAGTTCCTTCTTGCTTAAAAATAATTTTTCTAGAGGTAATGTAGACACTACTTTATTTTTGAAAAAGAAGAATGATGAACTCTTAGTAGTACAAGTTTATATGGATGATATCATATTCGGTGCTACTAATAAATGTCTTTGTCAAGAGTTTGCAAAGTTAATATAAAATGAGTTCAAGATGAGCATGATGGGAGAGCTTAACTTCTTCCTCAAACTCCAGATAAAGCAAACAAAAGAAGGGATCTTCATCAACCAAACCAAGTATACGAAAGAAATATTAAAGAAGTTTGGGATGGAGAACACCAAGCCATTAGGTACGCCTATGAGCTCCTCTTGTAAGCTTGACAAAGATGAATCAGGTAAATCTATTGACCAAAAGTTATATAGAGGAATGATTGGTTCATTACTATATATAACTGCTAGTAAGCCAGATATTATGTTTAGTGTTTGTATGTGTACAAGATATCAGTCTGCCCCTAAAGAGTCTCATCTTTTAGCTGTTAAACGTATATTTAGATATCTATCTGGCACTATAGATATTTTGTCTTTGGTACTCTAGAAATTCATCATTTGAATTGATTGCTTATTCTGATACTGATTTTGCTGGGTATAAACTTGATATAAAATGTACTAGTGGAACTTGTAAGTTTTTTGGAGTCAATTTGATTTCATGGAGTAGCAAGAAGTAGAATTTAGTTTCTCTATCTACGACAGAAGTCGAATATATAGCAGCTGAAAGCTGTTGTGCTCAAATTCTATGGATCAAATAATAACTCGAAGATTTTGGCATCAAATTAACTAAGACATCCATAAGATGTGAAATACTAGTACAATCAATTTAACTAAAAATCATATGCAACATTCAAGAAGTAAACACATTAAAATAAGACATCATTTCATAAGAGATCATGTGCAAAACTCTAATGTGATGCTTGAATTTATTTGTACTGATAATCAATTAGCTGATGTTTTCACCAAATCCTTGAGTGAAGAAAGGTTTTGCATGATTAGAAGAGAGTTAGGCATCATAGACCCCTTCTTATAGAACTTTCTTAAATCTTGTTCATGCCTAATTTTTATTGCTCAAAATCATATTCTCTTAGTCCTAAACCTTTTACTAGAGTCCCCTTGATTTTTGAAATTTTTATTAGGTTTTTTTGGGATTTCTTGGCCAAGCGTCGATACTTGACTTTTGGCCAAGTGTCGACACCTGACCAAGTGTCGACACTTGACAAATCCCAAGTGTCGATGCTCGAGCGATTTTTCCTGTTTTCTAGGGCATCACTTGGTCACTTTCTTTTGTTTATTCCTTTTTTCTCCCATGCCCTAGTGGTCCCCAAACTCCCCTTTGCCCGTGGAACAGTGATTTTCCACTCGTGTCCCCCAAAATTTTGGTATTTTCTTCCTCTTTTCTTGGATTGGACCATTCATTCACTATTTTTGTCCATATTTTTCTTTGATTTGGTCCTATTCTTCACCGTTAATCCCCATTTTTATTATTGTTTTTGAACCGTGTTCATCCTCGTTTGCTATTTTCTCTCTTTGGATCGATCTTCATTGGTTTTTCCTGTGGATTCATTCAGCATTGTGCTTACCTCTCTCCGTTTCTTCCCTCTTTGGCTCTTGTTCTTGGCCAAACCTTTTTTTTCTTTCTTTTCTTTTCTCTTCCCATCGATTTCTTTTTGGTTGGACTGTTGTCATTTCTTGTTTCATCCTCTTCACTCCTTCCATTCCCTCTTTTAGTTGGTAGTCATGGGACCAAGGAAGCAACTTGCCTATAAAAGGAAATCGAGTCAGGGTTCAACAAAAAGAAGGACTAAGGCCAGGAATGATAGTAGTCAGCAGACAAAGAGAGCAGCACCTTCTTCTTCACCTTCAACTGACAGGGTATCAGGAAAGATGATTGCTACCGGTCATCGAGTGGACTTGGGTTTCTTTGACCGTTAGGGCTTCAAACTAGGATAGGTTCTCAAGTCAGCAGGGTTGATCTCCTTCTGTACTATGAAGGAGAAATACTACCCATATTTGATTCGTGAGTTTTATGGGAGCTTTGATTGTAGTAGGATGTTATGGAGTGCCACAATCAGAGGTATTCATATTTTGGTTACTGAGGAGGTTCTTAGTAGCATATGGGAGATTCCCCATCATGGGATCGTTGCTTCATGCATTAAGGATAGAGAGGAGGCTTTTCGGTGCATACTAGAGTGTGATGACATTCACGGTGTGGCTACAGTCACCGCGAACCAGCTTTTAGTTGAGATGCGCCTCTTGCACCACTTCATTGCTCATATTTTGCTGTCAAAGACTAGACCTTTTGACTTTATCACTGAGAGAGAGCTGATGCTAATGGTGTGCCTGACGCAGAGGACTGCTGTTGATCTTCCTGCTCTGATGCTAGCGCAGATTAGAGATGCTACGACCTAGCGACGACACTATCTTCCATATGGGATGGGGCTGACTCGTCTGTTTAGAGCTTACGATGTACTTTTGGAGGGGGAGACCTCCAAAGATATTCTGCATACAGACGAATATGCTGAGCATTCCCTTCATCGTATGGGATACAAGAAACTTGCAGAAAGATGGGTATGCTGGGAGTTTGGCCAGGTTCCAAATAAGGAGGATGAGCTTAAAGAGGCAGAGGTAAGAACATCTTGGCCTTCTGATACACCTACTAGATTGGCACCAGCAACAGTGACTGAGCCAGAGCCTATCACACCTGCACCAACTGCTTCACCTTCTGCTGCTCCTCCTTCTGCTATAGGTACATCCTTTGAGGAGCTTGTTAGGCAGGAGTTCTCAGAGGTTCGGAGTGAGATTATGGGTTTGGCTATTAGGTCTACCCAGTTGAGGTTTGAGGTTGAGAGTTTGAGAGCTCATACTGGCTCTTAGCTCTCAGGTATTTGGGAGACCATGGAGGCTGGTTTTACAGAGATCAGAGACTTACCGAGATCATTTTTATCTCCAGCAGCACCTTCAGATCCACCTTCTCCTCCATGGCAGATGATGATGATGACCACCCTGATGGACATGATGACACTCATGGTGGTGATGGTGATGGTGTCGACAGAGAGACTGATATTCTTGATGGCAGTTCTGGTGGGAGCGATGACCAAGCAGGTGATTATAAGATAGTCAGTCGAGACACCCAGACTCCAGTTGTTCATCCTAATAATCCTTATAATACTCTGATTTCGACTGCTCCTATCTTTCTGACACCCGCTGAGATACTTCCTTTACCATCTACTCGATCTTCCAGGGTTGTACCCAGATTTGGACCATCAACTAAAACTAGGAGTCATAGTATCCTTAAGACCCCTAGAGCCCTTGTTCCTAGGTCTAGGATTACTGGTCTTATTTACTTTGAGCTTCCATCTGATGAGGAGTAGCCTCACAGATGTTTATCCTGATGTTTGATGCTTTTCTATGTTTAGTGTTATCATCTATGTTGTACTTGTCATGTTTATGTATCATGTTTCAGTGTATGCCGAGTGTATCCACAATTTTGTAATGAAAACTTACTTATATATATGCAAACTTGCATTTTAGTTCTTTACTTGCCTATCAGTCTTGTATCATTTATGTATTGTAGTTGGTTACTCCCTACCTTGTTCATTTGCTCTGATACCTGTTGAATTTTGATAACCTAATCTTGTATCATAACCCCTGACCAAATTTCTATGCCTTAATGCATCAATTCAGGGAGAGTTTACTCCCTTTATTGTTTAATGTTGACAAAAAGGGGGAGTAAGATGCATATAAGCATTAAGATACATATCTAAGCATTTTCTTAAATTTTGAATTGTTTAATATCTCAACTCACTTAGGGGGAGAGAAAATTTAACTTCAATCCTTAATTTGTATCTCTCCTCTATTAAAATTGTGTTGTATGATTTTTAATTCATGATTATGGGATATAATAGCTAAAATCGATTTTGAATGCTTATATACTCAAGGTTTTGTCATCATCAAAAAGGAGGAGATTGTTAGCTTTAACCCTAGATTTTGATGACTAACAAAATGTTGAGTACATATTTTATACTAATATTTCAATTATAGTTATGAGTTTCAGGATACAGGCACCTCAAATTCTCAAAATAAAAGTATCATGAAGCTGAGCAATTTTTAAGTTTTGGAAAGTCTTCTTATCTGAAAAAGGCCTCAAAATTGATCAATCATGGTTTACATAAGATGATTTGAAGTTTGATTGAAGATCTTTGTATTTTTAGGATGTTGGCACATGTTTTTGGCAAACTGCAGAACCAAGTGTCGACTCATGACTTTCCAAGTGTCGACACTTCAAAAACTAGCACGCAAAAATTCTCCTCTAGCATGCCAAGTGTCGACACCTAGAATTCAAGTGTTGACACCTAAAATTCAAGTATCGACATCTAAAATTCAAGTGTCGACTCAAGGCCTGAGATTTTTAAAAATACAAAACTATGCCATTTGGAGTGTTTTTGTATCAAGTTCGACACATGAGCTTCAAGTGTCGACACAGGAAATTCAAGTGTTAACACCTGCAGGACCAAGTGTCGACACCTGGGAACCATGTGTTGACACCTAGAAGTCAAGTATCAACTCACGGGTTCTGATAGCTTCAACGACTCTAATTTTTGAGAGGCAAATTTCATCTTTTCAAGTCTCCAATGGTTAGTTTTGATCCTCCAACAGTCTCAAACCATTTTTTGGAAGTTTTTGAAGTATTTAAACTTCACCAAACTCATTCATGAAGCAAGAGAACAAGATTGAACTCCATTGAACATACAAATTCAAATATTTTTTCAAGAACTTCACTTCCAAAAGCCAAAAAAGGAGAGATTCTATTCAAAAAGCTTACAAGCCTATCATTTTAACTTTCTAAAAGTGTCTTTGAGAAGATTCCAAGGAGAAGACAAGATAAGCATCTTCAAGAGCCTCAAAGCTTCGACATTCCACTCTAGAAGAGAGTTTGATTGTGCTTCTATTCTTGTATCTTTATCTTTATACTTTGTTGACCTAGCTTTCAAGGGTTTTGAAAGTAGGTTATTGAGGTTGTTGGTGAGCCAAAAGTACAAAACCAACTAGGATTTAACTTGTGAGCCTGAAGACAAAACAAGTTGTAAAGGTTGTTGGTGAGCCTAGGTGACAAAACCAACTTGGGTTTTGACTTGTGAGCCTTGTAAAACAAGTCGGCTGTAATCTTGAAGAGATTATAGTGAAATTTTCCAAGGAAAGCTTGGGAAGTGGACGTAGGGCTTGGAGTGCACCGAACCACTATAAAACTTGGTATTTGTGTGTGATTTCTCTTTCTATTACTTGCACTTTATTCTTTGTATTTAATTTACTGTTGTTCACTGCATATCTTTGAATTTAATCACATTGCTCACAAACACTTAAAGACCGGCACATAATTGCTTAAATTTTTGAAAGACCCAATTCACCCTCTCTATTGGGCTCCATTTCTGGGCAACACAAGCTGTGAGCCTTGCGGTAGATGGTGGGAGTTCGTTGAGTTGCCATGAACATCTCCGAACTGTGAGCAAGGTAAGAGCTGAACTGAGAGTCAAGCGGTAAATGGCGGGGGCCTTTTGGAGTCTCCACAGACTCTTCAGACTATTAGCACAGCAGTTTCCAAACTGTGAGCCTCGCAGTAGATGGCAGGACTTCGTTGAGTCACCATGGATATCTTTGGACTGTGAGCATGGCAAGAGCTGAACTGAGGTCAGGCGATAGATGGTGGGACCCCTAGGGCTTCCCGGCTGACATCCCTAGACTGTGGGCTTAGCAGCAGGTGTTAGACCGAGATACTTGCCATTGATGGCGAGATAGAAGCTTTCCCTGTGGAACTGTCACACAGCTTTTCACATAGTGAGGGTGCTAGGGGAAGAGAATTATCCATCGGACTCTGGTCGCATGGATGGGGGTGTTGTAAGGAATTATTCCTATGGACGATGCATGCATTTTAAAACTTTTCTAAAGGCATGCAGCAGTGGAAAGCAATAAAACTATTTTATCTCAAGATGTTAATCTAATTAACACAATCCCCTTTTTAGGATCTAGATGCATCTAGAGTAATGTAAATATGAAATAATGTATTCATAGTATGAAATATGGAACTATTCATATAACCATACAATGATACGGCAAAGAACAATATGTCTAACATATAATCTAAAAGTGTACCTGGATGATGATCACTAGGAAATCACCAACTGGAAGAAGAAGAGGCAGCAACGCATCCAGATGGTACTTTTTTTGGGTGAACGAGGACCTCTGCAAAGTGATAATGACCGCCAAGCATAATACTGCAATGAGGACCACAGAGATCTACTAGCAACACAAGCATGCCACCTCTACGGGTCATTCACACCATGTAGCGCAGTTTCTTCTCCTTCCCTTAAGGTGCTAGCCTCTCCGGAAATGATGTCGGCACCAAGGACTGCTTCTTCTACTCCTTGAAGAAGGATGGACTCTATCTTCAACTTCTTGAAGACCCGGTTGCTGAATCACAGCTAGAACAGGGACCCAAGACCTTTCCCAGATCACTCTGACCCTATCCTTCAACAGAAGGTAACACCAAGGTTCCCTCCCAAAACTCACTCAACCCTGAGATCCAATCTCTTAATTTCTCATAGGTCTGAGAAGATCTCTTCCAAAGGAATGGAGAGAGTCTCAATCTCAAAATAGGTGGAATGGGAAATCAGATCCTTGAGCATGAACCATTCACCTTCCTGAGCCCTATTTTTATAATAGCAGTCCCCAAAACCATTAAGAGGGCTAATGAGAGATTAACGGGGAGTTATGAGTCTCTTGGGATTCTTGGGACTTTTGGAATTTAGCAATCAATCATCATAAAAACTAGAAACTCCCCTTATTAATGTCCACAATGATTACAGTGATCAATGAAATAGTTTCAGTTTTTGCCAGAACACGTCAATTAAGTTGACTCGACCATTCGAGTCGACTCGACTCAAGTTGACTCATCCAGATGAGTCGGCTCGAACATAGGTTTGACAACATCTTGTCAAACTAGTCCAGAACGATTCCCAATCATTCGCATGCCAACAAAACAAGAAGAATATAAAATAGCATTGAACTTATTCCTTGAACCTTGTAATGCTCCGTATGGCATAGGGTTAAATTGCCCAACCCTAATCAGTCCATCTCAATATGTCTCAAACAAAGAATCCTTGTAACTCCTTACAAGGAATGTCCTGGCTAAGGTCTTTCTCAATTGAGGCATATTAAGCATTCAATCTAAACTATTTGGAGAGGTCAATCCTATCTCGATCCTACTACCGCTATGCAAGTACTTGATTGTACCCAGCAACCTTCTATCATCGGATTAGAAATTTGGGTAGTCGGTACCTAAGTACAATGAGTTGCTTGCAAGCTACCATAGTGATATTAAGTCAGAGGAATAATTCATATCCACATTCTAATGCAAGACTCCTCTTCGGCAGAAAGAAAATCTCGCATGAGGGTCACGTTTAGTGAAGTGTCAAACATAATACCTGATGTCATACCAGCATTTCCATGCTTCTTGGTTAAGAAGATAACCAACAGATATGATATCAACGACCTACTCTTGATACACCATCATCTTGAAATAGTGTATCCTTTGGTCGCGAACCAGTTTATGAACTATATGATGTATCCTCTCTATATTGCATACAAGGTAGCTCAAAGGACATCATCACACAAGAGTTCAATTAGGAAGATGACATGTGATGAACAACCAGAATAAACTTTTTATTCAATTCAATAATTCATATACATATACATGAGTTTCACAACCATCTATAGCCTAGACGATTGGTTTTGGGACATAATTCCCAACAACTCCCACATGGACTAAAGCCAATCGGAACAGAATCTAATTTCCATCTTCCATTTACAATCATCGAACTTTTGAATTCCAATGGCTTTAGTGAAGGGGTTAGCCAAGTTCTCCTTTCCATCGATCTTTAGAAGTCGATGTCACCTCATTAATGATCTCTCGGATAAGGTGATAGCAACGCAGAATATGCTTGGTCCGCTGATATGACTTTGGCTCTTTGGCTTGAGCTATGGCTCCAGTGCTGTCACAATACATCGGAATAGGTCCATCCAAGGAAGGTGCCACTCCCAACTCGCCTAGGAACATTCACAACCACATAGGCTCCTTTGCTACATCCGACGCTGCAATATACTCTGCCTCGCAAACAGAATCAGCGACTGTATGCTGCTTGAAACTTTTCCAGCAGACAGCTCCACCGTTAAGGGTAAATACAAAACCGGACACACTTTTGCTATCATCTCTATATGACTGCAAACTAGAGTTAGTGTACCCCATAAGTTTTAAGTCATAATATTCATAAATAAGCCATTGGTCCTTAGTATTTCTTAAATACTTAAGGATGTTCTTAACAACTTTCCAATGAGTTTCACCTGGGTCAGACTGATATCTGCTCACTACTCCTAGTAAGTATGCCACACTGGTCTAATACATAGCATAGCATACATAATAGAACCCATTGCTGAAGCATATGGAATCCTACTCATACGCTCTCTTTTCTCAGGAGTTGTCACACAATCCTTCTTAGAAAGAGTAATTTTATGAGCTATCGGAAGACAGCCCTTTTTGAAATTTTTCATGCTGAACTGTTTCAGCATAGTATCTATATACATAGATTGGGACAGTCCCATAAACCTCTTAGATCTATCTCTATAGATCTTCATACCCAGTATGAATGAGGCTTCTCCCAAGTCTTTCATAGAGAATTGAGAGAAAGCCAGACCTTTATTCCTTGTAATGTTGGAATGTCATTCCCGATTAGGAGACTGTCATCCACATACAAAACAAGAAATATAACTATAGAACCATTTGCCCATTTATGTATACAAGGTTCCTCTCCATTCCTAACGAAGCCGTACGTCTTCATACACTTATCAAAGCGCATGTTCCAACTTCAAGAAGCCTGCTTCAGTCCATAGTTGGACCTCTGAAGCTTGCATACTTTAGACTCATCTATGGATGTGAACCCTTTAGGTTGTATCATATACACATCCTCTTCCAGCTTACCATTTAGAAAAGTTGTTCGGACATCCATTTGCCAGATTTCATAATTTAAATGTGCTGCTAAAGCAAGCATAATCCGAATGGACTTGAGCATTGCCATAGAAAAAAATGTCTCATTATAATTAATACCATAATGCTGATGATACCCCTTGACAACCTGACGGGCTTTATAGGTCTCCGCCTACCCATCTGTGCCCCGCTTCTACTTGAAGATCCATTTATACCCAATGGATTTTATCCCTTTAGGTGGATTAACCAATGTCCATACATTATTGATTTCCATGGACTCCATTTCGGATTTCATGGCTCCTAACCATGACTCAGAATCAGACCTTGTCGTTGCATCCATATAGATGATTGGATCCTCGTTGTTCTCATCGAGTTCAATAGGATCACTGTCCTAAACCAAGAAATCATAGTATCTGCCTGGTTGACATGGTACTCTATCAGATGTCCTTAATGGTTGCACTATGGGTTCTGGATTTGATCTAATCAAATCCGGTTCTATATTGGCCTTAGAGTGAAAAGGTTCTTCTATCTGTTGAACTTTCCCAAGTTCAATCTCAGCAACTTGAGTGCCTTCACCAAGGTACTCCCTTTCTAAAAAGGTTGCTCTAAGACTGATGAACAACTTTTGTTCCTCAGGCAGATAGAAATAATACCCTTTTGATTCTTTAGGATACCCAACAAAAAGATATCTATCAGACTTAGGTCCTAGTTTATCCGTCTCCAAACATTTGACATAAGTCGGACACCCCCAAACCCGAAGGTGAGAGAGAGTCAGCTTCCATCCAGTCCATATCTCTTATGGTATTTTGTCAATGGACTTACTTGGAACCCTATTCAGAAGGTAGGATGCTGACTCTAGAGCAAATCCCCAAAAGGATTTAGGCAGACTAGCTAAGCCCATCATGGATCGAACCATGTCTAACAGAGTTCGATTCCTCCTTTTGGACACACCATTTAACTGAGATGTCTCAGGAGGGGTCCATTGAGAGAGAATCCCATTCTCCTCAAGATAAGTCAGAAACTCATCGGATAAATATTCACCACCTCGTTTTGATCGAAGAGTTTTAATAAACTTCCCAGTTTGTTTTTGAACTTCATTATGATAATGTTTGAACATTTCAAACACGTCAGATTTATGTCTCATGAGATAGACATAACCGTATCTCGAAAGATCATCTGTAAATATAATGAAATAACTATATCCACCTCTTGCACTGATATTCATAGATCCACATACATCAGTATATACCAAACTTAGAATATCACTAGCTCTTTCACCCTTTCTAGTAAAAGGTGACTTGGTTATTTTTCCAAGAAGACAAGATTTGCAAGTAGGCAAGGATTCACTCTCAGTGAGATCTAGAAGATCTTCTCCCACCAATTTATTTATCATGTTCTTGTTTATATGACCTAGCCTACAGTGCCAGAGATAAATATCACTGACCTTATCTATCTTAGGGCATTTATTAGTAGTGTACAATACAGTAACAAACTGTAATAGTACATATATGCCATTCTTCAATTGTCCATTCATCACATTAGAACCATTCAAAGTGATGTAGCAAACATCTTTTTTTATTGATAATTCATAACCATCATTGGCCACAAGCCTACAGGAATGATATTTACTAAAAAGAAAGGACGAAAATGATATTCATTAAGAATGACAGTACAAGATTCGAAATACAAAGAAATAGTTCCCAACGCCAGAATTGGAGCTTGACTTCCATTCCCAACATTCAGGAACCCCTCACCGCTTCTGAATCTCCTACTAACTTGAAGTCCCTACAAAGAATTGCAAATATGGTAAGGACTTCCGGTATCCAATACCCAACTAGTAGTATCATAAATAGAGAAACTACAAGGATTTATCATATAAATACCTTGGCCAGCAACACCTTGCTGTTTTCCCTTCCTTGGCCTGTTCGGGTCCAGAGTTGCAAGGGAAGTAGAACAATTCTACATCCAGTGACCCGGCTTCTTGCAGAAGTACTCTACCTTACTCTTGTCAGCTTTTATCCTCCTAGTCTGACTTGGCCCAGCACTAAGCACCTTCTTATTTTTTTCTTCTTTTTTCCTTTCCTAAAGGGATGACATCCTGCTCTAGAACCTCGCACCAAATTCACTAACCCCTTGTTGAGGTTGTGGTCTCTCTCATAAGTGTGCAGTAACCCTAACATCTCATGATAGTTTACTGCAGGCCTATTCATTCTAAAATTGTCAAGAAATGCCTGGTAGGAAGGGGGTAGAGAATTCAGAATCGCGTCCTTGCCAAGCTGCTAATGCAAAGGATATCCGAGTTTGCCCAAATGCTCAAATAACTTAATCATGTACATTACATGATCAGTCATCGAAGCTTCATCATGCATACGCATGTTATAGATGGCAGAATAGATCAGGTATCTCTCCTATCATCCGGAGTGCCAAAAGATTCCTTTAACTTTTGAAGAATCTCTTCTGGCTGGGCCTTCTTGAACTTGCGACTGAACTTGTCATTCATCGCAGCCAATATTATGCAACACACCATGGTGCGGTCAGAGATCCACTTCTGGTAAGTGTCCCTGAAGTGCCACGAGCATTGGGGGTTGGGATCTTAGGTGCTGGATCCGTTATCACGTAGAGGATCTGCTTGTACTCCAGGACTATCCTGAATTTTCGATACCAGCTATCAAAATTGGATCCAGACAGTTTGTCATTATCTAATAATGACCAGAGCGATAAAGTGATCGACATTATCTAAAAAAGGAGAACAATACCTATTAGTATATGAATTATTTTTAAAAAAAATTCTAAAGATATGTATTTTAGTCTAAAGGTTTCTCCCATTATTTTTAGACTGGTAGCCTCTACACTCTAACTCAAAGAATAACTTTTATCCTTTAGCGGGTACTAGGATCCAATGGACTACATATGAGCCCGACTTTGGCTGGCCAACCCAAATGCATCTAAAGGTAGGTATAATACCAATTACTTCTCCAAGCAATTCTTAGTAATTATTTTGCCCCAGGGTTCCTCACAATTGATCTTTGGGCCTCCTATTAAAGGTCCTAGTTAGGTCCAACCATTAACATGATCAAATTCAATGCTTCTAACTAACCCATTATCAGGCTCGACTTTGGCTGGCTCACCTGACCACGTGTTAAGATAATCGCACTGAGCCATCATATGTTGAATAGCAATCCCACTCGCCTGATGACCACCCATTCTTTGGAACTGCTGATGATCACCTAACTTATGGACTCATTACCAATCCAACTTAATAGGAGGCTAAGACTTAGGCTATCTCATAACTTAGTCCTTTTATAGACCTAATAATTTAGAGTATTTCATTTTTTTTGTGACATTTAAAAGGAAGACATGGACCTTGATAAAAAAAACTCCCACCAAATACTTAGTTGGTTTCTAGATCAATTTGGTCCATGGACACTCATAAACCAGTCAAACTGATTAACCTTAGTTGACATAGGTTAACTTGAATCAATAGTAATCTAATTTGATTTGATTTACCACATTAGCCAGGTAAGTAAGATCAAGGGATGGGTTATGCCAGGTAAGCCTCTTACCTTAAACACCAACCATGAGTTGGCCAGGTAAGAGTTTGCCCCAAAAAACCTTGATCACAACTGTTAAACTTACCTTAGATGTCAAGTGGTCCACCAGACTCAATCAGACTAACCTAAAGACCCGAGCTCACTACAAAGCCATGAATCAAGTCCATTTAGATGTATGGACTGATCTAACTAACTATTAAAGAGATCTATAGAGGAGAGATCTAATTCAACTTTTGATTAGTCTTTTTTCTATATAATCCATTCATCTAAACCTAGGTCTAACCTATTTAAGGACCCAATTCTAGCTAACCCAATCAACCCATGATTTATGAATAATGACTTAAGATTAGAATCATATCCTAAATCTTAAAATTATACATATTAATTCTTAATTAAGTGCATCACACTATTTAAAACACTTTCAAAATGAAATGAAACAATTTCTTAAAAATTTAAAGCTTAAAATTACTGTTTCATAGTTTTTTGGGGTCAGCTCTTGTAGATCATGTCAGCTCTTCCAGAACACACATTTCTGGTCGAGTCGGCTCTTCTGCTCGAGTTGACTCTTCGAGTCAGCTCTTCTTCTTGAGTCGGCTCTTCCAAAACATAGATTTCTGGTCGAGTCAGCTCTTCTGCTCGAGCCAGCTCTTCGAGTCAGCTCTTCTGCTCGAGCTAGCTCTTCTAGAACACAGTTTTTTTAAACTTCAGTCATTTCCACTTGAACTTTTCAAAGTTTTAGATCAAACTTCTTTTAGATCTTATCTAAACATAGTTATGATATATAAACCATAGATTAAAATAATTTTAATCCATTAAATTCTTCATTTTCTTCTTCATAACGTCATGACATAGCGGCATCCCTACATGCCATAAAAGAATCCCTTGGAATGAGAAGAGATGGTCTTTAAACCATACTTCTCTCCTATGATTGGATGGCCATGGAGAATTCACCTTAATCCGAGTACTATGTGAAGGAAATCAAACCAATTTCATAAAAACATTAAACGAGATGCATACATAACCTGGCTCTGATACCATTGTAAGGAACTATTCCTAGGGGCGATACATGCATTTTAAAACTTTTTAAAAGGCATGCAGCAGCGGAAAGCGATAAAATCATTTTATCTCAAGATGTTAATCTAGTTAATACAACCACCTTACCAGGATCTAGATGCATCCAGAGTAATGTAAATATGAAATTATGTATCTATAGTATGAAATATGGAACTATTCATATAACCATACAATAATATGGCAAAGAACAATATGTCTAACATATAATCTAAAAGTGTACCTAGATGACGATCACCAAGAAATCACCAACTGGAAGAAGAAGAGGCGATAGCGGCTCCAGATGGTACTTTTCCTAGGTGAACGAGGGCCTCTGCAAAGTGATAATGATCACCAAGCATAGTACTGCAATGAGGACCACAGAGCTCTGCCAGCAGCATAAGCGTGCCACCTCTACGGGTCGTTCACACCGTGTAGCGCAGTTTCTTCTCCTTCCCTCGAGGTGCTAGCCTCTCCAGAAATGATGTCGGCACCAAGGACTGCTTCTTCAACTCCTTGAAGAAGGATGGACTCCGTCTTCAACTTCTTGAAGACCTGGTTGCTAAATCACAGCTGGAATAGGGACCCAAGACCATTCCCAGATCACTCTGTCCTTATCCTTTAACAGAAGGTAACACACAAGGTTCCCTCCCAAAACTCACTCAACCCTGAGATCCAATCTCTCAATCTCTCACAAGTCTGAGAAGATCTCTTCTAAAGGAATGGAGAGAGTCTCAACCTCAAAATAGGTGGAATGGAAAATCAGATCCTTGAGCATGAAATATTCACCTTCTTGAGCCTTATTTTTATAATAGCAGCCCCTAAAACTATTTAAAGGGCTAATGAGAGATTAATGGGGAGTTATGAGTCTCTTGGGATTCTTGGGACTTTTGGAATTCAGCAACTGATTAGCATAAAAACCAGAAAGTCCCATCATTAATGTCCACAACGATTGCGGCGATTAATAAAGTAGTTTCAGTTTTTGCCAAAACTTGTCAATCGAGTCGACTCGACCATTCGAATCAACTCGACTCAAGTTGACTCATCCAGATGAGTCGCTCGAACACAGGTTTAACAACATCTTGTCAAACTAGTCCAGAACGATTTCCAATCATCGCACGCTAACAAAACAAGAAGAAACCCTCAATGTGTGACCCTATAGGTTCAAACACTAAATCGGTAGTACGCTTACATTTTCAGTACCAGCCAAAGTCGCCATCTAGCAATGACACCCGATGTCTGGATAGGTTGAAGGTTGCAGAGCAACATGAACCTATCGAATATGGAATAGCATTGAACTTTGTTGCCGTCCTCGTCGCCGCGCCCGTGCCGAGGATCAGCCGATCCTCCCTGACCGCCTGGCAAGGGAGCCTCCCTTCCTGCGAGAAACCTGCAACAAAGGGGTTAGAGGACCCTGGCCGGGGATTCCGGCGAGGGGGCTCCGACGGTCAAGTCAGTAGACGACGAGGGGGAACAGACTCTCGCTCCCAGGCCCTCTAAAGGGTCCCAGGTTTGGAGAGTTAACTAGTGAAGGGGAAGCGCCGGGGACCGGAATCTCGGCTGGGCCTGCCTGCCGAGCTCGCGTCCAGTATTCCCCTCTCGGGATCTCTGGCTTCTTTCTCGGAGCGAGGCCTTGTGCCGGTGCCTCCTTCTTGTCCCCAGGCTAGTTGGCTTACCTTGCAGTCTTTTGATTCTTCCTTCTTTATCTCCCTCCGTCGTGTGCTTTCCGTCGTGTGCTTGTCCTTTTCCTCCTCGAAAACTCCTCCCCCCTGTCTTCCTTTCCTTTCCCTTTTTGGCGAAGGAGGCCAGGCGGCTTTCCGACCTCGTCCGCCGGGCCCAGCAGGGAGAGGGCAAGGACAGAAGAGAGAAGGAGGGAGGGCGGCGCTAGCAGAGCGGCCAGTCGTCAGGCCTCGGGCTTCGTGAGAGTGCTCTTTTCCCCGAGCGTGGGCGCCATCCGTTTACGGGGCCTGTTCCGTCAGGATCGGATCTCTCGACTGCGGGACCTGTCGGGCCAGTGTAAGTCACGTTCCGCGTGCCGCCGCCCTCCGTACGGGACGCCGTCTGGGGTCGGTACGGCCCGAGGGATGGCCTCAGGACCCGTCGCTTTCCCCCGGGGGCCTCTCCGTACGAGCGGTCTGGCTTCGGCTGAGTTGGCCCTGTCTCCGGGGGCCGACTGGCGAGAGGCGACAGATCGGCCAACCTCGGCTTAGGTGGACCCCTCCGGGGTGGACACCTGGCGAGGTGGCAGAAGATCGCCTGGCTTCGGCCGAGGTGGACCCGTCTCCGGGCGGCCACCTGGCGCAAGGCGGGGGGTCAGCCGACCTCGGCCTAGGTGGACCCCTCCTGGGTGGACACCTGGCGAGGTGGCAGAAGATCGCCTGGCTTCGGCCGAGGTGGACCCGTCTCCGGGCGGCCACCTGGCGCAAGGCGGAGGGTCAGCCGACCTCGGCCAAGGTGGACCCCTCCTGGGTGGACACCTGGCGAGGTGGCAGAAGATCGCCTGGCTTCGGCCGAGGTGGGCCCGTCTCCGGGCGGCCACCTGTCGCTAGGCGGAGGGTCAGCCGACCTCGGCCGACCTCACACGGGGCGGGCTCCTCCGAGCCCGGGCGCAGATGAGTTGGTGGGGGAACTTCGGGCCGAACTCGACCTCGGCGGGGGCCGTTTGCTTCAGACAGTATCGGGCGGTGCGGTCTTGCCGACCCCAGCCTTGAGGACGTGGCGCTGATTCCGGCATTAAAACTCACACGTGGCTCGCTCGCATTCGGCGATACCTGAGCCTGGCCACGTCACTGTCACGGCTGTAACAGTTGCCCCCCAGCTCGCCGTTCCGTTGGGGCATCGTAGAACGGAGCGTCGGGATTAATTGCTGACATGACGTGGGGAGGCGAGGATCTTGCATCATAATTGGCACGATCTCCATTCGTCGTGGCTCGATGCGGCTGAAGACCTATGGGGAGTCGCCACGTGTCGTCCACTTGCCCGTAATCAATGCACTGCTTCGGGGCAGAGGCCGTTACTCTGCTAACGAGGCGTCGGTGTCGGGCGTGTGCCCACGTGGCGACCATCCAGTGGCCTGAGGCGGAATGGTGGGTACGGCTGCTGCCGGCTGAGTTTGAAAGGGAGGGGACTTTCCAGAACGAGGCCTTTTCCCTTGCTTTGTGGGCGGTTCGCTGCAGGCTAACAACTTCCGCTGCTCGCGCCCGTCTGTGCATTTTTGGGTAAGTGTCTTCTTCTCCTTCTCCCTCGTTTCTTATTCAGCCCCCTTCTCCTTTCCTTCTTCCATGGTGCGCCGTCGCCATGTCTCTTCTAACTCGGACGAGGCCGGTCCATCCCGGCCGAGGACTCCGTCTTCTTCCTCCTCGGACGAGGAGGTAATTCCAGAGGAGGTTCGCCGACGCTTGCAACCCGGGGGTGTCACTATTGGCATCCCCAGGGGGGTCCGGTCCCCTCCGGTTGCGCCTGCCGTGCCCCTCCGTTCACTCCCCGCCTTGGCTTCTCTTCCTGCTCCGCCACTTCTTCCCGCCGGTCCCTCCGGTCATGCCTCTACCATGACCGAAGGTGATCTTTCTCTGCTCCGGGATGCCTATGGCATCCCGGGATCTGTCCGTCTGTTTGCTCCGCGGTCCGGGGAGCGTGTCACCATGAGTGGCCCCGGCCGCATTGCCTTCTACGAAGACTTCCTCCTCGGGGGTCTTCGTTTTCCTCTGCACCCTTTTTTCCTTTCCTTTCTCAGCCATTTCCGGCTCGTCCCGGCTCAGCTGGCTCCTAATGCCATCCGGGTCATCTTCTCCTTCATTGTCTTCTGCCATTTCCACGGGTTCGTTGCCCGTTTTTCACTCTTCAGGGCCCTGTTCACCCTGAAGAAGTGCTCCACCGATGATGGCTGGTGGTACATTTCGCCCCGGCCTAGGTGTCTCCGGTTCAACCTCCCTTCTTCGGTCAAGGGATGGAAGAGCCGGTTTTTCTTTGCTTCGGTCGACGACGTCGACTGGGCTTGGAGCGAACCGGACCGGTCGCCGAACCGGAGTTCTCGAGTCGAGCCCGCGGACCAGGAGTCTTACAGCCAGCTCCTGAGTGACGTGGTCCCGCCGCTCGAGGTTCTGCTTTCTGAGCAGAATCTTTTTGAGGCCGGCATCAGTCCCATCCGGGAGACCGGTGAGATTTGGCCCCGCATTAACTTCTGCCCTTCCCCCCTCTCTTTTTAAGATTGAACTGTCTGACCTTCTGATTTCTCCACTTTGCAGGGATGAAGTTTTCCTTAGAGAATCTTCTGGAGGGAGCGGCCCAGAGGGAGGTCGTCGACGTGGACGAGCCCGTGGCGAAGAGGGCTCGCACAGAGACGAGCCGGGAGGTCGCAGCGGCGACCGCGCCCGGCCTAGCTGCCGCTGTTTCTCCGCCCAGACCTCCTCAGGGCGGCGCCCCTGGCGCCTCGGCCCCACGGCCTGGCAACGCTGCCGAGAGAGCTCCGGCGCCCGCCGCTCTGCCCATCGCCGGGCCCACTCCTGCCAGCAGCCCAACGGCACCGCCAGTGGCGACCGCCGGTCCGTCGGCTGCAGCTCCAGCAGAGGGGGCAGCTGTCGCGGGGATCGGCCCGAAGGGCCCGGCGCCGGTAATCTCGCACCGGGACTCGGTCATCCTCGATCGAGGGCTGGCGGAGAGGGTGATGGAGTATGCTTCCACCGCCCGGGACCGCCGAGCTCGGGGCGGCCGGGACTACGCGGATGCGCTGCTCGGCATCCTGCCCCAGCTCTTCTCGGTAAGTCTGTTCTTCAGCTTCAGCTCTTCTTTTCTCTTTCAATCCGAGGCCTCCTGCCTCGGTACTGACATGTTGCTTTTGTCCTTGCAGATCGGGAACGACGTCCTCCTACTGAGGAACTACCTCGTAGGGAACGCCAAGCGGGACTCCGAGCGGGAGCAGAAGCTTGGAAAACTCGCGGCCGACGTTAAGGACTTGGTGGACAAGGGGGCCGAGCTGCGAGCAGAGAAGCAGGCCCTCCAGTCCGACCTGGCGCGTTCCGAGGAGCGGAACAAGGAACTGGAGGCCTCCTTGGCAGAGGAGCGGACCTCCAACCAGCGCCGCACTGAGGAGGACGCGGCGGAGAAAGCGCGCCTGCAGGCCCACTCACTGTTTCTGGAGCGTCAGCTGGACGAGGCCCGGCGGGAGGCGGCCATGGCGAAAGACCGGAGCTCGTACATCAACGGGCTCCTGGAGGCGGTAAAGCGGGAAGCGCTGGAGGCCGTCCCCAAATTCCGGGCTTCCGACGAGTTTACGTCGGAAGTCCGGGAGGCCGCCGTGGACTCCTTCCTGAAGGGGTTCCGGATGTGCCGGGAAAAGGTGGGGGCCTTCTTCCCCCAACTGGACCTGAGTGCGGTCGTCGTCGGCGGCAGGAAGCCGGGGAGCGAGGGCAGGGCCTCCGGCACGACCCAGGCGATACTTCAGGCGGCACCTGCAGCAGCTCCGACCGACGACGCCGCGGCCCAGACACAGCCTCCGGAGCCGGTCGTCGTGGAAGTTGAAGAGGAGGCGCCCGCACCTCCGGCGGACGGCACCGACCCTGCGCCCCAGTGACTGCTGACTTGTACTTTTGCTTTCCGTGTCTTTCTCTTTTTTTTTTTTGGGGAGTTCCGGCCTGTCGGAGCTCCCTGTTTGTACTGAACACTTCGTAATGAAGACTCCTTTCTTTGTAAAAATTTGTCTATCAACTTTGGCTCTTTTTCTTCTTCTTTGTTTGTTTGTTCCTGAGATGTCGGTCTGGGATACCTGAGACAACTGCGGGCCTGGTTCTTCCATACTAAATCGAAGGACGGGGTCTGCAAAACCGTGTTGCGGCAAAGCAAGAATCCTGAGCAGGTCCGACTTTGGGCTGCCTTCATGCCTGCGCGGACAACACAGTTCCTGCACCATCTTCCGGGCCGAAACCTGGGATCCTCCGGACTGAGCTCGATGCCGCAGGCTTTCTCAAACCTCGCGCGGCTTGCTGAGCTGTGCTCCGGGCCTGCGTGGGCGAAGCGGATTCGGCGCCACCTTCCAGGCCGAAGCCCAGGATCTTCCGGACTGAGCTCGATGCCGCAGGCTTTCTCAAACCTTGCGCGGCTTGCTGAGCTGTGCTCCGGGCTTGCGTGGGCGAACTTGGTTCGGCGCCACCTTCCAGGCCGAAGCCCAGGATCTTCCGGACTGAGCTCGATGCCGCAGGCTTTCTCAAACCTTGCGCGGCTTGCCGAGCTGTGCTCCGGGCTTGCGTGGGCGAACTTGGTTCGGCGCCACCTTCCAGGCCGAAGCCCAGGATCTTCCGGACTGAGCTCGATGCCGCAGGCTTTCTCAAACCTTGCGTGGCTTGCCGAGCTGTGCTCCGGGCTTGCATGGGCGAACTTGGTTCGGCGCCACCTTCCAGGCCGAAGCCCAGGATCTTCCGGACTGAGCTCGATGCCGCAGGCTTTCTCAAACCTTGCGCGGCTTGCCGAGCTGTGCTCCGGGCTTGCGTGGGCGAACTGGGTTCGACGCCACCTTCCAGGCCGAAGCCCAGGATCTTCCGGACTGAGCTCGATGCCGCAGGCTTTCTCAAACCTTGCGCGGCTTGCTGAGCTGTGCTCCGGGCTTTTTGTTGAAGTCAGAGAAGAATGTTTGAAGCGAAGAAGCTTTGTTAAAGGAACTGGGAGCCTTACATCACTGGTAGTACGTTCTCAGGTTCGAGGGGTTCCATGTCCGGGGGAACCTGGCACCTCCCAACTCTTCCAAGTAACATGCCCCGTGAGGGAGGGCTTCTGCTACCCGATAAGGGCCTTCCCAGTTGGGTGAAAGCTTGCCGCACTCTCGTGGCTGGGAGGCTTCTGCACGCCGGAGGACCAAGTCCCCGGGATGAAAAACCTTCGGCCGTACTCGGGAGTTGTAATATCTGGCTACACGTTGCCGGTATGCCGCCATTCGGATTCGGGCCTTGTCCCTTGTTTCTTCGAGGAGGTCTAGGTTGAGCATCATCCTGGCCGGGTTTTCTGTCTCGTCGTATTGTTCCACGCGCAGCGTGGGTATGCTGAGCTCGATCGGGATGACTGCCTCGGCCCTGAAGACGAGGTTGAATGGGGTTTCGTCGGTAGCCGTCCTTGGAGTGGTGTGGTATGCCCAAAGAACGCTGGGAAGCTTGTCGGCCCACCTGCCCTTGGCTTGGTCTAGCCGCGTGCGGAGGCCCTGAAGAATGGTCCTGTTTGTGACCTCGGCCTCCCCGTTGGTCTGGGGGTGCGCCACCGAGGTGAAGCGATGTTTGATGCCGAGGTCGTTGCAGAAATCCTCGAACTCTCGACAGTCGAACTGGCATCCGTTGTCGGTGACCACGGTGTGGGGGAGGCCGAAGCGGCAGACGATGGACTTCCAGAAGAACTTGGCGACGTTTGCTTCGGTGATTCTTGCCAAGGGTTCGGCTTCGACCCACTTTGTGAAGTAGTCGATGGCCACTATCAGGAACTTCCGCTGGCCGGATGCCGGCGGGAATGGGCCCAGAAGGTCCATTCCCCACTGGGCGAATGGCCATGGGGCTGAGAGCTGAGAGATCGGGTTGGAGGGTTGCCGCTGTACCGTGGCGTGGCGCTGGCACCGGTCGCATTTCTTCACGAAGTCGGCGGCGTCCTCCTTCATCGTCTCCCAGAAGTAGCCTTGACGAAGGGCCTTGTATGCCAATGCCCTGCCCCCCACGTGGTTCCCACAGATGCCTTCGTGAATCTCCTGGAGCACAAGCTTGGCTTCTGCGGGTCCAATGCACTTGAGGAGGGGATAAGAGTAGGACCTTCGATACAGCTGCCCGTCCATCAGGACAAACCGCACGGCCTTCTTCCTGATGAGGCGAGCCGCGTCTCGGTCTTCCGGCAGAATGCCGTCGGTGATGTACGCGGCGTACTTGTCCATCCAGCCGGGCTCCTGGCTGACCTGATGGACCCCCGCCGGTGCTTCGAGGCTTGGGACTTCGAGTCGCTCCACATGAGCGCGTCCCAGCATTGTGTCCGGCAGAGTCGCCAATCGAGAGAGAGCATCCGCGCGGGCGTTCTCCCTGCGGGGGATATGGAAGATGTTGAAGCGTCGAAACTTGGACGCGCCCACCTTGACGAGCTCCAAATACTTCGCCATCTGGGGGTCGTGAGCGACGTACTCCCCGGACACCTGCCCCGCCACGAGCTGGGAGTCAGTGAAAGCTCTGAGGTTGGTCACGCCCAGCTCGCGGGAGACCCTGAGTCCGGCGAGAAGCGCCTCGTACTCCGCTTGGTTGTTTGTCGCGGGGAACTGGAAACGGAGCGCACATTCGGTGACGACTCCGTCGCCGTTGGCAAGGATGAGCCCAGCTCCGCTCCCTCCGGAGTTTGAGGCTCCGTCCACATGGAGGATCCAAGCGTCCTCTCCGGGCTCGTTGGTGCCGACCTCCGTCGGCTGGGCCGAAGAGTCCTCCTCGGGCTCCTTGCCCAGACCTGCGCATTCGACCAAGAAGTCGGCCAGCACCTGTGCCTTCATTGCCGACCTCGGTCGGTATGTAATGTCGAACTCGCTGAGTTTCAGTGCCCATTTGGCCAATCGCCCCGAGGTGTCGGGTCGGCTGAGCACCGCTTTCAGCGGTTGATCCGTCAAGACGGCGATGGGATGCGCTTGGAAATAGGGCCTGAGACGCTGGGCAGACACTATTAGCGCAAAAACGAGTTTCTCGGGCCGGGAATACCTGAGCTCCGCGTCCCGGAGGAGTTTGCTGGTATAGTACACCGGTCGCTGGATCCCGTGGTCGTCGGTTCGGACCAAGACAGAGCTGACGGCCTCCGGGGTAACGGCCAAGTAGAGGGTAAGCTCCTCCCCTTCCTCGGGCCTGGACAGCAGAGGTGGTGATGCGAGCGTCTTCTTCAACTCCTCGAAGGCCCGCTGGCATTCCTCGGTCCAGGCGAAACCATTCATCTTCCTCAGCACCTTGAAGAAGGGGCGGCAGCGGTCCGCCGACCTGGAAATAAAACGGCTAAGGGCCGCAACCCGACCGGTCAGCTGCTGCACTTGTTTCTTGGAGGCTGGCTGCTCCATGTCCAGGATGGCCTGGACCTTCTCCGGGTTGGCCTCGATTCCTCTCTGGGTCACCATGAACCCTAGGAACTTTCCGGCGGAGACCCCGAAGGCGCACTTCGCCGGATTCAGCTTCATCTGGTGGCGCCGGAGGTTGCCGAACGTCTCTGCCAGGTCGGCTACGTGGTCCGAGTCAAGTTTGCTCATTACCAGCATGTCGTCCACGTACACCTGCATGTTGCGGCCTATCTGGTCTTTGAAGACTTTATTGACCAGACGTTGGTACGTCGCCCCCGCGTTCTTGAGGCCGAAGGGCATCATCCTGTAACAGAAAGTCCCGCGGTCAGTTATGAAGGCGGTACGCTCTTCGTCCTCCGGATTCATCCGGATCTGGTTGTATCCGGAGAAAGCGTCCATGAATGACAGGAGACGGTGTCCCGAGGTGGTGTCGACCAGCTGGTCGATCTTTGGCAGAGGGAAGCTGTCCTTCGGGCAAGCTCGATTGAGGTCGGTGTAGTCCACGCAGATCCTCCACTTACCGCTGCTCTTCTTTGCCATGACCACATTTGCTAACCAGCTGGGGTATTGGACTTCTCGGACGAAACCGGCGGCGAGAAGTTTCTCTACCTCCTCGTCGATCGCCTTCTGCCTCTCCATGGCAAAGCTCCTCTTCTTCTGGCGGACCGGGCGGCTGCCTGGGTCCACGTTCAGGCTGTGCATGATAATCTCGGGCGGAATACCCGGCATGTCGACCGCCGACCAGGCGAACACATCGGCGTTGGCACGGAGGAACTCCAGCAGGCGGGTTCGCTCCTCTTCGGGGAGCTGGGCCCCGACTTGCACCGTCTTCAGGGGGTCTGAACTAAGGGGAAAAGAGAGCAGGCGCTCTACGGGCCCTCCCCTGGGTTCCTTTTCTCTTAGGTCGAGGTCCTCGACCTCGCGGGCGAGCTCTGCGCCCTTGATGCCCGGGATTGCCTGCAGGCAGAGCGGGACTGGCTGGATCGTCCCCTTCATTTCCCCGAACCCGAAAGGCGTGGGGAACTGCACCAGCAGTCTCCTTGTGGAGATAGTGGCGTCTAGTCGGTTGAGCCCGGGACGCCCAAGAATGGCGTTGTAAGGCGAAGGGAGCTTGACTACAGTGAAAGTTACCATGATGGTCGTCTGCCGAGGCGGGGATCCGGCGGTAACTGGGGGAGTGATTTCCCCTTCGACTCCGACGGAGTCCCCTGTAAAACCTACCAGTGGGGTGTGCACTGGCTTTAGCTGGTCGAGAGACAAATTCATCCGCGAGAAAGCATCACGCTGTCCTGGATTGAGCGCAGGCTCCCACGCTGTCCCGCGACCTGGGCCGCGGGGGTCCCTGGCTGCGGCTGAGTGGCCAGGGACCGTTGCTGATGCTGGAGCTGTCGGACCGCTGAGGTCAAGGTCTGCAGCTGCTGGACGATGGCCGCAAGGGATCCGTCCGCCGGGGTAGGCTGCTGCAGAAGAGGAGGGGGAGCGGGAAGCTCCCGTTCGGGGGTGTGGCCCCCTGGTGGGGAGTGGGCTTCTCCCACTCAGCTGGTGGACGCCTCGCGACCACGAGTGACCACCATTGCCAGAGAGCGTGACACCTGCAAAAAGCTAGTTCCCACTGGGGGTTAGTGTCCTGCCCCCCCTACCTGGCGCGCCAATCTGTTGCCGTCCTCGTCGCCGCGCCCGTGCCGAGGATCAGCCGATCCTCCCTGACCGCCTGGCAAGGGAGCCTCCCTTCCTGCGAGAAACCTGCAACAAAGGGGTTAGAGGACCCTGGCCGGGGATTCCGGCGAGGGGGCTCCGACGGTCAAGTCAGTAGACGACGAGGGGGAACAGACTCTCGCTCCCAGGCCCTCTAAAGGGTCCCAGGTTTGGAGAGTTAACTAGTGAAGGGGAAGCGCCGGGGACCGGAATCTCGGCTGGGCCTGCCTGCCGAGCTCGCGTCCAGTATTCCCCTCTCGGGATCTCTGGCTTCTTTCTCGGAGCGAGGCCTTGTGCCGGTGCCTCCTTCTTGTCCCCAGGCTAGTTGGCTTACCTTGCAGTCTTTTGATTCTTCCTTCTTTATCTCCCTCCGTCGTGTGCTTTCCGTCGTGTGCTTGTCCTTTTCCTCCTCGAAAACTCCTCCCCCCTGTCTTCCTTTCCTTTCCCTTTTTGGCGAAGGAGGCCAGGCGGCTTTCCGACCTCGTCCGCCGGGCCCAGCAGGGAGAGGGCAAGGATAGAAGAGAGAAGGAGGGAGGGCGGCGCTAGCAGAGCGGCCAGTCGTCAGGCCTCGGGCTTCGTGAGAGTGCTCTTTTCCCCGAGCGTGGGCGCCATCCGTTTACGGGGCCTGTTCCGTCAGGATCGGATCTCTCGACTGCGGGACCTGTCGGGCCAGTGTAAGTCACGTTCCGCGTGCCGCCGCCCTCCGTACGGGACGCCGTCTGGGGTCGGTACGGCCCGAGGGATGGCCTCAGGACCCGTCGCTTTCCCCCGGGGGCCTCTCCGTACGAGCGGTCTGGCTTCGGCTGAGTTGGCCCTATCTCCGGGGGCCGACTGGCGAGAGGCGAGAGATCGGCCGACCTCGGCTTAGGTGGACCCCTCCGGGGTGGACACCTGGCGAGGTGGCAGAAGATCGCCTGGCTTCGGCCGAGGTGGACCCGTCTCCGGGCGGCCACCTGGCGCAAGGCGGGGGGTCAGCCGACCTCGGCCTAGGTGGACCCCTCCTGGGTGGACACCTGGCGAGGTGGCAGAAGATCGCCTGGCTTCGGCCGAGGTGGGCCCGTCTCCGGGCGGCCACCTGGCGCAAGGCGGAGGGTCAGCCGACCTCGGCCGACCTCACACGGGGCGGGCTCCTCCGAGCCCGGGCGCAGATGAGTTGGTGGGGGAACTTCGGGCCGAACTCGACCTCGGCGGGGGCCGTTTGCTTCAGACAGTATCGGGCGGTGCGGTCTTGCCGACCCCAGCCTTGAGGACATGGCGCTGATTCCGGCATTAAAACTCACACGTGGCTCGCTCGCATTCGGCGATACCTGAGCCTGGCCACGTCACTGTCACGGCTGTAACAAACTTATTCCTTGAACCTCCTAATGCTCTAGATGGCATAGGGTTAACTACCCAACCCTAATCAGTCCATCTCAATATGTCTCAAACAAAGAATCCCTGTAACTCTTTACAAGGAATGCCTTGGCCAAGGTCTTTCTTAATTGAGGCATATTACGCATTCAATCCAAACCATTTGGAGAGGTCAATCCTATCTCAATCCTACTACCGCTATGCAAGTACTTGACTGTACCCAACAACCTTCCATCATCGGATTAGAAATCCGGATAGTCCAGCTCCTAAGTATAGTGAGTTGCTTGCAAGCTACCATAGTGATCTCAAGTTAGTGAAATAATTCATGTCCACATTCTAATGCAAGACTCCTCTTCAGCAGAAAGAGAATCTTGCATGAGAGTCCATTCAGTGAAGTGTCAAATACAACACCTGATGTCATACCAGCATCTCCATGCTACTTGGTTAAGAGGACAACCAACATATAAGATATCAATGACCTACTCTCAATACACCATCATCCTAAAATAGCATATCCTTTAGTTGTGAGCCAGTTTATGAACTATACGATGTATCCTCTCTATATCGCATACAAGGTAGCTCAAAGGATATTATCACATAAGAGTTCAATTAGAAAGATGACATGTGAAGAACAACCAGAATAAACATTTTATTCAATTCAGTAATTCATATACATATACATGAGTTGCACAACTGTCTATAGCCTAGGCGATTAGTTTTGGGACATAATTCTCAATAGATGTGTTACTCCTTTAGGGGGCATGGGTCGAACTTGTTGACCATCATCTTAAGGAGAGATGGATGGAGCTAGTTCCAACCAGAGGGTGCTTTGGGAGGTGACCGTCTTTTGGGAAACACGGTCATCTTCCCCTCTTGTGCCCCTGGTTTGCCCCCTAGGGGTGAGGATGGTTGCCGTTGTTCCGGCACGCCAATTTGTTAGTCGCCAAGATCTTGAAACTTCATCCCCCTACTTGGCACGCCAATCTGTTGGTCACAAGGATCTTGAAACTTCATCCCCTACGTGGCGTGCCAATCTGTTGGTCACAAGGATCTTGAAACTTCATCCCCTACGTGGCGTGCCAATCTGTTGGTTGCTAGGATCTTGAAACTTTATCCCCTACCTGGCATGCCAATCTATTATCGCCAGGATCTTGAAACTTCATCCCCTTCCTGGAGCGCCAATCTGTTGGTCACCAGGATCTTAAAACTTCATCCCTTACATAGTGCGCCAATCTATTGATCGCCAGGATCTTGAAACTTCATCCCCTTCCTGGCACATAATTTGTTGGTCGCTAGGATTTTGAAACTTCATCCCCTACCTAGCATGCCAATCTGTTACTGCCAAGATCGTCGTGGCCTGCAGCTCGGTCACACCGGGGCGTTCCTCCTCCCCCGCCGTCATGTATCCTTCCTTCCTTCTTGCAAAATAGGAGAGACCCGAGGCCGAGGATTCCGGCGAGGACACTCCGACGATCAAGTCAGTAGGATGATTAAGAAAAATAGAACCTTCATGGTGTAGGGCTTCGGGGACCCGTCCACCGGGAGGGTGTGACTCGAGATGGAAATTTAAAGAAAATGGAAAGAGTAGGGATCGAGAGCGAGGAACGGGGACTTACCTCTCCCTCGCCTTCCCCTACATTCTTACCTTCCTCCTTCTCTCCAGAGGTGAGGTCAAGGTTCTCTCTGAGAAGGGGTCTTAGGGAGCCCAGAGAAGGCCCCTAGACACGAGCCCCTGGGAACCTCTCGAGGCTCCGGAAGTTCTCCCTTCCTTTTGGAAGAAAGCCCGGAAGAAAAGACCTCCCCCTTCTTCTTTCTTCTCCCGTGCTCCTTATAGGAGAGGCGCTTCTATTTCAGGAGGGACTGCCCAAGTATTGCAGGTCCTGGGGCCTTGGCTGGATTTTTCTCTTGGGGAAGCTCCAGGTATCATGCCGCGGTTGGGGGCAGCTATTGGTGGTACGACTATGGGCGTGGCAGCCCGCCACTAGGCCTAGGGCTTGGGGGCACCCGTATCATACCTCTGGTAAGTCTGGCGCCACCTGTAGAAGGCTGCAGGTAGCCAGGCTTTTGCTATGGCATGATTTGAATATCTACTTTCTAGCGGGAACTCCATGCCTGGGACTCCACCTTGGGACATGAGCATGGCCTTGGCCAGGAGCTGACCTCGGACAGGGGCACACCTCATGAGCCTGGCTTCAGCTAGGAGCTTGACCTCAGACGGGAGCTCGCCCAATGAGCCCAGCTTCGATTGGGAGCTTGACCTTAGACGGGAGGCTCGCCCAATGAGCCCGGCCTCGATTGGGAGCTTGACCTTAGACGGGAGGCTCGCCTAATGAGCCCGGCCTTGGCTGGGAGCTTGACTCAAATGGGGGGCTCACCCAATGAGCCCGGCTTCGACTGGGAGCTCGACCTCAGACGGGGGGCTCGCCCAATGAGCCCGGCTTCGACTGGAAGCTTGACCTCGGACGGGGGGCTCGGCCAATGATCCCGACCTTGACTGGGAGCTTGACCTCAGACGGGGGAACCGCCTTGGATCCTTATCAGACCGCCTCGTCCAAGTGGTTGGTCTCTTGTCGTCGTGGCTGTTTACGGGCTCCACGTCAACGGATGTTGCCACATCATATATATATATATGTGTGTGTGTGTATATATGTATATATATATACATATGTGTGTGTGCATGCGTGCGTGTGTGTGTATATATATGTATATATATATATATGTGTATGTATATATATATATATATATATATATATATATATATATATATGTATGTATGTATATATATATCTGTATGTATATATGTGTGTGTATATATATATGCACTCCCGTGCGATGCATAGAATATAACAATTTTGATAATTGGTATGATTTAAAATTTATTTATTAGAATTTATTATCTATTAAATATATTATATATATTATTTAAAATGTATTTAAAATTTATTTTAAATTTATAGTGTTTGAAAATTTTCTTTCAAAACTAAGCCGGGCTTTTTTACTTTTATAGATATAATAGATTATAGAAGGTATAAGTTTAAGCAAGAAAAAGATTACAAAAATTTGACACTTGATGACCATTGAATCCAGATAGTACTATTTTGATTATGTATAATAGATATTATTGTAGTTGGGCCTTTGAAATCATGTTTCTGGGTTGCTTTCGTATGTTATATACATTTGCAATCTAGCACTTTATGTACCATCATAGTTTGCTCTTCATCTTAAAGCATAGGATGAGATGACGCATTATAAAATATGAATAATGAAAAAATATAGTAATTGGATGTCATGTCTCCTGAATTAAGCATATAATAGATATCGTATATGTGTAGGATAAGTCCTTTAAGCATACAAGCTACAGATCTAATCATAAAAACTTAACAAAAGATAATAATAATAGTAAGCTTTAAATTTATGAAAACCAATTAAATTATTTTTCAAAATAAATATTTTTATGTGACATAAACTGGAATGTTTAATCTGAATCAAATATTCAAACTAAATTGAAATAAACTAAACTAAACTAAGCTAGAAAGTAAAATAACTCATAGATCCCTAAGTGATATAGCGCACTCTTCTAAGTTTCGAACAATCATGGTTCATGATATGAAAAATAGATTAAAAAAAGTAATGAGCTATACTAGCCTAGTAAGCAATATAACATGTTAAAATAAAATCTAAATATGTAGAGCAAGTAAATAATATATTATTGATTGAGAGGAACTAATTTTAATTAACACATAATTCTTAAAAAATAAAAATTTTTATTACAGATAAAGAACTCAACAACATGCTATAACAACGTAACCTAGTGGCATGAATCTAATGATAGAAATACATTGCACAATGTGCCAAATACCACTATTCTAATTACCGGTGACTTGGTATTGAAACTAATTTCTCATATTACAAATCAACATGTCTAGCATATCATAATCCAAATTTAGTACAATTCACATCAAATTCAACATGTTTGATTGTAAATCATTTTATATTATAGAAAAGAGCATATTCAATACTTAAATATACAATGCATCAACTTTACAAATCATGATAGAAAAATACTTTATAATTTACCAATAGATCTAGAAAAAAAATCACATTACTTATCTCTCAATTGGAATCAATCATTAAGGCAAGTTAATTTCAAGAATTTTTTAAAGACCCTATCATCATTCCATCAAAAGCCTGCACATCGTGTTGTGTAAGAGCATAGACCTTTCCATGGGTCTGAGATTCCAAGCTTCCATCCTTAATTTGTTCAACTATCAAACCAGTTGCCTTTAATCTTTATGGGCATTCAACTATTTTATGACCATTTTGACCACAACCAAAACATGCACCAATATTACAACTACATTTCTTTTTTGGATGAGCTTTGCCACATTTGAAACACTTGATGTTATCCGTCGATCCAAAGCTATCACTTGCTAATCTTTTGTTTGCACTCTCAGTATTTTTACTATTCTATCTTTGAGATTCATTTGATATATTTTTCTTCTTTTGATTTCTTTCTCTTTCAACATGTTTTTTGTTGACTTTCCTTTCAATTATTAGTGCTTTATTCACCGCATCTATATATGTAGTTAATTTATATAGAACCACTTGTTTTCTATTTTTTATCCTCAATCACATCCCAAATTTATGTATTCGATCATGCTTATCCTTAACTAACATTGGAACAAATTTAGCAAACTCCATAAATTTGGCTTCACACTCTCCAATAGTCATATTCCTTTGTTTTAGATAAATAAATTCCTGCTCTTTCTTAGTCCTTGCACTCCAAGGAAATTATAATTCATAAAATGCCTTTTGAAATCTTTTTAGATGAGCTGTTCTCCATCTTATCCATATTTTTGCTTCGCTATCTGCCACCAATTATATGACTCATCCTTGAATAATGAATCTTTTAATCATCGCGACCCTCCTAAATAGCAAATGCCTTCTCCATCTTCCTGACCCAATTGTCAATTTTGAAATGTTCAATAGCTCCTTTGAAAGTTGATGGAGATAACTTCTTAAATTCTATAATATTACTTCATTGCTCATACAATTCTTCACATTCTTATGATAGTGGTATTACTTATTGTGCTTGTTATTGCTGTAGTAATTGTTGCTATACTATTGTTAGGATTGCATCATGACAACTAATTTTTGGATTAGTTAGACCATGCTTGGTTGTTGCTGCTATAAGTGTTCCTGACAAGATCAACGTCTCTCTCTTGCTAAGAGGTACCATCAATCTGCTTAGGAGTGCCATCATCCTATTGGTTTTGATGTCTCTTAGGCAACACCTCGAGCAACCCATTTTACATAACGTGGTGGCATCTTAATCTTGTATAAACAATAAACTGACAATTTAACTAATCTAGAAATTTTATTTTAAAACTTAATATCTAAAATTATACTTTTATCAAAATTTAATCATTATTATTTATAAAATAAAATTTTAAATTTCAAAACCTTCATAGGGTTGGCCAAGCAGTAACACCTAGCATCTAGGTCGGTTTGATCCAGGGCATCTAATTAATCAACTAAAAATCAAGAAACATTCTAGGATGGGTGAAATATAATGATGCTTAGCCCAATCAAGGTGAGGGCCAATAGGTAGTCCAACAATCATTAGTTATGATCCCTTTACTAGGATCTATTAAGTCATTGAAAGTAAATCTTTCTAAGATCTAGAAAACCTAGGAGAGAGGCACAATCTAAAAAGTGAAAATCCATGTAATCTAGAGAGTCTTTCTAAAGAGAAAGTTTGAAAGATCAATAATCCTTGAGAGAGAAATATAAGAAAGTGGGAAAAGAGAGAAACTCTCTGTCTTTTACTTTTTTTCTTTTTTTACTTTTGTCCTTCTCTTCTTTTCATTCTTCCTTCTCTTGTTCTTAACTGAATAGGGGACTTTTGTCCCTTGTTCATTTCCAAAATGTATGACCTCCCGCTGGTTGTCGATGTGGTCGGTGGTGGTTGGAGTCATGGTGACATAGTCGGACATCATCCAACCAAGAGTTGGCAGTGATAGCCGATGTCGAATAATCAAAAATAAAACCTAACAAAAAAAAAAGGGTCAGTCTTCTAAGAAAAATTTGGCAATTGCTAGCCAGAATCCATGGTTTAAAGACTGAGAAAGCTAGAGAAAAGATTCACCTACTGCTCTTGAGTTCTCACCTAGTTTTTTCAACTATGGCTTGCTGCAATGGTGGTGACTTGTTTCTGGCAAAGAAAGAGAAAGATGTTGGTGATTTCCTCCATTTGGGATGTCGATCCTTGCTGGGAAGAAGAGGGAAACCCTCTTCCCTTCAAATAGAGCCAGAGGAGAGGAGTTAGAGTCCCTCCTGGCCTTGATTTTGACTCTGATCATGAGTCAATTAGGAAAAAAGACTCACAATGGAAGTCTTTTCTCTATTTTTTCATTTTTTTCTATTGTTTTAAGATTTGTGTTTCCTATCAGGCTAGGTATCACATTCTCTTTTCCTAAAAAAAAAATTCTTCCTTGAATTTTTCTCATTTAAGTTTTCAAATTATAGGTCTATTTTCTCAAGTCATAGTCATCCTCTAATTTCATGATCATGTATTTTATCAATATAACTTTCAAATCAAATTATTATTCTGATTAGCTTAAAAATAATTTAGACTATAACATTTCTGCTGCACACTCAAATTCAAATCTACTAATACACTTGTGTCAAATTTTGGTTTCTAAGCTATGTCATAACCAACATAAATTATCATTCCAGTATCTCTAGCATCTACCCTCTATACTCAAGTTTCATTCTGTATCTTAATTCATCCACTTATGCTCTGATACCATATTACTTCTCACACCCATAACCCGATATCATGAGTCAGGGATCACTACAACCATTATGTGCTCATGAAAAACTCTTACCACAACCATGCAAGGCATTTCTTCATAATATCATAATGCAAATAGTAAAACAAATAATCAATAATTTAATGTTCAATCATAATTCAAATGTCTTGCAAATAATTTTTCAAAGTATTGTATTAAATCTCAATAAATCCCAGTCTAAAAATTAAGGTATCAATTTCTACTTCTAATCACTCTTCCATAAAGAATCCCCATACTGAGCTTGTTCTCTGAATTTGTAAAAATAATAAGAATATAGAGTAATAAGCTAGAGTATAGTCTAGTAAGTAATGAACACTTATGCTAGATAAATCCAGAAATAATTGTATACTAAAAATAAGTATGTATTGTACATTAATTAAAAATCCAATTCAAAATATAGAGTAATGTCAAAATAAAATACATATAGATTTGGTCTTTTCAAAATTCATAATTCATTCATAAATCAATTTCTTTAAAAATATTATTTCAGCTCGATAAATGTGAACTAAATCAATGTACCACTATATAAACTCTAATGGCGGTGTTCCAAAGTACCAATGCATAACTCCTACTAGAAAGGTTTGGAGAAACTAGCTTTTAACCACTCCACTGGCAAGATATCAAAATACCAATATTTAACCACCCTACTAGCACGGTATCAAAATACTAGCATTTATCTCCTATTAGTAGGGTATCAAAATATAGTCAAGCTATGAGTCAAATCCATCTTAAACCAAAATACATTTTCAAAGACATTTCATATTTCAAATTAGGTATAATCCATATCAAATTCAACATGTTTGATCATAAATCATTTTATGTTCTACAAAAGAGCATATTTAATACTTAAAAATATAATACATCAACTTTATAAATCATAATAGAAAAATACTCTATACTTTGCTGATAAATCTAGAAAGAGTCCCATTACTTACCTCAATTGGAATCAACCAACAAGTCAAGTTAACTTTGAGAATCTTTCTAAGACCCTATCATCATTCCATCAAAAGCCTTGCACATCTTGTTGTGTAAGAGCATAGACCTTTTCTTGGATCTAGGATTGCAAGCTTCCATTCTTAATTTGTTAACCTATCAAACTAGACTAACTCTCTAATCTTTTTGGGCATTCATGTATTTTATGACAATTCTAACCATAGCCAAAACATGCACCAATATTCCTACATTTCTTTTTTGCATGAGCTTTGCCACATTTGAAGCATTTCAAGCTATCAATCAATGCAAAGTTATCACTTGCCAATATTTTGTTTGCACTCTTTGTATTTTTACTATTCTATCCTTGAGATTCATTTGACATATTTATCTTCTTTTGATTTCTTTCTTGGGTATACAACCAAGTCTATTCCTCAGCATGAGATGCTTCGTACTCAAGCTGAGTGGGAGACAAGTGATGTGGGGGGCTAACCCCCCACCCTTGGGATCCCAAGGGTCCCTCGGTCAGATGTTGGCTTAGGCAGTCACTTGCCATCTCTCGAACGAAGTAAGGTCGCATTCAAGTCCTCCTCAACCTTCCTGGCCCTCAATTTCAAAAAGGATCCATCTCGCCTTTGGCTATCCTGCTCTGGCATCTCCTATGTCATAGTAATGCATTGACTTCCTTATCTTGACTGACCCTTAGCCCCAGATAAAGAGCTCTTTTGTCCATATCAACCCACAATACTATCGGAAGCTCACTTTCTCTCCGACAGCATGTCCCGCGGGCAAGGTGGAATTATGCCTCGCACCCCTTGACCCTGTGGATCCTTGGCCTCGATGCAAGAATTCAAGCTGATCCTGAACCCTTACATCTAAGAAGAAATAGGGCTCTCCAGCAGTGCCCTTTAAGGTAGCCCAAGGAGGAATCAACCAATCCTCATCCTCATATATCCTACTATATGATCTAGGAGACAAATCTCGTAATCCATTACAAATCCTTGCAATTAAGAGAAGCATGACTAGCTGAAGGCTATGGTCGATGTTGCTATTAAAGGGCATGGCCAATAACATATAAAAGATAAGGTTTCAATTAATGGGTGGAAAATATTCCAGGCAAATGAAGTAATCTGTTATGAGATCCACTGATAGGACTTGATGTCTTATCACTTCTCACCAAACTTGCTGAGAATTTCTGTATCTTGAAAATATCCCTGCCTCTTATCCATATAAAAGGGCTCCCAAGGTATGAAATACATGCACTCTCTCCCCTCTTCACTATATTTTTTCTTCCATTACCTGCCACCTGACTTGATCATTAGAGGGCCCTCGCTGGAGCAACCTCCGGCCAGGGCTTCCTTGTAGGTACATTCTATGAGTGCCATCTCTCCAATGACCTTCGGTGATCAAGTAGAGTAGCATCAACATTTCTCTTCCAGCATATTCCTTGTTGACTTTCCTTTTAATTATCAGTGCTTTATTCACCACATCTACATATGTAGTTAATTCATACATCATGACTTTTTTCTAATTTCTATCATCAATCACATCTCAAATTTATCTACTCGGTCACACTCATCCTCGACCAACCTTATAGCAAATATGGCAAACTCCATAAATTTGCTTCATACTCTCTAATAGTCATAATCCTTTATTTAAGAAAAATAAATTTATGCTCCTTCTGAGTCCTAACACTCTAACAAAAAATATTGTATTAAAAATTATATCCTAAACTAAATCATCTAACCTATAGACGGTTGTGCTAATTGTAATTGTATATGAATTATTCATTAATAAATATTATTTGGCAAATTTATCACATTGCATCTTCTTTTATGAGCTCTTTTATGATGGAGTCTTTAGAACTACTTTTAATATGATAAAGGAGGATTTATTATATGGTTCTTAAAATTGTTCATGACCAAATGATATATTATTAAAGGATAACAACATTCATCGAGTATAGGCCATTGTATGCTGTTGCTGCCAAGATCGCTGTGGCCTGCAGCTTTGTCGCACCAGGGCGTTCCTCCTCCCCCGCCGCCGCGCATCCTTCCTTCCTGCAAAACAAGGGAGACCGGGGTCGGGGATTTCAATGAGGATACTTCGACGATCAAGTCAGTGGGACGATCGAGGAGAACAGAAAAGACCTCCACGGCATAAGGCTTGGGGGACCCGTCCATCGAGAGGGTGTGACTCAAGATGGAAATATAAAGGAAATGGAAAGAATAGGGATCGAGAACGGGGAACAAGGACTTACCTCTCCCTCGCCTTCCCCTGCGTTCTTACCTTCCTTACCTTCCTCCTCTTCGGAGGAGGGGCTGAGGCTCTCTCCGAGAAGGGGTCTCAGGGAGCCCAGAGAAGCCCCCTGGATGTGCCAATCTACAGACTTCCCCCGGCTCTAGAAGTTCTCCCTTGCCTTTTGGTAGGAAGTTCAAAAGAAAAAACCGCCTTCCTTCTCCCCCCTCCTTATAGGAGGGGCACTTCTATTCCAGGAGGGACCGCCTAGGCGTTGCCGGTCCTGGAGCCTTGGTAGGATTCCTCTCTTGCGGAAGCTTTGGATGTCGTGCTGCCATGGTGGGCGACCGTTGGTGGAATGGCTATGGGCATGGCAGCATGCCACCATTCCTGGGGCCTGGGGGCATCCGTATCGTACCTTTGGTAGGGCTGGTGCCGCCTGTAGAAGGCTGCGGGTGGCCAGGCTTTTATTGTGGCATGATTTGAACATTTGCTTTCTGGCAAGAACTCCATACTTGGGACTCCACCTTGGGACACGAGCATGACCCCGGTCGGGAGCTGAGCTCAGACAGGGGTGCACCTTATGAGCCTGGCTTTGGTTGGAAGCTTGACCTCGATAGGGAGGCTGACCTCAGATGGGGGGCTCGCCCAATAAGCCCAATCTCGGTTGGGAGCTTGACCTCGGCAGGGAGGCTGACCTCAGACGGGGGGCTCGCCCAATAAGCCTAGCCTCGACTGGGAGCTTGACCTCGGCAGGGAGGCTGATCTCAGATGGGGGGCTCACCCAATGAGCCCGACCTCAGCTAGGAGCTTGACCTCGATAGGGAGGCTAACCTTAGATGGGGGGCTTACCCAATGAGCCCAACCTTGGCTCTTCGCTAGGCTGCCACACCCGAGTGGTGGGTCTCTTATCATCGTGGCCGCCCGCATGCTCCACGTCAGCGGATGTCACCATATTAGATGCTCCCCACTCTCGAGCCCAGAGGATGAGGTAGCGCTCATGGCGAAGGAAGTAATGATGCCACTGATATGGGGGGATGTGCCTACTGTCCCATTAATGCCTCGAGCGCCTGCAGCCCGAAAATCATGCCCCTGGTGCGAATGAGGTGATGCTCTGCTCAATTTTCTAATGATAAATCATGAATGCTTCATTTGGATCAAAGTGATGGCTGCATATTTGGCATATCTGAGGTGTCCGACTGGGCCACATGGCGGTCTCCAGTTGGCCAAAGAACTGAGAGGGTGCGTGCCTTGCATCGGGATGAGGCGATGATGGGTGGTGACCTTTACTGCAAAGGGTATGCATCCTTCCCCATTTAAGGAGTCCTTGAGCACTAGCCATCAATATTCTACCATGCACTCCTTTTCCCTCTAGTTCTTATCCCGCTCGAGTGTTGAGAGCTCTTGATAGCCAAGATCCTTCCCCATTCTTTTTTCCTTCACTCCTCCTTCGGGCGGCACCGAGGGAGGGCTCTTGGTGGACTTCAGGTTCTCTGCCATGGAATCGGGGAGTTAAGTGAAGACTCTTCGAGAAGGATCGGCGATCGTCAAGGCTATGGCATCTGGCTTAGAGAAGAAATCCGTCGAGCTCAAGAGGGCAAGGGGTAGAGCCCCTGGTCGCATAGCTGGGGAAGAACAGAAGAGGGAGAAAGAGGCCACTCGCACCTCCCCTCAGTTTACAAGACTGGAGGTCTTTGATGAGGAGGTGGCGACCGGGGTGTGGTCATTGTGTAATAGATCATGACCCCTCTGATGCCATCAAAGATGGCATAATGAGGGGCTGCTGCAGCTACCCTTAGAATCACGAGATCGATGAAATCCAAGGGAGAAGTAGTGGAGCCAATGCCAGACTCTAGAGGTCTAGCAGACACCTGAGGAAGGGCCCCTATGGGCTCGGCCTGTCCTGCTAGTGCCTTCTGCACCAATCATGGAGGTTAAGGTCAGGGCCAGGGCTGGAGCGGACAAAGCTTCCTTCCCTTTTTGTTTGTAATCTAGCTTTGGAGAGATTTTCTTGACCTGTCGAGGTTCTCCCTTGATGAAAGAGACTTTTGATTAATGAAGGCATCTTTTTCTATTATCTGATGCGTCTCCATCTTCTATTCCTCTTCTTCAATCTTTAGAATAGGAAGGTGTATTTCCGAGGCCATCTCAAGTCTGTTCCAGACTTTCAGCTTCCATGGGATGATGCTGGAGCCTTAGGGCCCATGTGAAGGCCTTTGGCCTTTGAAGTTTTTGGGATCCCTCGGCTTGACCCACTGAGCGAGACTTCGGACTCCTTTGGTTCTTAACCCCAAACTATGATTGAGCTCGGAGGCTGGAGCCAAGAGGCTTGATGGAGGGGGCCGAGAGGCCCGATGGAGGAGGCCGAGAGGCCTGCTAAAGGAGGTCAAGAGGCCTACTGAAGGAGGCCGAGGGGCCTGATGTGCCAAGCTGTGAGTCAAGTGGTAGATGACCGAAACTTTTAGCGTTTCCCGGCAGACATCTCCAGACTATGAGTAAGGCGGTCGGAGCCAAGAGGCTTGATGGAGGGGACTGAAAGGCCTGGTGGAGGAGGCCAAGAGGCCTGATGGAGGGGGCTGAGAGGCTTATTGAGGGAGGCCGAGGGGCCTGATGAGGCAGGCCGAGAGGCTTGATGAAGGAGGTTGAGTGGCCTGATGCGCCAAGCTATGAGTTAAGCAGTAGATAGCTGGGACTTCTGGAGTTTCCCGGCGGATATCTCCAGATTGTGAGAAAGGCGGCTGTAGCGAAGAGGCTTGATGGAGGGGGCTGAGAGGCCTGGTGGAGGAGGCTGAGGGGCCTGATGAAGGAGGCTAAGAGGCCTGATGGAGGAGGCTGAGAGGCCTGCTGAAGGAGGCCGGGGGCATGATGTGCCAAGTTATGAGTCAGGCGATAGATGGCTGGGACTTCTGAAGTTTCCCGACAGACATCTCCAGATCGTGAGCAAGGTGGCTAGAGCCAAGAGGATTGATGGAGGAGGCTGAGAGGCCTGTTGAAGGAGGTTGAGGGGCCTGATGCACCAAGTTGTAAGTCTGGCGGTAGATGGCCAGGATTTTTGGAGTTTCCCGACGGACATCTCCAGACTATGAACAAGGTGACCGGAGCCAAGAGGCTTGATGGAGGGGGTCGTGAGGCTAGGTGGAGGAGGTCGAGAGGCCTGATGAAGGAGGTCAAGTGGCCTGATGCGCTAAGCTATGAGTCAGGCGATAGATGGTTGGGACTTTTGGAGTTTCCCGGTGGACATCTTCGAAATGTGAGCAAGATGGCCGGAGCCAAGAGGCTTGATGGAGGGTGCCGAGAGGCCTGGTGGAGGAGGTCGAGAGGCCTGATGGAGGGGACCGAGGGGCCTGATGAAGGAGGCTTAGCGACTTGATGGAGGAGGCCGAGGGGCCTGATATGCCAAGCTGTGAGTCAGGTGGTAGATGGCCAAGACCTCTGGAGTTTCCCAGCAGACATCTCCAGACTGTGAGCAAGGTGGTCGGAGCCAAGAGGCTTGATGGAGGGGCCCGAGAGGCTTGGTAGAAGAGGTCGAGAGGCTTGATGGAGGGGGTTGAGAGGCCTACTGAAGGAGGTCGAGGGGCTTGATGAGGGAGGCTAGGAGGCTTGATGAAGGAGGTTGAGTGGCCTAATGCGCTAAGCTATGAGTCAAGCGGTAGATGGCCAGGACTTCTGAAATTTTTTGGTGGACATCTCCGGACTATGAGCAAGATGGCTGGAGCGAGAGGCTGGCTGAGCTTCTGGTCCTGAGTGCCAGGCTTCGGGAGTTTCTGAACTTAGAGTGCTGGGCTTCGTAAGTTTCTAGGCTTAGAGTGCCGGGCTTCGGGAGTTTCCAGGCTTAGAGTGTCGGGCTTCGAAAGTTTTTGGGCTAAGAGTGTCAGGGTTCATAAGTTTCTAGGCTTAGAGTGCAGGCTTTGGGAGTTTTCGGGCTTAGAGTGCCGGGCTTCGTAAGTTTTTGGGTTTAGAGTGCCTGACTTCGGGAGTTTTCGGGCTTAGAGTGTCGGGCTTCGTTAGTTTCCTGGCTTAGGCAGGCTTGAGGTCGGTCAGATGAGTGCCTACACAGATAAAAGACAAGGTTGCACTAAAAGTGAGTTTCAATAATCAAAGGGAGTCTTACATCCTTGACAAGGTGGTGGACTGCTTCGAGCTCAAAGCTTTGATGCGGGCCCATCGAGAGTGCTTGGCTCGTTGGTTGACCATGCTGTGAGTCAATTGGCAAAGCTTCTGGCATCTTTACGGACATCTCTGGACCGTTAGTCCAGTGGGTGCTGATCTGTGAGTCAAGCGATGGACAACGGGACCATCGGGGTTTCCCACGAATATCTCTAGACTGTGAGCATAGCAGATGCCAAGCTATGAGCCTCACCGTAGATGGCAGGGCTTTGTTAAGTCATCGCGGACATCTCCAGACTATGAGCAAGGCAAGAGCTGAACTGAGAGTCAGGTGGTAGATGGCAGGGGCCTTTTGGAGTCTTTAAGGACATCTTCAGACTATTAGCATGGCAGTTGCCAAACTATGAGCCTCGTAATAGATGATGGGACTTCGTCGAGTCACCACGGACATCTCCGGACTGTGAGCATAGCAAAAGTTGAATTGAGAGTAAAGGATAGATGGCAGGACCCCTTGGGCTTCTCGGCTGACATCCCTAGATCGTGGGCTCAGCGGCAGGTGTTAGACTACAATACTTGCCATTGGTGGCGAGACGAAATCTTTTCCTATGAACCTATCACACATCTCTTCATATTGTGAGGGTAATAGGAGAAGAGAATTATCCATCAGATTCTGGTCGCACGGATGGGAGTGTGTTACTCTTTTAGGGGGCACGGTCGAACTCGTTTGGGAGGTGACCGTCGTTTGGGAAAACATGGTCGTCTTTTCCTGTTGTGCCCTCGGTCTGCCCCCCAGGGGTGAGGACGGTTGCCGTTGTTCCTAGAATGCAATTTGTCGGTCGCCAGGATTTTGAAACTTCATCCCCCTTCCTGGTGCACCAATCTGTTGGTCGCCAGGATCTTGAAACTTCGTTCCCTTTCTTGGCACGCCAATTTGTTGCTGCCAAGATTGCCGTGTGTTGAATCCTTGAATGATTTTGATGATAACAAAATATTGGAGCATGCATTTGTTTTGCTAACTACTTCCAAGTCTTTTCTAAGTTTTTGTAGGATATTTTTAATGCACATTCAAACTTCCTACAACTTTGTAAGTATGTCAAGCAAATTTTTGGAAATATTGGAAATATTTTATGAAAAGAAGTGTCTAAGAAAAATCACTGAAGAATTCATGAAAATGGGCAACTTCACTGAAGAGTTGACTCAAATCATAAAGAGCTGACTTGAGTTCTGGCATAAAACACAACTTACTGGCATGCAGATATTTGAGCCGACTTAAAGGAATTCGAGCCGACTCGAAGGAAGTTGAGCCGACTCATCCAGCACTTCAGTTTCTCAGTCAGACATTCGAGTCGACCCAAAAGCAAAGAGCCGACTCAAGCAGAGTACAAGTTCTGAAATTCTAAAAATCCGAGCTGACTAGAGGGTATCCGAGTCGACTCGACCAGAGTAAGGATTTCTTAGACAGACAGGCGAGCCGACTCAAGAATAGAAGAGCCGACTCTTACAGAGATCAGATATAATCAGTTCTGAAGAACAAGCCAAGTGAGCCGACTCGATAAAGAGGAGTCGACTTGACTAGTACAACCTTCTGACCTATTTGAGAATCCCAGCTGACTCGAAGCATCCGAGCTGACTCGAATCCCAGTTTTAGGCAGGTAATGGCTAGTTCCGGAACTTGTTGTTTGAAATCAAATCAATCTCCAACGGTCATATTTCGAATCCCAACGGTCTACAATGATAATATCCACCAAAGAAGAATACAAGACTCTATTTATAAGGAATTTGGACATCTCTTGAAAGGCAAATGAGCTTTAATGTTTATTTGGTGAGAAAACTCAAGAGAGTCTTCAAGTCTTCACCAACTCTCATCTGAAGCTTGAAGCATTTATTGAGGAATCTAAGAAGCCATTAAGGAGCATTCAAGCATAATTAAAAAGGCTTCCCTTGAGCTACAACTACAACCATCAGACAACTTGAGTTTGTCATAAAGTTGCTTGTATTTTCTTAACTCTTTTGTCAGCTTGTTAGGTTCTTGGTGAGCCTGTTGAAAACCAAGTGTGGGTTGTTAGTGATCCTGTCTTAAAACTAACATTGTAGTGGATTTTTGGTTAGCCCGGTCAAAACCAAGTTTAGGTTTTTGGTTAGCCCGGTTAAAACCAAGTTTGGGTTTTGGATTGTGAGCCCATGAAAATAATATAGCTGTATTCCTTGGGTGAATATAGTGAAAATCCCAAGTGGTATTTAAGGTAGTGGACGTAGGAGCGAGGTTGCTTCGAACCACTATATACTTGCTATGTTTGTGATTATGCCTTTTTTGCTTTTGCTTGCTTCCGTTTTAATTATTCTAATAATAACACTTTCCACACTAAAGAACATTTAACAGAGCACACATTTGCTTAAATTTTTTAAATTTCCAATTCACCCCCCTCTTGGGAAAGCCACCTGGGCAACACTATGGCCCGCACTCGGTCATGCCCGGGCATTCCTCCTCCCCCGCCGCCATGCATCCTCTCTTCCTTACTGCAAAATAGGGGAGACCTAGGCTAGGGATTCTGGCGAGGACACTCAGGCGATCAAGTCAGTGGGATGATTGATGAGAATGGAAAAGACCTTTGTGACATAGGACTTAAGGGACCCGTCCACCGGGAGGGTGTGACTCAAGATGAAAAATGTAAAAGAAATGAAAAGAGTAGGGATCAAGAGCGAAAAATGGGGACTTACCTCTCCCTCGCCTTCCCCCGTGTTCTTACCTTCCTTACCTTCCTCCTTCTCTTCGGAGGAGGGGTTGAGTGATGAGGACATTAGCATTGGAAAGAGAATTCAAGCTTCAACCAAGTTCCTTATGGAATAAGCCAAGAGGACAAGGGCCATTTGGATGGGAGTTGACTCAACATTGAAGCCCAAAAGGATTTATCAAGGAGGACATCTAAAGGGATTAAGCCTAATGTGTCGATAAAGGAAGCCTATTTTTCCATGAGCCGACTCAAGAAGAAAAGGCATCAACCTCATGAGTCGACTCAAGTTCTTTGAGACGGCTCAACCTATTCTTGAACCGACCCATTGGTCAAGCAAAATTTTTTTTTTGCCACTTGTAATCCCTCCTCTGAAGCCACTTGGAAGTACTCTTTGAAGGCTATTTGAAAGCCTTCATGAAGCCAACACAACCCCTCCTTGGGCGCCACATGGAGGCCACTTCATCAAGATCGACTATTTATGGGGTCACATGGAAGGAATAAACTGTCTACAACTTTCTCCTAACAAATCTACAACTAACTTTACATGTGGGATGCCACTTGGTCCTCCACTTCATCAGCCACCAAGACCACTACATCAGCAAAAAAGCCAAATGGATGATATTTAGGTACCACATAAGATTAGTTGTAACAAATTCTAGAAGAAAATATTGTTGGAACCACTTTTAGTTGGATCTACCTAATCTATCAATTAGTATAACTAATCAAGAGATTAGTTGGAGATTAGTTTGGCCAAAATTATGGTTTGCTTGGCTTATAAATAGGGCCCCAAGCCCCTCTTGTAAAACATCTTATGTTAAGTAATGAAAGGATTTTCTTCTTACTAAAAGTTTTCTTGAGTTCTCTTATGTGGAGAGGGTGAGATGCCTTCTTTTGCTTGAGATGTGAAGCCTCATTTTGAGAAGGGTGGGATGCCTTTGTGTGAGAAGAGGGTGGGATGCCCTTGATTTCATTTTGAAGAGGGTGGGATGCCCTTGATCCGGTTCCAAGCTCAAGTCCATCAAGCTCCAAGCCAAGCTTTCTTCCTCTTCCTTTCTTTCCCCTTTTCATTTCCTCCTTTTGATTTCATTTCCACGCCTCTTGATGGGTTCTTTGCAGGTTCTCTTAGGAATCTCGGGTTGAAGATGAAGGTTTCCAAGCCATGAACCATTTACAAGGTGAGTCCACAAGGTTAGAGAGTGTAGATCTTATGATCCAAGCCTCTTTCCTAGAGTATTGAGTGAATCCTTCCACCAAATAATTTTAGCCATCATTGTTGGTAGGAGAACTATTTCTAAGCTCTTTGGATCTAATCATTTAAAGGTTAACTTGCTTTAGTAATGATGATTTTCTTGCCATGAAGATCATATTCTTGGTTTGAACTAGATCTACATTGCGGGTGTTGTAACTTAGATCAACTAGTCTCTTTCACGAAAATTTTTTCCTTGGATTAATTTAGCTCATTTGTGTATGGATTTATTGCTTAATTTATCTTATTAATTATCTTGCTTGAATCTCCATCCATCATGAATGCATGATCTCTTCCCATCCTGCATCAATTTTTGGTATCAGAGCTTATGGTTTACTAGGTCAAGTTGTTGAAATTTTGTTCCTTTATGTGTTGCTTGTCTTCAAGTCTGAATTTCAAAGCCAAAATTCAAGATTTAAATTTCAAAATTTGGGATCTAAAATATTAACTCTGAGATCTAAAAGCTTCAATTTAAATTTTAAATTTTTGAGATTTTAAAATTTGAATTTCAAATTTTGAATCTAGTAAATTGGAGGTTTGCTAGTTGCTGAAATTTTCCTATACTTCAAGAACAAATTTCCAACCCATAATTCAAAATTTTAAAATTTAAAATTTGAAATCTGATATCTAAACTTTGAAATCTAATTATTACAACTTAAAATTCAAATTTTTGAAAATTTAAAATTTGAATTTTGAATTTTTGGTTAGAAGGTTGTTAGTTGGAGGTTTTTTACAACAACTTTAGGTTACATCCCTCCAAAATGAATTTCCAACCATAAATTCAAAATTTAAAAATTCTAAATTTTAAATCTAAGATCTCCACCTCAAAAAATTGAATTTTAAAATTTCTTGGATTTGAATTTTAAATTTTGAGTGTTTTATGGTTAAAGGTTTGTTAGTTGGAAGCTTCTTGCAACAAACTTTAGTTACAAGCCTTCATAAACGAATTTCCTAACCAAAATTTGAAAATTAAATTTCAAAATTTGAAATTTGAAATTTAAAATTTAGACTTTGAAATTTGATAAATTCAATTTAAAATTCTAATTTTTGAAATTTTAAAATTTTAATTTTGAATTTATAAAACTAGTTAGTTAGAAGTTTGTTAGTGGTTGAAATTTTTCTTACAACAACTTTTACTTCCAAGAACGAATTTTCTAACTAAAATTTAAAATTTAAAATTTAAAATTTGAGTTTAAAAATCTAGATTTATAGATCTTCAATTTATAATTTAAATTTTGAATTTTAAAATTTTGAAATTTGGACTTTGAATCATTTGATTGTGCTAATCTACTTGTTGTGCTAACTAGTTGGTGAATTGTTTGTGCATCCATTTTTAAATCCATTTAAGGGCATTCAATATAACATAAGGGAAGGAGGTCATTACCTTTCCTTGGCTCAATACAATCACCCACATTTACATTGACCTAAGCCATAACTAAAATCAAGTAGGAACCTAAAACTAGGGACATCCATAAGTCAAGTTCAAGTGCAAGATGAGGCAAAGTATTATTTGAGTTTGTATTTATTCCTTGAAATTGGTGTCTAAGGCTAGAGGTCCAATGGCAACACCTTAAGTGGACTTGTAGTTTTTAATTAGGACCTCACGAAAGCAAGGGGAGCCTCTGCAATCCCACCTCTTACTTGGCTAGCGGAAAGGGTAATTGCATCCTTAACTAGTACCTAGTTAATTCATGTATTTTGAACTTTTAGGTCTGTGAGCCCTAGAAGCTAGATTTGTACTGCTTGTCCAATTGGTCTGAAGCACTATACCAATAGTTCTACATTCATTCTGGTTTACCCATGGATCCCAATCTTGAATTCTTTATGATGACCATGACTGAAAAGTTTGATACCCTAATTAAATAATTAGGATAAATGAACAAAGAGTTAGGACAAGTGGATAATCAAATCGGGAATCTCGAAGAAAATCACTTGACCCTTACTAAACCTAAATCACCTAGTCCACCTCTTCTTGGTCCAAGAGCCCATTATCATGATCTCATCCCTGAATACAATCCTAGATGCCCCTACCAAGATTTTGATGTTTCGGAGGTAAGATCCTTTAGGAACAGTCAACCCTATGCACCCACTTTTGATGAAAATTTAGATCTTGAAGTGTACATCAATTGGGAGAAAAGAATGGACCGATACTTTGAGTGGGATGAAATGTCAAAAAAAAAGAAGTGCCAATTTGCCAAACTTTGGTTAGTCCGACATGCAAAGCTATATTAGAAAGATGTTTAGCGCGAATATTATTATAGTGGAGATAAAATAATTACTTGGAGAGATATGAAGAGTAAGCTTAGATAAAAGTACCTAGATAGATAATATGAGCAAAGACTTTTAGACCAATGGTACAGATTGAGACAAGATGATAAAACCGTGTCTGAATATATTACCAAATTTAATGAATTTGTCAGGAGATGTAGCATAGCCGAATTTGAGGCAATGGTTATATCTAGATTTCGAGCTGGCCTACGAAAAGACATCTAGTGAAAATTATTTCAATGGAAAATTCGTGACTTAGAAGAAGCCTACCAAATTACTAGAGAATTCGAGACATATTGAGGAAACTCTTGATCACTCGACCTAAGTCCAACAGGGGTAATACATCTGGATATAGGCCTAAATCTAGTCAGATTCCTTCAAACAAGCCAACTCCTATTATCCCACAAGTTTGTGAGGAAGAAATCCTTGACTTATTGAAGAACCAAAAGTAGAAATATATGAAGCCGAATCAAGTTTAATAGATGAATATGAAGAAGATGAAGAAGAGATTAAACCCACTAAAGAATTAGAGGAAAAATCTACTGAACCTATTGAAGAATTTAAAGATGAAGCAGAATCAAAATCTTGTCCAAATAGAGAGCTAGAAAGAGAAGATCCTAAACCCATTGAAGAACTTAAGGAAGAAGTCTATGAAACTAGGTCTAACTTAGTGGATAAATATGAACATAAACAATTGCTTGGAATAGTTACCCAGTCTAATGAAATTAAAAATGGGAATAATCAACTTGAAGAAAATGAAGTCCAGGGATAAAATCATGAAGAGCAACTCGAGGAGATAATAGAGTTCATAAAAGAAGATGACCCATAATTAATGTTAATCAATGTTAAGGGTTCGAAATAAGAGATCATTAAGGAATCACCAATTGGGGTAATGACCACTAAGGAAACCCAGGAACTAATCCGAAAGGATCAACCCCAAGAAGTTGTAGAATTTGTAAAGGACTTTCAATATGTACCCTCCGATCATTTTTTCCATCCCATTTCACCATTCTGGGACATCCACCATACTATCGACCTGGTCCCAGTGATATTCAATAGTTATTTTTTTAAGACTCTATGGCATATGTTAATAACTAAATTAAGATTTATTGTCACTTACCTAAAGCTATGTGCAAGAGTCTTAGAAGCCTTTTAAGGGGAATATTGGAAATTAGGAACTTTTATTTTCTAGCCAACAATAAAGTTCAGTTATTAGATAATAAAGTCCATTTGAGCTTGTCTTTTATTTTGGTATCATTTGAGTTTGTTTTGTTATTTGGTGTAATTTGAGCTTGTCATCCATGCATAAGTGTCCAAGTCTGCAGAGTCATATACATAGCATGATTAGTAAAAAAATTTGAGCAATAGAACTAACAAGCATATGGCTAAATTTTATAAGAGAGTCAAAGAACTTTTATAAAGAAGACTATATGGAAAAATTCGCATACCCATGGTGTAGGTCATTTTCAAAATACTAAAAAAACTTAAACCTAGTACACATGTGCTTGAATTACCATCTGACTTTGGTATCAGTTTCACTTTCAAAAGTTTCAGACTTAGTAGAGTAAAGGAACCAACAATGATACCTAGTGAGCCTTTTGGATTTGATCCAATTTTTACGAGTGAACCAATCCTTGAGCATCCACCAGCCACACTACCAAAAATGGTGAGATAGGATTGAGAGAATTTGGATAATAAGACTATCACTACCCAAAATAAGGACTATCCATACTATTTGGTTTATTGACAAGGTTGACCTGAATTGGAACACTCATGGATCACTAGAGAGGATCTACAAAAGAACAAATCAGACCTACGAGAACCTCACCAAAGTCAAGTTGACCTTTACTCGACAGAGTCGACTTTTTTTCCACCCCGGAAGAATTGATGGGGACATCAACATTGGAAAAAGAATTCAAGCTTCAACCAAGTTCCTTATGGAATAAGCCAAGAGGACAAGGGCCATTTGGATGGGAGTTGACTCAACATTGAAGCCCAGAAGGATTAATCAAGGAGGACATCTAAAGGGATTAAGCCCAATGTATCGATGAAGGAAGCCTATTTTTCCATGAGCCGACTTAAGAAGAAAAAGCATCAACCTCATGAGTCGACTCAAGCTCTTTGAGTCGGCTCAACTTGTTCTTGAGCCGACCCACTGATCAAGTAAAATCTTTTTTATGCCACTTGTAAGCCCTCCTCTGAAGTCACTTGGAAGCACTCTTTGAAGGCCATTTGGAAGCCTTCATGAAGCCAACACAACCCCTCCTTGGGTGCCACATGGAGGCTACTTTATCAAGACTATTTTGGGGGTCACATGGAAGGAATAAACTACATACAACTTTTCCCTAACAAATCTCCAACTAACTTGACATGTCGAATGCCACTTGGTCCTCCACTTCATCAGCCACCAAGACCACTAGATCAGTAAGAAAGCTACATGCATGACACTTAGGCACCACATGAGATTAGTTATAACAAATTCTAGAAGAAAATATTGTTGGAACAACTTTTAGTTGGATCTACCTAATCTATCAATTAGTATAACTAATCAAGAGATTAGTTGGGAATTAGTTTGGCCAAAATTATGGTTTGCTTGGCCTATAAATAGGGCCCCAAGCCCCCCTTGTAAAGCATCTTATGTTGAGTAATGAAAGGATTTTTTTCTTGCTAAATGTTCTCTTGAGTTCTCTTATGTGGAGAGGGTGAAATGCCTTCTTTTGCTTGAGATGTGAAGCCCCCGTGATTTCATTTTGAAGAGGGTGGGATGCCCTTGTGTGAGAAGAGGGTGGGATGCCCTTGATTTCATTTTGAAGAGGGTGAGATGCCCTTGATCCGGTTCCAAGCTCAAGTCCATCAAGCTCCATGCCAAGCTTTCTTCCTCTTCCTTTCTTTCCCCTCTTCATTTCCTCCTTTTGATTTCATTTCCATGCCTCATGATGGGTTCTTTACAGGTTCTCTCAGGGATCTCGGGTTGAAGATGAAGGTTTTCAAGCCATGAATCATCTACAAGGTGAGTCCACAAGGTTAGGGAGTGTAGATCTTATGATCCAAGCCTCTTTCGTAGAGTGTTGAGTGAATTCTTTCACAAATAATTTAAGCCATCATTGTTGGTAGGAGAACCATTTCTAAGCTCTTTGGATCTGATCATCTGAAGGTTAACTTATTCTAGTAATGATGGCTTTCTTGCCATGAAGATCTTATTCTTGGTTTGAACTAGATCTACATTATGGGTGTTGTAACTTAGATTAACTAGTCTCTTTCATGAAAATTCTTTTCTTGGATTAATTTAGCTCATTTGTGTGTGGATTTATTGCTCAATTTAGCTTATTAATCATCTTGCTTGAATCTCCATCTATCATGAATGCATGATCTCTTCCCGTCCCGCATCATCAAGGCTCTCTCCGAGAAGGGGCCTTAGGGAGCCCCGAGAAGCCCCCTAGATGTGCCAATCTACGAACCTCCCCTAGCTTCAGAAGTTCTCCCTTGCCTTTTGGTAGAAAGTCTGGAAGAAAAAACCTCCTTCTTATTCCTTCTCCCCCCTTCTTATAGGAGGGCGCTTCTATTCCAAGAGGGACTACCCAGGCATTACTGGTCTTGGAGCCTTGGCGGGATTCCTCTCTTGGGGAAGCTCCGGGTATTGTGCCATGGTGGTGGGCGGCCGTTGGTGGTACGACTATAGGCATGGCAGCACGTCACCGATCCTGGGGACTGGGGGTGCCCGTATCGTACCTCTGGTAGGGGTGGTGCCGCCAACAGAAGGCTACGGGTGGCCAGGCTTTTGCTGTGGCATGATTTGAACATTTGCTTTCTGGCGGGAACTCCATACTTAGGGCTCCACCTTGGGACACGAGCGTGGCCCCAGCTTGGATCTGACATCGGATAGGGGCGCACCTCATGATCTTGGCTTCCGCTGGAAGCTTGACCTCGATAGGGAGGCTGACCTGACGGGGGGCTTGCCTAATGAGCCCAGCCTTGGCTGGGAGCTTGACCTCGGCAGGGAGGCTAACCTCAGATAGGGGGCTTATCCAATGAGCTTGGCCTCGACTGAGAGCTTGACCTCGACAAGGAGGCTGACCTTAGATGGGGGGCTCGCCCAATGAGCCCGGCCTTTGCTGGGAGAATGACCTCGGTAGGGAGGTTGACCTCAAATGGGGGGCTAGCCCAATGAGCCCAACCTCGGCTCTTCGCCAGGCTGCCACACTCGAGTGGCGGGTCTCCTATCATCATGGCCACCTGCATGCTCCACGTTAGTGGATGTCTCCATATCATATGCCATATAGGTTAGTTATCCTGTTAACCAAGAAGTATGGAGACATTGGCATGGCATACAGATAAATTGTAGGAGTACATTTCATTGAACATGATCTACCTATGGAGCACTCTGCTATCAAGGATTGTTTGTGAAGGATATGGATATAAGTATCCTTCAGATCTGAGATCAGCATGGTGACTTGCAAGCAACTCACTATACTTTAGTGTTAGACTATCTGGATTTCTAATCTAGTGATGAAAGTTTTCTGGGTGCAGTCAAGTACCTATAAGTTAGTGTATGAGTTAAAATAGGATTGATTGCTTTAAAGGATTTGGAGATAATGTCTTGCTATATTTCAATTTAGCAAAATCTTAACCAAGATAATCTTTGTGAAGAATCATAGGATTTGTAAGGTTGAGATACTATATAGATGAATTATTTTAGGGTTGGCAGTTCAACCCTGAAGTCATCCCGAGCATTGAAGGTCAAAGGGATGTATTATATGGTAACCATATGCTAAAGGTTCTTGAATATTGCTTTGCAATTATTTGACCTTTCTAGACATCATATATCATTACTAGATGATTACTTCGATCAATAAAAAAATTATTTCTATGCTACTGGCTTAGTGTTTGACATGACTCTTTACTTTGCACTAACTTCTCCATGCCATATGACACCTTTGACCTAGTCAAAGTATATGAAATATGGGTGTCATATGAAAGGGCGTTAAGTCTACTTTCCAACCATATAACTTGTTTTCATATCGGAGGTCAATTAGTCCTTGTGTGCCCTTTTGAATACAAAGGTGTCACTTAGGCATGAAGAGTCCCATGCCTTTTGGACTCTTCATATATGGAGCATAAAATATCCAAAAAATATCAGATAAAATCTAATAAATTTATCCCACTTAGGACTCAACCCAATCTAGGTCTTCCATAAATTGTTTAGTCCATTTAACAAACTTTCAAACCTAATCCAATTGGGTTAGGAGATTAGGTCAGCCTACACATGCTAGTGTGTAATCTAGCTAACCAATTAGGATCCCTTGACCCTAATTAAATGCCAATTGAATTCCTATGCTGACTCCCTAATGTGTGTGACCCATTGGATTCCACATCTGGCTAGCAGTAGGTTTAGGTTTGAGATGATTCGATCCGATCGAACCCGATTGACCTAATTAGGTCAAATTGGCTCACCTAATTGTCCAATTCGAATCATGCTTCGAATTGACTCATGAAACCAATCCAATTAGTTCATGAAAATTCACAAGACAAGATTGACGTCTAGCAACGTATCATGCCTACCCGGAAGATAAGAAATTTGGTGGAAATTATAAAAATACCCTTCAGTAGTAAGTTACCATGCAATTCAATCTTTTGATCTCCCATTATCTCAATTAAGTGATGGGTATGGATAAATGTCAAACCCTAACACTTAATCATATCGAATCTTAGCTCGATCATGAGGACTCAGCCGATGACTAATTAGAAGCCACTTCTAATCTTATCCCACTTTGCAAAGATTCCTTGAGTCACTCATTGAAGAAATTACATGGGATAACATATCCTCTTACCAGGATTGATCAATTCCTTGTTAGTCCACTCACATCCTTCATACACCTTCCACCATACCCAGAACATCCCATACATGTTGCAATGCCATGAATGAGTATGAACCAAAGTATGTCTTAGTATGCACAAGGAACCATGGTGACCTCAGGTCTGAAGATCACATGCACAACTTCTACTCTGGGACCTATCTTTTGACAAGGAGTAAGACTTCCATAAGATAGTCTCGGTGCGGATCAGTTTAGTGTACTCATAACCTAATGAGCACCCTTATCCTTGTATTAGTGTCTCTACACAAGTGGCTGTGAGACCAACCACCCTCATTAACTGAGCATACATAGGATAAGCTAGTCTTACCGGATTCATCGATCCCCGAATCGATGGTCCAATGACTAGAAACATTCTAGATTAGGGTTTATAGGAATTAGGTCTCACTGTTATTTTATCATAACCCTAATTCCATTCCCTACTCTATGGGGTTCATCATAGTCAAAAATATGACACAACAGTATATGATGAATCAAATGCCTTTATTATAAATAATGATGTCATAGATAAGTTGGAAGTTTACAAAAAGGCCCAAACAATGATTGGCTCTTAGGGCATTTTTCTATTAGTTCCTGACTAATTTGATGGCTGATCAATGATTAAGAATCATTTCTGGGTTTAATCATCAATATGATTGAAGATTAACCTTAGGTCAACTCATCTGTGAGTTGGCTCAAGGGTATATGCTGTGAGTCAACTCATCAGGTGATTCACTAAGGTTGATAAATTTTGAAAAGATTAATTAGTAATTGGATTGATAATTATCTTAATTTGATTAAGCAATGATAATTGGATCTAGTTTAATTAAATTGGATTCAATTAGGTTGACCCAATTAGGTTATAAGATAACCTAATCACTTAGCAGGAATGATTCTTGATTTGATCAAGACTTGGACTCAATTAATTTTTAATTAGATTAGGATTTAACTCAGAAGATTGGATTTCTAATTTGATTAGGTTCACTTATCTCTTTGGTCTAACCAAATGAAAATTGGTTTTAACTTGAATTGAGTCCAATTAGTTTGGATCACACCCATGCACTCAAAGCTTCAGGAGAATTCAAAATTTGAAATTTGAATTTAAGTTTTGCATTTGAATTTGATTTTAAATTCTGAATTCAAATGAGAATTTTAATTTGAATTCAAATATGGTTGGTTTTGATTTTAAATCAAAACCACCTAATCTCATCCTAACTACATCCCAACCCTCTAACCTCCTAAATTAATTTGGGCACCTCTTCTTAAAGAGGTTGGTAGTGGGCATGGGAGAATGCTAAGGCTTGTGAAGAGTGTCTTCCAACCAGAAATTAGAGTCAGGAATGGATTCTTTGGGTGTGAGAAAAATCAAGACTGTAAGGGTTGCTTTTGGGCATGGGATTCTACTGCTTCACTAGGTTTGGGAAGAAAATTTTCCATTCCTATACCACATCCTCTCCTCCCAGGTGTTCTTCTTCATCTCCTAGAGTGTCCCAATGGTATAAAGAAAAAGATTAGATCAGCCCTCAAGGTCTCTGCAAGGAGCTAGCACTGCAGAGAGACTGGTCAATGCAAGGCTTCATGTGGATCATCCGTAGAGGCTATATATGTGTGTGTCTAGGAGAGCCTTTAGACCATTCAACTGCGGTGATCATCGACCCATGCAAAGATAATGAGTTTAGAACTCATTGATGTCATAGATGTGATCTACGGTGCGTCTTATAGCATAGATATGATTTATACTGCTTGTTATTTTTGTTTCAGATTATTTATATGCATTATTATCATATCATGATCTTAGTATAGGTTATTTTAAGATATGATCTTATGTATGATAGACTATTTAGATTAATCTTTTAATCTTCCATTGTTAAAAATTCAAAAAAAAAATTGAAATGCATGCATGAAATGGCCTACCATTCTTTTCAAATAGTATCAGAACCCTAGGTTCATTTGGCATGATAATACATATATATTAATCTGGTTTTTTTTTGATTTAACCTTTTTATAAAGTACTTGGATAGAGTGCTTTACCATGACCATCCGATCATGATAGAGAGGTAGGATTTAAAGGCCCTCTCTTTCCATTCAATGAGATTTTCTTTTGGCATGTAGAGGTGCCACTTGTGATTAACTCTTGAAGAAAAAAACATAAAAAGGATTAGATTAAAATTGTTTTAATCTTTGTTATTAAGATCTGAGATTAAAAATGGGTTTAGAATAGTTCTAAGTAAGATTTATGATTTGTTATATTAAAATATTTTGGTATAAAGTTAGATCTGATTTCTACACTTATTGTTATTAGTCTGCATAAGTCGACTCATGGTCTTGATGAGTCGACTCAAGATCCTGGTGAGTTGACTCAAGATCCTGGTGAGTCAACTCAAGCTCCTCATGAGTTGACTCATGATAGTAGACTGAGAACAATAGGTATCTATTTCCTCTTTGTGAATCGAGGTAATAAGTGATGAGTCGACTCATGGTGACTTGACTCACGGATAAGTCGACTCATGGCTAGGGTGAGTCGACCGGTGATTATTGGACGATAAATTAATTTACTAAAATTTGTAAAAAGGGTTTTACAAAATAAACTGAAATTGTTTCAATTTACAAATATTCCTAAACTTAATTAAGAATTAAGTTTTGATGGTTAAAAGATCTACATTTGAGAATGAAAGATCTTAAGCTATTTCATAAGTCTTGTGGTGCGGGCACGAGACTCAGAAGAAGACTTCAGAGCTCCATTTGGATCTCTGATTGACATTGCCCGAGAAATTAGGGTTTGTAATAAAGGTTGACCTGGTCAACCAGTTTATTTATTTTATTTATTTCTTGAGTCACCATTTAAATTTTGTTGAGTCATGTTGACTCGGTGCAAGTCCCAATGTGGTTTCAATTTGGTCCAAAATGGTGCCACATTTCTCTTCCAATCAACTCAAGGTTCAAGCAAGTGGAGGCCACACTCCAAGCCACACGCCCAGCCACACTCCGAGCACACGCCAGAGTCCAGGAGGCGCCATAGAGGCATCCCAGTGTCATGGTCCCCACATCCAAAGAAGAAAAAATCAAATTGGAGGCTAAATTAAAGGAGGCGCCCACACCTGCCTAATTTACCTAAGCAAAGAAGGAAGAAAACTTCTCTTGGAGAAGAAATCAAAGAAGGACATCCAACCTACTCCTAATTGAAGTTCAAATCAAAATCAAAGAGCTTAACTTGGAGTGGAAGAAAAGAAGAAATACCATAAGAAGAAGAGGACTCCAAATCCAAATCCAACTCCAAAGGAGGTGCCATAAAAGTTCCAAAACAATTCCTTTATGGCCGTCCCAATTTTTTTTGGACTCTTGGTCGGCCAAGGGAGAGGATTTTCTACCTAATCTAGGGGTTGGAAGAGTTTAGTCCCACATGGGAATTTGTACAAGCTAGGAGAAAATTTTAGGTCTATATAATAGACCTCTCTTTGTAACTTTAGAAAATCAATGAAGAAAATTATTTTTTGCTATTCTCTTGTGTTGAGTGACCTAGGTTTCTCTTCTTCCGCACTATTCTAAGTGTTGAGCTCCGTGAGGGGGTAATCCGGGTTCCATTGGAGCCTTGAGGAGGTGAGAGATCTCCATCTTTATCCAAAACCCTAGGTTAGCCACTTGAAATTCCAAAACCCTAGCCACCCTTCATTATTTTCAATCCATCAAACCCTAGCTCCATCCATCTCCCACGGCCTCTCTCTCTACAAGTCCAGGCCGTCCACCTTCATCCAGATCCAGTCCGGCTACTTCAGATCCAGAGCAAGTTCCAAGGAAAATCACATCAGCATCCAGGAGAATCCAGTTTTCAGCAATTTCGATCTTCAAGTTCATCAACCTGGTAAATCTTTTCCTTGACTCTCTGATTCCATCAATTGTTTTTCTTCTCTTCCAGATCTTGAGTTCAGGAGAAGCCAACCTGCCAAAAGACCAGTACTGGAGGATCCATTGCGAAGAAATCTGAATCCGAGGATCCAACAATCTGCTCGGGAGAGTTCTTCCACCAAAATCTGTGAAGATCATTGTCTGGTTAGGTAAACCATCTCTTCTCTTTATTTCTGTTCTGCTGAAAGTTCGGAGCGAAACCCTAGGTCTGGGAGTTTCTCAACCCCCAGCGATCCGTTGCTTCTGAACTACTCTGATACTTTAGTTTCCTTAAAATTGTGCTTTCAATTATCATATTAGTCTCTTTCAATGTTAGGTTAACTTTTCTTTGATTTGAAGCCAACTTCTACAAACATATAAAAACAACAAAAAAATTAGTTAATCTTAATCTACTTCCGCATCGCGTCCCTTTATTTGTTCTGCATCATCTTGTAGTTATAGGTTAGCTTGAATCAGGTCTTTTAATAGGGTTATATCTATGATTAGAATCAAATAAATATGGACCAAATAGAGAAATTAAAATCTAACCAAAAGCTGAATAAGATTTTCTTCTCTCTTAAATCAATCTTAATAGTTATAGCTTGATCAAGTTTATATATTTGATTAAATGGACCTGATCATGGCTCAGTAGTTGAGCCCAAGTCTTTAGGCTACAAAATAAAATTTGATGAATTAATTGGTGTCTAAGGTCAGTGGCTGAAAGGGATTTTTAATTGGAACTATTTTCTTTCTTGGCTAATTAAGTTAGTATGTGAGGAAAGAAACGAGGATCGTCCCATCAATCTGTACTTACCTAGCTAAAGTGTCAATCAGCTTTTGATTAAGTCGCTTAGTGATTTGAGTTGACCTATGCCAGTAAGGTAAATAGTATAATTGATTTAGGTGTCCTTGGACAGCTAGTCTTAAACCCTCTTCAAAGGCTTGTGAAGTTAGTAGGAGGATTCTTGATTGTTGGTTTATGTCTTCTCTTTTCTCTACCACATGTGTATAAATCCTTTAAATTATTAGGTCCTTAAAATGATGAAGTTATGGGGAAAACTAAATCATAGCCTCCCATTAAGTAGATGGTAATGGATTCATTAGTTTAGATAATCATTGGAGGCCTAAAGATTTGGTGCTTATATGGCTATTGGAAGTATCATTCATAAAATAATGTTTCAGTCATGACATCCTTAACAATAGTTAGGTGGGCCGACCATAGTCTGGTTTGGTCATTTGTTGGTTAGAAACACTAAGTCTTGTTATGTTAATGATTGGATCTAATCAGGACTTTCAATAGAGGAACAAATGCTTGCTGAAGAGATACTTGGAATAAAAACTTTTACTAGGATTTTTTTGGAGAAACAATTGGTTAAGAACCCACTTATAGATTCATATGGATGGGCCAAGTAAACTTGGGCTCATGTGCAGTCCATATGGATTCTAGTATCCACTAAGAAATTATGATGGAAACATCTCCAGCATGGATCTCGGAGCAGGCATGAATCTTGGCGCTGTACTAATCTCGGAGCATATCCATAATAAATTAGTTTGGGATTTATCTTTTGTTTGAAATTTGAATTAGGATTTGGTTGGTTAGGATTGAGATTTGGATAGGCTTATCTTATCCTATCTTGTATTTGAATTTGAGTCATCCCTATCTTTTTATCTTGTATTCAAACTCAAATAAGGATTGTAAAGGTCTATAAATACCACCCTCAGTCCTTTGTAAAAAAATAGTTCAGTCAATAAAGATGAATTTTTAGGGAAAGAGAGATTCTTTTCTTCCACTCCATGAAGAGAGGGTGTGAGACCCAACCCTAGGACTTGATGTAAGGTCATGTCTAGTTATCCCCCTTCCCATTCCATTTTCTTTATCCCCTCATGACCTTTGAGATTCATCCTAACGCCTCCAAGTATCGAGGAGGGTGGAATGCCCTAGAGGTGAGAGGTCTCTTCGTTAATGTGAGTCTTAAAGTCCATGAGATCTAGATCCCAGTCTTCCATCCCCACTATTTCCTTCACCACTCCTTACAAAAAATCTAAAAAAATATGATACCCTAATTTTGGTGACTTCTAGGCTCGCCAACGATCCTACCCCTGTCCTCCATCAATTTTCGTATTAGAGCCAGAAAAAATTAGGGTACCCCAGATTCCCCTTCTTTCCCACCAGCCCCGATACTCCCTCCACTTCCCCGTCGCTGATCCCCTCATCTCTAAACCTGTTACCACCCAGCCCTGTTGGCAACTCCTGAGTAACGGCACCGTTGCCCCCTTTTTCTGGTCGGTGCTTCTTCTCTGTCCCCCAACCGGCGATCCGGTTGATGCTGAAGTTCGACAACGATAGCTCGATGTTGTTCCACAAAGTCTCTTGTCGCTTATTCGACCGCCTCGCCAAGATCAATGATAGGGGACGAAAATTGATGTAACCTGGGTTATTTGGAAAAGGGAAAGACACCTAACAAACTAGGACCGTGGGAGGGCTAAGAAGCTTCCCGGGACTAGGGTGACACTGAAACTAAAACCCTAAAATAGCTGATCTCTTTTATTTTCAATTTTCTTGGTGGAGGTGGTGAAGGAAGGATGGAGATCTGGAACTCATGGCCCTGGGACTCACTCTAACCGGGAGACATACACAGAAAGTCAGGGGTCAAAGCATAAAGCTACCCTCCCGAGGGATCAAAGCACATAGCTACCCTCCCAAAGGATCAAAGCACCAGCTACCCTAAGCTCTTATCGAGCCCATCATCCACATAGTAGGGCTCTCATAGAGGCTGCTAGGATGACTCTCAAAGGACACGAGGGGATAAAGAAGACGAGATAGGAGATAACTAGGGTGCTCGAACCCATCATCCACAAAGTAGGATTCTCACACCCCCCAACGAACCCATTATCCACACAGTAGGGAACGAAGGCAAACGGGCCTCAGCCCAGAACCAGAACCAATGGAGAACCTCAAAAATTTATATCAAATCATCTGATTATTACAGGGAGAGAGGGGGCCTTTATATAGAAAAACCAAAACTCTTAGTTGCTTAGCCTCTTAGAAAACTAAAAAAGGAAAATAAATTACATCAAAATTCGTGTTGCATCAAAAGTGGTGCTGATCTGCCCTGAGAAGCGTGTCGACTTGATGATCTGCTCCAGAAAGCATGCTGCTCTAAAAATTGGACTGCTCTGAATGTGCAAACTCCAACTCATGGCCGTGTAGAGGATCAATCTCTCGACGGAGCACACGACCGGCGATCGGGAAGCAGGCGACGGATGGTGAGCGGTGGACGGCTGGCGGTGGGCCGTAGGCGAGGCGGCATAAGGAATGGCATGGCATGCTGGGCGTGTCGTTTGGTCTCCCACGACCGTGGGAGACCTCTTAGGCACCGGCGTGGCCAGTGGATGGCGGGGGAGGCCGGGGACGGCGGGATGGTGGCCGGCGGATAGGCGGGCCGCGACGGTAGGCAGCAACAGCATGCGGCGGTGCAGGGGCGACACGAAATGCACGACAGTGCCGTTTGGGCTTCCCATGATCGTGGGGCCCAAGGGCGCTAGCGGGGGCCCTCCGACGGCTAGGTGTGAGCCGGTGGGCAGCGGGCGAGCGGCCGGTGGTAGGCCGGTAGCGGCAGGCAGTGGCGGCGGCCGTGGGACGTGGGCGACGGTTGGTCTTCCCATTGTCGTTCGTCTTCCATGGGCATGGGCGGCGGTTTCTTCGGCGAGGGCGGGGGTCGGCGAGCATCGACGGTGATCCGGCATGGGTGACCGGGGGTCGGGCAGCCCGGATTTGGGGCCAGAGGGGGCGACGGCTAGGGTTCAGGAGTTTTAAAAAAATCATGGGAGAAGGATGGATGAGATGGAATAAGGCTGGGATAACTCAAGGATAAATCAAGAATAAAACCAGAATAGCGGGGATAGGTGGAATAGCGAGAATAAGAAAATAAAAAAAATGTGAGAAAATTAAAAAAATGGGAAAAAAAAAACCCGGACGATGACTGGATCCCCATCATTCTCCTCGACCACGAAGAACTTGACTCCGTCGAGTTTGAAAAATGGAGCACACCCTAATCCACAACTCGCTCCGATATCAAAATTGATGTGGGACAAAAATCGATGTAACCTGGGTTATTTGGAAAAGGGAAAGACACCTAACAAACTAGGACCGTGGGAGGGCTAAGAAGCCTCCCGGGACTAGGGTGACACTGAAATTAAAATCCTAAAATAGTTGATCTCTTTTGTTTTCAATTTTCTTGGTGGCAGTGGCGAAGGAAGGATGAAGATGGAGGATTGGGAACTGGAACTCATGGACCGGGGACTCACTCTAATGGGGAGACGCACACAGAAAGTAAGGGATCAAAGCATAAAGCTACCATCCCGAGGGATCAAAGCACATAGCTACCCTCCCAAGGGATCAAAGCACCAGCTACCCTGAGCTCTCATCGAGCCCATCATCCACATAGTAGGGCTCTCATAGAGGCTGCTAGGATGACTCTCAAAGGATACAAGGGGATAAAGAAGATGTGATAGGGGATAACTATGGTGCTCGAACCCATCATCCACAAAGTAGGACTCTCACACCCCCCAACGAATCCATTATCTATACAGTAGGGAACGAAGGCAAATGGGCCTCAGCCCAGAACCAGAACCAATGGAGAACCTCAAAAATTTATATCAAATCATCTTATTATTACAGGGGGAGAGGGGGCTTTTATATAGAAAAACCAAAATCCTTAGTTTATTAGCCTCTAAGAAAATAAAAAAAGGAAAATAAATTACATCAAAATTCGTGTTGCATCAAAAGTGATGCTGATCTGCCCTGAGAAGCATGTTAGCTTGATGATCTGCTCCAGAAAGCGTGCTGCTCTGAAAATTGGACTACTCTGAAATCCGTGCAAACTCCAACTCACCGTCGTGCGGAGGATCGATCTCCCGATGGAGCACATGGCTGGCGATCGGGAAGTAGGCGACGGACGGGGCCGACGGACGGCGAGCGGTGGACGGCTGGTGGTAGGTTGTAGGCGAGGCGGCACAGGGAATGGCACGGCATGCTGGGCATGCTGTTTGGTCTCCCATGGTTGTGGGAGACCTCCTGGGCGCCGACGTGGCTGGTGGACGGCGAGGGAGGCCGGGGACGGTGGGATGGTGGCCGACGGACAGGCGGGCGACGGTGGCAATGGTGGGCGGTGGCGCAGGGGCGGCACCGCATGCACGGCCGTGCCGTTTGGGCTTCCCATGGCTGTGGGGCCCAAGGGCATCGACGGGGGCCCTCTGGCAGCCAGGCGTGAGCCGGTGGGCGGCGGGCGAGCGGCCGGTGGCAGGCCAGCGGCGGCAGGCGGTGGCGGCGGCCATGGGATGTGTGCGACAGTTGGTCTTCCCACGGTCGTTCGTCTTCCATGGGCGTGGGCGACGGCTTCTCTGGCAAGGGCGGGGGCCGGTGAGCGTCGACGGCAGTCCGACGGGGACGGCCGAGAATCGGGCAGCCTGGATCTGGGGCCAGAGGGGGCGGCGGCTAGGGTTCGGGAGTTTTAAAAAAATCACGGGAGAATGATGGAGGAGATGGAATAAGGCTGGGATAACTCGGGGATAAACTAAGAATAATACCAGAATAGCGGGGATAGGTGGAATAGCGATAATAGGAAAATAAAAAAAATGCAAGAAAATTAAAAAAAATGGGAAAAAAATACCCGAACGATGGCTGGATCTTCATCTTCCATGAGCGTGGGTGGCAGTGGCGGCTTCTCCGACGAGGGCGGGGGTCGGCGAGCATCGGCGGTGATCTGGCAGGGGTGGCCCGAGGTCGGGCAGCCCGGATCTGGGGCCAGAGGGGCGGCGGCTAGGGTTCGGGTGTTTTAAAAAAATCACGGGAGAAGGATGGTGGAGATGGAATAAGGCTGGGATAACTTGGGGATAAACCAAGAATAAAACCAGAATAGCGGGGATAGGTGGAATAGCGAGAATAGGAAAATAAAAAAATGTGAGAAAATTAAAAAAAAATGGGAAAAAATATCCGGACGATGGCTGGATCCCCATCAATCAAGTTCTCCTTCCAGAACGACCCCTGTGGCGAGATCGCCTTTCCCTAGCTAGGCTTCCTCACAAAGCACTTCACCATCCTCTACGACCTTGAATCCTCAACTCACTATGCCGGAGATTGATGTTGTCACCACTACTGCTGCCACCGGCTAACCCCGTTATGAGCCTGCGACCGTCCCCTCCGTCCAGATTCAAGCCCCATCTCTGCACGCGTCTCACTGCAGCGCATACCCTCTGATCTACGACCTCAGCTGCATTGACGGCCTCTCCTCCCAGCTCAACACCAAAACCCCCGCTGCCACCGCCATGAATGCCAGAATATCAAGGAAGACGATGGGCCTTGAGTATGCCCAGTCCCTTTGCTGCTCCTTTAGCTAATCCGCCGTCGCTTCCCGCACCAGCATCGACGGCTCCCGCATCATTCGCCTGCTGCTCGCCCGTCGAAGGAACTGCACCGCCCATGTCTGAGATGTCCGCGACCTCCTACCCTCCTCTCCCTGCATCTGTGCCGCCCTTGGCCCATTTTATTCTATAAAGTTCAGATCTGAAGCCGAGTGGAGAAAATCGGGCGAAAAAATGGTGCTTGGCACTTGCCTTGAGACCCTCCGAGCCCAGTCACCTTGGAGTCTCCTCCTCATCTACGTTGGTCTCCTCTCCACCCTCAAGCTCTCGTTCGCTACCCTCTGCTGGCTTTACGTCTCCTTCCTCTGCCCTGCCAAGAACCTCTGTGCCCGCTATGGCTCCTGGGCCATCGCCACCGGCTCCACCGACGGCATCGACAAGGCCATCTCCACAATGCCCGACTCCCCACCCGACCTCCCAGTTGCTGTACTACACCTCCACTCACTAGTGAACAGAAATCCCTCCACCTCCTCCTTCCCATTTAAATTACTACCATACCCAATCATCACCATATCCACTGTACGCTCCCTTTGATATTGTTTCTCCTCTCCCCTTCTCTTACCCCATGCTATCTGCCATCAGAAATGAGCTCTTTCTCTAGCTCTGTTTCCTTTGCTGCTGCTGTTCTTCTCCAAGAGCAACCATTGACACTTGCCCCGGTGCTCCCACTTCCAGCATTTACAGAGACAGCTAGGGTTTTTCAGGAAGCATTCGGACTTAACTCCATGTTACTGACTCGGCTTTCAGCCTCAAAAGTTAAGGTTCCTGCTTATTTTTCCATTAGAGGGAGCTTTGGAAGTAGGATCGCTTTGTCTCTTCTCCCTGTGGCCTTTCCTTCATCGTTTGTCACCGAGAACCGGCCCTTGCAACCTTCCAGCCGCACCACTGTCTTCCTCCCCGAGCTCCATTGCCGGCGAACGCTCGTCGAACTGCCTTCCAAAGCCTCCCCTGCTCCTCCATTCATCCATCCATGGAAGAGGAAGAAGCCCACACGATCATGAAGGCAACTTCCGCCCCTATTGCCGACTTCATGATCTACACGATTCTCAAAGTTGCATAATTTTTGAAGTTATACGGATCTCAAAGCCTGCATATATCTCAAAGCTGTACAACTTTCAAAGCTTCACAATTTCAAAGTAGAGGGAAAAAAATCATGGTTAGCTAAAGTTGGTGTCTGACCTTGACTCAACAGAGTCGAGTTGTTCCCACCGCAGGGGAATGATGGGGACATCTCTAGCATGGATCTCGGAGCAGGCATGAATCTTGGAGCTGCACTAATCTCGAAGCATATCTAGAATAAATTAGTTTGGGATTTATCTTTTGTTTGAAATTTGAATTAGGATTTGGTTGGTTAGGATTGAGATTTGGATAGGCTTATCTTATCCTATCTTGTATTTAAATTTGAGTCATCCCTATCTTTTTATCTTGTATTCAAATTCAAATGAGGGTTGGAAAGGTCTATAAATATCACCCTCAGTCCTTTGTAAAAAAACAGTTCAGTTAATAAAGATGAATTTTTAGGGAAAGAGAGATTCTTTTCTTCCACTCTGTGAGGAGAGGGTGAGGAGAGGGTGTGAGACCCAACCCTAGGACATGATGCGAGGTCATGTCTAGTTATCCCCCTTCCCATTCCATTTTCTTTATCCCCTAATGACCTTTGAGATTCACCTTAACACCTCCAAGTATCGAGGAGGGTGGAATGCCCTAGAGGTGAGAGGTCTCTAAGTTAGTGTGAGTCCCAAAGTCCATGAGATCCAGATCCATGTCTTCCATCCCCACTATTTCCTTCACCACCCCTTACAAACAAAATCTAAAAAAATATGATACCCTAATTTTGGTGACTTCTAGGCTTGCCAACGATCCTACCCCTATCCCCCATCAAATTAATGTAATTTCTTGGATTAGAGGTAGAAGCTACCAATTCATACAAAATAGTAAGCGAACCATTAGACAAACCCAAATCTTTAGGATTAATAATACATATACTAAATGGTCTTATATTTTCTTTTTAATTATGGCTAACACCTTGTCACTATGGTCATTGTTGGATAATGATAGATTGATGGTATCCAATTTTGATAGTTGGTATCGAAAGCTCAAGATAATCTTGGAGCATGAACGGATCTTGTATATAATATCAGATCCGGCACCTAAGGAGCGTGCTCCTCATGCTCGTGGTGTGGTTCATGACACTTATCAAAAATGCCTTAGCAATCGCACCACAGTGCATTGTATTATGATAGTGATGATGAACGACAAGTTCAATCGCAAGTTCGAGGATGCTCAGCTAGAGAAAATGCTTCAAGTATTGAAGGAGTCCTTTAGCACACCTGATGACATGGAAAGACACACGACCACTTGTTCTATCTTCAACACTCAGATGCATGAGGGGGTGTTGGTCACTGATCATGGATTCTGCATGATCCAATAGATCAAGCACCTAAGCAAACTTGGGTTTTCCTTGCATAAGCAGTTAGGGAAAAGATGCAATACTAAACTTTTTGCCCAAGTCCTACCTGGATTTTCTCAGTCATTATAGAATGACGAAGCCTGCAGTGAACTATCATGGTTTGCTAAGGTTATTACAAACTTATGATAAGGATCACCAGCTACACAAAGAGTTGGTGAATGTGGTAGAAGGATCTTCTTCTAGGTGTCATCCTTTTAAGAAAGGAAAGAAGAATAATAAAAATAAGAAGGTGTAACATGCTGGGACATCTTAGCCTATTCAACCAAGAAGTCCAAGGTCGTTAAAAGTCAATCAGAGTACTTCTGTACTATAAGAAGTGTGCTCATTGGAAGAGAAATTGTCCTCTTTATATTGCTTCTCTTGATCTATGCAGGTCGAATAAGAGAAAGTTGTAAGGGATTGCTGTACAAGGTAATTATATGATAACACCTTGTAATTTCTTTATTTGTGACACTACTATCTTGTTTTTGGATATCGAAAGTCTAATTAATATTTGTAATTCATTGTAGGGACTTCAGGTTAGTAAAAGATTTAAGGATAATGAGAAATTCCTGAACATAGGGGATGAAAGTCAAGTTCTAGTCCTAGTTTTGGGAATCATCAAGCTTATTTTCAATTCTTGTAGTATCATTTTGAGTGAATATCATTATTGTTCAACATTTTTATTAAATATCATTTTTATGGGACTTTTGGCCAATGAAGGTTATGAATTTTTAATAAAGAATGACTTTTATAATGTCATTGTGAATGGTATTATTGTGATGTGTGAATAATTGAGAAATGGCATCTTTATACTATCATGACTTATTAGTGTAATATATATTTCTAATAAACACTCTAGATTAAATAGTATCATTGATGCCTATCTTTAGCACTATAGGCTAGGTCATATTAACAAGAACAGGATTAGCAGGTTAAATAAAAGGGTATCCTCGATGTCAATGATTATGACCGTGGGTTAGGGCTGTGGGCTAGGACCATGGGCTAGGGCTAGGGCTAAAGCCATGGGCTAGGGCTAGGGCCATGAGCTAGGGCTAGGGCCATGGACACAGAGGTAATTTAGTAGGAGCCGAACACAATATTATAACACAAGAAAGAGAGGATAGTAGTGAAAATTTATTTATTATATATTATTTTCTGCAAACAATATTTGAGTTACCATGAATGATGGAAGAAAAGATAACTATTCCAATATAATTTCTTTGTGAGCTTTAAATGATAGAATCACATTTCATGCAACAGCCACAAAATTTGTAGCAAAAATCAGGCATTGAAATTATATAAGTATATAGCCCTCACCTCAGCATGGAAGAAGCTCTGGTTCACCAATAGCATCATGATAATGGCTATCGATGTCACGAAAGAGCTGGCATCACTACTGGCATCATCGGCTATTTCTTCCTTCTTTGCCAGAATAGGAGAGTAGAGCAGTAGCAAAGCCCCGGTCGGCCGGTCCCGAAGTCTCGATGAATCGAAAATTCAGAAGAAGTTTGAATCACCAGAAGTTCGAAACTATCGAGTATCATTATATCGAAGTGGAAATGGGAATGGGAACAGCCGAACACTAGGAACAGGGAAGGAAAGTGGGAATGACACGAAAGATTGGGGAAGAAAAATCAAAATATCTTTCCATTTTAAGTTTAAAGTTTTAAACTTTTAATTTAACATGGACCGTGGTTTACTCTGGTAAGTAGACCTAGTAACCCGTAACCTGTTTGCCATTTTTTAATTTGAATCTTTTAATTTTAATATTTTTTTTAAAAAAACTCTTGGCCCACGGGCTGTCCCAGCCCTAACCCTATTGAGCCCATGGGCCACAGGGGCCGGGCCAAAAAGCCCACTTATATAAATGGGCCAAATTTTTTCAGCCCGGCTCGGCCCATTTATAGGGCCAAATGGGCTGGCCCATGGGCTCTAGCCCATTTTTACAGGTCTAATACTAATGTTGATTTAATTAATAATATTCTTAGATCTTTGCCAATATCATGGTATTCAAAGGTAACGGTGATCCAAGAAGCAAAAAATCTAGATACCCTGCCTTTGGAGGAGTTTATTGGTTCACTCATGACCTATGAGTTGAATTTATGGCATAAAGAAGTGGTTGCTGATCAAGAGAAGAAGAAGATAATAGCCCTCAAGGCCGAAAAGAAATTCAAGGAAATGATGGCAACTTGGAGCAATAGCGAAGATTCTAGTTTGGATGAAGAACAAGAAATTGCCAATCTTTGCTTCATGGCAAATGAGGAAGAGGTATATTCTGAAAATGAATATGATTTCACCTTTGATGAGCTACATGATATATTTAATGATCTTGTGCATGAATACAAAGTATTAAAAAATGAGCACAAGAAATTAAAAAGACATGTAGAATTTTTTTCTCTTGAGAATACCAATCTTGCCAATAGAAACCATGATTCAAATGTAAAGATTGACGTTTTAGAAATTGATAAGAATAATCTTTCTAAAGAAAAAGAAATTTTAGAAAAAAAAAATTGATTTGAAAGAGTTATATAATAAGTTTTCAAATAAAAATATATTTTATTAAATAAAATAAAAATTCTAAGAAGATCCAAGATTTTTGTATCAAATGATGAGCTTTTAAAGAAAAACAAAAATCTTAAGTTGAAAAACAAGAATTTTTTTGTTGCTACTTCTTCTAATATTACATGCTTTAAATATGAAAAATTTGGACTTAATGAATATCCTTGTGGATTAAAAAAAATTTGGATTCCAAAAGGAACCCTATTCACAAACCCTAAAGGAACCAAGAAAATTTGGATACCAAAATTATCCACTTAATTTGTTTTGCAGGGATATTTTGTAGCCCAACAAGAAGAAAGGAAGTTTTTGAAAAATGGCTGTACAAAACAAGTTAAAGAAGTGGACCTACTGTATTTTAGACTAAATGATAAAGGAAGGACTATAGATATTGATAAATTCTGAACATTGCCTTCCATAATTGAAAATATAGTTGAATATTTGTTATAAATGTTGCATCAATTACTTTAAAAATTATTTCAATTGATTAATTAGAATCAAGTGTAGACTAATAGTCATTTGTTGTGATCATGAACTTTTTGATGTTGATGGATTTTATGCTCTCATGATTAAACTTATGATTATTAGATTTTCACTTAATTTTGATTAATATAGTTTTAAACTATTTCAAGTGAAATGTTATGATTTATATGTTTTCATGAAATGTATACATTTTTTTCATCTATGCTTAAGTTAGAAATGATTTGGATCAAGCATAGAATTGGTAGTTAAGGGTTACATTTAAGAAGGAGGCATGCATATTGATAAACCCTTGCTCCAGTAGCTAGACTTACTATTAAATTACTTCTAGCATCTGTATAGATATCAAATCATTTCAAATAAATTTGAAGTCATGCTAAAAGTTTTTAAATGATCAATCCTTTATATTTTGAAAATCATGTATATCTTGAAAATTTCAAATCTTGATGCTTGTGCTTTCATGTTTTATTCCTCAAATGAATGTATATTTTTAAGGGAGAATAATATTTAGGGGAAGTATCTAAAGTTTTGTTATCATTATGTACATGTATGATGCTTTCAATATTTTCTTGATATCATACTTATATTACTCTGATACACCTTCTCCTTGTTTTCAAATCTAATCCTTTGAGGGGAGTTACATTCAATTAGTATCAAAATTTATTTCATTTATAATCTTAAAAAAAAAAATTATTTCTTGCATGGGCTTATCATTTTGTGGTATCATGTTCAATTAGTATCATATTTAATTGGTATCATGATTAATTGATTTTATACATTGATTTTGATGATCTCTTGCTATCCTTTCCACTTCATCCCCATTTTATATTATCTTTCACCCTTTTCATGATGACAAAAATGGAGAGAAAAATGTTAAGTATGAAAAAGGGAAAGATATGATAAACATGTAACATGATAAATTATATAAGAAATGAAAGAAAGTGCAAAAGGGGAAAAAGTAAGCAAAATATTTTAATCTTAAGGGAAGAATTAGTAAGAGGGAAAAAAATTTAAAAATTTTGCATATTTTAAAAATTATATTTTAAATATTTTGAAGAATTTTGAAAATATTTTTAGATCATATTTTGAGAAAGAGCTTGATGCTTATTGATTTTGAGCTTACATGTTTATACTATTATTAATCTTTTAAGCTTACCCTATTCATATACTTAAAGGTTTTATTATCATCAAAAAGGGAGAGATTGTTGACTCTGATCTTTATTTTGATGATTGATAAAATGTTTAAGTATATATGAGTACTAATTATATTTTTAAGTGTGTTTATCAGATCTTAGTACTCATCCATGTTGAATGAAAAAATACATGTTTTCAATTGAAAAAAGTTTTTAAATAAATGGAAAATCAAGTATATGGACTTTAGAATTTATAGGGAAGAACTTGAAGAAGCCAAGAATCAATTTTGGACAAGTTTTGGTACTGGTCAGGTCAAGTGTCGACACTTGAAAGTATCGATACTTAGAAGTGTCGACACTTGAAGTGTCAACTCACAGAAGGCTTGGGCTGATATGCAAAGAAAATTTTAACCAGCAGGCTGAAGTGTTGACTCCTGGTCAGCCGAGTGTCGACTCATGAATAGTGAAGTATCGACTCAAGGCCTGAGACTAAATAAAAGACAGAATAAGCTGATTTCAGAGGTTTGGTCAAGTGTCGACTCACTATTCTAGGTGTTGACTCAAAGTGTCGACTCATCAGATGAAGTGTCGGCTCACTAGTACAGAATAGAAGACTTCAGAAGACATTTTTGGTCAAGTGTCGGCTCACTATTCCAAGTGTCAACTCAAGGTGTCGACTCATGAATGTCAAGTGTCGACACTTGCTGTAATGGCTAGTTTTTCTGAAGCACATAACATTTCAGATTGTGTATTATGGCCATATTTTCTTCTCCAATGGTCATGAACTGTTATTGAGGATTGGAAAGGTATATAAACTACACAATTCAAATGGGAAAGCAATCCTTTGGTGAGATTATTGAATATCCTTCAAGGATTCAAGAATTGAATGGTTCAAGCCTTCAAGCTTCCAAAGATAAGAGAGTGCATCAAAGCTCACATCATCAAGCTGCAATCAAAGGCTTCAATAACTTAAAGACACGATCTTTATCAATATTCAAAGAGCTTCAAAGAGATATTTGCTTTTGTTGTCCAGGTGGCTTCCCAAGAGGGGGGTGAATTAGGATTATAAAAACTTTAGCAAGAATGTGCAATTTAAAATTTTTTTTGGTGTTTTGATGAATTATGCAATATGGAAGCAAGTGAATTAACTTAAGAAAGTCTAAAAAGCATAATCACAAATACAAGAAATTTAGAGTGGTTCGGAGCAACTCGCTCCTACGTCCACTACCCAAGCACCACTTGGGATTTTCATTATATCCCCCACATGGAATACAGTCGGATTATTTTAACAAGCTAACAATCCAAACCTTTATACCTTGGTTTTTTCGAGATCACTAAAGAAACCCACACTTAGTTTTAATACAGGCTAACCAAGAACCTAACTCCCTTTGGTTTTTAGAGCTGGGCTCACCAAAGAAACCCAAACTTAGGTTTTTATAGGCTCACCTAAAAATCTTTAAAACTCTTAAGACACAGCCCCTTGCTGCTCTTAGAGAGAAAACAAGATATATCAAATGTAAATTACAACTTTACAACAAACCAAATTTGTTTGAGTATTGCCGATGAAGATCAAATTGAAGCCTAGCTTTGAATGATCTTTAATGCTCTTCAAGCTACTTCTTTACTTCCTTAAAAGGTTGGATTCAAGGATAAAGATCAGTTGGTGAAGCTTTGAATCCTTTCTTGAATGCTCTCTTGAAGTTGATTAGTGAAAGACTTGAAATTAACTTGAATAATCAATAAATAATCTATCAATCATTGTTTAAACCATAATAAATACTCCCTTTTATAGTCTTCAATCAAAACTAGCCATTGTAGGGCCTAGGGAACTGAAATAGAGCCATTAGAATACTTTTGGAGTACAAAAATTTGATTCAGGAACTAGCTATTAGACTGCCAAAACTCGTCACTCGAGTTAGCTCGAAGTCTCAATTAGTGAAAAAATAAACTCTGTAGGAGTCGGCTCTTCAAGGCTGAGTCAGCTCGAAGTCTCAGTCACCAACAACACAAACTCTAGACGAGTCGGCTCTTCTGGGCTTGAGTCGACTCGAAGTCTCAGTTATCAAAAACACAAGTTCTTCGTCGAGTCGGCTCTTAAGGCTCGAGTCAGCTTGAACTTCTGTAACTTTGAAATTTTTTGTGCCATGCCAGAATAGGAGTCGACTTTCATAAAAAAAATTTTATGCTTCAAATTTCTCCCAACTTCTTCAATTCAAGATTCCAACATGAGCAAGTCTTCCAAAAAGCTTCAAAGAGCCTACCAGACATGTCTAACCTACTTGCACTCATTTTTACTAATTTAGAGCCCTTTTTACAAGATTATATGGATGGAAAATTAGGCCTTTATAACTTGAAGTGTACATGAGTTCATACAATGTTGGAATACTTTTCAACTAGTTAGAAAACCAATTGAAATAAAGATAAGTACTTCTTGCAAAGCTTCTTGAGTAATTGAAAGAATTAGTAATGCATACATGCTTCAATATTTTGTAATCATCAAAATCATTCCAGAAGTCAACAATCTCTCCATTTTTGATGATGACAAAATACTAGGCATGAAAGGTTTAAAACACTTTACAATTACCTGTAATGATATATTATGCATCATATTTACATGTATCAAAGGTGTATTCAAAGTAGTGTGTATCAAAGCAAATAGAGTATCAAAATGTTGAAACGAAGTAGTATCAAAACAAAATTTTCAACAAGTATTAGGTCAATAAGTTTACTGTACTATTCATGCACTAAGTATCAAATCATTACGATACTAATTTTCAGCTTCAATAAAGAAGATGCTCAATAAATGCTCCCCCTTTCTCATATAATATAACATTGCTCATCCTTTTTTCATATTCAATAATTCATGTTCATTTTTATCTCTCTTCTCATTTTGATTTTCATGCTCTTACTTCTTCTCATTTTTATTTTTCATGCTCTTCTCCCCCTTTTTGTCATCAACACAAAAATATACAATTTAGGGAAAACATTCATTCATACTCAATCATTCATATGTATCAAAACATAACATTTTCAAAACATAGATATATGTATATATGAAGAGTCAATACAAGATGTGATACATTACAAAAGTGCTAAAGCACACCAAAAATAGTATCACAAACAACAGGAAATGCAAAAAAGATAGTCCTAAAGGTCAGAAAGAAGGACTAGGTCTATCATCACTAGACTCATCTTCACTAGAAGAAGAGTCAATCTCTTGAATGCCAGGAGCAGGTTTAAACTTTGGAAACCTAGGTCTAAGATCTCTAAGTGTAGTTTTAACAGGAGCGGAAGGCTTAGAAATCCTAGGTCTAGACTTGGTTGGAGGCTTAGAAGAGATCAAGATAGGTGTCGGCCACACAGAAGGAGGATCAGGATCAGATAATGCTAGGGTGCTGGTGCTCGATAGAATCTGCATTGCAGGAGTGTCCGATACGCCAGTGCTCAGACCCTGAGTACCAATACCAAGTCCAACAGTAGGAGTAGTTGCAGTATGAATGTTAGTGGAATGCTCAGCCTCTCCTTGTGTACAGTCTGCATCATGAATATCTGGTCCTGCTGAAGATGGAGGAGGTGCTGAATGGTAGGCAGTACTGATCTACTAAAAAATTGATAATATCTACTGGAAGCCATCTCGTATCTCAATCTGAAAGGCAACAATCTTGGCATCTGTCTCTTCCCTGCCTCTCTACAAGGTAGAAATCTCATCCAAGATAATCTGCCATCTATGATCATCTGTAGAACCGGTAGTGTCTGCACCATCTCTCACAGGTGTCTGAGGTGAAGTAGGTACTGGCTCGAAGGGTCCAGCCTCATCTGTAGGTCTATCTGCCTTAGTAGCCTGTGCCTAACCAGTCAGGTCATCTTCATCTGACTCCCTATCAGAATGTGTAGCTGGTAGTCTAGAGTCTTCCTGATCTAATGCCCATCTACCTTCAGAAATCCCATTCTGCTCAAGGACTTAACATTATATCTGTTAGTATGTAGCAAAGGTTTACTCTTCTCATCAGATAAGTCTACCTCAGCATCCTGAAAAAGCAGTGTAAAAACCATGCCATAAGGAAGACAAGCTCGTGCCCTACGAGCTGCTTCCCGCATATGGGATATCATGATGTATGGTAAGTTGAGGGCCTCTCCCTCAATTAAGCATCTCATAAATACAAGATCCCTCTCACTCACCCAGTCAAATCTTCCAGTTCTGGATAGAAAAACATGGCTAATAATATTATGAATCAATCTCTTCTCCAAAGATAGTTGATTAGCCCTAACATGCACAACTCCAGAAACATCATTCCTTTCAAGAATTATCCTCAAAGTCTTTTGCTTCTCTTTTAAAACCAAAGAACTTTCCCCTTCCTTGGAAATCCGAAGAATAGAGCTCAGTTTTTGCTCATCTACCAAAATGAATTTTTCTTTAACTATAGATTCTAGATGAAATGTACTAAGGGACAGATTTTCAAAAAATTGCCTCACCAAGGTAGGATAAGTCGGTAGATTCAACATGCAAAACGATTTCTAGCCTTGCAATAAGCCATTCCCCTACTCTTAGATTTCTTGTTCTAGGAAATTAAAATCCACACATCTTCCAGAGGTAACTTGCCTGTTTCCCATAAGAATGACTTGCCTTGGAGCTTCTAGAGTGTCTTGTTGTTCTTCGTGTGGCTCTTTAATGGGATTTGAAGTGTCCAATCCCCTCTTCATTCTTCTTTCCTCTGCTATAGTTCACACAACCCTTTTTGCTCTCTTCCCTACGGCTTTCTTAGGACCCATTTTGGTTGGATTAAGGGTTAGGAGAGGTTTGGTGGAGTTCTTAGAGCTTTTTCTAGGTTTGGAATAGAGAACGGTTGAAGTAGAATAGCAAAGGTGGAAGAAAATAATTTTGAAACCTAATGATGCCCTATTTAAAAAGGTTCGTCCTGACTCTCGAGTTGGCTCGACAGAGCAAAGGGGTGCTCGAGTCAGCTCAAGCAAAAATCAAGGTTAAAGCTCAAAAGATTAAAAAATAAAAACCTATAGCTAGCTTAGTACTAAAGGAAGTGGTTATTAGCTCTAAAGTGAATTTTGAAATGTCTAGATAATTTTTTCTTATTTTTGAAAAATTAGGTCAAAAACTCTTAATATGGGTCACACAGACCTAATTCACCTCTAATCTTTTCAAATCTATCTTGGCTAAGAGGTTTGGTAAAAATATTAGCAAGTTGATCTTCTATAGGCAGAAATTCTTATTCTATAATATTATTCAAAACATGGTCTCTAATGAAATGATGTCTAATTTCAATATGCTTTGTTTTAGAATGCTTTGTTCTAGAATGCTGAATTGGATTTTTAGATAAATTAATAGCACTCATGTTATCACATTTAATAGGAATCTTAGACTGGATAATACCATAATCTTCTAGCTGTTGCTTGATCCATAACACATATGTACAACAGCTCCCCGCAGCCACATATTCTGTCTCAGCAGTAGAAAGTGCTACAGAGTTCTGTTTACGACAGTGCCATGAAATCAGGTTAACACCTAGAAATTGACAAGTGCCACATGTGCTCTTTCTATCAATCTTACAGCCACCAAAATCAGCATCAGAATAACTAATTAACTTCAAGGATGAATGCTTAAAATACCATAATCCTATATTACATATGCCTTTGAGATATTTGAAAATTCTTTTAAGAGCAATAATGTGTGACTCTTTTGGATTTGATTGAAAACACACACACATATAAACACTAAATAGAATATCAGGTCTACTGGCAGTTAAATAGAGCAGAGATCCGATCATACATATATATAGTTTTTGATCAACACTTGTGCCATTTTCATCTTTATCAAGTCTGCATGCAAGACTCATGGGTGTTCCAACTTCTTTGCTTGATTCCATACCAAACTTTTTGATAATTTCTTTAATATATTTGGCTTGATTGATTAGTATTCTTTCCTTTGATTGTTTGATTTGAAGCCCGAGGAAGTAGCTTAACTCACCCATTAAACTCATTTCGAATTCTCCCTGCATTAACTTAGCAAAATCTTGGCACAAAGATTCATCAGTAGATCCAAATATTTATCATCAACATAAATTTGAATAATCAAAATATCATTGTCTTTCTTTTGAATAAACAAGGTAGTATCAACACTACCTCTTATAAAATCATTTCCAAGCAAAAACTTGCTTAATCTGTCATACCAGCCTCTAGGTGCCTGTTTAAGACCATATAAAGCTTTATTCAACTTGAAAACATGATTTGGAAAAGAGTGATCGATAAAACCAGGTAGTTGTTCAACAAAAACTTCTTCAGATAGAAAACCATTTAAAAAAGAACTCTTTACATCTATTTGAAATAATTTAAAGTTCATAAAACATGCATATGCCAAGAGTAATCTAATATCTTCTAGCCTAGCTACTGGTGCATTGGTCTCATCAAAATTTATTCCTTCTTCTTGATTGTAACCTTGAGCTATCAGTCTAGCCTTGTTCCTAATTATATTACCTTGTTCTTCTAGCTTGTTTCTATAAACCCATCTAGTACCTATAACAGGGTAGTCATTTGGTCTTTCTACAAGTATCCAAACATTGTTTCTCCTAAATTAGTTAAGCTCATCATGCATAGCTAACATCCAATTAGGGTCGGTTTCAACTTCTTCTATAGTGTGTGGTTCTACATGAGATACAAAAGTAATCAAATCATGTGCATCCCTATGTGAAGCTCTAGTTCTAACACCTTGTGATGGATCTCCTATAATAAGTTCTTTAGGATGTGAGTGTATATACCTCCATTTTTTAGGTATATCTTCATGATCTTTGCTTACCATTTCTTCATGTTGTTCACTTGCTTGCTTATCTTTGATGGTCATGTTCTTTAGTCCATGTTCAAGTGTACCTACATCATCATCTGCACAATCTTCTTTTCTAGAAGATGTCATGTCGATTCATTGAAAACAACATAGATTGATTCTTCCACAGTTAAAGTTCTTTTATTGAAAACTTGAAAGGCTTTACTATTTGTAGAATAACCAAGAAATATAGCCTCATCGAATTTTGCATCAAACTTACCAAGATTATCTTTACTATTATCGAGTGCAAAACACTTGCAACCAAAAATATGAAAATAATTTATGTTTGGCTTTCTATTGTTCCACAGTTCATAGGGGATTTTTCTTATAATGGATCTAATCAAAACTCTGTTTAAAATATAGCAAGCAGTATTTATAGCTTTTGTCCAAAAGTATTTTGGAAGATTTTCTTCACAAAGTATTGTTCTAGACATTTCTTCCAAAGTTCTATTCTTTTTCTCTACAATGCCATTTTGTTGTGGTGTTTTAGGAGAGGAGAAGTTGTGATCAATACCATGCTTTGTGCAAAAGTGATCAAAATATTGATTTTCAAATTTCGTACCATGATCACTATGAATAAAAATAACAGAAAGATTTTCCAAGTTTGAAACTTTTTTGTAAAACTTTTTGAATACTTTAAAAGTCTCATCTTTGTGTGCAATGAATAAAACTCAAGTGCATCTTGAAAAATCATCTACAATCACATGACCATACTTCATACCACCTAGGCTTGTTGTCCTAGTAGGTCCGAATAAATCCATGTGAAATAGCTTTAAAGGTCTAGTGTTAGAAACAATATTTTTGGATTTAAAACTCCCCCTCCTTGCTTTCCTAACTGACATGCATCACAGATATAATCAAAATTTACTTTAAACTTTGGCTGACCTTTAACTAAATTTTTTGAAATAAGTTTTGCAATAGTATCCATGCTAGCATGTCCAAGTCGTCTATGCCATAGTAGACTTGATTTCTTACTCTTATCATTCACTGCCACGAGACTTGTATTGCTTGATATAGCTAGATCATTAAGATCTACTACATAAATATTACAAAGTCTATATCCAATAAACTTTGTACTAGAGTTTAGAGGATCAACTACTATACACATTGAAGACTTGAAGAAAATATTAAAACCAATATCACAAAGTTGACCGATGCTTAAAAGATTATGCTTTAATTTCTCTACAAGAAGTACATTCTCAATAAAAGTAGAAGGTGTAATTTTAATTTTACCAATACCGATTATCCTTCCTTTATGGTTATCACCAAAGGTTACCATGCCACCATCTTTTTGTTCTAGGGTGAAGAATTGATCTATATCACCCATCATATGTCTTGAATAGTTGCTATCAAGGTACCATCTTTTCTTTGCATTCATGACTGCAAGACATCCCTAAAAAATAATCAAGTAATGGATTTAGGTACCTAAGCTCTCTTGGGTCCTTGCAAGTTAGTAAGATTGGTTCCTTTTGGAATCCAAATTTTCTTGATTTTCATTTTGCCATTATATTTCAAATGACAATCAAAAGCTTTATGACCAATGTTATTGCATGCATAACAAACAATTCTTGACTTTGAATAAGAAGCATGTGATGCAAACTTAGATCTATATTGCTTTGATGTAATGAACTTAGGAGCATAAGAAGTGGATGCAGAAAACTTAATTGAATTTGAGTTTTCATAGCCAATTCCAAACTTGTTACTAGAATCTCTTTGACTTTTCAAAATCAATTCAAGTTTGTTAGAGCTTAAAGTTAATTTTTCAACCAATGGTTTAAGATTTTGAACTTCCTTTTGCAAGTCAGTATTTTCATTTTGCAAAATTTTACTCTTTTCAAGAAATTCTTCCTTTTCAAACTGAATAGCTTTAAGTTTTTCTCAAGTCATAATTCTCTTTATAAAATCTTGTCTCTTTCACTAACTTCATTTTTATTTCTTTCGAAAGTATCATAATTATTTTTTAAACTTTTCATTTTTGAACCAGCCTTTTTGTATCAACTAACAGTTCATAAAAGGCATTATACATCTCATCATAAGTAAAATCTAAATTAGGTTAAGAAGTTGTTACCTCATCCTCCAAACCCATAAGGCAAATTTGAGCAGTCTTTGTTGTTTCTTCTTCTTCTCATGTTGATGTAGATTCATCACTATCGCTCCATGCCATAGCATTACCTTCTTTTTCTTCCTCTTAAGCAACTTTTTCTTGGCTTCTGGACAGTCAGGACATATGTGTCCCGGTTTTTTGCATTCATAACAAATTAGAATTTGATCTTTGTCCTTATCCTTTTCTTTGTATTTTTCTCTTTCCTTTCCAAATTCTCCTCTTTTAAATTGCTTTCTCCATCTGTTTGTTCTTCTTCTGCCCATAAACTTTTTGAACTTCTCATCACCAGGGTGATTTCATCATTCTCCAGATCATCATCATCAGATATATCTGAATCTTCATCTTTGTCCTCTTCTGTTGCTTTAAAAGCAATGGCCTTCTTCTTCTGTTATTTGCTTCATGGTTAGCTCATGAGTAATTAGTGATCCAACCACCTCATCCAATGGTAATGTGTTTAAGTCCTTTTTCTCTTGAATAGTTGTAACTTTTGCTTCCCATTTCTTTGGCAAAGATCTTAAGACTTTTTGCGTTAGGTCAGCACTAGTATAAATTCTACCAAGACTCTTAAGACCATTTAGGATATCAGTAAAGCGAGAAAACATAGCAAATATAGTTTCATTAGGCTTCATTTTAAATAATTCATAATTATGCACAAGAAGGTTAATCTTAGAAGTCTTTACTTGTTCTTTACTTGTGATGTGCCTTCGTGTGTGATTTCAAGCTTATCCCAAATTTCTTTAGCATAATTACATGTAGAAATTCTGTTAAATTCATTTGGATCCAATGCACAATAAAGTACATTCATGGCCTTGGTATTTAACTCGGCCTTTTTCATGTCATTCTCATCCCATTCCTCTTCAGGTTTGGGAACCTTAATATCATTAATTCTAATGGTGGGTGTGTGAGGTCCTTTTTGAATTATCTTCCAAAATTGAAAGTCTATGGCTTGAATGTATATCTTCATCCTAGCCTTCCAATATGTGTAGTTGATTTCGGTGAAAAGTGGAGGTCGGTTTGTAGATTGACCTTCAGCCAAAGAAGTGCTAATGGGATGTGCCATCAATCTTTACTCTAAGAAATTTTTAGAGACTCTGCTCTGATACCACTTGTTGCCCAGATGGCTTTTTAAGAGGGGGGTGAATTGAGATTATAAAAACTTTAGCAAGAATGTGCAATTTAAAATCCTTTTGGTGTTGTGATGAATTATGCAATGTGGAAGCAAGTGAATTAACTTAAGAAAGTCTAACAAGCATAATCACAAATACAAGAAATTTAGAGTGGTTCAAAGCAACTCGCTCCTACGTCCACTACCCAAGCACCACTTGAGATTTTCACTATATCCCCTACATGGAATACAGTCGGATTGTTTTAACAGGCTCACAATCCAAACCTTTACACCTTGGTTTTACTGGGATCACCAAAGAAACCCATACTTGGTTTTAACATAGGCTAACCAAGAACCTAACTCCCTTTGATTTTTAGAACCGGGCTCATCAAAGAAACCCATACTTAGGTTTTAATAAGCTCACCTAAAAACCTTTAACACTCTCAAGACATAGCCTCTTGCTGCTCTTAGAGAGAAAACAAGATATATCAAATGTAAATTGTAACTTTACAATAAACCAAATTTGTTTGAGTGTTGCCGATGAAGATCAAATTGAAGCCTAACTTTGAATGCTCTTTAATGCTCTTCAAGCTGCTTCTTTACTTCTTCAAAAGGTTGGATTCAAGGATGAAGATCAGTTGGTGAAGCTTTGAATCCTTTCTTGAATGCTCTCTTGAAGTTGATTGGTGAAAGACTTGAAATTAACTTGAATAATCAATGAATAATCTATTAATCATTGTTTAAACCATCATAAATACTCTCTTTTATAGTCTTCAATCAAAACTAGCCATTGTAGGGCCTAAAGAACTGAAATAGAGCCATTAGAGAACTTTTGGATTTTAAAAATTTGATTCAGGAACTAGCCGTTAGACTGCCAAAACCCGTCACTCGAGTCAGCTCGAGGAACCATTAGTCGGCTCGAAGTCTCAGTCAGTGAAAAAATAAACTCTGAAGGAGTCGGCTCTTCAAGGCTAAGTCGGCTCGAAATCTCAGTCACCAACAATACAAACTCTGGATGAGTCGGTTCTTCTGGGCTTGAGACGGCTTGAAGTCTCAGTTATCAAAAACACAAGTTCTTCGTCGAGTCAGCTCTTAAGGCTCGAGTTGGCTTGAACTTCTGAAACTCTAAAATTTTTTGTACCTTGCCAGAATAGGAGTCGGCTCTTGGTCCATGAGTTGGCTCTCACAAAAATTCTTTTTATGCTTTAAATTTCTCCTAACTTCTTCAATTCAAGATTCCAACAAGAGCAAGTCTTCCAAAAAGCTTCAAAGAGCCTACCAGACATGTCTAACCTACTTGCAATTATTTTTACTAATTTAGAGCCCTTTTTACAAGATTACATGGATGAAAAATTAGGTGTACATGAGTTCATATAATATTGGAATACTTTTCAACTAGTTAAAACACCAATTGAAATAAAGATAAGTACTTCCTACAAAACTTCTTGAGTAATTGAAAGAATTAGAAATGCATACATGCTCCAATATTTTGTAATCATCAAATCATTCCAAGGGTCAATAGCTTTTATTAGAAAGCTTTATTGTATTCTTTACTTTCATTCTTACATTATTGTATCAAGATTTTTGGTGAGCCTTAGAAAACCAAGAGGTTGTTAGTTAGTCTTTGTGTAAAACCAACATAGGTTGTTGGTGATCCCGTAAAACCAACATAAGTTGTTGGTGAGCCCACAAAACCAACAAAGTTTTTGGTTAGCCATGAAAACAAGAGGTGTTGGTTAGCCTAAGTTAGAAAACCAACAAGGATTTTGACTTGTGAGCCCGGTGAAAATAAGTTGAGTTTGATTAATGAGCCCGAAAAACTAATCGGCTATAATTTTGGTGATTATAATGAATTTCCAAGAGAAACTTGGGGAGTGGATGTAGGTGCCTTGGAGTGCACCGAACCATTATAAATTTGTTATGTTTGTGTGATTGTTTTCTTTATGTATTTACTTTATTAATTATGCTACATATTATTTTGAAGCACACAAACACTTTGGCAAAATATAAGCACTTAATTACAATTAGCACATACTTGTTTAGTTTATCATAAATCATTGCAAATAATTTTATAAAATCTAATTCACCCCCTATCTTAGGTTGCTTCATCGCTGGACAACAATTGGTATCAGAGCCCGGAACCCAAAATCGTTGGTATTTGAACTTGGTGCTTTCCAAAGAATCCAACGGTTTTAAGTTAAAAGATCATGGCAACCCTAAAAGGTGCTTGTTTTTCTATAGGATATGCAACTAATAAACCACCATTTTTTAATGGCACTATTTATATTTTTTGGAAAACTCGCATGCACATTTATATTCAATCTATTAGTTATTATCTTTGAAAAGTTATAGTTAATGGTCCTCATATTCCTTCCATTTTAGTTAATGGCATTTCCATTCCAAAGTTCGAGGAGGATTGGAATGAATATGACATTAAGCAATATGAAATTAATGCTAAAGCAATGAACTTGCTTTATTGTGCATTGGACTCTAATGAATTCAATAAGATCTTCACATACACATCAACGAAGGAGATATGGGACATACTTGAAATTACTCATGAGGGTACTCTTCAAGTAAAAAGTACTAAAATTAATATGCTTGTTCATTCTTTGGAAATGTTTAAATTGCTGCATTATGAATCTATATCTGATATGTATACTAGATTTTTGACTATTGTTAATGAATTAAAAAGTCTTGGCAAACTCTATTTTAATGCTGTTTTGGTTAATAAAATTCTTAGATTTTTGCTAATATCATGGGATTCAAAGGTAACGGCGATCAAGAAGCAAAAAATCTAGATACCCTGCCTTTGGAGGAGCTTATTGGTTCACTCATGACCCATGAGTTGAATTTATGGTACAAAGAAGTGGTTGCTGATCAAGAGAATAAGAAGATAATAGCCCTCAAGACTAAAAAAAAATTCAAGAAAATGATGACAACTTGGAGTGATAGTGAAGATTCTAGTTCGGATGAAGAACAAGAAATTGCCAATCTTTGCTTTATGGCAAATGAGGAAGAGGTATGTTCTGAAAATGAATATGATTTCACCTTTGATGAGCTACATGATGTATTTAATGATCTTATGCATAAATACAAAGTATTAAAAAATGAGTACAAGAAATTAAAAAGATATGTAGATTCCTTTTCTCTTGAGAACACCCATCTTGCTAATAGAAATCATGATTTAAATGTAAAGATTGATGCTTTAGAAATCGATAAGAATAATCTTTCTAAAGAAAAAAAAAAATTTAAAAAAAGAAAATTTTGATTTGAAAGAGTTATGCAATAAGCTTTCAAATGAAAAAAATATTTTGTTAAATAAAATAGAAATTCTAAGAAGGCCCAAGATTTTTGTATCAAATGATGAGCTTTTAAAGAAAATAAAAAATCTTGAATTGAAAAATAAGAATTTCTTTATTGCTACTTCTTCCAATATTGCATGCTTTAAATATGAAAAATTTGGACTTAATGCATATCCTTGTAGATTAAGAAAAATTTGGATTCCAAAACGAACCCTATTCACTAACCCTAAAGGATCCAAGAAAATCTGGATACCAAAATTGTTCACTTAATTTGTTTTGTAGGGATATCTTGCAGTCCAATAAGAAAAAAGAAAGTTTTTGAAAAATGGCTATATAAGACAAGTTAAAGAAGTGGACCTACTACATTTTAGACTAAATGATAAAGGAAGGACTATAGATATTGGTAAATTTTGAACATTTTCTTCTATAATTGAAAATATAGTTGAATATTTGTTATAAATGTTGCATCAATTACTTTGAAAATTATTTTAATTGATTAATTAGAATCAAGTTTAGACTAATATTTACTTGTTGTGATCATGAACTTTTTGATGTTGATGGATTTTATGCTCTCATGATTAAACTTGTGATTATTAGACTTTCACTTGATTTTGATTAATATAGTTTTAAACTATTTCAAGTGAAATATTATGATTTATGTATTTTCATGAAATGTATACATTTTTGGCATCTATGCTTAAGTTAGAAATGATTTGGATCAAGTATAGAACTGGTAGTTAAGGGTTACATTTAAGAAGGAGATATATATATTGATAAACCCTTGCTCCAGTAGCTAGACTTGCTATTAAATTATTTCTAGCATTTGTATAGATATTAAATCATTTCAAATAAATTTGAAATCATGCTAAAAGTTTTTAAATGATCAATCCTTTGTAGTTTGAAAATCATGTATATCTTGAAAATTTCAAATCTTGATGCTTGTGCTTTTATGTTTTATTCCTTAAATAAATGCATATTTTTAAGGGAGAATAATATTTAGGGGAATCATCCAAAGATTTGTTATCATTATATACTTGTATGATGCTTTCAATATTTTCTTGATATCATACTTATATTACTTTGATACTCCTCCTTATTTTCAAATCTAATCCTTTGAGAGGAGTTACATTCAATTGGTATCAAAATTTATTTCATTTATAATCTTCAAAAAAAGAAAATTATTTCTTATATGTGCTTATAATTTTATGGTATCATGTTCAATTAGTATCATATTTAATTGGTATCATGATTAATTGATTTCATGCATTGATTTTGATGATCTCTTGTTATCCTTTCCACTTCATCCCCACTTTGTATTATCTTTCACCCTTTTCATGATGACAAAAAGGAGAAGAAAAATGTTAAGTATGAAAAAGGGAAAGATATGATAAAAATGTAACATGATAAATTATATGAGAAATGAAAGAAAGTGCAAAAGGAAGAAAAGTAAGCAAAATATTTTAATCTTAAGGGAAGAATTAGTAAGAGGGAGAAAATTTAAAAAAATTGCATATTTTGAAAAACGTATTTTAAATATTTTGAAGAATTTTGAAAATATTTTTGATCATATTTTGAGGGGGAGCTTGATGCTTATTGATTTTGAACTTATATATTTATACTGTTGTTAATCTTTTAAGGCCCTATTCATATACTTAAAGGTTTTGTCATCATCAAAAAGGGGAAGATTGTTGACTTTGATCTTGATTTTGATGATTGATAAAATGTTAAGTATATATAAGTACTAATTATATTTTTAAGTGTGTTTATCAGATCTTAGTACTCATCCATGTTGAATGAAAAAATACATGTTTTTAGTTGAGGAAAGTCCTAAAATTAATAGAAAATCAAGTATATGGATTTTGAAATTTATAAGGAAGAACTTGAATAAGCTAAGAATCACTTTTGGACAAGTTTCGGTACTGATCAAGTCAAGTGTCAACACTTGGAAGTGTCGACACTTGAAGTGTCAACTCACAAAAGGCTTGGGATGATATGCAGAGAAAATTTCTACCGGCATGCTGAAGTGTCGACTCATGGTCAGCAAAGTGTCGACTCATGAATAGCGAAGTGTCGACTCAAGGTCCGAGACAAAATAGAAGACATAATGAGTTGATTTCAGAGGTTTGGTCAAGTGTCGACTCACTATTCCAGGTGTCGACTCACTATATACCTCAGATGAAGTATCGGCTCACCAGTGCAGAACAGAAGACTTCAGAAGACATTATTGGTCAAGTGTCATTCACTGTTCTAAGTATCGACTCAAGGTATCGACTCTGAAGGTCAAGTATCGATACTTGCTATAACGGCTAGTTTTTCTGAAGCACAGAACTTTTTCAGATTGTGTCTAATGGCTATATTTTCTTATCCAACAGTCATCAACGGTTATTTGAGGATTGGAGAGGTATATAAACTACACAAATCAAATGGAGAAGCAATCCTTTGGTGAGATTATTGAATATCCTTCAAGGATTCAAGAGTTGAGTGGTTCAAGCCTTCAAGCTTCCAAAGATAAGAGAGTAAATCCAAGCTCTTATCATTAAGCTACAATCAAAGGCTTCAACAACTTGAAGACAAGATCTTCATCAACATTCAAAGAGCTTCAAAGAGATATTTGCTTTTATTAGAAAATTTTATTGTATTCTTTACTTTCATTCTTACATTATTGTATCAAGGTTTTTGGTGTGTCTTAGAAAACCAAGAGGTTGTTGGTTAGCCTTTATGTAAAACCAACATAGGTTGTTGGTGAGCCCGCGGATCCAGTAAGGTTTTTGATTAGCCATGAAAATCAAGAGATTGTTGTCTAGCCTAAGTTAGAAAACCAACAAGGATTTTGACTTGTGAGCCTGATAAAAATAAGTTGGGTTTGATTAGTGAGCCCGAAAAACTAATCAACTGTAATCTTGATGATTATAGTGAATTTCCAAGAGAAACTTGGGGAGTGGATGTATGTGCCTTGGAGTGCAGCGAACCACTATAAATTTGTTGTATTTATGTGATTATTTTCTTTGTGCATTTACTTTATTAATTCTGTTGTATATTATTTTGAAGTACACAAATACTTTGGCAAAATACAAGCACTTAATTACAATTAGCACATACTTGTTTAGTTCATTATAAATCATTGCAAATAGTTTTATAAAACTCAATTCACTCCTCCTCTTGGGTTGTTTCATCGCTGGGCAACATATAGCCTTTAAGTCCATAACATAAGAAGAGTCTTCAAATGAAGAATCAGAAGAAGAAGAGAATGAGGATGAAGAAGCATTCATAGCAAAAATGATTAAAAGATTTATGAAGAAAAAGAAATTTTTTTATAAATAGAAGGCATAACCAACCAAGAAAAAGGGAAAGGAAAAAAAAAGAAAAGGTGAAAGAAAAGGAACTACCAATATGTTTTGAGTGCAAGAAACCAGGACATTACAAGTATGACTGCCCTCTCCTAAAGAAATCCAAGAGAAAATTTAGAAAGAAAGCAATGATGGCAATATGGAGTGATAGTGAGGTCTTCAGCTCAGAAGAAGAACAAACTGAAGTTGCCAATCTTTGCTTTATAGTACAACAAGATGAAGAGGTATATTCTAAATTTGAAGTTGATTATACTTTTGATGAATTAAGAAATGCCTTTGATGAGCTCATGCATGATTACAAATTGGCAATGACCGAAAATAAACAATTAAAAAAGCATGCAAACTCTTTCTCTCATGAAAACACAAATCTTATGAATGAAGTTAGTGATTTAAAGAATAAAATTGATGTTTTAAAAAAACAAAGACATGCTTTATCTATGAAAAATGAAGTTTTGAAAAGATCCAAAGTTAACATTTCAAACAATGAGCTTTTAAGAAAAAATAAAGACCTTAAGACTGAAAATCTAAAATTAAAAAATGAGCTTGAAAAGATAAAACCTTTTGTTGAAAAATTTACTTTTAGTTCTGAAAAGTTAAATCTTTTATTAAACAATCAAAGAGCAATTTTTAACAAAGTCGGTTTAGGTTTTAGATATCAAAAATAGCAAAAGTATTTCAAAATTTTTTTCATACCTACATCATCAAGCATCACATGCTTTTCATGTAAAAAACTAGGTCATAAAGCATACCAATGTAATCTTATGAAAATAAATAGTTCAAAGAAGGTTTGGGTTCTAAAAGGAACCACTCGTACTACTAACCCTAAAGGACCCAGGATGACTTGGGTACCTAAGAACAAAACTTAATTTGTCTTGCAGGTTTGTCTTGCAACCAAAAAAAAGAAAAGATTGTGGTATCTTGATAATGGTTGTTCAAGACACATGACAGGAGATGTGAAGCAATTCACCTCTCTTGAGGTACTTAATGAAGGGAGTGTAACTTTAGGAGATAATTGCAAAGAAAAAATAATTGGTATTGGTAAAGTTTACATCTTCCCCTCTACTTGTATAGATAATGTTTTATTAGTTGGAGGTTTGAAGCATAATTTACTTAGCATTAGTCAGTTTTGTGACAAAGATTTTAAAGTTATTTTTGAATCATCTTTTTGCACGGTAGCTAGTCCTATTGATAATGGAGTGAAATTTATTGAAAATAGGCATGGCAACATCTATCTTGTCGATCTTGATAACTTATTTCTACATGATGGTGAATGCCTAGTTACAATGAATTCCACATCAAATGAAACTAACTAACTTTGGCATCGTAGATTAGGTCATGTAAGCATGCATCTTCTTTCAAAATTATGCCAAAGGGATTTAGTAAGAGATTTACCAAAAATCAGTTATGAAAAAGATAAAATATGTGAAGCATGTCAATTTGGAAAACAATCTAAAGCATCTTTCAAATCAAAAGGCTATGTTTCAATTTTTAGTCCATTAGAACTACTTCATATGGATCTCTTTGGACTAACTAGGATAACTAATCTAGGAGGCAAGATATATGGATTAGTTATAGTGGATGATTTTTCTAGATTTACATGGATTTTATTTTTATCTCATAAAGATAAATCATTTTCAGCTTTTATGAAGTTCTATCAAAAAGTTTCAAATGAAAAAGGTATTTCAGTTATTTCTATTCAAAGTGATCATGGCACAGAATTTTAAAACCAAAATTTTGAAAACTTTTATAATGAAAAAGGAATTGATCATAATTTTTCTGTACCTAGGATACCTCAACAAAATAGGGTGGTAGAAAGAAATAATAGGATTTTAGAAGAAATGACATGCACAATACTTTCTGAAAATGATTTATTGAGATATTTTTGGGCCAAAGCAGTTAATACTGCTTGTTACATTCTAAACTATGTTTTAATTCGACCTATTTTAAAGAAAACACCTTATGAACTTTGGAAAGAAAGAAAACCCACTTTGAAGTATTTTCAAGTTTTTGGTTATCGTTGTTTTATCCTAAATAATGGCAAAGATAATTTAGATAAATTTGATGCCAAGTCTGATCAAGGTATCTTCTTAGGATACTCTACATCAAATAAGGTATATAGAATATTTAATAAAAGAACTTTAGTTGTAGAAGAATCAATACATATTGTATTTGAAGAATCTACTAACAAATCCTCGAGAAAAGAGGATATTTCTAATGAATGTATAGATGCTAAAGGATTAAAGAAGCTAACTCTAAATAATCCTCCTTCCAAAGAAGATGATGAAGATCAAAGCAAGAAGGATGGAGAAGAAGCTATAAAGTCCACTCCTACTCACAAAGATCTATCAAAAGAATGGAGGTGTACTCATGGACACCCTAATGAACTGATCTTAGTGATCCATCGAGAGGGGTAAGAACTAGAGCTTCAATTAGAAATGAATGTGATTACATAATTTCTATTTCTCAAATTGAATCAAAATGTATTGAAGAAGCTGAAAAATATCCTAATTGGATAATTTCTATGCAAGAAGAACTAAATCAATTTGAAAGAAATAATATTTGGACACTAATAGAAAGACCATCCAATGTTTCAATAATTGATACAAAATGGATGTTTAGGAATAAACTAGATGAAAATGGTATAGTTACTAGAAATAAAGCTAGGTTAGTAGGAAAAGGATATAATCAAGAAGGTATTGATTTCGATGAAACTTTTGCACTAGTTGCTAGATTAGAAGCAATAAGATTATTACTTACTTTTGCATATTTTATGAATTTCAAACTCTTTTAAATGGATGTTAAAAGTATATTTTTAAATGGTTATATTGCTGAAGAGATTTTTGTAGAACAACCACCTGGATTTGAAAATCATGCACATCCTGATCATGTTTTCAAACTCCATAAAGTACTTTATGGTTTAAAACAAGCACCCCGAGCATGGTATGAAAGACTCAATAAATTTCTAATTGAAAATGATTTTTTTAGAGGCTATGTTGATACTACCTTATTTTTAAAAAGAAAAAATAATGATCTTTTAGTAATACAAATTTATGTGGATGATATCATTTTCAGTGCTACTAATGAAACTCTTTGTCAAGAGTTTGCTAAGCTTATGCAGGGAGAGTTCAAGATGAGTAGGATGGGTGAACTTAACTTCTTCCTCGGACTTTAAATCAAGCAAACTAAAGAAGGGATCTTCATCAACCAAGCTAAGTATACAAGAGAAATCTTAAAGAAGTTTGGGATGGAAACAACCAAACAAATAGGTACACCTATGAGCCCTTCTTATAAACTTGACAAAGATGAATGTGGAAAAAGTATGGATCAAAAACTGTATAGGAGTATCATTGGCTCTTTACTATATTTGATTGCATGTAGACCAGATATTATGTTCAGTGTATGCATGTATGCTAGATATCAATCTGATCATAAAGAATCTCATTTATTGGCTGTTAAGCACATTCTTAGATATCTATCTGGTTCTATTGATATTAGTTTATGATATTCAAGGGATTCTTCAATTGATTTAATTGGATATTCTGATGCTAACTTTGCTGGGTGCAAATTAGGTAGAAAAAGCACTAGTGAAATTTGTCAATTTCTTGGAATTAACTTAATCTTTTGGTTTAGCAAGAAACCAACTTCGATTGCATTATCTACAGCTGAGGCTGAATATATTGCAGCTAAAAGTTGTTGTGCTCAAATCTTGTGGATTAAGCAACAACTTGAAAATTTTGGAATCAAATTAATTAAGACGCCCATAAGATGTGATAATACAAGTGCAATAAATTTAACTAAAAATCCTGTTCAACACTCTATGAGTAAACACATTGAAATTAGGCACTATTTTATTAAAGATCATGTTGAAAATAATGATATTATACTTGAGTTTGTAAGTACCGAGATGAAATTGGCCGATATATTGACCAAATCACTTCAAGAAGATAGGTTTTGTATGATTAGAAGGGAAGTAGGAGTCATCAATCCATTTGACTGAACTTTGATCTCCTCCTGATTTTTTTTTAAAGCAAATACTCTTCTAAATAATATTAAGTTATTTATATTTCCTTGAATTCTTTTACCATGATTTTTTGCATTTCTTTTTCTCTCTCTATTTTTTGTTGGACTTTTATTGAAGTGTCGATACCTCCAAGTGTCGACACTTGATCTAAGGTCGTGAGCCGACACTTGACTGACGGGATTCAAGAAGAAATAGGGCATTACGAGCAATTTCTTGCCACTTTCTTCGAGATTTCATGAGCCGACTCATCCCTAAGGTATTCCTCACTATCCATTTCCCTCCAAACCCTATTCCATTGCCTTAATTTCTAGTTTAAAGTCATTTTTCTGTTGATTTCACTATTCATCTTCTAATTCTCACTATTTTATCGCTATGAAAATCCTTGATCTCCTCCCATATTTGCCCTTTGTTTTGTTTCCTTGAGAATGGGGCCTAGAAAACAAGTTACCCAGAGATCTCGAACATCTGAGCTAGAAGCAGAGCATCAAACGAAAGCTAAACATGAGGATTCAGTGCTAGCAAAGCCCCAAGTTCAACCAGATGTCCCCGTTAGACCATTAGTAGCGAGTAGGATGAGTTCCAAGGCTATTGTTGGCAGGAGGCGAGTTGACTTTGATTTCTTAGACTAGCACCACTTTCGGATTTGTCAGTGGTTGAGAGATGTTGGCTTAGCTGAGTTCTGCACTCTTTTTGAGAGGTTCAACCCTGGGTTAGTCAGAGAGTTTTATGGATCATTAGCCAAAGGCATTGATGGATGGGTAGCTGAGGTCCGTGGGAGAGAGATCCCTTTGATTGCTGAGATCTTGAGCAGACATTGGCAGATTCCTTTGGTTGGATCAATAGCAGATGCATTATCAGACAGATCCAGAGGACTGAGATGCATATTTGAGACTGATGATATCTTAGAGGAAGCATCAGTTGTTGCTTCCAAACTTTCGCTAGAGATGAGGCTACTACCTCATATCGTTGCTCGGATCCTTCTACGAAAGACCAGATGACTCGATTTTATTACTGAGCGAGAGTTAATGGTCATGGTTTCTTTGATTCAACATTCTCTAGTCTATCTTCCAGCACTCATGGTTCATCAGATGATGAAGGTAGCGACCAGTCGGAGGCTTTGCCTGCCCTACGGTATGGGATTAATGATACTATTCAGGGCATATGGAGTGACTGTAGATGGAGAGGATTACGGACAGTTATTGCACATAGACATCTATGACATGAGGTCTCTCCATAGGATGGGCTATCATCTGGTTAGAGGTCAGTGGAGACGTCGCATATCATGTCAGACCACTGATGCAGATGATGAGGCTGCAGAGGAGGAGCGCATTTTTAGGGATTAATGATACTATTCAGGGCATATGGAGTGACTGTAGATGGAGAGGATTACGGACAGTTATTGCACATAGACATCTATGACATGAGGTCTCTCCATAGGATGGGCTATCATCTGGTTAGAGGTCAGTGGAGACGTCGCATATCATGTCAGACCACTGATGCAGATGATGAGGCTGCAGAGGAGGAGCGCATTTTTAGGGATGAGGCCGGGCCTCTTGAGGTACATAGAGAGATTTCGGTGGCACAACCCAAGCCTTCTACATAGCCTGAGCCTGCAGCTCAGCCTGAGCCAACTACTCTACCATACTCAGAGATGCCAGCTACTGGAGATTCTATAGAGGACAGGATCGCCCGTTTGGAGTTAGATACCATAATTATCAGACAGTAGGTTGATTAGATACATCTGGAGATGAGAGAGAGCCACCAGGGCCTGAGAGATGGTATATCTGCTATTTTAGCTGCATTGGTGAGACCTTCATCGAGTAGAGCACCTCCCTCTACTCACTCAAATTCATCTCTAGCACCAGCAGCACCCCCAGCACTAGATACTATAGATGACCAGGTTGACTCCTCCATAGAGTTTGATGTCAGAGATTTTATGATGGAGCCAGAGCTGGATGTAGCTGCTGATGAGTCTAGGACCCCCATTCCTGATCCTTCCCAATCATCCTTCCAGACTCCTATCTTACCCAGCTCATCCACTTTTCTTGATCCATCTATTCTTCCTTTCCTGGTCCCACTCCTATTATTCATTCTTCTGATGCACCAGTGAGTCATTCCCCTACTCTTCACACACCATCTTTGATTCGGGAACTAGGTTTCTATACACCTGGTTTCCATATTCTTTCACCAGGACTAGCATTTGATGACACACCCCCCATTTTTGATACAGCTACTGCTCCCACCACTCACTATGCTCCTATACATGATATTCCTTCTTCCTCCTTAGAACCAGCGAGAGGAAATACATATACAAGATGTGGCAGAGGTAGAGGGAGAGCACGTGGCAAGACACCTAGACCTTCACGGACCAGACTTTCTGATCTCCGGTCAATGTGGCCGTGACCTTAACCCTCTAGAGATACAGGGCCTATTGTATTAGAGATCCAGTCTTCCTCTGATAAGGAGACTACTCCGTAGGCTTGGTTTATATGTTAGCTTGTTTGTATCTCAGTATTTATAGTGTTTTATGTACTGAGTTTCTTTGTCTGTACTAGTCTTATATATCTTGTATCAAATTTTCTGAATATCAATATATATTAACTTTTCTTTTGTGATGCATCATTTCTTTTATAATGTATCCTTTTTTTTCTGCATACCAGTTGTATTAATATTCTTACCGCTTTTTAATGATGACAAAAAGGGGGAGAATATTTGGAGTTTAATTGAAAATGCAGGAATATTTGAGCAAGAAAGTCATTTTACTTTCACTCAAGTAAATATTATATCTTTGAGAATCCTTTCAAAAGCAAAATTCTTTTGAAAATCAGTTTTCTTCTCGGATCATATATTAAGGGGGAGTTTTTGAATTTTTCTCTTCATAACCCTTTAGTTTTATGTTTTGATAACTTCTTTTTTATACTCTGACATGTTTATCACTATGTTTTGATACTTTTCAATTTTTTATATCTTGGTACTCTTTATGACTTGATACATGCTTAATGATTTGTTACTCTTACAAGTCTTTTCTTATTATCATTATTGTTCTAATTCTCTTAATGTTAGAATGTCTATCTTTTGGAAATATTCTAATATTTTTTTTTGAGCAACATTCATATACATATATATGTACATCTTTGCTCTAAAATTTTTTTTCATAACTCTGATACATTAGGATCTACAGCTCTGATACATTAAAATCATTTTTTTTATGTATAACCTTGCATTTCTTTATACATTCATATATAGCTCAGATATTGTATCAATAAGTCTCATTCCTTAACACTTAACACTTTTTTTTTGGACTTTGATATATATCATCATTAGCTCTGATATTTATTGCCTAAAGCTCTATACCTGTTAAAAATCTTTTGAGCTTTCACATCCATATACTTAAAGGTTTTGTCATCATCAAAAAGGAGGAGATTGCTGACTCTTGTATTAATTTTGATGATTAACAAAATATTTAAGTATATTTGAGTGCTAATTATTTGTTTATGTCTTATCGAAAAAGGTACTCATTAATTCTATTGAAGGTTTGCTTGTCATATAGTTGAAGAAATTCTCTTTCCAAATGAAAATCTCAAGTTTGAATGGACTTAAGAATATAAGAATAACTTGAAATGGATCAAATGGTAAGTTTGAAGAAGATTCAGCATTACTTTAAAAAGGTTTCAGTGAAGTGTCGACTTATGGAAATGAAGTGTTGACTCACGAAAGCCAGATCTGATATGCAACAAGAAAGTTTCAGTGGCACGCTTCAAGTGTTGACTCATGAAGACCTGGTGTTGACTCATGTGTTGACTCATGTGTTGACTCAATGTCTGAGACATAAAGTTTACAGAACATGCTGAGTCTTAGGAACTCTCTCAAGTACCACTACAAGAAGATCAAGTGTCGACTCACATGTTGATTCACCAGATGAAGTGTCGACTCACCTGAGATTTTTAGAAAGCTTCAAGGAACAATTTCTGAACTAAGTGTCGACTCACAGAAGACAAGTGTTGACTCAGGTGTCAACTCATGACTCAAAGTGTCGAAACTTGAAGTTCAGACTGTACAATAACAGCTAGTTTTTTTAAAGCGCAGAATTGACCCTTTCGCCCTCTAATGGCTAGTTTCAGTCCTCCAACGATTATATTTAGCCTTTTGAGGTTCTATTTAAAGGGGTTTTAAATAAAAAAAATAATAACAAGTTTTGATATTGAATATTCTTCAAGTCTTCAACTACTTTCAAGTGAAGAAAAGCCTTCAAGCTTTCAAAGCATTCAAGTGCATTTAAGTTCAATCATTCAAGCTACATTTAAGGCTTCAACAACTTGAGGACAAGCATCCACAACAAGTTTTCAAGAGCTTCAAAGAGATACTTTATATTGAAATCTTTTTGTAATCTTTACTATATTCTTGAATTCCTTCTAGTGTCTATAGTTTCAAGGGATTTGGAACTAGAAGTGGAGGTTTGTTGGTAAGCCTTTGTGTTAAAACCAACGGAGGTTTTTGGTTAGCCTATCTTGCAAAACCAAGGAGGTTGTTGGTGAGCCTAGGTTATAAAACCAACAAGGTTTTTGGTTAGCCAACAAAATCAAAGAGATTTTGACTTGTTTTCCCGATGAAAACAAGTTATGTTTTGATTAATAAGCCTGAAAAACTAATCTGTATAATCAAGAAAGATTATAATGAAAATCTTTAGTGGACCTTGGGGAGTGGATGTAGGTGCTTTGGTATATATCGAACCACTATTAAACTTTGTGTATTTGTGTTGTTTGCTCTCTCTACTTTTCCTTTCTTCACTTTGCATTTGTCTCTTAAATTCTGGTGCATATACTCAAGTAACTCATAAGAACTTCACTACACTAGCAGTTGAATTTGTTTTGGATTGGCACTTACTTGCATTTTCTTTTAAAACCCAATTCACCCCCCCTCTTGGATTTCTTACTGGGCAACAATAGGGTTCCAAGCAAATCTGTCAATAAAAAACCATATGAGATATAGACAGGGTGTAAGCCATCACTCTCACATTTTAAGGTCTGGAGATGCTAGGCTTATGTCAAATATTTAAAGATAGATAAGCTTGGACCTAGGTCCACAATATCTTTTTGTTGGATATCTAAAAAAAACTAAGGGATATTACTTTTACCTTATTGAAGAATAAAAGTTGTTCGCCAATCTTAGGTCTACCTTTTTGGAAAAGGAATTTCTTGTTGAAGGAATAAAAGCCGCTAAGACTGAACTTGATAAAGTTTAACAGATAAAAGAACTGACACAAATAAATGAAATTATAGAACTAGCTTTAATTAGATCAAATCCAAAGTCCATGATAGAGGCATCATTAAGGTGATCTGGTAGAGTACCATATCAGCCAGATAGATATTATAATTTTTTGATCCGAGATGGTGATCCTACTATACTTGATAAAAAAAACGAGGATCTGATCATCTATATAGATGCTATGCAGAGATCTGACTTTGATAAATAGCTAGAAGCCATGAAATCTAGAATGGAGTCCATGGAGATCAATGGTGTATACATACTTGTTGATCAGCCTGAAGAGATAAAATCCATTGGGTGCAAATAAATTTTTTAAAGAAAAAAGGGCATAGATAAGACGGATTGTATAACAACTCCTGAAGAGAGAGCATATGAGTAGAATTATATATGCCTTGGTAGTAAGAACTATCATGTACGCCATGACATGTATGAGACTGGATATAGCCTATTCACTAGGGATAGTGAGTAGATACCAATTTGATCCAAGTGAGAACTATTAAAGGTTGTAAAGACAATCCTTAAATATTTGAAAAATACTAAGGATCTATAGCTCATTTATGAAGAATCTAACTTAAAATCTTTGGGATATATTGATTTTAGTTTTCAATTAGATTGGGATGTTAACAAAAATGTGTTGGGTTATATTTTTACCTTAAATGGTAGAGCTATATGTTGGAAAATTTTTAAGCAACATACTATGACCGATTCAGTTTATGAAGTGAAGTATATTACAGCATCCGATGCTATAAAGGAAGCTATTTGGTTGTGAAAGTTTATCGACAAGCTTGGAGTGGCACTCTCCATTGATGGTTTAGTTCTCCTATATTGTGATAGCAGTAGACTCATGGCTCAGGCAAAAGAATCAAAGTCCCATCAGCGAACCAAGTGTATTCTACATTGCTTTCACTTTGTATGACAGATCATGGAACAAGATGATGTCAAGCTTTAGAAGATCGATAAAAGAGAGAACTTAGTCGACCCATTTACTAAAGCTCTCAGAATCAAAGAATTCAATGATTATAAATGAAAGATGGGTATTAGATTCTATTCTGATTGATTTTAGTTCAAGTAGAAGTGTTGACCCCTAAAGTGATTTTGATGATAACAAAACATTGGAGCATATATTTGGTTATCTAACAACTCTTCAAATGATTGACAAGTTTTTGTAGGACAACTACATTGACATACTTTCTAAATCCTACAATCTTTAATGTTTTGTGTTGAGTTGTAAAATATTTAGAATCTTGTAAAGAAGAACCCTACAAAAAATTTCCTATTAAAATCAAGTTTAAGGGTTACTTCTAGTAGTCTTTCAAGCTTCAATTTTTCTTGAATTTATTGTAAGAAGACCTTGAAGAAGACTTCAAAGCTTGGGACAAGTGTTCTAGAAGTTTGAAGTTGATCTGGCTGAAGAACCACTTTCGAGCCACTGGATGGAGGACCCAGCCGACTCTGGCACTGGCATAGGAAAGAAGTTCTCTGGCACACAGATCCAGCCGACTGGCACAAAGGCCCAGCCGACTCGTCCAGAACATGGTTGAGAATGTTCTGAGATTCTCAAGAATCTGAGCCGACTGGAATTTAGCACAGCTGACTCATCCAGAACTCGGTTGAGAATGGTCTGAGAGCCTCTGAGATTCCAGCTGACTAGGATTCAGCCCAGCCAACTCATCCAGAGTAAGGTATTTTCTCAACTATGGAAGCTAGCCGACTAGCACTCAGCCTAGTCGACTTGATGCGGGACTAATATGCATGCAAGTCTTTTTGTATGTTTTATATGTGGGGTTAGGTGATTAATTCCTGAATTTTAGATCAAAATTAGTTGTAGGGAATTTTGTATGAGTTTTTGAAGCCAAGCATATAGATTAGAACCTAGAAAAGTACTAAAGAAGGATCGCCGGGGCTGAGAAGCCTTGGTTAGGGCATGTTCTCCTACAATATAAATACTGGAGGTAGAGGGGGTGTACCTGACAATGTCTGAAGCACCCGATGAAGATTGCAGTGAAGGGATCTCTCATACCTCGATAGATGCGGCCTGGAAAATCGAGCCAAAGACCCGAGGATACCCAGCTTTCTGCTCAGTGGTCCGATTGAGGCTTGGCCAGAGTCGATGGATTCGTAGGAACTCGGGGACCTGCAAACGACCTGTCAGGGGTTAGAAAACTCAGAGAAAATCAAGAAAATAAAGGAAAACAATAAAGGGAAGAAAGTTTTGGAGGGGGCTGGAAGGATGGTTGGCGGCAGGAAGATGGTTGCAAACACTAGGAAGAAGAACTCTCAAACCCCTTTATGCACATAGTAGGGTAATCACACAAAACAATATAAGAACTCAAGGTTTATTTCATATCAAAAATCTCCCTTCATACAAGAGGCTAGGGTCCCTTAAATAGACCCTTAACCTTAAGCTCCAAGTAAGGGCACATTAGTCTTTACATAAGAATCCTTTTCCCTCTCAAACCCTAGCTAGAAAATAAGGAAACATTAGGTAGAAAAATCCATAAAAATTATCTTGACTTGGCCAACACTCCAAGGATGCCTAGGGGGGCGTGTTGGGCTTCTAAGAGCAGCAAGGGGCCATCCCAAAGGGGCTCGGGCGCATGGGTTTGAGCCTCTGGAAGCTGGGGTGGCCTGGTAGCCATGTAGCAGGAATATTCCCTGGTATCTTGCTTCTTAGGGGCTTGGGCTTGGCGCCTGGGCTTGATTTCTTTGGGCTAGGATGTAGATGGACCTATAAAATCATGGATGCCTTGGTCTATGAATATACTTTGGCATCTGGAAGGAAATCTGGGCATCTAGAGGGCATCTGCAAGGAATCAGGGTTTCTGATTTTCCTCCTGGAGTCTTCAAATCTTCAAGCTGGGTTGGACTTGGGCTAAACTTTCATGTCTTCAATCTAGTTGGACTTGGTCTTCACTTGTATGATATGGTCTTGAGTCTTCAGTATGCTTGGACAGGACTCAAAAAAATAAAATTAGCTCAACATGAGTTGACTAGCATTGGACTGAACTAGCTCAACATGAGCTGACTAGTACAGAACTGAAATAACAACTCAAAAGACTCACATAACAACTAAAATGGACTCAGATGGGCTAAGCCCTAATTACAGATGGACTCATAAATTATTGATCAATCCACAGAGGGTTGAAAAGCCTCTGTCTTATTCTAGTGCCTTTGGTGTCCCCACCAATTCTCCCGATGTGGGAGGAACTCGACCCTATCGAGTGAAGATCAGACCGACTCATATATCTCTCGAGAAGGTCTGGGTTGAGGTGTTGCAAGTCCTCTTGAGAAATCCATGAATCGTCTGACTCTGGCTGGCCTTGCCATCGGACTAGGAAGCATTGATAGTCACGGCCCCGAGTCGTGATGGCTTGATCGTCCAGGATACACTCGATCCATTCTCCTCTCTCAGGCCAATTTGTTAGTGGACACTCTGGGTTAGGGTCACTCACAATGAAAATGAATAGGTCCAAAGGCCTCACTAGGTATCACTGCTGGTTCCCTATACTCAACCAGGTCAGTAATATTGAAGGTAGAACTAATGCCCAAATCCAAAGGCAAGTCTAACACCTAGGCATTTGATCCAACATTCTCTATCACTTTAAAAGGTTTGGCTCTACGAGCATGAAGCTTTTTTTAGGCCTAAGCCTAACCAAGATAGAATCCACTACATCAAATTCTTTGATCCATCTTCGAGAATTATCCAGTTTGTTTAAAATTAGTGTAGGTGGTGAACATGCTGGGCACATGCAGACTCCTAACAAATGATTTAAAGGACTCATACTAACACCTAACAGACTTGACTATGCATTCCTATAGAAGGAAATTTTATTGAACTCTTTGGATCTAAACCTAACAGATTATAGGTTCCCTAGGTTTGATCCTAGCTTGACATGCACATGCAAATTTACAGTGAACTCCTAGCAAATTCCAAAGAGTATGCCAGAAGTAAGATGCAAATCTAACATGCATGATGAATGCATGCAGTATGCTAATCTTAGTTAAATGCAATCTAATAATCCTAGAAATGCTGGAGGTATCAGGAAAGGGCAGAAAATAGGAAGTGGGTTCAGAATTAGTTTGGTAGGGTAGGAAAAAAGGTTCAAGGTTAGTTGGATAAAGTTCGATATAAGAAGGCATGTTAGGGACTAATCCTAGACTAATGAGGCTAACCTTACGAGGTTACGGTATATCTATGGGGTTTGCATAATGGAAGGATGGGTTACTAATATCAGGGAAGAGGTCCTTAATGGGAACTATAGGAGGGGGCTCATCTTGAAGGTATTGATTCAAAGAGATCAGGTCCTTAATAAATTCTTCTGGTTCTTATATTTTTGGACTAAACTCTATAATTTGGCTCTCCTCTATGGTTTCCTCAGGTAAGGCTCTAGCAGCAGTACCTAGGTTCTTTTCCTCTATTTGTTCTTCCACTATAGCTTTAGGTTGGATGTGGTCAAGGTCAACTAGCTCTGGGTTGGTTTCTACCTGGGTATCTACTGGATCAGCTAATTCTAGGTCTACTAAAGGTGTCTCCTCTTCTCCCTCATACTCATCCACTAGGCTCACATCAGCTTCATACACTTCTGCGTTAATGTAAGCCTTGTGAATCTCAGGAATGGTTGGAGAAGGTCGGCTAGCAGGAAATTGGTTAGGTTCTGGTCTCTGATTATAGATACTACTCCTAGTAGGTTCAGGTTATATAAGGGGTAGTGGCTCACTACTGAGTTCATATTTAGGGATACTAATCATATGGGGTTCAAGTTGACCAGGGGAAGCATGACTAGTACTAGGCTGATACCTAGGGTATATGGACTCTCTGGGCTCATAGGATTTAGGTTCAGCTCTATGGGTCTTGGGTCTACTGGGCTTATAGGGTAGGATCTATGATCATGGGATCTAAAGTCATAGGATCTAGGTTCATAGGTTCTGGATTCATAGGTTCTGGATTCATAAGTTCTAGGTTCATACGATTTGGAGTCATAAGATCTATAGGTTGTGGGTATACTAGGCTTATAGGATGTGGGTAAATAGGAACTATCTTCCTGGTCTACAAAATCCTGATTGGGTCTTCTAGGATGAACCTCAGGGATTGGGTCATGATGATGGGCTCTCCTAGGTTCAACCTCAAGGTATGGATCAGGGTTTCGGGTCCTCCTAGGTTCAGTATCATAGTATGGGTCATGACGATGGACTCTCCTAGGTTCAACCTCACGGTAGGGATCAGGGTTTGGGGTCCTCCTAGGTTCAGTATCATAATAAGGGTCATGGCGATGGTCTCTCCTAGGTTCAACCTCACAGTAAGGATCATGGTAAGGGGTTCTCCTAGGGTTGGGCTCCTTATATGTACTAGTCAGCTCATGTTGAGCTAGTTCAGTCCAATGCTAGTCAACTCATGTTGAGCTAATTTTATTTTTTTGAGTCCTGTCCAAGCATACTGAAGACTCAAGACCACATTATACAAGTGAAGACCAAGTCCAACTAGATTGAAGACATGAAAGTTTAGCCCAAGTCCAACCCAGCTTAAAGATTTGAAGACTCTAGGAGGAAAATCAGAAACCCTGATTCCTTGCAGATGCCCAGATTCCCTTCCAGATGCCAAAGTATATTCATAGACCAAGGCATCCATGATTTTAGAGGTCCATCTACATCCTAGCCCAACGAAATCAAGCCCAAGCACCAAGCCCAAGCCCCTAAGAAGCAAGATACCAGGGAATATTCCTGCTACATGGCTACCAGGCCACCCCAGCTTCTAGAGGCCCAAACCCATGCGCCCGAGCCCCTTTGGCCTAGCCCCTTGCTGCTCTTAGAAGCCTAACACGCCCCCCTAGGCATCCTTGGAGTGTTGGCCAAGTCAAGAGAATTTTTAGGGATTTTTCTACCTAATGTTTTCTTATTTTCTAGCTAGGATTTGAGAGGAAAAAGGATTCTTATGTAAAGACTAATGTGCCCTTACTTGGAGCTCAAGGTTAAGGGTCTATTTAAGGGACCCTAGCCTCTTGTATGAAGGGAGATTTTTGATATGAAATAAACCTTGAGTTCTTATATTATTTTGTGTGATTACCTTGCTGTGTGCATAAAGGGGTTTGAGAGTTCTTCTTCCCGGTGTTTGCAACCATCTTCCTACCGCCAACCATCCTTCCAGTCCCCTCCAAAACTTTTTTTCCTTTGCTATTTTTTTTTATTTTCTTGATTTTCTCTGAGTTTTCTAATCCCTGATAGGTCATTTGCAGGTCCCCGAGTTCTTACGAATCCAACGACTCCAGCCAAGCCTCAATCGGATCACCGAGCAGAAAGCCGGGTATCCGTGGGTCTTTGGCTCGGTTTTCCAGGCCGCATCTGTCGAGGTACGAGAGATCCCTTCACTGCAATCTTCACCGGGTGCTTCAGACGTTGTCAGGTACACTCCCTCTACCTCCAATTTTTATATTGTAGGAGAACTTGCCCTAACCGAGGCTTCTCAGCCCCGGCAATCATTCTTTAGTACTTTTCTAGGTTATAATCTGCATGCTTGGCTTCAAAAATTCATACAAAATTTCCTACAACTAATTTTGATCTGAAATTTGGGAATTAATCACCTAACCCCACATATAAAATATACAAAAAGACTTGCATGCATATTAGTCCCGCATCATGACGCGAACTTGGTCCGAGCTGACTCGAAGTTTGTCCGAGCCGACTGGAATGACGGGGTCACCTCCAACAGCTAGTTCAAGTTCTTATTTTTTGAATTCCAAAAGTGCTCCAACGGTAACCTGTCACCTTCCAATGGTCTACAACATTCAAAATCAAGGGAAGGCAGTTGAAGTCTCTATAAATAAGGTATGAGAACATCTTTGAAGAGATTAATGAATTATTAAGTATTTATTGAACACTTATTGAAGTGAAGAGAGAGCATTAGAGCTTTAAAGTCTGCTTTCAAGCTTGCAACAACTCTTACTAGAAGCTTGAAGCATCTTTTGAGGAAAGCAAGGAAGCCATTGAAGTGTATTGAAGAGCATTCAGTGGATCTTCACTCGAGCTGCATTGGCAACCACCTAGACAATAGAGTTTGTCTTTATTATTGCTTGTTTATTCTATCTTTTAGAATATCTAGGTTATTGGTGAGCTCGGTTGTAAAAACCAAATAGGTTTCTTTGGTGAGCCTTTAAAATCCAGAGTATAGAGGTTTCTTTGGTGAGACTATTTAAAAACCAAAGTGTAGAGATTCTAGGTGAGCCTGTGAAAACCTAGAGTGGGTTTCTTTGGTGAGCCCTGTTTCAAAAACCAAAGTGTAGAGGTTGGGATTATGAGCCTGTTAAACAATCCAACTGTATTCCAGTTTGGGGGATATAGTGAAAATCCCGAGTGGTGAACTTGGATAGTGGACGTAGGAGCTGGGTTGCTCTGAACCATTTAAACCTGCTTTGTTTGTGTTGTGTTTGATTTACTTTTTAGCTTCTGCATTCATTCTCTGATTAACATAGCACCTAACCACTAAAAGGAATTATTTGTGCACATATTTGCAAAAATTTTGTAATTCCCAATTTATCCCCCTCTTGGGAAAAGCCACCTGGGCAACAGCTAGTATCAAAGCAGTGTCTCTGATTACTTGAGTTAAGATTGATGGCTCATCCCATGAGTACATCCTTGGCCGAAGGCCAATCAACAAATAGACATCCACTATTCACAGGCACTAATTATTCATATTGGAAAGCACGAATGAAAATTTACATACAAGCTGTAGATTTTCAATTATAGAAGGTCATCTTGAAAGGGCTACACATTCCCATAATTAAAGTTGATGGCGTGGACATCTCTAAGCCTGAAGAGGACTGGGATGATCATGACATGAAGATGGGGAAATTGAACGCCAAAGCAATGAATTTATTATATTATGCTTTGGATGCAAATGATTTCAATCGATTTCCACTTGCTCTTCAGCAAAGGAAATCTGGGATAAACTTGAAGTGACCCATGAGGGAACTTTCCAAGTGAAAACCTTAAAGATAAATATATTAGTTCATAATTATGAATTGTTCAAAATGGAACCTTCTGAAATAATTTCTGCCATGTTCTCTAGATTTACAGATATTATTAACGGTTTAAAGAGTCTTGGTAGGGTATACTCTAATGCAGATCTAGTTCAGAAGATCCTTCATTCTTTGCCCGACAAATGGGATCCCAAAGTAACTGCAATCCAGGAAGCCAAAGATCTTAACACATTGATGCTGGATGAACTGCTGGGATCACTCATCACCCACGAGCTAACAATACAACACAGAATGAAAGATGAGCAGAAGAAAAAGAAGACAATAGCCTTCAAAGCTGCTTCTGATTCAAAGAGGGATGATGAAGAATCTGAAGAAGAAAGCACCTCCTCCAATGACGACCTAGAAGACGATGACATCGCTATGGTTGTGAGGAGATTCAGAAAATTTATGGGAAAAAAGAAAGGATGGTATAACTGAAAATTTCATAGGAAGGATTATGGAAAGGAAAAGGAAAAGGAAAAGGACAGAGAGAAAGATAAAGGGATAGTCCCCACGTGCTACGAATGCAAGAAGCCGAGGCACATACGTCCGGACTGTCCACTGTTGAAGAAATCCTTCAGACAAAAGAAGAAAAAGAAAGCCATGGTTGCCACATGGTCCGATAGTGAAGACTCATCATCATCTGAAGAAGAAGAGACCATCAAGACTGCAAATTTAAGCTTAATGGGTCTCGAAGATGAGGTAACATCCCCTAACAATTGCACTGAATTTACTTTCGATGAATTAAATTATGCTTTTCATGACTTACTTTTTGAATTTAAGAAAGTTGGAGTAAAGATAAAATCATTGAAAAATATGAATGATTCTTTACTCAAACAAAAGGATGAAATTTCAGAAAAGAACAATTTATTACAAAAAGAATTGCATGACTTTTCTGAAAAATTTGAAAAGCTGAAAAATGAAAATCTTTCATGTGAAAAGAAAAACAATGATTTGCTTGCTGAAAATAATGAATTGAAAAAGGAGGTTACAAAACTCAAGCCTTTGGTAGAAAAACTCACTTTATCTTCAAATAAGCTTGAGCTAATTTTAAAAGAACAACGAATTTCAGGAAATAAAGCTGTAATTGGTTTCAACACTTCTTTTATGAATGGAATTTAAGCAACTACTTTTGTGAAATCCAAAACACTTGTTCAAAATGCCTTATCTCAAAAAGTTTTAGCCACACCAAAAACTCTTTCTACTTCAAAGTCTTTATTATATGTTCCTAAGAATTTGAGAAAAAATGCATACATTTCGAAAACTTCAAAATCTGCATCAAGTACATCAACTTTCAGAACTTCAAATTCTGGTTTTATCAAAAATTCTAAAGTTGTTTGCTATACTTGTAAAAGAATAGGACATAAAGCTTTTAAATACAATAATTTTAGAAATGTCCTTAAGAAAATAAGAAAGATGTAGGTTTCCAAAGGAACCTCCTTTGCTGACCTGCAAGGATCTAAGGTAGCTTGGGTACCTAAAAGAATTCATTGACTATTTTGCAGCCCAAAGATTGAAGAAAAGGTGGTACTTGGACAGTGGCTGCTCAAGACATATGACGGGTGACAAGGACCAATTCATCACCCTTGAAATGAAAGAAGGAGGTATGGTCACCTTTGGAGATAATGGCAAAGGGAGAATAATCGGTATTGGTAAGATCAAAATAACTTCCTTCACTTTTATTGAAAATGTTTTGCTAGTAGATAAATTGAAGCATAATCTCTTAAGTATAAGTCAATTGTGTGATAAAGGCTTCAAGGTTGTCTTTGAGTCTTCTATGTGTATAGTAACTAACTCTTTAGATTCTAGCAATAAATTTATTGGACATAGACTCGAGAATATCTATGTGGTAGATCTTAATGATCTTGCCATGTCTAGTAGCCCTAGTCTAGTTACAATGAATGCTAAGATCAAAGAGTCAGGCTTACTATGGCATAGACGATTAGGTCATGCTAGCATGCATACAATTGCCAAATTAATTTCTAAAGATCTTGTTAGAGGCATGCCTAAGTTTAAAGTTGATTTAAATCATGTTTATGATGCTTGCCAAATGGGTAAACAAACTAGGGGGAGTTTTAAATCAAAGAATATAGTTTCTACAACAAGATCTCTTGAACTACTTCACATGGATCTTTTCGGACCTACTAGGACCACAAGCCTAGGAGGAATAAAATATTCTCTTGTGATAGTAGATGATTTTTCAAGATTTACTTGGATTTTGTTTATTGCTTCGAAAGATGAATCTTTTCATGTTTTTAAAAAATTTCATAAAAAGGTTTCAAACCAAAAGAACTTATCTTTGATTTCAATTAGAAGTGATCATGGAACTGAGTTTGAAAATCAATTTTTTGAAGATTATTGTACTGAATTTGGCATTGATCACAACTTCTCCGCTCCTAGAATACCTCAACAAAATGGTGTTGTAGAGAGAAAAAATAGGACATTGGAAGAAATGGCTTGCACAATGTTGTGTGAAGGCAATCTTCCAAAGTACTTTTGGGCAGAAGCGGTGAACACTGCATGTTATATTTTAAACTGCGTTTTGATCCGTCCTATTTTAAAGAAAACTCCCTATGAGCTTTGGAATGACAAAAAACCCAATATTAGTTATTTTCATGTATTTGGATGTAAATGCTTTGTGCATAACAATGGAAAAGATAATTTAGGAAAATTTGATTCTAAAGCTGATGATGCAATTTTCCTAGGTTATTCTTTACATTGCAATGTATATAGGATTTTTAATAAAAGGACTCTTACTGTTGAAGAGTCAATTCATGTTGTATTTTTTGAAACTTACCCTACACCTTCTAGACAGAAGAGTGCATAGATAATGATACAGGTACATTGCAAAAAGGAATGGATGACTTAAGTATTCAAGACAAAGACACTCAAGATGGAGAAGAAACGGTAAGTAAGGATCACACGGATCTACCAATGGACTGGAGGTATGTTACATCTCATCATAAAGAATTAATAATAGGAGATCCTTCACATGGTGTTAGGACTAGGGCTACACATAAGGATGCACATGATTACCTAGCCTTTGTATCACAAATAGAACCCCATAGCTTAGAAGAGGCTGAGATAGACCCAAACTGGATGATGGCAATGCATTAAGAAGTAAACCAGTTTGAAAGAAATAAGGTATTGACACTTGTAGATAGACCTACTGACCATCCAATAATAGGAACTAAATGGGTTTATAGGAATAAATTAGATAAGCAAGGAAACATTATAAGGAACAAAGCTAGATTAGTGGCTAAGGGATATAACCAAGAAGAAGGTATTGATTTTGATGAAACTTATGCACCCGTAGCAAGACTAGAAGCCATTCGATTACTACTTGCATTTTCTTGCTATATGAACTTTAAACTCTTTCAAATGGATGTAAAAAGTGCATTTCTTAATGATTTTATTTCTGAACAAGTTTTTGTGGAACAACCATCAGGTTTTGAAAATCACACTTTTCCAAACCATGTATTTAAATTAAACAAAACATTGTATGGTTTGAAACAAGCACCTAGAGCCTGGTATGATAGACTTAGCACTTTCTTAATTGAAAATGATTTTTCAAGAGGTAATGTAGACAAAACTCTATTTATCAAAAAGAAAAATAATGACATCTTAGTTGTACAAATATATATAGATAACATCATTTTTGGTGCAACTAATGAATCTCTATGTAAAGAATTTACTAAGCTTATGTAGGGAGAATTTGAAATGAGATTAACAGGCGAGCTGAACTACTTCCTTGGACTTCAAGTAAAACAAACAAAGGAAGGCATCTTCATCAACCAAGCCAAATACATCAAGGAAATTATCAAAAAGTTTGGTATGGAGAGTAGCAAATCAGTGAGCACACCCATGAGCCCAGCTTACAGATTAGACAAAGATGAGAATGGATCCAATGTTAACTAAAAGCTATATAGAGGTATGATCGGATCTTTATTGTATTTGACTGCAAGTAGACCTGACATATTATATAGTGTATGTATATGTGCTAGATTTCAGTCATCTCCAAAAGAAACACATATGCTTGCTGTTACAAGAATAATTAAATATTTGAAAGAAACAAGTAATTTAGGAATTTGGTACTCTAAACATTCTACTCTGAATTTGATTGGATTCTCTAATACTGATTATGCTAGTTGTAAAATAGATAGAAAAAGCACTAGCGGTACATGCCAATTTCTAGGGTTGAATTTAATTTCATGGCACTGTAAGAAGCAAAACTCTGTAGCCTTGTCCACAGCTGAGGCTGAGTACGTGACTGTTGGTAGTTGTTGTGCTCAAGTGTTATAGATTAAACAACAACTAGAAGACTTTGGTGTATTACAATCTAAAATTCTAATTAAATATGATAACACAAGTGCTATCAATTTGACAAAGAATCCAATTCAACACTCTAGAACCAAGCACATTGAAATTAGACATCATTTTATTAGAGATCATGTTTCTAATGGTAATATTGTGCTTGACTTTGTACCTACTGAAGATCAATTAGCTGACATATTTACTAAGCCACTCAATCAAGATAGATTTGAGTTAATTAGGAGTGAATTAGGACTTTGCGATCCTTTTTAGATTCTCTAACCTAATTCCTTCAAGTTTAAGGAAATATTATCTAGAGAACCTCCTCAATTTATTCTATTTTATTGAGCCTTAATTTCTGTTGAAATTCTCTTCAAAATCCTTCTAGTTTTTGTTCAAAATCTTCAAAACTCTATTTTCTCTATTCGAGTTGACTGGATCTTAATCCGAGTCGACTGGATTTTCTGAGAGTTTTGAACTTGTTCTGGCCTAGCCGGCTCGAGCAGTTTCGAGTTGACTAGATCTTCTGATGGTTTTAGGAGAGTTCTGGTCAAGCCGACTCGAGCCTTTTTAGGGCTACTTGAGTCGACTGAAATTTCACGCTGATGTGTTTTGCCTTGGGTTATGAACCCTTCACCGAACCATTTTACCTTTTCATTGTCTTCTCTAATGGGTCATTCATCTCCAAAACCTGTTCCAAAGACTTCCTTCTCCCCTCCAAGGACTCCAATCTTCTAATTTTCCATCTTTCCTAGCAATGGCACCCAAGTGTGCGACAGGTAAATGCTCTGTTAGGGTTGCTCCAACTATTGAAAAGGAAAGAAAATCCAAAAAGAGGCAAGAAGAGCCAAGTAGCACCATCCACAATGAAGAATTTGCAGAGGATGCCACAAGAGATGCTCCTACCACTCCTAGCCATGTGCCTTCAATGTCTACGCATTCGGTAACCTCCGACCACCGTATTAATTTTGAGTTTATTAAAGGCATTGGTTTAAAAATAGGAGATTTAATCGAAGATCAAGGGTGGAGAAAATTTTGTTTCTTTGAATGAGAAGACCTATCCCACTTTGGTTAGAAGTTTTTATGAAAACTTAAGGTTGGGAACTAATCATGTGGAGTCCACTATTAAAGGAAAGAGGATAACAGTCAATGAGGAATTTCTACAAGGGATATTGGACTTACCTTCAGAGGAAGTAAAGTTTTTAGTAACTGACAATAGAGAGAAGACTCTGAGGACTATACTGAACAAAGAAGATGTTGGAGGTATTGGTACAGTTTTTGCTAACACCCTGTCATTGGAAATGAGATTGCTTCATAATTTTATTTGTAAAATTTTCTTGCAAAGAACCGGTAGATTCAATTGGGTAAGTGAAAGAGATTTATGCCTCATGGAGCACATCTTAGAGAGAAATCCTGTCAATCTTCCATACATTATAATCATGCAAATGAAAGAAACTGTTCGAAAGGCTAAATCATGTCTACCATATGGAATGATGCTTACCCTCTTGTTTAAATCTAATAGAGTCAGTTTGGATGGTGAGGATGGATTAGAATTGTATCACACAGATGTTTACACATCCAAAACTCTAGAGAGAATAGGATACTTCCAAGTGGAAGGAGTATGGAGAAAGAAAGGCACAAATGAAAGGGCTATAGGCAGCTCAAGTAGTAGTGAAGAAGTAGAAGAGGAAGAAAATATAGAAGCAACTAGAACTTTTTCTACACCAGTACCTGAGCATGAGTCACTTGTATCCGAGCCTGTTGCCACTGAGGAGACTAGAGCACCTTCTCCTATGTTTGATATGCCTGCAGCAGAGTTTGACTTGCCTGCACCAGAGTTTGACTTGCTTGCAGCTAATGTTCCTTTACCTGACTATCCTACTGTAGCACCACAACCTCCTATCCTTCATGTTCAGATTGAAGAATAGATGAGAAGCTTGACAGATTCATTGACAGGTACAATAACTTCTTTATTTAGTGATTTGAAATAGTCAGTGGACAGCAGATTGGACAGACTGGAAGAGCATGTGTCAAGTCTATAAGGAAAGGTTGAAGCTATGGAAGCTTCAAGATCAACTCCTCAGATAGAACTTCAACCAATTCTGAATTGTATCTCTTCAAGTTCTGAAGCAATTTTAAAATTTGTGAACACTGCACTAAATGAATATCAAACTTAATTGAAGGAACTTAGAGGCAAAGTGGGAACTATTGTTGATATAAGAAGTATGGCTGATGATTACACTAGAGGTATCGGGATCATCAGGTCAGAGCTTGGAAGACTTCGAGGATCAGCTGAAGCTTTTGCCAATGTCCAAGCCTCGAAGCTCATATCTATGCAGAAAGAAATTGGTGAGATGAAGGAGGCAGTAAACAAAGTGCCAGTTTGCCTTAAGGACTTGGAGCAACAGCTGGGAGCAATTTGGATGGAGATGGTGTCTATCTATGGCACTATCAAAAACTGGAGGTCACAGCTAGGACCAGACCATTGTATGATCCACCTCCCATTTCCACTAGGGCTCCTAGTACCTCTCATCACCCTAGGGCTCCTCCTCCTCATGCTTCATCTAGTCGATCACCTAGACCCACTTCTTGGCAAGGTGCCAATGTTCCCAGAGATGACTCAGAGTAGACATTTTGTAGTTTCAGTGCTTTTTGAATGCTTTTTGAAACTTTTGTAATGATTGATGTACTGAACACCTTTTTGATAGAAATGAAATGAACATCTTTTTGATCACTGTGTAATGTGTGTATATGTGTTATCTTGTTTACACTCTCTTCTTTTTAATAAGAATTCTCTCTCTAAGTTGAGAAAGTGAAATTATCTCAAACAAATCTTAAAACTTTCTCAATCTATTTAAAATTCTGAGCTTATCTGTTTAACCTTTTTGAATTGATGACAAAAAGGAGGAGAATCATAGAGTGCATGAAAGGAAAAGCTTAATGAATTGCAATAAAACTACTATAGTAAAGTAGACAGGGGGAGTTTTTAAGGCATTTCTGAATGATCTCTTGCATATTATTCTGTTAAAACGTTCAAATGAATGTTAAAGGGGGAGAAACTTAAAGAAAATTCATATTTTCTAGAAATTTTATAAAAAGGGGGAGATATATATGTTTAATTTACATGCTTCAATGATTACTATGATGCTCTCTACTTATTATATTTATCAGTGGATACTTAATGCTGCTTGATACATACAAGCAATCATTCTCTGATATTTGCAGTTTATGAATTTGACCTTGTGCATAACTGTATAGCACATATTGATATACATTTGAGATTATAGTTGATTTTCTGAATTATCAAACAAATGTAAATGCTTACATACTTGTGAATAGATTAGATTCTTTTCATGCCCAATGTTTTGTTATCATCAAAAAGGGGGAGATTGTTGACCCCTAAAGTGATTTTGATGATAACAAAACATTGGAGCATACATTTGGTTATCTAACAACTCTTCAAATGATTGACAAGTTTTTATAGGACTACATTGACATACTTTCTAAATCCTACAATCTTTAATGTGTTGTGTTGAGTTGTAAAGTATTTAGAATCTTGTAAAGAAGAACCCTACAAAAATTTCCTATTAAAATCAAGTTTAAGGGTTACTTCTAGTAGTCTTTTAAGCTTCAATTTTTCTTGAATTTATTGTAAGAAGTCCTTGAAGAAGACTTCAAAGCTTGGGTCAAGTGTTCTGGAAGTTTGAAGTTGATCTGGCTGAAGAACCACTTTCGAGCCGACTGGATGGAGGACCCAGCCGACTCTGGCACTGGCACAGGAAAGAAGTTCTTTGGCACAAAGATCCAGCCGACTGGCACCAAGGCCCAGCCGACTCGTCCAGAACATGGTTGAGAACGTTCTGAGATTCTCAGGAATTCGAGCTGACTGGAATTCAGCCTAGCCGACTCATCCAGAACTCGGTTGAGAATGGTCTGAGAGCCTTTGAGATTCTAGCCGACTGGGATTCAGCCCATCCGACTCATCCAGAGTAAGGTATTTTCTTAATTATAGAAGCTAGCCGACTGGCACTCAGCCCAGTCGACCCAAACTTGGTCCTAGCCAACTCAAAGTTTGTTCGAGCCGATTGGAATGACGGGGTCCCTCCAACAGCTAGTTCCAGTTCTCAGTTTTTGAATTCCAATAGTGCTCCAACAATAACCTATCACCTCCCAATGGTTTACAACATTCAAAATCAAGGGAAGGCAGTTGAAATCTCTATAAATAAGGTATGAGAACATCTTTGAAGAGACTAATGAATTATTGAGCATTTATTGAATACTTATTGAAGTGAAGAGAGAGCACTAGAGCTTTAAAGTCTGCTTTCAAGCCTGCAACAACTCTTACCAAAAGCTTGAAGCATCTTTTGAGGAAAGCAAGGAAGCCATTGAAGTGCATTGAAGAGCATTCAGTGGATCTTCACTCGAGTTGCATTAGCAACCACCCAGACAACAGAGTTTGTCTTTATTATTGCTTGTTTATTCTATCTTTTAGAATATCTGGGTTATTGGTGAGACCGGTTGTAAAAACCAAATAGGTTTCTTTGGTGAGCCTTTAAAAACCAGAGTGTAAAGGTTTCTTTGGTGAGCCTATTTAAAAACCAAAGTGTAGAGGTTCTAGGTGAGCCTGTTGAAACCTAGAGTAGGTTTCTTTGGTGAGCCCTGTTTCAAAAACCAAAGTGTAGAGGTTGGGATTGTGAGCCTGTAAAACAATCCAACTGTATTCCGATTTGGGGGATATAGTAAAAATCTCGAGTGGTGAACTTGGATATTGGACGTATGAGCTGGGTTGCTCCGAACCACTATAAACCTGCTTTGTTTGTGTTGTGTTTGATTTACTTTTTAGCTTCTGCATTCATTCTCTAATTAACACAGCACCTAACCACTAAAAGGAATTACTTGTGCACATACTTGCAAAAATTTTGTAATTTTCAATTCACCCCCCTCTTGGGAAAAGCCACCTGGGCAACAAGAAGTTATTAAAAATTATGTCTATTGCCTCCTGGCTTGATTTTGATAAATAATAAAATACTTAAGTATATTTGAGTACTAATTGTATGTGTTAAAAGTATATTTATCAAAATAAGGTGCTCATCAAAGTTATAGTGTCGTAATGCTTGTCAGTTAGTTGAAAAAGTCATTTATGCTAATGGATTTTCAAGTTACATCAACTTTGAAACATAAGAAAGATTCTAAAGGACTCAAATTTTGAATTTGGACAAGTTTCAGCATTGTTTCATTCTAGTGTCGACTCATGGTGATTAAGTATCGACCCAGGTGTCGACTCACAGAATCTTGAGCTGATACACTAAAAATGTTTCAGCCAGCATGTAGAAGTGTCGACCATGAACAACCAAGTGTCGACTCATGGATAGTCAAGTGTCGACTCAAGGCCTGAGACCAAATAGAATACAGAACATACTGATTTCAGGATTTTGAATAAGTGTCGACTCACGAAGATGAAGTGTTGACTCAAGTGTCAACTCACCAGAAGAAGTGTCGATGCATCGGTGCATTCCAGAGAGCTTTAGAAGACTTATTTAAACTAGTATTGACTCAGGTGTCGAGTCATGGATTGAAGTGTCGACACTTGCAGGTCTGACAGCATAGTAACAGCTAATTTTTTGAAGGATATAGATATAAGTATCCCTCATACTTAAGATCATCATGATAACTTACAAGCAACTCACTACACTTTGATGTTGGACTATCTAGATTTTTAATCCAGTGATGGAAAGTTTCTCGGTGTAGTAAGTACTCGTAAAGTTGGTGTGTGGGTCAAGATGGAATTGACTACTCCAAAGGATTTGGAGATAATGCCTCGTCGTGTTTCAATATAGCAAAACCTTAGCTAGGGTAATTCTTATAAGGAGTCATAGGATTTGTAAGGTTGAGACACTATATGGATGAATTATTTAAGGGTTAGTAGTTTAACCCAAAAGTCATCTTGAGTATTGAGAGTCAAAGAGATATATTATATGGTAACCATATGCCAAAGGTTCTTAATGTTGCTTTGCAACTTTCGACATATCCGGACATTGGGTATCATTGCTAAATGATCACTTCGATTAGTACAAAAATTGTTTCTATGCTACCAGCTTAGCATTTGAATCTATGGTCATACATAATAGAAGTTCCTGACTAATCTGATGCTGATCAATGATTACAAATCATTTTTGGGTTTAATCACCAATATGATTGAAGATTAACCTTGAGTTGGCTCAATAGTGAGTCGACTCAAGGGTATATGCTATGAGTCAACTCATCATGTGATTTACTAAGAGTTGATAAATTTTGATAGGATTAATTAGTAATTGGATTTCTAATTAGCATAATTTGACTATGCAATGAGGATCGGATCAAGTTTAATTGAATTGGATTCAACTAGGTTGATCCAATTAGGTTATGAGATAACCTAATCACTTAGGAGGAATGATTCCTAATATGATCAGGACTTGGACTCAATTAGTTCCTAATTAGATTAGGATTTAGCTAAGGAGATTGAGTTCCTAATTTGATTTGGTTCACTCTTCTCTTTGGATCAAACCAAATGGGATTTGGTTTGAGTTCAAGTTGAGTCTAATTAGTTTGGATCATACTCATGCACTCAAAGCTTTAAGAGAATTCGAAATTTGAATTTTGAATTTAAGTTTTGATTTTGAATTTAATTTTGAATTTTGAATTCAAATGGGGATTTGAATTTGTATTTAATTTTGAATTTAAATTGGATTGGTTTTGATTTAAAAATTAAAACCACTTAATCTCATCTTAACCACATCCCAACCCCTTAACCTCCTAACTCCCTTTGGGCACCTCTTCTTAAAGAGGTTGATGGTGGGTGTGGGAGAAGGCTAAGGCTTATGAAAAGTATCTTCTGTTAAGTCTCAGGTGGTGCATCCAAAGCTCAAAGTGAGGCCAAGGTTTAGGTTTTGGTCTATTAGTCATGTTTCTACATGATGTGTCTAGGGCTAGGAGTGAGTCCGGGACAAGTCCTAGGTGTTAGGCTGTGTTTTTTGTCAGTCTGAACATTAGAGTCGACTTGTCTGGTACTCGAGTTGACTCGATGGTTAGCACTGCAGGGAGCTGTTGTGCGGTGGTCTGGATGAGTCGACTCTCTCAGGAAAGAGTCGACTCGTGTCTGTACATTATAGCACGATGTTCTAGATGAGCCGACTCATAGCCTGAGAGTCGACTCGTCTAGAGTATATCTACCAGCTTTGAGTCAACTTGTAGGATGTGAGCCGACTCGGATGTCGGGAATTCAAAATCTCAACGGTGCTAACCTAGGGAGTTTTTTGGGGGCTAGGTCTTATATGACCTAGATATATATGTATATGTGTGGACATTTTATAAGTCTTCTTGATGGCTGAATACAAGTATTGGAATCCCATTTTCTCTTAAGAATTTTTTACTTCTACTCTCTTCTCATCTACACTTTGCTATCAACCGAAATCCATCTAACTTTGAGAAACCTGTATCCTACCGCATTCACAGAGGATCGTTGGTAGAAGGTTGAACATGCCCCTGGACATTCCGTAGGGCAAGAGGGATCTCTTGGATAATTGGTATCCGAGAGCATTTGCCATGATAAATTGGTATCAGAGCAAGGGTTTTGGCATGGAAGAAGAAGGAAGATTTGTGCACTTCAGATTTCTGTAATACCAGGTTTCATTTAATCTTTGTCCTGTTTTTCTTCTATAGTAATCTCCAGAGTTAGGTGGAGGGTATCTCTTTTGTGGAAGGGGTGAAAGGAAAGGATTGGAAGGAAGGTTTTCCTGGTTTTGGTTTATAGAAATTATTTGAAGGGTGATTTGCTTGATTGTGTATGATGGCATCAAGTGGTTTTAAGGTGGATTTTGAAAAGTATGATGGCAAGGAAAACTTCACTCTATGGCAGCAAAGGGTTAAAGATTTGCTGGTTTAATATAAGATCTACAAGGTCTTGGTTAAAGAGAGACTGGAAAGATCAGTGTTGAAGATTGGAAAGAGTTAGAAGAGATTGCTTTCAGCACCATCAGGATGTGTCTAGCGGATCAGGTTTTGCCTGAGGTATGTACAGAGACCACGACAAAGGGGCTTTGGCTGAGACTGGAGAACACATGCATGGGGAAGAACATGACGAAAAAGCTATGGTTGAAGAAGTAGCTACACAGTCTGAGGATGCCTGAAGGAGGAGACCTCGTTGCTCATATTCTATTGACCCTACGATGATTTTGATGATAACCAAACATTGGAGCATGCATTTATTTTACTAACAACTCTTCAAGTGTGTTACGAATTTTTGTAGGATGATTCTAACACTCAATTACAAATCCTACATCCTTAGTTTTGGAAATGAGCTATATTGTAAGTGATTCATGTAAAAAAGAATCCAAAGAAAAGGTTAAGTAAAAATCAGGAAAATGGGTTACTTCTATATATGTTTAAAGCTTAAAATTCTTTAGAAATATGGTTCAAAGAGTTTGAAGGCATCTTCAGACTTTGAAGACTTGCTGGATGATTTCTGGAGAAAAACTGATAATTCACTGAAGAATTCATCCGAGCCGACTCGAAGAGAAGAGAGCCGACTCTGGCATATGGCACGCATGAAGATTTATGGCATGCAGATACCCGAGCCGACTCTAAGAGACCCAAGCCGACTCGTATAGAGTACCATTTTCTGAATCTGATAGGCGAGCCGACCCAAAGGAAGTTCGAGCTGACTCTATCATTCAGTCAGACATCCGAGTCGACCCTTCAGAAGTTCAAGCCGACTCCTCCAGAGTCCAGAAAAGTGTTCTGAGTGAAAAGCGAACTGAGTCAACTCTAATGAGAAAGAGCTGACTCTTCTAGACTAGATTTCTGAATTTCTGTGAATCTAAGCTGACTCAAAGTAAGGCAAGCCGACTCTTCCAGAGTAAGGAATCAAGTTATTGAGAAACTTAGCCGACTCAATTGAAGAGAGCCGACTGGATTAGAACTACTCTATGGATCTGAGCCGACTCGAGTAGATCTGAGCTGACTCAAAGATCGATTTCAGGCCTATAATGGCTAGTTCTAGAACTTGGAATTTGAATCCAAAAAGTGCTCCAATGGTCAAATGTCATATTCCAATGGTTTATAATGACTAAAATCATTTGAGAAGAGTACAAGACTACATATTTGAGGGATTTGAACTACTTTAAAAAGAAGGAATGAATATTTAATGCTTACTCGAGCTTGTGAGCAAGAGAGCACTAAAGATCATTCAAGATAGTCTTCAAGTTTTCACCAACTCATATCTGAAGCTTGAAGCATTTATTGAAGAAGTTGAAGAAGCCAACTAAGTGCATTGAGTGTAATCAAATGGGCTTCTCTTGAGCTGTTTCGACAACCATTCGATAAAATTTGTTTGTCATTCTATTGCTTTCTCATTACAATTCTTTTTGAATTGTTGGGTTATTGGTGAGCCCAATTTAAAAACCAATAAGGTTCTTGGTTAGCCTATGTTAAAACCAAGTGTTGGGTTCTTGGTGATCCTGTTAAAATCAAGTGTTAGGTTCTTGGTGATCCTGTTAAAACCAAGTGTTAGGTTTCTTTGGTAGCCCAGTTTAAAAATCAAAGTGTAGAGGTTTGGATTGTGAGCCTTTTAAAATAATCTGACTGTATTCCAGTGGGGGACATAGTGAAAATCCCAAGTGGTAGTCTTGGATAGTGGATGTAGGAGCTGGGTTGCTCTGAACCACTATAAAATTTCCTGTGTTTGTGTTGTGCATTCTTTTTATATCTTGCTTCTACTTTTAATTATTTCAATCACAGCACTTAGCACTTCTAGGAATTTTCAAAGAGCACATAATTGCTTAAACTTTTTAAATTTCCAATTCACCTCCCTATTGGGAAAGCCACTTGGGCAACAACTGGTATCAGAGCAGCGTCTCTTAATACATTTAAAGTAAAGATTGATGGCTTATCCCATAAGTACATCTTTGGCCGAAGGCTAATCTACCAATATACCTCCACTCTTCACGGGAATAAATTATTCCTATTGGAAAGCTAGAATGAAAATATATATTCATGCTATCGATTTTCTATCAGAGAAGGTCATTCTAAAAAGGCCACATATTCCCATGATCAAAATTAATGGCATGGATGTCCCAAAGCCTGAAGAGGACTGGGATGAACATGACATAAAGATGGGGGAATTAAATGCCAAAGCCATGAATCTATTATACTGTGCTTTGGATGCTAACAAGTTCAATCGAATTTCCACTTGCTCTTTTACAAAAAAAATTTGGGACAAACTCGAAGTGATTCATGAAGGAACTTTCCATGTGAAGACTTCGAAAATTAATCTTCTCGTACACAGTTACGAACTTTTTAAAATGGAACCAACTAAAACTATCTCTACCATGTTTACTTGCTTTACAAATATTATTAATGGTTTGAAAAGTCTTGGCAGGGTTTATTCAAATGTTAATCTAATACAGAAGATTCTCAGATCACTTTCGGACAAGTGGGGTCTCAAAGTGACTGCCATCCAGGAAGCAAAAGACTAAATGCCTTACCTCTGGATGTATTAATGGGTTCACTCATTATACATGAACTAGCCATGCAGCATATGACTGATGATGATCAGAAGAAGAAGAAAATAATAGCCTTCAAAGCTACATTGGATTCAAAGAAAGATGAGAAATTGGAAGATGACTGCACCTCCTCCGAAGATGATCTAGAAGATGAGGATATTGCTATGGTCATGAGGACATTTAGAAGGTTTATGGGAAAGAAGAAAAGAAGATACTATAGAAAATCTCATAAACGAGGTGAGCACTCCAAGGACAAGGATAGAGAAAAAGACAGAGAACAGATGCCCAGGTGTTATGAATGTAAGAAACCAGGGCATATTCGTCCTGACTGTCCTTTGTTAAAGAAATCTTTCAAGAAGAAGAAAAAGAAAGCTATGATTGCTACATGGAGTGACAATGAGGAGTCGACTTCATCTGAAGAAGAAGAGACCATGAGAACTGCTAACTTATGTCTAATGGATTTTGAAGACGAGGTGACATCCCCCGAACCTCAATTAGAATTTACTTTTGATGAATTGAATTTTGCTTTTCATGATCTACTATCTGAATTCAGAAAGGTGGAGTAAAGATAAGAACTTTAAAGAATATCAATGATTCTTTACAAAAGGAGAAAGAAGAGTTTCGGAAAAGAATAATCTATTGCAAAAGAATTTACATGTCTTTTCTAAAAAATACAAAGCTTTGAAAACTGAAAACAATGCATGTCTTGACAAGAACAAAGCTTTAACTGTTGAAAATAATGACTTGAAAAAGGAGGTTGAAAAACTTAAGCCACTAGTTAAAAAACTAACCTTATCTTTAAATAAGCTTGAGTTAATTTTAAAAGATCAAAGAATTTCTAGAAACAAAGCTGTAATTGGTTTCAATTCTTCAATTTCAAATGGAATTTCAGCTACTACTTTTGTGATACCAAAAGCTTATGTTCCAAAATCAATATCTCAAGAAGCTTTTGTATCTAATCCTTCTGCATCCATTTCTAAAGCTACAATGTATGTACCTAAGAATTTAGATAAAAAATCTTTTATAAGAAAAAGTTTTACATCTACATCAACATCTAGAACTTCAATTCGTACATCTTTTCATAATTCTAGAATTACATGTTATGCATGTCATGGAGTTGGACATAAATTCTTTCAATGTAATTCAGTAAAAAAAATGTATATTCTAAGAATAGAATTAAAAGAATTTGAGTTCCTAAAGGAACCATCTCTGATAACCTGCAAGGATCCAAGTTAGCTTGGGTACCTAAAAGAACTTCTTGATTGTCTTGCAGGAATGTTTTGCAGCCCAAAAATTGAAAAAAAGATGGTATCTCGATAGTGGCTGTTCAAGGCATATAACGGGTGACAAGGATCAATTTATCATCCTAGAGATGAAAGAATGAGGTATGGTTACTTTTGGAGATAATGGCAATGAAAAAATAATCGGAATTGATAAGATCAAAATAACCCCCTATACTTTCATTGAAAATGTATTGCTAGTAGACAAATTGAAGCATAACTTGTTAAGCATTAGTCAATTATATGATAAAGGCTTCAAGGTTGTCTTTGAATCATCTATGTGTATTGTAACAAACTCTCTTGATTCTAGCAGCAAGTTCATTGGACATAGACTTAAAAATATTTATATAGTAGACCTTAATGATCTTGCCATGTCTAGTAGTTCCAGTCTAGTTGCAATGAATGCTAAGACCAAGGAGTTTTGCTTACTTTGGCATAGACGATTAGGTCATGCTAGCATGCATACTATTGCCAAGCTAATTTCCAAGAATCTAGTTAGTGGCATGCCTAAATTTAAAGTATATCTTAATCATGTTTGCAATGCATGCCAAATGGGCAAACAAACTAGGAGAAGTTTTAAATCTAAGAATATGATTTCAACTATTAGACCACTTGAGCTACTTCACATGGACTTATTTGGACCAACTAGGATCACAAGCCTAGGTGGTATGAAATATGCACTTATGATAGTAGATGATCTCTCTAGATTTACTTGGATTTTGTTTATTGCTCATAAAGATGAAACTTTTAAAGTCTTTCAAAAATTTCACAAAAAAAGTTTCTAATCAGAAAAATATTTCAATAGTTTCAATTAGGAGTAATCATGGCACGAAATTTGAAAATCAATTTTTTGATGATTATTGCATAGAAAATGGCATTGATCACAACTTCTCCGCTCCTAGGACACCGCAACAAAATAGTGTCGTAGAGAGAAAAAATAGGACTCTGGAAGAGATGGCCCGAACAATATTATGTGAAGGCAATCTTCTAAGGTACTTTTGGACAGAAGCGGTGAACACTGCTTGTTATAGCTTGAATCGCATTTTGATTCGTCCTATTTTGAAGAAAACCCCCTATGAGCTTTGGAATGAAAAGAAATCCAATATTAATTACCTTTATGTATTTGGTTGTAAATGCTTTGTGCTTAATAATGATAAAGATAATCTAGGAAAGTTTGATGCTAAATCTGATGAAGCAATTTTTCTTGGTTATTCATTACATAGCAAAGCATATAGAGTATTTAATAAAAAAACTCTTACTGTAGAAGAATCTATGCATGTTATTTTTGATGAAACTTTTCCCTCACCTTCTAAGAAAGAAGAGTGCATAGACAATAATGCAGGTACAATTCAAAAAGAAATGGAAGATATGAGTATACAAGAAAGACCAACTCAAGAAGGAGAAGAAACAATAAGTAAGGATCATGCTGATCTACCAAAGGAATGGAGGTATGTAACTTCTCATCCAAGAGATTTAATTATTGGTGATCCTTCACAAGGTATTAGGACTAGGTCATCACTTAGAGATGCACATGACTACCTAGCCTTTGTGTCATAAATAGAATCTCATATCTTAGAAGAAGCTGAATCTGACCTTAATTGGATGATGGACATGCATGAAGAACTGAATCAGTTTAAAAGAAATAAGGTATGGACTTTAGTTGAAACACCATCAGACCATCTCATCATAGGAACCAAATGGGTCTATAAAAACAAATTAGATAAACAAGGCAATATAATTAGAAATAAAGCTAGATTAGTGGCTAAGAAATATAACCAAGAAGAAGGTATAGATTTTGATTAAACATATGCACCTATAGCAAGACTAGAAGTTATTAGATTACTTCTTGCATTTGCTTGCTACATGAATTTCAAACTTTTTTAAATGGATGTAAAAAGTGCATTCATGAATGGTTTTATATCTAAACAAGTTTTTGTAGAATAGGCACCAGGTTTTGAAAGTCATGCTTTTCCAAATCATGTTTTTAAACTCAATAAAGTATTGTATGGTTTGAAACAAGCACCTAGAGCCTGGTATGATAGACTTAGCACTTTCTTGATTGAAAATGATTTCACAAGAGAAAATATTGATAAAACTCTTTTCATTAAGAAGAAGGATAATGATTTATTAGTTATACAGATTTATGTTGATGATATTATATTTGGTGCAACTAATGAAACTCTTTGTAGAGAATTTTCTAAGTTAATGCAAGGAGAATTTGAAATGAGCCTAATGGATGAACTTAACTACTTCCTTGGACTTCAAGTGAAACAAACAAAGGAAGGAATCTTCATTAACCAAGCCAAATATACCAAAGAAATTATCAAAAAGTTTGGTATGGAGTCAAGCAAACAAATGAGCACACCCATGAGCCCAACCTGCAGATTGGATAAAGATGAAGATGGATCCAACATTGATCAAAAACTCTATCGAGGTATGATTGGATCATTACTATACTTAACTGCAAGTAGACCTGATATCTTATTTAGCGTATGTGTATGTGCTAGATTCCAATCTAATCCTAAATAATCATATGTGCTTGCTGTTAAAAAAATCATAAGATATCTGAAAGGAACAAGCAATCTAGGTCTATGATTTTCAAAACATTCTTCATTGAATTTGATTGGATTTTCGGATGCTGACTATGCTGGTTGTGAAATTAATAGAAAAAGTACTAGCGACACATGCCAATTTCTAGGAGTGAATTTAATCTCATGGTACTATAAGAAACAAAACTCGGTAGCATTATCTACTACTGAGGCAGAGTATGTTGCTGCAGGGAGTTGTTGTGCATAAGTGTTATGGATTAAACAACAACTAGAAGACTTTGGTGTTACACAATCTAAAATTTCTATCAAATGTGATAACACAAATGCTATAAATTTAACTAAGAATCCAATTCAGCATTCAAGAACTAAATACATAGAGATTAGACACCATTTTATTAGAGATCATGTTTTGAATGGTGACATTGAACTATAATTCATCTCTACTAAAAACCAACTTGCTAACATTTTCACTAAGCCACTCAACCAAGATAGATTTGAGATGATTAAAGGAGAATTAGGTCTTTGTGATCCCTTCTAGATTTTTCAAATATAATCCCTTCAAAATTAAGGAGAAATTATCTAGAAAATCTCCTACATCAATTCAATCTCTTTGAGCATCTCTCCATGAGATTTTCCTGAATTCATTTTCATTTTTGATCAATTTCAACTTTTATGAAAAGTTTCTGTTCGAATCGACTTGAGCAATTATGCTCAGGTCAAGCCGACTCGAATCTCTGATGTTTCTAGTTTTGCTCTGGTCAAGCTGACTCAGGTAATTTTAGGGTTAGCCGAGCTGACTCAGATATCGGGCAAACATTTTTTTTAATAGAGTCGAGTAACCTACTCCGAGCTTTCATGCTTTTTATTTTCGCTCTAAACCTTACCATTCATCTCGATCTCTCCCATTCCTCCAAAATCCTTCCTTCTAAGTTCCAATCCTTCAATTACTCCCAAATCTAGGTAATGGCACTTAAAAGGGATATCAAAAAATGCTCTCAAAGGATTGTTCCCACTGCTGAGATAGAAAGAAGGACAAAGCATCGGCAAGAAGAGCTGACTCAAGCAGTGGAAAGAAAAGAATAGAGGGAAGAAGAAGAAAGAGGACTAGCTGCTGCCACCACCTCTCCAAGGCAAGTAATTTCCATGTTCAATCGCCCAGTTACCAGTGGTAGAAGAATTATTTTCACTTTTTTGAAAGAATTAGGGCTGAAAATTGGAGATTCCATTGAAGAATTAGGGTGGGGATTCTTTTGTTCATTAAATGTGCCTACTTATCCAAAATTAGTGAGAGCATTCTATGAAAATTTGAAGCTTGAAGCTAATCATATAGAATTCACAGTGAACAGAAAGAGGGTAATTGTCACTGAAGAGAGACTAAGCAGCCTGCTAGAAATGCCAGCAGAAGGGTCAAAGCATTTGGTACTAAAGGACCGAGAGAAAACCCTAAGAACCATACTGAACAGGGAAGATATTAATGGGGTTGGAACAGTCATGGCAAACACTCTCTCACTAAAAATGAGGTTGCTCCACAATTTTATCAGTCAGATCTTTCTTCCGAGGACAGGAAGATTCGATTGGATTAGCGAGAGAGATTTGTGTTTCATGAAGCATATCATTGAGGGGGAGGCCCTCAATTTACCAAGTATAATGATTATGCAGATGAGGGAAGTAGTTAGAAAGGTTAAACCCTATTTGCCATATGGCATGGTGCTAACACTACTATTCGGAGCCTCCATAATCAATCTTGAAGGGGAAGATGGAAGACCTCTTCATCCTACTGATACTTATTCCTCCAAGACTTTACAGCACATGGGTTATGAATTTAGTGGAGGATTCTAGAAACAGAAAGGGTCTGATGCAAGAGCCATAGGAGCTTCTAGCAAAGAGGATGATGATGATGATGATGAGAGTGCAGAAATACCTAGAGAGATCACTTCTGATACTGCTGCACCCTCTACATTGGAGCCTTTAGAGCATGTCATTGATGTACCTATTACTGAGGCTGTTTCGCCTGAGCCAGCTGCACATGAGGCTATGGGGACTTTGCCTACTGAGGAGGGGTGTCATAGGATCTCTCCTTCACTTGTTTCTCCATGTATACCTTCATCTCCATTAGCTCCACCTGCTCCATCAGTTTCAGAATCTATTCCAGGACCATCTACTTTTTCTGTTACAATGACTCAGGAGTTCATTGCCGAGTAGATGAGAGGACTTGTAGATACACTGACCTGCTCTTTGACTAGTATGTTTGGCAAGCTTCTCTAGTTAGTGGACACTAGATTAGACCTGCTCAGCACTGAGGTCAGAGAGCTTTGCACTAGAGTTGACTCACTTGAGTCATCTAGACCTGCCTCTCAGCTTGACACATAGCCCTTAGCAGCTACACTCCAATCTACCTCTGAAACTATAAAAAGATCAGTTGAACAAAGCATAGAAGAATTCAGAACAGAGCTGAGGGAGTTAAGATTCAGAATGGGAGGTATGGAACAAGGCAAAAGAATGGAGGAGGACTACACCAAGGGCATAGGGATCTTCGGTCTAAGTTTGGAAGACTTAGAGATTCTGCTGAAGCATTTGCGAATGCCCAAGCTGCTGAACTAATTGAACTAAACACTGAGGTGAAGAAGCTTAATGAAGAGATAAATATGGTTCAATTTCAACTTGATCAGCTCTCCACCACTATCATTTCAACATTTGCCTCTCCTAGACCTCGGCCTGTACCTAGACCTCAACCTGGACCTATCTCTACTCCACACCCTAGGTAACTAGCTCCTCATCTTAGGCCCCAAGATTTTAAGCCATACTATGTGGAGCCAATAGCCTCAATGCCTTCTTTTGGACCATCTTTTGTACCACCTTTTAGGCCATCCACTTGTACTAAGGTAGATATACCTAGTGATAGTGATTAGACAAATATTATCAACTTTTATAATTTGTAATAAAAATTTTATGAATGCAATGAATACATTTTTGGCATATCTTCTGTGTATGAATTGAGCTTGTGCAATACCCTCAAAATGAATTTTAATTAGAAAATTAAAGTTGAGAAGAGAAAGTGAAATTATCTCAAATAAAAATTATCAACTTTCTCTTTCTATTATGAAAATTGAGCTTTGAAAAATCAATTAAACATCTTTTTAATTGCTGACAAAAAGGGCGAGAATGTTTAGAAATGCATGAAAAAGAAAGAAAGTAGAAGAGAGAATAAATATGAAAGAAAAAGGGGGAGAAAACTTGTTGAAACTCATCTTTAGTTCATGATCTATGCTCTCAAAACTTGCAAACTTATCTTGAAGATCTTAAAGCATTAACTCTGATACTTTTCAACTCTAATACATTTATGATACTTTGCAAAATTGAGTCTTGATACTTTGCATACATTAATAGCTCTGATACTTTGTGAAAGTGCTAGTCTTAACACTCTGATACATATAAAAGCACTGACACTGATACTGTATAGTTTGTTTTTCACAAAAAGCTCTAATACTTACTTGTAAATACAATTAGCTCTGATACATGTTAATGCTCACTTTCAAATTTAGTTATACATGTAATTGTAAAGAATTTTTCATGCCCAGTGTTTTATCATCATTAAAAATGGGGATATTGTTGACCCCATAAGTGATTTTGATGATAACCAAACATTGGAGCATGCATTTATTTTACTAACAACTCTTCAAGTGTGTTACAAGTTTTTGTAGGATGATTCTAATGCTCAATTACAACTCCTACATCCTTAGTTTTGGAAATGAGTTGTGTTGTAAGTGATTCATGTAAAGAAAAACCCAAAAAAAAGGTTAAGTAAAAATCATGAAAATGGGTTACTTCTAGATGTGTTTCAAGCTTAAATTTTCTTAGAAATATGGTTCAAAGAGTTGAAGGCATCTTGAGACTTGAAGACTTGCTGGATGATTTCTGGAGAAAAACTGATAATTCATTGAAGAATTCATCCGAGCCAACTCGAAGAGAAGAGAGCCGACTCTGACACATGACATGCATGAAGATTTCTAGCACGCAGATACCCGAGCCAACTCTAAGAGACCCGAGCTGACTTGTCTAGAGTATAATTTCCTAAATCAGACAAGCGAGCCAATCCAAAGGAAGTCTGAGCCAACTCTATCATTCAGTCAGACATCCAAGTTGATCCTTCAGAAGTTCAAGTCGACTCCTCCAGAGTCCAGAAAAAGAGTTCTGAGTGAATAGCCAACTGACTCTAATGAGAAAAAACCGACTCTTCCAAACTAGATTTCTGAACACCTGTGAATCCGAGCCAACTCGAAGTAAGTTGAGCCGACTCTTCTAGAGTAAGAAATCAAGCTACTAAGAAACCTAGCTAACTCAATTGAAGAGAGCTGACTGGACCAGAACTACTCTGTGGATCCAAGCTAACTCGAGTAAATTCGAGCTGACTTGAAGATCGATTTCAGGCCTATAATGGCTAGTTTTAGAATTTGGAATTTGAATCCAAAATGTGCTTCAATGGTCAAATATCGTATCCCAATGGTCTATAATGACTAAAATCATCTGAGAAGAGTACAAGACTATATATTTGAGGGATTTGAACTAATTTTAAAAAGGAATGAATATTTAATGCTTACTTGAGCTTGTGAGCAAGAGAGCACTAAAGATCATTCAAGATAGTCTTCAAGTCTTCACCAACTCACACTAAAGCTTGAAGCATTTATTGAAGAAGTTGAAGAAACCAACGAAGTGCATTGAAGTGCAATTAATTAGGCTTCTCTTGAGCTGTATCGGCAACCATCCAATAAAATTTGTTTGTCATTCTGTTGCTTTCTCTTTACAATTCTTTTTGAATTATTGGGTTATTGGTGAGCCCAGTTTAAAAACCAAGTAGGTTCTTGGTTAGCTTGTGTTAAAATCAAGTGTTGGGTTCTTGGTGATCCTGTTAAAACCAAGTGTTCGGTTCTTGGTGATCCTATTAAAACCAAGTGTTGGGTTCTTGGTGATCCTGTTAAAACCAAGTGTTGGGTTTAAAAATCAAAGTGTAGAGGTTTAGATTATGAGCCTTTTAAAATAATCCGATTATATTCCAGTGGGGGATATAATAAGAATTCCAAGTGCTAGTCTTGGATTGTGGATGTAGGAGATGGGTTGCTCCGAATCACTATAACATTTCTTGTGTTTGTGTTGTGCATTCTTTTTATATCTTGCTTTTGCTTTTAATTATTTCAATCACAATACTTAACACTTCTTGGAATTTTCAAAGAGCACATAATTGTTTAAACTTTTTAAATTTTCAATTCATCCCCTCTTGGAAAAGCTACCTGGGCAACACATTCAAAGATTCAATCAGGTATGTTCTGAGGTTATGAGTCTGGATATGAAGATTGATGAGAAGGATCGGGCATTGTTGTTGTTATGTTCACTCCCAGGATCATATGATGGCCTTATAACAATCTTGGTATATGGGAAGGAAACCCTGAACTTTGAAAAGGTTGTTGGAGTGCTCAGGTCAAATGAGCAAAGGGAGAAGATCTGCAAAGGAAATCCTAACTCAGAGGTATTTGAAATGAGCAAAGGGAGAAGATCTGCAAAGGAAATCCTAACTCAGAGGTATTTGTTATGAATGGAAGGTAGGGGAGACCCAAGAAAAGAGTTTGGGGGAAGTCAAAGGGTAGATCTTAGTCTCGAAGCAGTCAAAAGGGCTGGAAGTGTTATAAGTATCACCAGCCAGGTCATCTAAAGAGAAATTGTCCTCTCTAGAAATTAGAGATAGGGAAAGCCATCATAAGTGGTGCCAAAGCATCTAAAGGCGGTGGTGAAGATATACTGGTAGCTTCAGATGGTTCTATAGATTGGGACAATACTTTTTCATTGGATTCAACATGTTCTTTTCACTATACCTCACATCGGGAGTGGTTTAATACCTATGATAGGTCAGATGGAGGTAGTGTAAGCCTTGGTGATGATCACCCTTTTTTGGTAGCTGGAGTTGGCACTATCAGGGTGAGGATGTATGATGGAGTGATAAGGACTCTATCAAATGTTAAACATGTACCAGAATTGAAGAAGAACTTGGTTTCTTTGGGTTACTTGGAGAAGCAGGGTTATGCTTTCAGTTGCCAGTCTGGTAGTAGATGTTTAATGATGGGGGACTAACTAGATGCGAAGATGAAGAATGATGCAAGTGATTTGTTGGTTTTGTGATTTTTAAGTTTTAAGATTTTTTTAGGAATCCTGAAAACAAATAGGAGTAGATATAGGATCTATACTAACAAGAACCTCAAGCAAGCAAGTAGTCCCTAAGCAATGATAAAGAGAGGACCTCAGGATTAAGAAACTCCGTAGGACTTAGCTCTCAGAACAATATCGACTTAGGAGTCCAGGGAGGCAAACCTCAAAGATTTGAAGCGCCCGATGCCGAGATCACTCACTCTCGCAGATGCAGCCTGGATGATCGAGCGTTCAACCCGTGGATGCGTCGGCTCGCTGTCCGAAGGTCTCGATGGCAAGGGCAACCGACTCTGTGTTCGTGTCACCTGGAGGACCTGCGAGCATTCAAAGAAGAAGAGTTAGGTTTTGATCAAAGAGAAGGCGAATAGAGAAAGGGATGAAAGTTGAAGTGGTGATGGTGGAGTTCTTCTGGCTAAGTGCCTGGTTGGATGATCTCGATGGGCTCCAATTCAAAGTTGGAGGATGGAGTTGCGGAAGTGACGGTAACTTGAGGCCTCACACCTCTCGACGCCCGAAGGCAAAGGTGCTCCCTCACGGAGATCGACGTTCCTAGTGAACGAAGGCAACTAAAGAGAAATTGGATCTCAAAAAACTTGGTTTTTCATTCATCAAAGATTAAAAATTACAAAGGAGGTGTAAGGTCCTTTTTATAGGCACCTTAGGACCCCATTTGAAATTCAAATGAAAATACAAGTCCTCTTTGAAGAGGCGCCCAAAAAAATTTCAGATTTCTCTCCCTTTGGCCAACCTTGACTTTGGATTTTATTGGGCTTGACTTGAGGCTTGGAAGAGGGATCTTGGTGCCCTTGACTTGGTAGGTGGAGTTCTTATTTTGGAAGAAGACTTGAAGTAGGGCTCGTAGCAAGGCAAGTGTTCTCCTTCTTTCCTTGGTTGTGCATCCATCTTTGGAACAAGGCAAGATGTGGGGAGTGGGAGGTGGAGGCGCCCATGGATTCTTGCCTTCCTTCCATAGTTGTTCATGTAGTTTGGGAAGAAAGCTTGATTGGAGGGCTTGAAGCAAGGGATTGAATTCCAAACCTTAACTCCCATTTGACTTTCCCTTGGCCGACCACCCATATGTAGAAACTAGCTTGATGTGGGGGAGGGAAAGAGGGAGTGTATCATGTATTGTGTCCCCCCTTTAGGCGTCCAAGAAGAAATGTGTGCTGCCCACATGGCAAGTTGTCATGGCGCCACATAGGATGAAAAGGTGGGCCCTGAGCTGAGTTGGATTCCTTCCTGACTTGGCTCCAAAGAGACTAAATTTTAAGACCAATTCTTGCTTGGACCCATACTTCAAACTAACTCTGACTAGACTCAGAACAGGACACAATTGACTCACTATAGGACATAATTCGATCCAATTGGTCAAAGTACAGGACTAGACACAGATATAAGAGACTCAATTCAAAACTAAAGAAATTACAAGTTTTAGGCCTGAAGCCTTATTTCAAAACCTAAAAAAAAATGGAACCTTAATTGGACATCTACAGAGGGTTGAGGAGCCTTTGTCAGATTTTGGTGCCCACACCATTTAAGAATTACCAAGGGAGCTTTGGTGGTGATGAGAGGAAGAAGACCGAGCAATAATTTATATAAGATGGAAGGCTTAGTGGTGAATGATAGTGTAAAGGTACTTGTAGCGGCATGGGAGGAGTAATTAGAATATAAATTATGGCACTATCAGATGGGTCACCTGAGTGACCAAGGGCTCACGAAATTAAGTAGAAGAGAAAACATTCTAGTTCTGAAAAAGGATGGAGATGACCTGTGTGAGCCATGTATTTTTGGTAAACAGCATAAGGTAAATTTGCTGTTAGCACCAAACCAAGTGATGGAGTGCTGGATTTAGTGCACTCTGATGTATGGGGACTAGCTCCTGTATCATCTGGAGGTGGGGCAGGATACTTTGTCACTTTCATTGATGACTACTCAAGGAAGGTGTGGATTTATCTGATGAGAGAAAAATTAGAGGTGTTTGCCCGGTTCAAAGCCTGGAGAGCTAAGGTAGAAAAGGAGACAGGAAGACATGTGAAGTGCCTTCGATCTGATAATGGAGGGGAGTACTCTAGTAAGGAGTTTAGGAGTTACTATGTGGAAAATGGGATCAAACATCATTACACAGTAAGGATGACCCCTTAGTAGAATGGTTTTGCGGAGAGGATGAACCGGACACTATTAGAGAAGGCTAGAAGGTAAGGCTGCAAACATCACTCTCGGTAACCTTTTGGGGTGATGCTATAACCATTTCATGTTTTCTTGTTAACAGGTCCCCTCACTACAAGCTGAATGGAAGATTCCTAGAAGAGGTTTAGAGTGGGAAGAAGGTGGAGCTTTGCCACCTCAAAGTGTTATCCGGCCTATGCACATGTGGAGGCAACCGAGAGAAATAAGTTGGACCCAAAATCAAAGAAGATGATTTTCATCGGGTATCCATGAGGAATCAAAGGTTATCTCTTGTGGGATCCTCAGTCTCAGAGGACAGTAATCAGTAGAGATGTCATTTTTGATGAGAGGAGCATCTTGGAGAGATCGGGGAGTATGGATGGAGGTGCAGCTGCAAAGGTGAACTATAGTGATCATCCTTTACAGGTGGGAGATAGACCTTCCACTTCTACTAATAGGGGTGTTTCAATTGAGGTGGAGTTAGGCAGGAGATATTCTTTAGTAGTGAAGGATCAATAAGGAGAGATAGCTGTACAGATAGAGGTACAAGAAAAGCCACACTTGACAGACCTATAGGACAGTTCAAGGAGAGTGGCACTACATAAGCCTTAGTGCATGATCCGAAAGCCGGTGCGATATGGCATGGATGAGACTATCTCTTATGCTCTCATCTTTGTCAATGGAGATCCAGAAACATTCATAGAGGCCATGGAAAGTCCTAATAAAGATTCATGGATGCAGGGTATGATGGAAGAGATGGAATCTCTCAAGAGGAATAAGACATGGTAGCTGGTTCATCTACCTATTGATGCTCGGGCAATTGGCTAAAAGTGGGTATTCACAAAGAAGATAATACCTTTAGAGCAAGGTGGAGTAAGATACAAAGAAAGGCTAGTAGCAAAAGGATACTCATAGAGGGAAGGAGTTGACTATACAGAGGTGTTCTCTCCTATTATGCACCATACTTCAATTTGGGTGTTGTTGTCTTTGGTGGCGGGACATGATATGGAATTGCAGCAGATGGATGTAAAAATAGCCTTCCTACATGGAATCTTGGAAGAGAAGATCTACATGAAGCAACCTGATGGCTTCATAAAGATTGGACAGGAGGACAAGGTATGTCTACTTCAGAGGTCACTGTATGGCCTGAAGCAGTCACCTCGATAGTGGTATCATAGATTTGCTACTTTTATTTTAAGCCTTGGATTTGTCAGGTGCGAACATGATGCTGTGTGTATGTGAAGGATGTGGATAATGATGATGCTCTATATCTACTTCTGTATATGGATGATATGCTGTTAGCTAGCAGAAGTATGAAGGCCGTAAAAGAGTTGAAGAAAGAATTATCTATAGAATTTGAGATGAAAGATTTGGGTCTAGCACAAAAAATCCTTGGAATGGAGATTTGTAGGAATAGAAGTAAGGGAATACTCCATTTATCACAAGGTAGTTATATCAGGAAGATACTTGAGAGGTTTGGGATGGAGAAGGATAAATCGACAGAGACACCTTTACCAGGGCATATTTCTCTCTCTAAAAATTAAAGCCCCTGACATATGAGGAGAGAGAGTACATGGAGAGAGTTCCATATGCAAATGTAGTGGGCAGTATTATGTATGCTATGGTGTGTTGCAAGCCAGACATAGCATATGCTGTAAGCCAGGTGAGCAGGTACATGTCTAATCCTGGGAAAGAACACTGGAAGGTATTGAAGTGGATCTTGAGGTATCTACAAGGAACTTAGAAACATGGACTGGTATTTGGTGGGCAGCAAGGAGGACAAGAGATGAATCTCAGGGAGATATATGGAGATTCGGGTCCTTTGGAAGTGTATGTGGATGCAAGTTATGCAGGTGATCTTGATACAATAAGGTCTACTACAGATTATCTCTTTTGCATATATGGTGGACCGGTTTCTTAGAGATCTACCCTTCAACCTATCACTGCTCTCTACAACAGAAGCTGAGTACATAGGTATTATAGAGGCTGCAAAGGAAGCACTGTGGCTTAGGAGGCTAATAGATGAAATGGGAGTGAAACAGTATATGGTGGTCCTGCACAGTGATAGCCAGAGTGCCATACATTTGACTCAAAACCTAGTCTATCACGCATGCACAAAGCATATAGATGTGAGGTACCACAGGATCAGGGAGCTGGTGGAGGAAGGAGAAGAAGTGGCACTAGTGAAGGTTCATACAAAGGAGAACCATGCTGATACACTCACAAAGGCTCTACCAAGAGAAAGTTTTCATTCATGTATGTGATTGATGGGTTTGAGGAATCTGGTATTGTTGTTTGAAGCCTTGGAGCACCAAGATAGAGATTGTTGAGTCTCAGGTGGTGCATCCAAGGCTCAAAGGGGGGCCAAGGTTTAGGTTTTGGTCTATTAGTCATGTTTCTACATGATGTGTCTAGGGCTAGGAGTGAGTCCGGGACAAGTCCTAGGTGTTAGGCTGTGTTTTTTGTTAGTCTGAACATTAGAGTCGACTCATCTGGTACTCGAGTCGACTTGGTGGTTGGCACTGCAGGGAGCTGTTGTACGGTGGTCTGGATGAGTAGGCTCTCTCAGGAAAGAGTCGGCTCGTGTCTGCAGATTGTAGCATGATATTCTGGATGAGCCGACTCATAGCCTGAGAGTCGACTCATCCAGAAGATGTCTACCAGCTTTGAGTCGACTCACAGGATACGAGCTGACTTGGATGTCGAGATTTCAGAATCCTAACGGTGCTAACCTGGAAAGTTTTTTGGGGGCTAGGTCTTGTATGACCTAGGTATATATATATATATATGTGTGTGGACATTTTGTAAGTCTTCTTGATGGCCGAATACAAGTATTGGAATCCCATTTTCTCCTAAGAAATTTTTACTTCTACTCATCTTCTCTTTGCTATCAACTGAAATCCATCTACCTTCGAGAAACCTATATCCTACCGCATCCATAGAGAATCGATGGTAGAAGGTTGAACATGCCCCTGGACATTCCACAGGGCAAGAGGGATCTCTCGGATAATTGGTATCCGAGAGTATTTGCCAAGACATCTTCCAATTAGAAATTCAGGTGGGACATGGGTTCTTTGGGTGTGAGAAAAATCAAGAGTGCAAGGGTTGCTTTGGGCATGGGATTCTAGTGCTTCACTAGGTTTGGGAAGAGAGTCTTCCATTCCTCCACCACATCCTCTCCTCCTAGGTGTTCTTCTTCATCTCTCGAAGCATCCTGGTGGTCTCAAGAAAAAGGTTAGATTAGCCCTCAAGGTCTTTGCAAGAAGCTAGCACTCCAAGATGATTGGTTAGCACGGGGCTTCATGTGGATCACCTGTAGAGGCCATATACATGTGTGGCTGGAGAGCCTTTAAACCATGATAATTAGCTACAGTGATCATCGACCCGTATAAAGATAATGAGTTCAGAACTCATTGATATCGTAGATATGATCTACAGTGTCGATCTTATAACAAAGATATGATTTTTGTTGCTTGATATTTTTGTTTCAGATTATTTATATACATTATTATTATGTCATGATCCTAGTGTATGTTGTTTTAAGATATTATCTAATGTATGATAGACTAATTAGATTAACTTTTAGTCTTCCACTATTGAAATTTTTTTAAAAAAATGAAATGCATGTATGGAACGGCTTGCCATTCCCTTCATACTATTCAAAAATTGCCATTCAGAATCTTTCTCTAGTGAGTTGTTCTCCATCTTGTATATATTTTTGCTTCACTATCTACCACTAATTATATGCCTCACTTTGTGTTGCCATGTCAGCAGATGATGCTAACTCATGTGTTGACCCCATAAGTGATTTTGATGATAACCAAACATTGGAGCATGTACATTTATTTCTGATAACTCTTCAAGTGTTTGACAAGTTTTTGTAGGGTGAATTTCATGTTCAAACTTCAACTCCTACTCTCATATTTTCTTGCTTGAGTTGTGTTGTATAAGTGTTATTGTAAAGAAGAACCCAATCAAAAATGCTAAGAAAACTCAACTAAAAGGGTTACTTCTATAAGCGTGTGTGCCTTAGATTTTGTTTTTGAGTTGGTTTGTGTGAAATTGTAAAAGAGTTGGTGAGAGTTTTCTTTAAGTTCAAATTATAAAAATCCTGAAGAAGACACTCGAACCGACCCCAAGAGAAGAAGAGCTGAATCTGCTTACTGGCATGCAGCAAGGATTCTGGAATGTAGCAATATGAGCTGACTTGATGGAAAGCGAGCTGACTCCAGGGAATCCGAGTCGACTGGAATCTGTCTGAGTCGATTCCTCTAGAGTCCATTTTCTGAAACTTTCTGAGAACAGCCAGGCGAGCCGACCCGAACCAGAAAGAGCCAACTCCGCCAGACCTAATTCTGACTACCTAAGAAAGTGGCTGACCCAAACTGCTTCGAGCCGACTCTTCCAGAGTAAGATTTTTTGAACCTGAGAAGAAGAGCCGACTCGAGTTGAAGAGATCCGACTCTTCGAGTTTAAGATTCAAGTTCGAGCCGACCCAAGCTGAAAAGAGCTGACTCGTCCAGAGTGTTGTTTTGCGCCCTGAGACATAGAGCCGACTACATTAAGGATTTGGCGACTCAACCCATCGACTCGAAGGATCCGAGCCGACTCGAAGGAATCCGAGCCAACTCGAATGTCGCTTCCAGGCATCTAACAGCTAGTTCCATATTTTATTTTTGAATGCTCAAAGGTGCTCCAATGATCAAAAATCATTCTCCAACAGTCTACAATGGCTAGAATTGGCTTGGGATGATGGAAGACTTTAAATTTGAAGGATTTGAACTTCCTTGAAGCAATTAATAAGAGAGTTCTTCAAAGAAAAGAGGCATCCATTGAATATTCTACCAACCAACAGCAAAAGAGTACAAGAGAATTAAAGTCAGTCTTCAAGTCTTCACCAACTATGATCTAAAGCTTGAAGCAACTTTGAGAAGAAGCCACTGAAGCCATTAAAGCTTATTCAAGTGCATTCAAGTGGACTTCCAACGAGCTGCACCGGCAACTATCTGATATCTTGAGTTTGTCATTTCTTGTTGCATTTATTTTCAATTCAATCTTTGAATTGTTGGGTTATTGGTGAGCCCGATTGAAAAATCAAATAGGTTCTTGGTGATCCTGTGAAAACCAAGTTGGGTTTCTTTGGTGAGCCTATTTAAAACCAAAGGGTATTGGGTTTTCTTTGGTGATCCCGTAAAACCAAAGTGTAAAGGTTTTGGATTATGATCCTGTAACACAATCCTACTATATTCGGATGTGAATATAGTGAAAATCCCAAGTGGTATCTTGGATAGTGGACATAGGAGCTGGGTTGCTTCGAACCACTATAAATTTGGTGTGTTTGTGTTGTGCTCTCTTGATTTTGTTTAGCTTTTGCATTCTATAACTTTATCACAGCACCTACCACTTGCAAAGGATTTTGAAATTGCACATTACTTGCTTAAGTTTTTTAAAGTCCCAATTCACCCCCCCTCTTAGGTAGCCACCTGGGCAACAACTAGTATCAGAGCGGTGTCTCTGAATATACTAGAGTAAAGATTGATGGCTCATCCCATGAGTACGTCCTTGGTGGAAGGCCAATCAACAAATAGACCTCCACTCTTCATTGGCACAAATTATGCATATTAGAAAGCTCTAATGAAGATTTATATTCAAGCTGTTGATTTTCAGTTGTGGAAGGTCATTCTAAAGGGTCCTTACATTCCCATGGTTAAAATTGATGGAGTGGACATTCCTAAACCTGAAGAGGATTAGGACGAACATGATATGAAGATGGGAGAGTTAAATGCCAAAGCCATGAATCTCTTATACTGTGCTTTGGATAGTAATGAGTTTAATTGAATTTCTATTTGCTTCTTGGTAAAAGAAATTTGGGATATACTCGAAGTGACCCATGAAGGAACTTCTCAAGTGAAGTCTTCTAAGATTAATCTTCTTGTACATGGTTACAAATTATTTAAGATGGAATCGAATGAAACTATATCTGCCATGTTTTCACGATTCACTGATATTATTAATGGCTTAAAAAGTCTTGGCAGGGTATATACCAATGCAGATCTAGTGTAGAAGATTCTAAGATCTCTTCCAGACAAGTGGGATCCGAAAGTGACTGCCATCCAGGAAGTAAAAGATTTGAACACCTTATTGCTGGATGAACTGTTAGGATCTCTCATCACACATGAACTAACCATGCATCACCGAACTGAAGATGATCAAAAGAAAAAGAGATCAATCACTTTTAAAGTTGCTATGGATTCCAAAAAGGGTGAAGAATCGAAAGAAGAAAGCTCCTCTACTGAAAGCAACATGGAAGACGAAGATGTTGCTATGGTCATTAGAAAATTTAGAAAGTTCTTGGGAAGAAAGAAAGGAAGATACTTTAGAAAATTTCACAAGAACAAAGAATTCAGTAAGGAGAAGGACAAGGAAAAGGACAAAAAAAAAGAAGTGCCCACCTGCTATGAATGCAAAAGACCAGGGTACATTAGACCAGACTGTCTGTTATTGAAAAAGGGATTTAAGAAGAAGAAAAAGAAAGTAATGGTAGCGACGTGGAGTGACAGCGAAGCGTCCTCATCCACTGAAGATGAAGAGGCTCCAAAATCTGCGAATCTTTGTTTAATGGGTCTCGAAAATGAGATATCATCCCCTAAGCTTCAAACTAAATTTACATATGATGAATTGAATTCTGCATTTCATGATTTACTCTTCGAATTCAAGAAAGCTGGGGTTAAAATTAAATCCTTGAAGAAACAAAACGATGTGTTATTAAAAGACAAGAATGAAATTGTTGAAAAGAACAATATTTTGCAAAGAGAATTGAACAATTTTTATGAAAATGCTATTGTTTTGAACAATGAAAAAAATGTTTTAAATAAGATAAATGATATTTTGGTTGCCGAAAATGTTGATCTAAAAAAGGAACCTGAAAAGCTTAAGTCTTTAGTAGAAAAATTAACTTTGAGTTCTAACAAGCTTGAGCTAATTTTGAAAGAACAAAAAGACTCTAAAAGTAAAGTTGGAATTGGATTTAATGCTTTAAGAGCTAAAGGGATTTCAGCAACAAAGTTTGTACCCTCAAAAGCTTCAGTTTCAAAATCTAAACTTGAAAGAGCTTTTTCATCAAAATCAATTTCAAATGGCTTGAAATATGTTCCTAAAAGTACTATACAAAAATCCTTCAATTCAAGTATTTCTGTTTCTACAACTACTATAGCCTCAAAGCATGCACCATTCAAAAATGACAAAATTATTTGTTATGCATGTCATAGATTTGGGCATAGATCTTTCCAATGCAATTCTTTGAAAAGTTCCATGTATAATGCATTGAAATATAGAACCATGTGGGTTCCAAAGGGAACCAGTTTTGCTAATCCGAAAGGACCCACGTTAGCTTGGGTACCTAAAATCACTCCTTGATTGTTTTGCAGCCCAAAAATTAAAGAAAAGATGGTATCTTGATAGCGGCTGTTCAAGGCATATGACGGATGACAAGGATCAGTTTATCATCCTACAAATGAAAGAAGGAGGATTGGTTACATTTGGAGATAATGGCAAAGAGAAAATAATCGGAATCAGTAAGATCAAATTAACCCCTTGCACTTTTATTGAAGATGTGCTGCTAGTAGATAAATTGAAGCATAATTTATTGAGCATTAATCAATTGTGTGACAAAGGCTTCAAAGTTATCTTTGAATCATCTATGTGTATAGTAACTAACTCTCTTGACTCTAGCAGCAAATTCATTGGCCATAGACTGGAAAATATCTATGTGGTAGATCTGAACGATCTAGCTATGTCTAGTAGTTCCAGTCTAGTAGCAATGAATACTAAGACCAAGGAGTCATGTTTATTATGGCATAGATGATTAGGTCACGCTAGCATGCATACTATTGCTAAATTAATCTTAAAGAATCTAGTTAGAGGTTTGCTATATTTTAAAGTTGATCTTAATTATGTTTGTGAGGCTTGTCAATTAGGCTAACAAATTAGGGAAAGTATTAAATCAAAACATATTATTTCAACAACCAAACCCCTTGAGCTACTTCATATGGACTTATTTGGACCAACTAGGACCACTAGTCTAGGAGGTATAAAATATGGCCTTGTGATTGTAGATGACTTTTCTAGATTCATATGGGTATTATTTATCGCACATAAAGATGAAACTTTTGATATATTTCAAAAATTTCACAAGAAAGTTTCAAATGAGAAAAATCTTTCCATTATTTCTATAAGAAGTGATCATGGAACTGAATTTCAAAATCAATTCTTTGATGAATATTGCACTGAGCACATCATTAATCACAACTTCTCCGCTCCAAGAACACCAAAACAGAATGGTGTTGTAGAGAGAAAGAATAGAACTTTGGAAGAATGGCAAGAACAATGTTATGTGAAGGTAATCTTCCAAGATACTTTTGGGTAGAAGCGGTGAACACTGCTTGTTACATACTAAACCGAGTTTTAATATGCCCAATTTCAAAGAAAACTCCCTATGAGCTTTGGAATGAAAGAAAATCCAATATAAATTATTTTCATGTATTTGGATGCAAATGCTTTGTGCTTAATAATGGTAAGGATAATCTAGGAAAATTTGATGCTAAATCTGATGAAGCCATTTTCCTTGGTTATTCACTACATAGCAAGGTATATAGGGTTTTTAATAAAAGGGCTCTCACTGTTGAAGAGTCAACGCATGTTATATTTGATGAAACTAACCCATCACCATCTAGAAAAGATGAGTGTATTGACAATGATGCAGGTACCATTCAAAAGGAGATGGAAGAACTAAGTATTCAAGAAAAATCAATTGAAGAAGGAGAAGAAATGGTAAGTAAGGATCATACTGATCTACCGACTGAATGGGGGTACGCTACTTCCCATCCTAAAGAATTAATTATTGATGATCCTTCTCAAGGTATAAGGACTAGGTCTGCACATAGGACTGCACATGATTACCTAGACTTTATATCTCAAATAGAGCCTCATACCTTAGAAGAAGCAGAAAATGACCCAAAGTGGATGATGGCCATGCATGATGAACTAAACCAAGTTGAAAGGAATAATGTATGGACACTAGTTAGTTGACCTACAAACCATCCAATAGTAGAAACCAAATGGATTTATAGGAACACGGTAGATGAAAATGGCAAGGTTATAAGGAATAAGGCAAAGCTGGTAGCAAATGATTTCAATCAAGAAAAGGACATCGATTTTGATGAAACTTATGATCTAGTAGCAAATCCAGAGAGCATTAGATTACCCCATGCATTTGCTTGCTACATGAACTTTAAACTATTTCAGATAAATTTCAAAAGTATTTTTAGTTCTGAACAAGTTTTTGTAAAATAGCCATCAGGTTTTGAAAATCTTGCTTTTCCAAATCATGTGTTTAAATTGATCAAAACTTTACATAGTTTGAAACAAGCATCTAGCACATGGCATGATAAAATAAGCATGTTGCTACTTGAAAATGATTTTAAAAGAGAAAATGTAGACGAAACTCTTTAAAGAAAATGATCTGATAGTTGTACAAATAATTCATTGATGATACTATCTTTGGTACAACTAATGAAGGTTTTCGTAAAGAATTTACTGAGTTAGTACAGGTTGAGTTTGAAGTAAACTTTATAGGTGAGCTCAACAACTTCCTTGGCTTACAAGTCAAACAACTGAAGAAAGGTATCTTTATAAGTCAAGCCAAGTACATCAAGGAATTAATCAAAAATTTGGCAAAGAGGCTAGCACACCAATGAGTTATATCTGCAAGTTAGACAAAGATAAAAATGGATCCAATGTTGATCAAACGCTATATAGAGGTATGTTCAGATCCCTTTTTATATTTGACAGCAAGTAGGCCTGATATCTTGTACTGTGTATGTGTTTTTCTCTCGAACTAAACACATTAAAATTAGGCACCATTTTATAAGAAAACATGTTTTGAACAATGTTATTATTCTTGAAAATGTACCTATTAAAAACCAACTTGCTGATATCTGTACAAAACCATTGAATTTAGACAAGTTTGAATTAATTAAAATTTTGAATTAGGATTATATGATCCCATCTAGAAGAATTCCCAAAACTCTAAGGATAATATATCTAGACAACCTTCTGGTCCAAATTCCAAACTTTTTGAGCTTTGATCAAATTCCAAAGAATATTTTTGTGCTTCCTCTGCTCGAGCTGACTCGAGCAGATGATTTGTTGATCGAGCTAACTCGGATGTCAAGTCGTTCCTTTTTAACTTGAGCCGTAGGGTTTTGTTTGTGACATTCTTACTTCCAAACCCTTGTCAACTCCCTCCAAAGAACTTTCCAAGTTTCTCTAACTTCCATAAAACTCCTTTAAACCCAATTTCCTTGGAATGGTGCCAAAGAGATCGGTTGGGAAGAAATCAGGGAGAAGTGATGTTGTAGCTCCACAGGAATGGAGAAGCAAATTCCATGAAGATAATGTTCCCCGAAATGAACCACAGTTTGAAGAGGAAGAAAGCCTAGTTTCTCCTAGCCAGCAAAGATCCCTAGGTATGAGACCAGTCATTACTGGCCGACGCATTCTTTTTGAATATCTTAAAGAAATCGGTTTTGTGATTGGGGATTTAATTGAGAATCAGGGTTGGAGAAATTTATGTTCATTGGATATTAAAACCTATCCAAATTTAGTCAAAATGTTCTACGAGAATCTGAGGTTTGGGGAGAATTTTATTGAGTCTACAGGTAAAGGAAAAAGAATAATCATTTCTACTGAGATTCTAGGAAGTATCATGGAAATGCCATTCGAAGGAATCGAGTATCTTGTACTAAAGGATAGATCCAAGGCTTTGCAAACTGTTTTGGAAAGAACTGAAATTGATGAGATTAGGATTCTTAAAGCAAGTATGCTATCAATTGAGATGAGGGTCCTACACAACTTCATTAGTCGTATTTTCTTACCTAGAACAGGTCGATTTAACTAGGTGAGTGAAAGAGATTTGTGCTTCATGGAACTCCTAATCACTGGTGAGAAAATCAATTTACCTGCAATTATGATTAGCCAGATGAAAGAGGCAATTAGGAAAGTCAAAACCTGCCTGCCATATGGAATGGTTCTCATAATCTTTTTTCAAAGAGCCAATGTTGAGTTGACAGGAGAAGATAATTGGGTATTACTTCACACTGACACCTACACAGCAAAGACCTTTCAAAGAATGGGGTACTTACTGACTGATGGTACCAGGAAGAAGAAGTCTGACTCTCCTACAATTGAAGAAACTGAAGAAGTCCAAGAATAGAGAGAAGAAGAGGCTGGTGAAGGCACAACTTCACACATCCCTGAGCCACAGCCACAGCAAGACTCTCCAGTTCAGATGGAGTTTGATACTTTCTTCCTAGATATTTCTATTTTTGGTTTGCCTGATAATCTTACAGCACTCCCACATTTGATCAGGCTACTGACATTCCAAGTCAAAGTCAAGCTACTACTGCCCCTAGTATGGATACTTCAATGATACAAGACTTCTTGGCATAACAGATGAACAATATGACTGAATCCATCAAGTCTTCAATGAGTGAAATGTTTGAAGTGTTTTAAAGATCTGTTGATAATAAGCTAAACCAGTTTGGAGAACAAATATACATTATAAAAGGAAGAATTGATACTCTTGAAATCTCCAAAACTGCATCTGGTATAAATGAAACTGATATCCAACCAATACTCTAATTAATAGCATCCAGTTCTGATTCAACCAAAAATTCAGTCACTCAAATCCTCAAAGCATATAGAACAGAAATGGACAACTTGAGGATCATAATGGGATCTCTTGAAGAAGGAAAAAGGATGAAGGAAGATTATACCAAGGGCATAGGTATAATCAGAAGTGAATTTGGAAGGTTAAGAGGTTCAGCCGAAGCTTTTGCTAATGTTCAAGCTTCAGAAATGCTTTCTCTACAAAAGGAAGTAGCAGAAATCAAAGATGGAATAGAAGACTTAGCTGCTTCCAGAAGTGTAAAGAAGGTTGAAGCTAAATTAAAATCTATGAACAGTTTTTTGTGGAAGTTGATGGCAAAGATTGAAGATCTTCAAGCTGCAAGGAGTGCACCTGATCCTACTCCTAGACCTACACCTCAATCTTTTCATCCTAGGCAACCTGCTCCCCACTTTAGGGCACAAGGACCTGTCTTAGATCTTGATCCCATTGGTTCAATGCCTGCAGGAACTCAAATTCCTTCTCACCCTTCAAGATCTAAAGTAGATATAGATAGTGACTAAGTGTACTACCCTTTTGTACCATGTATTGAATATCTTCAAGCAAATGAAAAGTACACTCTTTTGGTTCACTGAATTGTTTTATTCTGTTGTGAAAATAAATGCTTATACTCTATTTTGTTGTGACAATGACTGATATTTTAATTAGAATTTCAAGATAAGTTTGAGAAAGTGAAATTATCTCAAACAAATATTAAAGTCTTTCTCAATCTATTTTAAAATCTGAGCTTTATTTAAAATCACTTTTTTGATTGATTGACAAAAAGGGGGAGAATGGTATAATGTTGCATGAAAAGAATAAAATGTATTTGAAATGTCTTTGCCTTGTTTAGTAGTATACTTGCTCTGACATTACTGATATTATTTGCTATGATATACAGAAGGCTAAAGCTCATTCTTCATGCAAGTAACTCTGGCACTTGAAAAGAATGTTTAATACGTTAAGTTTTTTTTTTTTTTTTTAAAGCTCTGATACACAAAGTTCTATAATTTTTAGTAATAGCTAAGCTCTGATACACAAAGTTCTTGAGCTTTGAAAATCTGAAATTTAAAAATTGCATAAAAAGAAAGCCAAAACATGGAGTATTTCATTGAGGGGTAGATTATTTCTCATTGCCCTAATTCTCCTTTCATTGTTTGGTACTATTTGAAGTCAATTAATTTTACTTGTTCATATACTCTTGTAAATACTTTTACACAAGTAAATGTAAAGTGTCTTACTGATTTTTCATGCCCAGTATTTTGTCATCATCAAAAAGGGGGAGATTGTTGACCCCATAAGTGATTTTGATGATAACCAAACATTAGAGCATGTACATTTATTTCTGACAACTCTTCAAGTGTTTGACAAGTTTTTGTAGGGTGAATTCATGTTCAAACTTCAACTCCTACTCTCATATTTTCTTGCTTGAGTTGTGTTGTAAGTGTTATTGTAAAGAAGAACCCAATCAAAAATGCTAAAAAAATTCAACTAAAAGGGTAAATTCTATAAGCATGTGCGCCTTAGATTTTGTTTTTGAGTTGGTTTGTGTGAAATTGTAAAAGAGTTGGTGAGAGTTTTCTTTAAGTTCAAATTATAAAAATCCTGAAGAAGACACTCGAACTGACCCCAAGAGAAGAAGAGCCAACTCTGCTTACTAGCACACAGTAAGGATTCTGAAATGCAGCAATCCGAGCCGACTCCAGGGAATCCGAGTCGACTGGAATCTGTCCGAGCTGACTCCTCCAGAGTCCATTTTCTGAAGCTTTCTAAGAACAGCCAGGTGAGCCGACCTAAACCAGAAAGAGCAGACTCCGCCAGACCTAATTCTGATAGCCTGAGAAAGCGAGCTGACCCGAACTGCTTCGAGCTGACTCTTCCAGAGTCAGATTTTTTGAACCCGAGAAGAAGAGTCGACCCGAGCTAAAGAGAGCCGACTCTTCGAGTTTAAGATTCAAGTTTGAGCCGACCCAAGTTGAAAAGAGCCGACTCGTTCGGAGTGTTGTTTTGCACCCTGAGACACAGAGCCGACTACATTGAGGATTTGGCGACTCGACCCATCGACTCGAAGGATCTGAGCCGACTCGAAGGAATCTGAGCTGACTCGAATGTTACTTCCAGGTATCTAATGGCTAGGTCCAGAATTTGTTTTTGAATGCTCAAAGGTGCTCCAATGGTAAAAAATCATTCCCTAACGGTCTACAATGGCTAGAACTGGCTTGGGATGATAGAAGACTTTAAATTTGAAGGATTTAAACTTCCTTGAAGCAATTAATAAGAGAGTTCTTCAAAGAAAAGAGGCATCCATTGAATATTCTACCAACCAATAGCAAAAGAGCACAAGAGCATTAAAGTCGGTCTTCAAGTCTTCACCAACTTTGATCTAAAGCTTGAAGCAACTTTGAGAAGAAGCCACTGAAGCCATTAAAGCTTATTCAAGTGCATTCAAATGGACTTCCAACAAGCTGCATTGGCAACTATCTGACAACTTAAGTTTGTCATTTCTTGTTGCATTTATTTTTAATTTAATCTTTGAATTGTTAGGTTATTGGTGAGCTTGATTGAAAAACCAAATAGGTTCTTGGCGATCTTGTGAAAACCAAGTTGGGTTTCCTTGGTGAGCCTGTTTAAAACCAAAGGGTGTTGGGTTTTCTTTGCTGATCCTGTAAAACCAAAGTGTAGAGGTTTTGGATTATGATCTTGTAAAACAATCCTACTGTATTCGGGTGTGAATATAGTGAAAATCCCAAGTGGTATCTTGGGTAGTGGATATAGTAGCTGGGTTGCTCTGAACCACTATAAATTTGGTGTGTTTGTGTTGTGCTCTCTTGATTTTGTTTAGCTTTTGCATTCTATAACTTTATCACAGCGGCTACCACTTGCAAAGGATTTTGAAATTGCATATTACTTGCTTAAGTTTTTTAAAGTCCCAATTCATCCCCCCTCTTGGGTAGCCACCTAGGCAACATCATGCTCGACTCGGACAGGGCTAGAGATGAGGTGGCTGTTGATCAGGAGCTGGATCTTGTAGGGCCTTATCACCGAGAGTTGGTCTTACAAGACAAAGAATAGCCAAAAAGTCCACACCCGGGGGGTTTCCTGGTAGTGGACCCTTCGATGCCTAAATCATTCTCTTGGACAGGTAAATAGAGGAGGCTTGGAGTCCTCTCTAGAATTAAGAGTAGAGTAGAGGGAGGAGCCGGAGAAGGAACAAAGAAGAGAGATAGAACAATATATATGGAAGAAGGGGCTCTCTGCACATGTGAGGCTTGCTTCTAATAGATGGCACACTGGTAAGTGGAGTTGTAGAGGCCAGGACACTTTATGGAAGGAGAAAAGTATATAGGTAGGCCTATAAATATCTTAATTGATGCTTAGGTGGATGCTCACGGAGTCAAGGAGCTTTAGGGTGTACTCTTATAATGACAAGCTCTCTCAAGAGATATGGGTTCTCAATTCCATTTTGCCTCGCCTCCTTGTTCTTCTCCATTGGCTCGCTTACTATGGCCTTTGACCTCTTACTTGGAGGGTCCCGAGAAGAAGTTTATAGGCATGTACCTTATGCCTGGAGAAGGTATGATGTGTGATGCAGGGGAGTGGTATTTAGAAAATCCCAATTATTGCAAGCACACCCTTGATAGGGGCCATATTATGGTTGGTGGAGTGGAGAGTGATGACTAGCACGGCACATCCTTATGATCTGGCATTCCTCAGGAGATGAGAATTTATGGTAGCTGCTTCTAGAGCACATGCGACTTGGGCAGATAGGGGACAGACTCGATAATAGTCGATGCCCAGGTGGCAGGTAGGTGAGTACATGGCTTGACGTCCAAGTGGCAAGGCATGAAGAGGTAGCCTGGTTGTTTGAGTTGGCTGACACATGTTAGGCATGGATTGGAACTTTGGTGCCATGCTAGGCTGGTTAGATCCTAATGTATCACTTTGTAACATGTAGGATGCATAATAAAATTTTCATCATTAAGGCACTGTTGAACAACAAATGCCTTCTCCATCAACTTGATCCAATTGTTAGCTTCCAAAGATTTAGTGGCCCCTTTGAAAGTTAGTGGAGACAACTTCTTAAACTTTATAATATTACTTCGTTGCTCCTATAATTCTTCATGTTCTTGAGATGGAGGTATTTATTATTGTGCTTGTTGTTATTGTAGCCACTATTGCTATAATTGTTGTTGCAAGTGCATCAAGCCAACTAATATCTGCATTAGTTGGACCTTGCTTGATTCTTACTACTCTAACTATTTCTAGCAAGATCAATGACTCCCTCATGCTCAGCCATGCCACCAATCCATTGAGGAGTGCCACCATCCTATTGGTTTGATTTCTTTTTTACAGCACCTTAAGTAGCCATTTTACCCAACATGGTGGCAACTTAATCTTGTATGAATAATGAACTGACAATTCAACTAATCTTGAAATTGTTTCAAAATCTAATATTCAAAATTATACTTTTATCAAAATTTAATTATGATTATTTTTAAAACAAAATTCTAAATTTTGAAACCCTCATAGGGCTAGCCAAGTTGTAGCACCTGGTATCTAAGTCGGTTCGATCTTGGACATCTAATTGATCAACTAAAAATCAAAAGTCATGTAAAGGTGGGTGAAATCTAATGATGCTCGGCCCGATCAGGGTGGGGGCCGATAGGCTTTCTGACAATCATTAGTCAAGATTGCTTTACTAGGATCCATCAAAGTCATTAAAAGGAAATCTTTTTGAGAACTAGAAAACCTAGGATAGAGACACAACCTAGAGAGAGAAAATTCATATAGAAAGATAAACAACCTAGAGATAGTCATTGAGGGAGAAACTTGTAGATACAGACTTCCCAGAGAGAGATAGTTGGAGAGATCAATAATCTTGGAGAGAGAAAGAGAAGAGAGAGAAACTCTCTTTTTTCTTTTTTCTTCTCTTCTTTTCCTTCTTCTTTCTCTAGTTCCTAATGGAATAAGGGACTTTTATCCCTTGTTCTTTCCCGAAATGTATGACCTCCCACCAGCCATGGCTAGGGCCATGGTGACAAAGTTAGAGGTCATCCAACCAGTAACTGATAGGGATAGCCGGAGTTGAAAAATTAAAAAGAAAACCCAATGAAAAAACAAGGGTTATTCTTCTAAGAAAAATCTGGTGATTACTAGCTAGAATATGTGGTTTAAAGGTTAAGGAAGCTAGAGAAAAGATCCACCTAATACTCTCGAGTTCTTACCTAGCTTTTCTAGCTATGGCTAGTCACGATGGTGGTGACTTGCTTCTGACAAATAAAAGGGAAGATATCGGCAATTTCTTCTATTTCAAATGTCGATCCTTATCGAGAAGAAGAGGGAAACACTCTTCCCTTCAAATAGAGCTGAAGGAGAAGAGTTAAAGTCCCACCTAGCCTTGATTTTGACTTTGATTAGGAGTCAATTAGGAAAGAAGACTCCCTATTGGGAGTCTTCTCTCTATTTTCTCTTTTTTCTCCACTACTTTAAGATTCATGTATCCTATTAGACTAGATATCACATTCTTTCCCACTAAAAAGAAATTTCAACTTTGAAATTTTTCTTGTTTTAGTTTCCAAATTAAAAATCTATTTTGTCAAGTCAAAATCATTCTCTAATTTCATGATCAAATATTTTATCACAATTACTTTCAAATCAAATTATTATTCTAACTAGATTAAAAATAATTTGGACCATCATGCTTCTGCTTTGTACTATGATTCAAATATACTAATATACTTGTGTTAAATTTTGGTTTTTAAGTTATGTCACAATCAACATAAATTATCGTCCCAATGTCTCTAGTGTCTACCCCCAATACTCAAGTCTGATTCTATGTATCATAATTCATCCACTTACACTCTGATACTATATTAATAGTACATTCTTAACCCGAGATCACTTACCAGGGATCATGGTAACTATATACTCATGGAGAACTCTTTGTACAAGAATGCAAGGCATCTATTCATGATATTATAATGCAAATAGCAAAATAAATAATCAATAATTTAATGTTCAATCATAATTCAACAACTAAATCAAATGTCTTGTAAATAATTTTTCAAAGTCTTATAGTAAACCTCACAATAAATCCCAATCTAAAAATAAAAGTATCAATTTTTGCTTCTAATTGCTCTCCCATAAAGAATCCTTATATCAAGCTAGTTCTTTGAATCTATAAAGATAGTAAGAAAATAGAATGATGAGCTAGATAGCCTAGTAAGCAATGACCACTTAAGCTAGATAAATCTAGCAATAATAGTATACTAAACATAAGCATGCATAGTATATTAATTCATAATCTAATTTAAAATATAGAGCACTATCAAAATAAAATGCATATAGATTTAGTCTTTTCAAAATTTATAATTCATTCATAAATCAATTTCTTTCAAAATACCATTTCATCTCGATAAATATGAACTAAATCAAAGTACTATTGCATAAACCCCAATGGTAGGGTTCCAAAGTACCAATGCACGGTCGCTACTGGCAAGGTCTAAGAAATACTAGTATTTAACCACTTGATTTGCAAGGTATTGAAGTATCAATATTTAACTGCCCCATTCACAGGGTATCAAAATACCAGCATTGAATTAGCCTTAGTGGGGTATCAAAACAAAGCACGCTGTGAGTCAAATCCATCTCAAACCAAAACACATTTTCAAAGACATATTTCATCATCCAAATAAGGTATAATCTATGTCAAATTTAGCATGTTAGATCATATTTCATATTCTAGAAAAAATATGTTCAACACTTAAAAATACAATGCATCAACTTCATAAATCAGGATAGAAATTCTTTTTATAGTTTATTGATAAATCTAGAACAAGAGTCACATTACTAATCTCATAATGAGAATCAATTGACAAGTCAAGTTAATCCCAAGAATCTTTCTCAAACCCTATCATAATTCGATCATAAGCCTACACTCCTAGTTGTGTAAGAGCATAGATTCTTCCTTGGGTCTAGGATTCCATGCTTCCATCCTTAATTTGTTCAGCTATTGAACCAACCTAACTCTAATCTTTGTAGGCATTCAGCTATTTTATGACCTTTTTGCCCATAACCAAAACATGTAACAATATTTTATGTACATTCCTTTTTTGCATGAGTTTTGCCATAATTGAAATAATTGATGCTATCGATTGACCTAGAGTATCGATTTCAAATTTTTTGTTTACACTTTTAGTATTTTTACTATTCTATCCTTAAGATTCATTTGACCTATTTTTTTTCTTTTGATTTCTTTCTTATCTAGCACAGTCTTTGTTGACTTCCTTTTGAATTATCAATACTTTATTCACCACATCTGGATATATAGTTAATTCACATGCCATTACTTGTTTTCTAATTTCTGTCCTAAATCACATCTCAAATTTATGTACTCGATCATGCTCATCCTTGACCAACCTTGGAACAAATTAGGAAATCTCTGTAAATTAGGCTTCATACTCTCCAGTAGTCATATTCCTTTATTTTAGATTAATAAATTCTTGCTTCTTCTAAACCTTACACTCTGAGAAAAACACTAATCATAAATTTGCTTTCAAAATCTTTTCCAAGTGAGTTGTTCTTCATCTTGTTCATACTTTTGTTTCACTATTTGTCGCCAATTGCAAGCCTTACCTTGTAATATCTAGTGCACATAATGAATCTTTTCATCATCGTGGCACTCCTAATCAGTAAATGCCTTCTCCTTCTCCCAATTCAATTGTCAACTTTTAAAAGTTTGGTAGTCCCTTCAAAAATTGATGGGGACAACTTCTTAAATTCTATAATATTACTTCATTGCTCCTATAGTTCTCTATGTTCTTGTGGTGGTGGTATTTATTGTTGTGCTTGTCGGCGTTGCAATAATTGTAACTACAACTATTATTGTAGTTGCATCAAATCAACTAATATCTACATTAGTTAGGCCATGCTTGGGTTTTGCTACTCTATCTAAGCATTCTTGGAAAGATCAATGACTCCCTCATGTTGAGAGGTGCCACCAATCTATTGAGGAGTAACATCATCCTGTTGGTTTAATGTCTCTTTGGTAGCACCTTGGGAAGCCCTTTTTACTTGACATGGTGGAATCTTAATCTTGTATGAATAATTGGTTGACAATTCAACTAATCCTAAAATTTTGTTTCAAAATCTAATATCCAAAATCAGATTTTTATCAAAATTTAATTATAATTTTTTTTAAAAATAAAATCCTAAATCTCGAAACCCTCACAATGTTGGCCAAGCGATAGTACCTAGCTTCTAGGTCGGTTCAATCTAGGGCATCTACTTGATCAAATAAAAATCAAGAATCATGCTATGATGGGTGCAAGCTAATGATGCCTGGCCCGATCAGGATGGGGATCGATAGGCTGTCCGACAATCATTAGTCAGGATCCATCAAAGTCATTGAAAGAAAGTCTTTTTGAGATCTTGAAAATCTAAGAGGGAGACAACCAAGAGAGAGAAAATCCATGTAAAAAGAGAAACAATCTAGATAGTGTCATAGAGAGAAATTTCTAAAGAGACTTTCTAGAGAGAGAAAGTTAGAGAGATCAATAATTTTGGAGAGAGAAAAGAAGAGAGGTAAGAGAGAGAAACTCTATCTTTTTTTTCTCTTCTTTTCTTCTTAATGAAATAGGGGACTTTTGTCCCTTGTTCATTCCAAAAATATATGACCTCTTATCGATCATGGTTATGGTCAGTGGTGGGTAGGGCCACTGTGATATAGTCGAAGGTCATCCAACTGATAGCTGGTGACGATAACCATTATTAAAAAATTAAAAAGAAAACTTGACAGAAAAACAAGGGTCATTTTCTAATAAAAAACCCAATAATTTCCAACTATAATCCATGGTTTAAAGGCTGAGAAAGCAAGAGAAAAGATCCATCTACTAGTTTGAAGTTCTTACCTAGATTTTTTGGCTACGGCTAGCCATGATGGTGGTGGCTTGCTTCTGACAAAGAAATGGGAAGATGCACGTTATTTCTTCCATTTAGGATGTCGATTCTTTTGGGAAAGCACCTCGATGCATGCACCCACCATTTTTCATGCATGCATGCCTAGCATGCAGCCCATGCAGGCCTAGGCATGTCTCACCCATTTTTTGATCATGTTATACAGTGGTCTATGCTTTAAGAGTGGTCCACGAAAGAGATAATGCAGTCCACAAACCATCTTTACACGGTCTATGTGCATTATTGCATGATCGAGTGGCCATATGTGATTTGTAGCAAAATCCAATGGCCAGGAGCTTGATCCAATGTGTTTTGTGTTGATCTACATGATCTGCGATGCAATCAACACCAATTGATGGCCAGAAATCCTTCTTGGGTCAAATGCTTGTTGGGAAGTGTATAGGATTCCATTTTGGACATGGTTTAGACTGTTGATTATGTTTATTTTTCTCATAATAAAACCTTGCATGCTTAATTGATTGCATTTTTTTTTTATTTTTTATTTTCTCTTCTTCTTTCTCCTATGGCATCAATATTGATATTGCGATCCTGAAAATGGGGATTCGTATTCCATATATGGGATCTCCAACAACTGATATTAGTGTAGTTGGTACCACCATAACTGGTATCACAATCGAGAAGTTCATATTGATCAAGATAGAAGAAGATGGAGAAGACAAGCACAATTAAGGTAGAGATCAACCAATTTGATGGGAAGAGCAATTTCTCCCTTTGGTAAGTGAGGGTGAAAGACGTGTTGATCCAGCAAGGGTTGATTGATTCTCTCATATATGAGGAAAGGTTAGCCATCATGGAGGATAAGAATTGGAGATGACTTCAGATGTAGATGGTGAACACAATCTACTTGTACTTAGTGGATGAGGTGGTGATCTATGTATTGAATGAGACTTTCCTGATAGTGCTATGGATGAAGCTCGAGAATTTATACGTAACAAAGTCCCTCACCAACATACTGTTCCTTTGGAAATAGTTCTATTAACTATAGATGACCAAAGGATAGAGTATGCAGGAGTACTTGAGTAACTTTTAGAGGATCCTCATTGATCTCCTTAGTGTTGGTGAGAAAATTAAGGAGAAGACCAGGGTACAGGTTGTTGACCCCATAAGTGATTTTGATGATAACCAAACATTGGAGCATGCACATTTATTACTAACAACTCTTCAAGTGGTTTACAAGTTTTTGTAGGATGATTTAATTGTTCAAACTTCAACTCCTACATCTTTAATTCTTGTTTTGAGTTGTGTTATAATCTTATCTTGTAAAGAAGAACCCGATAAAAAGTTAAGAAAAATCTATAAAAAGGGTTACTTCTGTGCATGTGTGCCTTAGAATTATTTTGAGTTGGTGTGCATGAAAAATGTAAAAGTGTTGGTGAGAGTTTTTCTTTAAGTTCAACTGTAAAAATCCTGAAGAAGTTACTCGAGCCGACCTAGCATGTTGAAGAGCTGACTCCACCTCATGGAACGCAGCAAGGATTCTGGTACACAGCAATTAGAGCTGACTCAAAGGTAACCGAGCCGACTCCAGTGAATCCGAGTCAACTGGAATATGTCCGAGCCGACTCTTCCAGAGTCCAGTTTTTGAAGATCTCTGAGAATAGCCAGGCGAGCCGACCTGAACCTCAATGAGTCGACTCTGCCAGACCTAATTTTGAGGACCTGAGAAAGCGAGCCACCCGAACTACATCGAGCCGACTCTTCCAGAGTGATGATTTTAGAACCTGAGAAGAAGAGCCGACCAAAGATCAAAAGAGCCAACTCCTCGAGTTCAAGATTTTCAAGGATATAAGTTCAAGCCGACCCGAGCTATCAAGAGCTGACTTGTCCAGAGTGAAGTTTGCATCCTGTGACACCAAGCTGACTGCACTGAAGATATGGCGTTCGACCTATCGACTCGAAGGATCCAAGCCGACTCGAAGGATCCGATCCGACTCGAAGGAATTCGAGCCGACTCGAATATCTCTTTCAGGTACATAATGGCTAGTTCCAAAATTTCTTTTTGAATGTTAAAAAGTGCTCCAATGGTCATATGTCACATCCCAACGGTCTACAATGTCTCAAACTGCCTTGGAGTGATAGAAGACCTTATATTTGAGGAATTTGAACCTTCTTGAAGAAATAATTAGAGAGTTCTTCAAAGTTTTGAAGCTACATTGAATATCCTACCTACCAACAAGCAAAAGAGCATTTAAGTCAGTCTTCAGGTCTTCACCAACTCTAATCTAAAGCGTGAAGCAATTTGGGAAGAAGCCACTAAAGCAATTAAAGCTCATTCAAGTACATCCAAGTGGACTTCTAACAAGCTGCACCGGCAACTATCCGACAAATTGAGTTTGTCATTTATTGTTGCATTTATTTCAATTCATTTCTTGAATTATTTGAGTTATTGGTGAGCCCGATTGAAAAAACCAAATAGGTTCTTGGTGAGTTTTTGAAAAACCAAGTGTTGGATTCTTGGTGATCCTGGTAAAACCATGTTAGGTTCTTGGTGATCCTGTGAAAACCAAGTTAGGTTTCTTTGGTGATCCTGTTCAAAATCAAAGGGTGTTGGGTTTTCTTTGGTGATCCCATTAAAACCAAAGTATAGAGGTTTTGGATTGTGATCTTGTAAAACAATCCTACTATATTCGGGTGTGAATATAGTAAAAATCCCAAGTGGTATCTTGGGTAGTGGACGTAGGAGCTGGGTTGCTCCGAACCACTATAAATCTTGTGTGTTTATGTTGTGCTTTCTTGATTACATTTAGTTTTCGCAATTCTTTATTTTGTCACAGCACCTAACACTTTAAAAGGGATTTTAATTACACATTATTTGCTTCAAATTTTTAAATTCTCAATTCACCCCCCTCTTGGGCAGCCACCTGGGCAACACAGGTCTTGCAATCATCAGTAGCATAGTCCTTTATGTCCTTGGTGACTACTCTTTTAGTGGAAAAGAGCACCATCAAGATGGATGAGGTCATCTTGGCATTATTCTAGAATGAGATTCTCAGGCGGGAGAATCAAGCTTCAAGTTTAGGTGGAAACTCAGTGCTGGTGGTTCTTGGAGGAGCAGGCAATAAAAGGTAGAGTGATAAAGGATCACGAGGTAGGCGATCCAAGTCGAAAGATGCAAGCAAGATCAAGTGCTACCAATGTGATGAGCTAGGGCATTGCATTAGAGATTGCCTATAGCTCAAAATTTGGACAAAAGCTATTACAACGGTGGCCAAAAGTAGTGGCAGCGATGGATACTATAGTGATGAACTCATGGTATCTAACGAGGTATCTCTTTTTTTCTAGTGAATTTTAGATTCTACATATCCATATCATATTTATTACAGAAAAGATATGATATCTCCTTTTTCTTAGTAAATTTTAGATTCTACATATCCATATCATATTTATTACAGAGAGGAGCTATTCGACTCTCTAGAGAGTAGCTATTTGACTCTCTAAAGAGTAGAGAGGGTTCTATCCACTTGCTAGATGGATCGAGCTATGGATCGAGGGTGTTGGGATAGTTAGCTTGAAGATACATGATAGAATAATGAGAAAACTAGACAAGGTCCAATATATATCTAGTTTCAGTAAGAATCTAATTTTACTTCATAAACTAGATTTAAATGGCTACACGTGGAGAGCTGATGATGCAGTCCTAATGGTTGTCCACAGTAGTAGGATTATCATGCAGGGAAAGAAGCATGGAGGACACTACTTTTTGATAGAGAGTCTAGTCTAAGGTAGATCCCTGGTATAGATAGGAGCCTAGTGAGGGTGGAGCTCAGGCAAAGGTGGATCGGGCACGAGATGAGAGATCCGAGAGGATGATAGGTGACGTCTATTGAAAAACTAGGACAAGGTTTCATGCATGAATTTTTTTTAAAACTAGCAAAAGCATATTAGATTAAAAATAATTTTAATCACTAAATCATATATTAGAATAATTTTAAAAACCTATCTTACATGATCATGATTGGATATGAATAGAGTATAGCTGCTTTTATTAAAATCAACATGCATCGATCTAATCAATGCATGCTATAGATCTAATCTACAAACATAAATATGATTGGATCCCATACCTCATCATGGGTTGATGAACACTATAGCTGATGGATCATGGTAGAATGATTGGATGTCATCTTGCAGTCGCACATGGTGTCCGGCCCTATGAAAAGTCTATACAAAGCCCTGAGAAATCACCTTCCCTAGAGTGTTAGCTCCATGTAAAGGATGTGGATGGTTGATCTAAAAGTCTTCTTTAGAATTTTTTTCAAGTTCTCCAAGAAGATAAGGAGATGGAGGATAAGAAGGATCAGGTTGCGGAAGAAAAAGAAACCTAAACCAACTTTTTTCCTATTTTTGTTTCTTCCTTTCTTTCTCTTTTCTTTTCTCCCTAGCACTAAGAAGAAAGGTCCTCATGCCAAACTATTTTTCATGCCCACTTTAATATTGTTTTCCATGATTTTTTTCTTAGTTTCTCATGGCATTTTCCTCTCTAAGTCATTGCACAATCCTAGCAAAAGGCCTCTCAAATAGGCATGGAGAAAAGGATTAGGATAGGATTAAGGAATAGAATTTTTTAAGACTAGTAGTTTGACTCATTCAAATCTCATTCAATTTAAATTCACATCAATTCAAATAAATCCCAAAATTTATCTAAACATATCCTAACCTAAAAGGGTTTGAGAGAAGGTGTCAAAACTCATTTTTGGTAGAGAAAACTTCATGCAAAAAATCAAAAATTCATGGACAAAGTTAGGGGGTGCAAGAATCAGTTTTGACTTGATCAAACTAGATACAAAATTGTATAAAAACTCCTTTTAAAATCTCTATTTGCTTAATCCCAATCAGAATGGATAATGGGGAGGGCACTAATCATGTTTTTGCATGAAGGTTCTTTACACAAAAATTCATTTTACATGGAGAACAAAGTGGTGCAAGAGAAAAAATAGGTTCCTAGGTTTTACTTGGTCAACCTTAATTCTAATCTCAATTTAATTTGGTTTGACCAATTCAAATAGCATGAATATAATCTAATTAGGCTCCAATTAAACTTAATTAATCAAAAAAATTAATTAAGTCTAAATCGAAATTAAATCTAGATTAAGATTTCTTAGCAATTAAGTCATCGAATAATATAATCAAGTGAAATCTAATTAAACCAAATTCAAATGATTTGACCAAATCTTTTAACTCAATAAATTGACTTGATTAGTAATCTAATTACTAATTAATCCTTCTAATATTAATTAGTATTTATTATTTATTTATAACTTTTGTATTAAATAAATTATTAATCATATTTATAATTTTGCCACTGGACAATTCTCAATCATCGATCATCCATCATGATCAATCAGAAACTTCTATTATGTGTAACCTCTTAGGTTTGAATCCTAAGCTAGTATGATGCAGGATAGCTTGATTTACAAATGCAAAGATAGGACTAATGTAGATTTTTTTTAAAATTATCAGTATATTGAAACTATAAATCAAAATTAGCTAATTTTTTTATAAATATGGAAGGGATTAAGCTATATTCAGATTTTTTAAAAATAATTACAAGTAATAATAAAAGCTCTAGATCTTAAAAAAATAGGATCATGGATAATAAGAAACTATCCTTAAGTTTAGGCTAAGTACAAGCATTTAATATATAAATCTAATAAGATTAAAAGAAACAACTCTCTACTAATATCAATTAAATTTATTTAAGTAGAAAGGGTGCTCACAAACTTGATCGTGGTCAAAATTGGAAGAGGAGGTGCTGACCAAGTTGGATTGTGATCCTGGTTGGATGGTGAGTATGATAAAGTCTTTGGACCTGGAATACTAGAAAAAGTAATTATGGTCAGCATTTTCAAAATTAGAATAATGTTAGATATGGCTCAATAAATCTAAAATTATAAGTAATGTAGTTTCTGGATTTCTTTGAAAAGTGCGTGGACTTCTTGTGAATATGCACGATCAAGATGCCTGGGAATCAAGCTGTGGTAAAGCCCAAAAATGATTATTTTAAACCTTTTTTTCCTTTCTTTCCTTTCATTTTCTTTTCTTTTCTCTTTTTTTCTCTGAAGTTTGCTTGAAGTCGGCAATGAAAGCCGACATGCTTTCATGATCATGCTGGTGTCTTCTCTATAGACTAATAGCAGGGTGGAACAGGGGAGGGAAGAAAACTTCTCACTGGAGTCGATGAGTTCGTCATCATTAGAGTGAATGGTGGCATGGTCGACAGACGATGGCATAGGGACCGATGGCAACGGCTTGGTTGTCCCTATTTTGGAGGTCGATGGCATGACTAGGAGAAGGGTGGCATGGAAGTTAGCACAGTTCAGTGGCATGGGGGTGCTCGATCAGTGAGAATCCTCTCATGGATGGAAGATGTGTTTGGTGGTGTTAGATGTGGGCTCTTCGGATGGGAGGATGGAAGGGCAGTGGTGGTGGCAGTTTGTCTAGTTGGAGTTGGCTCGATGGTGGTGGGAGGTGGCTTGTGGTTGTGGTTAATAGTTGGTGCGATGGCTAACGGGGTTGGAGATGGCCTATGGTGGGGGGAGATGGGATTGGGTGGAGATGGGAGTTGCTAAATAGGGAGGTGTTTGGGAAATTTGGGATCACAAGAAACCTTGCTTTAGATTAGTAAAGAGAGGGAGGGGAAGTAGAAGGAAGAGAATGAAGAGAAGAGGAAGAAGAAGAAGAAGAAGAGGAGAGGGGAAGAAGAGGAAGGAAGAAGAAAGGAAACGGGAAAGAGGAAGAGAGGAAGGAGAAGAGAAGAAAAGGGGGAGAAGAGAAGAAGAAGGGGAAGAAGAGAAAGGAGTCAAAATCCAAGTACTTTTATTCAATTTTTGTCGATGCTTTAACTAATACATAGGACTCTTTATATAGCCTTAAGCCCTTCACAAAGTTGAGACCAAAACTCTAGGACTCTCTAACTAGATTAACTAAGATTCTAAGACTCAAACCAATTTGAAATAATTAGCCTAATCTAAAACAGACTCTAAACTAATCTAGTGTTCATGCTTTGAGATCCATGAATAAGATGGATACACAAATAAAGAAATAAAAATAATGTCCAATCCCTATACATCCAAAAAAAATAAAAAAATATGTCTACTCAAGGGTGTGTATCAGGATCTGTGCTGGATGATGTCCTCATCATTTTCCTGGGGTGGGGAGACTTGACTCCATCGAGTCATACTCTATATTGCTCTAATAATGCTCAAGAATATCATGATCAATCTACTGTAGTTCTTTTTAGGTAATCTATGTGTCCTCAGACTCAAGGTGACCTTGCCATCTCACCAGATATTTCTGATATCCATGACTTCTGGTAGAAATGACCTGCCTGTCTAGAATCTTCTCAATCCGATCATGTTTTCGAGAAACTCTTGGCTATGGACACTCGAGTGGGGGTTCACTCTCATCAAAGGAATTATGCTTAAAAGAATCACTGGATATTGATATTGGTTTTTTTATATTTTATTAGATTTGATACATTAAAGGTAGTGCTAATGCCATAATCAGATGGTAAATCCATAATATATATTTGATCCTAGTTTCTTTAAAATCTTAAAAAGGCCTGCTTTTTGGGTATGCAGTTTCTTAATGGTTTTAGAAGGAAACCACTATGGTCTAATCCATATTATAACATAATCCCCTACATAAAAATTCATGAGTTCGTTGGTGTGAATCAGCTAATTGTTTATAGATTTGATTGCTAATATTAATTTTATTAACAATTTCTTTATGCACATCTTTTACATGCTATACAAATGCTTTAACTGATTCAGATGTCTTAACATGCATGGGCAATGGGTGTATAATATTATTATTATTTTATTTTATTTTTTAAAGTCTGGGCATTCATCATATTTTTTTCTTAAAGTCCATAACTTTTATAATTACTACTTATAAGAGGTCTACATCAGCTTCAGTATCTACATCTTCTTCATACCTTATAACAAAAGTAAAGGCTTGAAGGAGCTCAATCCACTTTCCAGGTTTTGGACTTAAATTTTTTTGTAAATTAAAAAATCTAAAGGTCTCATGGTCTAAATACAAGATAAATTCTTGTAAAAGCAGATAATGCCTCCAAAACTTAAGGATGTGTACTACAATATAAAATTCTTTAGGATAGACATGGTTCAGTAAACATCTATGCTTAAGAAGGATAGATGGAGTACTTGTCCTAGCTATATTATAGAAACTCGAGTGGTTTGCATGTACTAAATCTAGATGTGAAATATTATTAGGAGAAATGGTATCAATGCAGCTACTACTATTGATGTTTTCCATGCATACATTTTCATCTTGATTATCAAGGGTATGAAGAATAATAATGTTCTTCTCATCTTCAGTTTCATTAGATTGGTTCAATATACTTTTTCTTCTTCTACTTCTAGTTGTTCCTCAAGTATAATGTCAAGCTATATAGGTTCATAGCTATCATAGATGTTTGCTAATTCAGGATCCGCTATATAAACTTTTTTAATGTTATTTTTAAGATATTCACTTTTAGACTTTCCTATAAATAGTATGGTTGGGCACTTACTAGTAGTATGGTCTAGTCCCTTACATAAAAAATATTATACTTTGGAATCAGCCTTCTTGATTGACTGTATCATAGGTCTAAAAAGGGTATGCCTGATTTGGACATTATTGGCTCTATTTTCCAAATTTTCTATCCTTAATCCATGCTCTAATGAATACCAGTCATATTATCAATTTTTTTAGTAAAGGCTTGAAGGGATGCAGCTATTTAGTTAGGATCTATCTTACTATCTGATTCTAAAGATTCAGAATGGTATTTTGCTCTTGACCTAGTGGTCATACAAGGATCACTATTAAGCTCTCTCTATTGAATTTTTAGAATGCAATGACTCATTTTCAAACACATGTTTTTTCCTTTTCAATTCTAGTTTTCAGATCTATAAATTTTATAATTTTTCGATAATCTTGTCAATAAGAATTGTCAAAAGAATAGATGCTATGCAATTATGCAGATTGTAGATTTTTACATGCATAATCAAAAGTTCTTGATCAAACTAGTATGAATCCTAAAGTAGTTTCATAAATGTTCATATGTAGAAATTTTTTAATTTGAGTCTAGTTTCTAGAGGAACTAATTTTATAATTTTTTGACTCTCCTAGAAATAGGATATTAGGTTTAAACAGAGGTTGCCCAAAATTCAGGTTACAAAATTTCAGAATAGAGGCTAAGAATTTAATTCTAAATCTGGCAAAGATTTTAAAGTAGTTTCAAGAATCTGCAATCGTAGAATTATTTGACTATGAGTCTATTTTCTAACGAAGTAAATTTTATAATTTTTTAGAGTTTTATATGAATGGGACTCTCTAGAATACTAAAGGGTGTGTAGGGTAGGCAGAATGCTGAAATATGCAAAAAAAATTTTAAATGCAAATATGATGCGGGACAAAAATGAATGAAATGAATGGATGATGATGTGCTCTAGATGACCAGCTATCCATGATGAGCAATGGATTACAAGCATGAATCGAAATTAAGTATAAGAGAGACAATTATCTTCCAAGCAAGAAACTAGTTGATAAAAAATTAGAGACCCGCATGCATGTCACATTCAAATTAATATAGAAAGGATCTCATGGCTAGAAAATCATTTGTACTAGGTCAAACACCTTCAATTCTTAGATCTAAAGGGCAAAGAAGTGGTTCTCCTACCAATAATGAATGAGGACTAAATTGTAAGACTAGTATTCCCAAAACTTGAGAACTTACCTTGTACTTGGTTCATGACTTGGAACCTTCATCTTCAACACCAAATCAGGGAGAGAACCTACAAAGAACTTGCTATAAGGGCGTGGAAGCAAATTGAAGGAAGGAAATGAACAAGCTAAAGCAAGGAGATGAAAGCTTGGGGATGGATTGAAGCTAGGCGGTAAGCTTTGGGTCTCACACCCTCTCCCTCTTGGAGTGCACTTCGAGGACCTTGATAGGACTTCTTTGAAATAGAGAATGGGCCTCTCACCCTCTCCCTCAAAAAGTGACCTAGCTCTTAGGCTAGGAAATAAAAGGATCAAGCTAGACTAGGGCCTCTCACCCTCTCTACACAAGGAGCAAAAAAATCAAGAACTCGGCAAGAAAAAATGGAATCAAATAAACTTTTTTATATTCAACCATAATATGAGGTACAAGAGGAGCTTGGATCCTATTTATAAGCATGAAGGTACACCATGGGTTCGGCCAAGGAGAAGGAAAAGTAACTCTAGTTCTAACTAGATTAGTTAGGCTAACAAAATAGGTTAGGTAGTTCTAACAAAAAGTAGTTCTAATAAAATTTGGTTGTAACTAATCTCATGTGGCGCTTAAGTGGCATCCAAGTGGCATCAAGAGGAGCTTCTAAGTGTGATGGGGATATCAAAACCCATCCAAGTTTTTCTTTATTTTATCTCAGATTTTATTTTTTATTTTTATAATTTTCTTATTCCACCTATTCCAATTTTCCCCACTATTCTTACTTTATCCCTCTTTTATTCCCAACTTATTCCTCCTTATCCCCATCATCTTCAACCTCAAGACTATGTTACCAGAACTCCCAATTTTTTACTGCCGGTCCTGGATCCGCCATTCCAGACCACCGATGACCCTCGACGGCCGTCCACTTCCCCCTCGGTGATGATCTTCTCGTGGGAACGCCGGCGAATCCCACCGAAACTGCCCACGGCCATCTGCCCCTGTTGCTCCGCCCGTGCCGTGCTGCGCCCCTCTCCCCCACGCCACCATCTACCCCTGCTACTCCGCTCGTGCCATAATGCACCCCTCTCCCTTGCACCACCGTCCGCCCGTGCAATGTCGCGTCCCTCTCCCCCGTGCCACCATCCGCTCGTGCTGTGCGGCACCCCTCTCCCCTGCACCATCATCCACCCCTACTACTTCACCCGTGCCGTGCCGTTCCCCTCTCCCCTATGCCGCCATCCGCCCATGCCACCGAACCACCAACCTTCGTCTCCCCTGTTCCACCATTCGTTTCGAGAGAGGAAGGAGCGCTCGATCGTGAATGCATATTCTCCTCCCTATTGTCGACTTCAGTGCTACACAGATCTCAAAGCCTAGAGAGTTGGCATAGATCTCAGAGTAAAAATAATTTTATATAGATTTCAAAGCAGTCTTAATCCTTCTGCATAGATTTCAGAGCAGGCACTGATCTTAGTGAATTCAGAGTATGCCTAATTTATTTATTTTAAATCTGGATGATGGACAAGTTAGAAAGTTATTTGAATTAGTTTTAGATTAGGATTAGTTTGATTTTTTACTATATAGGGAGGATTGTGTTTAGTTTTCTACCATATTTTTAGGATACAAACAAAGTAGGTTTGGGGTGTCACCTTTTATGAGCTGCATGCCTTGTATTCTTTACTTGGACCCCAAGTTTTGTAAGCCTATATAAAGGCACCTCCTTTCTTGAATAATATATAAAGACTTATGAATTTTTGAGAAAAGAGTGTTCTTGGTTCTGCTTCCGTTAGGAGTGGGCATGAGGCCCGTCTTTCCTTCAGCTATGGGTGTCGAGGGGTGTGAGACCCCATTGCCTTCGCTTTCGAGCATTGAGGGGTGTGAGGCCTTAGTTATCTTCTTCCTCGCTGAGTCCCCTCTATGATCTTGGAGCTTCTCCTTCACGGTCCCAGGTAGCGATTTGGGTGGGATGCCCTAGGCTCCACATGTAGTGAGATGGGTGGGATGCCCTAGGCTACATGTAGTGGGGTGGGTGAGATGCCCTAGAGGTGGGAGGTCTCTCCATGAATGTAAGTCCCAAGTCTATAGAATATCCATCTTTCTTTCCCCTACATTTTTTTTCACCTTCTTGACCCTAATCACATGAGACTTCTCATCTCTCCAACGATCCTCCTAGCCCCCCTTTTATCCCGCATCAAAGTGGCATCCAAGGAGGCTTCTAAGTGTGGTCCAAAAATGCTTCCAAGTGGTGCCCAATTATGCTTCCAAGTGTTGTCCAAGAAATACGTTCAAGTGGCATCCAATTATGCTTCCAAGTGTTGACCAAGAGAGGCTTCCAAGTGGCATATAAGGAGGGGCTTTATTTGAGAGCATTTGAGAGATCATGGAGCTAGCCCAGGGAAAGTGGGCTTTCATCCATTGGCTTCAAGTGGATCCTGTTGAAAAATCTAATTACAAAACCATAAGGAGTTAGCTTGAAACCTTTTTCTTTTGCTGATGACCACATCGATCATCCCAGGATGGAAAGAACTCGGCCCTATCGAGTATGGGTCATTTTGACTTTGCTAATACTCTAGTAGGTCTGAATCAATCCTTTATAGATCCTCTCGAGTGATCCACGAGTCTTCAGAATCAGGTCGATCTTGCCAATGAACCAAATAGCATTGATAGTCCTTGTTTTGGGTAGTGATAGTCTTATCATCTAAGATTCACTCAATCCTATCTCGCCACTTTAGTAGTATGGCTGGTGGACACTCAAGTGTTGGTTCACTCTCAAAGATGGGATCAGGTCCAAATGGCTCACTAGGTGTCATTGTTGGTTCCTTGTACTCTACTAGATCTAAAATGTTGATAGTGGAACTGATACCAAAGTCAGATGGCAAATCCAGCACATAAGCATTAGGTCCAGTTTTTTTTATTATTTTGAAAGGACCTGCACCACGGGCATGCAATTTTTTCATATAGTCTCTTTTATAAAAATATTTGACTCTTTTTATGGAAATTAGTTATATGCTTGTAAGTTTCATTGCTTAAATTTTTTTATTAATCCCTTTGTGCAAATCTCTAAAATGCTTTGCATATGACTCCATAGACTTGGAAATTTGAGCATGCTTGGGTAAAAGGATAAGGTCAAATAGATAAACTCAAATGATACCAAATAACAAAAGGATAAGCTCAAATGGGCTTTATTCTTAGTGGAATTACTGTTTATTATAGGCAAGGTAATAAAAGTTTCTAATTTCTAATATTCCCACCTTTAATAGATTTCCAAGGCTCATGTACATAATTTTAGGTAGGTGGCAGTAAAGTTCAGTTTGGTCCCTAACATGTGCCACAGTATTTTCCAAAAATAACTATGGAATCTTACTGGGACCAGGTCTTTTACATGCTGGATGTCCTTTAGTAGTGGAAGATGATCAGGTAGCTCTTTTGGAAATACATTTTGAAAATCTTTTAAAAACTTTATGACTTCCTGGGGTTGCCTTTTCTGGGATGGATCCTGGACTTTTTTAGTAGACAATATTCTAATGGATGATCCTTCATTGATTTTTCATTCTGAAACCTTAGCATTGATTAAATTTATCTATGCGTCCTCTTCCTTCATGAACTCTACTATTTCCTGGGGTTGCTCTTTAGGATTTTGTTCCTGGACTTCATTTTCTTCAAGTTGATTATTCCCATCTCTAGTTTCCTTAGGCTGGGTAACGATTCCAAGTTTATTCTATATTGCAAGTATTGGTTCATGTTCATTTTGGACGGGATCATGTCCCTCATACTCAACCACTAGGTTAGACCCAGCTCATAGACTTCTTCCTTAAATTCTTCAATGGGTTCAGGAGCTTCTTCCCCTAATTCTTCAATAGGTTCAATCTCTTCTTCATCTCCTTCATACTCATTTATTAGACTCAATTCGGCTTCATATATTTCTTCCTCTAGCTCTTCAACGGGTTCAGGAGCTTCTTCCTTGCAAACTAATGGGATAGTGGGAGTCGATTGGTTGAAGGAATCTGACTAGAACTAGGCCTATGTCTAGATGTACTATTCCTGTTGGACTTAGGTCGACTGATCATGAGTTCTCTCTGAAATGTCTCAAAGTTCCTAGCAATTTGATAAGCTTGTTTTAGGTCATGGACTTCCCATTGAAACAATTCCCATTGGATTTCCTCATATAGGCCAGCTCGAAATCTAGATATAGTCATGGCCTCAGATTTTACTATGTTACATCTCTTGACAAACTCATTAAACTTGACAATGTATTCAGACACAGTTTTGTTACCTTGATGCAATGTTTGCCATTGGTCTAAAAGTCTTTGCTCATAGGACCTGCCTAGGTACTTCTCCCTAAGCTTACTCTTCATGGCTTTCCAAGTAACTATGGACATTTCTCCTTTTCAATCACATATGTGTTCAACATCTCCCGAATATAGCTTAGCATGTCGGACTAACTTAAGTTTGGCAAATTTAAACTTTCTTTCTTTTGACATCTCATCCCACTCAAAGTATTGATCCATTCTTTTCTCCCAATTGATGTACACCTTAGGGTCTAGATTTTCATCAAAAGTGTGTGTATAAGGTCAAATGCTCCTAAGGACTCTCTCCTCCAGATCTACAAAGTCATGGTGATGTCATCTTGGATTGTACTTAGGGGTGAGATCATTATGATGGGCTCTTGGACCACGAGGAATTAGCCTAGGTGACTCAGGATCTGTGGGGGTTAATCAAGACTCTTTAAGGGCCCCAATATGATCCTTCACTTGACCTAACTCTTTGTTCATTTGCCCTAATTGCTCAGTTATGGTATCAAACTTTTCAGTCACGATCCTCAACAACATTTCAAGATTGGGTTCCATAGGTAAACCAGACTGAGTGTGGGACTATTGGTATCGAGCTTCTGACCTATTGGACATACAGTACAAACCTAACTTCTAGGGCTCCTAGACCTAAGAGTTCAATGTAACAGGAATTGACTAGGTGCTAGCCAAGAATGCAATTACCCTTTACACTGGCCAAGTAAGAGGTGGGGTTACGAGAGGCTTCCCTCACTTTTATGAGGTCCTAATTAAAAATCACAAGTCTTCTTAAGGCATTTGTCGTTGGACTTTTAGCCTTAGACATCAATTTCCAGGAGTAAATACAAACTCAAGTAGTACTTTGTCTCATCTTGCACATGAACTTGACTCGTGAATGTCTCTAGTTTTAGGTTCTTACTCGATTTTAATTTGGCTTAGATCAATGCAAGATGTGGGTGGTTGTTTTGGGCCAAGGAAAGGTAATGACCTCTTTCCCTTATGTTGATATTGAATACCCTTAAGTGGATTTAGAAATGGATGCAAAAATAAATCACCAACTAGCCAACACAATAACTAGACTAGCTCAAACTTATGATTTAAAATTCAATTTCCAAAATTTCAAAAAAATTAAATTTTAAATTAAAAAATTCTGGTTTTGAAGTATAAATTCTAAAACTCAAATTTTAAATTTTAAATTTTGAATTATAGTTGGGAAATTCGTTCTTGAATGTAAAATTTATTGCAAGAAAAAATTTCAGCAATTAACAAACTTCCAACAACTAGTTTTGAAAATTCAAATTTTAAATTTTAAAAACTCAGAAATTTTAATTTTAAATTGGATTTATCAGATTTCAAAGTCCAAATTTCAAATTTTAAATTTTAAATTTTAATTTTCAAATTTTGGTTAGGAAATTCATTTTTGAAAGCTTGTTGTAAAAGTTGTTACAAGAAACTTCTAGCTAATAAACATTTAACCATAAAACACCTAAAATTTGAAATTTAAATTTAAGAAATATCAGAATTCAAATTTTTAGAAGTGGAGATCTCAGATTCAAATCTAAAATTTAGAGAATTTTTTTTTTAGAATTTTTTTTTAAAATTTGAAGGAGCAAACTTGATGGAGGGAAAACTAGAATTGAAACAAGCTATGAGCTAACTAAGGAAGCAACTTATAATGACGAAAATTAAACTTTAAAATTAATTTTTTAAAAAAATTTGGATCTTAGATTTTAAAGTCCTAAAATGCAGCAAAAGAATTTTTTTGAATTTCTTTTTTTGAGCTTTGAAAAAAAAAACTAAAAATCATGGAACTATACTAGAGCATAATTTCAACAACTTGACCTAGTAGAACCTAAAGCTCTGATACTAAAAAATTGATGTGGGACAAAAATGAATAAAATGAATGGATGATGATGTGCTCTAGATGACCAGCTATCCATGATGAGCAATGGATTACAAGCATGAATCGAAATTAAGCATAAGAGAGATAATTATTTTCCAAGCAAGAAACTAGTTGATAAAAAATTAGACACCCGCATGCATGTCACATTCAAATAAATATAGGAAGGATCTCATGGCTAGGAAACCATTTGTACTAGGTCAAACACCTTCAATTCTCAGATCTAAAGGGCCAAGAAGTGGTTTTCTTACCAACAATGAAGGCTAAAAAAAATATTTGGTGGAAGGGAAGCTCTCACCACTCATAGGAATGAGGACTAGATTGTAAGACTAGTATTTCCAAAACTTGAGAACTTATCTTGCACTTGGTTCATGACTTGGAACCTTCATCTTCAACCCCAAATTAGTGAGAGAACCTGCAAAGAACTTGCTATAAGGGCATGAAAGCAAATTGAAAGAAGGAAATGAACAAGGTAAAGCAAGGAGATGAAAGCTTGGGGATGGATTGAAGCTAGGCAGCAAGCTTTGGGTCTCACACCCTCTCCCTCTTGGAGTGTACTTCAAGGACCTTAATAGTACTTCTTTGAAGTAGAGAATGGGCCTCTCACCCTCTCCCTCAAGGAGTGACCTAGCTCTTAGGCTAGGGAGCAAAATAAATAAGCTAGACTAGGGCCTCTCACCCTCTCCACACAAGGCAAAAAAATCAAGAACTCGACAAGAAAAAAATGGAATCAAACAAACTTCTTTTCATTCAACCATAGCATGAGGTACAAGAGGAGCTTGGGTCCTATTTATAGACCGCAAGGTACACCATGGGTTTGGCCAAGGAGAAGGAAAAGTAACTCTAGTTCTAACTAGATTAGTTAGACTAACAAAATGGGTTAGGTAGTTTTAACAAAATTTGGTTGTATCTAATCCCATGTGGTGCCTAAGTGGCATCAAGAGGAGCTTCCAAGTGGCATCCAAGGAGGCTTCTAAGTGTGGTCCAAAAATGCTTCCAAGTGACACCCAATTATACTTCCAAGTGTTGTCCAAGAAATGCTTCCAAGTGGTGCCCAATTATGCTTCCAAGTGTTGACCAAGAGAGGCTTCCAAGTGGTATATAAGGAGGGGCTTTATTTGAGAGCATTTGAGAGATCATGGAGTTAGCTCAGGGGAAGTGGGCTTTCATCCATTTGCTTCAAGTAGATCCTGTTGAAAAATCTAACTGCAAAACTACAAGGAGTTAGCTTGAAACCTTTTTCTTTTTCCGATGTCCCTATCAAAATATACCTAATCTAAACTAAGTTGTACTCTGATATCAAAAATCTAATGCTGGCAGCCTGATCTATGAATGCAAAGATGGGACTAATGCAGATTTTTTAAAAATTATCAACAAACTAAAACTATAAATCAAAATTAGCTAATTTTTTTTATGAATATGGAAGGGATTAAGCTATAATTGGATTCTTTTTAAATAACTACAAGTAATAATAAAAGTGCTAGATATTAAGAAAATAGGATCGTGGGTAATTGAGAAACTATCTATAAGTTTAGGCTAAGCACAAGTAATTAATATATAAATCTAATAAAATTAAAGAAAATAGTTCTCTACCAAATTCAATTAAATTAATTTAAGCAAAAAGGATGTTCACAAACTTGATCATGGTCGAAACTAGAAGAGGAGGCATTGACCAAGTCGGGTTGCGATCCTGACTAGATGGCGAGCCTAGTAAAGTCTTTGGACCTAGAATATCAAAAGAAAATAATTATAGTCAGGATTTTCCAAATCAAAATAATGTTAAATATGGCCTAATAAATCTAAAATTATAAGTGATGCAATTTCTAGATTTGTTTTGAAAAGTGTGTGGACTTCTTGTGAATGTGTGCAATCAAGATGCCAGGGAATCAAGATGTGGTAAAGCCCAAAAATGATTATTTTAAACCCTTTTTTCCCTTTCTTTTCTTTTCTTTTCTTTTTTTTCTTTTTTTTCCTTTGAAGTCGACAATGAAAGTTGAGTTTGCTTTCACGATCATGCTGGTGTCTTCTCTATGGACTGCTAGTAGGGTGGAACAGGGGAGGGAAGAAAACTTCTCACCAGAGTCGATGAGTTCATCATCACTAGAGTGAGGGGTGGCACGTTGATGGATGGTGTGTTAGCTTTGGCCCTTGATTTTGATGAATAACAAAATGTTGAGCATATGTTTTATACTAATGTTTCAATTGGAGTTGTGAATTCTAGGTTACAGGTACATCAAATTCTTTACACAAAAGCATCAAAGTCATTTACATTAATGCAAGATGAATTTCAAAGTTTAAGAAGTCTTCTCACTTTAGAAAGCCAAGAAATTGATCAATTTAGTCATTATGAAGAAGAAATTGGAAGTATATTAGACAAAATTTGGAGTTTCAGAGCTTGGCATATACTTTGGAATTGGCACAGATCAAATGTCGACCTTAGTATCGACTCATGAAACCTAGTGTTAACCTTCTAAAGATTGGCATGCAGAAATCCTGCCAGCATGCTAAGTGTCGACTCACAGGTTGACTCATGGCCTGAGACAAGAAAGTTACAGAATAGTGTCATTCCTGGATTTTTTGATAAGTGCTGACTCAAGTATCGACCCAAGTATTGACTCACAAGCTGAAGTGCCGACTCACAGATCGACTCATGGCCTGAGACAAGAAAGTTACGGAATAGTGTCATTCCTAGATTTTTTGATTAGTGCTGACTCAAGTGTCGACCCAAGTATCGACTCACAAGCTGAAGGTTAACTCATAGATCGACTCATAGCTTGAGACCAGAAATGAAGCAAAACCATGGATTTCAAGAATTACACCTGGTGTCGATCCAAGTGTTGACCCAAGTGTCGACTCACAGGTCGACTCACAGGTTCTGACAACAGTAATGGCTATGTTTTTAGAAGTTCATAATTGATTCAAACAGTTCATAACATCTAGTTTCTCCTCTCTAATGGTTACAAACTATTTTTTGAAGGTTTTTGATGTATTTAACACTGACCAAACTCATTGAATATATAAGAGACAATTTCTATCATCCTAGAAATCTATTGAAAAGACAAGAGAGAGCTAAAAAAAAATTCCAAGTGAAAAGCCTTCATTCTAGATGTTGAGCTTTCAAATTAATTTCCAAAAAGTGTTCATTGTAAGCTTCCAAGAAGAAGAAGACAACTTAAGCTTTCAAGAAAAGTTTCATCAATATATTTGCTTTTATTTAGAAAGCTTTATGTATTCTTACTGTTGTATTTGAATTTTTGTTGTTACTAGTTTCAAGGGGGTTAAAACTAGTATTGAGGTTATTGGTTAGCCTTGTGTAAAAACCAACTAGGTTGTTGGTTAGCCTTTGTACGAAAACTATCAAGGTTGTTGGTGAGCCTAAGTGATAAAACCAACAAGGGGTTTTAACTTGTGAGCTCTTAAAAATAAGTTGGTTGTAATCTTTGATGGATTATAGTGAAATTTGCAAGAAAAACTTAGGGATTGGATGTAGGTACTTGGAGTGCACCGAACCATTATAAACTTCCTATATTTGTGTGTATGGTTTGCCCTCTCATTTCTTTCTCTAGCATTGCTCATTATTATTTAAAGCACTACATTTAAATCACATTTTGCACATTAACATTATTACACAAACACATTAGTTCGGCACATACTTAGTTTAAATTTTTAAAAAATTAATTCATCCCCTCTCTTGGATTGCTATGCTGGGCAACAAGTGGTATCAGAGCTTGGTACTCAGCATATAGGTCTAGCAATCTTAGTCAAAGATCTAATGGCAGCCTAAATTGGTGTTGGTATTATTGAGGGTCAAGCCTCAAACTGTCACCCACTTTTTAATGGCACAAACTACATGATGGGGAACTAGTTTGCATGCAATTCTTTTTATATGTTTTATATGTGGGGTTGAGTGATTAATTCCCAAATTTCAGATTAAAATATGTTGTAGGGAATTTTATATGAATTTTAGAAGATCAGCATGCAGATTAGGACCTAGAAAGTAGAAAAGAAGGATCGCCGGGGCTGAGAAGCCTCGGTTAGGGCAAGTTCTCCTACAATAAAACTACTGGAGGTATAGGGGTGTACCTGACAATGTCTGTGAAGATCGCAGCAAAAGGGTCTCTCGTTCCTCGACGGATGCGGCCTGGAAAATCGAGCCAAAGACCCGCGGATACCCGGCTTTCTGCTCGGTGATCCGATTGAGGCTTGGCTGGAGTCGTTGGATTCGTAGGAACTCAGGGACCTACAAACGACCTGTCAGGGGTTAGAAAACTCACAAAGGAACAAGAAAGCAAAGGGAAAACAGCAAGGGAAGGCTTCTTTTGGAGTGGGCGTCCAGGGATCTGAGATGCTTGTTGGCAGCAGGAAGATGATTGCAGCACTGGGAAGAAAAACTCTCGCAAACCCCTTTATGCACACAGCAGGGTATCACACAACTCAATAGAAGAACTCAAGGTTTTCATCAAAAATTCTTCTCATACAAGAGGCTAGGGTCCCTTAAATAGACCCTTAACCTTGGGCTCCAAGTAAGGGTACGTAAGTCTTTACATAAGAATCCTTTTCCCTCTCAAACCCTAGCTAGAAAATAAGGAAATATTAGGTAGAAAAATCCATAAAAATTTTCTTGACTTGGTCAAGACTCCAAGGACGCCTAGGGGAGCGTGTTGGGCTTCTAGGAGCAGCAAAAGGCCAGCCCAAAGGGGCTCGGGTGCATGGGTTTGGGCCTCTGGAAGCTGGGGTGGCCTGGTAGCCAGGTAGCAGGAATATTCTCTGGAATCTTGCTTCTTAGGGGCTTGGGCTTGGCACCTGGGCTTGATTTCTTTGGGCTAGGATGCAGATGGACCTCTGGAATCATGGATGCCATTATCTATGAATATACTTTGGCATCTGGAAGGGAATCTGGGCATCTGGAGGGCATCTGCAAGAAATCAGGGTTTTCTGAATTTTCCTCCCGGGGTCTTCAAATCTTCAAGCTGGGTTGGACTTGTGCTATACTTCCATGTCTTCAATCTAGTTGGACTTGGTCTTCACTTGTATGATATAGTCTTGAGTCTTCAGTATGCTTGGATAGGACTCAAAAAAATAAAATTAGCTCAACATGAGCTGACTAGCATTGGACTGAACTAGCTCAACATGAGCTGACTAGTACAGAACTGAAATAACAACTAAAAATACTCAAATAACAACTAAAATGGACTCAGATGAGCTAAGACCTTATTACAGATGGACTCATAAATTATTGATCAATTTACAGAGGGTTGAAAAAGCCTCTGTCTTATTCTGGTGCCTCAGGTGTCCGCACCAATTCTCCCGGGGTGGGAGGAACTCGACCCTGTCGAGTGAAGATCAGACTGGCTCACATATCTCTCGAGAAGGTCTGGGTTGAGGCATTGCAAGTCCTCTCGAGAAATCTACGAATCGTCCGACTCTGGCTGGCCTTGCCATCGGATCAGGAAGCATTGATAGTCACGGCCCCGAGTCGTGATGGCTTGATCGTCCAGGATACGCTCGATCCGTTCTCCTCTCTCAGGCCAATTTGTTAGTGGACACTCTGGGTTAGGGTCACTCACAATGAAAAGGAATAGGTCCAAAAGCCTTACTAGGTATCGCTGCCGGTTCCCTATACTCAACCAGGTCTGTAATATTGAAGGTAGAACTAATGCCCAAATCCGAAGGCAAGTCTAACACCTAGGCATTTGACCCAATCCTTCTCTATCACTTTAAAAGGTCCGGCTCTGCGAGCATGAAGCTTCTTTTAGGCCTAAGCCTAACCAAGATAGAATCCACTACATCAAATTCTTTGACCCTTCTTCGAGAATTAGCCAGTTGTTTTAAGATTAGTACGGGTGGTGAACATGCTAGGCACATGCAGACTCCTAACAAATGATACAAAGGACTCATACTGACACTTAACAGACTCGACTATGCATTCCTATCGAAGGAAATTTTATTGAACTCTTTAGATCTAAACCTAATAGATTATAGGTTGTCTATGTTTGATCCTAGCTTGACATGCACATGAAAATTTACAATGAACTCCTAGCAAATTCCAAAGAGTATGCCAGAAGTAAGATGCAAACCTAACATACGTGATGAATGCATGTAGTATGCTAATCTCAGCTAAATGCAATCTAATGATCCTAGAAATGCTGGAGGTGTCAGGAAAGGGCAGAAAATAGGAAGTGGGTTCAAAATTAGTTTGGTAAGGTAGAGAAAAAGGTTCATGGTTAGTTGGATAAAGTAGGATAAAAGACGGGGTGTCAGGAACTAATCCTATACTAATGAGGTTAACCTTACGGGGTTGCGGTATATCTATGGGGTTTGTATAATGGAAGGATGGGTTATTAATCTCAGGGAAGAGGTCCTTAATGGGAACTATAGGAGGAGGCTCATCTTGAAGGTATAGATTCAAAGAGATCAGGTCCTTAATAAATTCTTCAGGTTCTTGTATTTTAGGACAAGACTCTATAATTTGGCTCTCCTCTATGGTTTCCTCAAGTAAGGCTCTAGTAGAAGTACCCAGGTTCTCTTCCTCTATTTGTTCTTCCACTATAGCTTTAGGTTGGATGTGGTCAAGGTCAACTACCTCTAGGTTGGCTTTTACCTGGGTATCTATTGGGTCAGCTAATTCTAGGTCATCTAAAGGTGTCACCTCTTCTCCCTCATACTCATCCACTAGGCTCACATCAGCTTCATACACTTCCGCGTTAATGTAAGCCTTGTAAATCTCAGGAATGGTTGGAGAAGGTCGGCTAGCAGGAAGTTGGTTAGGTTCTGGTCTCTGATTATGGGTACTACTCCTAGTAGGTTCAGGTTGTATAAGGGGTAGTGGCTCACTTCTGGATTCATATTTAGGGATACTAATCCTATGGGGTTCAGGTTGACTAGAAGAAGCATGACTAGTACTAGGTTGATACTTAGGGGTTATGGGTTCTCTAGGCTCATAGGACAAGGGTGCAGATCTATGGGTCATGGGATTATAGGATCTGGGGTCATAGGATTTTGGGTCAGCTCTATGATCAGGTTCTAAGGATGGATCATGGTATGGGGTCCTCCTAAGGTTGGGCTTCCTATATGGGTCAGGATATTGGGTTCTCCTAGGGTTGGACTCCCTATATGGGTCAGAATATTGGGTTCTCCTAGGGTTGGGCTCCCTATATGGGTCAGAGTATTGGGTTCTCCTAGGGTTGGGCTCCCTATATGGGTCAGAGTATTGGGTTCTCCTAGGATTGGACTCCCTATATGGGTCAGAGTATTGGGTTCTCCTGGGTTCAGTATCATAATAATGGTCACGGTAAGGGGTTCTTCTAGGTTCAGTATCATAATAAGGGTCATGGTAAGGGATTCTTCTAGGTTCAGTATTATTGTATGGGTCAGGCTGAGGGGCTCTCCTAGGTTCAATCTCTCGGTATGGATCAGGGTTTGGGGTCCTCCTAGGTTGAGGATTGTAGTACGGGTCAGAATAAGGGGATCTCCTAGGTTCGACCTCATGGTATAGATCAGGGTTTGGGGTTCTCCTAGGTTGAGGGGACTCAGGATCTGGCTCAGATTGTGACCCATGGGTTCTTGCTATGGTCCCTACACGGCCTCCTAACTGGTCAAACCTTTTGGCAAGATGGTCAATTCTATTGTTGGTTTGGGTACCAGACTGAGTTAACTGGGTAGTCATCTGGGCCATTTGATCAGCTAGGGCTTTTATTTGGGCTTGTAAGTTTTCCATGGGTTCAGACATTTGTGAAGGAGGTGGGTGATATGAAACTCCTGATCTAGTGCTCATACAAGACTCGATCAGACCGACTATAGCTGACTAAACCTAGAGTCCAAACTAGATGCTCAATCAGGGTGGCAAACTAGCCTATAGTAACCCTGTACTCAGCCAGGCAGGTGTAAGGGGAGTGTTAGGTCCCTGATTGCCAATCCTAGACACCAATCAGAGATTGGCCAGGTAGGCAGACCAGCACACAAGCCCTTCGGGATTGAATCCCTAAATCACCGTTCTAGACACTGAGCACAAGGCACATACAGGTTAACTTGACACAGTGATCTAACACTAGCCCGGACCCGACCAGTTGGTGTCCCTAGCCCACTAGGGCAAATTAAGTCTAATTAATTTTAGGTTAAGGCTTGGGACTGAATGCAAGGGATGTGGTTTTGGGCTAAGGAGAGGTGATCAAATCCTCCCCCCATCTGATATAGCAAGAGTGCCCTTAAAAGTAAATTATGCAATGATGGCAGGCAGATGAGGATGCAAATTAGGGTTTAGATATTTTTTTTTGGTATTTTTGGAAAATATATATATTTTTTTGGTATTTTTTAAATAGAAGAAAACTTGCAAATCATGGCCTAATATACTGGAAATATACTAAAATTAAGAAATATGCAAAAACTCCTAAACAAAACCCTAAAACTTCCAAACTTGTCTTGCCAAAAAAAACAGAGCCGAAAATTTGCAGGCCCTATTTCGGCTTGCAGAAAATTAACAGGCCATAATAAAATCTGGAAAAATTTTTAGAATTACTGTGAATTATGATAAATCCAATAAAATAAATTTCAGAATTTTGGAGTTTTTAAAAGGGAGAAATAATTAAAATAACAGAGTATATACGGACTAAAAAATTGTAGAAAATAAGCCCTAATCTAAGCTCTGATACCAAATGATGCGGAACTAGTTTGCATGAAATTCTTTTTATATGTTTTATATGTGGGGTTGAGTGATTAATTCCCAAATTTCAGATTAAAATATGTTGTAGGGAATTTTATATGAATTTTAGAAGATCAGCATGCAGATTAGGACCTAGAAAGTAGAAAAGAAGGATCGCCGGGGCTGAGAAGCCTCGGTTAGGGCAAGTTCTCCTACAATAAAACTACTGGAGGTATAGGGGTGTACCTGACAATGTCTGTGAAGATCGCAGCAAAAGGGTCTCTCGTTCCTCGACGGATGCGGCCTGGAAAATCGAGCCAAAGACCCGCGGATACCCGGCTTTCTGCTCGGTGATCCGATTGAGGCTTGGCTGGAGTCGTTGGATTCGTAGGAACTCAGGGACCTACAAACGACCTGTCAAGGGTTAGAAAACTCACAAAGGAACAAGAAAGCAAAGGGAAAACAGCAAGGGAAGGCTTCTTTTGGAGTGGGCGTCCAGGGATCTGAGATGCTTGTTGGCAGCAGGAAGATGATTGCAGCACTGGGAAGAAAAACTCTCGCAAACCCCTTTATGCACACAGCAGGGTATCACACAACTCAATAGAAGAACTCAAGGTTTTCATTCATCAAAAATTCTTCTCATACAAGAGGCTAGGGTCCCTTAAATAGACCCTTAACCTTGGGCTCCAAGTAAGGGTACGTAAGTCTTTACATAAGAATCCTTTTCCCTCTCAAACCCTAGCTAGAAAATAAGGAAATATTAGGTAGAAAAATCCATAAAAATTTTCTTGACTTGGTCAAGACTCCAAGGACGCCTAGGGGAGCGTGTTGGGCTTCTAGGAGCAGCAAAAGGCCGGCCCAAAGGGGCTCGGGTGCATGGGTTTGGGCCTCTGGAAGCTGGGGTGGCCTGGTAGCCAGGTAGCAGGAATATTCTCTGGAATCTTGCTTCTTAGGGGCTTGGGCTTGGCACCTGGGCTTGATTTCTTTGGGCTAGGATGCAGATGGACCTCTGGAATCATGGATGCCATTATCTATGAATATACTTTGGCATCTGGAAGGGAATCTGGGCATCTGGAGGGCATCTGCAAGAAATCAGGGTTTTCTGAATTTTCCTCCCGGGGTCTTCAAATCTTCAAGCTGGGTTGGACTTGTGCTATACTTCCATGTCTTCAATCTAGTTGGACTTGGTCTTCACTTGTATGATATAGTCTTGAGTCTTCAGTATGCTTGGATAGGACTCAAAAAATAAAATTAGCTCAACATGAGCTGACTAGCATTGGACTGAACTAGCTCAACATGAGCTGACTAGTACAGAACTGAAATAACAACTAAAAATACTCAAATAACAACTAAAATGGACTCAGATGAGCTAAGACCTTATTACAGATGGACTCATAAATTATTGATCAATTTACAGAGGGTTGAAAAAGCCTCTGTCTTATTCTGGTGCCTCAGGTGTCCGCACCACTACACTTGCTGGAATACATGCATGCGCATCTACATTCAAGCCATAGATTACAATATTTGGAAGACCATAATTAAAGGTCCTTGTCAACCCACTTTTAGGTTAATGGCATTCCCACTCCCAAATTAAAAGATGATTGGGATGAGAATGACATTAAGCAAGCTGAGCTTAATGCAAAGGTTATGAATTTATTATTTTATGCATTGGACCCTAGCGAATTCAATAGAATTCTAATTGTTCTTCCATCAAGAAAATTTGGGACACACTTGAAGTTACTCATGAAGGTACATATCAAGTGAAGAATACCAAAGTTAACATGCTTATCCATACTTATGAAATGTTTAGGATGTAACCAAATGAATCAATTAGTGAAATATACACTAGGTTTACTAACATTATTAATGGTATGAGGAGTTTCGGAAAAGTTTTATTTAACGCTGAACTTGTCAACAAAATCCTTAGGTCTCTTCTATCATCAGGGCCCAAAAGTCACCACTATTGAAGAAGCCAAGGACATCAACCTCTTTCTTTTGAGTAGCTCTTGGGATCACTTATGATATATGAGCTGTCCTTTAAGTAGAAAGTGGTGGACAATGATAAGAAAAAGATGACTATGGCATTCAAGTCCCTAAATAAGGAGGATTTTAGTGATGATTCCGATGAGAAAGATGAGGAAGATGAAACATCTCTTATCTCAAGGAAGTTTTAATTGATTCATAAGGAAGAAAAAGCATAACTACAAGAAGAAGCCACAAAAAGGAGAGCCTAATAAGGAGAAGAAAAAGGAGAAGGAAATGGAACAACCAATCTATTTTGAGTGTAAGAAGCTCGGTCATTATAAAATGGATTGCCCCACTTTTAAAAAGGCCAAAAAGAAATTCAAAAAGAAAGCGATGATGGCGACTTGGAGTGAGAGTGAAGACTCAAGCTTCGATGAAGAGTAGCAAGAGGTTGCCAACATTTGCTTCATGGCAAATGACTAAGAGGTAAGGTTTGAACCTGAAAGTAAATTTACCTTTGAAGAATTATGTGATGTCTTTGATGAACTTGTTGTAGAGTATCAAAAACTTAAAAAGAAAAACAAAGAATTAAAAAAAGCAAAACTTGGAGCTATTTAAAATAAATGATAAGATTTTGAAAGATAATGATAGCCTGCTTCAAGAAAATAAAGAATTGAATGATCAAATTACATCTTTGAAAAATGAAAAGGAATATCTTTTGAAAGAAAAAGAAGCTTTGAAAAAGGATAAAGTTTTTGTAACAAATGAGAAACTTATTAAACAAAATAAAGAACTTTTGCAAGAAATTAAAAAATACAAAGAAGAGCTTGAAAAAGTGAAACCTTTTGTTGAAAAGTTTATATATAGTTCAGAAAAACTTAATATGCTTTTGAATAGCCAAAGAGCGATTTTCAACAAAGCAAGCCTAGGTTTTAAACATAAAAAATAACAAAAGTATTTCAAGAATTTTTTTGTTTCTGCATCTTCTAGCATTACATGTTATTCTTGTGGTAAGCTAGGACATAAATCTTATATATGTGATAGAAGAAAACTAAATAGTGTTAGAAAAGTTTGGGTTCCAAAAGGAACCACATCAACTAACCCCAAAGGATCCAAGATGACTTAGGAACCTAAAGTCTCTACTTGATTTGATTTTGTAGGTGTGTCTTGCAATCAAGGAGAAAGGAAGATTATGGCACCTTGATAGCGGTTGCTCAAGACACATGACCGAAGATGTAAAGCAATTCATATATCTTGAGGCTCTAAATGATGGAAATGTGATATTTGGTGATAATAGAAAGGATAAAATTATTGGTATCGGTAAAGTCCATATCACCCCCTCTACTTATGTTGATAATGTTCTACTTGTTGATGGTTTAAAATATAATTTGCTTAGCATAAGCCAATTTTGTGATAAAGGTTTCAAAGTGGTTTTTGAATTTTCTATATGCATCATATCTGGTCTTGATGATAATGGCATTAAGTTTATTGGTTATAGGCATGGGAACATTTACATGGTTGATCTTGATGATCTACCTATGTAAAATAGTCAATGCCTAGTGGCAATGGAAGTTAAGATCAATAAAACTAGTTAGCTTTGGCATCGTAGACTAGGGCATGCAAGTATGCATTTGCTTTCCAAATTGAACAAAAAGAATCTTATAAAAGATTTGTCAAAACTTACTTTTGAAAAGGATAAGATTTGTAGTGCATTTCAACTTGGAAATAAACAAAATTATCTTTCAAATCAAAAGGAGTAGTCTCTACTTCTAGACCCTCAGAATTACTTTATATGGACTTCTTTGGACCTACTAGAATAACTAGTTTGGGAGGCAAGAAGTATGGTCTAGTAATTGTAGATGATTTCTCACATTTTACATGGGTAATGTTTTTAGCTCATAAAGATGAAATATTTTTTACATTCATCAAGTTTCATAAGTTTCAAATGAAAAAGGTGTTTCAATTATCTCTTTACGTAGTGATCATGGAACCGAGTTTGAAAATCATGATTTTGAAATATTTTGCAATAAAAATAGAATTCATCACAACTTTTCTGCACTCAGGACACCTCAACAAAATGGGGTGGTAAAAGAAAGAATAGGATAAGAGAAGAAATGGCATGCGCTTTGCTTTGTGAAAATGATTTACCTAGATATTTTTGGGTGGAAGTTGTAAACACTACATATTATGTTTTAAATCATATTTTGATCCGACCGATTTTGAAGAAAATACCTTATGAACATTGAAAAGGTAGAAAATCAACCATCAAGTATTTTTGTGTATTTGGATGCTGCTGTTTCATTCTAAACAATGGCAAAGACAACCTAAGTAAATTTGATGCCAAGTCAGATGAAGGTGTCTTCTTAGGATACTCTACTTCTATCAAGGCATACAGGGTCTTCAATAGAAGAACATTTCTTGTTGAAGAATTCAATCATATTATTTTTAATGAAACTAATGAAAAATCTTCTAGAAAAGAAGATACTTTTGATGATGAAATGGTATCCAAAGGATTGAAAAATTGATAATCAATGAAGGACCATCCAAAAAGCAAGAAGGTGATCAAAACCATGAAGAAGAACAAGTACAAGAAGTTGGAGCTTCATCAACACCCAAACCATTACCTAGAGAATGGAGGTATGCTCATGGACACCATAAAGAACTTATAATTGGTGAACCATCAAAAGGGGTAAGTATTCATTCCTCACTAAGAAATGTGTATGATTATTTAGCATTTGTATCACAAGAAGAATCTAAATCAATTGAAGAAGCTGAAAAAGATCCTAATTGGATAAATGCCATACAAGATGAATTAATTCAATTCAAAAAAAATAAAGTTTGGACTTTAGTTAAAAGGCTTACTAATGTTTTAATAATTGGAAGCAAATAGATTTTTAGAAATAAACTTGATAAAAATAGAGTAGTAACTAGAAATAAAACTAGATTGGTAGTAAAATGTTATGATCAAGAAGAGGGTATTGATTTTGATGAAACATTTGCTCCGGTTACTAGATTAGAAGCAATTAGGTTACTACTTGCTTTTGCTTGCTTTATGAATTTTAAATTATTTTAATGGATGTTAAAAGTATATTTTAAAATGGTTTTATTGAATAAGAAGTGTATGTTGAATAGCCCCCTGGTTTTGAAAATCATGCATATCCTAACCATGTTTTTAAACTTCATAAGGCTTTATATTGTTTAAAATAAGCTCCAAGAGCTTGGTATGATAGGTTAAGTAAATTTCTACTTGAAAATGGCTTTTCTAGAGGTAATGTAGATATTATACTATGTTTGAAAAAGAAAAATGATGATTTCTTAGTAGTACAAGTTTATGTTGATGATATCATTTTTGGTTGAAACACTTTGTCAAGAGTTTGCCAAGCTTATGTAGGAAGAGTTCGAGATGAGTATGATGGGAAAACTAAACTTCTTCCTTGGACTCCAAATCAAGCAAACTAGAAAAGAGATCTTCATCAACTAAGCTAAATACACACAAAAAAATTTTAAAGAAGTTTGGGATGGAGACAACCAAACCATTAGGTACATCTATGAGTCCTTCTTGCAAACTTGACAAAGATGAATTTGGTAAAAATATTGATAAAAAATTATATAGGGGTATCATTGATTCATTATTGTACTTAACTGCAAGTAGGCTAGATATTATATTTAGCATATGTATATGTACTAGATATCAATCTATTCCTAAAGAATCTTAATTATTGGCTATTAAATGCATACTTAGATATTTATCTGGCATAATGATATTAGAGTATTGTATTCTAGAGATTCATCAATAGAATTGATTGCTTATTCTGATACTGACTTTGCTGGTTGTAAACTAGATAGAAAAAGTACTAGTGGAACTTGTCAATTTCTTGGAGTTAATTTGATTTCATGGTTTAGCAAGAAATAAAATTCAATTGCTCTTTCTATGGTAGAAGCTGAATATATAGCAGTTGAAAGTTGTTGTGCTCAAATCTTATGGATCAAACAATAACTCGAAGACTTTGGCATTAAGTTAAATAAAACTCTCATAAGATGTGATAACACAAGTGTAATCAATTTAACTAAAATTCTAGTTCAACACTCAAGAAGCAGATACATTGAAATAAGACATCATTTTATAAGAGACCATGTGCAAAATGATGATGTAACGCTTGATTTTGTGTGTACTGATAGGCAATTAGCAGACATTTTCACTAAGCTCCTTAGCAAAGATAGGTTCTGCATGATTAGAAGAGAATTAGGCATCGTTGACCCTTTTGATTGAAACTCTTTCAAACACTTCATTGAATTCTTTCAAAAGTTCCAAATCCTCTCAAATATCACTTGGTATAATTCCTAGACACCCCCTTGAATTTTACCAATTTATTAAAACTTTTCCTGATTTTTTTTTGAATTTTTGACAAGTGTTGACACTTGAGATTTGCCCAAGTGTCGACTCATAGAAGTGTCGACACTTGAGCAAATTGCAAGTGTCGACTCACGATCGAATGACTAGTTTTTCTAGGGCATCACCGAGCGATCCTTCCCATTTCTTTTTCAATCTTCTCTCTCATTTGGTCCCTAACCTCTCCTATCATCCTCCAACAATGATTTCCCAACCTTATCCTTCATTTTTTTGGCAAAATCCTCCTCTCCATCAATCTCGATCGTCCCTTATTGTTTCGGTGGCCATGGGTCCAAGAAAGCAAGTGGCTTTTTGAAAGAAAAGGTCTCGATTTGAGCATGGAGATGCAAGACAAGGGAAAGGAGATCGAAGGCATGACAGGATCCAGCTAGGCAGCAAGATGAGCTCGAGGTTTAGGTTGCTATGAGAGCACCCCCTCCACAGCCTTCCCTTGTAGGCGAAAGGATGGCAGGGAAGGTCATTGCCTATGGCAAGAGTATAGATCTGCCATTTCTGAACTCTAAGGGTTTCATGATTGGTGATATGTTAAGAGCTACGAGACTAGTCCCCTTCTACACCATGCGAAAGTGATACTACCCACATCTGATTAGAGAATTTTTTGGTAGTATGGCCACAGATGGGATCACTTGGACTACTCAAGTCAGGGGTGTACAGATCCCAGTTATTCCAGAGACACTCAGTCGAGTATGGGAGATTCCCCAGCATAGACTAGCAACTAGCTATGTGGCAGATAGAGATGCCACTTTTAGATTCATTTTAGAGTGGGATGACATTAGAGGTATGTCCACTATTTCTACGAGCCAGCTATTTATGGAGATGAGATTGCTACATCATATTATTGCCCGCATTCTTCTTTTGAAGATAGGCCGTTTTGACTTCATCACTGAGAGAGAGCTTGTCTTGATGGTGACTCTGACCCAGAGGATAGCTGTCAACCTTCCAGTGCTGATGGTGCATCAGATGGGTGAGGTGGCCACCTAGAGGAGGTTGTGTCTACCATATGGGATGGGATTGACCCGTATTTCTCATGCTTATGGGATATCTTTGGAGGAGGAGGCCTCCAAAGAGATATTGCACACTGACACTTATGGCAAGAAATCATTACATCGGATGGGATACAGAAATGTGAGAGGCAGATGGATGAGGAGAGAGTCAGGCCAAGAGCTTGATGAGGAGGATGAGATTCGGGCAGCAGAGGCTGGACCTTCTGCACCCACTCCTTAGACAACTTCCTCCAGATGAGCACCAGTCACCGGATTTGAGTTTGAGCCAGCTATGCCCCCTTCTTCTTGAGCTCCTCGACGTACTTCAGTGACAGACTCTGGATTAGAGGAGAGACTGACATAGCATATTACTACTATCTGAGAGGATATATTGAGCATATCTATTAGGACCAACAGACTATAGATAAAGCTATAGAGTCTGAGAGCACACACTGATGTGCAGCTTACTTTGATCAGACATAGTATGGAGGCAGGCTTTTTTGATATCCGAGATCTTTTGAGATCCATGTTGCCACCTCCAACTTCAACAGGACCTTCTGTTCCACCTCCACCACCTCCTCCAACTGATGATGATGATAGTGATGCTGGTGATGATGACCCAGTAGATGGTGGTGCATAGTATGTGATGTGTCTGCACCAGATGTCTCACCATCCATTGAGCATCAGCCTCCAGTTGATACAGTAGATACTTTAGCTCAGACTATGGATCCAGATGCTATTGTTGATCAGCATGCCACAGATTCTACATTCTTCACACCAACTGATACTCTTGAGAATCATGCCACCAGGATCTCTAGGATCTTAGGTTGCTCTAGCCCATCCCTTAAAACTAGAAGCATGATCCACAAGACCCCTAGACCATCTACATCTAGGATCATGGCACCTATTGTACTAGATTTTCAATCTGAAGAGTAGCCTCATAGATGCTATGCTTATCTTGTATTTCATGTTACTAGTACTTTCTATAGTGTATTTTAGTTCATGTATGCTATTTTGTTGATGTCTTGCAAGATTGATATATGTAAGAATATCATTTGCTGTACTGGAACTTCTCTATCTATGATAGTTATATAAGCAAAAATCCAAAATTTTTAGCAAAAATCCAAAATTTTCAAGAATTCACATTCTACTTAAGAAAGGGAGAGAAAATTTCACTTTGTTGACTCACTAACCTTGAAATATTGTTGTATGAACTAAAGAGCTGATACATCTTCATCTAAATACCTTTATGAACTTTGATATGCTAACAATGTGAAGTTTGTTTGATAAACTTGTTCAATTTACAATGCCTTTAAAAATATGCTTACCTGAAAGCTTAATACAATAGCCAAATTTGAACTCAAATGCTTATATACTCAAAGTTTTGTCATCATCAAAAAGGGAAAGATTATTAGCTTTGGTCCTTGATTTTGATGAATAACAAAATTTTGAGCATATATTTTGCACTAATGTTTCAATTGGAGTTATGAATTCTAGGTTATAGGTACATCAAATTCTTTACACAAAAGCATCAAAGTCATTTATATTAATGTAAGATGAATTTCAAAGATTAAGAAGTATTCTCACTTTGAAAAGCTAAGAAATTGATCAATTTAGTCATTATGAAGAAGAAATTGGAAGTATATTGGACAAAATTTGGAGTTTCGGAGCTTGGCACACACTTTGAAATTGGCACAGATCAAGTGTCAACCTTAGTGTCGACTTAAATGTCGACTCATGAAGCCTAGTGACGACCTTTTGAAGACTAGCATGTAGAAATTTTGTCGGCATACCAAGTGTTGACTTAAGTATCGACTCACAGGTCGACTCATAGATCGACTTATGGCTTGAGATAAGAAAGTTACAGAACAGTGTCATTCCTGGATTTTTTGATAAATGCTTACTCAATATTAACCTAAGTGTTGACTCACAAGCTAAAGTATCGACTCATAGATCGACTCATGGCTTGAGATAAGAAAGTTATAGAACAGTATCATTCATAGATTTTTTGACAAGTATTGACTCAAGTGCTGACCAAAGTATTGACTCACAAGCTAAAGTGTCGACTCACAGATCGACTCATAGCCTAAGACCAGAAATAAAGTAGAACCATGGATTTCAAGAATTACACTTGGTGTCGATCCAAGTATTGGCCCAAGTGTCGACCCTAGTGTCGACTCATAAGTCGACTCACAGGTTCTGACAATTGTAATGGCTATATTTTCAGAAGTTTAGAATTGATTCAAATGGTTCATAATGGCTAGTTTCTCCTCTCCAATGATCATAAATGGTTTTTTGAAGGTTTTTGATGTATTTAACATTGACCAAACTCATTGAATACATAAGAGACAATTCCTATCATCCTGAAAAGCTATTGAAAAGATAAGAGAGAGCTAAAAAGAAGATTCCAAGTGAAAAGCCTTCATTCTAGCTATTGAGCTTTCAAATCAATTTCCAAAAAATGTTCATTGAAAGCTTCCAAGAAGAAGAAGACAATTCAAGTATTCAAGAAGAGCTTCATCGACATATTTGCTTTTATTTAGAAAGCTTTATGTATTCTTACTCTTGTATTTGAATTTTTATTGTTACTAGTTTCAAGGGGATTGAAACTAGCATTGAGGTTGTTGGTTAGCCTTATATAAAAACCAACTAGGTTATTGGTTAGCCTTTATGTAAAAACCATCAAGTTTTTTGGTGAGCCTAAGTGACAAAATTAACAAGGGGTTTTGACTTGTGAGCCCTTAAACACAAGTTGGCTATAATCTTTGGTAGATTATAGTAAAATTTCCAAGAAAAACTTGGGGAGTGGATGTAGGTGCTTGGAGTGCACCGAACCACTATAAACTTCTTGTGTTTGTGTGTGTAGTTTGCCCTCTCATTTCTTTCTCTAGCATTGCTCATTATTTTTTAAAGCACTGTATTTAGATCACATTCTACACATTCATATTATTACACAAACACATTAGTTTAGCACATACTTAGTTTAAATTTTTTAAAAACCCAATTCATCCCCCCTCTTGGGTTGTTATGCTGGGCAACACTGTGGCACAGGGATTGATGGTGATGGCTTAGTTGTCCCTTTTTTGAAGGTCAATGGCATGGTTAGGAGAAGGGTGGCATGGAAATCAGCATGATTCGGTGGTGTGGGGGTGCTCAGTCGATGAGAATCCTCTCATGCATGGAAGATGGGTTCAATGGTGTTGGATGTGGGCTCTCCAGATGGGAGGATGGAAGGGTGGTGGTGGTTGCAGTTTGTTCAGTTGGAGTTGACTCAATGGTGGCGGGAGGTGGCTTGTGGTGGCGGTTAATAGCTAGTGCGGTGGCTGACGGGGTTGGAGATGGCCTATGGTGGGGGGAGATGGGATTGGGTGGAGATGGCAGTTGGCTAAACAGGGAGGTGTGGGGTAAATTTGGGGTCCTAGGAAACTTTGCTTTTAGATTAGCAGAGAGAGGGAGGGGAAGTAGGAGAAGGAAGAGAAAGAAGAGAAGAGGAAGAAGAAGAACAGGTAAGAGGAGAAAGAAGAAGAAGAAGAGGAGAGGAGAAGAAGAGGAAGGAAGAAGAAAGGAACTAGGAAAGAGGAAGAGAGGAAGAAGAAAGAAGAAGAAGAGGAAGAAGAGAAAGGAGTCGGGAAATCTAAATACTTTTATTCAATTCTTGTTGATGCTTTAACTAATACATAGGACACTTTATATAGGCTTTAGTCCTCCATAAATTGGAGATCGAAACTTTATGACTCTCTAACCAAATTAACTATAATTCTAAGACTCAAACCAATCTAAAATAATTAGCCTAATCTAAAACATAATCTAGATTAATGTAGTGTTCATGCTTTGAGATTCATGCATGAGCTGGATACAAGAATAAAGATATAAAAATAATATGCATAATTTCCATACATCCAAAAAAATAAAATACATATGTCTACTCAAGGAAGTGCATCAAGATCTATGCTAGGTGATGCCCTCATCATGACAGCTTAGGAATAATTTTTTGAACTAATCGATGCGACCATCTATTAATTGTGCTCAATATTTGGATAGGTCAAATGATAGCAAAGCAATATTTAAGAACCAAGGCTATAGTTACCATATAATTTATTCCTTTGATCTAATACTTAAGATGAATTCAAGTCAATTGCCAACTCCGAATAAGCGCATCCAAATATATTTCAACATGCTAAATCCTATGACTCATCACTAGGATTATCCAGGCCTAGGTTTTCTTTAATTGAAACATTGCCAAGCATTTACTTCATCAACTTGGAGTGGTCAATCTTTTCTTTATTCAAAACTGACTTAAAATGTACTTGACTGTAGCCAAAAACCTTCTATTACTGGATTAGAAATCCAAGTAGTCCAACACTAAAGTATAGTGAGTTGCTTGCCGAGTCACCATGATAGTCTCAAGTCGGAGGGACACTTATATCCATACCCTTTCTACAAGGTACTCTTGATAGCAGAGTACTCTACAAAGTTGGTCACCGATTAGTGAGAGTAATCCTATACTCACATGCATGCCATATCAGTGTCTCCACACTCCTTGGTTAAGAGGATAACTAATCTATATGGCACACAATGACCTATTCTTGATAACATTGTTGTCTTAGGTAATAAGGTATCATTTGGTCATGAACTGATTTAAGAACTACTTGATAAATCCTCTTTTATTGAATCAATGTAGTTATAAGAACTTCAATATATTAGAGTTCATAGAAAGATGATAAATAGTGTTAAGTTGCTAAAAATGATATTTATTTTATTTATAATTTATATACATTCACAAGATAGCTCAACTATCTACAACCTAGATGATTGGTTTTAGGATACTTTTTCCAACAACTCCTAATTGAACTAGAGCCAATCGGAATAGTATTAGATACCTATCTTCCACTTGTGATCATCAAACTCTTTGATTCTGAGGGCTTTAATAAATGGGTCAACCAGGTTCTCCTTTCCATCAATCTTCTTCAGCTCGATGTCACTTCATTCCATAAATTCTCAGATAAGATGATGTGATGCAAAACATGCTTGGTTCACTGATGTGCTTTTGGTTCTTTCACTTGAGCAATAGCTTCAGTGCTATCACAATGCAAAATCACTAGACCATAAATGGAGGGTGCCAATCTAAACTTGGTGATGAACTTTCATAACCATACAGCTTTCTTTGCAGTATTAGATATTGTAATGTACTCCATCTCACATACAGAATCAACCACAGTATGGTGCTTAGAACTTTTCTAGTAAATAGCTCCTTTCGTTAAGGGTCAAGATATAACCTGACATACTCTTGCTATAATCCCAATCTAATTAAAAACTGGTGTCTATATAACCGACTAGTTTCAAGTTAGAATCTCTATAAACCAACTATTGATTCTTAGTATTTTTCAAATACTTAAGAATAGTTTTTATGACCTTCCAATGGTTCTCACTTTGATCAGATTGGTATTTACTCACTACTCCTAGTGAGTATGCCATATCTGATCGTGTATATATCATGGCATATATAATCGATCCTATTACTGAGGTATATGAAATCCTACTTATATGCTCTCTCTCTTGAAGAGTTGTCAGATAATCCTTCTTCGAGAGAGTAATCCATGGCTTATCAAAAGATAGCCTTTCTTAAAATTTACTATGCTGAACCCCTTTAGCATAGTATCAATATATGTCAATTAGGATAATCCTAGCAACCTTATAGATTATCCCTATAGATCTTTATCCCAAGGATGTAGGTTGCTTCTCCTAGATCCTTCATGGAGAATTGGAATGATAGCCAAACCTTTATTCCCTACATTACAGGAATGTTATTCATAATTAAGAGAATGCTATCCACATACAAAACAAGATATACAATTACTGAACCATTAGCCCATTTGTATATGCAAGACTCTCCTCTATTCTTAACGAAGCCATATATTTTGATTATCTTATCAAAATACATGTTCTAACTTTGAGATGCTTGCTTCAATCCATAAATGGATCTTTGAAGGTTGCACATCTTTGATTCATCTATGGATGTGAACCCTTCAGATTTATCATATACACCTCTTCCTCCAACCTTTGTTCAGGAAGTGGTTTTGGCATTCATTTGCTAGATCTCAGAATTAAGATGCACTACTATCGTAAGCATAATCCAAATAGACTTGAGCATTGCCACAGATGAAAACATCTCATCATAATTAATACCATAATGTTGACTATATTCCTTGATAACTAAATGGGCTTTATAGGTCTCTACCATCCCGTCTATATCCCTTTTCCTTTTAAAAACCACTTGCATCTAATGGGTTTACCCCTTTAAGTAGATCAACTAGTGTCCACGTACTATTAATCTCCATGGACTCCATTTCAGATTTCATGTCTTCAAGCCATTTATCAAAGTCGAAACTTTGTATCGCATCCATGTAGGTGATTGGATCCTCATTATTTTCATCAAGTTCAATAGGATCACCATCCCGGACCAAGAAACTATAGTATCTATCCGATTGATGCAGTACTCTATTAGATCTCCTTAAGGTTGTCTCTATAATAGGCTTCGGGTTTGAATTAATCAAATTCAATTAAATTGGCTCAGTTAATTGTGTTGGTTCTTTCACCTATTGAACTCCTTCAAGTTTAACCTTAGAGGCATTAGTTCCTTCCCAAAGGAACTCTCTTTCCAAAAAGATTACCTTATTACTAATGAGCACTTTGAATTCATCAGTATGGTAGAATAAATAACCTTTAGTTTCTTTCAGGTATCCTATAAATGTACACCTATCAGACCTAGGCCCAAGCTTGTCCATTTTCAAAAATTTGACATAAGCTAAACATCTCCAAACCCTAAGGTGTGAGAGTACTAGCTAACTCCCTATCCATATTTCATATAATGTTTTATTTATAGACTTTCTAAAAACTCTATTTAGAATATAACAAACTGACTCTGGTGCATATCCCTATAAAGAAATGACAAACTCACAAACCGCATCATAGACTGAACCATATCTATTATGATTCAATTCCTCCTTTCAGATACTACATTATACTGAGGTATCCTGGGAGGAGTCTATTATGAGAGAATCCCATTCTCTTCTAAATATATCATAAACTCACTAGTAAGATATTCACCACCTCGATCAGATCAAAGGGTTTTAATATACTTACTAGTTTATTTCTTTACTTTATTACAAAATCATTTGAATATTTCAAATGACTCAGACTAATGACTCATTAAGTAAACATACCCATATCTCGATAGGTCATCAGTAAATATGATGAAGTTATGATATCCACCTATGGCTAAAGTGTTCATAGGTCTATATACAACACTATATATTAGACTCAGCACCTTAGTAGCTCTTTCACCATTTTCAGTAAAAAGTGACTTAGTCATCTTTCCAAGAAGATGTGATTCACAGGTCGATAGTGATTCAAAATTATTAACCTCAAGGATTCTCTTTTTAGATAACTTGTTCATTCTATTCTTGTAAATATGACCTAGCTTATAATACCAAAGGTAGAAATCAGATACATTTTTTATCCTAGGATATTTGTTGGATGTGTACATTACATCCACAGGCTGTGATAAAACATAAATATCATTCTTCAGTTAATCATGCATTATAATAATACCATTCAAAATGATATCATATCATTATTTTTTATTAATAAATGATAACTATGTTTGGCCAAAAAGCCTATAAAGATCACATTCATAAAAAAACTAGGATAATAGTTATAATCACCTAAAACAATAACATTAATATCAAAAATAAGCTTGACTATTCAGAAAGCTAGAACTAGAACATATCTTCCATCTCCAAGTTCAAGAATTTCTTGCCATCTTTGAATCTTCTACTGACCTGAAGTTCCTGCAAAGAATTATAAGTATTAATAGGACTTTCGGTATCTAATATCCAAGCAATAGTATCACAAATAGAAAAATTACAAGGTGTTATCATATAAGTACCTTGTGCAGCATGCCTTGCTAGTTTTTCTTTTTCCTTAGTCAATTTAAGACTAGCAAGGTGATGTAAAAAGAATAATTCCTCTTCCAGTATCCCTACTTCTTATAGTAGAAGCATTCAGCTTGAGTTTGGTCAGCTTTTAACTTCATGGTCTGATCTAGCTTAGTCATCGAAGCATTTTGTACCTTTTTTTTGTTTTCCTCTTTCCTTTCTTAAAGGGATGGTGCTTTGTTGAACCTTCTGTTGGTTTTTTAGGATTTTGATGGCACAGCAGAACAATAGATTTTAAAAAATTTCTTTCTTGAAACTCCAAACAACTTGAAACCCTAAGCCCAAGATCCCTTATTCATTATAATTAATAAGTCATGCAATTAGGATTTGGAAAAATACCTGGAATGCTAATTCCTTCTTCTTTCTACTAGGCACATAAGTGCATGCCCTCCAAAGGTGATCCACATAGGAATGGAACCTAGGAAGCACTCCTTAGTAGGTTGCTTAAATCACTGGTACTCTTCTAATGGCCCTTCTTCCTTTGGCAGCCTCTCCTTTCTTGACCCTTGCTCTCCAGTAGAGCACTCTGAGCCCTTTCCAAAACTCTCTTCACTTCTTTCTTTCACTTCCTAATTCACTACCTAATCCCTTGTCTTAAAATGGGAAGCTTGTCTTGAGACAAGGCTTATTCTCTAATAAGGGAAGGAAGAGAGTGGGAGGATAGAGTGACAATGTAAGAGTGTAAGAAAGAAGATAATTATAATACCCTTCGACCTAAACACTGAAGGCTATTTATAGTAGAAGGAAAGGTGCCAGATAAGCCTTCTCATCAACCTTTGATAAGCCTTTCAGAATATCAAATAAGACTCTTCATATAGAAAGAGTCTTATAAATGAAAGGTCATCTATTTTCATGCACCAACTGCCTCATTCAAGTCCCTTCATGAATTCATCCGACTTCTCCACTTGACACATGTCAAATATTGGTTTTAAGAGGGCCAAGGGATGTGGATTTTTATAAGAAAATACCGGTGATTTGTAACTCCTTAAAGCATAAGGACTCTGCTTATGCTTTTGCGCCAAATGAAGAGTCGCAACTCTTCATTTGTGCCAAGTCACTTCCACCAAACTTCCTTTTGTTTTGATCGGTCATAATCCCTTCAATTGGCATGGAGATGAGGATAAGGGGTGACTTGCTTCATCTGGAAACAAAATCCCAAAGCAGAAGGACTCTAGGTCCTTTCTAAGCCCATTTATTTCTTGTGCACAAAATAAGTTGGCGCCGAGAGTCCCTTCCACTTAGGACTCTTCAAATAAATAGGATAAATGCTAATTAAATTTGGATAAAACCAGATTAGTTCTGCCCCACATTGGACTCAACCCAATCCAGGATTCTTTTAAATTAGCTAGCCCATTAAGCAACCTTTAGATCCAATTCAATTGCGTTAAGAGTTAGGTTAGCATACACATGCTAGTGTGTAATCTAGCTAACCAATTAGGATCCCATGATCCTAATAAAATGCCAATTGACTTCCTAGGTCAATTCTCTAATGTGTGTAACCCTTTGGGTTCCACATCTAGCTAATAGTAGGTCTAGGTCCAAGCCAATTTGATCTAATCGAATTCGATTTGACCTAATTCGGTCAAATTGAGCTGACCTAAGCTGCCAATTCGAACCAGCTTTCGAATTGACTCATGAATTCAATCCAATTGATTCATGAAAATCCACAAGACATGATTGACATCTAGCAACGTATCATGCCTACTCGGAAGATGAAAAATTTGATGAAAAGTATCAAAATACCCTTTAGCGAAAAGTTACCATGCAATTCAATCCTTCGATCTCCCTGTATCCCGATTAAGTGATGGGCATGGATAAACGTCAACTCTAGAACTTAATCATTTTAAATCTCAATTTGATAATGAAGACTTGATCGATGAAATATTAGAAACCCTATCTAATCTCATCCTGCTTTGATCAAAGACTTCTTGAGTCATCATTCGAAGAGATCATACGGGATAACTTCTTCTCTTACTAGAAGTGATTGATTCATTATTGACCTACTCATTACTTTTATACATAATCCACCATATCCAGAAACACCACGTACATGACTTAATCGCCATGAGTGAGTATGCACCAAAATTTGGGTTCGTGTGCACAAGATACTATGGTAGTCTTAGGTCTAAGGATCACATGCACAACTTCCACTAAGAGAACATTCTTTTGACAAGTAAAACTTCCATTTGATGTTCTCTTGTCGGATCAGTTCAGTGGACTCATAACCTTATGAGCACCCACATCCTCATATTAGTGTCTCTATACAAGCGATTGTGAGACCAACTACTCTCTCTATTGAGCATACATAGGATGTGCTAGTCTTTCCAGATTCATCGATCCTCGAATCGATTATCCAACGACTAGGAACATTTTAGATTAGGGTTTATAAGAACTTAGGTCTCACTGTTATGATATCCATCATAACCCTAATTTCATTATCCTAACCTATGGGGTTCATCATAATCTTGAAAGATGCAGCAGTATGATGAATCAAAAGATGCCTTTTATTGATAAATAATATCATACATGAGTTGGAAGATCATAGAAATGCCCTTATAATGATTGGATTTTAGGGCACCATTCTTTCACCTTCCACTACATTCACCAATCCCTTATAGAGCTAATGATCCTTTTCATTGGTTTATAGTAATCCCAATAAACCATGGTAGTTTATTATAGGTCTAGTTATTCTATAATGATCAAGGAAGTCAATATAGGACTTCGATAAATAATTGAGGATTCTTCCCCAGCAATTCATGTAGAGGAAAATCAAGTTTGTTCAGGTACTCAATCAGTTCAATCATATATAATACATAATCAGTGACCTCTCATCCTTGTGTTGAAAATGGTACAAGATGTTTTGTACCTTTCAACATCATCGGGAGTGTTAAAGGATTCTTTTAATACTTGAAGTATGTCCTCTGGCTGAGCATCCTCAAATTTGTGATTCAATTCATCATTCATGGATGCTCACATAATATAATAGACCATGATTTAGTTACTGAGCCATTTTTGGTAAGTGTTTTGAGTGCATAGGAGTGTTCTGAGCAGGCTCCTCAGGTGCTAGATCTGTCAACATAATAGAATCCATTTTTACTTCAGGACTATTTTTAGCTTTTGATACTAGCTATCGAAAATGGATCTCGATAATTTTTCATTATCTAGTAATGAATGGAGTGACAAAGTGGAGGCCATATTAACCTAAAAAGAAAATAATATCTAATTAGTATATCAATCATTTAATCCTAAAGACTTGGACTTTAATCTAAAGGTTCTCCTACTATTTTTGATCAAATTCGTAGCTTCTACCTTTACTTTGAGAAATTTCACCATATCCTTAATGGGTACCAAAATCCAATAGACTGCACATGAGCTCAACTTTGACCAGCTCATCTTTGTGTATATAAAGGTATGTTCTTAATCAATTATTTTTTAAAAAATCTTTGGTAATAATTTTGTTCCAGGAATTAATCAGTAAGCCTTAGGACTATCACCAGAAGTCCTGGTTAGGTCCAACCATTAACATGATAGGATAGAGTACTTCTAGCCAATGATGACCAAGCCTGACTTTGGCCAGCCAACCAGATCATCATTTAAAAAGAAGTGACAAGTCATCATAATATGAATAATAATTTTAATAGCTAGATGAGCACCAGGTCTTTGGATCTCCAATGATCATCTTCACTATTATACTCATTACTTCTCTCTTAATGGGAGGCTATGACTCAATTATCTCCATAATTTTGTCACTTAAGGGACCAAATAATTTTAGAGGGTTTAATTAAAGAAAAGAGAAGAAGACATAGACTAAACAACAATCCTTCCACTGACTTCATCATGCAACGAGGGTCGAATCATATTAGTCCAAGGCACCTAAATTAGAAAAATTGATCATCCTTACTGGCATGGGTTTGCTCGAATTGATGAGCTATCTAATCAAAAATTGATTGACTAAATTAGTCAAGTGAGATTGATGGGAAGGTTCCACCATCAACCTCTTTTCTTAAATACCAATAGAGTTGGCCAGGTAAAAGGTAGCCCTAATTATTTACCATAATCAAATGCTAAACTTATCTTAGATACTAATTGGTATATCAGTTTTGATTAGACTAGTTTAAGGACTCGGGTCTAACCACTGATCCAGAATGAAGTCCATTTGATAATACAGACTTGATCAGCCTATTACTATAAAATTTATCTAGAGACCTTTTGACCTAATCCTAATCAACTTTTGGTTAGTTTAAATCAATTTTTCTAAGGTCCATATTAATGAAATTCTAAGCCTAGGTCTAACTTAGTAATTGAACCTGATTCGAGCTAATCCAAAATCCAAGTTTTATGAATTGACTTTTATCTTTAATTCACAATTCTAGATCCAATCAACTCTTATATCTAGTAATTATCATAATTTATTTTGCTAAAATTAGATCTAAACATTTTATATGCATCATATACTGATAAAATAATTTTATATCTAGACAATACTATTTAGTGCAATTGCTGAAATTAAGTTTACAATTTATATTCTAAACATAAAACCTAATGTAAATAACTTAGTTTTAGATTAACAATATTAAAATAATCAAGATTAAACTACTAAAATAAGATCTAAACTACTAAAATAATTTTAATAAAATTATCCTTTCACCTCACTTTTGTTCATGGGATATAACCACAAGTGGCACCCCTACATGCCATAAGAGATTCCATTGAATGAAAAAAGAGAGCCTTAAAACCCTACTTTTCTTTTATGACCAGATGGCTATGGTGATCAACCGAATCCAAACTAGTTACTCGAATCAATATTCAACTCTATACCTAATCAAATCATGTCAAGAACCTGGGGTTTTGATACCACTATCAGAAAATAAGGATAGGATTTTATGCATGATCTTTTTAATCAGTGGAAGTATATTAGATTAAAAATAATTTTAATCACTAAATAATATATTAGAACAATTCTAAAAATCTTTCATATAGGATCATGATAGGATATGAATAGACTATAGATGTTGAAATTAAAATTAGTTTGCATCGAGTCAACCAATGCATAATATAGATCTAATCTATAAATATAAATAAGATCAGATCCCATACCTCATCATGGGTCGATGAATACCATGGATCATCATAGAAGGTCTAGATGCCACCTTGCAGCTACATGGGGGGCCTCTACAAAAAGTCTACATGAAGCCCCGAGAAATCACCTTTCCTAGAGTGCTAGCTTCATGTAAAGGCTGTGGATGACTGATCTAAAAATCTTCCTTCGAGTTTTTTTGAGTCCTCTAAAAAGATGAAGAGATTGAGGACAAGGAGGATTAGGTTGAGGAAGAAAAAGAAATCCAAAACCAATTTTTTCTTATTTTCCTTTCTTCCTTTCTTTCTCTCTTTTTTTTTCTCCCTGGTGCCAAAAAGAAAGGTCCCCATGCCAAACTATTTTTCATGCCCACTCTAATATTCTTTTCCATGATTTTTTTCTTGGTTTCTCATGGTATCTATCTCTCTATGTTGTCACATAATCCTAGAAAAAGGCCTCTCAAATAGGAATGGAGAAAAAGATTAGGATAGGACTAAGGAATAGAGTTTTTCTAGGACTAGTAATTCAACTCATTCAAATCCCATTCAATTTAAATTTAAATCAATTCAAATAAATTCCAAAATTTACATATATATATATATTCTAACCTAAAATATATTGATAAAAGGCATAAAAACTCATTTTTGGTGGAGAAAACTTCATGCAAAAAATCATAAGTTCATGGAGAAAGTCAGGGGGCGCAAGAATCAATTTTGACTCAATCAAACCATATACAAAACTATATTAAAACTCCTTTTAAAATTTTTCTTGGCTTAACCTCAATTAGAATGGATAATAGGGAAGGTGATAATCATATTTTGGCATGAAGATTCTTCACACAAAATTCATCTTGCATAGAGAATAAAGTGTTGCAAGAGAAAAAATAGGTTCTTGGGTTTGACTTGGTTAACCTTAATTCTAATATTAATTTAATTTGGTCTGACCAACTCAAATAGCTTGAACCTAATCTAACTATGCTCCAATTAAATTAAATTAATATAAAAATTAATCAAGTTTAAATCCAAATTAAATCTAGTTTAAAATTTCTCAGTAATTAGGTCATCGAATGATATAATCAAGTAAAATCTAATTGAACCAAATTCAAATAAAATTGACCAAATCTTTTCACTCAATAAATTGACTTGATTAGCAATCTAATTGCTAATTAATCCTTCTAATATTAATTAGTAATTAATTAATTATTTATTTGTAACTTTTGTGTAAGACAAATTATTGATTATATTTACAATTTTGCCATTAGATAATTCTCAATCGTCGATCAGCCAAAATGATCAATTGGAATCTTCTATTGTATGTGATCTCATAGGTTCAAATCCTAAGCCACTAACTTAGGAATAATTTTTTAAATAAATTGATGTAATCATCTAGCAATGGTACCTGATATCTGAATATGTCGAATAATGGTAAAGCAACATTCAAGAACCTAGGCATGGTTATCATATAATTCATCCCTTTGACCTAATGCTCAAGATAAACTCATAGTAAACTGCCAACTCTGACTAAGCACATCTAAATGTATTTTAATGTGCTGAATCCTGTGACTCCTCACCAGGATTACCTAGATCTAGGTTTTGCTAAATTGAAATACTTCAAGTTTTTACTCTATCAACTTGGAGTGGTCAATCCCTTCTTGACTCAACACTAATTTAATAAGTACTTGATTGCACCCAAAAACCTTCTATCACTAGATTAGAAACCAAAGTAGTCCAGTATCAAAGTATAGTGGGTTTCTTGCCAGGTCACCATGACAGTCTCAGGTCAGAGGGATACTTAAACATATACCCTTTCTGCGAGATGTTCTTGATAGTAGAGTACTCTATGGAGTTGGTCATTCTTTAGTGAGATGTACTCTTATACTCACCTACATGCCATACTAATGTCTCCACACTCCTTGGTTATGTGACAACTAATCTATATAGCACACAATGACCTATTCTTAATAAACATTGTCATCCTAGATAACAATATATTATTTAGTTATGAACTGATATAAGAACCACTTGATAAATCATTCTTTATTGAATTAATATAGTTTTAAGGACTTTAACATATTAGAGTTTATAGAAAGATAACAAATAGCATTGAGTTACCAAAAATAATATTTATTTTATTTATAATTCATATACATTCACAAGATAGCTTAATCGCTTACAACTTAGATAATTAGCTTTAGAATACTTTTCTCAACAACTTCTACCTAGACTAAAACCAATCGGAATGGTATCATATACCCATCTTCCATTTGTGATCATTGAACTCTTTGATTCTGAGGGCTTTAGTAAATGGATCAGCCAGGTTCTCCTTTCCATCGATCTTCTGTAGGTTGATGTTATCTCGTTCCACAATCTCTCAGACAAGGTGGTAGCGATGCAGTACATGCTTAGTCCATTGATATGCTTTCTGTTCTTTCACTTAAGCAATGGCTCCATTGCTATCATAATGCATAACAACCAGACCATGAATGGAGGATGCCACTCCAAGCTTGGTGATAAACTTTCACAACCATATAGCTTCTTTTGTAGCATCAAATATCGTAATGTACTCTATCTCGCATACAGAATCAGCCATAGTATACTATTTAGAACTTTTTCAATGTATAAAATTGAGAGTGAGAGTTCCAATCTTATAAGATTTATATTTTCATAGTAAAACCTTGCATGCCCAATTGATTGTCTTTATTTTTATATTTTTTCTTCTTTATCCTATAATATTAATACTGACATTATAAAATGAGATCCATATTCTACACAAGGGATCTCCCAATGGATGGTATGAGCACGGTTGGTACCATAACAGATCCTTGTTAGGAAGAAGAGAGAAACACTCTTCCCTTCAAATAGAGCTAGAGGAGAGGAGTTAGAGTCTCTCCCAACCTTGATTTCAACTCCAATTAAGAGTCAATTAGGAAGAAGACTCTTGCTGGGAGTCTTCTCTCTATTTTCTCTTTTTTATACTGCTTTAAGATTTTTGTAACCTACTAGGCTATATTTCATATATAGACTTTATAGGAAGCAAGAAGAAGATTCATGACCCCACAAAATGCAAAAACATTTGGCATTTACTATAATGTGTGCATTTTCCTATAAAAACAAATAAGTTTGGATAGCTAGTAAGAAATAGTGCTTCTAAGTTTTCTAACTTTTTTGTTATAATTACTCAAATGGATGATTTGACACCAATAAACTATCTTACTTGGAGGATTGTGTCGATGAGAAAAAGAGCATATCTAGGAAATAGTCCTGGTATTAAAAGGCTTCATATCTTACAAATTTAATATAGTATTTTTTTGTTTGTATGACTCTTGTCTTCTCAATGTGTTACAAAGTAAGTGTGACATCAACCCATTTTCTTATGATCAGGTTATGAAGTCACTCTCATAAATATGGAAGGACCAGAAAGCTCATTTGAAAGCTAGTTTTTTTTTATCCAACTCTATTTGCTATTCAATAGCATAATGTCATGCCCAACGAGAGAGTCATTCCTAAAGTATATGAACTTTTGATGCTATTTTGGAATAGCAATGGACTGAAGGTAAAATACATAACTTATTTTCACAATTTCATTCTCATAATATCATAAATATGTAAATTGACTCCAAATGTGCTTAGTTATTAAAAGATTGTTTTAACATTTTAGACCCATAGTACTAAAAATAAATCTTGTCAAGAAAAACAAGAGTTTAGTCATATAGGAGGTATAAAAAGCTTTGTAGACATCAATAAGGAGAAGGTAAGCACCTAGCCTCCTCCTTCATAGATATAAATGTGCCACACATGTTACATATTTACTAAAAAATATGTTCTTGATTATTGAGAATCTCATATTATAGGCTTCAAAGTCATTTGATGGCAAGCCACATACATGGGTAGAGCTTTTCATTCTTATCCATTAACATAAGGATAGGACTTCAATGATGAAGGAATAGTGCCCAACAAGCCAATTGCATAGTTGATGCGATGGGACAATTTGTACTTTGTCTCCCTACTCATATAAATGACATTAATTGAGAAGCAGTGTGTTTCATCATATGCTATATTCTATTTATATTAAAATTATGATGAATCCCAAAGATTAGGGCAATGATTTTAGGGTCATGATTGAGATCATGCCAATGAAACCTAAAATCTTGATAGCCTTGATCTAAAATATTTTTAGTCATAGGATTATCGAGTTAAGGATCGATGATATTGGATAGACTAGTATATCCTATGTATGCTCTCGATAGAGATGATGATTGATCTCACAATTATATGGAAACACTAATACAAGGATGTGGGTGCTTATTAGAGAATGGGTTCACTGGACTGACTTATAGAAATAACATCTAATTGAGCCTTATAAGCAAGTCAATAGATATTTCTCTAGTGGGAGTAGTGCATGTGATCCTTAGACTTGAGATCACCATAATACCTTATGTATATGGATCGATGTTTTGGTTCATACCTTAGCATGGCACCTTAATACATGAATGGAATGTTTTAGGCATGTGAAGTGTGTATGGAGGTTGAGAGTGGTCAACAAGGGATCGATCACTTCTTGTAAGAGGAGAGAACATCCTATGTGATGTCATAAGATGATGACTCAAGTATATATGGCTAGAGCAGGATGAAAATAAGAAAGAGTTTCTAATATTTTATCAATTGAGCCATTGTCTTGAATTGAGATATATATAATTAGATATTTGGCCTTGACATTACTTCATGCCCATGGCCTTTCCAAGATATTGTATGATCGAAGGATTGAAATGGTAACTTATCATGAAAGGATATTTTGGTAATTTTACTAAAATTTTTCATCTTTTGGATAGCCATGATATGTTGCTAGACATCAATCTTGTTTTTTGAAATTGTACAAATTAAAGAGTTTAATTTAGAAATTAATTAAAAGGAGTTCTATTTAATTAGTGCTTTGGGTTTGATTTAATTGGATTATATTCTAATCTAAGTTCGCTGCTGGCTTGGTATGGAACCCAATGGATCACATATATTAGAAAGTCAATCATGGACCTAGCCTAATATAATTTAGTATAAATCCTATGAATCTAATTGTATTTCTAGCACATGGATTAGATCTGAGTTCCTAATCTATTTAAATGACCTTATTTTGATTAGGTCAAATCTAAATCCCAATAGGAGTAGGACTCTTGTTTGCACCTTGTTTAAGAGAGGCTCCACTTATTATTTCCTATTAGTTTTTTTGCAACATGAAAGACCATTAGATGGTGCACTAGGAGGAATCTTCCTCTTGGGATTATCCCTCCATACACCATAAATTTAGGAAGCTTTGGAACTAATTCATTTTAGTGCAAGAAAGCATTGTCGCAAACATTATTATGGCATCCCCAAGGAGTCCTAGGGGATCTTGACAAGATCTTGGATACCATATCTGGGACTCTCTCCCCTCCTATTGTCTATTTAATATGGATTAAAATTAGTAGCTATTTTAATCTAAAATATGGCATGGAAAAATTATGGTGCAAAAAGAGACTAAGTGCAAGAGTTTTTGGTCACCCCTTAGGAGTCCTTCTCCTAAGGAGATTTGACCTAGTCTTGGGCATCCTAATCTAGAGTTTTCTTTCCTCTAATTTCCTATTGGATAGGGATTTTTCCCCATGCCAAATAGGATTTATACTATCGTGAAATTTCAGATACACCAAGGATTGGTTCTAGGAAACTTCCATGCCCACTAGGAGTCCTCCTAGTGGGAATTCATTACAAATTCGTGCCCCTTTTCATCAGCCCTCTCCATGTCAATGCCCTCTTTCCATTCCAAAAGTTGGCACAAAAATAGTTTCCTATTCCTAGTGGAGTTAGGAAAAGGGTTGGGTTCAATTAGAAGTCTAATTTGATTAGACTCCAATGCCAAAAAGGTTTGGCATGAAACCTATAAATAAGAGGGTACCCCAAGGGTTGGAGTAGATCAATTCTTAGTCTAAGAGAGGGCTAAGAGATCAGAGATGAGGGATAAGGAGAGAGAATTAGTGGTGAGTTCTTGAAAAGAATTCACGAGGGTGCAAGGTATGCATCTCTTTAAGATCAGAAAGGCTGAAGTTCTTGTGAATAACTTTCAGCAAACCTTTTAGATTGGGAACGTCCTTTAGAGGCTCATGTGTGGATGATTATTGGAGGGCTCATGCTTGAGGCATAATGGTTCAAGGGCCAACATCAGATGACATGTCACGTATGTATTTATTTCATTGTTACTCTAATTGTTTCATTATTTTTTAGCAAATGCTTCTTGGGATTAGGGTTTTGGAGGGACTTCTGATTTAAGCATTAAATTAGATAACAACAATTTTTAAAAATCTTGCTTCCACTTGCAACCAATTCCAAGTCACCTTGCATAATTCATTAAAATAATAATTATATTTTTTGATATAAAATAGTTCTACTTTATAAACATCATGATCTGAATTTTCTACACATATATCTTATTGATTAGATTAGTCTATCATGCAATTAAAATAGTTTTAATCTTGATCAAGCTATAGTATGTGATACCATGGAGTTATGACTTGTTTGGCAAGTTGTTACAGAAAGAAATCATCTAGATTCTATCAAATAGCTGTTGCTTCGCACATGTGATGCATGATAAAAAGGCTACAGTGAAATCCTAAAAATCTAGCACACCTAAATCTCTTTCTAAATCCCTCTAAAACTTTGATTAAATCTTTATGATTGTTGTAACATTACTAAAATATGATTTTTAGATTGCTAGAAAATCTTCACTTGCTAGAATTAAGGATTGATAGAAATTCTTAATTGTTAAAATCTTTTAGCCACCGAGTTTCAACTTGCTAAAATTTTCTAGTGGCTGAAATTTTTTGTTTCGATCAAGAATTAAGGTAGAAAGGTACTGAAATCTAAAATCCTAGACTTTGAACTTCATCTAAGGCTCAATTATGAGTTAACTTAAGTTTTTGATCATCACATAATCAAAACTCTTAATTATTAGAGTTGTACATTAACCTAATTGGATTAGGGTTTCAGGTTTACCTGATTCAATCTTAATTTGATTAGGATTTGAGTCCAGGTTCACTTGATTCAAACCTAACTGGTTATGGATCTAAATCCAAGTTGACTTGAGTCAATTTTGATGAATAATTTATCTAATTTGACTAAGAGTTAGTCCAAATTAAAGTCTAATTGGATTTGGCTTAAGAGTTGAAAACCAAATTGACCTAATTTTGACTAAGAGTTAGCCCAAATCATAGTCCAATCTGATTTAGCTCAAGAGTTGAACCAAAATTGAACCTAGGATAGTAGGATCATGATACATGAATGATATCACAATTTATGGTATCATGAGTAATGATAAATGCATATATGCTAGTAGATGTATGAGATACATATTTAGGATATACACCTAGACCGAAAATCTCTTATAAAAATTATATTAAGTATAGTGGTGGAAACCAAAATCTGATCAAGTTTGGGTTAAAGGAAAATGTTCATGAGTGGTGGTTACTTAGTTAAGACTCTGGCATCAAGCAGTGGGGAGCCTCCCACCAATCTTATACTTACTTGGCTAGTAATAGTAAATTAGTTTTCAATTTTGGATGCTTAAGATTAAGAACACTACTTAAATTAGCTAAGTGTTAAGAATACTATCCAAGCCTTCTTGATGAGGACATCACCCAGCAATATTTTTGATATAGATCATGTATTTTATTTCCCATATTTTAACTGGGTATATGTGTAGGTGTATGGGGAATGGAGTGCATTTTCTTTTTGTCTCCAGCTAATGCACGAATCCTAAAGCATGAGCTAGATTAGTCTAGAGTCTTTTAATTTGTTATAAATTTGTTATTAGGATTTTAGTAGGGTTGACTACTAGGTTGTTAGGGGTCTAGAGTCTATTTAAAGGGTTGTTGTCATTGGAAAAGATAGAAATAGAATAGAATTGAATCTTATTTTCCTCCCATCTAGTTTTCTTCCTCTCCTCCTTGCTCCTTCCCTTCTTCTTCTTCTCTTCTTCTTCTTCTTCATCTCTTCTCCCTCTTCGATGTTCTTCTTCTTCCTCTTATTCTCCTTCTCCTTACTAATCTCAAGCTTCATGAGAACCCCAACTCTTCAAACCTCTCTTTAGAGCCACCAACATTATCCACCACCACCAAGCCATCTCCCAACTGGACAACCAACACCCACCACTACACACTCCATTGCTCATGGTCACCTCCACCCTCCCATCTATGCCACACCCAAACCACCCCCCAGTTTGGACGAGCCCTTCCACATCTCCTCCAACACCGCCGACCTAGTCACCCATGGCTTCCTCCCATCCTTTGTCGGTGAAACCCTCCACTCATCAAATAGAGCTACTGTATTCAACCCCCACCACCTTCCTTCTTCATCACCTTCCAGTGCTGGTACCACCTGTTGCCCAGCAAGCAACCCAAGAGGGGGGGTGAATTGGGTTTTAAATTTTTTTTTGCAAGTATGTGCCAATTCAAAAAAAAAATAATTTAAGTGCTAGTGAATTATAAGTGTTTGTATGCTATTTAAGAGTATGCAGCAGAAATAAATAAGTAAATATAAAGTAAATAAGGATAAATAATGAGAGAGCAAGCAATCACAAATACAAGGATATATAGTGGTTTGGTGCACACCAAAGCACCTGCATCCACTCCCCAAGGTCCACTTGAAAATTCTACTATAATCTTCATTGATTATAGTCGATTAGTTTTCTGGGCTTACTAATCAAAATCCAACTTTTTTCATCGAGAACACAAGTCAAAACCCTTTTGGTTTTATGGAATAACCAAAAATCTAGTTGGTTTTGTAACTTAGGCTCACCAACAATCTCCTTGGTTTTGTCACTTAGGCTAACCAAAAACCTCCATTGGTTTTAACATAAAGGCTCACCAACAAACCTCAATTCTAGTTTCAATTCCCTTGAAACTAGAAATAATAGAAAGATTCAAGTATAATGTATAAAATACAAAAAAACTTTCAACTAAAAGCAAGTATCTCTTTGAAGCTCTTTGATTGCTGTTGAAGATGCTTGTCTTCAAGTTGTTAAAGCCTTAAATGATGCTTGAATGGTTGGACTTGAATGCTCTTAAATGCTTTGAATGCTTGAAGGCTTAACTTGACTTGAAAGTAGCTGTTCTTCAATGAATATTTGAGTGAATGCACTTAACTTCTCATCTCTCTCTTCCTTAATGAGCTTGTTCCACTATAAATACCTTTCCAAGCTTCAAATGGCAGTTTTTGATTGTTGGAGAGGAGAAAATAGTCATTGGGATGAAAAGGACCAATTATATGCTTCAAAAAATTAGTCATTACTGTTCATCAAAATTGCAAGTGTCAACACTTCAGGTCATGAGTCGATATTTTGAGTCAACACTTCATCTTTATGAATTGACACTAGTTCAAAAAAAGTCTTCTGAAGCTCTCTGGAAATCTCAGGTGAGTCGACACTTGGCTTCTATAAGTCGACACTTAAGAAAAGTCTTGATTTCAGCATGTTCTATATCATTTTTGTCTTAGGCCTTGAGTCGACACTTGAACTCCATGAGTCAATACTTCATGCATGCCATTTAAAACTTCTTCTGCGTATCAGCTCAAGTCCCTATAAGTCAGCACTGTGAGTCGACATTTCAATTTTATGAGTCGACACTTGGCTGAAACTTTCTTGAAAAACTTCTGAAACACTGTTGAAACTTCTTTAAACTTCAAACTTGAGTCCTCCCAAGTCATTCTTAAATGCTTAAGTCCATTTATCATCAAATTTCATCCACAAAAGAGATTTCTTCAACAAGATGATAAGCAATCAAACTTTCAATACAAAATAGCTTTAGTGAGTACCCTGTTCTGATAAAACACACTTTCAACACACGGTTAGTACTCAAATATACTTAAGTATTTTGTTAGTCATCGAAATCAATATAGGGGTCAACAATCTCTCCCTTTTTGATGATGACAAAACCTTTAAGTATATACATATAGTAAGCTCAAAAGATTTGCAATAAGTATCAGAGAATTAATAATGATTTTCAATATAGAGCATTTGGCTTCAAGTATCAGAGCTAATGATGAAGAATATCAGAGTCTAAATTTATAAAGATTATCAAGAGCTAAGACTCATTTATAATGTATCAGAGTTATATGTGTTGGCTCTACCCCATGACTTTGATGATTAACAAAATGTTGAGTACATATTTTGTACTAATGTTTCAATTATAGGTATAAGTTTTCAGGTTTCAAGTATCTCAAATTCTCAAAACTAGAGTATCATGGCATGCTTTGGAAGCAAAGAATTTTTCATGATTTGAGAAGTCTTCTCTATTGAAAAAGGCCACAAACGAGTTCAATTATTGTTTTATATATTGCATTTAAATTTTATTAAAAATCTTTATATTTTTGGCATGTTTGGCACTTATTTTTGAAAATTGTAGAACCAAGTGTCGACACATGGAAGTCCAAGTGTCGACACTTCAGCATTTGGCATGCAAAAGTTTTCTATGGCATGCCAAGTGTCGACACTTAGAACTCAAGTATCGACACCTGAAACTCAAGTGTCGACACTTAGAATTCCAAGTGTCAACACTTAGAATTCCAAGTGTCGACTCAAGGCCTGAGATTTTTTGAAAATACAGAACATGCCTTTAAAAAATTTTTATGTCAAGTGTCGACACCTAAGAATCAAGTATTGACACTTGAAAGTTCAAGTGTCGACATCTGGAAACCAAGTGTTGACACCTGAAAGCCAAGTGTCGATACCTGACAGCTAAGTGTCGACACTCGGGTTCTGACAGCTTTAACGAATCTATTTTCTGACAGCCTCAATTGATGTTTTTCAGCTCCAATGGCTAGTTTTTGATCCCTAACAATCTTAAACAGCTTTCTGGATGTTTTTGATGTATTTAAGCTTCACCAAACTCATTCATGAAGCAAGAGAACAAAGAGAAGCAAGAAAATATCCAAGAGTTAAAGACATTTTTCAAGAACTCCACTTCCAAAAGCTAAAAAAGGGGAGATTCCGTTGAAAAAGCCTACATTCCTTTCATTTCATCTTTCCAAAAGTGTTCTTGAGAAGATTCCATGTCAAGTCACGTCAAGCAATCATCAAAGAGCTTCAAAGATTTCTCATTCCACTATAGAAGAGAGTTTGATTATGTTCAAATTCTTGTATTCTAAATTTATTATTGTTTGACCTAGCTTTCAAGGGTCTTGAAAGTAGGTTGTTGGTGAGCCAAAGGTACAAAATCAACTAGGGTTTTACTTGTGAGCTTGAAGCCAAAACAAGTTATAAGGTTTGCTGGTGAGCCTAGGTGACAAAATCAACTTAGGTTTTAACTTATGAGCCTTGGAAAACAAGTTGGTTGCAATCTTTGAAGAGATTACAGTGGAAATTCCCAAGGATAGCTTGGGGAGTGGACGTAGGTTCTTGGAGTATACCGAACCACTATAAAACTCGGTGTTTGTATGTGATTGTCTCTTTTCATTACTTGTACTTTATTTCCTGCACTCTATTTACTGGTTTTTGCTCATATACTTTAGTGCATTAATTACATTATTCACAAACACTACAAGGCCTGCACATTATTGTTTTATCTTTTGAAAGATCCAATTCACCCCCCTCTTGGGCTCCATTTTTGGGCAACAATATGTATGTATGAAAAGGAATTCAATTCATATAGCTTCAATGTCAGAGCAACAATTATAACATATTAGAGCTGAAAATTGAAATAATCCAGAATTGTATACTCATGTAACAGAGCTTAAAATGAATTTGAAAAATAAGAATTAGAACAAGACATATTAAATCATAAAGAGTATCAAGGCATGAAATATGTCAGAGCACATTAGAGCAAATAATATACCAAAAAGATGGAAAGTATTTGAACAAAATTGTTTGAGTATAAAGAGTGTCAAAGTATGAAAATAAAGAGTATCGGAGCATATTAAAAAAATGCATAAGGAGTATCAGAGCATAAAAGCTAAAACAAATAAGATTAATAAAGAGTGTCAGAGCATAGAATTGAAGGATATAGATCAAAAGTGATAAAGCGAAACACTCCCCCTCGATATATGATCTTAAAACTAATTTTCAAAAAGAGATTTTTGAAAAATTTTCTTTCTCTCTCTCCCCCTTACTCATTGCTTCCTTCTTGGCTTTATTTCTTGCCAATTCATTAATAATTTCATTAATTCTTTCCAAATTATTCCTCATTAATTCTGCACTTTCCATTGTTCTTTCATTAATTCTCTCAATTATTCTCCCCCTTTTTGTCATCATTAGAAAGGTAAGAAGAAAAACATGGTAGTCATAAAATATTTCATTAAAGTAAGAGTGCACACAAATAAAATATGAAAAAGCTAATATATATATATAATTTCAAAGATTTGATACATTAGATATAAAATTTGATACACATAATAGAGAACTAGCATAGACACAAGTATGCAAAACATAAAGAGCATTGAAATATAGACTGACTAATATACAGACCAATCCTAAAGGGTGCTTTTCTCATTAAAGGAAGACCCGACCTCAAGAATAATTGGTCCGGTAATCCTGGTGTTGGAAATTGTGTCCCAAAGCCAATCATCTAGGCTGTAGATGGTTATGCTATCTTATAACTGTATATGATTTTCTAATGAATAAAAGTTATTCCTAGTGATAATGGCATTCATCATAATTTTTCCATACCTAGGACACCTCAACAAAATGGGATGGTAGAAGGAAAAAATAGAACTCTTGAAGAAATGGCACGCACCCTGCTTTGTGAAAATGACCTACCTAGATATTTTTGGACGGAAGATATAAATACTGCATCTTATGTTTTAAACCGTGTTTTAATCCAACCTATTTTAAAGAAAACCCCTTATGAGCTTTGAAAGGGTAGGAAACCTTCAATCAAATATTTTCAAGTTTTTGGATGCCGTTGTTTCATCTTAAATAATGGCAAGGATAATTTAAGCAAATTTGATGCCAAGTCAGATGAGGGTATCTTTTCAGGCTACTCTATATCTAGCAAGGCATATAGGGTCTTCAACAAAAGGATACTTGTTGTTGAAGAATCCATCCATGTTGTATTTGATGAAGCTAACCAAAAATCTTCTAGAAAAGAAGATATTCTTGATGATGATACGGTATCAATAAAAATGAAGGAGTGAACAATAATGAAGAACCTACCAAGGAGCAAGATGATCAAAATAATGAAAAAAAGCAGATCAAGAAGGTGAAGACAAATCAATGCCTAATCCACTACCTAAAGAATGGAGGTTTGCTCATGGACACCCCAAAGAACTTATCATTGGTGGTCTATTTAAAGGTGTAAGCACTCGATCATCTCTTAGAAATATTTGTAATTATTTAGCATTTGTATCTTAAATAGAACATAAAACTATTGAAGAAGCTGAAAATGATTGCAATTGGATTAATGCTATGCAAGATGAACTTAATCAATTCAAAAGAAATAATGTTTAGACTTTGGTAGATAGACCTTCTAATATTTCAATAATTGGTACAAAATGGGTTTTTAGAAACAAACTTGATAAAAATGGGATTCTTACAAGAAACAAAGCTAGACTAGTTACCAAAGGATACAATCAAGAGGAAGGGATCGATTTTGATGAAACATTTGCTCCTGTTGCTAGACTTGAGGCAATTAGGCTATTGTTGGCTTTTGCATGTTTTATGAATTTTAAATTATTTCAAATGGATGTCAAAAGTACCTTTTTGAATGGTTTTATCAAAGAAGTTTATGTTGAACAACCACCCAGTTTTAAAAATCATGAATTTCTAAATCATGTTTTTAAACTTCATAGAGCTTTGTATGGTTTGAAACAAGCTCTAAGAGCTTGGTATAATCGTTTAAGTTTGTTGCCCAGGTGGCTTCCCAAGAGGGGGGTGAATTGGGAATAAAAACTTTTCACAATTATGTGCATTTTGAAATTCCTCTGTGTTGTGGTGCGATATGCAATGCGGAAGTGATTAAGTAAAAGCAATAGAGCAATAAGAACACAATCACAAACATAAGGAAATAGAGTGGTTCGGAGCAACCGGCTCCTACGTCCACTACCCAAGCACCACTTGGGATTTCCACTATACCCTCCAAGCCGGAATACAGTCGGATTGTTTTACCAGGCTCACAATCCAAACCTATACACTTTGGTTTTACCGGGATCACCAAAGAAATCCTAACTCCCTTTGGTTTTAAATGGGATTACCAAAGAAAACCCAAATACTTGGTTTTAGACCGGGATCACCAAGAACCCAACTTAGGTTTTACAAGGTTCACCTAAAAATCTTCAACCCTCTCTTAAGACACAACCCCTTGCTGTTCTTAGAGAAAACAAAGATAAAGAAATGATAAGCAAGCAACTACAACAAACCGATTTTGTTTAAGTGTTGCCGATATAGATCAAGATGAAGTCAAGCCTTGAATGCTCTTTAATGCTCTTCAAGCTACTTCCTTGCTTCTTCAATGAGTGGATTCAATGATGGAGTAGAGTTGGTGAAGCTTTGAATCCAACTTGAAAGCTCTTTGAGGTAGGTACTTGAAAGACTTGAAGGCTCATTGATTTCTCAATATAATTCCATAATAAAGCTCTAATGAATGTTTAATCCTTCAAAAACAATCCCTTTTATAGTTTTCCAAGAGATATGGCCATTGTAGGGCTTAGGGATTCATGAAATAGTTGTTGGAGATGAATTGGAGTTCAAATTTCAACTTCAGCAACGAGCCATTGGAGTGCAGAAAACTGCTCCATGAGTTGGCTCGAGTTCCAGGAGTCAGCTCGAAGTCTTAGATAGCCCAAAATGAAACTCTGTAAGAGTCGGCTCTTCTAGCTGGAGTCGGCTCTTACCTTCAGTCGAGTCAAAACCATAAATACCTAGAGTCGGCTCGAGTTCTCAGACCTTCAAAATACATAACTCTGGACGAGTCGGATCTTGGGGCTCGAGTCGGCTCGAGGTCTTAAGCTTCAGAAAATTACATTCTTCCATGAGTTGGCTCTTAGGATGGGAGTCAGCTCTTGATGCTGAAACACTGAAACTTCCTCCATGCTGTGCCACCACGAGTCAGCTCTTGATCCAAGAGTCAGCTCTTGCAAATCTTCAAAAAAAATGCTTCAAGCTTCTCCAAAAATCTTCAACATTGAATCATCTAGAAGCTAATCTACATAGTCTATAATTTTTACAATTTTCAGCCCATTTTATAGGATTACAAGATTGATAAAGCTAGGGATTTTATAAGTTCAAGTTCACAAAACTTTATACATAATTGAATTACCTTCCAATCAATTTGAAAACAATTTTAAACTAAAGGTAACCAATTTCCTACAAAACTTTGAAAAGAATTAGTATCAAATACATGCTCCAATGTTTTGTGATCATCAAAATCATTCCAGGGGTCAACAATCTCTCCTTTTTTGATGATGACAAAACACTGGGCATGAATAAAAATTAAAAGCACTTTACAATTGTAGTATATTCAAATTGATATGTATCACACAGATTAGATATCAATGTATCAACACAGTGTGCCATAATGTATCATATGTGTCAAATATATAAAATTGAACACTATCAACATAAAGTATTATATGTATCAATACAATATATTTCTCGTATCACATGAACAATATGTATCGAAACAAGATGTGTCAACACAGAATGTATCAAGAGTATCATCTATATAGTGCATATCGAAACTTATAGAATTAACAAACATTTGAAGTGAATTTCATGATAATATTTGAGGTAGACTCCCCCTTACTATTTGTAATAGCATTCCTTCTAAATTTCATCAAATTTTTATGAATCATTCAAATTTTCATTTCAACATTCATATTTTCATAATAAACATCAAATGTTCATAATGATCAACATCATCAACATCCATATAGCTTTTTCATGCATAATTTCTAAAATAAACATAGTCTTTTCAAATTTTCAAATAAAATTATGAATTGAGCATTCATATTATAGCTATTTCATGCACAATCTCCGTTCTCCCCCTTTTTGTCATCAACAAAAGGCATATAAGAGAACATTCATTTACAATAATTCAGACATGAGAAGAATAGAAATGTATCATGAAAAGTGATATCTATATATATAGAAAAAGTCAGTACAAAATGTATGTGATACTTTACAAATGTGCTATAGCATGACAAAATAGTATCACACTATCAAAATACAACAAACATAGAGTCCTAAAATAAGATAAAAGCCTAAAAACATCAAAAGATGGGCTAGGATCATCATTATCAGGTTCTTCCTCATCAAAGGAGGAACCGACTTCTAAGATTCTTAGCTAGGTTTGAATTTAGGAAATCTAGGTCTCAGATCCCTAATCTTAGTCCTAATAGGAGTAGCAGTCCTAGACACTTTAGTTTTAGCTTTAACTTTGGCTTTGGACTCTGAAGATATAACAATAGGTGTAGGTCTGGCAGTTGGTGGATCACAGGATAATGCCAAAGTGCTGGTGGTCGAAAGTATCTAGGTAGCCGGAGTGTGTCCAACCTCAGATCCTGTAGCCTCCATACCAGCCTCGGGCTCAACATCAGCAGGTATGGCGTGAGAAGGTACATCACTGGAATGTACCGCCAGTCCCTTCTCTCGATCAGTGCTAGTGCTAGTGCCAGGTGCTGTGGAAATCGATGGTACATGCTGGCTGGCTGTAGAAAGCTATCTCAAAATAGTCATAATATCACGAAATCCCTGCTGCATCTCAGATCGGAGTAGAGTGATCCTACCGTTAGTGTCTGATCTGAGACATGAAATCTCCTCCAATACTCTCTGAAGTCTATCCTCAGTATCATGTCTAACAGTAGTGGATCTCCCAACTGGTGAATGAGATGTAGTAGGAGCTGGCTCTGATGGTCCAGCCTCATCAGCCTGTGCCTCAATCTCCTAACCAAGTCCCTGAGCCGCCTGTGTGTCATCCTCTGAATCATCTGAATGTGCCATAGGAACACCAGAAGTCTTCCTGACCCAGTTGCCATCAACTTTAATGAATCCCATTCTAGTAAGGGATTTCATAGTATACCTGTCAGTATGCAGCAACAGTCGGCTATCCTCTCCAGTCAGATCTACGAGGGCATCCTGGAATAACAGTGTAAAAACCATCCCGTAAGGCAAACAAGCCCGTGCCCTACGGGCTGCCTCCCTCATCTGTGATATCATAATAAATGGCAAGTTGAGGGCCTCCCCCTCAATCAGTCACCTCATAGACATAAGGTCACGCTCGCTGACCCAGTCAAATCTCCCCGTCCGGGGCAAGAAAATCCTGCTAATAATATTGTGCAATAGCCTCATCTCTAATGATAGCTGATTTGCACTCACATTCACATTCACATTGCCTTTCACATTTGATCTCTCTAATATGAGCCTAAGGGTCTTTTGTTTCTTTTTAGAACTAAATAACACTCCCCTTCTTTTGGTATATTCAGTAAACTAGAAAGCTTATGTTCACTTATCTCTATATGCTTCCCTTTAACTATCCCTTCTAAATGAAATGCTCCCAGTGACATATTCTTAAAAAATTGACGGACAAAATTTGGATATGTCAGAACATTCAATAGACAAAAATCTTTCCATCCCTGTTTTTCAAGCCAATCCCCTATATGCAGTTGTTCTTGCTCTAGAATATTAAAATCAATGCACCTACCCGGGGTAACTTGACGTTTTCCCATAGGAATCACTTGCTGGTGTGCTTGAGGTTCTTCTTCCTGCTCAATCTGTGGTTCTTCTACTTGAGTGGAGGTGTCCAAGCATCTTTTGGTTCTCCGTTCTTCCGCGACAGTTCGAACCACCAGCAAGGGTTTCTTGGCAACAGCTTTGTGGGGTGCCATTGGCTAGGATTAAAGGATTGGAGGGATTTGAGAGAGTTTTTGAAAGGTTTTCCAGAGTGGAGTGTGGAGTCAGCTAAGAGGAAATGGCCAAAATCCTAAAGCACAAAGAATAGAAAACATGGAAGCCCTATTTAAAAAAACGTTCAGCCCGACCTTCGAGTCGGCTTGCTGAGCGCCCAGATAACTTGAGTCGGCTTAAGAAAAAAAATAGTCTAAGGGTCAAAATAGGTCAAACTCAGTTTCTAAAGGTATCTTGAACCTAAACTAGGTTGTCCTATGCTTTAAAGAAAAAATTAAAACATTTAGATAATTTTTCTTTAATTTTCGAAAATTAGGTCAAAAAGTTCAGAATGGATCACATAGCTCTAATTCACCTCTAATTTTCTCAAATTTATCTAAACTAAGTGGTTTAGTAAAAATATCTGCTAGTTGATCTTCAGTAGGTCCAAATTCTAGCTCAACAACATTGTTTAAAACATGATCATATATAAAATGATGTCGAATTTCAATGTGCTTAGTTTGTGAGTGCTGAATTGGGTTTTTAGATAAATTAATAGCACTAGTATTGTCACATTTGATAGGAATTTTGATTGGATAATACCATAATCTTCTAGTTGTTGCTTGATCCATAATACTTGAGCATAATAGCTCCCAGCAACCACATATTCTGCCTCAGCAGTCGATAGTGCTACAGAGTTCTGTTTGCGATAGTGCCAAGAAATCAAGTTAACACCTAGAAATTGATAGGTGCCACTTGTGCTTTTTTTATCTATTTTATAGCCTCCATAATCAGCATCAGAATAACTAATTAACTTCAATGATATGTGCTTAGAATACCATAAACCTATATTACATGTGCCTTTCAGATATTTAATGATTCTTTTAATAGCCATGATGTGTGACTCTTTTGAATTAGATTAAAATCGTGCACACATACAAATACTAAATAATATGTCAGGTCTACTAGCTATCATATAAAGTAAAGAATTGATCATACTTTGGTACAGCTTTTGATTAACATTAATGCCATTCTCATCTTTATCAAGTCTACATGCAGGACTCATGGGTGTTCCAATTTCTTTGCTTGATTCCATGCCAAACTTTTTGATTATCTCTTTAATGTACTTGGCCTGGTTGATCAGGATACCTTCTTTAGTTTATTTGATTTGAAGTCCAAGAAAGTAACTTAGCTCACCCATCAAGCTCATTTCGAATTCTTCCTGCATTAGCTTAGCAAAATCTTGACACAAAGATTCATCAGTAGATCTAAAAATAATATCATCAATATATATTTGAACAACTAAAATATCATTATTTTTTCTTTGAATAAAAAGTGTAGTGTCAACACTACCTCTTACAAAATCATTTGCAATTAAAAACTTACTTAGTCTATCATACCAGGCTCTAGGTGCTTATTTCAGACCATACAAAGCTTTATTCAGTTTGAAAACATAATTTGGAAACTTGTGATCGATGAAACCCAGTGGTTGCTCAACAAAAACTTTTCAAATAAAAAATCATTCAAAAATGCACTCTTTACATCCATTTGAAATAATTTAAAGTTCATAAAGTATGCATAAGCTATTAGCAATCTAATGGCTTCTAATATAGCTACTGGTGCTTAAGTTTCATCAAAATCTATTCCTTCTTCTTGATTATATCCTTGTGCAACCAGTCTAGCCTTATTTCTAATTACATTACCATCTTCATCTAGTTTATTTCTATAAACCCACTTAGTACCTATAGCAGGATAGTCATTGGGTCTTTCAACTAGGGTCTAAACATTATTTCTCCTAAATTGGTTTAATTCATCATGCATTGCTAACATCCAATTAGGATCAGTTTCAGCTTTCTCTATATTGTATGGTTCTACATGTGAAACAAAAGTAATTAAATCATGTGCATCTCTATGTGCAGATCTAGTTTTAACACCTTGAAATGGGTCTCCTATAATTAATTCTTTAGGGTGTGATTGTACATACCTCCATTCTTTGGGTATATCATCATGATCTTTGCTTACCTTTTCTTCATGTGGTTTACTTGATTGTTTGTCTTTAAGAGTCAAGTCTTTCATTCCATGTTCTAGAGTACCTGTATCATCATCAGCAAAATCTTCCTTTCTAGAAGATGTAATGTCAGATTCATTGAAAACAACATATAGAGATTCTTCAACAGTTAAAGTTCTTTTATTGAAAACACGATAGGCTTTTCTAGTTAAAGAATATCCAAGAAAAATAGTCTCATCGGATTTTGCATCAAATTTACCAAGATTATCTTTTCGATTGTTAAGAACAAAACATTTGCATCCAAAAACATGAAAATACTTAATATTTGGTTTTCTATTGTTCCAAAGTTCATAGGGGGTTTTTCTAATAATAGGTCAAATTAAAACTCTGTTCAAAATATAGCAAGCAATATTCACAGCTTCTGCCCAAAAGTAATTTGGAATATTTCCTTCACATAGCATTGTTCTGGACATCTCTTCCAAAGTACGATTCTTTCTCTCTACAACACTATTTTGCTGTGGTGTTCTAGATACTGAAAAGTTATGATCAATACCGTGCTTTGTGCAAAAGTGATCAAAATATTGATTTTCAAATTCGGTGCCATGATCACTACGAATAGAAATAATAGATAAATTTTTTAAATTTGTAACTCTTTTATAAAACTTTTTGAATACATTAAAAGTTTCATCTTTGTGCAATAAACAAAATCCATGTGTATCTTGAAAAGTCATCTACAATCACATGGCCATATTTTATACCACCTAGGCTAGTAGTCCTAGTAGGTCCAAATAGGTCCATGTGAAGTAGCTCTAAAGATCTAGTAGTAGAAACTATGTTTTTAGATTTAAAACTCTCCCTCACTTGCTTTCCTAACTAACAAGCATCGCATACATAATCAAAATTGACTTTAAATTTTGGCAAACCTTTGACTAATTTTTTTGAAATAAGTTTAGCTATTGTATCCATACTAGCATGACCAAGTCGTCTATGCCATAGTAAACTTGATTCCTTGCTCTTGTCATTCATTGCTACAAGACTTGTGTTGCTAGACATAGCTACATCATTAAGATCTACCATATAAATGTTACCAAGTTTGTGTCCAATAAAATTAGTACTAGAGTCAAGTGGATCAACTACTATACACATTCATGACTTAAAGAAAACATTAAAACCAATGTCACATAGCTAACTAATACTCAAAAGATTATACTTTAATTTTTCTACAAGTAACACATTTTCAATAAAAGTAGGAGTAATTTTGATTTTACCAATACCGATTATCCTTCCCTTTCGATTGTCACTGAATGTTACTATTCCACCATCCTTCTATTTTAGGGTGAAGAACTAATCAATGTCACCCGTCATGTATCTTGAACAGCCGCTGTCTAAATATCATCTTTTCTTTATACTTGTGGCTGCAAGACATCCCTGCAAAATAATTATTTAATAAATTTAGGTACCCAAGCTTTCTTGGGTCCTTGCATGTTAGTGGAAATGGTTCCTTTTGGAACCCAAACTTTCTTAATTTTCTTTTTGTCATTATATTTCAAATGACATTCGAAAGCTTTATGACCAAGATTATTACATGCATAGTATACAATTTTTGATTTTGAATAATAACCATGAGATGATGCAAATTTATGTCTAACTTATTTTGAACTAATGAACTTAGGAGCATATGAAGTAGATGTAGAAAATTTGTTTGAAATATAACCTTTATACCCAATTCCAAATTTATTATTTGATTCTTTTTGATCTTTCAAAATTAATTCAAGTTTGTTAAAACTTGAGGTTAGTTTTTTAACCAAGGGTTTTAGTTTTTGAACTTCCTTCTTTAAATCATCATTTTCATTTTTCAAACCTTTGTTTTTCTCAATAAGTTATTGTTTTTCAAATTGAACAATTTTTAGTCATTCACAAACCAAATTTAATTCCCTTTGGAAGATTTGATTTCTTTCACCAAATTAATTTTTGCTTTTTTCAAATGTATCACATTGATTTTTCAAGGCTTTCATTCTTAAACCGGCCTTTTTGTATTCTACTAATAATTCACAAAAAACATTATGCAATTCATCATAAGTGAATTCTAAATTGGGTTCAGAAGTAGTTACCTCATCTTCCAAGCCCATAAGATAGATTTGTGCAGTTTTTGTTGCTTCTTTATCCTCTTCAGTGGATGTGGTTTCATCACTATCACTCCAAGCAGCAAGCATTGCCTTCTTCTTCTTTTTAGTGAATATCTTTTTCTTTCCTTCAGGATAATTAGGACGGATATGTCTCGGCTTCTTGCATCCATAGCAGATAGGTACTTGATCCTTATCTTTATCCTTCTCTTTTTCTTTATCTCTTTCTTTTTCTTTTCCAAAATCACCTTTTCTATATTGCTTTCTCCATCTGTTTGTTTTCCTTCTGCCCATAAACCTCTTGAATTTTCTCATGACAAGGGCAATTTCATCATTTCTAATGTATTATCATATGATGAGTCTGATTCTTCATTCTTATCGTCTTCAGTAGCTTTAAATGCGATGGCCTTCTTTCTTTTTGTATCTTCCTCAGTTCTTTGTTGCATAGCCAATTCATGCATGATCAGTGATCCAAGCAGTTCATCAAGTGGCAGAGTGTTTAGGTCCTTCTCCTTTGAATTGTTGTCACTTTGGCTTTCCACTTATCTAGTAAAGATCTTAAAATCTTTTGGACAAGATCAGCATTAGTATAAGTTCTACCAAGACTCTTGAGACCATTTATGATATCAGTAAGGCGAGTATACATAGCAGATATAGTCTCGCTAGGATCCATCTTAAATAGCTCATAATTATCTACAAGAAGATTGATTTTTGATGTTTTAACTTGAGATGTGCCTTCGTGTGTGATTTCCAGCTTGTCCCAAATGTCTTTAGCATAATTGCAAGTTGAAATTCTGTTAAACTCATTTGGATCCAAAGCACAATACAATAAGTTTATTGCTTTGGCATTCAGTTTAGCTAATTTCATATCATTCTCGTCCCAATCCTCTTCTGGTTTGGGAACCTCTACATCATTAACTCTAACTATGGGTGTGTGAGGTTCTTTTAAGATATTTTTTCATAAATAAAAATCTACGGCTTGGATGTATATTTTCATTCTTGCCTTCTAATATGTATAATTGGTTTTGGTGAAAAGTGGAGGTCTATTTATAGATTGACCTTCGGCCAATGAAGTACTCATGGGATATGCCATATGTCTTTACTCTAAGTAACTTTCAGAGACTATGCTCTGATACCACTTGTTACCCAGGTGGCTTCCCAAGAGGGGGGTGAATTGGGAATAAAAACTTTTCATAATTATGTGCACTTTGAAATTCTTTTGTGTTGTGGTGCGATATGCAATACGAAAGTGATTAAGCAAAAGCAATAGAGTAATAAGAACACAATCACAAATACAAGGAAATAGAGTGGTTCAGAGCAACCGGCTCCTACGTCCACTATCCAAGCACCACTTGGGATTTCCACTATACCCCCCAAGCCAGAATACAGTTGGATTATTTTACTAGGCTCACAATCCAAACCTATACACTTTGGTTTTACCGGGATCACCAAAGAAACCCTAACTCCCTTTGGTTTTAAATGGGATTCCAAAGAAAACCCAAACACTTGGTTTTAGATCGGGATCACCAAGAACCCAACTTAGGTTTTACAAGGTTCACCTAAAAACCTTCAACCCTCTCTTAAGACATAGCCCCTTGTTGTTCTTAGAGAGAAACAAAGATAAAGAAATGATAAGCAAGCAACTACAACAAACAGAGTTTGTTTAAGTATTGCCGATGTAGATCAAGATGAAGTCAAGCCTTGAATGCTCTTTAATGCTCTTCAAGCTACTTCCTTGCTTCTTCAATAAATGGATTCAATGATGGAGTAGAGTTGGTGAAGCTTTGAATCCAACTTGAAAGCTCTTTGAGGTAGGTAGTTGAAAGACTTGAAGGCTCTTTGATTTCTCAATATAATTCCACAATAAAGCTTTAATGAATGTTTAATCCTTCAAAATATTCCCTTTTATATTTTTCCAAGAGATATGGCTATTGTAGGGCTTAAGGATTTGTTAAATAGCTGTTGGAGATGAATTGGAGTTCAAATTTCAACTTTAGCAACTAGACGTTGGAGTGCAGAAAATCGCTCCACGAGTCAGCTCGAGTTCCAGGAGTAGGCTCGAAGTCTCAGACAGCCCAAAATGAAACTCTGTAAGAGTCAGCTCTTCTGGCTGGAGTCGGCTCTTGCCTTCAGTCAAGTCAAAACCATAAATATCTAGAGTCGGCTCTTTAGTGCAGAGTCAGCTCGAGTTCTCAGACCTTCAAAATACATAACTCTGGATGAGTCGGCTCTTGGGGCTCGAGTCGGCTCGAGGTCTCAGGCTTCAGAAAATTACATTCTTCCATGAGTCAGCTCTTAGGATAGGAGTTGGCTCTTGATGCTGAACACTGAAACTTCCTCCGTGCCATGCCACCATGAGTCAGCTTTTGATCCAAGAGTCAGCTCTTGTAAATCTTCAAAAAAATGCTTCAACCTTCTCCAAAAATCTTCAACATTGAATCAACTAGAAGCTAATCTACATAGTCTATAATTTTTACAATTTTCAGCCCATTTTATAGGATTACAAGATTGATAAAGCTATGGCTTTTATAAGTTCAAGTTCATAAAACTTTATACATAATTGAATTACCTTCCAATCAATTTAAAAACAATTTTAAACTAAAGATAATCAATTTCCTGCAAAACATTGAAAAGAATTAGTATCAAATATATGCTCCAATATTTTGTGATCATCAAAATCATTCCAGGGGTTAACAAAGTTCTTTCTTGCTCAAAAATGATTTTACTAGAGGTAATGTAGATACTACTTTGTTTTTGAAAAAGAAGAATGATGATCTCTTAGTAGTACAAGTTTATGTGGATGATATCATATTTGGTTCTACTAACGAATCTCTTTGTCAAGAGTTTGCAAAGTTAATGCAGAGTGAGTTCGAGATGAGTATGATGGGAGAACCTAACTTCTTCCTCGAACTCTAGATAAAGCAAAACAAAGAGGGGATCTTTATCAACCAAGCCAAGTACACAAAAGAAATACGAAAAAAGTTTGGGATAGAGAACACCAAGCCATTAGATACACCAATGAGCTCCTCTTGTAAGCTTGACAAAGATGAATTAGGTAAGCCTATAGACCAAAAGTTATTTAGAGGAATGATTGGCTCATTATTGTATCTAACTGCTAGTAGGCCAGATATTATATTCAGTGTTTGTATGTGTGCAAGATATCAGTATGCCCCTAAAGAGTCTCATCTTTTGGCTGTTAAATGCATACTTAGATATCTATCTGGCTTAATTGATATTGGTCTTTGGTACTCTAGAGATTCTTCATTTGAATTGATTGCTTATTCTGATGCTGATTTTGCTAGGTGTAACTAGATAGGAAAAGTACTAGTGGAACCTGTCAGTTTCTTGGGATTAATTTGATCTCATAAAATAGCAAGAAACAAAATTCGGTTGCTCTATCTATGGCTAAAGCCGAATATATAGCAGCTAGAAGCTGTTGTGATCAAATCCTATGGATCAAACAATAACTCGAAGATTTTGGTATTAAACTAATTAAGAAATCCATAAGATGTGACAATACTAGTACAATCAATCTAACTAAGAATCTTGTGCAACATTCAAGAAGTAAACACATTGAAATAAGATATCATTTCATAAGAGATCATGTGCAAAACTCTAATGTGATGTTTGAATTTGTGTGTACTGATGATCAACTAGCTGATGTGTTTACCAAACCCTTGAGTGAAGAGAGATTTTGTATGATTAGAAGAGAGTTAAGAATCATTGACCCATTCTCTTAGAACTCTTTCAATTTTTACTCTACCTACTTTATTTTTGCTCAAAATCACTTTTATTGAGTCCCAAATCTTTTCAAAATGTCCCTTGATTTTTTACAATTTTTTTTGATTTTTCTTGGAAATTTCTTGGCCAAGTGTCGACCTTGGATTTTGGTGATGTGTCGATACCTGACCAAGTGTCGACACTTGAGAAAATCAAAGTGTCAACACTCGCATGGAAATTTTAGAATTTTAGGGATTGTACGAACCCTTTTGTTTTTTATTTCCCTCTTTTTTCTTGAGCCCTAGTGGTCCCCTACGGTACTCCAACCGCCGAAATAGTGGGTTTCCTCCCTTGCCCCTTCAATTTTGGGTATTTTTCTTCCTCTTTTCCTTCATTCAAACCATAAATTACTGTTTTTCCTTGATTTCATCCGATTTATTCCTTTAAATCCCAGATTTTCCATGGATTTTGGTTCGTTTTTCCTCCTCATTTGTTGTGAACCCCCCATTTCCTTCCCATTTTCTATTTTCCATCATTTCTTGTCTTCTGTTTTTGCTCCCATTGTTTCCTATTTTTCCTTATTCGGTTGTTTTGTGAAACAAGCTTCTCTTTACTTCCATTTTTGGTAATTTCCCTCCTCTTTCCTATAGTTTCTTTTAGTTGGACTGTTGCCTTCCTTAGTTTCCTTTCCTTCCTCTCTCTTTCATCTGCTTGGAGATTATGGGACCAAGGAAAAAGTTGGCTTTTAAAAGAAAATTCGGTCAGAGATCAGCTAAAAGAAGAACCAAAGCTCAGGATGACAGTCAGTAGGCAAAGCGGAGTGTCCCCCCATCTCCTTCAGCAGAGAAGGTTTCGGGGAAGATTATTGCTGCAAGATGGTGCATTGATCTCAGATTCTTTGATCATTAGGGATTCAAACTACATGAGCTTCTCGAGTCTACGGGTTTAGTTTCCTTCTGTACTATGATAGAGAGGTACTATCCCTACCTGATTAGAGAGTTTTACAGTAGTTTGGATTGTAGCAGGTTAGCCTAGCATGCCACAGTCAGAGGAGTCCATATTCCTGTAGATGAGACATTACTGAGCAAGATATGGGATATTCCCCACCAAGGGATCGTGGCTTATTTTATTGATGACTATGTAGAGGCCTATCAGTGCGTTCTGGAGAGAGATGACATTCGTGGTGTAGCAGTGGTCACCGCGAACCAGCTCTCAGTAGAGATGAGGCTCCTTCATCATATCATCGCCCGCATTTTACTCCCGAAGATAGGCAGATTCAATTTTATTACTGAGTGGGAGCTTATTCTCATGGTTTGTTTATCTCGGAGGACTGCAATTGACCTTCCAACTTTCATGTTACTTCATATGAGGGATGTAGCTACTCAGTGGAGACACTATTTGCCCTATGGCATGGGATTGACTCGCATATTCCATGCTTATGGTATACCCTTAGAGGAGGAGGCCTCCAAGGAGTTTCTTCATACTAATGTTTATGACGAGAGATCTTTACACTGCATGGGCTATAGGAGACAGGCTGGCAGATTGGTGCGTAGAGAGTCTGGTTAAGAGCCAGACGAGGAGGATGAGTTACGAGAGGCTGAGGCCGGGCCATCAGGGCCATCAATTACATCTCCCAGGGCAGCACCAGTAGCAAAGCCAGAGCCAGTGCCAGTGACACCTTCACCAGCAATTACACCTTCTGCTCCTCCATCAAATACTGTTTCATCCTTTGAGGAGCATGCACGTCATCAGTTTACTAAGCTTCGAAGCAAGGTGATCGGACTGGGAGTCCGAACTACTCAGTTGAGGATCGAGATTGAGGGACTTCATGCCCATACTTCTGAGCAGCTCACTGATGTTCACAGGACTATGGAGGCCAGATTCACACGTATGGAGGAGATGTTGAGAGCTTTACTGCCTTCAGGATCTTCTGGACCAGCTGATCCTCCTCCTCCACCTACTGATGATGATGGCGATCACCTATATTCTCATGATCCTACTCATGATGGTGATGGCAACGATGATTATGATGGAGGCACAGCTGATGGTGATGGTAGTGTAGTTCAGATGGCAGCGTGGATCGAGCTGGGCAGTATGAGATGGTCAGTAGAGATACTCAGACACTAGCTACTCCCATGATCCCTTCTCCAGCTGATCAGATTGTTTCCACTCCTGATTTTGTGACACCAGCTGAGATTCTACCTCCCCCATTGACCAGATCTTCTCGGGCTGTACCCGCTCATGGACCTTCCACCCGGACTAGGAGCCATAGGATGCTTGAGCCACCTAAAGCCCTAGCACCTAAGTCTAGGATTAGTGCCCCTATCTTTTTTAAGCTTCCATCTGATGAGGAGTAGCCTCACAGATGTTTATCTAGCTGCTTATTACTTTTATATCTAGCTGTTGTATTAACTTACATGCTTATATCACTGTACTTGTTTGCCTTATTTATCATGTATCATGTTTTAGTATTGCTGTATCATTAATAGCAATTTTGTATCTGAAAACCTGATTATATATATATATATGTTTCATTTATGATCACTCTTATTTCTGTTTATGTGTTGTATCTGAAAATGTTCATTTTCTTTATGTTACTCCCTACTTTATGCATTTGCTCTGATACTTGTTGAATTTATTGATAATCTAATCTCATGTTCAGCTCTGATACCAACCATATCATGGACTAATACATTAATTTAGGGGGAGCTTACTCCTCTTTTAATATATATATGTTAAACGTTGACAAAAAGGGGGAGTAGATATATTTACAAGCAATTTTCTTAATTTTTGAAATGTTTCATACTTTAACTTTTTTAGGGGGAGAGAATGTTGATTTTAATATCTATTTGGCACATCTCCTCCATTGAATTGCATTGTATAAGTTTCAAGTTCATACTTATGGGATACAATGTCAAAATTGAATTTAAATGCTTATTTATTCAAGGTTTTGTCATCATCAAAAAGGAGAAGATTGTTGGCTCTATCCCATGATTTTGATGATTAACAAAATATTGAGTACATATTTTATACTAATATTTCAATTATAGGTATGAGTTTTCAGGTTTCAAGTACCTCAAATTCTCAAAACTAGAGTGTCATGGCATGCTTTGGAAGCAAAGCATTTTTCATGATTTGAGATGTCTTCTCTATTGAAAAAGGCCACAAACAGGTTCAATTATTGTTTATATATGCTGCATTTAAGTTTCATTGAAAATCTTTATGTTTTTGGCATGTTTGGCACTTATTTTTGAAAATTGCAGAACCAAGTGTCAACACCTGGAAGCCCAAGTGTCGACACTTCAGTATTTAGCACGCAGAAATTTTCCATGGTATGCCAAGTGTCGACACTCAGAACTCAAGTGTCGACACCTAAAACTCAAGTGTTGACACTTAGAATTCCAAGTGTCGACTCAAGGCTTGAGATTTTTTGAAAATATAGAACATGCCTCTGGAGAATTTTTGTGTCAAGTGTCGACACTCGGGTTTTGACAACTTCAATGAATCTATTTTCTGACAACCTGAATTGATGTTTTTCAGCTCGTAACGGCTAGTTTTTGATCCCGAATGGTCTTAAACAGCTTTTTGGATGTTTTTGATGTATTTAAGCTTCACCAAACTCATTCATGCAGCAAGAGAACAAAGAGAAGTAAAAAAATATCCAAGAGTTAAAGACATTCTTCAAGAACTCCACTTCCAAAAGCTAAAAAAGGAGATATTCTACTGAAAAAACCTATATTCCTTTCATTTCATCTTTTCAAAAGTATTTTTGAGAAGATTCCAAGTCAAGTCATATTAAGCAATTGAAAGGGATATGCCCTACAAGCCAATCTATGTTGTATCTCCCAAACCATTGTAATTGACAATATTCTAATAAAGGCATTATTTTTCATCATACGCTGTTTTTATATTATATGATGAACCCCATAGATTAGGGCTATGATTTTAGGGTTATGATGAGATCATGCCAGTGAGACCTAAAGTCTTAAAATCTTAATCTAAAATATTCCTAGTCAAAGGAACCCTGAGTAGGGGATCAGGGTTTTTCCGGTAAGACTAGCACATCCCATGTATACTGGAGAGGGTGACTGCTCTCACAGTCACTTGTGTATGACACTAATACTAGGATGTGGGAGCTCATTAGAGAATGAGTTCACTGATATGATCCAACTTGAGAACATCTAATGGAGTCTTAGCTACATGTCAATAGAAGGTTCTCATAGTGGGAGTGGTACAAGTAATCTTTTGACCTGAGACTACCATAAGTACCTTATGTACATGAACCCATGCTTTGGTTCAATTCAAATCATGACACTGAGTCATGCACAGGATTGATACTGGGAATGGTGAATTGGATATGAAGGTAATAAGTAGGTCAACAAGGAATCGATCACTCTTAGTAAGAGGAGATTGCATCCAGCTAGTTATCAATCGGATGATGACAGGGAATCTTTGATCAAAGTAAAGATATTAGAAATGATTTCTAATATCAAGAAAATTGAATCATCAATATAATATTAACCTAGAAATGAATGTAATATTAGAATTGACATATATCCACATCCATAATTATATTCTGGGTGCAGGCTGATCGAAGGATTTAATTATACGGTAACTTTCCACTGAAGGGTAGTTTTGGTATTTCACCAGAATTTCCATATCTTCCGGGTAGACATGACACGTTGCTAGACGTCAATCTTGTCTTGTGGGTTGATTAAATTGAATGATCACTTATTAGGAAGAGTCCTAATTGATCATAATCGGGTAAGCCCGATTTGACCTAAATCGATTAGAAAGGGTTCTAATCAAATTAGGTCAACTTGTATTCGAACCCACTGCTAGCTAGATGTGGAACCCAATGGGTCACACACTTAAGAGAATTGATTAAGGGTTTAATTTTGTAATTAAATCATTTTGCATGATGACACTCTAGCAGGTGTTGCAAATCCTAGCTTCTATTCGAATTAGATTCGAATTAGGATTCCGGATTGGTTCAATTTGGGTTCTAATTGGATCTAATTAGACCCTAATTGAGGTTATAGGGATTATGGCTAACCCTATTGGCTAACCATGCACCTAGGCTAGCCCCCCACCCGCCCCTTAGCATTTTCACACCAAAATGCCAAGAGTCCATGCGCTAATGGACTCTTGGCACGCCATTTGGAAGAGTCCATGGCGCATGGACTCTTGGCGCGCTCCATAAAAAATTCTGATGTTTTTATATGGGGCGGCCTCATTTCTTAGAATTAGTGCCTCACTTGTCCTCCCTTGGATTGGAATCCCAGGGTTGATGTTTTTTAAGAAAGGAGGAAAGCGCTTGTTGCTTCACGGTCGCGCGAAATAACATCTCTTCGGAGATGAAAAGTCGCGACTCCTTTCTTTTTAAAACCTCGCGACTTTTCCTTTAACAAAGGCCATGGGATTTATCCGGAGGGCCATGAGAAGGAAGGATGGGGCATGAGAAAATAAGAAAGGGCATGAGAAGTCTTTCACGGAGAGATGTGTGGGCGCCTATCTGAGATCTATTTAAAGGGTCAGGAAAATCAGAACTCGGTAATGTTTTCTTTTATTCCTTCTTCCTCTCCTAAAGACACTTTCACTCTTTTCTTATTCTTACACTGTTTCCTTTACAGAGTACACCTCTGTCAAAACTCTGCTACTGAACAAGAATAAGAGCGAAAGTCTCCGATGGTAAAGGAAAGAAAGAAATTCTGATTTTATTCCTTCTTTCTTACATTAAGACATTATTGTCTTAATTTCTCCTCCAACTTAAGACAAGCCTATATCCTCTTAGGACAAGGTCTTTTCTTCAAGACAAGGGTGTCTAAAGGGCCAAGGTCTTAGTGGAAGGAGGAGAAGAGATCAGGGAAAGGGAGGCTACCTCTTGTGTGGAAGAATTCAAGCCATAATCCGAAGAATTGAGTTCTAGGAAGAAGAACTCAAAAGGAGGAACCATTGGACAAGAAGATAGTGTTCTTGATCATCGCTCTGTGTGGATCACCATCGGAGGGCAGACACCTGGATGCCTGGTGAATTCAGTTAGCCCCTTCAACTTCAAGTTTGTGGGAATAAGCGATTACAGGTTGGTACCCTAATCCTAATTTGCATAGATATGCTTGTCATATGTTCTAGTCTTATTTAAGGAGTTCCTGGTTTAGGGTTTTTGGTGTGAATTTAGTTTCAATTTTGAAATTACCCTTCCGCTGCATTGCACCGGAACCCAACAGTGGTATCAGAGCCACCTTAATTAGGACTATAATCTATGATAGTTTGTATGTTACATATTAGGGTTTTTAAATCCTAATATGTTACTACACTTAGCATATCTTTGATTGCATATATGTTTTGATGTATGTCACTAGTTAGGGTTTTTCATTCAAATCCTTATTATTATAGAGATATGTTTAGTTTTGAAGTCATCATACTGAAATAAGGTTGCCCTGGCATAATGGTGGATCCATTATGTGGTAAATGGTTGTCCTAGTATGATGACACACTTAGCACATATTTGATTATAAGAGTGATATGTTGATTGTGATACGTTCTATAAGAATGTGCTGGCAATTTATAAATCCTTCCTTTTAAAAATTATATTAAGTCTTAGTATATTTAACTAATAAGCATCACTAGTCATGATGTACAATTGATCATTCGGTGTCTAGAAAGGTGGTTCTGGGAAGGTAAAGAGAATTGTGGTTTTTAATTGGTTCCGTTGACTGACCTGGCCAATTTTTATTGGTGTCTAGGAAAGCAATGGGGGGACTCCCACATCTCTTCCACTTGCCTAGCCGATTTGATTAAATTTACATCTTGACTAAAATGCTTAGTGTTAAAAATACTATATATTGGCCTTCCTTCATGCTGGATCATTATTGTGTTATGAATCACATTAGGTTTGTTGTGTTATCTGCAAGACCTAATATGGTGATTGACATGATACTAGTCTAGTGCATAGATATGCTTACAGTATATTCAGTATAATGCTTTGTTGTGTTATCTGCAAGGGCATTATATTTGAGTATTGACTGTATAGAAATGAAAGGATCTTGACTTAACTAGAACATTATGGTTTGTTGTGTTTTCTGCAAGACTAATAATGTTCTAGAGGCCAAGTTACTTCTTGAGAATTATATGAGATATAATTGGAAGAGTTTCCTACCTTTGAGCTTGTAAAAGATTTGTTGTGTTTTCTGCAAGATCTTTTATAAGTTATTAGGATCTCAATCTCACTAAGAAAAATCGATCAGGGTTCTTCTCGATTATCATAGTGAGGGCTATGATTTTTGATAAAATAGTGGGAGACATAATTAAATTGAAGACCTAATTTAATTATGTAAGTCATTTCATGGTTGTTTTCTTATGTATTGTTCTTTATTAAATGAAGATAAATGGCATCTTCATTATCACTGCGAAGTATCTTAGACACCAACAAACTGACTGGTCCAAACTATATGGACTGGTTGAGAAATTTAAAGATTGTACTGAGTTCAGAAAAACTTTTTTATATTCTTGATACCCCTAGTCTTAATCTACTAGGGGATGATGCCACAGAGAAAGATATGGCCACATACAAAATATGGCAGAATGACTCCCTTACTGTCAAGTGTATCATACTAGCCTCTATGACCAATGAGTTACAGAGACAGCATGAAAGCATGGATACTCAATCCATAATGCTCAATTTAAAAGAGCTTTATGGAGAACATAGCAGAACTGCTAGATATGAAATATCTAAGCAGTTATTCCATGCTAGGATGACAGAGGGAACATCCGTTCAGGATCATGTTCTGAAGATAATTGACTTAATCACCAGATTGGGTCAATTAGGTTTTATTATGGATGGGGAGTTGAATCAGGATTTAATCCTGCAATCACTTCCGGAGTCATTTTCTCAGTTTGTCTTGAATTATCACATGAACAAACTGAACACTTCCTTGCCTGAGCTATTCAATATGTTAAAAATTGCAGAGAGCCACGTTAAGAAAGAAAAGGCTCCACTTCTTCTTGTTGATAAGACCAATAAGAAGAAATCAGGCAAAAAGGGTTTTAATAGGAGGCTAAACCCTAAGGGTGGCATCAATAAGAATAAGAAAGGAAAGAAGGCCTCAAAATAGTCAACCTGTTTTTTTTGCGGCAAAGCGGGACATTGGAAAAGGAATTGCAAGGCTTACCTTGCAACTGTGAAGCCTGGTGCGTCAGATGCACCAAAAGGTATGTATGAGATACATGCTATATTGACATTAAATTCGTCTATATCAAATACTTGGGTATTGGATACCGCTTGTGGTTACCATATATGCAAATCTTTGCAGGACCTCCACAAGCTTAAAGTATTGAAGGAAGGTGACTTCAATCTCTACGGTGCTAGTGGTGATATCATCCAAGCAGAAGCTGTAGGGACCTATATTCTGAAGTTGCCTTCAGGGAAGATCTTGGAGTTAGAAAATTGTTATTATATGCCTAAGATTATTAGGAACATTATATCTATTCCTTTGTTATTAAAACAAGGATATGTAATGGATGTAACGAGCACTGGTTGCTCGATAATGTTGTCTAATAAAATTATTTGTTCTGGCATATTTAGCAATGGGCTCTTAACTCTTTCTTCCAATGATAGTGTTTTTCATGTCAATAATAAAAGAAAAAGAAAAGACTTTAATGATACTTTACTTTGGCATCATCGACTTGGTCATGTTAATGAGTCTAGGATAAGCAAGTTATACAAGAAAAAATTCCTTGATCCTTATGAGTATGAATCATTAGGAACTTGCGAATCATGTCTCATGGGTAAGATGACCAAGACTCCATTTACTGGACATGGAGAAAGGTCAACTGAGTTATTAGGACTTATACATACTGATGTATGTGGTCCAATGACAACTCAGGCCAGAGGTGGATACTCATATTTTATCACTTTTATAGATGATTTATCTAGGTTCGGATGTGTGTATCTTATGAAACATAAATCTGAAGCCTTTGATAAATTTAAGGAGTATCAAAGTATGGTCGAAAAACAAACCGGGAAAAGTATTAAAGTTCTTCGTTCTGATCGAGGAGGAGAATACTTATCCATGGAGTTTTTAGACTATCTTAAAGTTAATGGAATTCTTTCTGAATGGACCCCTCCTTATACACCACAGCTAAATGGTATAGCTGAAAGGAGGAATCGTACCTTATTAGATATGGTACGATCCATGATGTGCTTCACAAATTTACCCATTTCCTTCTGGGGTCATGCCCTAGAAACTGCTGTTTACATTCTGAACAAGGTACCTTCTAAATCCGTTATTAGTACTCCATATAAAATTTGGAGTGGAAAGAAACCGTATCTTAAATATTTTAAGGTATGGGGATGTCCAGCTTATGTTAAAAGAAATTTTGGACATAAGTTGGAACCTAGAGCGGATAAATGTCTATTTGTAGGATATCCTAGAGAGGGTAGAGGATATATGTTTTACCATCCTACTGAACAAAAGATTTTTGTCAGCAGGCATGCCACTTTTCTAGAAAAAGAGTTCATTTTAGAAAGGGGCAATGGTAGAACTGTTGAACTTGGAGAAATACAAGAAACACAGATAGACAGTTCTCAACCATTAGAACATATAGCTAGGACAGAACCAGAACACAAAACTCCTCCCCGTAGGTTTGATAGAGTGCCACGGGCACCTGAGAGGTATGGGTTTATTATTGAAAATAATAAGTCATTCAAAATGATGAACCTCTGACCTATATGGAAGCTATCTTAAGTACTGATTCAGATAGATGGCAAGAAGCCTTGGAATCCGAGATAGACTCTATGTATGTAAACCAAGTATGGTCTTTGGTCGATGCACCAGAGGGTGTTAATCCTATTGGGTGCAAATGGGTCTATAAGAAAAAGATTGGGGCTGATGGCTGATAAATCTTGGATTTACACGATTATTTTAAGTATTTTAGTTAATTATTGGTACTAACATTCTTTTAATAACCTAATTTCATAATTAATTTGGACTTTCTTGCAAAACTAATTATTTTAAAAATATATTTGAAAAGTGTGAAATTAGAGTATGTTCATGACAAATAGATTTCAAGTCAAAGCACCACACACCCATTTAAATGATTAATAAAATATTTAATAATTATAATTAATGATCATGGAATTGGTAAAATTAATAAGATTGAAACCCACCAATAGGTAGAGCTTGATTTATGGAATCCAACGATGCAAACGGTACTTAAATCAGGTTTGAAATGAAGAAGTTATGAATTTTCTAAGATTTTTGCACACATTTTGATGCTGCACGATTTTTGGAGCAGCTCGTCCTTGTTTTCTTTATTTTGCATTTGGTTCACCGGCAGCCATGGCTGCCATGGCTGCCGGTCCACGGAATAGGCCGTGGACCACGGCCCTCCAGAGGCGCCGAAATTCGTCGGGAAGCACGCCGGCGGTGTCCCTGGCCGGAGGAGAAGCTCCGGCGATGCTTTGACGGTCGGTGGCAGTGTTTTTCGATGGCAAAAGAGAGGAGGCAGCCCACGTTCCCCACGGCCACCTCCTCCACGCGCAGCCACCCACCCCCTCCACGCGCAGCCATGCATGCCCTCCACGGCGGCCACCTCCTCCACGCACGGCGGCCACCTCCTCCACGCGCAGCCACCCACCTCCTCCACGCGCAGCAGCCCACGTTCCCCACGGCCAGCTCCTCCACGCGCAGCCACGCACGCCCTCCACGGCGGCCAGCTCCTCCACGCGCAGCCACGCACGCCCTCCATGGCGGCCACCTCCTCCACGCGCAGCCCACGGGCATTCTTCACGGGCAGCAGCGCGTTGCCGAGCTCCTCCACGCGCAGGCCGAGCTCCTCCACGCGCCGTCCGCAGGTGTTCTCCACAGTAGCGCAGTCCACGGCCGGGCAAGCACTCCACGTGCACGTCCGCGGGCATTCTCCACGATGGCTCCACGCGCACGGCCATGCTTCTCCACGGGCGTTGCCAAGCGGTCGTCACGGCATAAGCTGGGCGTTCTCCACGAGCTATGCGGCGTAATCAATGGAGCAACAATGGCAGTCACGTTTTTTTTTGTCCCACATCGCTAGTGTGTAACGAGCTCCCCTCTCCGGTCAATTATAAAATGAACCCCATTGTGCAAGATAGAGGTATCCCGGAGAAAAGACAAGGTACAGGGTAAAGGGCATTGCTTGGGTTACGGGTTGGCTTTTGGGAGTGAGGTTTCTCAAAGGAGAGCGTGTCCCTACACCATCTTCCAGCCTTCTCTCTCTGAGATCAGGATCCGAAGAAGAAGATGCAGAGGAAGCCCAGTTCGCTCCACGGAGTACGAAGGAAGGAGCTATCTTCCCGACGAGGCTGCGCCGATCTGTTCTTATCTTTGTTACTTATTTTGTTAATTTAATTTTTTTGCATTGTATCTAGACATTAAATTTCAATCAATGCAATATTTTTTTAACTCCTGTCTTTCGTCTTGTCTGCACGTAGATGCTAGGATCTAAATAATAGATCCTAGTGCCAAGTTTACTTTTCCTGGAATTTTATTTTTTTTTTATACTTTTCGACTTCAAATATTTTTTTTTACAAGATCAAAAAGATTTCAAATCCTAAACACCGCCTTCTCTGTGGATTCGACCCGACTCCTCTTGCTACGCATTTTAAATATTTTAAGAAGTCAGATTTTAAACTGATAGCCATGGTGTTTTAACGACAACCCCGTGGATCTACCAAGTTTTTGGCGCCATTGCCGGGGAGGGCATTAAAATAATAGTTTTTGATCTTTTTGATTTTTTTTATACCATGCTAACTTTTCTTTTTCTTGCAGATTAAAAAAAAAAAAAGAGGGGAGAAAAGCAGAAGAGGAAGGAAGTCTCCCAATCAGTAAACTTTCTTTCCTCTTTTAAATATTAATTATTTGTCTTTTTAGTTTATTTTCTTATCTCCAAAAAAAAAAAAAAAATTCAAATTTCAAATTTTAAAAAAAAATTTCAAATTTCAAATTTTAAAAAATAATTTTCAAATTTCAAATTTCAAACAATTTTTTTTTTTTCAGATTCATTTAGGTAAATTTATCTTTTCTGCAAAATCCAAAAAAAAAAAAAAAAAATCGCCCAGACATTTCATAATTTATTAGGATTAGAAACTTAATCACAAAATTAAAAAAAATATATATAGCTTTAATTTAATTTTGTGTGTTTATAACTTTTATTTTGGACATCCTATTGCATTTCATAATCTCATAATCATCTTAAGGGCACTTTTCCATAAACAAGATAAGGTGGTGTTGGCTTTGACTCCTTAGTTTTGATGATTAACAAAAGGTTGAGTATATGTTTGGACTAATGTTTAATCTCAAGATAAAGTTTCAGGACTTAGGTTATTCAAAAAGAGTATCATAAGGACAATGATGAAACTAAGTTTACCTGATTTGGAAATGAGCTCTTCTACCTTGAACAAGATCAAAATTCTCATAATGGACCTTCTTGTTAAGAAATATTTGACAAAAGAAACAAAGGCTTAAAGAAACTCAAGCATGGCACGCACATCTCAAAGAGTTTCAGAAAAATTCAGATCAGAGGTCGACCACCAGAGGTCGACACCTTGTCAAAGGTCGACCACCAGAGGTCGACTCATGAAGAAAAGGAAAGTTCAGCATGGCCGGCACGGCAAAGTCTCAGTGGCACGCTTCAGAGGTCGACCACCAGAGGTCAACACCTGTCCAGAGGTCGACACCAGAGGTCGACTCATAGCCTGAGAATTCAAATGGGCAGAACTATGGTATTCTGAACTTTTGCCTAAACTTTACTGGAGGTCGACTCATGAGGTCGACACTTGATCCAGAGGTCGACTCATGAGGTCGACTCATGGCATAACGGCTAGTTTTTCTGAACTTCTGATTTGATTTCTAACGGCCATAAACGGCCATATTTTTGAATCTAACGGTCTTGTGGAGTTGTTTCAGCATGAATGAGGTATTTAACCTCCACCAAACTTCAAAAAAGACAAGGAGACAAAGTGAAAAAGTGTTGATTCAAAGTACAAAGCCTTCAATCACTTCCAAGCAAAAAGAGTGAGAAAACCAAGAGATTCCCTAGCCAAAAAGTCTTCCATCTTTGAGGAATCCAACATTCAAGTGTTTGGCATTTAGTGAGGTCCAAAGATTCCAAGGGAAAAGGCTTGAAGAGTCTCCATCAAGAGCTTCAACGAATTTATTATTGCTCAAAAGGAGTTTGTTTAGTTTTTAATTCATTGTATTCATACTCTTTTGTCTTTGGCTAGTTTCAAGGGAATTTGAAACTAGAGTGAGGTTTGTTGGTGAGCCAATTGATAAAACCAACTAGGGTTGCTTGTTAGCCCGAAGCCAAAACAAGTGAGTAAGGTTTGTTGGTAATCCAATTGATAAAACCAACTAGGGTTGCTTGTAAGCCCGAAGCCAAAACAAGTGAGTGAGGTTTGTTGGTGAGCCAATTGATAAAACCAACTAGGGTTGCTTGTAAGCCCGAAGCCAAAACAAGTGTGTAAGGTTTTGACTTGTGAGCCTGGTAAAACAAGTCGGCTATAATCTGAAGATTATAGTGGAAATTCCCAAGTGGAGCTTGGGGAGTGGATGTAGGTGCTAGGTGCACCGAACCACTATACTTCTTGTGTGTTTGCATTGCTCTTCTTTTGCTCTTTAATTGTTGATTTATTTCATTGCTTCCATTGCACAATTATTTGAGCACTATCACTCTTCACCTTAAAACTTGATAGCACATATATTGCTTTAATTTTTTAAATACCCAATTCACCCCCCCTCTTGGGCACCATATCTGGGCAACAGGTGGGGAGTTCAATACCCTTCCTTAGCCCACAAACCATCACCCCTCATTTTGCATACCTAAGCCTTCTAAATAAAATTAACTAGACGTCAGCTCTAAGGAACTCGAGCTCAATAGGACAGGGCACCCGGAAGAGTTGGACCGGGTCAAGATTAGTTGGTTGACTGGTGTCTAGGAAAGGGGTTCAGGGATTACGTCTCGAAGGAAGGTGGTTGGATCCGCTTACCTGGCCAATTTTCAATTGGTGTCTAAGGCAAACAAAGAGGGAAACTCCACCGACCTTACCCTTACCTGGCCAGTTAGCTAATTGGTCTTTGACTTGGAGGGCTCCAAGGCGGTCTTGGAAGTTAGGAGCTGTCTAGAATTAGGGAGCCTAGGATAAAAATCTGTTTGATAAGTGTTTGAAAATAACAAAAAAATCATATATATATATAAAATAAAATAAAATTTTTTTTTTTTGGGTTGCATTGTTTCATGCACGGTAGAAGATCTCTATTTCCAGACCTAGTTGACTTTAACCCTGAAATTGAACGGCTGATCCATAATACACCAAAAAATCAAATGGCTGGAACCCCAGAAGAACCACCTAGACAGATGAAGGAATACTTTATTCCTTCCACCTACAACCCATCGACTTGTATCCATTTACCTGAAATACCTGCTAGACAATATGAGATCAAGTCTGCCACAATCCAGATGCTCCCTTCCTTTTATGGGAATACCAATGAAGATCCTTATAAGCATCTAGATGAGTTTTTAGAAATCTGTTCTACGGTGAAGATCCAAGATTTCACTGATGATGCCCTTAGGCTAACCTTGTTCCCCTTCTCACTTAAGGATAAGGCCAAGTACTGGCTTGGCACACTAGGGAAACCAATTCGAACTTGGGCTGAAATGCAGCACGAGTTCCTTAAGAAATTCTATCCTATAGGTCAAACCAACACCATGAGGCGAGCCATCACTGGATTTGCTCAGCTTCCTGGTGAACAAATTCATGAATCATGGGAGAGACTTAAGGAACTCCTTAGAAAATGCCCACATCATGGTCTGTCTAAGTGGCAAATTGTCCAAGCTTTTTATGAGGGATTAGGAGACCAGTATAGATAGATGGTGGATGCATCTTGTGGAGGTGCATTCATGAGTAGAAGTGAGGATGAGGCCTATACCTTGTTTGAAACCCTAAGTGAAAATTCGATCAACCATGCTTCTTTGACTTCATATGAAAGATCGATTCCTCACCAAAAGCGGGCAGGGATTTATGAAATTACACATTCAAATTCCAATGTCGACTTGAACCTAATATCCCAAAGATTAGATACAGTCGACCTCCTTTCTCAAAAGTTGGACCAAGTCCTAGCCCTCAGTCAATAATCTCAATCTCCTGCACAATACTCATCACACCCATCACAATACCCATCACCCTCTAATCATCAGGAGATTTGTTCTATCTGTGCTAGCCCAGCCCATCACATGAATGAATGTCCTACGGTTGCACAGTTACCACCTTTCATCCAAGAACAAGTCCAGGCTGCTCAAGGTTGCTCCAAGCCGGGTAATGACCCATTTTCAAATACTTATAACCCGGGTTGGAGAAACCATCCTAATTTTTCTTGGAAACCACAACAGACTCAGGTTCAGACCCAAACTCCTCCTGCACGGAACTTTCAAAATAGGCCCCCATACCAAAACTATGCCTATAATAGAGGTCAGCCTAGTCAGCCTGCTCAGCCACCATATCAGCCACCATATCAGTCATCATATCAACCTCCTCAACAGACCAATCTAGCCGACGATAGGTTTGATCAACTTCAACAATTAATCATAACCCAACAACAATCTATCGCCAGGTTAGAAGTTCAAATAGGACAGTTAGCTGAATCTACTATGAGGAGAGAACCAGGTCAACTACCGAGTCAACCAATACCGAATCCTAGAAACAACCCACTCATTCTTCAGCCTAATGTTCCACCTAAGAACCCTCAATTTGAGAATGCTAAAGCAATTTCTGAGCTTAGAAGTGGTAGGATTTTTAGGGACCCATATCAAAACTAGGAGAGAGAGGCTAGTACTGATGCTAGCAAGAATGAGAAGTTAGAAGATGAGACTAACCATGTAGAAGAGCCTGAGCCCGGGACTAGTACTAATACTGGTTCCGATTTAAATGAGAAAGGGAAGAAGAGAGCAGATGAATTACCTGAGACTTATAAACCTAGAGTCCCGTTCCCTTCAGCCCTAGAAGCTGGCTTTTCCCGTAAAAAGCAAGGAGCACGCAACGAGGAGCTAATGGAATTATTCAAGCAAGTTCATATTAATTTACCCCTCCTCGATGCAATTCAGCACGTTCCAGCTTACGCTAAATTTCTCAAAGAACTCTGCACCCAAAAGCATGAGCCATGAACCATAAAGAGAATCATTTTGTCTGAGGATGTAAGTGCAGTTTTGTTGAATCAATTACCTCAGAAAATGAAAGACCCCGGTGCTCCTTTGATTTCTTGTGTTATAGGAGGCATTACCTTTGACCGAGCCCTGTTAGACCTAGGAGCTAGTGTGAACCTTCTTCCAACCTCGGTCTATGAAAAATTTGGGATAGGTGAACTAAAACCCACGTCAGTCATTCTTCAACTAGCCGATAGATCTGTCAAGACACCACGTGGTTTGATTGAGGATGTCTTAGTTAGAGTGAACCAATGTTATTTCCCAGTAGACTTCCTTATACTAGACATGGAACCATCCCAAGAGCTAAATCAGAATCCCATAATCTTAGGTCGTCCATTCCTAGCCACTGCCAATGCCAATATCAATTGTAAAATGGGAGCTATCGACATTTCTTTTGGGGATCAAAAGGTGAGAATCAATATTTTTAATGCCTCAAAGTTTGCTCGAGAGGAGGAAAATTGTTCTGTGATTAGTTTAGTAGATGAGATTGTTGAGTCTGAATTTTCCTCCAATTTGATGGAAGATGATGAGCCTATTGCTGAAAACCAAGTCCAAGAGATAAATGCCCTACCTGATTCACCTCAACCTTCACCACCTTGGTCAATGCAAACTGAATCCTTACCTGACCTAGGAACTGAGCCTTTGCACCCTTCGATTCAGGCCCCACCACAACTTGAACTAAAAACTTTGCCTGAATCACTTAAGTATGTGTTTTTAGGACCTAACAAAACCCTGCCTGTGATCATTGCTTCTGACCTAACCATTGAGCAGGAAAACCAATTGATAGATGTTCTGAAAACACATAGGGAGGCCATAGGTTGGGCCATTGCTGATTTAAAAGGCATTAGTCCATCAATTTGTATGCACCATATCTATACTGAGGATAGTGCCAAGCCTACTAGAGAAATGCAAAGACGGCTCAACCCAAACATGCAAGAAGTGGTCAAGAAGGAAGTGATTAAATGGTTAGATGCTGGTATTATTTATCCTATTTCTGATAGCCATTGGGTGAGTCCTACTCAAGTCGTTCCAAAGAAATCTGGACTCATGGTTGTCCGTACTGACCATGGGGATTTAGTGCCAACACGACTTTCTACTGGGTGGCGTGTTTGTATAGATTATAGAAAACTTAATGCAGCTACCCGCAAAGACCACTTTCCCTTACCATTTATTGATCAGATCCTAGAAAGATTAGCTGGCCAGCAATACTTTTGCTTCTTAGATGGATACTCAGGATACAACCAGGTAGCTATCTATCCAGGAGACCAGGAAAAGACCACCTTCACATGTCCCTTTGGAACCTTTGCTTTCCGTAGAATGCCTTTCGGTTTGTGTAATGCACCTGCAACCTTTCAAAGGTGCATGATATCAATTTTCTCGGACATGGTAGGAGATTTCTTGGAAATTTTTATGGATGATTTTTCAGTCTTTGGAGAATCTTTTGAGAGTTGCCTCAATAATTTGAAGAAAATTTTAAAACGATGTATTGAGGCTAATTTAGTTCTGAGCTGGGAGAAGAGCCATTTCATGGTTCGAGAAGGGATTGTTTTAGGACATATTGTATCTAAGAGAGGGATCGAGGTAGATAAAGCAAAGGTTGAATTGATCTCTAAACTTCCTCCACCCATCTCTATCAAACAAATTCGATCTTTTCTCGGCCATGTAGGATTCTATCGTCGCTTCATCAAAGACTTTTCCAAAATTTCTCGTCCTTTGTGTAATCTGCTCGCCAAGGACATTCCTTTCAATTTTGATGAAGATTGTCTTAAGGCTTTTGAGTTTCTAAAGGAAGCTGTGACCCAAGCCCCAACCATCCAACCCCCAGATTGGTCACTACCTTTTGAAATCATGTGTGATGCTTCAGACTTTGCCATAGGAGCTGTCTTGGGCCAAAGGGTAAACAAATGTCCCATAGTGATTTATTATGCTAGTAGAACTTTGAATGATGCCCAAAAAAATTATACCACTACTGAAAAGGAGTTGCTAGCCGTGGTGTTTGCCCTGGAAAAGTTTAGATCATATCTTTTAGGTTCCAAGATTGTGGTTTATTCGGATCACTCAGCTTTGAGATACCTGCTCTCAAAGAAAGATGCTAAACCATGATTGATTAGATGGATCTTACTGCTACAAGAGTTTGATATTGAAATTCGAGACAAGAAAGGATCCGAGAATGTTGTAGTAGACCATCTATCTAGGATTTTAGTTGAAGAGTGTGAACCTGCATCAATTGAAGAATCTTTTCCAGATGAACAACTCTTAGCAGTTTCACATGCAAAGGCCCCTTGGTTTGCAGATATTGTGAACTACTTAGTGGTTGGACAAATCCCTGATGGCTGGTCCAAGAATGAAAAGGATCGATTCTTTGCTCAATTAAATACTACTTTTGGGAAGATCCTGAACTCTTTCGAATCTGTGCTGATCAAATCATCCGTAGGTGTGTTCCTGAATCTGAACATCTGAGTATTTTGAATTTTTGCCACACCCTTGCCTGCGGAGGACATTTTTCTGGTCGAAAAACTGTGGCTAAAGTTTTGCAAAGTGGATTTTACTGGCCGACTTTGTTTAAGGATGCCTATACTTTTGGCAAAGAATGTCTTAAATGTCAAGCCTTAGGAAATATTTCAAGAAAAGACATGATGCCTTTAAATCCAATCTTGGTAGTTGAAATCTTTGACGTTTGGGGAATTGATTTTATGGGACTCTTTCCACCCTCTAATGGTTTTGAATATATTTTGGTGGCTATCGATTATGTTTCTAAATGGATTGAGGCAATGGCTACACGAACCAATGATCATAAGGTAGTCATAAAGTTTGTTCAAAAGAATATCTTCTCTAGGTTCGGAATTCCTCGTGCCATCATTAGTGACGGAGGTGCCCATTTCACAAACTACCAATTTCGAATGCTTTTGCAAAAATATGGGGTCACACATAAAGTAGCTACACCTTATCACCCGCAAACAAGTGGCCAAGTAGAAGTATCCAATAGGGAGATCAAGAACATTTTGCAAAAGACTATTAGGCCCGATCGTAGAAACTGGTCAGATCGATTAGATGATGCATTATGGGCCTATTGGACAGCTTACAAGAATCCCATTGGAATGTCTCCCTATAGGCTGATCTTTGGAAAAGCATGTCATCTTCCGGTAGAACTTGAACATAGAGCATATTGGGCGATTAAGCAATTAAATTTTGATTTAAAGCAAGCTGGTTCTAACCGGATGTTGCAACTGAGTGAACTAGATGAACTGAGGCGAGATGCTTATGAAAACTCGCGTATTTATAAAGAGAAAATGAAAGCCTTTCATGATCAATTTATTTCTAGGAAAATCTTTAAGCCAAATCAACAAGTCTGGTTATTTAATTCAAGGCTTCGATTATTTCCTGGAAAATTGAGATCTAGATGGGATGGACCTTACATTGTTAACCAAGTTTTCCCCCATGGTGCTGTCAAAATTTATGATCCTAGGTCAGGAAACTTCTTTAAGGTAAATGGTCAACGTTTAAAACCATACATTGAAGGAATATCAACAAATCGAACCATTGACCAAGTAACATTAACTGACCCACACTAAACTGAGCTGCATTATGTCTGGCTGAAGACATTAAACTTAGCGCTCGTTGGGAGGCAACCCAATATGTACTTTTAAAAAAAAAAAAAAAAAAAAAAAAAAATTTGCAGCCTCTACATTGTTCATGAGCTCCTCTTCTCAGGTATCCCTTTACATTTTTAGTTCTTTTCATACCATTAGGGACAATGGTATTTAAGTTGGGGGGTCAGGACAAATATTTTTTTTACTTTTTTAATTTTTTTAAAAAATAATAATAACAATAAAAAAAAAAAAAATAATAATAATAATAATAATAATAATAAATAAATAAATAAATAAATAAATAAAAAAAAAAAAAAAAAGTTTTCATGTGTCAAAAATAAATCTGGAGCACGATAGACTAGGAAAAGTAATAAGAGTTAGAGAGTGTTGCTAATGACTGTTAGCGAGTCAAGAAGTAGACTAGCGTGTCAGACTTTTAGGGCCTACTTAGATCACCTAAAGGCTATTAGCACTTCCATTGCACATGCACGCTGACGAGACAAAGTAAGTATTAGTTGTAAGGACAATTGAGGACTTAATTATCACTGAAAACTGGTAATTGATATATATCCCAATTTAAAATTTTTTGAGGAAAGAGCTACCTACCTGAAATAAAAGTGCAAAACATAGAGTATATGTGGATCGCCCTAAACTTAGTAACCGGGTCTCTGCACCTAAGTCAAGTATGGAGGTTCGCGTCAAACGGTGAAGGGAAGACCAGGATGCTCAGCAAAAAAAAAAAAAAAAAAAAAAAAAAAATCAGGTAGTGTGAAAGCTAACCCAGTTCATAAGCTTAATTTAGGGATGTTTAGAAAATTAACCAAAGTAAGTGTTAATCAGAGATACATTTGTTCTTGCAAACTAGTACCAAAATGTTAAGTTAGTCATCACAAACACAAGTGCTGTAGATCTTTAGATGAACTCTAAGAAAGTTTCTAATTATGTTGACTGCAAAATTTATTTCTGAAACTCAATACTTAATTAGTGATACTTGCTAGATCTTTTTACTTTCAAACCTTGATCTATTTTTGCAAAGGATGATCTTTGTGTCGCATAGTTATACTTTTTGCATTGCTAAGGGACTAGCAATATTTAAGTTGGGGGGTGTGATAAATCTTGGATTTACACGATTATTTTAAGTATTTTAGTTAATTATTGGTGCTAACATTCTTTTAATAACCTAATTTCATAATTAATTTGGACTTTCTTGCAAAACTAATTATTTTAAACATATATTTGAAAAGTGTGAAATTAGAGTATGTTCATGACAAATAGATTTCAAGTCAAAGCACCACACACCCATTTAAATGATTAATAAAACATTTAATAATTATAATTAATGATCATGGAATTGGTAAAATTAATAAGATTGAAACCCACCAATAGGTAGAGCTTGATTTATGGAATCCAACGACGCAAACGGTACTTAAATCAGGTTTGAAATGAAGAAGTTATGAATTTTCTAAGATTTTTGCACACATTTTGATGCTGCACGATTTTTGGAGCAGCTCGTCCTTGTTTTCTTTATTTTGCATTTGGTTCACCGGCAGCCATGGCTGCCATGGCTGCCGGTCCACGGAATAGGCCATGGACCACGGCCCTCCAGAGGCGTCGAAATTCGCCGGGAAGCACGCCGGCGGTGTCCCTGGCCGGAGGAGAAGCTCCGGCGATGCTTTGACGGTCGGTGGCGGTGTTTTTCGATGGCAAAAGAGAGGAGGCAGCCCACGTTCCCCACGGCCACCTCCTCCACGTGCAGCCACCCACCCCCTCCACGCGCAGCCATGCATGCCCTCCACGGCGGCCACCTCCTCCACGCACGGCGGCCACCTCCTCCACGCGCAGCCACCCACCTCCTCCACGCGCAGTAGCCCACGTTCCCCACGGCCAGCTCCTCCACGCGTAGCCACGCACGCCCTCCACGGCGGCCAGCTCCTCCACGCGCAGCCACGCACGCCCTCCATGGCGGCCACCTCCTCCACGCGTAGCCCACGGGCATTCTTCACGGGCAGCAGCGCGTTGCCGAGCTCCTCCACGCGCAGGCCGAGCTCCTCCACGCGCCGTCCACAGGTGTTCTCCACAGTAGCGCAGTCCACGGCCGGGCAAGCACTCCACGTGCACGTCCGCGGGCGTTCTCCACGATGGCTCCACGCGCACGGCCATGCTTCTCCACGGGCGTTGCCAAGCGGTCGTCACGGCATAAGCTGGGCGTTCTCCACGAGCTCCGCGGCGTAATCAATGGAGCAACAATGGCAGTCACGTTTTTTTTTGTCCCACATCACTAGTGTGTAACGAGCTCCCCTCTCCGGTCAATTATAAAATGAACCCCATTGTGCAAGATAGAGGTATCCCGGAGAAAAGACAAGGTACAGGGTAAAGGGCATTGCTTGGGTTACGGGTTGGCTTTTGGGAGTGAGGTTTCTCAAAGGAGAGCGTGTCCCTACACCATCTTCCAGCCTTCTCTCTCTGAGATCAGGATCCGAAGAAGAAGACGCAGAGGAAGCCCAGTTCGCTCCACGGAGTACGAAGGAAGGAGCTATCTTCCCGACGAGGCTGCGCCGATCTGTTCTTATCTTTGTTACTTATTTTGTTAATTTAATTTTTTTGCATTGTATCTAGACATTAAATTTCAATCAATGCAATATTTTTTTAACTCCTGTCTTTCGTCTTGTCTGCACGTAGATGCTAGGATCTAAATAATAGATCCTAGTGCCAAGTTTACTTTTCCTGGAATTTTATTTATTTTTTATACTTTTCGACTTCAAATATTTTTTTTTACAAGATCAAAAAGATTTCAAATCCTAAACACCACCTTCTCTATGGATTCGACCCGACTCCTCTTGCTACGCATTTTTAAATATTTTAAGAAGTCGGATTTTAAACTGATAGCCACGATGTTTTAACGACAACCCCGTGGATCTACCAATGGCCAAGTTGAAACCTATAAAGCCAGATTAGTGGCAAAAGGTTTTAGACAAAAACAGGAAATTGATTATGATGAAACATTCTCACCTATTGCCATGCTCAAGTCAATCCGGATTTTACTTGCTATAGCAGCATACCATGATTATGAGATCTGGCAGATGGATGTGAAGACAGCATTCCTCAATGGTTTCCTTGAGGAAGAAGTCTACATGTCACAGCCAGAAGGTTTTATTTCAAAAAATAAACCTAATCAAGTATGCAAGCTAAAGAAATCCATTTATGGATTAAAGCAAGCTTCAAGGAGTTGGAACATCCGCTTTGATGAAACTATTAAAAGGTTTGGTTTTGTCAAAAATGTGGATGAACCCTGTGTTTATAAGAAGACTAGTGGGAGTGCCATAGTCTTCTTGGTTATGTATGTAGATGACATACTCCTCATTGGGAATGATATCCCAATGTTGCAATCAGTCAAGGTTTGGCTATCAAACCAGTTTTCCATGAAAGATTTGGGAGAAGCATCCTATATACTAGGTATTAAGATCTATAGAGATAGATCTAAGAGGATGCTAGGTTTATCCCAATCTAGGTACATTGACTTAGTGCTGAAAAGATTCAGCATGGATGGAAGTAAAAGAGGTTATCTTCCTATGAGTCAAGGCATACATCTTTCTAAAAGGATGCCTCCTAAGACACCTGAAGAAAGAAATAGAATGAATTCTATACCTTATGCTTCGGCAATAGGGTCCATAATGTATGCCATGTTATGTACCAGGCCTGATGTGGCATATGCTTTAGGCATTGTCAGTAGGTTTCAGGCTGATCCAGGAGTGGATCATTGGAAAGCAGTTAAAAATATTCTTAAGTACCTGAGAAGGACTAAGGATATTTTTCTGGTTTATGGTGGTTCTGATCTTAAACTAGAAGCTTATTCTGATTTTAGTTTTCAATCAGACCCTGATGATAGCAAATCCATTTCGGGATATGTTTTTACCCTAAATGGTGGAGTAGTGAGTTGGAAGAGTACCAAATAGCAGACTGTAGCTGACTCAACTACAGAGGCAGAATACATAGCTGTCAGTGAAGCCGCCAAGGAAGCAGTTTGGATGAAGAAGTTCATCACATAGTTGGGTGTTGTTCCTGAGATTGAAAACCCAGTGCCACTTTACTGTGACAACACTGGGGCTGTTGCTCAAGCTAAGGAACCAAGAGCTCATCATAAGTCCAAGCACATTCTGAGATGCTTCCATCTCGTCCGAGAAATAGTAGAAAGACAAGATGTCTACATAAATAGAGTTGATACAAAGAACAATGTAGCAGACCCATTCACTAAGGCTCTACCACAGCGAGAGTTTGATCGCCACCTCCAGTATATGGGATTAATATTTAAAGGCGATTGGCTTTAGTGCAAGTGGGAGATTGAAAGGGATATGCCCTACAAGCCAATCTATGTTGTAACTCCCAAACCATTGTAATTGACAATATTCTAATAAAGGCATTATTTTTCATCATATGCTGTTTTTATATTATATGATGAACCCCATAGATTAGGGCTATGATTTTAGGGTTATGATGAGATCATACCAGTGAGACCTAAAGTCTTAAAACCTTAATCAAAAATATGCCTAGTCAAAGGAACCCTGAGTAGGGGATCAGGGTTTTTCTGGTAAGACTAGCACATCCCATGTATACTGGAGAGGGTGACTGCTCTCGCAGTCACTTGTGTATGACACTAATACTAGGATGTGGGTGCTCATTAAAGAATGAGTTCACTGATATGATCCAACTTGAGAACATCTAATGGAGTCTTAGCTACATGTCAATAGAAGGTTCTCATAGTGGGAGTGGTACAAGTAATCCTTTGACCTGAGACTGCCATAAGTACCTTATGTACATGAACCCATGCTTTGGTTCAATTCTAATCATGACACTGAGTCATGCACAGGATTGATACTGGGAATGGTGAATTGGATATAAAGGTAATGAGTAGGTCAACAAGGAATCGATCACTCTTAGTAAGAGGAGATTGCATCCAGCTAGTTATCAATCGGATGATGATTCAGGGAATCTTTGATCAAAGTAAAGATATTATAAATGATTTCTAATATCAAGATAATTGAATCATCAATATAAGATTGAGCTAGAAATGAATGTAATATTGGAATTGACATATATCCATATCCATAATTATATTCTGGGTGCAGGCTGATCGAAGGATTTAATTATACGGTAACTTTCCACTGAAGGGTAGTTTTGGTATTTCACCAGAATTTCCATATCTTCCGGGTAGACATGACACGTTGCTAGACGTCAATCTTGTCTTGTGGGTTGATTAAATTGAATGATCACTTATTAGGAAGAGTCCTTATTGATCATAATCGGGTAAGCCCGATTTGACCTAAATCGATTAGAAAGGGTTCTAATCAAATTAGGTCAACTTGTATTCGAACCCACTGCTGGCTAGATGTGGAACCCAATGGGTCACACACTTAAGAGAATTGATCAAGGGTTTAATTTTGTAATCATATCATTTTGCATGATGACACTCTAGCAGGTGTTACAAATCCTAGCTTCTATTCAAATTAGATTCGAATTAGGGTTCCGGATTGGTTCAATTTGGGTTCTAATTGGATCTATCTAGACCCTAATTGAGGTTATAGGGATTATGGCTAACCCTATTGGCTAACCATGCACCTAGGCTAGCCCCCCACCCGCCCCTTAGCATTTTCATGCCAAAATGCCAAGAGTCCATGCGCTAATGGACTCTTGGCGCGCCATTTGGAAGAGTCCATGGTGCATGGACTCTTGGCGCGCTCCATAAAAAACTCCGATGTTTTTATATGGGGTGGCCTCATTTCTTAGAATTAGCGCCTCACTTGTCCTCCCTTGGATTGGAATCCAAGGGCTGATGTTTTTTAAGAAAGGAAGAAAGTGCCTGTTGCTTCCCGGTCGCGCGAAATAACATCTCTTCGGAGATGAAAAGTCGCGACTCCTTTCTTTTTAAAACATCGTGACTTTTCCTTTAAGAAAGGACGTGGGATTTATTCGGAGGGCCGTGAGAAGGAAGGATGGGGCGTGTGAAAATAAGAAAGGGCATGAGAAGTCTTTCACGGAGAGATGTGTGGGCGCCTATCTGAGATCTATTTAAAGGGTCAAGAAAATCAGAACTCGGTAATGTTTTCCTTTATTCCTTCTTCCTCTCCTAAAGACTCTTTCACTCTTTTCTTGTTCTTGCACTGTTTCCTTTACAGAGTACACCTCTGTCGAAACTCTGCTACTGAACAAGAATAAGAGTGAAAGTCTCCGATGGTAACGGAAAGAAAGGAGTTCTGATTTTATTCCTTCTTTCTTACATTAAGACATTATTGTCTTAATTTCTCCTCCAACTTAAGACAAGCCTATATGCTCTTAGGACAAGGTCTTTTCTTCAAGACAAGGGTGTCTAAAAGGCCATGGTCTTAGTGGAAGGAGGAGAAGAGATCAGGGAAAGGGAGGCTACCTCTTGTGTGGAAGAATTCAAGCCATAATCCGAAGAATTGAGTTCTAGGAAGAAGAACTCAAAAGGAGGAACCATTGGACAAGAAGATAGTGTCCTTGATCATCGCTCTGTGTGGATCACCATCGGAGGGTGGACACCTGGACGCCTGGTGAATTCAGTTAGCCCCTTCAACTTCAAGTTTATTGGAATAAGCGATTACAGGTTGGTACCCTAATCCTAATTTGCATAGATATGCTTGTCATATGTTCTAGTCTTATTTAAGGAGTTCCTGGTTTAGGGTTTTTGGTGTGAATTTAGTTTCAATTTTGAAATTACCCTTCCGCTGCATTGCACTGGAACCCAACAGCAATCATCAAAGAGCTTCAAAGATTCTTCATTCCACTCTAGAAGAGAGTTTGATTATGTTTAAATTCTTGTATTTTGAATTTATTATTGTTTGACCTAGCTTTCAAGGGTCTTGAAAGTAGGTTGTAAGGTTGTTGGTGAGCCAAAGGTACAAAACCAACTAGGATTTTACTTGTGAGCCCAAAGCTAAAACAAGGTGTAAGGTTTGTTGGTGAGTTTAGGTGATAAAACTAACTTAGGTTTTGATTTGTGAGCCTTGGAAAACAAGTCGGCTGTAATCTTTGAAGAGATTATAGTAAAAATTTCCAAAGGTAGCTTGGGGAGTGGACATAGGTGCTTGGAGTGCACCGAACCACTATAAAACTCGGTGTTTGTGTGTGATTGTCTCTTTTTGTTACTTACATTTTATTTCCTATACTCTATTTATTGTTTTTCGCTGCATATACTTTAGTACATTAATCACATTGTTCACAAAAACTACAAGGCCTGCACATTATTGTTTTATTTTTGAAAGACCCAATTTACCCCCCCTTTTGGGCTCCATTTCTAGGCAAAATCCGAACTTGCCAATACCCAGATCGCAAAACCAGCTTGGTGAAGAACGATGCCTTGGCCAAACGATCGAACAAATCAGCTACATTCGGGAAGGGATACTTGTTCTTCATCATGACTTTGTGTAAGGCTCGGTAGTCAATGCACATCCTCAATGAACGATTTTGTTTCTTTTGAAACAGCACTGGTGCACCATAAGGGGCCTTGGATGGATGGATCATCCCAGCATCCAGTAATTCATCTAATTGATGTCGCAATTCAGCCAACTCACATGGTGCCATGCGGTAGGGAACACGGGCTGGCGGTTTGGCACTGGGCTCCAGCTTGATGTAGTGATCAACAACCCTCCTTGGAGGCAATTCTTTTGGCAACTGATCCGGCATAACATCAGCAAATTCTACTAAGATAGCAGAAATCTGATTTGGCACTTCAACCCGCTCGTCTAGCTTGGTTTGCATCAACACTGCCAGGCATGTCTCCTCTCCCCTCCGCAGCCCCTTGTCCAGCTGCTTCACCGAGATAATAGCAAGCTTTCCTCGATCATCTCTAGACTTTCCACATTCAACCTTCATGAAACATGGGTTCTGTTCGTCCCCAATCACCATTCCACGCAGGTGGGGGATCAGCATCACTCGAGCCTTCGTGAAGAACTCCATACCAAGGATCAAATCAAAATCATCGAGTGGCATGACCATCATTCGGCACTGCCCCTGCCAGTTGCCAATGACCAAAGAGTTTTCTGCAGTGCCAAACACCAGCATGGCACCAGAATTTATAGCCTTTATCGTGCTGGAACTATCTAGCAGTTTCAGCCCTAGTCGGTCCACCTCCTACTTGGCCACAAAATTATTTGTCGCCCTAGTGTCTAGCATAGCCCGGACATCCTTGCCATTGATCTATACAATGTAATACAACAGGTTTTTGAAATCAGCAGGCCTGTTACCTGAAATTATGTTCAACAGCAACAATGGATTCACATGGGGGTTCCAGCATCATCCTTCCCAGCATCTGCACTGATCATGGCTGTAATCTTCTCCTTCTTTGGGCATTCTCGGGCTCAGTGTGGACCCCCACAAATGAAGCAGCCCTGCTACCCCTTGGGTCCACTTTGGACAGGTTCCTTTCCTTGGCTTTCCTTTTTCTTCTTCTCACCAGCCTTCTTCTTCGGTTGATGAGTTCCCCTTTTTACCGTCCCCAAATTTTCTCCTCTCAGGGCCGGATGCACTCTATTTACTATTTTCCACTGCATATACTTTAGTGAATTAATCATATTGTTCACAAAAACTACAAGGCCTGCACATTATTGTTTTATTTTTTGAAAGACCCAATTCACCCCCCTCTTGGGCTCCATTTCTGGGCAACAATATGTATGTATGAAAAGGAATTCAATTCATATAGCTTCAGTGTCAGAGCAACAATTATAATGTATTAGAGCTGAAAATTGAAATAATCCAGAATTGTATACTCATACTAGATGTTTTCATTATGTAACAGAGCTTAAAATGAATTTGAAAAATATAAATTAGAACAAGACATATTAAATCATAAAGAGTATTAAGGCATGAAATATGTCAGAGCACATTAAAGCAAATAATATACCAAAAAGATGGAAAGTATCCGAACAAAATTGTTTGAGTATAAAGAGTGTCAAAGTATGAAATTAAAGAGTATCAGATCATATTAAAAAAATGCATAAGGAGTATCAGAGCATAAAAGCTAAAATAAATAAGATTAATAAAGAGTGTCAGAGCATAGAATTGAAGGGTATAGATCAAAAGTGATAAAGCAAAACACTCCCCCTCAATATATGATCTAAAAACTAATTTTCAAAAAGATATTTTTGAAAAATTTTCTCTCTCTCTCCCCCTTACTCATTGCTTCCTTCTTGGCTTTATTTCTTGCTAATTCATTAATAGTTTCATTAATTCTTTCCAAATTATTCTTCATTAATTCTGCACTTTCCATTGTTCTTTAGTTAATTATTTCAATTATTCTCCCCCTTTTTGTCATCATTAGAAAGGTAAGAAGAAGAACATGGTAGTCATAAAATATTGCATTAAAGTAAGAGTGCACACTTATAAAATATGAAAAAGCCAATATATATGTATATATAATTTCAGAGATTTGATACATTAGATATAAAATTTGATACACATAATAGAGAACTAGTACAGACACAAGTATGCAAAACATAAAGAGCACTGAAATACAGACTGACTAATATACAGACCAACCCTAAGGGGTGCTTTTCACATCAGAGGAAGCTTAGTCTCAAGAATAATTGGTCCAGTAATCCTTGTGTTGGGAATTGTTGGGAATTGTGTCCCAAAGCCGATTCTAGGTTGTAGATGGTTGTGCTATCTTGTAATTGTATATGATTTTCTAATGAATAAAAGTTATTTCTTTTTGGCTATTCATTATATTTACATTTTCCTGAAATGAACTCTTGTATGATGGAGTCCTTAGAGCTACATTGTTTTGATATAGAGAGGATATATCATGTAGTTCTTAAAGTGGTTCACAACCAAAGGATACATTATTATAGGACGACAATATATCAAGTGTAGGTTGTTGTATGTCGTATTTGTTGGTTGTCCTCTTAACCAAGGAGTGTGGAGACACTGGTGTGACATGCAAGTGAAATGTATGACATTTCACTGAACGTGACTATCTACGGAGCTCCCTTCTACCAAAGGGTTGCTCGGGAAGGGATATGGATATATGTGTCCCTTAGACTTGAGGTCACCATGGCAGCTTGCTAGCAATTCACTATACTTTGGTGCCGGACTACCTGGATTTCTAATCCAGTGATGAAAGGTTTTTGGGTGTGGTCAAGTACTTGTGGAGCGATGGTGGATCAAGATGGAATTGACCCTTCCAAATAGTTTGGAGTGAATGACTCATTATGTCTTAATTTAGCAAAACCTTGGCCAGGGTAGTTCTTGTGAGGAGTAACAAAACTTGTGAGGTTGAGACATGATCTGGATAAACCAAATTAGGGTTGGCAGTCGAATCCTAGGTCATCATGAGCATTATGAGGTCAAAGGGATGAATTATGCGGCAACCATATGCCAAAGGTTCTTGTAAGGTGCTCTACATTTTTGACCTATCCGGACGTCGGGTATCATTGCCAGATGAGGACTTTGACTGGTATTGAAAATATTCCAATGCTACCAGCTTAGTGTTCAATCCTATGGGATAACACACCATAGAGGATTTCTATCTGATCTTAAGGCTAATCGACGATTGAGAATAGTTTATCATCATTGAAAGTCAATATGATTGACTTTGTTCCAGTTTATCATCATTGAAAGTCAATATGATTGACTTTGTTCCAAGTGTCGACACTTGGAATTTTGCAGGTGTCGACACTTGGCGAAGTGTCGACACTTGGCAATTTTAATGAGTCGACACTTCCTGTGATGAGCAAAATTTTGGAAAGATTTTTTGGGAGGATTTTGGGTAAGTTTTGACTTAGTTTAAATTTTGAATTCAAACTAGTTTTGGCTCTAAGGTTATTTGGTATGATAGTCATATTTATCTCTTGGATTGGACCCATTTGGTATGACCTTGATCCTCTCTCCCATTCTCTCCCCTCATCTCTCCTCCTTGCACTTTCTCCCTCTCCCTGCTGCCCCTACAAATGAACATCATTTCTGTGGCTGCAACAGATTTTTGAGAAAAGCTTTGAGAGAGGAAGATAGAGAACGATTGTGAAAGATTTTGGGATTGGGTGTGAGAATCCTAACATTCTAGCTAGGTCTTGGGAAGAGAGTTCTCTTGGAAAGGGATTCCAGCTCTCCTCCTAGTCTTCATGAAAGAAAAAGATTGGCCCAACCATCCCGAAGAGCTAACACTCTGAAGGAGTTGATCAGAGTCGAGCCCAGGTGTGGATTACCAGTAGAGGCCAAACACGTGTGTGGTTCGAGTGCCCTCCTCCTTCCACATCTTCTCTTAGTATAAAGGTATGGTACTTTTATATTTGTATTCTTCTCTTGCTTTGATGTTAGGTTGCATGCTAGGTCATTATGCTAGATCCTGTTGCACGCAGATCCGTAGATCGTTTAGATCTATCTACTGAGCCTTCCGCTGTGCATGCTTTAAAATTATTCTAAAATGCATTCCTTCTGCCCTATTCTTCTTGCATATTGTATGCTTGGTGTAGGTGCATTTCACCTTCAATGGTATCAGAGCGATAGGTTCTTTTTTGTAGTATAATGATTCTAGCATGCTAATAACATCACTTCTTAAGTACTTGGATTGAGTGCTTCACCATGGCCATCCGGTCATAGGAGAGAAGTAGGGCTGCAAGACCCTCTCTTCCTATTCAATGGGATCTCCTATGGTGTGTAGGGGTGCCGATGTGATTGACTCTTGAAAAGAAAAATAAAAAGCAAGAAAATATAGATTAAAAATGTTTTAATCTAATGACATGATTATAAAACAACTTTAGATAAGATCTAAAATGATTGTTTTGATTAGATTTGATTGAAAGTTTAGAGAAATTTTGGATTTGAAGTCACTGTTCTTTCACTATCTCAGGCTGTGAGTCGATACTTGGTCTTGTAAGTGTCGACTCATGAGTATTTTTGCCTGAGAACTGGGTTTTGTTTTTCCTCTGTGATAGGTTGAAGTGTCGACACTTGGGCTCATGAGTCGACACTTGGCCTTGTAAGTGTCGACTCATGAGCAGGTGCTAGAAAATCTGGAGTTCTATTTTCTACCTGTCTCAAGCCTTGAGTCGACCCAAGTGTCGACACTTGCTCCTAGTGAGTTGACACTTGGAATAAAAATGCAGAAAAACAGTGAATTCAAATTTTGAAATTTTATAAAATTGTTTTACATCTATAAATTAAAATTGTTTTAATTTATTTAAGGCTATTGAACTTAATTGAGAATTAAGAATGACTAAGAACTCTAGGAATATGATTCAAAGAATTTTAATCATTTTGATAAGCCTTATGGGTAATGGGTTGGCTTTTATTAGGTCCTTGATTAGGTTAGACCTAAGTTTAGATGCATTGGACAAATTAGAGAACTAATCTAATCAAATATTGAGTTAGGATTTCTTCTCTAGATCTCTCTAATAGTTAGATTGATTAGTCCATAATCTAAATGGAGTTAATTTATGGCTCAGTGGAAAGCCCGAGTCTTTAGGCTAGTCTAATCGAGTCTGATGAATCGATTGGTATCAAGATAAGTTTGGTATTGTGATCATAGTTCTTTGGGGCTACATCTTACCTGGCCAACTCTGTTGGTGTCAACAATGAGTGGAATCTCAGTCCCTCTAACCTCTGCAACCCAGTAATCTGCTCCTCTGGCCAAAGCACCATAGAACTCTCTAATCAGGCTAGGATAAAATCTGTCAAATAATGAGCAGAAATGGGCCAGACCAGAATCCCACATCCAATCTCCAATGCGAAATTGGTGCTAGTCCATGAAGTCGAAGTCAACCCGCCATCCTCCAACTATGGCCTTAGAGGCCATCCTATTAGCTCCTGAGATGGGTGGTCTGACTGGAATGCTCTGCTGAGCCTAGGGCTCCACTGCTACTAGATCCTCATGCTGCACCTTCGTGCATCGCTCTACCTCCTGAATTGACGGACGAGGTCTCCTGACAACTTGCTTTCTAGGACCCATCTTTTAGGAAAATCAAGAAAGAAGCAAATGTGGGGAGAAAGCACAGGGATTTCATGATAAAAACCATGAGAAAATGGTGAAGAATAGTGGAAAAAGAGGAGGAAATTGCTTCAAATAGCGAATCAGGCAGTTAGAACACAGATCAAAGTGAAATGGAGGGTTGGTACACTATTTTTAGGTGAGTCGACTCAAGGGTTTGGAAGAAAAATGGAAGAAATCACTTGGTTTTCCCTATTTGTTTTTGGGTTTCCATCGATCAAGTGTTAACTCACGACTGTAAGCCAAGTGTTGACACTTAGAGGTGTCGACACTTCAAAGTATCGACACTTTGACAAAAATCCAAAAAAATGAGAAAAAATCATAGAAAATTATAAAAGTTGATTTCAAAGAATTATGAATGATTAATCATGATTTTCAAAAATATTTGTTCAATAAAAAAAATTTAAGGGAATTTGAAAGGTCATAAAGAGATTGAAATTCAATCGAAAGGATTAATGACCCCTAATTCTTTTCTAATCATATAGAACCGATCTTCATGAAGTGGCTTGGTCAGTATATCAGCCAATTGCGTTTCAATGCACATAAATTCAAGTATAACATCATTATTTTCAACATGATCTCTAATAAAATGGCATCTAATTTCAATGTATTTACTTCTAAAGTGTTGAACATGATTTTTTATTAAATTTATAGCACTTGTGTTATCACAGCTTATGGGTGTCTTAGTTAATTTGATTCCAAAATTTTCAAGTTATTGCTTAATCCATAAGATTTGAGCACAACAACTTCTAGCTAAAATATATTTAGTCTCAGTTGTAGATAATGCAATCGAAGTTTTTTTCTTGCTAAACCATGAGATTAAGTTATCACTTAGAAATTGGCAAGTTTTACCAGTACTTTTTCTATCTATTTTACACCCAGCAAAGTCAGCATTAGAATAGCCAATTAATTCAATTGATGAATCTCTAGAGTACCACAGTCCAATATCAATAGTGCCATATAAATATCTAAGAATGTGCTTAGCAGCCATTAAATGAGATTCTTTAGGAGCAGACTGATATCTAGCACACATGCAAACACTAAACATAATATCTGGTCTACTTGAAGTCAAGTATAGTAATGAACCAATGATACCCCCCTATACAATTTTTGATCAATATTTTTATCATATTCATCTTTATCAAGTTTAAAAGAAGGGCTCATAGGTGTACCTATTGGCTTGGTTATCTCCATCCCAAACTTCTTTAATATTTCTCTTGTATACTTAGCTTGGTTGATGAAGATCCCTTCTCTAGTTTGCTTGATTTGAAGTCCGAGGAAGAAGTTTAGTTCACCCATCATACTCATCTCGAACTCTCCCTGCATAAGCTTAGCAAACTCTTGACAAAGTGTTTCATTAGTAGCACCAAAAATGATATCATCAATATAAATTTGTACTACAAAGAGATCATCTTTCTTTTTTTAAAAAAATAGGGTAGTATCAACATGGCCTCTAGAAAAATTATTTTCAATCAAAAATTTGCTAAGTCTTTCATACCATGCATGGGGTGCTTGTTTTAAACCATAAAGTGCTTTATGTAATTTGAAAATATGATTAGAATGTGTATGATTTTCAAAACCAGGTGGTTGTTCAATAAAAACTTCTTTAAAAAAATAACCATTTAAAAATGCACTTTTAATATCCATTTGAAATAGTTTGAAATTCATGTAACATGCAAATTCTAAAAATAATCTAATGGCTTCAAGTCTAGAAACTGGGGCAAATGTTTCATCAAAATCAATTCTTTCTTCTTGATTATAATCCTTAGCTACCAATCTAGCCTTATTTCTAGTTACTATACCATTTTCATCTAGTTTATTCCTATACACTCATTTTGTACCAATTATTGAAATATTAGATGGTCTTTCTATTAGTATTCAAACTTTGTTTCTTTCAAATTAATTTAATTCTTCTTGCATAGCAATTATCTAGTTATGATCTTTTTCAATATATTTAGGTTCAATTTGAGAAACAAAAGCAATGTAATCACATTCATTTCTAATAGATGATCTAGTTCTTACCCCTCTCAATGGATCTCCTAAGATTAATTGTTTAGGATGTCCATGAACATACCTCCACTCCTTGGATAGATCTTTGTGCTTTGGTGAGGATTTTGTAGCTTCTTCTCCATCCTTTTTGTTTTGATCTTTTTCATCTTTTTTGTAAGAGGGATCATCCAAAGTAAGCTTCTTTAGTCCTTCAACACCTGCACATGCATCAGAAGTATCATCCTTTCTAAAGAATTTGTTAGTAGATTTTTCAAATACTACTGATATGGCAACATCGCTGACGTAGAAAGTATGTCAAATCCAGCTGGATGTCGACGGTGCCACATGGATTTTTCTTTTGAAATTCCTCCCTGGTGGCTTGACTAGTGATTGTTCTCACCCGGGACATGCCGCTCCTGCTCCTTCGCCAGGTGGAACCCCAAGATGGGCCCACCTCGGACGAAGTTGAGCGCTCCTCTACCATATCACCAGGTGTCCGCCCGGGAGAGGTCCACCATAGCCGAAGCTGGCGGCCTCTGCTCCCTCGCCAGGTGGCGCCCTAAGATGGGTCCATCTCTGTCGAGGTCGAGCTAGGCGCTCCAGATCTTTCATTAGGTGGCACCCCAAGACGGGTTCACCTCGGTCAAAGTCGAGCCTTCCTTTGCCACTTCGCCAGGTGTCCGCCCAGGAGGGGTCCACCTTGACCGAAGCAGGCAGCATCTACTCCCTCGCAAGGTGGCACCCCAAGATGGGTCCACCTCCACCGAGGTCAAGCCAGGCGCTCCTGCTCCTTCGCCAAGTGGAACCCCAAGATGGGTCCACCTCGATCGAAGTCGAGCCTTCCTCTGCCACTTTGCCATGTGTCTGCCAAGGAGGGGTCCACCTCGGTCGAAGCTGGCGGCTTCTGCTCCCTCACCAAGTGGCACCCCAAGATGGATCCACCTCCATCGAGGTCGAGCCAGGCACTCCTGCTCCTTCGCCAAGTGGCACCCCAAGATGGGTCCACTTCGGTCAAAGTCGAGCCTTCCTCTGCCACTTCACCAGGTGTCCACCCAGGAGAGGTCCACCATGGCCGAAGCTAGCAGCCTCTGCTCCCTCGCCAGGTAGCACCCCAAGACGGGTCCACCTCCACCGAGGTCAAGCTAGGCGCTCTTGCTCCTTCGCCAGGTGGCACCCCAAGATGGGTCCACCTCGGTCGAAGTCGAGCCTCCCTCTGCCACTTCGCCAGGTGTCCGCCCAGGAGTGTTCCACCATGGTCGAAGCTGGTGGCCTCTGCTCCCTCGCCAGGTGGCGCCCCAAGAAGGGTCCACCTCCACCGAGGTTGAGCCAGGCGCTCCTGCTCCTTTTCCAGGTGGCACCCTAAGATGGGTCCACCTCTATCGAAGTCGAGCCTTCCTTTGCCACTTCGCCAGGTGTCCGCCCAAGAGGGGTCCACCTCGACCGAAGCTGGCAGCCTCTGCTCCCTCGCCAAGTGAAGCCCCAAGATGGGTCCACCTCCACCGAGGTCGAGCCAGGTGCTCCTGCTCTTTCACTAGGTGGCACCCCAAGGTGGGTCAACCTCGGTCGAAGTCGAGCCTTCATCTGCCACTTCGCTAGGTGTCCGCCTAGGAGGGGTCCACCTCGGTCGAAGCTGGTGGCCTCTACTCCCTCTCCTGGTGGCACCCCAAGATGGGTCCACCTCCATCGATGTCGAGCCAAGCACTCCTGTTCATTCACCAAGTGGTACCCCAAGATGGGTCCACCTCGACCGAAGTTGAGCCTTCCTCTGCCACTTCGCCAGGTGTTCGCCTAGGAGGGGTCCATCTCAGTCGAAGCTGGCGGCCTTTGCTCCCTCGCCAGGTGGCACCCTAATATGGGTCTACCTTCGTCGAGGTCGAGCCAGGTGCTCCTGCTCCTTTGCCAAGTGGCACCCCAAGATGGGTCCACCTCGACCAAAGTCGAGCCTTCCTCTACCACTTCGCCAGGTGTCCGCCCAGGAGGGGTCCACCTCGGTCGAAGCTGGCGGCCTCTGCTCCCTCGCCAGGTGGCACCCCAAGACGGGTCCACCTCCATCGAGGTCAAGCTAGGTGCTCCTGCTCCTTCGCCAGGTGGCACCCCAAGATGGGTCCACCTTGGTCAAAGTAGAGCATTCCTCTGCCACTTCATCAAGTGTCCGCCCAGGAGGGGTCCACCTCGACCGAAGCTGGCGGCCTGTGCTCCCTCACCAGGTGGCACTCCAAGATGGGTCCACCTCTACCGAGGTCGAGCGAGGCGCTCCTGCTCCTTCGTCAGGTGGCACCCCAAGATGGGTCCACCTCGGCCAAAGTTGAGCCTTCCTTTTTCACTTCGCCAGGTGTCCGCCTAGGACGGGTCCACCTCGGCCGAAGCTGGCGGCCTCTGCTCCCTCGCCAGGTGGCACCCCAAGATGGGTCCACCTCCATCGAGGTCGAGCTAGGCACTCTTGCTCCTTCGTCAGGTGGCACCCCAAGATGTGTCCATCTCGATCGAAGTCGAGCCTTCCTCTACCACTTCGCCAAGTGTCCGCCCAGGAGGGGTCCACCTCGACCAAAGTTGGCGGCCTCTGCTCCCTCGCTAGGTGGCACCCCAAGATGGGTCCTCCTTGATCGAGGTCGAGCCAAGCACTCCAGCTCCTTCACTAGGTGGCACCCCAAGATGAGTCCACCTTGGTTGAAGTCGAGCCTACCTCTGCCACTTCGCCAGGTGTCCACCCAGGAGGGGTCCACCTCAGTCGAAGCTGGCAGCCTCTGCTCCTTTGCCAGGTGGCACCCCAAGATGGGTCCACCTCAGCCAAAGTCAACCCTACTCTACAAAACCTCGGGAGGACAGAGGCACGAGCCACGAGGTTGCTGCTAGAGTCGGTGCATGGCACGCCACATACAAGGCACCCAGTGTGGCTCACAACGGTGCGCGAAACCTCATTTACATCAGTTAAGGAGGGCCCCGTGATCAATGTATCGAATCCTTGTGATCAGGGGCCTGGAACTCAGGAAGTCCATAGTCAACGCCCCGAGATGAGGGCTCCCGTGCTTGGCTCAAGATCCCGCCAGGTTCCTCTTTTCATGACAATGCGGCGGATGAGGCAAGCTGGCCACTTAACTCCCAGGCTCGAAGAAGAGGGGGGGATGGTGGAAAGGGGCCAGAGACCTCCGGGAGCCTCTGGAGGGTAGAGGAAAAAAGCTGAAGGTGGTCCGGCGGTATAAAAGGGATGGTGTGAGCGGACAAAAAGGGTAAGCCACTAAGAGGGAAGAACATCGACAAAAAGGAGTAGCAACTCTGAGGCTCCCGGAAGTTCCCAGATGCAAGTCCAGCAGATCTTTGGCAGAAAACTGAGTGTCAACCGCTCTCATTCCCACACTTCTTTCATAAAAAATCTCCTCTAAGCACGGGAATCCAACGGAGACCCATCTTAGTGGATCTGTCCCATCTTGCCGTTCACTAACTTGACTGTCGGAGTGCCCTCATCGGAGCCCCCGGCCCGGGTCTCTGACCCTTTTTTTTGCAGGCCCGAAGGCTTGGAGATCCTGAGGTGGAGTCCAAGGTCCGGTGCCATCTCATAAGCTACAGGCCATAGCGGTAAGATCGGCAACATATTGGCATGCCAGGTAGGGGGACAGAATAGTAACCCCTGCATGAGCAAGAGAATTGCTCAACCACGAGCATGGTGGTGACACGCGGATGTGAAGCTTCCACCAGTTGAGCGGAAGAGGTTCCCTCTCCTCCGGGCCCATGCAGCCTGGAGAGGGAACTTCCTGCTGCTCCTCCTCCTTAGTTATCCTCGATGGTCGGTCCTATTGCAGCTATCGTCCAGCAGCTACAAACGCTGACTACAGCTGTATGGTAGCTGCAGCATCAGCAGCGATCCTTGGCCACTCAGCCCCAGCCAGGAATCCCCGCGGCCCAAGCCGTGGGTCCCCGCGGCCCAAGCCGTGGGTCCCCGCGGAAGCCTGCGCTCTATTCAAGGTGGGCCATCTCGCCTGCGAGCGATAACCAACCCCCACGGGAGCCATCAGACTCCCGTAAAAGGAAACCACACTAGGTCGATGGATCATAAGAGTCAATCCCCGGTCGGTGATCTTGAAGATGTCCGGCATAGCAGGCACCACCAGGGCAAGGCCTCTTGCCACGACCAATTGGCACCTCCTTCTCCAGTGGCCTCGGTGGAAGGTTCCACTAATGAGGCCATCAGGCGCCTGGCCGAGAGACACCTGGAGGAGCATGAGCGCAAGTTGGTGGAGTTCTCCCGTCGCTTCGCCAACATGCAGGCCTCCCTTAGTGAGCCAGTGGGCTACAATGCCCAACCACCCTTCTCCCAGGAAATCCAAGAGGAATCGATTTCGAATCGATCCGCATGCCTCAGGTGGACCCCTATAATGGGACCACCGACCCCTTGGATCACCTGGAGAGCTATAAGGCTCTCATGAGAGTCCAGGGGGTGACGGATGCTCTCCTATGTATTGCCTTCCCGGCCACTCTCCAGAAGGCTGCTCGAGTTTGGTTCACCCACCTCGAGCCTAAGTCTATCAGCTCCTTCCATTAGCTGGAAGGAAAATTTGTGGCACACTTCGACGCTTGCCGAAAGGTGCCAAGGGAGGTGGATAGCCTTTTCTCAATCTACCAGCAAGACCAGGAGCCACTGCGGGACTACGTCACCCGCTTCAAGACTGCCACCCTAGAAATCTATAGCCTGGATGGGCTCGTCGCCATGCTGGCATTGAAGCGAGGGCTCAAGACCTCCTGTCTGACATATTCCCAGGACAAGAAGCCCCCCAAGATGTATTTTGAGCTCCTCCTCCGCATCCACAAGTACATCAGCACTGAGGAGGCCGACCGTACCATGTGAGAGCTGGATGGGAAGCCTTCGAAGAAGCCTGCCCCAAAGGATGTCCCAGGGACCCGGAGGCTCGGACCACCTGCAGACTTTCGGTCGGGATAGAATCCGAAGAACGGTCCTGTTCCAGAGCGAGCCTTCACCCCCCTCCTTGCTCCAAGAATGAAGATCCTCATGGAGATCGAGGGTGAATGCTACCTTCGCCGACCTCCTCCTCAGAACCCAAGGAACAGTCACGACAAGATGAAGTACTGCTAGTTTCATCACGACCACGACCACGACATGGAGGAGTGCCGTAATCTGAAGTGGAAGATCGAGGAGATGATCAAGAGGGGCTACCTCAGGAAGTTCATGAGGAGCGAAGCCCCGGTGAAGGACTAGTCACTCACAGCCCTTCCCCCCATCCCTATAGTTGACAACTGCCCTACGGAGAAACCTATGGGCAGATCTCTAGAGGGATAGGGTGCGCGTCGAAGAGAGCCCAGGAGGCGGGAGACCGAGAAAATGTACTCCCCTTTGAAAAGGGGAATGAAAATGAAAATATAAACAATGATGCAGTGGTGGTTGAGATGACCATCGCTAAGCATCCTGTACATCGCATTATGGTAGATAGTGGGAGCTCTACTGACGTACTTTTTTATGATGCTTTCTCTAGGATGAATTTATCTCATGATCTGCTAAAGCCTGTGCACACCCCTCTCATGGGCTTCACTAGAGATTCCATAGGGGTTGAATGGGAGATCACTCTCCTTGTTACTGCCGGAACCCCACCCTGGAAGAGCACGATCATGATGACCTTCACCATCGTCCGACTCCCATCACCTTACAATACTATCCTGGGCCGTCTAGGGCTCAACCAAATGGATGCAGTCATTTCTACTAAGAGGTTGCTGGTGCAGTTTTCTACCACCTTTGGGTTGGGAGTAATGAGGGGGATGGCCCAACTCGTCCCGCATTGCTTGTAGGCTGTCCCGGGAGCCTGAAGTGCCGAGCTCGGCTCTGACATTGATGACCTTGACTAGTGGGCGCAAAATCTTAGGGGAGGCCCCGTAGAGTGCTTATTGACGTACCCCTTTGGCTCAAACCCTCAGAAGACAGTGCAGGTAGGAGCCCAACTCCCGGAGGATGAATGAGCTTGCCTGCTGGATTTCCTCCGAGCAAACGCGGATGTGTTTTCCTGGTCTGCTACAGATATGCCAGGTATTCTCTCAGAGGTTATCACCCACTAACTGAAGATTGATCCAAGGTGCTGTCTGGTCGCCAGAAGAAGAGAAGTTTCACCACTGAAAGATAGAAGGCAATCAATGAAGAAGTGGAAAAGCTCCTCATCATCGGCTTTGTACGAGAAGTGTAGTACCCTAGTTGGCTGGCAAACGTGGTGATGGTGAAGAAGAACAACAGCAAGTGGAGGATCTATGTGGATTACACCGACCTCAACAGAGCCTGCCCGAAGGATAGCTTCCTGCTTCCTAAGATCGACCAGCTCATGGACACCACCTCAGGACATCGCCTCCTCTCTTTCATGGATACTTTCTCCGGGTACAATCAAATTCGAATGCACTCGGAGGATGAGGAGCACACTGCCTTCATCACGGATGGCGGGACCTACTACTACAAGATGATGCCATTCGTCCTTAAGAATGCAGGTGCCACGTACCAACGTTTGGTCAATAAGGTCTTCAAATACCAAATTGGCTGCAATATGCAGGTGTACATGGACGACATGCTGGTGATGAGCAAGCTGACCTTGGACCATGCCGATGACCTGGCAGAGACCTTCCATAACTTTCATCTTCACCAAATGAAGTTGAACCCGGTGAAGTATGCTTTCGGCATATCGGCAATGAAGTTTCTCGGCTTCATGGTGACCCAAAGAGGGATAGAAGCCAGCTTGGAGAAGGTTCAGGCAATTCTAGAGATGGAGAAGCCCACTTCCAAGAAGCAAGTGCAACGATTCATTAGTTGGATAGCTGCCCTGAGCCGATTTATCTCAAGGTCTGCTGATCGCTGCCAAACCTTCTTCAAGGCACTGAGGAAGATGCATGACTTCACTTGGATGAAGGAGTGCTGGAGGCATTCGAGGAGCTGAAGAAGACATTGGCATCGCCGCCACTGCTCTCCCGGCCAGAGGAAGGAGAAGAGCTCCTTCTGTACATAGCGATCACTCTAGAGGTCGTCAGCTCGATCCTGGTCCGGATGGATGACAAAGGGATTCAGAGATCGATGTATTACATGAGCAAACTTCTTCGTGACGTGGAGCTCAGGTATTCTCGATCTGAGAAACTGATTTTTGCACTAATCATGTTTACCCAATGCCTCAGGCCTTATTTTCAAGTGCACCCCATCGTGGTCCTGACGGATCAACCCCTGAAAGTGGTGCTCAACCGACCTGACATGTCCGGACACCTGGCAAAGTGGGCGCTGAAGCTCAACGAGTTCGACATCACCTACCGATCGAGGTCGGCCATGAAGGCAAAGTACTCGCTAATTTTTTAGTTGAGTGTGCAGGCCTGGGCGAGGGGTCGGAAGAGAGCACCCATAATCGACAGCCAAAGCCTAGACCGGAGGAGGACATCTAGATCCTTCATGTGGATGGAGACTCAAACTCCGGCGGGAGTGGAGCTGAACTCATCCTCGCCAACAATATGGGGTTGTCACCGAATGTGCGCTCTACTTCCAGTTCACTGCCACCAATAACCAGGCAGAGTACGAAGCGCTCCTCGTGGGACTAAGAGTCTCCCATGAGTTGGGTGTGGCTAGCCTCAGGATCTTCACCGACTCGTAGCTGGTGGCCGGGCAAGTCTCAGGACAGTATGAGGCACAGGATCCCCAAATGATGAAATACCTAGAGCTGGTGCGAGCAGCATGGTGGATTTTAGACACTTCAGCATCTCCCACATCCCGTGCGAGAAAATGCTCACGCAGACACCCTCTCCAGCTTGGCAACCCTGCCGGACTCATCGCTGGGCCATGCCTATGTCGAGCACCTTCAAGCCCCAAGCTACAAGACACCCAGGGAGGTCTAGCAGGTCACCCCGGAGCCTAGCTGGATGGACAAGTATATCAAGTACATCACCAACGGTACCTTGCTGGAGGATCGCGCGGCGGCCAGCCTCATTAAAAGGAAGGCCGCACGGTTCATGTTGATGGACTGGCTACTGTATTGGAGGTCCTATTCCTACCCACTCCTTAAATGCCTGAGGCCCATCGAAGCCGCACTTGTACTCCAGGAGATCCACGAGGGCATCTATGGGAACCATGTGGGGGGCAGGACATTGGCATACAAGGCCCTCCATCAAGGCTACTTCTGGGAGATAATGAGAGAAGATGCGGCTAACTTTGTCAAGAGGTGTGATCGATGTCAGCGGCATGCTGTTGTACAGCGCCAACCTGCTGCACCACTTTCCCAGCTCTCCGCCCCCTGGTCGTTCGCTCAGTGGGACATGGATCTCCTCGGACCATTTTCCCCTACGTCTGGGTAGCGAAAGTTCTTGATTGTGGCTATCGACTACTTCATGAAGTGGGTCGAGGTTGAGCCATTGGCCCGGATCACAGAGGCGAATGTCACCAAGTTCCTCTAGAAGTCAATTATCTGCCGCTTCGGCTTGCCCCACACCATCATCACCGACAATGGATGCCAGTTCGACTGTCGGGAGCTCGAGGAGTTTTGCAATGACCTCGGGATTCATCATCGCTTCACCTCGGTGGCGCATCCTCAGACCAATGGAGAAGCCAAGGTGACAAATAGAACCATCCTGCAAGGCCTTCGAACTAGACTAGACCAAGCCAAGAGAAGATGGATGGAGGAGCTTCCCAACATCCTATGGGCATACCATACCATCCCAAGGACGGCCACGGACGAGACCCCCTTCAACCTCATCTGCGGTGTAGAAGCAGTCATCCCAGTGGAGCTCAGCTTACCGACCTTACAGTAGAGCAGTACGATGAGACTGAGAACCCAGTGCGGCTGCTACTGAACCTAGATCTCCTTGAAGAAACAAGGGACAGGGCCCGAGTTTGGATGGCAGCCTACTGGTAATGAGTGGCCAGATACTACAATTCCAGGGTGCGGCTAAAATCCTTCCGCCCGGGAGATTTAGTGCTGCACCGTGCTGAGGCATCCCAGCCTCGGGAGTGCAGTAAGCTCTCCCCAAATTAGGAGGGCCCTTATAGGGTGGCCGAAGCACTTCCCCATGGAGCTTATTACCTGGAGGAGCTCGGTGGATCTTGGTTTCCATGGACTTGGAATGCCGCGAACTTGAGGATGTATTACCAATAGTGTAAGACCCCTTAAACTTTAATAATGAGATCCTTTTTGTATGCAATGCCTGTTCTTGTCTCGTAGGACCATCGCCATCCAGTTTTAAGTTTGGCGAATGAGGGCAAGGTGGGAAGCCCACAAATGGCCTGCAAAGACACGAAGTCCCAAGCCTCAGCCTGAAAGATCTCACGGAAGCTGGCTCTTCCACAAAAATCCTGGAGTTCAGTCCGAAGTGCCGCATGGAATTAAATTTCAGTGTGCGGCCCCGGAGTTCAATCTGGGGGAAGTTCTAGAGACTTAAGTCCCGGTCTCACTAATCCCGGAGTTCAGCTTGGAAGGTCGCGCAAGGCTTAACTCCCGCCTATAGCCCCGGGGTTCAGTCCGGAAGTTCACATGGAACCTAATTCTAGAGTGAAGTCCCGGACCTCGATCTAGAAGGTGAAGTGAAACCTAGTTCCCTAACAAGATCCCGGAGTTCAGCTCGGAACCTCGCACAGGACTTAGTTCTGGTGGTTGGCCCCGGGGTTCAGTCCGGAGGATGCCCCCCCCAAAAAAAAAAAAAATCTAAGTCTCCTGCTCGTTTGGTGTGTAAGCTCCAAATCTTAGGAGGCCCTAATCGGAAACCAGGAGGTCTCTGGGGCTTTGTCTCAGATCGGTGATTCAGATTGAAAACACAAAAAAAAAAGAAGAAAAGAAAAGGAGGGAGACAAAGCAAAATAATTAAAATGGGTCTTCATTTCTAGTAATGGTTTCTTACAAAAAGAGGGCCCCGACAGATCAGGAGACCCAAAGAAACGAAAAGGAAAAAACCTATACTAGAAACATAAGGAGACCCCGAGGTCACTTCGTCACAGTCACGTCCTCCTTCGGCTGGGGGGCACCTTCGCCGCCAGCCATGTCATCAGAAAGCCACACGGAAGCCTCCACGTTGGCAGCCTCTGCAACCGGCCCTCCCTCATCGGGCTGCTCTCTTCGGCAACCCAGGATGACCCCACTGAGATCGAGCTCGGGGAAAAAGGAGCCCACCTTCTCCCGGCACATCTGGAAGCCCTTAAGGAAGGAGTCGACCGCCGCCTCGTGCAACTCCCCCCTGAACTCCTCGGATGCTCGGAACTTTGACATGACCTCCTGCGTCTCCTTCTAGAAAGCCTCCAGTAGCCTATTAACGTAGGAGATCTTCTCCTTGGCCGTGCTTAGTTCCTTGAGGACCTTCTCGACCTGGCACTCTAGTGATCAGAACTAATCCCTAAGGCAGGATACCTCAGCCGCATCATCTTCGGCATGACGTTGGCTCAAGATCCTCTCCTCAGATAGAGAGGTCTCGAGCTCCCTGACGCACCCCTCGGCATGAACCAGGTCTACTCGGAGGGACTTGTTGCTCACCCACAGCTCGTGACCTTTCTCTAAGAGGTCCTGCACATCGGTCGCTTTCTTTGCCGAGCTAGAAAGGAAGTTCCTCAGCAGCAGTACGTCGGTCCCGATCTGCATCAGAGAGAAAATGGAATGTTAGAAAGATCCAACTTGAACATTAAAAGAAAGAGCTCTGAGCTTACCATGAAGAACAATGGGAGGATCCTGAGCAACGTGTCTGCGTAGTCCCGGCCACCCCTCAAGCGACGGTCCCGGGGCATGCAGGCGAACTCCATCATCTTTTTCACAAGCCCTTGATCGCGAATGACGGAGGAGCTGGCATTGAGCCCCGATAGTGGAGGATGGACATCAGGAGCAGGCTGAGCAGCTGTCCCTCTGCTGGGCGGAGTGGCCGTCGGTGGGGCCACCGCCACCTTGGTGTCACCGCAGGGATGATCGACGCGGTGGCTAGTGCAGGCACCGCCCGGGAAGGTTCCGACCTCTCCTCTCCCTCAGCCCTGTCGAGCTCGATGACGGGCATGTCAGGCGCACGAGGCTGAGGTGGTCAGGGGGTAGGGCCCGTCGCCCCAACGCCAGTAGGAGCTAGGGTAGGCCTGGGCCCCTGGCTCGCCTCTGTGCGGGCCTTCTTCGGTGGAGCCTCTTGGGCCCCTTCAGTAGTGCCCCTCTTCCGGACGCCCTCCATTAGGCTCTCGACGGAGAACTTCAACCCTGGAGAAAGAAAGTGATCAGGTCATTTCAAAAAGAAGGAAGAAGAAAACGGGAAAGAAGCGAAGGTGGAGGATGGAGACCCGGAGTCTCACCCAATGCCCAGATTGGACTGATTCTTGCCTCGAACAAATTTTGCTCTAAGAGTAGGACCTCGAGGGTAGGGACCACGTCACCCAGCATCTGAGCGTAAACCTCCTGGTCTGCCAGCTCAACCTAGGAATTTCGGTTCGGGGACCGATCTGGCTCACTCCAGGCCTAGTCGACATCCTGGACCGAGGCAAAAAAGAAATGATTCTTCCACCCCTTGATCGACATGGGCAGGTCAAACTGAAGACACCTAGGCCGGGGAGAAAGGTACCACCAGCCATCATCGGTGGAGTAGTATTTCAGGGTAAAGAGGGCCCTGAACAATGAAAAGCGGGCAACAAACCTATGAAAGTGGTAGAGAACAATGAAGGCGGAGATGACCTGGATGTCATTGGGAGCCAACTGGGCTGGGACCAGACGGAAGTGGCTGAGAAAAGAGAGGAAGAATGGATGAAGGAAAAAATGAAGACCCCTGGCAAGGAAGTCCTTGTAGAAAGCAACCCTCCTCGGGCCGCTCGAGGTTACCCGATCCCTCGGACCTGGGAGCAAAAGCTGGATGGAATCCGGGACCCCATACGCATCCCGGATCCAAGAAAGATCATCTCCGGTCATCATCGAGACGTAATCGGAGGGACCAGTAGAGGAGGTCTCTACCACCGGAGGAGGAAGGGCAAAGATGGGACGTGCAGAAGCAATGGGGGGAGACCTAGGACCCCTTGGAATGCCAATGGTCACTATCCCTGGCTGCAGTTGCCTTAAGACCTCGATTGGAATCTCCTCCCCCTCTGAGGAGGAAGGCAATGGAGTCCTCGGCCAGGAAGGACCGGCCTTGTCCAGGTTGGAAGAGGAATGACGGTGACGAGCCATCAAGAAGGAAGAAATGAAAGGAGACTGGTTCGGGATGACACAGAATAGAGAGGTTAACGAGGAAGAAAAGGCATTGTAGGCACTCACCAAAATGTTTGTAAAGGAGGAATGGCGACCCCTGGGGATGAAGAAGGATCGCTGCAACCACCGGCGAGGTATTAGAAAGCCAAGAGATCTCATTTCTGGAAAGTCCCCCTCCTTTTCAAACTCAATCAACAGTGGCCGTACGTCTCTTTTTGGCCCGGGCCATCAGATGAGCGCCACGTGGAGACATGCCCGACATTGACGCTTCGGTTTGATGGAAACTACCTCGGGTTCGGAATGGTGTATTAATGGCTAGTCAGGTGCGTGGACGTGGTGGCCTCCGGTAGGGCCTCGGGTGCAATAGACATAGCGGCGGCAATCATGGCAATTATGGTACAGGATTTCCCTCTTTCCATGTCACCTCCGCATTAACTCCCCACGCCCGAACCACGACACACTAATGGGACTTGGGGAAGGGGGGCAACTGATATGGAAACATAGTTGACATGGAAAGTATGTCAGATCCAATTGGAGGCCAACGATGTCACATGGATTTTTCTTTCAAAATTCCCCCTCGGGGTAGCTTGACCAGCGGTCATTCTCACCCGGGGCGTGGCGCTCTTGCTCCCTCGCTAGGTGGCACCCCAAGATGGGTCCACCTCGGTCGAAGTTGAGCCCTCCTCTGCCACTTCGCTAGGTATCCACACAGGAGGGGTCCACCTCGACCGAACTGACGGCCTCTGCTCCCTCACCAGGTGGAGCCCCAAGATGGGTCCACCTCCGCAGAGGTCGAGCCAGGCGCTCTTGCTCCTTCGCCAGGTGGCACCCCAAGATGGGTCCACCTCGACCGAAGTCGAGCCTTCCTCTGCCACTTCGCCAAGTGTAAGCCTAGGAGGGGTCCAACTCAACCAAAGCTGGCAGCCTCTGCTCCCTCGCCAGGTGGCACACCAAGACGGGTCCACCTCTGCCGAGGTCGAGCCAGGCGCTCCTGCTCCTTCGCCAGGTGGCACCCAAAGATGGGTCCACCTCGGCCAAAGTCGAGCCTTCCTCTGCCACTTCGCCAGGTGTCCGCCTAGGAGGGGTCCATCTTAGTCGAAGCTGGCGGCTTTTGCTCCCTCGCCAGGTGGCCCAAGATGGGTCCACCTCCATCGAGGTTGAGCCAGGCACTCCTGCTCCTTCCCAGGTGGCACCCCAAGATGGGTCCAACTCGACCGAAGTCAAGCCTTCCTCTGCCACTTTACCAGGTGTCTGCCAAGGAGGGGTCCACCTCGGTCGATGTTGGAGGCCTCTGCTCCCTCACCAATTGGCACCCCATGATGGGTCCACCTCCACCGAGGTTGAGCCAGGCACTCCTGCTCCTTCGCCAGGTGGTACCCCTGTGGGGAATTGTGTCCCAAAGCCAATTGCCTGGGTTGTAGGCGGTTGTGCTCAGTATTGTATTCTTTTTATGAATTAATAAAATTTGGCATCTCATCACATATTATTTCCTTGAAATGAACTCTTTTCATGTGATGAAGTCCTTAGGACAACACTGACTTCGATACAGAGAGGATGTATCGAGTGGTCCTTAAATCAGGTTCACAACCAAAGGATACATTGTACTGGACGGCAATATATCAAGTATAGGTTGTTGTAGTTCACATCGTTTGGTTGTCCTCTTGACCAAATGAGTGTGGTGACACTGATGTGATCTGCAAGTGGGATATGTGATATCTCATTGAACGTGACTCCGTGCAGCCCTTTTCTGCCAAAGGGATACTCACGATAGGATATGGGTATATGTGTCCCTCTGACCTGAGGTCATCACGGTAGCTTGCAAGCAACTCCTTGTGCTTTGGTACCGGACTACCTGGATTTTTAATCCAGTGATGGAAGGTTTCTGGGTACAGGCAAGTACTTGTGGAGTAGTGATGGACCAAGATGGAATTGACCTGTCCAAACAGTTTGGATTGAATGTCTCGCAGTATCTCAATTTAGCAAATTTTTGGCCGCGGTAGCCCTAGTGAAGAGTCACTGGGCTTGCGAGGTTGAGACACGTAGTGGACTGACTCTGTCTGGGTTGGCAGCCCAAATCTCAGTCGTCCTGAGCATTGGAGGACAAAGGGATGAATTATACGGTAACCATATGCCAGAGGTTCGATTGCTCTCGCATCTTCGACCTATCCGGATGCCGGGATCCATTGCTAGATGGTATCTTGTGCTGGTACTGGAATTGTTCCAGTGCTATCGCCTAGGTTCGAACCTATGAGGTCACATGTCATAGAGGATAACTCCCTGATCCAGTTACCGGTATTTGATTAGGAATCTTATCGGTGATGGTTTGATTGAGCACATTGGACTGCCCTCGGGTTTGGGTCATTCAGAGTTTGTCTCGGTTTATCAGGATTTTTTTCTGTTAACTAGGACTTGACCTAACCTTCTGATAATTAGATTTTGATCTAATTACATGGTTGAACCCATTTCACACCTTTTGGAATTTTTTTTTTAATAACCCTTTGACCCGATTTAAATTCCAACCGGTCTTTATTGAATGGCCGAACAGAGCTTTGGGCATCTCTTCTCCTTCTTCCATTCTCCACGAATTCAACTGGATTGAATTCGTTAAATGCCACGATCCAAGCATTCTGCCTTTCCCCTCTCCCTCCCATCCTCTTAGCTCCCCATTCCACCGGTTGTTTACCTTGATCGCCACTCTTAAAACCTGCTGCCTGCTGCTGTATTTGGGGGCGTTGTTTTGAGGCAGAAAACTGAGGGCAAAAAGGCCGTGAGAAAGAATGCTTGTTCATCCTTTCCACCCGCCTGAGAGACCCTTTTATCCATTGTCTATTCTTTGGCCTCTCTCTTGTTGAGTGTTTGAAAGAGAAACTATCAACCACAAGCCTCTGTTCTTTGTGCTCAACAGGAAGAAGAAAGCTCTGCTTCTTCCCACCATCCAAGGATTTTCCGGTGACTAGCATCGCCTGAAAATTGGGTCAGAGGAGCCCGGCGCGTGTCTCCCCTCTAGAGGGTGCTCCTAAGAGCATCTTAGAGTCGGAACGATCTCATTTGCTGCTATTCTTGGTTTTTATTGTAAGTTGCAGGTTTGCTGGAATTGTAGTACAAAGAGCACCCAACCGTGGAAGGTTTGACCCCAATTCATTCTCCTTACAAGGAAGAACGTATTCCCTTGCTGTTGTACCGGTAGAAGAGACCAAGGGACTGCCATTTGCTTTGGATAGTTGCTGTTGAAACAAAAAAAACAGAGCTTCAACGTGCCGGAGCTTGAAGACTACGAGAATAAAGTTATTCCCGTTATCCTAGCAATACCAGGTCTATTCCAGACTTATTCCAGGCAGGAATAAGGTATTGTTTTTATTTTTATAATTCATGCATATGTAGATCTGGATTTGTAAAATATTTTATAAATATTCCATACACATTATATGACGTGTTTTTTATTTGTACATGCTTCTGGATCGTGTTAGATCCTGTGCGGAGCAGGTTTTTCTGCTTTTATTTTAAAATTATTTTAAAATACTTACCTGCTCCCTGCTCTTGCATGCTTAGTGTAGGCATTTGCAAAAGCCCCTTTTTCACTTTCAACCCCAAGATGGGTCTACCTCGGTCGAAGTCGAGCCTCCCTCTGCCACTTCGCCAGGTGTCCGCCCAGGAGGGGTCCACCTCGGTCGAAGCTGGCGGCATCTGCTCCCTCGTCAGGTGGCGCCCCAAGACGGGTCCACCTCCATCGAGGTCAAGCCAGGCGCTCTTGCTCCTTCACCAGGTGGCACACTAAGATGGGTCCACCTCGGTCGAAGTCGAGCCTTCCTCTGCCACTTTGCCAAGTGTCCGTCCAGGAGGGGTCCACCTCGACCGAAGCTGGCGGCCTCTGCTCCCTCACCAGGTGGCACCCCAAGATGGGTACATCTCAACCGAGGTCGAGCCAGGCACTCTTGCTTCTTCGCTAGATGGCACCCCAAGATGGGTCCACCTCGGTCAAAGTCGAGCCTTCCTCTACCACTTTGTTAGGTGTCCACCCAGGAGGGGTCCACCTCGACCGAAGCTGGCAGCCTCTTCTCCCTTGCCAGGTGGCACCCCAAGACGGGTCCACCTCCATCGAGGTCAAGCCAGGCATTCCTGCTCCTTCGCCAAGTGGCACCCGAAGATGGGTCCACCTCGACCGAAATCGAGCCTTCCTCTGCCACTTCGCCAGGCATCTGCCCAGGAGGGGTCCATCTCTGTTGAAGCTAGCAGCCTCTACTCCCTCGCTAGGTGGTGCCCCAAGATGGGTCCACCTCTGTCGAGGTCGAGTCAGGCGCTCCTGCTCCTTCGCCAGGTGGTACCCCATGATGGGTCCACCTCGGCCCAAGTCGAGCCTTCCTCTGCCACTTCGCCAGGTGTCCGCCCAGGAGGGGTCCACCTCAGCCGAAGCTGGTAGCCTATGCTTCCTCGCCAGGTGGCACCCCAAGACGGGTCCATCTCCACCAAGGTTGAGCCAGGTGCTCCTGCTCCTTCGCCAGGTGGCACCCCAAGATGGGTCCACCTCTGTCGAAGTCGAGCCTTCCTCTGCCACTTTGCCAGGTGTTCGCCAGGAGGGGTCCACCTCGGTTGAAGCCGGCAGCCTCTGCTACCTCGCTAGGTGGTGCCCCAAGATGGCTCCACCTTCACCAAGGTCAAGCCAGGCACTCCTACTCCTTCGTTAGGTGGCACCCCAAGATGGGTCCACCTCGACCGAAGTAGAGCCTTCCTCTTCCACTTCGCCATGTGTCCGCCCAGGAGGGGTCCACCTCCATCGAGGTAGAGCCAGGCGCTTCTGCTCCTTCGTCAGGTGGCACCCCAAGATTGGTCCACCTCGGTCGAAGTCGAGCCTTTTTCTGCCACTTCGCCAGGTGTCCGCCTAGGAGGGGTCCATCTCGGTCGAAGTTGGCAGCCTTTGCTCCCTTGCGAGGTGGCACCCCAAGATGGGTCCTCCTCGACTGAGGTCGAGCCAGGCACTCTTGCTCCTTCACCAGGTGGCACACCAAGATAGGTCCACCTTGGTCGAAGTCGAGCCTACCTCTGCCACTTCACCAGGTGTCCGCCCGGAGGGGTCCACCTCGGCCAAAGCTGGCAGCCTCTGCTCCTTCGCCAGGTGGCACCCCAAGATGGGTCCACCTCGACCGAAGTCAGCCCTACTCTGCAAAGCCTCGGGAGGTCAGAGGCACGAGCCATGAGGTCATCGCTAGAGTCCGCGTGCGGTGTGCCCCGTACAGGGCACCTAGTACGGCCCGCAATGGTGCATGGAACCTTGTTTATGTCAGTTAAGGAGGACCCCATGATTGAGGTATTAAATCCTTGCGGTTAGGGGCTTGGAACTCGGGAAGTCCACAGTCAACACCCCGAGATGATGGCTCCCGCGCTTGGCTCAAGATCCTGCCAGGTTCATCTTTTCATGACAGCACGATGGACGAGGCAAGCTGGCCACTTAACTTCCAGGATCGAAGAAGAGGGGGGGACGGTGGAAAGGGGCCGGAGACCTCCGGGAGCCTCTAGAGGATAGAGGGAAAAAGCTGAAGGTCGTTCGGTGATATAAAAGGGACGGTGAGAGCGGACAAAAAGGGTAAGCCACTGAGAGGGAAGAACACCGATAAAAAGGAGTAGCGACTCTGAGGCTCTTGGAAGTTCCCAAATGCAAGTCCAGCCGGTCCAGGGTAGGAAACTGAGTGTCAACCCCTCTCATTCCCACACTTCTTTCATAAAAAATCTTCTCTAAGCACGGGAATCCAGCGAAGTGCCCCTGTCGGAGTGCCCCCATCGGAACCCCCGATCCGAATCTCTGACCCTTTTTTTTGCAGGCTCGAAGGCTTGGAGATCCTGAGGTGGAGTCCAAGGTCCAGTGCCAGCTCATAAGCTACAGGCCACAGCGATAAGATTGGCAACAACTGCATACACTGATTCTTCTGCTACTAGTGTTCTTTTATTAAAAACTCTATATGCCTGCTAGATGTAGAGTATCCTAAGAAGATACCTTCATCTGACTTGGCATTAAATTTTCTTAAGTTGTCTTTTTTATTATTCAAAATAAAATATCAACAACCAAAAACCTAAAAATTTTAAAGTAGGTTTTCTTTCTTTCCATAACTCATAAGGTATTTTCTTTAAAACAGGTCTAATTAAAATATTGGTTAAAATATAATAGGCAGTATTAACAGCTTCTGTCCAAAAATATCTAGGTAAATCATTTTCACAAAGCATTGTGCATGCTATTTTTTCTAAAGTATGATTTTTTCTTTCTACTATCCCAATTTGTTGAGGTGTCCTAGGTGCAAAAAAGTTGTGATCAATTCCTTTTTCATTACAAAACTCTTCAAAAGCTTGATTTTCAAATTTAGTACCATGATTTCTTTGAATATAAACAACTGAAGTACCTTTTTTATTTGAAACTTTTCGATAAAACTTCATGAAAGCCAAAAATGATTTATCTTTATGAGCTAAAAATAAAATCCATGTAAATCGAGAGAAATCATCCACTATAACTAATCCATATCTCTTGCCTCCTAGGCTTGTAATCCTAGTTGGTCCAAAGAGATCCATATGGAGTAGCTCTAATTTCCTAGTGGTTGAAACAAAATCATTTGGTTGAAAATATATTTTTGCTTGTTTTCTAAATTGATATGCTTCACATATTTTATCTTTTTCAAAACTAAGTTTTGGTATATCTCTTAATCATTTTTGCATAGTTTATAAAGTAGATGCATGCTTGCATGACCTAATCTACGATGCCAAAGCCAACTAGTCTCATTAATTATGAAATTCATTATAACTAGGCATTCACCATTATGTAAAGGTAAGTTGTCAAGATCAATAAGATAGATGTTGCCATGCCTATTTCCAATGAATTTCACTCCATTATCATCAAGACTAGCAATCATGCAAAGAGATGATTCAAAAATAACTTTAAAACCTTTATTACAAAACTTACTAATACTAAGTAGATTATGTTTCAATCCTTCAACTAATAAAACATTATCAATAAAGGTAGACGGAAAGATGTAAACTTTACCAATACCAACGATTTTTCTTTACCATTATCCCCAAAAGTTACACTCCCTCCATTCAGTACCTCAAGAGAAGTGAATTGTTTCACGTTTCCTGTCATGTGTCTTGAGCAACCACTATCAAGATACCACAATCTCTTCTTTTCTTTGATTGCAAGACACACCTGCAAAATAAATTAAATTTTTATTTTAGGTACCTAAGCCATCTTGGATCCTTTAGGGTTAGTACTAATGGTGGTTCCTTTTGGAATCCAAATCTTTCTAAGATCACACTGGTATGCTTTACGCCTAAATTTTTTACAACTAAAACAAAGGATATTTAATGATACAGGAACAAAGAAATTTTTGAAAAAAATTTATTTCTTTTGTTGCTTATAGCCAAGTCCTGCTTTGTCAAATATGGCTCTTTGATTGTTTAATAAAGATTTAGCTTTTCAAAACTATATGTAAATTTTTCAACAAATGGTTTAACTTTGTCAAGCTCATCAAATGGTTTAACTATATGTAAATTTCTACCTCAAGATATTTATTTTTCTTTAAAAGTTGATTATTTGAAACAATAACCTTGGGTTTTTTCAAAACCTCTATTTTCATTGATAAAGCATTCTTTTGTTTTTCTAAAATATCAATCTTAGTTTTTAAAACATTGTTTTCATTTGTAAGATTGGTGTTTTCATGAGAAAATGAATTTGTATGCTTTTTTAACTTTTTATTTTCAATTTTTAGCAATCTATATTCATGCATGAGCTCATCAAATGTATCTCTAAGTTCATCAAATATAAATTCAGGTTCAAAGTCATATTGTACCTCATCTTCTTAAACCATGAAGCAAAGATTGGCTACTTCTGATTGTTATTCTTCTAAGCTGGAGTCTTCACTATCACTCCATGTAGCCATCATAGCCTTCTTTCTAAACTTCTTTTTAGATTTCTTCAGGAGAAGACAATCAGCCTTGAAGTATCCCGACTTTTTGCATTCGAAGCAAATTGGTTGATCCTTCTCCTTTTCTTTTTCTTTTTCTTTTCCCTTTTCCTTGCTCAGTTGTAGCTTCTTCTTATAAGAAAATTTCTTTCTTCTCATAAATCTTCTGAATTTTCTTGTAATGAGAGCCTCTTCATCCTCATTTTCTCCTTCTTCAGATTCTTCACTTAAAGACTTATTTTGTGTGGTAGATTTGAATGCTATGACCTTCTTCTTTTTATCGACATCTATTGCCTTTTGTTTCAAGTTCAACTCATAAGTCATGAGTGAATCTACAAGTTATTCCAAAGGAAGTGTCTCATCATCTTTGGCTTCTTGAATTGCGGTCACTTTCGGATCCCAAGATATTGATAATGACCTAAGAATTTTATTTATAAGATCAGCATTAGACATAATTTTACCAGGACTTCTCATGCCATTTACAATATTTGTAAATCTAGTATACATTTCAGTAATAGACTCATTAGGCTCCATTCTAAACATCTCATATGTATGTATAAGCATATTTACTTTGGTATTTTTCACTTGATTGGTACCCTCATGAGTAACCTCCAGTGTGTCCCATATTTTCTTTATAGAGGTGCATATGGAAATCCTATTAAGCTCACTAGGATCCAATGCATAATAAAGTAGATTCATTGATTTAGCATTTATCTCGGAGTGTTTAATATCATTTTCATCCCAATCCTCTTCAAGTTTTGGTATGAAAATGCCATTAACAATGATTAAAAGAATATGTGGACTTTTATCAACTACTTTCCATAAATTATAATCAATAGAATGCTCATAAATTCTCATACGTATTTTCTAATACGTGTAGTTTGTGCCATTAAAGTAAGGAGATTTGTTTGAGGCTTGTCCCTCAACAACACTAGAACCAAGTAGGGCTACCATAGATTTTTAACTTAAGGTGGTTAGATCTATAAGCTAAGTACGTGGCTCTAATACCACTTGTTGCCCAGCAAGCAACCCAAGAGGAAAGGTAAATTGGATTTTAAAATTTTTTTTGCAAGTATGTGCCAATTCAAAAAAAAATAATTTAGGTGCTAGTGAATTATAAGTGTTTGTATGCTATTTAAGAGTATGTAGTAGAAATAAATAAGTAAATACAAAGTAAATAAGAGCAAATAATGAGAGAGCAAGCAATCACAAATACAAGGATATATAGTGGTTCGGTGCACACCAAAGCACCTACATCCACTCCCCAAGGTCTACTTGGGAATTTCACTATAATCTTCCTTGATTATAGCCGATTAGTTTTCTGGGCTAACTATTCAAAACCCAAATTGTTTTCACCAAGAATACAAGTCAAAACCCTTTGGTTTTATGGGATAACCAAAATCTAGTTGGTTTTGTAACTTAGGCTCACCAATAACCACCTTGGTTTTGTCACTTAGGCTAACCAAAAACCTTAATTGGTTTCAACACAAAGGCTCACCAACAAACCTCAATTCTAGTTTCAATTTCCTTGAAACTAGAAATAATAGAAAGATTCAAGTATAATGTATGAAATACAAAATAAACTTTTAACTAAAAGCAAGTATCTCTTTGAAGCTCTTTGATTGCTGTTGAAGATGCTTGTTTTCAAGTTATTAAAGTCTTAAATGATGCTTGAATGGTTGGACTTGAATGCTCTTGAATACTTTGAATGCATCAAGGCTCAACTTGACTCTAATATAGTTGTTCTTCAATGAATATTTGAGTGAATGCACTTAACTTCTCATCTCTTTCTTCGCTCTTGAGTTTGGTCCATTATAAATACCTTTCCAAGCTTCAAATGGCAGTTTTTGACCATTAGATAGGAGAAAGTAGCCATTGTGGGTGAAAAGGACCAGTTTTGTACTTCAAAAAATTAGCCATCACTGTTCATCAAAACTGCAAGTGTCGACACTTCAGGTCATGAGTTGACACTTTATCTTCATGAGTTGACACTAATTCAAAAAAAATCTTCTAAAGCTCTCTGAAAATCTTAGATTAGTCGACACTTTTTCTGGTGAGTCGATACTTGAGTTGATACTTGGCTTCTATGAGTCGACACTTGAGAAAAGTCTTGATTTCAGCATGTTTTGTATCATTTGTGTCTCAGGCCTTGAGTTGACCCTTGAGTCGACACTTGAGTCAATACTTAAGCTCCATGAGATGACACTTCATGCATGCCATCTAAAACTTTTTTTTCATATCAACTCAAGCCTCTATAAGTTGGTACTATGAGTCGACACTTTAATTTCATGAGTCGACCTTAGCTGAAACTTTCCTGAAATGATTCTGAAACACTATTGAAACTTCTTTCAACTTCAAACTTGAGTCCTCCCAAGTCATTCTTATATACTTAAGTCCATTTATCATGAAATTTCATCCATAAAAGAGATTTCTTCAACAAGATAACAAGTAATCAAACTTTCAACACAAAACAGCTTTAGTGAGTACCCTGTTCTGATAAAATACACTTTCAACACATAATTAGAATTCAAATATTCTTAAGTATTTTGTTAGTCATCAAAATCAATATAGGGGTCAACATCACCATTCGCAGTAACCAAGCCCCTGATCCAATCCCTTATCCGTGCTACTGACTCCGTTGCCCGTGACTCCTAACTAGCTACCATTTGACACCGCATTGCCCATGGACCTCGTTGTTGACTCCTTTATTGATTTTGATGATAAGCAAAATGATTAAGTATAAGTTGAGTACTAATAATTTATTTGAAGTATGTTTTTATAGAAAAAGGTGTTCATTAATTTGATAAAATATTATTTGATTGAAGAAGCCAAGTTTAGATGAAAGATCTACTCAAAGAAGAGTTGAACAATTAAAGTTTGCTTGAATGAATACTTGAATAAAATATAAACTCGATTCAGAACAAGTTCTGGGATTTTTGTGAAGATTTCAGTGAGGTATCGACTCAAAGTATCGACACATGACACCAAGTATCGACACATGACAGTGAAGTGTCGACTCAAGCTGGCATGTAAAGAAAGTTTCAGATGGCATGTCGAAGTGTCAACACATGGAATTGAAGTGTCAACTCAAAGTATCGACATATGGATCAGCTCATCACTTAAGATTTTTAAGTCACAGAATTTGCTGAAGATGAAGAACTGAAGAAGTGTCGACACATGGATGCAAAGTGTCGACTCACCTGAAGAAGTGTCGACACATCTAAGATTTCCAGAAAGCCAAATTGAAGATATTTGAACTGGGTGTCGACTCAAGAGTTCAAGTGTCGACCTGAAGTGTAGACTCACAGCCTGAAGTGTTGATACATGAAGTTTTATAAATAGTAACGGCTAGTTTTTCAAACACAAAACTTGTCTCTTTTCATCCCCAACGGCTTGATTTTCATGTCTAATGACTAGAAACATGATTTGAGACCTTGGAAAGGTATTTATATGCTCCAAATCAAATCAAAATGATAATTATTGAAGTTGTTGATAAAGAAATATCCAAGAGAGAAGAAAAGAGAGCATTCACTCCTATTCTTTGAAGTTCACCTACTCTCAAGCCAAAGCAAGCCTCCAAGCATTCAAGAGTCTACAAGAGCAATAAAGATCAACCATTCTTGAACAACCAAAGAGGCTTTATCAAGTTCAAAGAATCACAACAACGAGCTTCAAAGTGATACCTGCTTTTTATTAGAAAGCTTATTTGTTTCTCTACTTCTAAACTTATTTGTTGTAAGGATTCTTGGTTAGCCTATTGCAAAACCAAGGGAGGTTATTGGTGAGCCTTTGAAAACCATTTAGGTTCTTGGTTAGCTCGAAAAACCAAGGGAGGTTGGTGTTGAGCCTTAAAACCATTTAGGTTCTTGGTTAGCCCGTAAAACCAAGTGAGGTTTTGACTTGTGAGCCTTATGAAAATAAGTCAGGTTTTGATTAGTAAGCCCAGAAAACTAATCGGCTGTAATCGGTTGAGATTATAATGAATTTTTAAGGAGATCTTGGGGAGTGGATGTAGGTGCATTGGAGAGCACTGAACCACTATACTTCTTTGTGTTTGTGGTTGCTTGTCTTCTTTTATTGCTCTTACTTTTATTACTTTATTTTTTCGCTGCACATTTACTTAAGAGCATTTCTTTTGAGTTCATAGTACTTATTTAATTGTTGGATTGGATCACACACTATTGCATTGCATCAAGTAATAATTTTTAGAGACCCAATTCACCCCCCCTCTTGGGTTGCTTACTAGGCAACACTCGTGAAGGTGAAAAGCATCTACACCAAGTATACAATATGTAAGAAAAACAGGGCAGAAGGAATGCATTTTAAAATAATTTTAAAGCATGCACAACGGAAGGCTCGGTAGATAGATCTAAACGATCTATCGATCTACCCACAACAGGATCTAGAATGGGTCAACTCGGATGGACTAGGCTAGATCATGATTTTTGATAAGGGGCACTAATCCAAATGGGTTCTGGCCAATGAATTCTAGGTCCAAGGAAAGTCGGTTTAGGTGAACCAGGGTTAGTCCGTGCCCTAAAGGTTCTTTCTAGGTTGTCGAGTCGCTTATCTAGTCGGTCACACCTATTATCCATCAGGGCACATTGTTCATTGAAGGTCCTCAGTAAAATTTTTATAGTGGACTCCATGATCAGACTAGGTTGGGTTTGGCTTGCTCTAGTGGTCATGCAATGCAAACATTACAAAACAACCTAAGTCTATGGTTCCTAGACCTAAGGGCCAATATAGTGCTTAGTCAAGGTAATAACCAAGACTGTAGTAACTCCTCGATTGGTCAGGTAAGAGGTGGGGTGGTAGGTGGCTCCCCTCACTTTCGTGAGGTCCTAATTAAAGAACCACCAGTCCGCTTAGGGCATTTGCCTCCGAACCTTTAGCCTTAGAAACCAAATCTCAGAAGCACACCTAGAAGTGACTACTACAATGGATTAACACGTATATAAAACCCGACCTATTGCTGTCCCTAGGTTTAAGTGCTACTCGATTTTAATTAAGGCTTAGGACTATGCAAATGGGGTTGGTTGTTTTGGACTAAGAAAAGGGTCTCAATCCTTCCCTTATGTTATATTGCTTGCCCTTAAGTGTTTTTAAGTAAAATGAATGTACAATCAAGATAAGATAAGATAACACTAGCAATTCAAAATTTAAACTATAAATTTCAAATTTTAAGTTTAGATTCAGATTTGAATTTTAAATTTTAAAATTTTAAATTGTAAATTTTAAATTACAGAAATTAAACTTTTATGAAATTTAAACTATATGCTAAAATTTTGAAAGATAAATGTTCTTAGACAGTAATTAGGCTTGCAGAAATTCTACAGATTGAATTAAATACTAAGAAAATACCAAAAAATAAAACCAAATGTAATAAATCCAACAAAGTAAAAATCAACATTTTCTTATATTCCTACATGTGGAAATAATTAAAATAACAGACCATATACTGTAATGGACGGGATCTAGAAAATAAACCCTAAAGATGCATTTCTCTTCGTTTTCTTCTTCAGGGTCAATTCAAAGCGACACCCCTACACGCCATAGGAAATCTCCTTTGAATGCAATGTAAGGGTTTTGCAGCCCTACTTTTTCCTATGACCGGACGGCCATGGTGAAGTACCCGATCCGAGTACTTAAAGAGAATTCAACAAGCATGAAACCCTAATCTAACCTAATACTATGATACAAATAAGATGATGCAGAACGATGCGATACGATTTAAGATGATCTAATTTTAGTCTAAGATGTTTTATAGAGCAATGATCATAGCAGTAAAGCAACTAAACATAACAAACTAAAGAGATTAAAGAAAGTAACTAACTACTTACCTGCAATCTGATCCGCAAGCTATATAGAATAAGGACCCGACAGCTAGGAAACCATCTAAGAATAGGCTACTCCATGCTTCAACTACCAAATCTAATGAGAAAGGATTGGTTTCTTATGGAGATTCTCTTTGACTCAAGATAGATCAGCTGCTTGGTCACTCAGATCTCGTAGCAAGATGAAGATCGGGGCTCCAGATTTCAGATCTACCATCAGATCTCGATTTGGAAGCAAAATATCCATCCTCTAAAGTCCTTGAACACCTGGAATCTGTGGAGAAGGCAGTAAACAAAACTTTAAGAATGAAGTAAATCGACTCAAAATGGAAAAAAAGGAAGGGTTGGTTGCATAGAGCTTGAAGAAGATCGGTAGCAGTTTGTCGAATCCAGCAGAACCTCCACTCAAGGACCTCACCACCTTGAGCTCTCAAGGACCTCCCTGCCTTGAGCTCTTAAGGACCTCCCTGCCCTTAGAGAAAATCACTAAAGCATAACCCAGCTTTGTGGAAGAAAAATTGGAGCATTTCATTTCATGAATCAATAATTAATTCAATTACAAGGGGTATGGGATCCTATTTATAGGGTTCCTCACACATGAAGATATCATAGGACTCCTTTGAATTCAAATTATATTTAAATTTAAATACTCCTTGGCTTCTTAGCTTCTTCCTTGAATTTCAAATTTAAATCCCTTTTTTTCATGGTTTGGGAAACTTCATGAAAAAATGTGTGACAGAATGGAGATGGGGCGCTAATCTTCTTCTCATTTGGTGCAAATCCTTCTCAATCTGATTTTTTAATCCTTCTTGATTGGCAACATGAGATAAGAATGCCTTTAAATGCTTGAATTAAAATCCTTTCTTGAATTTAAATTAGGATGAAGATGTCTCTTCCTTTGAATTTGGGATGAACCTCCATTTATTTTGGACTCTTCCACACATTTAAATTTTGAATGAATTATGGGTGGGCATCATCTGGAGTGGGCGACAAGAGAGAATGAGGGGGTGCCAGATGAAAAGCAGAGTCCTTCTGCTTTACTCCTCTTAAATGGGCACCTCCTTGAAATTAAAATGGGCGATGAAAAATAAATAGGATAGGGTGCCTCTTTTGGATAAGGATGACTTTGTCTTAATGTACAAATGTCCGGATGTCCCAATGTCTGGATGTCCCAATGTCTGGTGAAAAATTTGGACACCCCTTGACTTATTCAAGCACTAATTACAGGACTCAAATTGGATAATTCACCAAACAAAGCAAATGCTATTTACAAGACTCTTAAACCAATTGATGAACTCAATGGACTCAATTGGTAACTCAACAACCCTAATTGACCAAATTACACTCAATTTGATCAAATTACAACTCAATTTGACCTATTTACAAACTCAAAACAACTGGGACTCGAGTGTTCTTTGTGAAGAACACATGGACTTACTCATTGGTGATCCAAATTGAATTGAAAAAGGTTTGCTTCCTCTTCCTGGCACTTGTGTCCTCACCACCACTCCTCTTCCTCTTGTAATAACTTTTCTCATATGAATTAAACTTTGATGAAATTTTGAGTTAATTGCCTTGTGTTTTTGTGTTAGTTCTCTGGTTTTGTTTGAGTGCTCTACTTGTACCTTGGCTGAACCCCTGCTACCCTAGCATCCTTCTGTATCCCAGAAGATCAGCCACACCCAAGAGAAGAGTGCCCTTGTTGCCATCCAAGTGAAGGAACCCCTTCTTCTCCAGGCTACCAGCTTCCAACCCTAATCCTGCATCAACCCAAATCCTAGTTTCTTTCCCTTTTATTATTTGCTATTTTGATTGACCTTTGATGCTTACAGGATCCCCGAGGTGTTTCACCTCCCCAGAGGAGGCTTTCCTTGCCTCCAGGATCGCCGAAATCAACCATCTAATCCAAGGGAATGGAAGCTTCATCATCCAGGCTCTAATTAGAGTGTGTGTGATCTCTTCATCTGTTGAATCTATAATCTCTGACTGGTAATATCCTTCCCTACTCTTGATTTCTGATTTGATTTAGATTAGATATCCTAAGCTGGGAATTTCTCAATTCTCGGATCCTGGTTCTTACTTAACCAGGATTATGATGATTATTTGCATTGCTGAATATCCTACTAGTCTTTACATAACTTTGAAAAATTAGCCTGCAAATAAAAATTATAAAAAAATATAAAAAAATATTTTACTGGTTTTTCCTACATATTTAGCAATCTTAGAGTCGTCCCGCATCAATTTCCCTTTATAGCAGGGAGTTAAGTCGTGAGCATGTCTTTCCCATCTGGTGTGGGCACCAGGATCCGATAGAGGCTCCTTCAACCCTCTGAGGATCTCGGATTAGGGTTTCATCTTTTGGATTCTGTAATAAGGCTTCAAGCCTAAGCATTGCAATTTTTAGTCATGAATTTAGTCTCAATTATTTTTGTTTAGTCCTATACATTGATCAATTTGGTCAAGTTGTATCCTGTATTGATTCCAGTCCGAGTCTGGGTCCAAGCCGGAGTGGTCTTTGAGTCCAGATCAACTACTATTGGGCCAAGCCTTGAAGGTTAACATTTCAGCCATGGGGTGCCACTTCACCATCCCATGTGGCGCCACCTCATCTTGCCAAGTGGGTGGCACAAGTCAAGAATTCTTGGTCGACCAAGGAAAGGTTGAAGACAAAGTGAAGGAAAACCTGGTGCAGCAGGAGCCTACTCTAGGCAAGCAATACTAGGGAGCATGTATTGCATAATTAAAATTTTTAAGCATGCAGTGGAAAAAACCTACTTATGCACAGGATCTAACATAAACATGTAGCATGTAACAATTATAGAGGCATGTATAGGCAACTGCAATAATATAAACAGTATGATAAAACCTAGATCTTAGCATGCATGATAACCAAAATAAAATCATACCTGATCGAAGCTGAAACCCTCAGTCTTCAGATCAGATCAGCAGCAACCGGTTGAACTCCTTCAACAACAAATAAGGTCTGCAACAACAGAATAAGATCTGCAACACAGCAAGAAGAAGAATGATCTGACCTCTCGAGGTGTCCACGTGTCCACCCTCTAGAGTATCCATGCACAGGGCTCTTGCTGATCCGACTCCCAGATGGATGCTAGTCCATCGGGAATCAATAAACTGGTCATAGACAGATGGAGCAGGGAATATCAAATAATCCTCAAGGACGATCTCCTCCAAGACCTCCTAAACTCCACCAAGAACACACACTGAAAACATCAAAGATCAGGAAAAATTTCCTGAGACTCCCAATGAATTGTTTGCACTTAGAAATCCATGCCAAACAACTTTCTCACAGCCTGTTGCAATCCCTTGTTTTCTTCCAAAGACCGCATGCCCTGTTTTCAGCCAAACTCCCATGTCCTGATTTCAGCCTCTCTCATCAACTTCTCTCATGGTTAGCAACCATGATAAATCTCAGGTGGAGAAAAATAAAACATAAAGCCCTGTATGTCTTCCAAAAGGAAACAGCACGTTACGGCTTCATCCAAAAACCACACGCTATGGCTACCCCTCTTGATTCCTTTTGCTACACTCTTAGTGATGAGAAAACCAAGCTATGGTCATCCCACTCTAGCTATCACATGGCCAGCTACCATGATAAATAACCGACTGGGAAAAATAAACTCGTGAGAGAACTCTTTGTCTTGATTCACAACCAGCAACCTAGAAAATACATCGGTGGAGAAGTAAGCAATAACCCGGCTGGAAGGGATCACCGAGTGCCATAAATAGACCGTGAGGAAGAGACGTGCGGGAGGGAAGAACAGAGGACATGTGGGAGATCACTACCGAGAGACCGAGAAGAGCCAAACCTTATGGGAGAAGATCACCGGAAGTCGTACAGAGAAGAACACTTGAGACAAATCCAACAAGACTACAAACTAGTGATCAGGGCAATCCGAGAGAGAACCTATTCAATCAGTAAAATGGGCAGTTGGGATAAAACACAAATATCGTGGAACCAAGGGAGCCATCAAACTGGTTTATTAATGGGCCGGTGAAACAAAATTCTGGGAGAAATAACCAAGTTAAAACCCGGTTCAACAAAAACCAAATTTAAAAAACTGGTTCAAAACCATATTCAAACTCGATCAATCCAAACCTAATAAAATTTGGTTCAGTCCTGGTCTTCCAGGAACAATTCCTAGTTGACCCAAACCCATCCTGGTCGATCCAAATCAGACCAGAAAAATCCAATGTGTGCTTAATCAGTCCGTTTGACCTAAATACCGAAACGATTTCCAATCGTTGATCGGTTCCTGGATCAGAAAGAAATCCTCGATGGAGTGTGACCTCATAGGTTCGAACCTAAAAGGTAACACTGGAACACTTCCAATACCAGCACAAGATACCATCTAGCAATGAGTCCCGGCATCCAGATAGGCCGAAGATGCAAGAGTAATCTATCAAACCTCTGGCATATGGTTACCGTATAATTCATCCCTTTGACCTCCAATGCTTAAGATGACCTAGGGTTATACTGCCAACCCTAACTGAGTCAATCCACAACATGTCTCAACCTCGCAAGTCCAGTGACTCCTCACTGGGACTACCTTGGCCAAGGTTTTTCTAAATTGAGACACTACGAGACATTCAATCCAAACAATTTGGATAGGTCAATTCCATCTTGGTCCATCACTGCTCTATAAGTACTTGCCTGTACCCAGAAACCTCCCATCATCGGATTAGAAATCCGAGTAGTCCGGCACCAAAGCATAGGGAGTTGCTTGCAAGCTACCATGGTGACCTCAGGTCGGAGGGACATATATACCCATATCCAATCGCGAGCAATCCTTTGATAGAAAGGAGCTCTAGGAGTCACGTACAATGAGATGTCACACATCCCACAAGCAGATCACATCAGTGTCACCACACTCCTTTGGTCAAGAGGATAACCAAATGATGTGAACCACAACAACCTATACTTGATACATTGCCATCCTATACAATGTATCCTTTGGTTGTGAACCTTTTAAAGGACCACTCAATATATCCTCTCTATATCGAAGTCAGTGCAGTCCTAAGGACTTCATCACATATATTGAGTTAATTATAGGGAAATGAATGATGTGATGAGCTGCCAAAATAATGTTTTATTAATTTATATATAGATTATAATACTGAGCACAATCGCCTATAACCTAGACGATTGGCTTTGGGACATAATTCCCAATAACTCCCACTTATACTAAAGCCAATCAGAACAGTATATAATACCCATTTTCCTTTGTCGAACTCTTTGATTCTGAGGCTTTAGTGAACGGGTCGGTCAGACTTTCCTTTCCATCGATCTTTATAAGATTGATGTTGCCTCGTTCCACGATCTCTCGCACGAGGTGATAGCACCATAGAATATGCTTGGTGCGGTGATGATACTTTAACTCCTTAGCTTAAGCAATGGCCCCTGTGCTATCACAATACACAGGACTATCTAGGGAAGGTGCCACCTCTAGCTCTCCAAGGAACTTCCACAACCACATGGCTTATATTGCTGCATCTAATGTTGCAATGTACTCTGCTTTGCATACTGAGTCTGCAACAGTTTCTTGCTTGGAACTCTTCTAGCAGATCGCTCCACCATTCAGGGTAAACACAAACCCTAACACCCTCTTGCTATCATCTCTATCTAACTGGAAACTGGAGTCAGTATACCCCACAAGTTTTAAGTCAGGTCTCCATAAATCAGCCATTGGTCCTTAGTATTTCTTAAATACTTCAGGATGGTCTTAACCACCTCCAATATGCCTCACCTGGGTCAGACTGGTATCCACTCACTACTCCTAGTGAGTATGCCACATCTGGTCTAGTACATGTCATAGCATACATGATAGAGCCTACTACCGAAGCATAAGGAATTCTACTCATGCGCTCTCTTTCCTCAGGAATTGTCACACAATCCTTCTTGGAAAGAGTAATTCCAGAACCTATCAAAAGATAGCCTTTCTTGAAATTTTTCATGTTGAACCTTTTCAGCACGGTATCAATGTACGTAGACTAGGACAATCCCAGAAGCCTCTTAGATCTATCTCTTATAGATCTTCATACCTATTATGTAAGAAGCTTTACCCAAGTCCTTCATGGAGAACTGAGATGATAACCAGACCTTTATTCCTTGCAATGCTGCGATGTCATTCCTGATTAAGAGAATGTCATCAACATACAGTACCAGGAATACAATCACAGAACCATTAACCCACTTATAGATACAAGGTTCATCTCCATTCCTAATGAAGCCATATAATTTGATACACCTATCAAAATGCATGTTCCAACTTCGAGATGCTTGCTTGAGTCCATGAATGGACCTCTGCAATTTGCACACTTTTGACTCATCTGTAGATGTGAACCCTTCAGGCTGTATCATATACACCTCCTCATCCAGCTCCCCATTTAGGATAGTGATTTGGACATCCATCTGCCAGATCTCGTAGTCAAAATGTGCTGCCAAAGCAAGCATGATCCAAATAGACTTGAGCATTGTCACAAGGGAGAATGTCTCGTCATAATCGATACCATATCACTGGTGATACCCCTTGGCAACCAGACAAGCTTTATAGGTCTCCACCTTCCCATCTATTCCCCTTTTCCTCTTGAAAATCCACTTGCACCCGATGGGTTTTATCCCTTCAGGTGGATCAACCAATGTCCATACATTATTGATCTCCATGGACTCCATCTCAGATCGCATGGCTCCAAGCCATGCCTCAGAGTCAGATTTCTGAAGTGCATCCATATAGGTGATTGGATCCTCATCAAGCTCAATGGGATCACCATCCTGGACCAATAAACCATAGTATCTATCCGACCAACGCAGTACTCTACCGGATCTCCTAATAATGTGTTCCGGGTGTGATCCAATCACAGCCAGTTCTATGATGTCCTTAGAGTGTGCAGGTTCTTCCACTTGTTGAACTTCACCAAATTCAATCTTAGAGGCTACAGTTCCTTCTCCAAGAAACTTCTTTTCCAAAAAAATAGCCCTAAGAGCAACGAACACTTTCTGTTCGTCCTCCAAGTAGAAGAAATACCCTTTTGTTTTCTTAGGGTACCCAACAAATAGGCACCGATCAGACCTAGGACCAAGTTTATTTGAGTCTAAACTTTTTACATAAGCTAGACAACCCCAGACCTGAAGGTGTAAAATTGAGGGCTTACGTCCAGTCCATAACTTATATGGAGTGGAGACAACAGACTTACTCGAAATATTATTCAGCAAGTAACGAGCTGTCTCAAGTGCATATCCCCAAAAGGACAGCGATAGAGTTACAAAGCCCATCATGGATCGAACCATGTCCAACAGGGTTTGATTCCTCCTTTTAGACACACCATTCAACTGAGGTATTCCTGGAGGAGTCCATTGAGAAAGAATCCCATTCTCCTCAAGATATGTCATGATGGTGGGGGCACTAGGCTCAGAAAGAAGAAGCTTCAACTAATACCAAGTTCTTTATGGATTGAGACTAGGAACTCAAGTCTCGTATGAGTCCTGTATGTTTATTGAGTCCTATTTTATTTTCTTTTGGGATTTTAAAGTTCAATTAGAATTCAATCAAGAGTTCAATTAGAGTCAATTAGGCTTTGTACTGAGTCAAGTTCAAGAGCTACTTGAAATTAGGCCAGACTAGCTTTACTTGGAATGCCACATCATCATGGATCACCGGTGCCAACTCATCACCAAAGGACGTCACATCACCTTTGCCATGTCATCTCCAAGGGGCGCAATGGAGAAGGATGCGCCATGTCACCATGCCACCTTGCCATGCCACATCATTGCCACCTCACCTGCCACGTGGCATCATTCAAATTTTAAATTACATGAAAGCTACAAGTGGTCGACCAAGGAGTGTTTTCAAATTCAAAGGAGGTCGGCCAACTCCATCCATAAATCATGCAACCAGCTCCACCAAATCCTCCACATTCCATGTAACCCTCCACCAAATCCTCCACCAAATCCTCCACATTTCATGTAACCCCCCCTAATATTTCTCCATGATATAGGGAATTTCAAATTGATTGAAAGGCCATTAAAAGCCTCTTGTACGCCCATGGTAGAAAGAAAGCTTTTGGATGAAAAATGAAGTTGAAGTTGAAGTTGTAGTCTTATGTTATTTCTTTGAGTGATTGTTCCTAAGCCCCCCCCCCCCCACTCGAATCTACTTTCTTCTCTAAGCCATCCAATGCCAAGTTCAAGAAGGAGACATTGGAGCCGGCCAAACCATCTCAGACTTCCTTCCTTGCTCATAAATTATTCCATCCGTTCCATATGCTTGCTTTCTTCTTCCGTAACTTTTGATCTTCATTGCAGGGTCCTTCGAAGTCTTTGAGTTGTGAACAGGGTTCCCCTTGACAATGAACCAACAAGCTGAAGCCCAAGCCCAGCATTCTGATCTCTATTATCCAAGTTCTCCAGTCCAGAGCATCGGTAGTTTCAAGGTTTGAAATCATTAAAAGGTTGGAAAGCTCAACAAGGTAAGTCCTCAATCATTAGCCCCTATTGTCTAGATCTTCTTCCTTCTTAGTTTTAGGATTGTGTCTAATCATGTAATAGTCCCTTTTCATGTAATCCTTAAGACTTATTATGATGAGTACAATGCTAATGTAATTAGGTTTCATTGCTCTACATACACTAATCAAATCATTAATCATATGCTTGCCGCATCAAATTGGTATCAGAGCATGGTTGCATTAGGGTAGAATAGTTTTCTTTAAATCCAAGCAAGATCTAAAATTCATGCCTCCTAAGCGGGTGTACTCCAGTACACTATCACGACCCATGGGAATAATGAGCCCCAGGCCGGACGTGAATTTTTTAGATTGAAGTTTGGGTAAGCCATTGCACTTGTTTGATTAGGTTCTGTTTTCTGAAAATTTGCATCTGTTTACTGTAATCTGTCTGCAACTCCAAAGGCAAGTCACTAATTTTTTATTGAAATATTTTTTTATTGTTCCTTTTTAAGCCAATTATCACCATATTAAATTTCATCATCAGAAAAAAAATTATAAAAAAAATGAAAATTTCTGCAGTTCAACACTGTCATTAGGATTCTATTTTGTCCTTTTTATTTATCTTCCTTTAGGATCTGCTTAGAGTAGTACAGATTTTAGTTTTAAAATTCCTTTCATTTGCATTGAAACATATAAGTTAGGAATCCTCTGTGAATTTTTCAAAATTTTTGGACATTTTCTTCATCACGTTTTCCACACCACTTTCAAACTGCAACACACTTCTGCAGCACCTTTGCATTTCATTCATCTCATGAGAAATCAAATTAAGGGCATCAATTTGACATAGGGTCAGGGTTTCATCACCTGTCCCTAGCCCAAAAATCACCAACCAGCATATCGATCCCAGCCCGTTAATTAAAATTGAGTAGAACGTTAATTGCCCTAGTGGGTTAGGGACACCAACAAGTTTGGGTTCAGGTTATGGTCAAGTTAACTGTGTTAGCTAATTGGTGTGTGCTTACTGGCTTGGTGTCTAGGATTGGTGCATCAGGGCTTGTGATTTGGTCCGCCTACCTGGCCAATCTCAGATTGGTGTCTAAGGTTGGCAATCAAGGACCTTCACTCCCCACCACCTACCTGGCTAAGTCCCATAAGTACTACTAGCTAGTTAGTTCACTTAATTAGACCTCTAATTTATGCTCTAGGTCTAGGAAACCTTAGCTCGAGCTTGAGTCTACTTTCATGCATGAAAACTAGATCAGGAGCCTCATATTCACCTGATGCAGAACATATAAAGGAATGCGATGCGGAAGTAAATTAAGATTAACTAATTTTTTTGTTGTTTTTATATGTTTGTAGAAGTTGGCTTCAAATCAAAGAAAAGTTAACCTAACATTGAAAGATACTAATATGATAATTGAAAGCACAATTTTAAGGAAACTAAATTATCAGAGTAGTTCAGAAGCAACGGATCGCTGGGGGTTGAGAAACTCCCAGACCTAGGGTTTCGCTCCGAACTTTCAAAAGAACAGAAATAAAGAGAAGAGATGGTTTATCTAACCAGACAATGATCTTCACAGATTTTGGTGGAGGAACTCTCCCGAGCAGATTGTTGGATCCCGGATTCAGATATCTTCGTAATGGATCCTCCAATACTGGTCCTTTGGCCGGTTGGCTTCTCCTGAACTCAAGATCTGGAAGAGAAGAAAAACAATTGATGGAATCAGAGAGTCAAGGGAAAGATTTACCAGGTTGATGAACTTGAAGATTGAAATTGCTGAAAACTAGATTCTCCTGGATGTTGATATGATTTTCCTTGGAACTTGCTCTGGATCTGAAGTAGCCGGACTGGATCTGGATGAAGGTGGACGGCCTGGACTTGTAGAGAGAGAGAGGCCGTGGGAGATGGATGGAGCTAGGGTTTGGTGGATTGAAAATAATGAAGGGCGGCTAGGGTTTTGGAATTTCAAGTGGCTAACCTAGGGATTTGGATAAAGATGGAGATCTCTCACCTCCTCAAGGCTCCAATGGAACCCGGATTACCCCCTCACGGAGCTCAACACTTAGAATAGTGCGGAAGAAGAGAAACCTAGGTCACTCAACACAAGAGAATAGCAAAAAATAATTTTCTTCATTGATTGTCTAAAGTTACAAAGAGAGGTCTATTATATAGACCTAAAATTTTCTCCAAGCTTGTACAAATTCCCATGTGGGACTAAACTCCTCCAACCACTAGATTAGGTAGAAAATCTTCTCTCTTGGCCGACCAAGAGTTCAAAAAAAATTGGGACGGCCATAAAGGAATTTTTTTTGAATTTTTTTGGTGCCTCCTTTGGAGTTGGATTTGGATTTGGAGTCCTCTTCTTCTTATGGTATTTCTTCTTTTCTTCCACTCCAAGTTAAGCTCTTTGATTTTGATTTGAACTTCAATTAGGAGTAGGTTGGATGTCCTTCTTTGATTTCTTCTCCAAGAGAAGTCTTCTTCCTTCTTTGCTTAGGTAAAATAGGCAGGTATGGGCGCCTCCTTTAAAGTAGCCTCCAATTTGATTTTTTCTTCTTTGGATGTGGGGACCATGACACTGGGATGCCTCTGTGGCGCCTCCTGGACTCTGGCGTGTGCTCGGAGTGTGGCTGGGCGTGTGGCTTGGAGTGTGGCCTCCACTTGCTTGAACCTTGATTTGATTGGAAGACAAATGTGGCACCATTTTGGACCAAATTGAAACCACATTGGGACTTGCACTGAGTCAACATGACTCAACAAAATTTTAATGGTGACTCAAGAAATAAATAAACTGGTTGACCAGGTCAACCTTTATTACAAACCCTAATTTCTCGGACAATGTCAATCAGAGATCCAAATGGAGCTCTGAAGTCTTCTTCTGAGTCTGGTGCCCGCACCAATTCTCCCAGGGTGGGAGGAACTCGACCCTGTCGAGTAAGGCTCAAGTTGGCTCTGGTATCTCTCCAAGAGGTCTGGGTCCAATTCTTGTAATTCTTCTCGGGAGATCCAAGAGTCATCAGAATCTGGCCTTCCTTGCCAGCGAACCAGGTACCTTTGGTATTCTCGATTACGAGTAGAGATAACCTGATCATCCAGGATCTTTTCAATCTGCTCTTTCCTCACAGGCCAGTTTGTTGGTGGACACACAGGGTCGGGATCACTCTCAATGATAGGGTTAGGCTCAAAAGGCTCACTAGGAATCACAGCTGGCTCCCTATACTCTACTAAGTCTGTAATGTTGAAAGTAGAGCTAATGCCTAGTTCTGGAGGCAACTCGAGCACATAGGCATTGGATCCTACTCTCTTTACCACTCTAAATGGTCCAGCTCCCCTAGCATGTAACTTTCTAACGGTTCCAGGAGGAAACCGTTCAGGCCTTAACCTAATCATCACATAGTCTCCCTCAACAAAAGATTTGACTCGCCTTTGAGTATCAGCCAACTTCTTATAAGTTTCATTACTTAAATTTATTTTGGCATGAATTTCTTTATGCAAGTCTTTTACATGCTGTGCAAAATTCTCAGCAGATTCGGAGACTCGAGTGTGGACAGGTAAAGGGACTAGGTCAAGAGGTGTGTGAGGTTTGTACCCATGTACAATTTCAAATGGACTCTTACCCGTAGACCTATTGACCCAGTCATTGTACGCAAATTCTGCCCTTGGTAGGTATAAATCCCAATTTCTGGTGTTTTCACCAACAAGACATCTCAGCAGATTTCCTAGGCTACGGTTCACTAGTTCAGTTTGGCCATCAGTTTGGGGATGATAGGCAGTTGAAAACTTAAGTTTTGTCCCTAACTTATGCCAAAGGGTCTTCCAAAAGTAACTGGTGAACCGGACATCCCTATCTGAAACGATTGTCTTAGGTAGGCCATGGAGTCTAACTATCTCATTGAAGAAAAGTGTGGCTACCTTAGACGCATCAAAGGTTTGGGAACAAGGCAAGAAGTGGGCCATTTTAGAGAATCGGTCGACTACGACACAGATAGAATCATGTCTCCTCTGGGTCTTAGGTAAACCTAACACAAAATCCATACTCACATCTTGCCAAGGACGATCTGGGACAGGGAGTGGGGTATAAAGGCCAGTGTTTTGTTTTCGCTGTTTGGCAACAGCGCAGGTTCGACATCTAGCTACAATATTAGCTACATCCCTTTTCAAGCTAGGCCAGAAAAAGTGGTCTTCAATAGCTAGAATGGTCTTGTCTTTTCCAAAATGGCCGGCTAAACCTCCAGCATGGATTTCCCAAATCAAAAATTCCCTAAGAGAAGTTCTAGGGATGCAAAGCCTATTTTTGAAGAACAAAAAACCATCTACAAGGGTATAATCCTGGTGATTACTAGATGGTCCTTGAACTAGATCCTGATACACAGTTGTGAAATCCGGACAAGACTCATATTCCTCTTTGATTTGCTCAAACCCTATGACCTCAGTTCTAATAGAAGTTAATAACAGAGATCGGCGACTAAGGGCATCAGCTACCTTATTCTCAACTCCAGCCTTATGTTTCAGGACAAAAGTATAGGACTGGATATATTCTACCCACTTAGCATGCCTAGGGTTAAGCTTCTTTTGGGAGTTCAGAAATCTAAGGGCCTCATGGTCCGAAAATAGTACAAATTCCTGCGGTAGCAAATAATGTCTCCAGTAACGCAAAGCTTGCACCACTGCATAAAATTCCTTATCATAGGTAGAATACCTAAGCTTAGCATCATTAAGTTTTTCACTAAAGAATTCTATGGGATGATTCTCTTGGCTTAGGACTCCACCTATTCCTACACCTGAAGCATCACAGGCAACCTCAAATACTTTAGAAAAATCGGGTAATCTCAGAATGGGTGCCTGGGTCATTTTATCCTTAAGATCTAGGAAGGCTTTATGGGCTGACTTAGTCCAATGAAATTCTCCCTTCCTAATACAATCAGTGATAGGAGCAGCTAAAGTACTAAACCCCTTGATAAATCTCCTATAGAAGGTAGCCAAGCCGTGGAAACTTCTAACTTCATGCACATTGGTTGGCTCTGGCCAGTCTACTATGGACCTAATCTTCTCAGGATCGGCCGCCACGCCGTCAGGGGTTACTACAAAACCAAGAAAGATAACTCTACTAGTCATGAATTCACACTTTTTAAGATTACCGTAGAGTCTCCCATTCCTCAAAACTTGGCAGACTGCTCTAAGGTGGCCTAGGTGATCTGCCGGGGTCTTACTATAGATCAGGATGTCATCAAAATAGACCACCACAAATTTTCCTATGAAAGCTCTAAGTACCTGGGTCATAATTCTCATGAAGGTACTAGGGGCATTGGACAACCCAAAAGGCATAACAACCCATTCATAAAGACCATCCTTAGTTTTGAAAGCAGTTTTCCATTCATCCCCGGGTCTAATCCTAACCTGATGATAGCCGCTTTTGAGATCAATCTTAGAAAAAACCATTGCACCAGCCATCATATCAAGCATGTCATCTAGTCTAGGGATGGGAAACCTATATTTGATTGTAATTTTATTGATGGCACGACTGCCAACACACATCCTCCACGTGCCATCTTTCTTTGGGGTCAGTAAGGCTGGGACTGCACAAGGGCTAAGACTTTCTCTAATAAACCCCTTCCTCAATAATTCTCCAACCTGCTTTTGCAGTTCTTCTTGCTCAGATGGATTCATCCTGTAATGGGGCAAGTTGGGCAAAGTCGCTCCTGGGATTAGATCTATGGCATGCTGGATATCCCTAAGAGGTGGAAGGTGGTCTGGCAAATCCTCGGGAAAGACATCCTCAAATTCTTTTAACACAGGTTTAACTTCTTGAGGAGGCTCTGAGGGTTCCGAAGTTCTAAGTTCCTTAGCAGTCAACATCCAGATGGGTGAACCACTATGAATTTCTTGTTCTAGATCCTTAGCACTGATTAGGTTCACTCCAGTTTTCATCTCCTTAACCTTACCGGCTCCTTTAGTTACCTTGTCCTTAGGGGGAACTGAATGGATCGTAATCTTCTTCCCATTGAAACTAAAGACACAGGTATTGGATTTTCCTAAGAGGGTGGCATCATGATCATACAACCAAGGTCTTCCGAGAATTATACTGCTCACCCCCATGGGTAAAACATCGCACCAAATCTTTTCGTGATAAGATTGCATTTGGATTTGGACTTGACATCTAGACTGGATGGGTATGGAGGTAGAATTTACCCAAGAAACCTTATAGGGGTTGGGATGGGGAACTGGGATTAAGCCTAACATCTTGACAGTGCTAGTAGAGATGGCATTTACACAGCTCCCACTATCTATGATGATCTTACATACCTTATCCCCTAATTTAAGAAAAGTCTGTAGGATGTTAGTCCTACGCCAATCCTCTTGAACTAGATTCTGGGATAGGATGCATCTTACAACTCCTAATTGGTCAGATTCATTGGGTTCCTCCTCTCCTTCATACTCCTCAACCAAATTCATTCCGGCCTCATAAACTTCTTCTTCAAATTCCTCACTGGGCTCGGAATTATCATTCACTCCCTCTTCTATGTAAAGGGATCTCCGTGGGCACTGGCTAGCAACATGACCTACCTTATGACACTTGAAACAGGCTATGGCAGTACACAGACTGGAAATGTGACCTGGTTTCTGACACTTAAAACAGGTGATATTTGAACTAGGGGTTCTCTGGGTGTCAGGTGCCTTACCTTTGTCCATGGGTCTAGGGGTGAAGTACCCTGAAAAGGTTTACTAGGGATAACTTGGCTAGGTCCATTCCTTGGGATTGGGGCACTAACCCTAGAAGGTATAGGTCCTCTCTGAAATTTCTCAGTGTTCAGTGCAATCTGGTAGGCTTGGTCTAGATCAGTAACCTCTCTCAGAAATAGTTCTCTCTTGATATCTTCCCTCAGTCCAGCCCTAAATCTAGACAAAGTGACTTCGTGGGCTTCACTCACATCACATCTCATTAGGTATTCATCAAAAGTAGCTATGTAGTCCGAGACAGATCGGTTTCCTTGTTTCAGGTTTTGCCATTGGTCTAACAGGTTTTGCTGGTATGAAATGGGTAGGTATTTATCTCTTAGTTTTTCTTTCATACCCTGCCAAGTGGTTATGGGCTCAACATTCCGTCTCCTAGTGGTTAGCTCAATGTTCCCCCAGTATAACCTAGCTTGACGCACTAATTTCATCTTGGCAAACTTGTATTTCCTCTCCTCAGACATAGCATACCACTCAAAGTATTGGTCCATCTCACCCTCCCAATCAGAATACACCTTAGGGTTCAGACTACCATCAAAAGTGGGTGCATCTAATTTGATGTTCCTGATGAACCTATCATCTCTATCTTCAGGCTCTGGGTCAGGCCTCCTATGATTAGGTTCAGGATCTCTATATAAGGGCCTTCTAGGCTCCTGATGTGGGTGAGGTTGAGGCACATTAAAATCGGGGTCAGGAGTCCAATTTCGATGTCTAGGTTCTTCAAGTACTTGGACTCGGTCCCTAAGTTGGGTAAGATCCTCATGAATTTGTGCGCTAAACTGGGCCACAGTGTTTGTCATATCCTGATTCATTTTAGCCATACTTTCAGTAAGAGTTCTGATCATGGCCTCTAAATCAGGTTGGGTTTGACCAGGTTGAAATGGCACTCCGTTTCTGGTAGACATGATGATTCAAGCAAGCACACAAAATGAGACTAGACTAAATCGACTACTGGATCACTAGACCTAGAGTCCAAACTAGATGCCCAATCAGAGTGGCAAGCTAGCCTGTAGTAACTCAGGACTCAGCCAGGCAGGTGTAAGGGGAGTGTTAGGTCCTTGATTGCCAATCCTAGACACCAATCAGTGATTGGCCAGGTAGGCGGACCAGCACACAAGCCCTTCGGGACGTAGTCCCTAAACCACCGTTCTAGACACTGAGTGCTAAGCACACACAGAATAACTCGGCAAACTGACTCAACACTAGCCTAGACCCGACCAATTGGTGTCCCTAGCCCACTAGGGCAAATTAGGTCTAACTGATTTTAAATTAGGTCTAGGTTCGAATGATTGGATGGTGGTTTGGGCTAAGGAGAGGTAATCAACTCCTCCCCTTATCTTAGATGCTCAATTTCCCTTAAGTAAATTATGAGATGATCACTCCAAAAAGAATTGAATTGCAGAACACAAAAAACCGAGTTGCTGTGTTTTAATTCTCAGAATTTTTACCGAAACCAATAAATCACAGAAAAATTATGGAAAATAGGTTCAATTATACTGGTCTCAACGAAGCAAAAAACATGCAATTCGGAGTTTTATGCAGGGAGAAATAATTCAGACAACAGGTAAATTACGGGCTGCAACTAGATTGTCTTCCCCGTTTATAATCCCTGCTACGAAGTTATAACCCAATGGATCCCCTACATGCCCTAGGAACACCCCGTGGAATGGGAGGAGGAGGCTTGCGCCTCGCTTAGTTCCTAGGACCGGACGTCCTGGGGAGTCTACTTTCGAGCAGACAAAATAAAAAGAGAACAATCAAAACAAGCAAGCAAGCAAATCAGAAACCCTAGACTGGGCTCTGATACCAAAAATGATGCAGAACAAATAAAGGAATGCGATGCGGAAGTAAATTAAGATTAACTAATTTTTTTGTTGTTTTTATATGTTTGTAGAAGTTGGCTTCAAATCAAAGAAAAGTTAACCTAACATTGAAAGATACTAATATGATAATTGAAAGCACAATTTTAAGGAAACTAAATTATCAGAGTAGTTCAGAAGCAACGGATCGCTGGGGGTTGAGAAACTCCCAGACCTAGGGTTTCGCTCCAAACTTTCAAAAGAACAGAAATAAAGAGAAGAGATGGTTTATCTAACCAGACAATGATCTTCACAGATTTTGGTGGAGGAACTCTCCCGAGCAGATTGTTGGATCCCGGATTCAGATATCTTCGTAATGGATCCTCCAATACTGGTCCTTTGGCCGGTTGGCTTCTCCTGAACTCAAGATCTGGAAGAGAAGAAAATAATTGATGGAATCAGAGAGTCAAGGGAAAGATTTACCAGGTTGATGAACTTGAAGATTGAAATTGCTGAAAACTGGATTCTCCTGGATGTTGATGTGATTTTCCTTGGAACTTGCTCTGGATCTGAAGTAGCCGGACTGGATCTGGATGAAGGTGGATGGCCTGGACTTGTAGAGAGAGAGAGGCCGTGGGAGATGGATGGAGCTAGGGTTTGGTGGATTGAAAATAATGAAGGGCGGCTAGGGTTTTGGAATTTCAAGTGGCTAACCTAGGGTTTTGGATAAAGATGGAGATCTCTCACCTCCTCAAGGCTCCAATGGAACCCGGATTACCCCCTCACGGAGCTCAACACTTAGAATAGTGCGGAAGAAGAGAAACCTAGGTCACTCAACACAAGAGAATAGCAAAAAAATAATTTTCTTCATTGATTGTCTAAAGTTACAAAGAGAGGTCTATTATATAGACCTAAAATTTTCTCCAAGCTTGTACAAATTCCCATGTGGGACTAAACTCCTCCAACCACTAGATTAGGTAGAAATATTCTCTCTTGGCCGACCAAGAGTTCAAAAAAAATTGGGACGGCCATAAAGGAATTTTTTTTGAATTTTTTGGGTGCCTCCTTTGGAGTTGGATTTGGATTTGGAGTCCTCTTCTTCTTATGGTATTTCTTCTTTTCTTCCACTCCAAGTTAAGCTCTTTGATTTTGATTTGAACTTCAATTAGGAGTAGGTTGGATGTCCTTCTTTGATTTCTTCTCCAAGAGAAGTCTTCTTCCTTCTTTGCTTAGGTAAAATAGGCAGGTATGGGCGCCTCCTTTAAAGTAGCCTCCAATTTGATTTTTTCTTCTTTGGATGTGGGGACCATGACACTGGGATGCCTCTGTGGCACCTCCTGGACTCTGGCGTGTGCTCGGAGTGTGGCTGGGTGTGTGGCTTGGAGTGTGGCCTCCACTTGCTTGAACCTTGATTTGATTGGAAGACAAATATGGCACCATTTTGGACCAAATTGAAATCACATTGGGACTTGCACTGAGTCAACATGACTCAACAAAATTTTAATGGTGACTCAAGAAATAAATAAACTGGTTGACCAGGTCAACCTTTATTACAAACCCTAATTTCTCGGGCAATGTCAATCAGAGATCCAAATGGAGCTCTGAAGTCTTCTTCTGAGTCTGGTGCCCGCACCATCACCGGTCCAGACCCAGTCCAGTATAGCCATGGACCCGAATCTTGAAACCATGCTGAGAGGCCTAAATGATCTAATGGCCCAATTGAACCAAATGCTGGCTAAACAATTTTCCTTAGACCAACCAACTCCTACTATCCCATTAGCTTATATGAATGATAGGAGTAAGAACCCTGAAGTACAAGTTGAGTTCATGAATACTCAAGACTTAGGGTATCCTCAAACTGAAGGGCTAGGGAAGGAAGAAGGCAAATCTGAACCTAGTAAATATGTGTATGAGACTGACATCTGTTTAATAGATGAATATGAAGGAGAAGACTGTGAAGAGAACAACTTTAGTACCTTACCTGAGAAAACCTTTGGTAAAGAAAAGATTATTGAGCCTAGTCCTGAAACATCAGAACAACCAAACTTTAGTGAGGACTTGGTTCCCGTAAGACAATGCCCTCAGGAAGAATCCAATACTTTAGCTTCGACACAAGAACTCCTTCAGTTACCTGAGAAGAACCCAATCATTATTTTAGAAGACTTTGCCGATGACCTTCAACTGCCTAGAAGCATCCCGCCCGTAGATCAATATTCCAATCTTAAGGTCATCATGAGTAACCAAGGTCTGTTTCAAGATTTTCCTAAATTACCCCGAGACTCGGATTCCTATTTCCTGCCTTTTCTTAAGTCTTATCCTAACTTTAGAGCCATTAAGTTTCATTTTGATGAGATTACTAGGTTGCATGAGCCTTTAAAGCCTATTCCTTTCACTACCTACTTTTGGAAAACCTTATGGAATTTGCTAGGAACCCATGATAAATTCTCATGTGCATACCAGACCAGGGTCAAACCTAGAGAGTCATTAATCTGTTAGGTTTAGGCCCTAGAGAGTCCAATAAAATTCCTCTCAATAAGGATGCCTAGTTCAGTCTGCATTTCGTAAGTGCTTGTGTAAGTTTCTGAGTCTGCTGAGTCCTATGCATAGCATGTTGAGGATTTGCATCATGAAATAAATTTGAGCAATGAATCCTATAAACATAGGACTAATTCAAGAAAGAAAGTCAAGGAATTCTATGAGAGAGAACATGTTCCCATCCAGGACTTTCAAGAAACTACATACCCGTGGTGCAGGCCCCTTTAAAGTCCTAAAGAAGATTAGATCTAATGCTTACATATTGGAATTACCTTCAGACCTAGGTATCAACCCGACCTTCAATGTCTCAGACTTGATAGAATATAAGGAACCCATGATGATACCTAGTGAGCCTTTTGGGCCTGACCATATTTTTGAGAGTGAACCATTACCCGAGTATCCACAAACAACCATTCCTCAAAAATGAGAGAAAACTGAACAAATCCTGGATAATAAGATTGTCACTACCAGAAACAAGGATTACTATCAATATTTGGTCCGTTGGCAAGGGAGACCAAAATCTGACGACTCCTGAATCGCTAGAGAGGACCTGCAACGACTGGACCTGGACTTATTTGAACAATATCAAAGGCAGGCTGAACCATACTCGACAGGGTCGAGTTCCTCCCACCAGGGAAGAATTAGGGGGGCACCAGGCTCAGAAAGAAGAAGCTTCAACTAATACCAAGTTCTTTATGGATTGAGACTAGAAACTCAAGTCTCGTATGAGTCATGTATGTTTATTGAGTCCTGTTTTTTTTTTTTGGGGGTTTTAAAGTTCAATTAGAATTCAATCAAGAGTTCAATTAGAGTCAATTAGGCTTTGTACTGAGTCAAGTTCAAGAGCTACTTGAAATTAGGCCAGACCAGCTTTACTTGGAATGCCACATCATCATGGACCACCGGTGCCAACTCATCACCAGAGGACATCACATCACCTTTGCCATGTCATCTCCAAGGGGTGCCATGGAGAAGGATGCGCCATGTCACCATGCCACCTTGCCACGCCACATCATTGCCACCTCACCTGCCATGTGGCATCATTCAAATTTTAAATTACATGAAAGCTACAAGTGGTCGACCAAGGAGTGTTTTCAAATTCAAAGGAAGTCGGCCAACTCCATCCACAAATCATGCAACCAGCTCCACCAAATCCTCCACATTCCATGTAACCCTCACCATATCCTCCACCAAATACTCCACATTTTATGTAACCCCCCCTAATATTTCTCCATGATATGGGGAATTTCAAATTGATTGAAAGGCCATTAAAAGCCTCTTGTACGCCCATGGTAGAAAGAAAGCTTTTTGGATGAAAAATGAAGTTGAAGTTGAAGTTGTAGTCTTATGTTATTTCTTTAAGTGGTATACCATGTCTGAGAAAAAAAAGTTCAAGTTTGCCAAGATGAAGTTAGTGCGTCAAGCTAGGTTATACTGGGGGAACATTGAGCTAACCACTAGGAGACGAAATGTTGAGCCCATAACAACTTGGCAGGGTATGAAAGAGAAGCTTAGAGATAAGTACCTACCCATTTCATACCAGCAGAATCCGTTAGACCAATGGCAAACCTTGAAACAAGGGAACCGATCTGTCTCAGACTACATAGCCACCTTTGATGAGTACCTGATGAGATGTGATGTGAGTGAAGCCCATGAGGTCACTTTGTCTAGGTTTAGGGCTGGACTTAGGGAAGACATTAAGAGGGAGTTGTTTCTGAGAGAGGTTACTGACCTAGACCAAGCCTATCAGATTGCATTGAACATTGAGAAATTTCAAAGAGGACTTATACCTTCTAGGGTTAGTGCCCCAATCCCAAGAAATGGACCTAGCCAAGTTACCCCTAGCAAACCTATTCAAGGTATTCCCACCCCTAGGCCCATGGACAAAGGTAAGGCACCTGACACCCAGAGAACCCCTAGTTCTAGTATCACCTGTTTTAAGTGTCAGAAATCAGGTCATATCTCCAACCAGTGTACAGCCATAGCCTGTTTTAAGTGCCATAGGGTGGGTCATGTTTCTAGCCAGTGCCCACATAGATCCCTTTATATAAAAGAGGGAGAGGAAGAGAATTCCAGGCCTAATGAAGAATTTGAAGAAGTTTATGAGGCCGGAATGAACTTGGTTGATGAGTATGAAGGAGAGGAGGAACCCACAGAGTCTGACCAGTTAGGGGTTGTGAGATGCATCCTGTCCCAGAGTAGAGTTCAGGAGGATTGGTGTAGGACTAACATCCTACAGACTTTCCTTAAATTAGGGGATAAGGTATGTAAGATCATCATAGATAGTGGGAGCTGTGTGAATGCCATTTCTGCTAGCACTGTCAAAATGTTAGGCTTAACCCCAGTCTCCCACCCCAACCCCTATAAGGTTTCTTGGGTAGACTCTACCTCTATACCTATCCAGTCTAGATGTCAGGTCCAAATCCAGATGCAATCCTATCAAGAGAAGATTTGGTGTGATGTCTTACCCATGGGGGTGAGCAGTATAATTCTTGGGAGACCTTGGTTATATGATCATGATGCCACCCTCTTAGGAAAATCCAATACCTGTGTCTTTAGTTTTAATGGGAAAAAGATCACAATCCATTCAGTCCCTCCTAAGGATAAGGTAGCTAAAGGACCCAATAAGGTCAAAGAGATGAAGACTGGAGTGAACCTAATTAGTGCTAAGGATCTAGAACAAGAAATTTATAGTGGTTCACCCATTTGGATGTTGACTGCAAAGGAACTTAGGATTCCTACACCCTCAGAGCCTCCTCAGGAAGTTAGGCCTTTGTTAGAAGAATTTGAGGATGTTTTTCTCGAGGATCTGCCAGACCACCTTCCACCTCTTAGGGATATCCAGCATTCCATAGATTTAATCCCAGGAGCTACTTTACCCAACTTGCCCCATTATAGGATGAATCCATCTGAGCATAAGGAACTACAAAAGCAGGTTGGAGAATTGTTGAGGAAGGGGTTCATTAGAGAGAGTCTTAGCCCTTGTGCAGTCCCTGCACTACTGACCCCAAAGAAAGATGGCACGTGGAGGATGTGTGTTGATAGTCGTGCCATCAACAAAATCATAATCAAGTATAGGTTCCCCATCCCTAGACTAGATGACATGCTTGATATGATGGCCGGTGAAATGGTTTTTTCCAAAATTGATCTCAAGAGCGGCTATCATCAGGTTAGAATTAGATCAGGGGATGAGTGGAAAACCGCTTTCAAAACTAAGGATGGTCTCTACGAATGGGTTGTTATGCCTTTTGGGTTGTCCAATGCCCCTAGTACTTTCATGAGGATTATGACCCAAGTGCTTAGAGCTTTCTTAGGGAAGTTTGTAGTGGTCTATTTCGATGACATCCTGATCTATAGTAAGACCCCTGCAGACCACCTAGGCCACCTTAGACAAGTCTGCCAAGTTTTGAGGAATGATAGTCTCTACGGTAATCTCAAGAAGTGTGAATTCATGACCAGTAGAGTTATCTTCCTTGGTTTTGTAGTAACCCCTGACGGCGTGGCTACCGATCCAGAGAAGATTAGGTCCATAGTAGAATGGCCAGAGCCGACCAGTGTGCATGAAGTTAGGAGTTTCCATGGCTTGGCTACCTTCTATAGATGATTCATCAAGGGGTTTAGTACTGTAGTTGCTCCTATCACAGACTGTATTAGGAAGGGAGAATTTCAGTGGACTAAAGCAGCCCATAAAGCCTTTCTAGATCTTAAGGATAGGATGACCCAGGCACCCATTTTGAGGTTACACGACTTTTCTAAAGTATTTGAGGTTGCCTGTGATGCTTCAGGTGTAGGTATAGGTGGAGTCCTAAGCCAAGAGAATCATCCCGTAGCATTCTTTAGTGAAAAACTTAATGATTATAAGCTTAGGTATTCTACCTATGATAAAGAATTTTATGCGGTAGTGCAATCTTTGCGTTACTGGAGACATTATTTGCTATCGCAAGAATTTGTGTTGTTTTCGGATCATGAGGCTCTTAGATTCCTGAATTCCCAGAAGAAGCTTAACCCTAGGCATGCTAAGTAGGTAGAGTATATCCAGTCTTATACTTTTGTTTTGAAACATAAGGCTGGGACTGAAAATAAGGTAGCTGATGCCCTTAGTCGTCGATCTTTGTTATTGAATTCTGTTAGGGCTGAAGTCGTAGGGTTTGAGTAGATCAAAGAGGAATATGAGTCGTGTCCGGATATTAAGACTGTGTATCAGGATCTAGCTCAAGGACCATCTAGTGATCATAAGGATTATACCCTTTTAGATGGCTTTCTGTTCTTTAAGAATAGGCTTTGCATCCCTAGAACTTCTCTTAGGGAATTTTTGATTTGGGAAATTTATGCTGGGGGTCTAGCAAGCCATTTTGGAAAAGACAAGACCACCCTGGCTGTTGAAGACCACTTTTTCTGGCATAGCTTAAAAAGAGATGTAGCACACATTATGGCTAGGTGTCAGACCTGCACTGTTGCCAAACAGCAAAAACAGAACACCGGCCTTTATACCCCACTCCCTGTCCCAGATCGTCCTTGGCAAGATGTGAGTATGGACTTTGTGTTAGGTTTGCCTAAGACCCAGAGGAGGCATGACTCTATCTGTGTCGTAGTCGACCGATTTTCTAAGATGGCCCACTTCTTGCCATGTTCCCAGACTTTTGATGCATCTAAGGTAGCCACCCTGTTCTTTAATGAGATAGTTCGACTCCATGGCCTACCTAAGATAATTGTTTCAGATAGGGATATCTGGTTCACCAGCTATTTTTGGAAAACCCTTTGGCATACGTTAGGGACAAAACTTAAGTTTTCAACTGCCTATCATCCCCAAACTGATGGCCAAACCGAGGTAGTGAACCGTAGCTTAGGCAATCTGCTAAGATGTCTTGTTGGTGAAAATACTAGGAATTGGGATTTGAACTTACCTAGGGCTGAATTTGCATACAATGACTCGGTCAATATGTCTACAGGTAAGAGTCCATTTGAAATTGTGCATGGGTACAAACCTCACACACCTCTTGACCTAGCGACTTTACCAGTCCACACACGAGTCTCCGAGTCTGCTGAAGTTTTTGCACAGGATATAAAAGACTTGCATAAAGAAATTCATGCCAAAATAAATTTAAGTAATGAAACTTATAAGAAGTTGGCTGATTCTCAAAGGTGAGTCAAAACTTTTGTTGAGGGAGACCATGTAATGATTAGGTTAAGGCCTGAACGGTTTCCTCCTGGAACCGTTAGAAAGTTACATGCTAGAGGAGCTGGACCATTTAGAGTGGTGAAGAGAGTAGGATCCAATGCCTATGTGCTCGAGTTGCCTTCAGAACTAGGCATTAGCTCCACTTTCAACATTACAGACCTAGTAGAGTATAGAGAGCCAGCTGTGATTCCCAATAAGCCTTTTGAGCCTAATCCTTTTCTTGAGAGTGAACCCAACCCTGTGTGTCCACCAACAAACTGGCCAGTGAGGAAAGAACAGATTGAAAAGATCTTGGACGATCAGGTTATCTCTACTCATAATCGAGGATATCAAAGATACCTGGTCCGCTGGCAAGGAAGGCCAGATTCTGATGACTCTTGGATCTCCCGAGATGAATTACAATAGCTGGATCCAGATCTCTTGGAGAGATACCAGAGCCAACTTGAGCCTTACTCGACAGGGTCGAGTTCCTCCCACCCCGGGAGAATTGGTGCGGGCACCAGAATCAGAAGAAGACTTCAGGGTTCCATCTGGATCTCTGAATGACCTTGCCCGAAGATTAGGGTTTGTAATAAGGGTTGACTTGTCAACTCAATTTTAATCTTAAGTCTGTATTTCCCTGCAATTTAAATTTTATTGAGTCATGTTGACTCAGTACAAGTCTTAGTAGTGGTCTAGGTCTTCTCCAGGTTGGTGCCATTTTCCAGCCAAGTCAAGGCCCAAGCAAGTGGGCGCCACACTCCCAGCCACACGCCAGAGCCCATAAGGCACCACATCCCTTGCCCAGTGTGCCTTGGTCCCCACACCTCAAGAAAGCAGGTCCCTTCTTTCATGTGCCACTTAAGGAGAGATCAATCTAGGATCCTCAATCCAAGGGGGCGCCCAAAATAATTTCCATAAGAGCCAAGCTATGAAAAGAAAGGAGCAACACTTGGGGAGCAAGACTAGGAGGTGCCCAAATACTTCCAAATAAAACCAAGCATGGAAGGAAAATGATTGTCTTGAAGAGTAAGGCTAGGAGGCGCCATCTTCTTGCCATTTGGAGCCACCAATCAACATTTAAGGAAGCTTTTGGCCGGCCATTATGAGGAGGATTTGATTCTACATGCCTAATTTGAGAGTCCATCCCATTAGTCCCACATGGGAAGATGTAAAAACTTGATTTCTTGTAAAGGTCTATAAATAGACCCCTCTTGTAAGTTTTCAAATAATGATGAATGAAATCAATTTCTTTGTGAGCAACTTTGTGTTTCTCTCTTCCGCACTTGTATTCAAGTGTTGAGCTCCGTGAGGGAGTGATTCCTGGTTCCACAGGAACCTTGAGGAGGTGTGAGATCTCCAAACCTTACCAAAACCCTAAGTTAGCCACTTCAATTCCCAAAACCCTAACAGCCCATCATCTTTCCTCCAATCACCATCCAAACCCTAATTTTCCATCTATATCCCATGGCCCCTCTCTTCCACATAGGGGCCGGCCATCAGCATCCAGGTTCAGATCAACTGTTTCAACTACAGAGCAAGTTCAAAGAAGAGTCAGATCAGTATCAAGATCTCTGAAACTTCTACATCCAACAATCTTCATTAAGTCCTCAGGTAAGTGTCTTTCTTTGAGTTTCTGGTTCTTCTTTTGTTCTTCTTCTTCCAGATCCTGAGTTCTAGAAGAAGGCCAACCTTGCCATAGGACTACAATCCGAGGATCCATTACGAAGATACCCCGTCTCCAAGGATCCTACAATCTGCTCGAGAGTGTCCTTTAATTAAAGCAACGAGAGATATCACAGTCAGGTATAAAACCTTCTCTTCTCTCTTCGTCTGTTTCTTGAAAGAGGAGTAAACCCTAGGTCTGGGGGTTTCTCAATCCCCAGCGATCCTACTTTTGAATTACTTTGATAATCCACTCCTTTTAATTATGCTTTCTGTCATTTTCTAGTTTCTTTCAACATTAGTTTATCTTTCCTTTGAGTCAAAGCCGACTTCTAAAAATATATATAAAAAAAAATTAGTCTTAATTTACTTCCGCATCGTATCATTTTATTTGTTCTGTATCATTTTTTGTATCAGAGCCCTGTCTTGGGTTCTTGCTTGTGTGATTATTTATTTTGTTCCCTTTTACTTTTGCTACCTGGAGTAGACTCCCCTGGCCGTCCGGTCCTAGGAACAAGCGAGATGCAAGCCTCCTCCTCCCATTCCACGGGGATTCCTAGGGCGTGTAAGGGTGCCGCTGGGTTATAACTTCTAGGCAGGGATTGTAATCGGGACATATGTTCTATTTTCTGCCAGTAACTATCCTATTATTCGAATTGTTTTTCCCTGGAAAAAATTCCAAATTAAGTAATTCTTGTTTTGCTGGAACCAGTATAATTGAAAGTAATTACTATAAAATTTTCATGATTTATTAATTTATGTATATTTTTTGAGATCAATTTTACAGATGTTCTATTTTTTTTATTTTTTGCAAGCTGTGTTTTTATTTGAGTGTGCATAAATTGAATCTATCTTAAGGGCACCGAAGTTGCAACATAAGGGGAGGATTGAGACCCTCTCCTTAGCCCAAGACCACCTCCCGTGCATTCGAACCTAAGCATTTAATCTTAAAATTAATTAGACCTAATTTGCCCTAGTGGGCTAGGGACATCAACTGGTCGGGTCTAGGCTAGTGTTGAGTCAGTTTGTCTAGTTACTCTGTGTTTACTTCGTACTCAGTGTCTAGAATGGTGGTTCAGGGATTCTATCCCGAAGGGCTTGTGTGCTGGTCCGCCTACCTGGCCAATCACTGATTGGTGTCTAGGATTGGCAATTAGGGACCTAACACTCCCCTTACACCTGCCTGGCTAAGTCCCGAGTTACTACAGGCTAGCTTGCCACTCTGATTGGGCATCTAGTTTGGGCTCTAGGTCTAGTTAGCCCGTAGTCATTTCAGTCGAGTCTCATTTGGTGTGCTTGCTTGCATCATCATGTCCACCCAGAATGGAGTACCTACCAACCTGGTCAAATCCAACCTGATTTAGAGGCCATGATTAGAACTCTTACCGAAAGTATGACCAAATTGAGTCAGGATATGACTGCTACTGTTGCCCAGTTTAGGGATCAAGTCCGTGAGGATCTTACCCAGCTTAAGGATCGAGTCCATGTACTTGAGGAACCTAGACATCAGAATTGGACTCCTGACCCAGATTTTAATGTGCCTCAACCTCACCCACACCAGGAGCCTAGAAGACCTTTATACAGAGATCCTGAACCTAATCATAGGGGGCCTGACCCAGAGCTTGAAGATAGAGATGATAGGTTCATCCGGAACATCAAATTAGATGCACCCACTTTTGATGGTAGCTTAAACCCTAAGGTGTATTCTGATTGGGAGGGTGAGATGGACCAATACTTTGAGTGGTATACCATGTCTGAGGAAAGGAAGTTCAAGTTTGCCAAGATGAAGTTAGTGCATCAAGCTAGGTTATACTGGGGGAACATTGAGCTAACCACTAGGAGACAAAATGTTGAGCCCATAACCACTTGGCAGGGTATGAAAGAGAAGCATAGAGATAAGTACCTACCCATTTCATACCAGCAGAATCCGTTAGACCAATGGCAAACCTTGAAATAAGGGAACCGATCTGTCTCAGACTACATAGCCATCTTTGATGAGTATCTGATGAGATGTGATGTGAGTGAAGCCCATGAGGTCACTTTGTCTAGGTTTAGGGCTGGACTTAGGGAAGACATTAAGAGGGAGTTGTTTCTGAGAGACGTTACTGACCTAGACCAAGCCTATCAGATTGCACTGAACACTGAGAAATTTCAGAGAGGACCTATACCTTCTAGGGTTAGTGGCCCAATCCCAAGAAATGGACCTAGCCAAGTTACCCCTAGCAAACCTATTCAGGGTATTCCCACCCCTAGGCCCATGGACAAAGGTAAGGCACCTGACACCCAGAGAACCCCTAGTTCTAGTATCACCTGTTTTAAGTGTCAGAAACCAGGTCATATCTCCAGCCAGTGTACAGCCATAGCTTGTTTTAATTGCCATAGGGTGGGTCATGTTTCTAGCCAGTGCCCACGTAGATCCCTTTACATAGAAGAGGGAGAGGAAGAGAATTCCAGGCCCAATGAAGAATTTGAAGAAGAAGTTTATGAGGCTGGAATGAACTTGGTTGATGAGTATGAAGGAGAGGTGGAACCCACAGAGTCTGACTAGTTAGGGGTTGTGAGATTCATCCTGTCCCAGAGTAGAGTTTAGGAGGATTGGCATAGGACTAACATCCTACAGACTTTCCTTAAATTAGGGGATAAGGTATGTAAGATCATCATAGATAGTGGGAGCTGTGTGAATGCCATTTCTGCTAGCACTGTCAAAATGTTAGGCTTAACCCCAGTCCCCCACCCCAGCCCCTATAAGGTTTCTTGGGTAGACTCTACCTCTATACCTATCCAGTCTAGATGTCAGGTACAAATCTAGATGCAATCCTATCAAGAGAAGATTTGGTGTGATGTCTTACCCATGGGGGTGAGCAGTATAATTCTTGGGAGACCTTGGTTATATGATCATGATGCCACCCTCTTAGGAAAATCCAATACCTGTGTCTTTAGTTTTAATGGGAAAAAGATCACAATCCATTCAGTCCCTCCTAAGGACAAGGTAGCTAAAGGACCCAATAAGGTCAAAGAGATGAAGACTGGAGTGAACCTAATTAGTGCTAAGGATCTAGAACAAGAAATTAATAGTGGTTCACCCATTTGGATGTTGACTGCTAAGGAACTTAGGACTCCTACACCCTCAAAGCCTCCTCAGGAAGTTAGGCCTTTGTTAGAAGAATTTGAGGATGTTTTTCCCGAGGATCTGCCAGACCACCTTCCACCTCATAGGGATATCCAGCATTCCATAGATTTAATCCCAGGAGCTACTTTACCCAACTTGCCCCATTATAGGATGAATCCATCTAAGCATAAGGAACTGCAAAAGCAGGTTGGAGAATTGTTGAGGAAGGGGTTCATTAGAGAGAGTCTTAGCCCTTGTGCAGTCCCTACACTACTGACCCCAAAGAAAGATGGCACGTGGAGGATGTGTGTTGATAGTCGTGCCATCAACAAAATCATAATCAAGTATAGGTTCCCCATCCCTAGACTAGATGACATGCTAGATATGATGGCCGGTGAAATGGTTTTTTCCAAAATTGATCTCAAGAGAGGCTATCATCAGGTTAGAATTAGACCAGGGGATGAGTGGAAAACTGCTTTCAAAACTAAGGATGGTCTCTACGAATGGGTTGTTATGCCTTTTGGGTTGTCCAATGCCCCTAGTACTTTCATGAGGATTATGACCCAGGTGCTTAGAGCTTTCATAGGGAAGTTTGTAGTGGTCTATTTCGATGACATCCTGATCTATAGTAAGACCCCTGCAGACCACCTAGGCCACCTTAGACAAGTCTGCCAAGTTTTGAGGAATGATAGTCTCTACGGTAATCTCAAGAAGTGTGAATTCATGACCAGTAGAGTTATCTTCCTTGGTTTTGTAGTAACCCTTGATGGCGTGGCTGCCGATCCAGAGAAGATTAGGTCCATAGTAGAATGGCCAGAGCCGACCAGTGTGCATGAAGTTAGGAGTTTTCACGGCTTGGCTACCTTCTATAGACGATTCATCAAGGGGTTTAGTACTGTAGTTGCTCCTATCACAGACTGTATTAGGAAGGGAGAATTTCAGTGGACTAAAGCAGCCCATAATGCCTTTCTAGATCTTAAGGATAGGATGACCCAGGCACCCATTTTGAGGTTACCCGACTTTTCTAAAGTATTTGAGGTTGCCTGTGATGCTTCAGGTGTAGGTATAGGTGGAGTCCTAAGCCAAGAGAATCATCCCGTAGCATTCTTTAGTGAAAAACTTAATAATGATAAGCTTAGGTATTCTACCTATGATAAATAATTTTATGCGGTAGTGCAAGCTTTGCATTACTGGAGACATTATTTGCTACCGCAAGAATTTGTGCTGTTTTCGGACCTTGAAGCTCTTAGATTCCTGAATTCCTAGAAGAAGCTTAACCCTAGGCATGCTAAGTGGGTAGAGTATATCCAGTCCTATACTTTTGTTTTGAAACATAAGGCTGGGACTGAAAATAAGGTAGCTGATGCCCTTAGTCGTTGATCTTTGTTATTGAATTCTGTTAAGGCTGAAGTCGTAGGGTTTGAGCAGATCAAAGAGGAATATGAGTCATGTCCGGATTTTAAGACTGTGTATCAGGATCTAGCTCAAGGACCATCTAGTGATCATAAGGATTATACCCTTTTAGATGGCTTTCTGTTCTTTAAGAATAGGCTTTGCATCCCTAGAACTTCTCTTAGGGAATTTTTGATTTGGGAAATTCATGCTGGGGGTCTAGCAGGCCATTTTGGAAAAGACAAGACCACCCTGGCTGTTGAAGACCACTTTTTCTGGCCTAGCTTAAAAAGAGATGTAGCACACATTGTGGCTAGGTGTCGGACCTGCGCTGTTGCCAAATAGTGAAAACAGAACACCTGCCTTTATACCCCACTTCCTGTCCCAGATCGTCCTTGGCAAGATGTGAGTATGGACTTTGTGTTAGGTTTGCTTAAGTCCCAGAGGAGGCATGACTCTATCTATGTCGTAGTCGACTGATTTTCTAAGATGGCCCACTTCTTGCCGTGTTCCCAGACTTTTGATGCATCTAAGGTAGCCACCCTGTTCTTTAATGAGATAGTTCGACTCCATGGCCTACCTAAGACAATTGTTTCAGATAGGGATATCTGGTTCACCAGCTATTTTTGGAAAATCCTTTGGCATAAGTTAGGGACAAAACTTAAGTTTTCAACTGCCTATCATCCCCAAACTGATGGCCAAACCGAGGTAGTGAACCGTAGCTTAGGCAATCTGCTAAGATGTCTTGTTGGTGAAAACACTAGGAATTGGGATTTGAACTTACCTAGGACTGAATTTGCATACAATGACTCGGTCAATAGGTCTACAGGTAAGAGTCCATTTGAAATTGTGCATGGGTACAAACCTCACATACCTCTTGACCTAGCGACTTTACCAGTCCACACACGAGTCTCCGAGTCTGCTGAAGTTTTTGCACAGGATATAAAAGACTTGCATAAAGAAATTCATGCCAAAATAAATTTAAGTAATGAAACTTATAAGAAGTTGGCTGATTCTCAAAGGCGAGTCAAAACTTTTGTTGAGGGAGACTATGTAATGATTAGGTTAAGGCCTGAACGGTTTCCTCCTGGAACTGTTAGAAAGTTACATGCTAGAGGAGCTGGACCATTTAGAGTAGTGAAGAGAGTAGGATCCAATGCCTATGTGCTCGAGTTGCCTTCAGAACTAGGCATTAGCTCCACTTTCAACATTACAGACCTAGTAGAGTATAGAGAGCCAGTTGTATTCCTAGTGAGCCTTTTGAGCCTAATCCTGTTCTTGAGAGTGAACCCAACCCTGTGTGTCCACCAACAAACTGGCCAGTGAGGAAAGAACAGATTGAAAAGATCCTGGACGATCAGGTTATCTCTACTCGTAATCGAGGATACCAAAGATTCCTGGTCCGCTGGCAAGGAAGGCCAGATTCTGATGACTCTTGGATCTCCCGAGATGAATTACAAGAGATGGATCCAGATCTCTTGGAGAGATACTAGAGCCAACTTGAGCCTTACTCGACAGGGTCGAGTTCCTCCCACCACGTGAGAATTGGTGCGGGCACCAGAATCAGAAAAAGACTTCAGGATTTCATCTGGATCTCTGAATGACCTTGCCCGAAGATTAGTGTTTGTAATAAGGGTTGACTTGGTCAACTCAATTTTAATCTTAAGTCTGTATTTCCCTGAATTTAAATTTTGTTGAGTCATGTTGACTCAGTACAAGTCCTAGTAGTGGTCTAGGTCTTCTCCAGGTTGGTGCCATTTTCCAGCCAAGTCAAGGCCCAAGCAAGTGGGTGCCACACTCCCAGCCACACGCCAGAGCCCATGAGGCACCACATCCCTTGCCCAGTGTGCCTTGGTCCCCACACCACAAGAAAGCAGGTCCCTTCTTTCATGCGCCACTTAAGGAGAGATCAATTTAGGATCCTAAATCCAATGGGGCACCCAAAACAATTTCCATAAGAGACAAGCTATGTAAAGAAAGGAGCAACACTTGGGGAGCAAGACTAGGAGGCGCCCAAATACTTTCAAATAAAACCAAGCATGGAAGGAAAATTCTTGTCTTGAATAGCAAGGCTAGGAGGCGCCATCTTCTTGCCATTTAGAGCCACCAATCAACATTTAAGGAAGCTTTTGGCCGGCCATTATGAGGAGGATTTGATTCTACATGCCTAATTTGAGAGTCCATCCCATTAGTCCCACATGGGAAGATGTAAAAACTTGATTTCTTGTAAAGGTCTATAAAATAGACCCCTCTTGTAAGTTTTCAAATAATGATGAATGAAATCAATTTCTTTGTGAGCAACTTTGTGTTTCTCTCTTCCGCACTTGTATTCAAGTGTTGAGCTCCGTGAGGGAGTGATTCCGGGTTCCACAGGAACCTTGAGGAGGTGTGAGATCTCCAAACCTTACCAAAACCCTAAGTTAGCCACTTCAATTCCCAAAACCTTAATCGCCATCATCTTTCCTCCAATCACCATCCAAACCCTAATTTTCCATCTATATCCCATGGCCCCTCTCTTCCACATAGAGGCCGGTCACCAGCATCCAGGTTCAGATCAACTGTTTCAACTACATAGCAAGTTCAAAGAAGAGTCAGATCAGTATCAAGATCTCCGGAACTTCTACATCCAACAATCTTCATTAAGTCCTCAGGTCAGTGTCTTTCTTTGATTTTCTGGTTCTTCTTTTGTTCTTCTTCTTCCAGATCCTGAGTTCTAAAAGAAGGCCAACCTTGCCATAGGACTACAATCCGAGGATCCATTGCGAAGATACCCCGTCTCCAAGGATCCTACAATCTGCTCGAGAGTGTCCTTCAATTAAAGCAACGAGAGATATCACAGTCAGGTATAAAACTTTCTCTTCTCTCTTCGTCTGTTTCTTGAAAGAGGAGTAAATCCTAGGTCTGGGGGTTTCTCAATCCCCAGCGATCCTACTTCTGAATTACTTTGATAATCCACTCCTTTTAATTGTGCTTTCTATCATTTCTTAATTTCGTTCAACATTAGTTTATCTTTCCTTTGAGTCAAAGTCGACTTCTAAAAATATATATATATATATATAAAATTAGTCTTAATTTACTTCCACATCGCATCATTTTATTTGTTCTGCATCATAAAGAGAATGTCCTTAATCATCATTTGATTAGTTCTCTTAAGTCCAATTCAACTAACCTTAGGTCTAACCCAATTAATGGACCCAATCAGACAGCTAACCCAATTAACCCGGATGGCTTATTCAAATGACATTAGGTTTCATAAACCCTAATTAGTCTTATCATTTTGATCAATCTTTCAATTCAAAATTGTTATATTATAAGCCATCTTTTAATTAAAACATTTTTAATTAAATTCATGTAAAACTCTTTTACATGTTCCATGCATCATATCAATTATAATATTGCAAGCCCTAAACATTTTAGACATGCCAATATACATGAATCAGGATTAAAATATTTTTAATACCATAGGTTTCCTTTAAGGATCCTTCTGAAAAGGTCAACACAGATGAACCGCCTCGTGCCATAGAAATTAGGGGTTTTAAATCCTGATTAATCTGGACACACGGCCATGGTGAAGGTCTCAACTAGGTTCCTAAAAGTAATCCCTAACACATGCAATCATGATAAGCTACACAGGAACCTGTGGCTCTGATACCACTGACGGAAAACCTGGTGCAGCAGGAGCCTACCTAGGCATGCAACACTAGGGAGCTGGTATTGCATAATTAAAATTTTTAAGCATGCAGCGTAAAAAACCTACTCATGCACAGGATCTAACATATACATAGAGCATGTAACAATTACATAGGCATGTATAGGCAACTACAATAATATAAATATTATGATAAAACTTAGATCTAAGTATGCATGATAACCAAAATAAAATCATACCTGACCGAAGCCGAAACCCTCGGTCTTCAAATCAGATCAGTAGCAACCAGTTGAACTCCTTCAACAACAAATAAGGTCTGCAACAACAGAATAAGATCTGCAACACAGCAAGAAGAAGAACAATCCGACCTCTCGAGGTGTCCACGTGTCCACCCTCTAGAGTATCCACGTGCAGGGCTCTTGCTGATCTGACTCCCGGATGGATGCTAGTCCATCGGGAATCAATAAACTGGTCACATACAGATGGAGCAGGGAATATCAAATAATCCTCAAGGATGATATTCTCCAAGACCTCCTAAACTCCACCAAGAACACACACAGGAAACATCAAAGATCAGGAAAAATTTCCTGGGACTCCCAACGAATTGTTTGCACTCAGAAATCCATGCCAAACAACTTTCTCATGGCCTGTTGCAATCCCTTGTTTTCTTCCAAAGACCGCACACCCTGTTTTCAACTAAACTCCCATGTCCTGATTTCAGCCTCTCTCATCAACTTCTCTCACAGTCAGCAACCATGATAAATCTCAGGTAGAGAAAAATAAAACATAAAGCCCTGTATGTCTTCCAAAAGGAAACCGCACGTCACGGCTTCATCCAAAAACCACACGCTAAGGCTACCCCTCTTGATTTTTTCTTCTACATGCCTAGCAATGAGAAAACCAAACCATGGTCATCCCACTTTGGCTATCTCACGGCCAGTTACCATGATAAATAACTGGCTGAGAAAAATAAACCCATGAGAGAACTCTGTCTTGATTCATAACCAGCGACCTAGAAAATATAGCGGTGGAGAAGTAAGCAATAACCCGGCTGGAAGAGATCACCGAGTGACATAAATAGACCGTGAGGAAGAGACGTGCGGGAGGGAAGAACAGAGGACGTGTGGGAGATCACTACCGAGAGATCGAGAAGAGCCAAACCGTGTGGGAGAAGATCATCGGAAGTCGTACGGGAGAAGAACACTTGAGATGAATCCAGCAAGACTTCAAACTGGTGATCAGGGCAATCCGAGAGAGAACCCATTCAATCGATAAAATGGGCAGTTGGGATAAAACACAAATATAGTGGAACCAAGGGAGCCATCAAACTAGTTTATTAATGGGCTGGTGAAACAAAATTCTGGGAGAAATAACCAAGTTAAAACCCGGTTCAGCAAAAACCAAGTTTAAAAAACTGGTTCAAAACCATATTCAAACTCGGTCTGACCAAACCTAATAAAATTTGGTTCAGTCCTGGTCTTCCAGGAACAATTCCTGGTTGACCCAAACCCATCCTGGTCGATCCAAATTAGACCAAAAAAATCCAATGCGTGCTCAATCAATCCGTTTGACCTAAATACCGAAATGATTCCCAATCGTTGATCAGTTCCTGGATCAGAAAGAAATCCTCGATGGTGTGTGATCTCATAGGTTCGAGCCTAAATGGTAGCACTGGAACACTTCTAGTACTAGCGGTCTTGCCACATCATATATGATTATGAATCATATGGATCTTGTCAATCTCATCTTATGGGCAAGAAGATCAAGACTCCATTTAGTGGATATGGAGTGAGGGCAAGTGACTTATTGGGCCTCGTACATATGGATGTTTGTAGCTTAATAATCATTTAGTTTAAAGGAGGTTACTTCTAATTTATCTAGTTTTGGGTATGTATTTAGTGAAATACAAATATGAAGTCTTTGATAAATTTAAGAAGTATTAAAGGATGGTTAATTAACTGGTAAGAGTATTAAAGCTCTTTGATCTAATCAAAGAGGTAAATACTAAACTAGTGACTTTCTCGATCATCTAAAAGAAATTCTATTCGAATGGACCCCTACTTTTATAATGGTGTTATAGAAAGGAGGAATCATACTTTAAGAGATATGGTGCAGTCCATGATTTGCTACACAAATCTTTCAATCTCGTTTTAAGGATTTGCCCAAAAAACTATAGCTTATGTATGAAACAATGTTCCAACTGAATCTATTGCTAGCACTCCATATGAGATATGGAAAAGAAAGAGGTCAAGCCCAATCGTTTAATTGTATGTAGTTGCCTAATTTATATGAAAAGTATTGATGGACATAAGCTTAGTGCTAGATTAGATTGATGCAATTTTATGGATTACCTAAAGAAGAGTATGTCAGACTACTTCTACCACCCTACTGAACAAAGGTGTTTATCAATAGGTATGCCCTTTTCTTAGAAAAAGAGTTTATCCTAGAAGGGGACAGTGGGAGGATAGTTGAACTTGGAGAAGTTCAAGACCCGCAACTACCTATGGTAAATTCATAAGATATTCCTTAGCCAAATATGCCCATCATTGAGGCACAACCACAATACGCAACTCCCATCCAAAGGTCAAGTAGAGTACATAATGTACCACTCCAATATAGCTTTGTTATTGAGAAAGACGAAGCACACATCATTAAGAATGATGATCTTATGATCTATTTAGATGTAGTCAAGAGTCGTGACTTTGATAGATGGCTTGAAGCCTTGAAATTTGAAATGGACTCCATGGACATCAACCAAGTATGGACTTTGGTTAGTACACCTGAGGGTCTAACCCTAATAGGCTGCCAATGGGTCTTTAAGAAGGAAGATTGGAGTAGATGGCCAAGTAAAAACCTATGAGACTAGACTGGTGTCTATGGATTTCATAAAGCCAAGGAGTTGACTTTGATGAAATCTTTTTACCAGTAATGATGCTCTAGTCCATTCGGATTTCGCTTGCTGTAGCTGCATGAGATCTGGCAGATGGTCATGAAGACTCCTTGGGGAAGAATTCTACATAACTAAACCAGAAGAATTTATCTCTAATGGGAGGATGAATTAGGTATGCAAGCTAAAGAAGCCTTGAGTGGATTCAACTGATGTGTCATGCAAGAATGATTTCTAACTTAGAGGATTAATTAATTTGTTGAGCAATGAAACCTACTAGCATAAACAAATTCATCCATAAAATAGCAAGGGATTCATATGAAGGAAAACTAAACAAGGGATAGATCAAAATAGGGCTTCATGTTTATTCCATGAAGATTGGACCTAATGGTTGGGAAACCATCCTATCTAGGGCTTAGACCATTCAAATATTCAAACCTAAAAATAAAAGAAGGTTTACTTACCAATATTGAAGTCCCACACTTGTAAAGGTGAGTCAATTTCAGCACTCTTTGGATAGGACTTGAAACTATCACACCATGGGATGAAGACTTCTAGTGTAGATGGCTCCAAAGGTAAGATCAACCTCCTCTTTAACTCGCAATCCTGGGGGATCCTAGAAAGGAAAGGGATTAGTGACTTGGAATGGCAAGAAGAGGAAAATGTAAGGGGTTTAAGAAGTAATGAAGTTGGTTGATTGGTTGAAGTTGTAGGGGATCATAAAGGTTGATTTGGCACCTCGAATGTATGCTCGATGGAGCTCCATTTGCTGAACTTAGGTGGAAACTCTTGAAGGATGAAGAAGGGTACTTTGTAGTGTTGAAGGTGTCTTTGGAGGATGAAGTAGGCGACCCTGTAGCTTGAAATTGTAGGCTGCGTGATGGAAGGATGGGGGAATGCTTTGGTTGATGGAAAAGGCATAACCTTGATGGAATTTTTGGTGGAATTTGGAAGTGGCTAGGTTGGCTAAGGACTAGCTTTTGGGACTCTCACCCTCTCCCTCTCGTAGGGCACTTGCTTAACACAAATGGAAGAAGAACTTCAGAAATTTTCATTCATCAACAATGTCCTTTCAAGAGGGATTTGGAGGGCTATTTGTAAGCCTCCAATTAAATTTGAAAATTCAAAATACATGGAGAAATATATGGAGAATATCATGGGAGGTTACTTGCTATGTGGAAGGAGAGTTGAACCATGCTTGATATGGGGAGAAAATGGTGGTTGGCTAGCTTCCATTTAAATTCAATTTGGGCGCCCAAAGCTTTGGTGATGTGGAATGTTTAGGTGTCCTCCATATAGACTTTGAAGATGACATGGCCTCCAAGTGAGCTTGATGATGTGGCATCCACCTTGGTATGGTTGGTTGCAATGTCTTGAGGCACTTAATCTTCAAGTCCACTTGCTTATCTTGAACCCAATTCAAACCCATCTTGGACCCATTTATAAAAGCAACTAATAACAAGGTCAAATTAAACCCAATTTGACTTAAGAAATCAAATTAACATGGACCTAATCCTAATTACAGGACTCAAACTCAATTAAAGACATTACATGACTCAAACTCAAATAAATACCACATAAACTTTCCTTTTTACAGGACTTAAATTTAATTAAAGAAATAAAATAGAAATCAAAGGTAGACTTAACTTACTCCATTGAGATCTATAAAGAATCTGGCTTGATTAGATTGGATTGAATTTTTTTTTGAGCTATGGTGCCCGCACCAATTCTCTCGGGGTGGGAAAGACTCGACCCTGTCAAGTATGGATCAATCTGACTCTCATAATATTCCAACAAGTCAAGGTTGATTCGTTGTAGATCCTCTCGAGTGATCCATGAGTTATCAGATTCCGATCGACCATGCCATTGCACCAAATAGCATTGATAGTCTTTATTCTTGGTAGTGATAGTTTTGTCATCCAAAATTCTCTTAATTCGATCTCGTCGCTCTGGTATAGTTACTGGTAGACACTCAGGGATAGGGTCACTCTCGATGATAGGTTCAAGCCCAAAAGGCTCACTAGGTATCAATATTGGCTCCTTATATTCTACTAAGTCTGAAATATTGAAGGTCGAGCTGATACCTAGATCAGATGGTAGTTCCAATACATACGCATTAGGTCCAATTTTCTTTAGGATTTTGAATGGCCCTGCACTACGGGAATGTAGTTTCTTCATGGTTCATGGTGGGAACCATTTGGGTTTGAGTCTAACCATTACAAAGTCTCCTCATAAAATTCTTTAAATTTCTTATGTGAATTAGCCATACACCTGTAAGTTTCATTGCTCATGTTGAGTTTGTTACTGATTTCTTTATGCAAATTCTTAATATATTGTGCGTACGACTCAGCAGACTCAGAGACTCATGCAAGTATGGGTAATGGGATGAGATCTATGGGCTTCCTAGGTTTGTAACCATGGACCACCTCAAAGGAGTCTTTCTAGTAGATCTATTGACTAAGCTGTTGTAAGCAAACTCAGCACGAGGGAGTAAGAGATCCCAATTTCTCATACTATCACCAACTAGACATCTTAGTAGATTTCCTAGACTCTGGTTAATGACTTCAGTTTGGCCATCAGTTTGAGGATCGTAGGCTATGGAGAATTTCAGTTTGGTTCCTAGCATATGCCAAAGGGTTTTCTAAAAGTAATTAGTGAACCTAATATCTCTATCTGATACAATGGTTTTGGGTAAACCATGTAGCCTAACCACTTCGTCAAGAAAAAGCTTAGCCATTCTTGAAGTATCAAAGGTTTGAGAACATGGGATAAAGTGAGCCATCTTAGAAAATCGGTCAACTACAACGTAGATGGAATCATGTCTCCTTGAGGTCTTTGGGAGTCATAGTACAAAGTCCATACTAAGATCCTACCATGGACAATTGGGGACTGGTAGACGAGTGTACAAACCCATGTTTTGCTTTTATTATTTGGCAACAACATATGTTCGACATTGCACCACAACTTGGGCTACATTCCTCTTAAGGCCAAGCCAAAAGAATTGGTCTTCTATTGCTAGGATGGTTTTATTTTTGCCAAAATGACCTGCTAGGCCTCCAGCATGAACATCCTAGATCAAAAACTCTCTAATAGAAGTTCAGGGGACATACAACTGATTTCCTTTGAAAAGGAATCCATCTAAGAGAGTATAGTCACTATATACACTAGATGGTCCTTGTTGGAGGGATTGAAAAATATCACTAAAGTCTAGACACTTAGGGTATTCTTCTTTTAGTCTATCAAGCCCTACAACTTCTATGCTAACCAAGGTCAAAAGCATGGATCGTCGACTCAATGCATCTACAACCCTATTTTCAGTGTTGGCACGGTGTTTCAGAACAAAGATATACACTTGAATGAATTCTACCCATTTCCCGTGCCTAGGGTTCAACTTCTTTTGGGAATTAAGGAATCGTAAGGTTTCATGATCGGAATAAAGAACAAACTCTTGTGGTAATAAATAGTATCTTCAATACCTCAAAGCTTGTACTACCACGTACAATTCCCTATCATATGTCGAGTATTTCATTCTCGTCTCATTCAACTTCTTGCTAAAGAATGCCACTGGATGACATTCTTGGCTCAAAACTCCTCTAATCCTTACTCCAAAGGCATCACAAGCAACCTCAAACACCTTTGAAAAATCGGGTAACCTCAAAATAGGTACTTGTGTCATTCTTTTCTTGATTTCTAGGAAGGCTCTATCGGTGGCTTTTGTCCATTCAAAGGTTCCCTTCCTAATGCAGTCGATAATGGGTGCCACTATGGTACTGAATCCTCTAATAAACCTCTTGTAAAAGGTGGCTAGACCATGAAAACTCTGAACATCATGGACACTTTTGGGTACCGGCCACTCAACTATGGACTTGACTTTTTCGGGGTCAGCAGACACTCCTTCAGTGGTGGCAACAAATGTTAGAAAGATAAATCTATGGGTCTTGAATTCACATTTCTTATGGTTGGCATAGAGACTATCTTGTCTAAGGGCTTGGCAAACTTGCCTAAGATGGTCTAAGTGGTCCTCCTTCGTTCTACTATAAATGAGAATGTTGTCAAAATAGACCACTACAAACTTCCCAATAAATGTCCTCAAGACTTGGGCCATAATTCTCATGAAGGTGCTAGGTGCATTGGACAGACTGAAAGGCATGACTACCCACTCATATAAGCCATCTTTGGTTTTGAACGTGGTTTTCCATTCATCCCCGGGCCTAAGTCTTACTTGATGATAGCCACTCTTAAGGTTGATTTTGGAGAAAATCTTGGCTCCGACCATCATATCCAACATGTCATCCAAATGGGGAATAGGAAAACGATACTTAATGGTGATCTTATTTATGGCTTGGCTATCTACACACATTCTTCATGTGCCATCTTTCTTAGGGGTCAGAAGGGCAGGTACAACACATGGGCTCAGACTCTCTCTAATGAATCCCTTTTGGAGGAGTTCTCCAGCTTGATGTTGTAACTCAGAATGTTCTGTAGGATTCATCCTATAATGGGGAAGGTTCGGTAACATGGATCTTGGGATTAAATCTATGGCGTGTTGAATATTTCTTAAGGGTGGAAGGAGATTAGGAAGGTCTTCTAGAAATATATCTTGAAACTCCTCTAAAAACCTTAAAACTTCCTGGGATTGTTCCTTATGGGGTGGATCCTGAATTTCCTTAGTTGTCAAAATCCAAATAGGTGAACCATCATTAAGCTCTTGCTCCAATTCCTTAGCACCGATCATGTTTATTCCTTGTGTCTTGTCCCTCAGTTAACTTGATCCTCTCTTAACATGGTCTTTGGGTGGTGAGGAATTGATTACAATCTTCTTTCCATTATGAGTAAAAGAACAAGAATTAGAGCGGCCATAGAGTATAGTGTCATGATCATACAACCATGGTCAACCTAATATAATGCTGCTTACTCCCATGGGAGAACATCGCACCAAACCTTTTCTTGGTATGACTAGATTTGGTTTGTGACTTGGCATCTAAATTTGATAGGAATCAAGGTCGAATCTATCCAGGATATCTTATATGGGTTGGGATGGGGTACAGTGGGCAACCCTAAGCTCTTGACTATACTTGTCGATATAGCATTGACACAACTTCCACTATCTAAGATGATCTTGCAGACTTTCCCTCCTATCTTAACAAAGGTTTATAGGATGTTGGTCCTACACCAATCTCCTTGCTCTTTAGCCTGGGTCAAGATACGTCTCACCACGCCTAAAAATTTTGATGAGTCTATGATCTCTTCATCCCCTTCATACTCATCAGCTAAGTTCACACCAGCCTCATATACTTCTTCCTCACAATCTTCTATCGATTCAGGGACCTTCTCTTCTATTTCTGCTATGTGTAACACTCTGGTGGGACATTGACTTGCAATGTGACCTGCCTTATGGCACCTAAAACAATGGACATTACCTTCTCTTTAGACTTTAGGGCTCTTTCCTTTGTCATCTCTATGGATTAATGGAGTAGTAGGATTGGGTATGTTGGATGGACTTAGTCTTAGGCTGGGCTTACTTCTAGGGGAATTAAACCTATTGGATTCGGGTCGATGAAAAGTGGGTCCCTTCTGAAATCTCTCACAATCCCTAGCAATTTGATAAGCTTGGTCTAGATCATGGACCTCTCTAAGAAATAACTCTCTCTGGATCTCCTCTCAAAGACCTACTCACAACCTAGATAATGTCACAGCTCTGACTCAACCACACTACATCTCATGATGAATTTATCAAACTTAGCAATATACTTTGACACCGTCTTGTTTCCTTGACTTAATGTTGTCATTGATCCAAAAGTCTTTGTTCATAGGATATTGGTAAATACTTCTCCCTAAGTTTCACCTTCATAGCTCTCCAAGTGGTTATTGGCATGTCACCTCTCTGTCTATTAATGTGCTCAACATTATTCTAATACAATCTAGCCTGACAGACTAATCTAAGTTTGGCAAACTTAAATTTTCTATCTTCCGACATTTCGTACCAATCATAGTATTGATCCATATCACTTTCCCAGTCTATATACACCTTAAGATTCAAGTTTTCATCGAACGTGGATGCATCTAGATAAATGTTTTTAAGGGCACTCTCATCCTGGTCAACATAATCATGGTGTGGTCTCCTTGGATGTGGGTCAGGAGTATGTTACTGGCATTGGACTCTAGGATGGATAGGTGGAAATCTAGGTGATTCTGGCTCAGTAGGGGTCATACAAGTCTCTTCAAGAGTCCCTATCCTCTCTTCTATTTGATCAAACCTAGTGTTCAATTGCTTGAATTGCTCAGTCATAGTTCTCATTAGAGCTTCTAGATTATGGTCCATGGTAGAACTGGGTTGGTCTTGAGAATGTTGGTAGGGAGTTCCTGATCTAGTAGTCATTCAATACAAAGACTCGCTCTAGGGTTTGCTAGACCTAGAAGTCCAATGTAGTATGAATTGACTTAGTATAGATCAATACTACAAATATCCTTTCAAATGGCTAGGTAAGAGGTGGGATTGTGGGAGGCCCCCCCCGCTTTCATGAGGACCCAATTAAGGAACCACAAATCCTCTTAAGGTGTTTGCCTTTGGACCTCTAGCCTTAGACGCCACTTTCCAGGAGTAAATGAAGAAATGATTTACACTAGTCTCAACACACTAATTGAGCTTGACTTGTTGGCATCCCTAATTCTAATTAGGTTGCTACTCAATTTTATTAAAAGGTTTGGGTCTGATGCAAAATGTGGTTGGTTATTTTTGGGCCAAGGAAAGGTAATGACCTCCTTCCCTTATCTTATGATATTGACGCCCTAAGAGTAGATTATGCATATGAAATCCTAATGCAATCTAAAATATTTTTCTTTTGTATTTTATGATGTGTCAGACTTGAGTTTCAGCTGGTTAAGTGATCAAGCAAAACAAGCTTGGGTTTGGGGGTTTGGATGTGATTTAGTTTAGCCCAAACATGACATGCAGAAATCTTAATGCAGAACTATTCTCAAGCAGAAAAACTGATATGCAAAAATCTGCAGACCAAAATAAATTAGGAGAAAACTTTGAAAAATAGAATCAAATGTGATGAATCTAGCACGATAAGAATCATAATTTTTTAAATTTTTTACATACTGAAACAACTAAATTATCAGACCATATACTAGAATTATGGGATGCAGAAATTATGTCCTAAATGAGTTTTTTCTTGGTTTTCTTCTTCACGGGTCAAATTACAATGACATCCCTATATGCCATAGGAGACCCCATTGAATGGGAAGAAAGGGTCTTGCAGCTTTACTTTTCTCCTGTGACCAGATGGTCTTGGTGAAGCACCCAATCTGAGTACTTAAAGAAAACATACTTGCTACCATGAATATATTACTCATGCAACCATGCTCTGATACCAAATTTGATGTGGCATGCAAGAATGAATTCTAATTTAGAGGATTAATTAATTTGTTAAGCAATGAAACCTACTAGCATAAACAAGTTCATCCATAAAATAGCAAGGGATTCATATGAAGGAAAACTAAATAAGGGATAGATCAAACTAGGGCTTCATGTTTATTCCATGAAGATTAGACCTAATGGTTGGGAAACCATCCAAACTAGGGCTTAGACCATTCAAATATTCAAACCTAAGAATAAAAGAAGGTTTACTTACCAATATTGAAGCCCCACACTTGTAAAGGGGAGTTAATTTCAGCACTCTTTGGATAAGACTTGAAACTATCACACCATGGGATGAAGACTTCTAGTGTAGATGGCTCCAAAGGCAAGATCAACCTCCTCTTCAACTCGCAATCCTGGGGGATCCTGGAAAGGAAAGGGATTAGTGACTTGGAATGGCAAGAAGAGGAAAATGTAAGGGGTTTAAAAAGTAATGAAGTTGGTTGATTGGTTGAAGTTGTAGGGGATCATAAAGGTTGATTTGGTGCCTTGAATGTATGCTGGATGAAGCTCCATTTGCTGAACTTAGACGGCAACTCTTGAAGGATGAAGAAGGGCACTTTGTATTATTGAAGAAGGCATCCTTGGAGGATGAAGTAGGCGACCTTGTAGCTTGAAATTGTAGGCTACGTGATGGAAGGATAGGGGAATGCTTTGGTTGATGGAAAAGGCAGAACCTTGATGGAATTTTTGGTGGAATTTGGAAGTGGCTAGGTCAGCTAAGGACTAGCTCTTGGGCCTCTCACACTCTCCCTCTCGGAGGACACTTGCTTAATACAAATGGAAGAAGAACTTTGAGATTTTTCATTCATCAACAATGTCTTTACAAGAGGAGTTTGGAGGGCTATTTGTAAGCCTCCAATTCAATTTGAAAATTCAAAATGCATGGAGAAATATATGGAGAATATCATGGGAGGTTGCTTGCTATGTGGAAGGAGAGTTGAACGATGCTTGATATGGGAAGAAAATGGTGGTCGGCTAGCTTCCATTTGAATTCAACTTGGGCACCCAAAGCTTTGGTGATGTGGCATGTTTAGGTGTCCTCCATGTAGACTTTGAAGATGACATGACTTCCAAGTGAGCTTGATGATGTGGCATCCACCTTGGCATGGTTGGTTGGAGTGTTTTGTGGCACTTAATCTTTAAGTCCTCTTGCTTATCTTGAACCCAATTCAAGCCCATCTTGGATCCATTTATAAAAATAACTAATTACAAGGTCAAATTGAACCTAATTTGACTTAAGAAATCAAATTGGCATGGACCTAATCCTAATTACAGGACTCAAACTCAATTAAAGATATTACATGACTCAAACTCAATTAAATACCGCATAAACTTCCCTATTCATAGGACTCAAGTTTATAAAGAAATAAAATAGAAATCAAAGGTAGACTTAACTTACTCCATTGAGATCCATAAAGAATCTGGCTTGATTAGATTGGATTGAATTCTTTTTCGAGCTGTGGTGCCCGCACCAACAAGTTGGCATTTAGGAGTTGGAACATCCATTTTGATGAGACAGTTAAATTATTTGACTTTATCAAAAATGTGAATGAACTTGGTATATACAAAAAGACAAGTAGGAGTACCATTATCTTCTTGGTCTTGTATATGGAAGATATACTAATTGGGAATGATATCCCGATGTTGCAAATAGTTAAAACTTGGCTATCCTAGAAGCTTTCCATGAAAGACTTGGATGAAGCATCATTGGTATTAAGATTTATATGGATAGATCTAAAAAGATGCTTAGCTTGTCCCAGTCTAGGTACATAAATCTCATATTGAAGTTGATCAACATGGATGGGTGTAAATTAAAAAGCTACGAAGAACATTCTCAAATACTTAAGAAGTACTAGAGATATTTTTCAATGATAACAAAACCATCCAGAGAATGTATTTACTCTGTAATGGATAAGCAGAGAGTTATCAGAGTCATAAATAACAAACATGGTGGACCATTCACTAAGACCTTGTCAATGCAGTAATTTGATCGCCGCCTTGATTGCATGGGCATCTAGTGCAGGGATGATTTGCTTTAGTGCAAATGGGAGATTGAAATAATAATGCCCAACAAACCAATTGCATAGTTGATACGATAGGACATTTTATACTTTGTTTCCCTATTTATGTAAATGACATTAACTGAGGGGCAGTGTGTTTCATCATATGCCACATTCTATTTATATTAGCATTATAATGAATCCTATATATTAGGACAATGGTTTTAGGGCCATGATGAGATCATGCCAATAAGATCTAAAAGCTTGATAGCCTTGATCTAAAATGTTTATAATCATCAGATCATCAAGTTAGAGATTGATGATACCAGATAGACTAGCACATTATATGTATACTCTTGATAGAGAGGGTGACTGATCTCATTGTCACTTGTGTGGGGAAACTAATATAAGGATATGGATGCTTATTGGAGAATGAGTTCACTGGACTAACCTATAGAGGGAGCATCTAATGGAGCCTTACAAGCATGTCAATAAATATTTCTCTAGTGGGATTGGTATATATGATTTTTAGACCTAAGATCACCATGGTACCTATGACCTTTGCATGGATTGATGTTTTGGTTCATACCTTAGCATGGCACCTTGATTCATGTGAATGATATTCTAGGCATGGTGAAGTATGCATGAAGGTTGTAAGTGGTTAAAAAGGAATCAATCACTTCTTGTAAGAGGATAAAATATCCTATGTGATCTCATAGGATGATGACTCAGGAGTCACTAGCTAGAGTAGGATGAAAATCAAAAAGAATTTATGATGTTTTATCAATTGAGTCATTGTCTTGGATTGAGATATATATGGTTAGGTATTTGGGCTTGACATTACTCTATGCCCATAGCCTTTTTGAGAGGTTATGTAATCAAAGGATTGAATTGTATGGTAACTCATTGCAGATGATATTTTGATAATTCCATAAAAATTCTGCATTTTTGGGTAGCCATGACACATTGCTTGACATCAATCTTGGTTTGTGGACTTGCATGAATTAAAGAGTTTAATTCATAAATTAATTAGAAAGAGTTCTAATTAATTAGTGCTTTGGGTTTAATTTAATTGACTACTAGCTAGGTGTAGAACCCAATGGGTCATACACATTAAGGAGTCAATTATGGACCTAGTCTAATAAGATTTAGTATAAATCCTATGGATCTAATTGGATTGCTAGCACATAGAGTTGACCCAAGTTTCTAATCTATTTAAAAGACCTATTTTGACTAGGTTGAACCTAAATCTCAATAGGAGTGGGACTCTTATTTGCCCCCCTATTTAGGAGAGGCTCCACTTGTTATTTTCAAATGATTTTTTGTACCATGAAAGAACATCAGATGGTGCACCAAGAAAAATCCTTGTCCTTTTGGGATTATCTCTCTCCATGCTATAATTTTAGGAAGTTTTGGTGCTAATTAATTTTGGTGCAAGAAAGCATTATCTCAAACATTGTTATGGGGCATTTTGACCAGATCTTGGATGCCATATCTAGGACTCTCTCCCCTCCTATTCTCTATTTAACATGGATTGAAATCAGCGGCTATTTAAATCTAAAATATGTCATGGCAAAATTATGGTGCTAAAGAAGACTAGGTGCAATAGTTTTTTGTTGCCCCTTAGGGGTCCTTCTTGTAAGGGGGTTTGACCTAGTCTTGGGCATCCTAATCTTGAGATGTCTTTCCTCTAATTCACTATTGGATAGGGATTAATCTCCAAGCCAAATAGGATGACCAATAGGGATGAAATTTCAGATGCGCCAAGGGTTGGCACTAAGAAACTTTCACACCCAACAGGGGTCCTTCTCCTAATGAGAATTCATCACAAATTGGCACCCCTTTTCTTCAACCACTCTGCAAACCAATTCCCTCTTTCCACACCAAAAGTTGTCACAAAATTAGTTCACTATTCCTAGTGGAATTAGGAAAAGTGTTGAGTTCAATTGGAAGTCTAATTTGATTAGACTCCAATGCCAAATAGGTTTGTCATGAAGCCCATAAATAAGAGGGTACCCCAAGGGTTGGGGTAGATCAATTCTTAGTCTAAGAGAGGGTTAAGAGATTAGAAGAGAGGGATAGAGAGAGAAAATTAGTGGTGAGTTCTTGGGAAGAATTCACAAGGGTGCATGGTGTGCATCTCCTTGAGAAAAAGAAAGCCTGAAGTTCTTGTGAAGAACTTTCAACAAACTTTTTTGATTGGAAGGTCCCTAAGAGGCTATTGTGTGGATTACCATTGGAGGGCTTGTGCTTGATGGTGGGGGCACTAGGATCCAAGACAAATTATTGGGTCCTATCTGGTTTACTGATTAGGATTTTTTTGAACCCTTAATAATGTGTCAAGTTTTGTAATCAAGTCTTGTAATAAAGTTAGTCCAGTTGAGAGTTTTGTAATGAAGTTAGCTCAATTGAGTTGAATTAAGTGCTGTAATAAAGTAGGACTTTAGCCAGTCCTGTAAGTCCAATACAAGTTTGTGTTACAAGTCCGTGTCAAGTACCGGTTATACAAGAGGAGGAGCACTGGCTAAAGTCTTCATCAGGCCCTCCCAGAGCAAAGCAAGCCCAAGTCTATAAAGCTCCACACAAAAAGATGCCAGAGAATTTCTAGGCACCCCAGCCCAGAATTTCCAGCCCACCAGGAGGCCCATGCGCCCAAGCTCTTTGGAGGCCGCCCAAGCCCAAGATGGAGGATGCCCCTCGCTGCCCACATGCCCAAGCCCACTCAATTAGGCATCCAAGCCCAAGTGAAGCACATTTGACCAAGTCCAAAAGAGGGAGAAGTCCAATTCTAACAAGGAGATCAAGTTTAATTTCTATTCAAATTATATACTCCTAGTTTTAAGCCAATTTGTAATCCCTCTCCCACTCAACTTTGTAATTCTATCCTAACAAGGAGAGGACATGAGGAACATATATAAATACCCCCCCTCCCCCTCTTGTAAGCAACTCTTATTCATGAATTAAAACTTTGCTGAAATTTTGTTAGCTTATTCTTTTGTTCTTGTGTTAAGGTGTGTGAGTGATATTTGAGAGCCCTAATTCATCCAAGCCCTAGCCATCCCAAAGCACCTTCATTCAAGCCCTAATATGCCCAATTAGAAGAAGCCCTAGGCATCCAAAGCAAGGAGTCTTCTTCCCCATCCAGGCTGCCAGCTTCAGAAACCCTAATTCCATCTTCTCCAAACCCTAGTTCTTTTCCTTTGCTTTCTTATTTGTTCTCTTGCTAACCTCTGACACTTACAGGATCCCCGAGGTGTTCACCTCCAAAGAGGAGGCCCTCTTTGCCTCCAGGACTGATCCCAGATAGCTACCAAATCCGAGGAACTAAAGGCTTGTCTTCCAGGTGACGATCCCAAGTGCTGTGCGACCCCGGCTATGATCAGATGTTCGAATCGATGCTTGGTACAATCCTTCGCCCTCTTGATTTATGATTTGTTGAAGGTATGTTATCCGAACCGGGGGTTTCTCAATTCTCGAGGTCCTGCTTTTATTATTTTTCATGTGTTCATATGCGGGTATGTTGATTCTTTTCATTACTAGTTGCCTGCTAGTCTTTGCTTGCTCATCGAGATTTTAGCCTCAAAACCAAATATCTAAAAAAATATAAAAAAATTAGTTTTTGTTATTTCCTACTTTCATATCAGTCTTAGGTTCATCCCGCATCACTTGAGGGGCTGATGGTTTGCAAACAAGCATCAGACAACATGTCAAGTATGCATTTATTTCATTGTTACTCTTCTAGTTTCATTGTTTTTATGCAAGTGCTTCTTGGAATTAGGTTTTCGGATGCGTGTTATTTTTTAAGTACTAAATTAGATGACAAAGATTTTTAAAAATCCTACATCCGTTGCACATCCAATTTCCAACATATGAATGATGTAGCAACACAAATAATTATTTGTCTAAGGATTTAACATTTTACTTCTTTTAAATTGATTTTTAAATAATTAGATATAATCATCTAAATTATTGGTTTTTCATTTCAAGATGAGCTATGTGAGGTTATTATCTAGAATCCGAAGTTAGCAAAAAAAGGTGCACCTCTAATGATCTATATGCAAAGTCATGGGACAAGAGAAAAGTGGGCACATTCAAATGGTAGAATTATGTCCCTCACTTGACAACCATTGGGGTAAAAACAAGAACCATGCTAAGACCATAAGGAAGGTGGCTGAAACAACTAAGGTTTATGCTTTGAGTCAAGAGCTACAAGCATATTAGCAAGAGAAGGAAGAACTCCAAGAAAAGTGCACAAATGTATAGCAAAAACACATGGATACGGAGTAGATATACTCAGAGGTGCTAGCTTAGGTTTCTTCTCTCATACAAATTGTACAAGAACTATGCAATCAAGCCCCCTTACACAATAGATAGTCCTTTTGAAGTTTGCATAACTTTTTTTATACAATATAAAATTAATATAATATTTGACTTTATTCGTTGGCCATTGCATATAGCCAAATGATGCATCTAGTGATCGTGAGAATTTAGCAATACATCCTCTCAGCTCGACATTTTCAAGTCATATTATTCCAACTCATTATTAGGCAATATCTTTAAACTTGCAATAATTAATTTATATTATCTATTACTTCATATTTGAATCCTCGCCTACTATTACATATTCTATTTTAATTTCATTTGCTTATCATGCATCACCAACTATGTGTATGGCTTTAGTTTGAAACCTTTTGGACTTTTGTATAATTGAAACTATTTGAACTAGATAAGTTGATGATATATTTGAAACAATTTGGTACACATGTTGTAATAAAAACCAATAATAATACTTTTATGGAGAAATATAGAGAAATGACAAAGTTACATCATTCTTCTTCCCTTAAAGTAAATGGATCTTACTTTGCATGATTTATCTTGAAAAACTAATTATCCAAGCTATTATTTATTTATTTTTTATATTATTATATATGAATTTCAATTTGCAAGAAGGAAACAAAATTGTGATAAAGAGTTCCAAAGTGCCTTATCTTGATGTGGCACTTGGAACTATTGTAAGTAAGGAAGCAAATAAAGTTGTGGGAAAGAATGCATTTGGGGCTCAACTTTGGAAGATATATGTTGATATGGTAAAAGTGAATAATAAGCCTTTAATAAAATCTAATAGATGTTATAAAAGAGATGCCATTAGAGCATACATTTCATGGCCTTCGACTTTTGCAATAAACTTATTAACATAATATATGTTATAAATTATTTTATTTTTTATATGCAAATTTATATAATCATGATCTAAATAGTTGATTTATTTTTGTTTGCTGGTCACACCTACTTAGGCATCAAATGAATTGCTTTGGATATTGATTTTCCTTTTTCATGTTTATATACATGGTTAATGAATTATAACAAGTATTTTTAGTTTGTCAAATTTGGAGAGCATCTATGCTTTTGCTTTAAGAATGCAATTTACATTGTCAATTTAGATTCTATTGTTGTTTCCAAAAAATATCATTAATAGTATTGCCTCCAAAACCTGATTTGCTGGATGGAAGGTCATTGGTGGACTCATGCCTAAAGAGGGAGATCTAGTCTACACCTATTTCCTGATCACAAGGAGAGAGAAAGAGCTCAAAGGTCATTGGGGCTTATCTGACCAGAGGCCTCCAATGGTTAAGTCAAATAAGGATCTATAGAATGGTAAGAAGAGAAAGAAAAAACCAAAAAAGTAGAGAGAGTAAAAAGTATTTATGTATTTTTGGTAATGCGTACCTAGTACCTGGAGCCTCCTTTTATGGATGAAGAATCTTGTAGCACTAGGATTGGACTTTAGAATTTAAAAGTATGTATGTATTTTTTGTAATGCATAACTAGTACCCGGAGCCTCCTTTTATGGATGAAGAATCTTGTCGCAGTAGGGTTGGACTCTAGAATTTAAAGCCAAGAGAGAGCTATCTAAGATTAATTTCTTTATTCGGATCAACCTATGAATTTTGAGTCTGGCAAAATTAGTATCTTGTTATGCCACATATCAACCCATGATTGGTAGGTTTGATTTTGGCAACATGACATGCCCCCAAATTTTGAGTTTGAGTCTTTTTCTTTGGCTCAAGCTAAGAAAGTATATAGGTTAGCCAAATTATGCTAGGCTTGGTTTGTGGCTCACCTAATTAGATAAAATTCAGGATAGATTTTTGATATTTTGGTGGGTTGTCAAAGTAGGTTCCATCAAAATTTGAAGAGAGTCAATCCATGTGTCCACCTAGCTAACCAATGATGGGCTATCACATGTCACCTCATTTGGTTGAGAAGTTGATCAAGCATAGTTTCTCTAAAAGATCCGAGCCATTGGAGTTTTTGTTTAAGGGAGGCAGCAATAAAATCATTAGCATTATTTGCAAAAATATCATCTCCCATTTTGGTTGGCTTTAGGCTTTGGTAACTCACCATTTCTTACTTGATTTGGTCTCCCTTTCAAGCTTGACCCTTTTCCTTTAGGTGCTTTATAGATCCCCTCTTCTTATTCTCTTACTTTTAAAAGTTCCTAGTCCTACTTTGACTTCCCCTTCTAGTTATGGTTTTTCCTCTCCTAGATTATTTTTAATTGATGAAGATGCCCAATCCATCCTCTCAATAGGTCTAGGTGCCAAATAGTGCACCTAAGGTCATGGGGACCTTGAAGTATTTAAGAGAACTTATTTTATTCTTTTTGATTATTTCCTTTGGTTGCCTTAGCTCTATGAGAGGGTTGATATGTTTTTAGCAGATCAGCTTTGCTTGTATAAGGAGTGGCTCTGAGTAGGGCTCAAGTTCCCTGTTCACTCATTCAATTATAAACTTTTAAATTAGTATAAATTAGTTCCTACTTAGTTGTCCCCAACTCATGGGCTATCATAAAGTTTCTTGTATGCACCATTATGTATGGTGTACGAGCGAGCTACAATTGAGCTCTTTTGAGCTCTATTTATGTTGAAAGAGAAACCTTTCGAGCATGGGTGGTGGTTTTTCTTGGCTCAAAAAGGGTTGCAATTGATCAAGAGGCACCCTTCAACTGAATGCAACTAGAAGGGTCACTTCTTCTTCATGTTAATTGAGCAACTATGGCAATTCAGCATGATCTAGGGAAGAATATGGAGCTATCTAAATTAGTATTCCAACTTAAGCAATGATGATCAGAAGGCAGTAGAGGAGTTCTGCCTTGCTGAAGTTCCTTCCATCCATGAACTTTTGGCTAAGCAGACTTTAGTCAATGTTGGCTTGAGCCAAGCATGGCTTGAGTATGGTGGATTGCTACAAATGGAACTAGACTAGACCCAATTATAGTTCATGTGCAGCAAAAGATAGGCCATTTGATTTACTACAACACAAGCCCATTTAAATTGATCATAAACTAATTATGATTGGATTTATAATACTAGTGATTGGATTTGAATAGATTTAGACTTTTAGCCTAGCAAGGATGCCATGACTTAAATAGGAGAAGTATGTAAGAACCCATATAGATGTATGTTTAATTCTACTTCGACTATGCATAGGGTAAATCTTGAATGCTTATAGAGTATAAAAAATCTAAATAACACCTTCCAACTAATCTCTTTTGGGCAAGGTCCTAGATTGTTGCATATACGATCATATAACCATTTATGATTAATCATTGGATGCTGATCTAATTATTTAATCAGTCTATGTGATCCAATTATTGAATTGAAATCTAATTGCTATTGTTGCCAGATCAGAAGATGGGCTAACTTAGGCTTGACTCGATGAGGGCTAGAGCTGAGGTGGTTGTTGATGTGGAGCTGAGTCTCATAGGATCTTATCACTGGGAGTTGGGTCCTGCAAGACAAAGAAGACCAGTAATTCCACACCCAATGGGGGGTTTCCTGGTGATGGACCCTCTGATGTCTAAGTCAACCTCCCATAAAGGTAAATAGAGGAGGCTTGGAGTCTCTTTGGATTTAAAGTAGAGCAAAAGGAAGCTAGAGAAGTCATAGAGGAGAGAGAGATGGAACAAGATCTATGGAAGAAGGGGCTCTTAGTGCATATGAGACCACTTCTAAAGAGAAGGCATACAAGTGAGTGGTGTTGTGGAGGCCAGGATACTTTGTAGGAAGTGAAAAGTATGTAGGTGGGCCTGCAAATATCTTGATGAATATTCAGGACAATGATCAGAGTTTGGAGTATTCGTGAGTTATGAAGAACTCGATGGTTATCAGGGAGCTCAAGGTGTGCTTCGAGAGCGAGGCGAGGGTTCCTTGGTTAGAAAGGGAGGTGAAATCTCTTGGTTTCATCTTTGCTCTTCTCTCCTTGTTATTCTCCTTTCTTACCTGGAGGATCCCAGGAAAGAGTTTATAGGCATATACCTTATGCCTAATAGCGGTATGATGTGCATTACAAGGAAGCAGCATTAGGCACATCCTGATTGTCACAAGCATGCCTATAGTAGGGGCCACACTATGGTTGGTGGAGTAGGGAGTAGAGACTATCACGTCATTGTGATGGGGCATCCCTCAAGTGGCTTGCATTAATGGTAGCTACTACTACATCACGCCCAATTAAGGTAGACAGGGACGGACTCGGTAGCAATCAACATCCAAGCCAAGGGTTAGTGAGCATATAGCTTGATGTCCAGGTGGTAAGGCATCAAGAGGTGGCCCGGTCATCTAGGTTGGTTGACACATGTTTGGCATGGATTGAAGCTTTGGTGCCGTGCTAGACCAATCAAATCCAGACATATTAGATACCCGCACTTCTAAGTCCAAGTGGCTACACTTGAGACCTTGAGCAAAGAAAGTAGAGACCCAACTGGTCGGCATGGTGCAAAAGCCTATTATGCCGAGGCGAGGCTGCCAAGGCTAGTACGGGGCAAGCTTGCTCATAATGAGGTAGATCCTATAGGCACAAGGCGAGATAGGCCTAGCAGGTGCAGGGTGAGGCAGCTCACATTGGGGTAGGCAAGGCTACATCCTTCAAGATGCTAAGATTGGCACGTGGTCAAAGAGAATAGGTGTGGCTTGTAGGACGATGATGTAATTCAAAGTGGTGACATGTTTAAAAATGCTGTGGTGATTTAAATCCCTAGGACATTATGACAAGTTTCCTGAAATATTGACTTTAATGATAAGTCAACATGGGACACCCCGAATGGCGAGGCAGAAATTAGCACCCCTTCATCGCGAAAAGGATGGGTCCTTTTAATGACTATAAGAAGGGGAGTCAATTGAGCCTCCACTACTTTTGTAGCAGCTAGATGATTAAGAGATGGCAGAACTATAGAGAGGAAGGTTTCCAGGTGATCGAAGAGAAGCATCAGTGGTAACCAGTAATGGGTCTTCTCCATCCCTCTTTTTTCTTCTTGTTTCTCCCTGTGTGTCTGCTATGCAGCAATCATGGTTATGGAGGAGCCAAATCTGATGCCAAAGACTATGGCCTCCTCCTTCATGGAAGAGGATATCTACTAATTTGGAGAGAAACTGGCTTCATGATGGACATCCAACTAGAGGTTTCAGAGGAGAACGAATGCATTATTGAGGAAACAATTGTTGACTTTGTTATTGATTTTGATGATAAGCAAAACACTTAAGTATAAGTTGAGTATTAATATGTTCCTTGAAGTGTGTTTAATAGAAAAAGGTACTCATCAAAATAACTAAATTGGATTGCTTGTCAAATGATGAAGAAGCCATTTGTTTGGATGAAAGATCAATTATAAATGGACTTGAGTACTTGAGAAATACTTGAAAGGACTTAAAGAGTTCAGCTCAAAAAGGTTTCAATAGAAGTTTAGTGATTTTTGAAGAAATCTCAACAAGTGTTGACTCAAAGTGTCGACTCATGGCAGTGCAAGTGTCGACTCAAGCCGGCTTGCAGAAAGAGTTTCAGATGGCATGGCTGAAGTATCGACTCACACTACTTAAGTGTCAACTCAAGGTGTCGACTCAAGAATCGACTCAAGGCTTGAAAAAAATTTCTTACAAAACATGCTGAAGTTGAAGACTTGCCTAAAGTGTCAACTCATGGATGTTAAGTGTCAACTCAAGTGTCAACTCACCTGAAGAAGTGTCGACTCACTTGAGAGTTTTAGAGAGCTTTAAAGAAAAGTTTTGAACTAGGTGTCGACTCATGGGATGTAAGTGTTGACCCTAAGTATCGATTCACAGCTTGAAGTGTCGATACTAGGAATTCTGGAAACATTAGCGGCTAGTTTTTCAAATGTAGAACTTGGACCACTTGGCTCCCAACAGCTAGTTTTTCGTGTCTAACGATCATAAACCAACCTTGAGGCCTTGGGATGGTATTTAAGTGGTTCAAATTAAATTGGAACACAAGAGGGTAAGAAGAGAATAAGAAAAAGAAAAAGAAGCAAGTGCATTCACTCCCATTCATTGAGAGCAACTATCTTCAAGCAAAAAGAAGTCTCCAAGTATTCAAAGCTATCAAGAAGCGTTCAAGTCCAACACTTTTGAGCATTGATTGAGGCTTCATCAAGTTTAAGACAAGCAACTTCTCCAAGCTTCAAAGAGATATCAGCTTTTCATTAGAAAGCGTTTCTTGTTTACTTTATTGTATCTCATATCTTTGTTGTAAAGGTTTTTGGTGAGCCTAAGAACAAAATCAAGGAGGTTTTTGGTTAGCCTAGTTGAAAACCAAGGAGGTTTTTGGTTAGCCTAGTTGAAAACCAAGGAGGTTATTGGTTAGCCTATTTGAAAACCAATAAAATTTTTGGTTAGCCTAGTTGAAAATCAATGAGGTTTTTGGTTAGCCTAGTTAAAAACCAAGAAGGTTATTGGTTAGCTTATTTGAAAACCAAGGAGATTTTTGGTAAGCCTAGTTGAAAAGCAAGGAGATTATTGGTTAGCCTTTGAAAACCAAGAGGTTTCTTTTGATGAGCCTTGTAAAAATCAAAAGGGGTTTTGATTAGTGAGCCCGAAAAATTAATTGGCTGTAATCGTGGGAGATTATAATGAATTCTCAAGTGGATCTTGGGGAGTGGATGTAGGTGCATTGGAAAGCACCGAACCACTATACTTGCCTTGTGTTTGTGATTACCTCTAGCTTTCTTTACTTGCTCTTATATTTGTTGTATTTATATTTTCACTGCATACTCTTCAAGAGCATACTTTTTTACCTCACACTAGCACTTGAATTAATATTTGTATTGGCACATATTCTTGCAAGTAATTTTTAGAAACCTAATTCACCCTCCCTCTTGGGTTGCTTACTGGGCAACAACAATAATGAGGGTCATGCTTCATGAGGAGTCCTTGAATGTAGGGCTCAAGATCTCCATACTCTCGGTAATGGTGGAGCTGCTGCGGTGGTATTGACTGTGCCCGGCATAGCTAGTCCCCAATGCTTGGAGGGCCATCATCGAGTTCTTCAGTTTGATAGTCCAACAGGGTATGGAGCCCAGGGCATGTGTGTTCCATGCATTCTTTCAAGTGAAGGCCCGCCCTAAGAGCTAAGGATGGTGGTATATATCTCCCTACAAGGGGTTTAGTTTCCCGCCCAGCTCGGGGAAGATCTACGACTGGAAATCATAGTTCTTCTTCGTAGCTTCCCATATGGCATGGCTATTTCTAGGGAGATGGGGCAAGGTTGAAGCCATGCAGCTACTGGAATACCTTATGCTACAAGACCAATAAAGGATCATGGTGGATAAGCTGACAACGGTCTAGGTTCCACCACCTGATATTCTCCTTTTGGAGAGTTTGCTGGAGGCCCTTTATGCAATGAAAATTTGCCTACCTAGGGTAAGTCATCCTCCAATATTTCTATGAACAAGCTTCAGCTTCCTTTGAATAGGTGGACTAACTCCATCTCCCGGTATAGCTTGGTGATCCAAGATGGGCCATAGGTGGTGGCTATCAGGAGGTCACCTTCACCACCTCCACCAACTTGAAGGGGAATGGGGTACGTTCCCTATCTCCTACAGGGGATGTGAGGAAGGTGAAGAGGAATAAAGGGCCATCCCTCCCTCTGGACCTCATTCCGAGCTCTTGTGAGGCACCCATTATAGAGGCGGGAGTAGAGGACCAGGGTCTCTAGATGTAGCAAGAACCACCCTAGCTGATGCAGGCGAGGCTCTAAAAAAGGGAGAGGAAGGGCCAATGTCCATTGCGGAGATCCAAGCTAGGATTGTAAAGGCTCCGATGCCGATAAAGGAGGCCTCAACGAGGGTGAATAGAATGGTTGCACGGGCTAAGGTGGCTATCACCAAGGTAAGGCAGGCAATGGTTCCCACTATGAACAAAGGCAAGGCCTCCCATAACTCAAGGGAGTGCCTTCATCCCTATCAAGGTTCATTTTGTTAGGAAAAGTATCCTAAAGCTAATCGTTTGGATTGTAGATGGTTGAGCTATCTTATAAAAATATATAAATTATTAATAAAATAAATATTATTTTTGGCAGTTCAGCATTTTTTGCCATCTTCTTGTGAACTCTAATGTGTTGAGGTCTTTAGAACTACATTGATTCAATAAAGAAGGATTTATCAAATGGTTCTTAAATCGGTTCATGATCAAATGATACGTTGTTATCTAGGAAGACAATTTTTATGAGAATAGATTATTGTATGCCATATATGTTAGTTATCCTCTTAAATTAAGGAGTGTAGAGACACTAATATGGTATATAGATGAGTGTAGGAATACATCTCACTGAACAGCAACCAACTATATAAAGTACTTTATTGTCAAGAGTATCTCACAGAAAGGGTATGGATATAAATATTCCTCTGACTTGAGACTATCACGGTGAGTTGCAAGCAACTTACTATACTTTGATACTAGAATAAATGTATTTCTAATCCAGTGATAAAAACTTTTTGAGTACAATCAAGTACTTGTTAAGTCGGTGTTGAGTTAAGAAGGGATTGACCATTCTAAGTTACTAGAGTAAATTTTTGGTAGTGTTTCATTTTAGAAAATCCTTGGCCTCTGTAATCTTGGTGAGGAGTCACAAGATTTAGCAAATTGAGATACATTTGGGTGCACTTGTTCGAAGTTAGCAATAGACTCTAAATTTATCCTAAGCATTAGGTCAAAAGGATGAATTATATATAACCATAGCCTGGGTTCTTGAATGTTGCTTTGCCATCATTTGACCTATTTGAACGTCGAGTAGCATTACTAGATGGTTGCATCAATTAGTTTAGGAAATCATTCTTAAGCTACCGGTTTAGCATTTAAACCTATGAGGTTATATACGATAGAAGTTTTTAATTGATCATGATGGCTGATTAACGATTGAAAAACATCTAATGGCAAAATTATAAATATGATCAGCAATTTACCCTATACAAAAATTATAAATAAATAAATATATTATTATTAATTAATATTTGAAGGATTAATTAGCAATTGTATTGCTAATTGGATCAATTTATCGATGAAAAAGATTTGGTCAAATCTTATTGAATTTGGTTCAATTAGATTTCACTCGATTAGGTTATTCAATAACCTAATCTCTAAAAAATTTTAATCTAGATTTAATTTGAATTTAGATTTGATTATTTTTTTAATTAATTAATTTTAATTGGAGCATAATTAGATTTAGTTCAATCTATGTGAATTCGTCAAACTAAATTAAATTGAGATTAGATCAAGGTTGACCAAGTCAAACCTAAGAACCTAGTTTCCTCCTTATGCCACTTTGTTCTCCATGAAAAAATGAATTTTTATATGAAGAATCTCTACACTAAAATATGATTATTACCCTCCCTATTATCCATTTTGATTCAGATTAATCCAAGAAAAATTTTAAAAGGAGTTTTAATATAGTTTTGTATCTGGTTTGACCGAGTCAAAATTGATTCTTGCACCCTTAGCTTATTCCAAAAAAATTCTAAAGTTTTCTCCGCAAAAAATGAGTTTTGATGCCTTCTCTCAATTTCTTTTGGGTTAGGATAGGTTTTTATAAATTTTAGAATTTATTTGAATTAATTTTAATTTAAATTAAATGGGTTTTGAATGAGTCAAACTCCTAATCCAAATAGAACTTCTAAACCTATCCTATTCTCATCCTAATCTCCATGCTACTATTTTTATTGGTTTTCATGAGAATAAGAGAAGGATTTTTATGGGTTTTAAGATCATAAATACCATAAAAAATTTGGAGTGGGGCGTGAAAACTAGTTGAGCATGGGAGTTCCTTCTTAGTGCCAGGGAGAAGAGAGAAAGAAAAGAAGGAAAATAAAATTAAAAAAATTAGTTTTGATTTTATTTTTCTTCTATGACCTGATATCCTCATCTTTCGTCTTCTTATCTTCTTGAAGGACTCAAAAAAATCAAAAAAACATTTTAGATCAGCCATCCACAGCCTTCACATAAAGCTAGCACTCTAGGAAAGGTAATTTCTTGGGACTTCATGTGAACTTTTCGTAGAGGCCGGATATCCTGTGCAGCTATGAGATGACATCCAGACTTTCTACCATGCTCCATCACCAGTGGTGTTCATCGACCCGTGATGAGGTATGGGATTTGATCCTATTTATATTTGTAGATTGATCCATAGTGTGAATCGGTTAAATCAATGCATGTTAATTTTAATTTCAACATCTATACTCTATTCATATTATGTCTTAATCTTATAGGGTAAGTTTTTAGAATTGTTATAATATATGATTTAGTAATTAAAATTACTTTTAATCTAATATGATTTTGAAAGTTTTAAAAAAATAATCCATGCATGAAACCCTATCCTAGTTTTTCGATAGTGGTATCAAAGACTGGGTTCTTGACATGATTTGATTAGATGTAGATCTAAATCTTAATATGAGTAACTACTTTAGACTGGGTTGATCACTGTAGTTGTTCGGTCATAGAAGAAAAGTAGGATTTAAAGGCCTTCTACTCTCATTCAATGGGATCTCTTATGGCTGAGGGGTGCCATTTATGATTATATCCCATGAATAAAGTGAAAGGATAATTATATTAAAATTATTTTGATAATTTAGATCTAATTTTTATTAGTTTGATCTTGATTATGTTGCTATTATTAATATAAAATTTAGTTATTTATATCAGGTGTTATATTTAGAGCATAAATTATAAACTTAATTTCAATAATGCACTGAGTAGTGTAGTCTAAATCTAAAATTATTTTATCAGTATATGATGCATATAAAAATATTTAGATCTGATTTTAAAAAAATAAATCTTGATGAATTGCTAGAAATAAGAGTTGATTAGATCTAGAATTATGAATTAAAGATTAAAAGTCAATTCATAAAACTTGAATTTTGGTCAGCTCGAATCAGGTTAAATTACTGGGTTAGACTTAGGGTTAGAATTTGATTAATATGGATCTTAGAGAAATTGATTTAAACTAATCAAAAGTTGATTAGGATTAGGTCAAAACGTCTCTAGACTCTCGCTCTATTGAATATTAATGGCCCTTTGAAGAAATTGCTTGGTAAAACTTGAAACTCCAGCTAAAAGGTATCTAATTCTAAATTCTTTCTTTACTCGAGGATGAATAAAGTTCAAGTTAGAAGGATGATAAGCACATTCAACATGTTACTAAAAGCATCATTTTATAGATTAATTAATCTTTATTATATAAATATAATGATAGGTTGATAGTCTATATTATCAAATGGACCTGATTCTAGATTAGTGGTTAGACTTGAGTCCTTGGGCTAGTCTAATCAAAAGCGTTGAACCAATTGGTGTTTAAGATAAGTTCACATTTGATCGTGGTTATTAATTGGGGCTACCTCTTGCCTGGCCAACTTTGTTGGTGTCTAAGGAAAGAGGTTAATGATGGAACCCTTCCATCGATCTCACTTACATGGCCTATTTAGTAAATCGGATTTTGATTAGACAGCTAATCGATTTGAGCAAACCAATGCCAATAAGGAAGATTAGTTTAACTGATCTTGGTACCCTTGGACTAATGTGATTCGACCCTCATCGCTTGATGAAGTCAGTGGAAGGATTGTTGTTTAGTCCATGTCTTCTTCTTTTTTCTCTAATTAAACCCTCTAAAATTATTAGATTCCTTAAGTGATAAAATTATGAATATAATTGAGTCATAGCTTCTCATTAAGAGAGTAGTAATGAGTCCAATAGTTAAGATGATTATTTAAGATCTAAAGACTTGGTACTCATTTAACTATTGAAATTATTATTCATATTATGATGACATAGTCACTTCTTTCTAAACGATGGTTAGGTGGGCTAGCCAAAGTCGAGCTTTTTCATCGTCGGCTAGAAGCACTCAGTCCTATCATGTTAATGATTAGACCTAACTAGGAATTTCAGTGGAGTCCAAAGACTTACTGATTAGTTCTTGGGATAAAATTATTACCATTTTTTTCAAAAAAATAATTGGTTAAGAACCTACCTTTAGATGAATATGGGTGAGCTGACCAAAGTTTGGACTCATGTACAATCTATTGGATTCTAGTACCTGCTAAGGAATTGATGAAATTCCTTGATTGGAGTACCAATTTGTTCAAAAAAGTAAGAGAACCTTCAGACTAAAATCTAAGTCTTTAGGATTAAATGATTCATATACTAATTAGGTCTTGTTCTCCTTTTAGATTAATATGGCAACCACTTTATCACTCCATTCTTTGCTAGACAATGAAAAATTAATGGAACCTAATTTTGATAGCTAGTATTGAAAGTTGAAAATAGTCCTGGAGCAGGAATGGATTATATGTGCTAACATATCCGACACCTAAGGAGTCTACTCAGAATGCTCGTGGTGCGATCTAAGATACTAGAAGTGGCTAAGTGACTGAACCATGGTCCGTTGTATTATGCAGGCATCCATGAATGATGAATTGAATCATAAATTTCAAGATGCTCAGCTGGAAGACATACTTCAAGTGTTGAAAGAGTCCTTCAACACTCTTGATGATGTTGAAAGGTACAAAACATCTTGTATCATTTTCAACACCAAGATGAGGAAGAGGACATCGATCACTAATCATGTATTGTATATGATCAAATTGATTGAGTGCTTGAGCAAACTTGGTTTTCCTTTGCAAAATAGTTGGAGAATGATGCGATCATTAATTTTTTGTCGAAGTCCTACATAGATTTCCTTGATCATTATAGAATGACTAGGTCTATAGTAAATGACCATGGTCTATTGGGGTTATTGTAGACCTTGAGAAGGATCATCAACTCCATAAGGGGTTGGTGAATATAGTGGGAGGTTTGATAGGGTGTCATTCTTTCAAGAAAGGGAAGAAAAAAAAAAAAAAAAGGTGCAAAGTACTTCAATGACTAAGCCAGGTCATACTAAGAAGTTGAAAGTCGACCAAACTTAAGCTAAATACTTCTACTATAAGAAGTAGGGATACTGGAAGAAGAATTGTCCTCTTTACATTGCTTCACTAGACCCGAACAAGCTAAGAAAGAAGAAGAACCAGTAAGGCATTACTGGACAAGGTACTTATATAATAATATTTTATAATTTTTTTTATTTCTAATACTACTGCCTGGATATTAAATACTGGAAGTCCTATTAATATTTGCAATTTATTGTAGGAACATCAAGTCAGTAGAATATTCAAAGGTGGAAAGAAATTCTTGAATGTTAGAGATGGAAAATCTATTTCAGTTCTAGATTTAGGAATAATCAAGCTTAATTTTAATTCTAGATCATTGTTTTGGGTGATTGTCACTATTATCCTAGTTTTTTGATGAATGTGATCTCTACAAGCCTTTTGATTAAAAATGGTTATCATTTATCAATAAAAGATGGTTATTGTAATATTATTTTAAATGATGTTACTATAATACATGGATAATTAAATAATGATATTTATGTTTTATCACAGTCTATGAATGTAATGTACATGTCTAATAAATATCCTAGGATAGAAAATATATCAGATATCTACCTTTGGCATTGTAGGTTAGGTCATATCAACAAGAATATGATAAACAGGTTATCTAAATAGGGAATCCTCGAGGTTGATGAGGACATCGTCCAGTATAGATTTTGATGCATGCCCAGCATTTTTGGAGCAGACAGATGTATTTATTTTTATATCTAGATACATGGGGATTGGATTTATTTTTTATTATATTCAGCTCATGCATGGATCTCAAAGTATAGAACTAGATTAGTTTGGATTATTTTAAAATTTCTTTTAGATTTGTCTAATTTTTCAAATTAGCCTGAAGTGTTAGAGTTTTGGTCAAGTTGGACTCTAAATTGTTGGAGACTAGTTTATTTAAAAAGGTCTTGTAATTAGAAAAAATTGATCGAGAAATTAAGAAAAATATTTTGGATTTTTTTGACTCCCTTCTCTCCCGTGTTCTCTTTCTCTCCTTCTGTCTTCTTCTTCTTCTCCCTTCCCTTCTTCTTCCTCTACTATTTCTTCTTCCCTTGCTTCTTCCCCTTCCTCTCCTTCCTCTTCAAACTCTTGGATCCAGCTGATTCACCACCGCCTAGCTGATCCCAATCCTTTCGCCACCACCACCGCATCTCCCCATCCCCGATCCATCACCGGCATCCTCTACCCCTAGCCAACCTTTATTCCCAATCCACCATATCATCCGATGCCCATGAAGCCTCCCGCCTCCTCCTTTGTCTGTCACCATCAATGGAACCATAGACTCCCTCTACTGCCTTCCCTATGATCCTATCACTCATGGCCTTCCCCAGCTACTCCGACATCAGTGCCCCATCAACCATGACACCTCCCACCCATGAGCATCTCCTCACTCTCCGTCGCCATCATCGCATTGCTCATGGATAGGGAAAGGTGCGGATAGGGTGAACCACACCCCCTACTTCCCACTATTCGTGCCTTGTGTATCACCTGTGCTGTGCGATCTGTTCATGTTGCCTAGCATACCTTCCATCCCTTGTGCCATCCAAGCCAATCAATCCATCCGTGCGACCTCCTCCATTATCCTTCGTGTCCTTGCTGCTACCCATTCCACCGATATCATCTGGTCATCTCCTTCGAGCCCCAATCGAGCACAATCTCATTTGTCATACCCGTGCCACCTCCTATGCCATGCCATGCCATACTCGTGTCGTCATGCCAGCCAACCCCTATGCTGAGATGCTTGGTGCCCCACTATCCTCGTGCCACTAATCCCTCGAACCAAGCTCCATGCTGCTAAACGACTCCACCGATGAGCCAATTTTTCTTTGACCATGGTGATTTCACTACCTCTCTATCAAGTCCTGTGAGCTCTATTTCTCGAGCCCCTTGCCCCTGCACGAATGTGAAAGCTCCCTAGCTTGATTGTGAAAGCATAGTCCCAGCCCCCTATCGACTTTGGTTATTTTTGGAAAAATTAGGGGCTATTTGTTTGTCTATTAGAATCTGCATGCTTTTCAAAGCAAATCTAGAAATCCATGATGATTTTTAATTTTGGGTTTATCAGACTGAATTGAATTTTGTTCCTTTGTCTTGCCTGATTACCTTATGATTTTGGTTGAACCAGGTTTGAAGACTTTCCATCTGATTCATCCACGAGCTCATAGCCATCCACCTTGACCACCTCTGGTTGATCTCCCTTGTCCAAGTAGCCATGACATCCCATGCTTGGTGAGACCTTTACATGATTAGAGTAGGTTTTAAAATCTTTTCTAGTAATTTTATTTTTTAGCATCCATCTTTATTTTAGATTTGAATTAATTGAATTGAATAAACCTAGCATAGCAGTCATTCCTTAATGAAATGATCCAACCTCTTGAAGTCTTTGACTGTGTGACAATTGGGTCACTTCCTAGATTGGACTTTAATTTTGACTAGATCTAAATTAGTTTAATTCTTGATTGTTTTTTATATAAGCTATTATATATTCTAATTACTCATTTAATTTTTTTTGCTGATCTCAATAGTGGGTCTTTAGATCTAGGATAGCTAGTCTATCCTGCATTAGCTCTTTTTTGGTATCAAAGCATGGTTTAGTCTAGGTAAGGATAAGAATATTTGCATTGCATTAATTAGAAAAAAAATTATTATTCATATTCGGCATTGTTTAGTAGTCTACATACTTTGCGCATCCTTTAGTGTTTTAGAAAGTCCCATCCTTAGAAAACTCAAAAAATTATAAAACTTACTTTGTTGGAAAATAGACTCAAAAGTAAATATTTTTACATTTGCATATTTGTGACATTGCTCTTAAATTCATGCCAATTTAGAATTAGATTCTATGTTTCTATTCTTAAAATTCTGTAATCTATAGTTTTGGACAATTTCAGTTCAAACCCTAAGTCCATTTTCTAGGAGTGTCAAAAAATTATAAAACTAGTGGCTTTAGAAACTAGACTTAATTTAGAAAATTTTTATGTATAAAAATCTATGAACCTACTTTAGGATTCATGCTAATTTGGCCTAAAAATTTTGAATTATGCATGTAAAAATTTGCAACTTGTAGAATTATGTAATCCATGTTCTTTCATCAATTTTTATTAATAGGATTATCAAAAAATTATAAAACTTATAGACTTAAAAACTATAAGGAAAACATCTATGTTTGACAATGTTAACATCGAATCCTAAATTGATACTAGATTTCACTAGAAAACTGGCCACTACATCCTAAAAATCTTGTTAAAAATTTAGTCTACGCAGTCCCTAGAAATTAGTCAATTCATGATCCTAGGAATATCCAAAAAATCTAAATTTGGGGTTGTTCAAATCCTCACTCTTTGAAAAATCTGACCTTGCTTTGAAATATGTGAAAACACTTCCCTAGGATATCTATTTTTGAGCATCAATCTAGACTTAAACAAAGCTTTGGCATATTGCAAAATGGATCCCAACCTATTTGCTACAACCCTTCAAACCCTCATAGTCAAAATTGATAATTTGACTGGCATTTATCAAAAGAACCTAGTAAGGTTAGAAAACTTAGTAGAAAATCAAGCCAATAATAATTAGATTAGGAATACCCTTCTTAAACATATGACATAATCAACTAAGAAGGCCATTAAAGAAAAAGAAGTCATAGGAGAGACTTTCTAAAAAATCACTTCTAAAATTCAATGCTTTTTGTGTAATGGACTAGACCATACTGCTAGTCAGTATCCATTCATATCACTACTTATAGGAAAGTTTAAAAATAAAAATTTTAAAAATAATCTTGAAAAAGAAGTCTATATAGCGGATCCTGAATTAGCGAACATCTATGATAACTATGACACTATCTAGATTAATATTACACCTAATGAATAACTAAAACTAGAAGATAGATGTGTATTGAACCAACCTAAAGAGAGTGAAGATGGAGACAAGACTACGGTTTTTCATACCTTTGTTAGTCAAGATGATAAAATATGCAAGGAAAACATTGATAGTGGTAGCTGTATCGATGCCATCTTCCTTGATGTCATTTCACACCTAGATTTAGCATTTATGAACCACTCGAATCTATATAATGTAGCCTGGATTAGTACTCTATCTATCCCTCTTAAGCATAGATGTTTATTGAACCATGCCTATCCCAAAGAGTTCTATGTTGCGATCCAAGTTCTTAAATTCTGGAGGCATTATTTGCTTCGACAAGAATTTATCCTGTATTCAAACCACAAGACCTTTAGGATTCTTAATTTACAGAAGAATTTAAGTGTAAAACATGGAAAGTGGATTGAGTTCATTCAGGCTTACACCTTTGTCATAAGGTATGAAGTGAATGTAGATACCAAAGCTACTGATGCACTCTTTTATAGGGTGGACCTCTTATCGATAGTAGGTATAAAAGTTATTAACTTTGATAGTTAAAAAAAGAATATGATGAATGCCCAAACTTCAAAAAAAACATAAAAATAAATAATAAAATTGTATACCTCATCTTGCATGTTAGAGTATTAGAGTCAGCATCATCTTTTACAGAGCATATTAGGAGTCTGCATAAAGAGATCAGTAATAAAATTAATATAAGTAATTAAATAAATAATTAGGAGATTCTCATCAATAGTCAAGGATTTTGCTAAGAATGATTATGTCATGAGTAGGGTCAACCTAAGCAATTTCCATTGAAAACTGTTTAGAAGCTACATGCCCGAGGAATAGGCCCATTTAAGATTTTAAAGAAAGTTGGACCTAATACGTATGTTAATGAACTACCATCTAGCTATAAAATTAATTCAACTTTAAATATATTGAATCTAATTGAATATAAGAACCAGCATTGATATCCAATGATCTGTTTAAGCCTGTACCATCCTCTATGAGTGACCCTCTCCCTTAGTGCCCACAAGCTCGATTAAGAGAGTAGCATGATGGATCAATTGCATCCTGGACGAGTAGATCAAGTTCACTAGGGGTTGAGACTATCATGGCTATATTGTTCACTAGCGAGGCAAGCTGGAGTTAGAGAATTCCTGGATTATCTGAGACTTTTAGAGTAGTATGGAGCTTGAATCGATAGAGTCGAGTTCTCCCCATCCCAAGAAAATGATGAGGACATCATCCAATATGGATTTTGATGCATACCTAGCATTTTTAGAATAGACAGATATATTTATTTAACTTTTACTAGGTGTACAGGGATTGAATTTATTTTTCTATTATATCCAGCTCATGCATGGATCTCAGAGCATGGAACTAGATTAGTTTAAATTATTTTAAAATTTATTTTAGATTTGTCTATTTTTTTTAGATTAGTCTAAAGTCCTGGAGTTTTGGTCAAGTTCATCTCCAACTTGATGGGAACTAGAGTCTATTTAAAGAGGTCTTGTAATTAAAAAAAATTGATTGAGAAATTAAGAAAAATATTTTGGATTTTTCTCAACTACCTCCTCTCCAGTGTTCTCTTTCTCTCCTTCTCTCTTCTTCTTCTTCTTCTTCCTTCCCTTCTTCTTCCTTTGTTATTTCTTCTTCCCCTACTTCTTTTCCTTCCTCTCTTTCCTCTCCAAGCTCCTGGATCCAACTCTAAGTTTCATAGGTAACCACCCCAACCGAGACACCATCTCCCCTAATCAGCCCTCACAGTCATCATCCACCCTCGATCCCCTTTTTGCTCACCCCAGCCACCAAGTCCCCCAAGAACGTCAAGTCCTCAAACCTCCCTCTTTAGTCATCTTAGTTGATTCACCACCACCTAGCTGACCCCAATGCTTCTGCCACCACCACCGCACCTCCCCATCCTTGATCCATCACCAACAACCTCCACCCCTAGCCGACCTTTATTCCTAATCCATCACCATCATCCTCTGCCTTGAAGCCTTACACCTCCTCCTTCATCTACCACCACCGATGGAGCCATAGACTCCCTCTACCACCTTCCCCATGATCCCATTGCCCAAGGCCTTCCCCAACTCCTTCGACATCGGTGCCTCATCGATCGTGACACCTCCCACCAATGAGCATCTCCTTGCCCTCTATCGCTATTGTCGCATTGCTCACAGACAGCAAGGTGCGGACAGGGTGAACCACACCCCCAGCGTTCAACCATCCATGTCCTGCATATCACTCATGCCGTGTGATCCATCCATGTTGCCCAGCATGCCTTCCGTGTCCCTATGCCATCCAAGTTGATCGATCCATCCATGCCATCTCTCCACCATCCTTCGCATCCTTGCTGCTACCTATTCCACCGGCATCCTTCAATCATCTCCTCCAAGCCCTGGCCAAATGCTATCTCCTTTGTCATCCCTGAGCCACCTCCTATGCCATGCCATGCTCGTGTCACCATGCCAGCCAACCCCTATGCTAAGATGCTTGGCACCCCACAACCATCGTGCCTCTAATCCCCTGAACTAAGCTCTGTGCCATTGCATGACTCCACCAACGAGCCAGTTGTTGCCTGGATCATAGTGGCCTGTAGCTCTAACATGTCACAGATGATCGGGCTCCTTTAGGGTGCTTGATCCTTTATTCTGGTGTGCTCCTTGGTTGGCTATCCTACAAAATAGAGGAGACCCGGGCCGAAAATTTTGATAGGGACACTCCAATGGTCAAGTCAGAGGAATGATCTAGGGGAACAGAAGCTCTATGATAGAGAGCTTGGGGACTCTCTGTGTAGAGGATGAAAGATAGAACTAACATGTAAAGATAAGGTGGAGTTGGGATCAAAAAGCTTGGGAGGTTCTGCTGGCTGGTTCCTTGCCCGTTAGCTCTCTGTTTCTTACTGATTGTCCCTCCTTCCCTTTCGAGGATTTTTTCTTCTATTTTATAAGAGAACGATGGCCTAGACTAGGTCTGGGGCTTTCCTAAGATGTCCTTTTCCTGGTGCCCCTTTGGAGAGGGCTTTATGTTGCCCACCCTGCCCCCCCTTTCGGATCGGTCCTTTGGAGGAGACCCTCTTATTGGGGGGTGTTAGCCGACGTGGCACTGACCTTGTCCCCCTGGTGGTGCAGTTCCTCGTAGGAGGGGCGAGCATCATGCCACCAAGCCCCGAGCCACGGTGGGACATTTCTATTCTCGGAGGGACTGTCGGAGCGTCGTAGGGCCTATGGCCTTAATGGAACACTCCTCTTGGGGGAGATTCAGGTTTTGTGTCATGAGGGTTGAAACCCCCGATTGCACAATCATCGATATGGTGGCATGCTACAGGACCTGGGACCTGGAGGAGCACACCTTGCATAAAGCATGCGGGTGGCACGTTGTAGAGCTTGAATTTATGGCAGGACATGCACCTCCTCCTCCCAAAGGTTGCAGGTGGCTAGGAACCCCCTTTCTGGGGTTTGGATTTTTGTTAATCCTTCCCTCCTTTGCTGTTGGCTGGAATTCTGTCCTTTGTAATGCGACGAAGAGACTCACTTCAAGAGCCCTACCCTCAGCAGCATGAGCATGACCCCGACCGGGGGCTGACCTTAGATGGAGGGCTCGCCCTATGAGCATGACCCTAGTTGGGAGCTAACCTCGGTAGGAGGGCTCACCTTGGTAGCATGAGCATGACCCCGGCTGGAAAATAGCCTTAAATGGAGGGCTCGCCCTATGAGCATGACGCCGGCTAGGAGCTGACCTCAGTAGGAGGGTCCGCCTTGGCAGCATCAGCATGACCCCGATCGGGAGCTAGCCTTAAATGGAGGGCTTGCCCTATGAGCATGACCTTGGCTAGGAGCTAACCTCAGTAGGAGGGCTTACCTTGGTAGCATGAGCACGATCTCGACTGGGAGAGATGGCCTCAGATGGAGAGCTCATCCTATGAGCATGACCCTGGAAAGGAGCTAACCTCGGTAGGAGGGATCACCTTGGCAGCATGAGAATGACCTGGATCGGGAGCTGGCCTTAGATGGAAGGCTCACCCATGAGCATGAGCTTGACTAGGAGCAGACCTCGGCAGGAGGGCTCACCTTGGCAGCATGAGCACAATCCCGGTCGGGAGCTAGCCTTAGATGGAGGGCTCACCCTATGAGCTGATCCCAGCTGGGAGCCGACCTCAATAGGGGGCTTGCCTTGTGGTGCAGGGTGGTTGTCAAATGCCTGCAGCGACCAAAACCCCGATTCAGCGAGAACAGGTTATGGGAATTCTTGGATGCTAGGATTGAGCAAGATGGGGAAGATCCTTTGAAACCTGTAATGATCAAGCACTGGAAGGGCCGCCTGATTCCTCACGTTGTCAGCCCTCTACCGAATTTCAATCCGGGTCTTCACGAACGGAAGGGACGAACGATGGGTTTCTCACCGTGAGTCTCTGTTTCTTTTTTTTTTTGAAACAAGAACTTGGAACGGAAGGAAGAGATTCCTAACGGAATCGTCTTCTCCCAACCAGGCTTTCGGCCTGGTGTGCGCAAGGGGGAAAAAGGCGGCCGGCGGCCTTCCACGGAAACACCCAAACAACAACAAACAAACACCGTCCAATATATTATTCCAAAACAAAATGCTACTTCGTTGCTTCCCTTGGTTCGGGTTTTAAAAAAAAAAGCAATACAAGTTGTAATGTCCCCCACGTGACTAACAGGGAGGAAAAAACAATAACAAATGTAACTCTTGCGTGAAACACTTCAAACGGATTTTTTTTTTTTAAAAAAAAAAAATCAAGAGATCACGCCACTAATAAAATTATGATAATAATAATAATAAGACTAAAGACTCCGGTGTTTTCCCGGATCCGAAACTCCACGGGCGCTAATAGTGTATTGGGCCTTCGGGCCAATTCCCAATTAATTGTTTTCATCCCAAAAACCAGTCAGATTTGAAACTTGCTTCCCTTGAAGGCGTCTGGACCTGCGCACGTTTCCTGCTGGCGAGGCTTGTGGCCCCAAATCGTCATGGGCCGGAAGCTAAACCAAAATGTCTGGGTTGGGCTTCGCCGAACTATCACCGGGCTATCCTGATATATGAGTCAGTTGATCAGGTTCAATATTCATCTCGATGTCCGCATCACTCTCCCCTTCCTCTGAAAAGCTTGTCCTCAAGCTTGAATTATCACCTGCATAAGGGGTTAGATGTCGAATATTGAATACATCAGAAATAAGGACATCGTCTGGTAATTCAACTCGGTAGACATTGTCACTAAATTTCTCCAACACCTGAGAAGGACCAATTTTCTTTAGCTTGAGTTTGGTGTAGGCCCCCTGTGGATATCGTTCTCTTGGCAAGAAGACCCATACCAAATCACCAACCTCAAAAGTCTGCTGTCGACGCGTCTAATCAGCCTTAGCCTTATACTTGGCATAATTTTGCTCTAGTTTGGCTTTAACAGTTGTGTGCACCTCACGGAGATCAGCCACTTGATCTTCAATTTTCTTACTTCATTTGTTTGGCACATCAACAGGTAAAATATCAAGAGGTCCTCTTGGCAGAAATCCATACAATACCTGAAAGGGTGCAAAACCAGTAGAACGGTTCACCGAAGAATTGAACTCAAACTCAATCTTTAGCAAACATACATCCCAGTTTTTAAATTCTTGCACATTGGCTCTCAACAAGTTACCAAGACTTCGGTTGATAGTCTCGGTTTGCCCATCGGTCTGAGGATGTAGGGACTACTGAATTTTAATTTTGTACCCAACTTTTTCCACAATTCATGCCAGAAATGCCCCATAAACTTGCTATCTCGGTCCGAAACTATTGACGATGGTAACCCATAATGTCGGACAACTGCAGAAAAATAAAGATCAGCTACTTTCGACGCATCAAATATCGTTTTGCATGGCAAGAAATAAGCCATCTTGCTGAACCGATCTACGACCACCATAATTGAATCTAGACCTCTCACTGTCCATGGTAAACCTACAACAAAATCCATAGATACCTCTTGCCATGGCTCATCTAGAATCGGTAAAGGGGTATATAAACCTTGATTTGTATCTGATCCTTTGGATTCCTGACACAAATGGCATCTCTTCACATAGGTTTTGACATCTCGGTCAAGTCCAGGTCAATAAAACCGTTGACGAATTAACCATGCAGTTTTGTCTCTTCCAAAATGTCCTTGATTATGCAGCTCCTGAATAATCAATACACGCAGTGAAGTGTTAGGAATACAGAGACAATTACCATGGAACAAATATCCATCATGTAGGACGAAGTCAGATCGACCTCCAGCTTCCAATTCAGTCACAATGCTCTGGAAATATTCATTTTCACGGATATCATCCTTCATGCTTTCAAATCCAAGGGTATATACTTGCATAGCACCAATCAATAAACTCCGTCTACTTAAAGCATCTGCCACTTTGTTCAAAGTGCCTGACTTATGCTTGATGTTGAAAGTATACTCCTGTAGAGTACTTACCCATTTTGCATGTCTGGAGCTCAACTTATGCTGTCCCTGTAGAAATTTTAATGCTTGATGATCTGAGTACAGCACAAATTCTCGCTGGATCAAGTAATGTCGCCAATGTTGCAATGACCTCACAATGGCATATAGCTCCAAATCATAAACCGAATACAACAGTTTGGCACCTCCAAGCTTCTCACTGTAGAAAGCAACGGGTCTCCCATCTTGGCTGAGTACTGTGCCAATCCCAGTCTTCAAAGCATCACAATCCACTTCGAATACCTTGTCAAAATCTGGAAGAACCAATAGTGGTGCTTGTGTCAACTTGACTTTCATCTCATCAAATGCTGCCTGAGCAGTGTCATTCCATCCAAACTGATTTAATTTCAACAAGTCTGTTAAGGGTGCTGCAATCTCACTATACCTCTTCACAAACCTTCTGTAAAATCCCGCAAGACCCAAAAAGGATCTCAATTCAGTCAAAGTTGTAGGTGCTGGCCAGTCCACTATCGCTCGCACCTTACTTTCATCTGGAAGAATCCTATCACCAGTAACAACATATCCCAGAAAAATTAATTTGTCTACCATCCAAATACACTTCTCTGGGTTAGCAAAAAGCTGGTTTTCATGTAATACTGTTAGAACTTGTGAAACATGCTCAACATGCTCTTGTGCTGTCTTACTGTATATCAATATATCATCAAAGTATGCAACAACAAAAGAACTAAGGAATGGATGCAAAACCTGGTTCATTACTCGCATGAACGTACTAGGAGTATTAGATAGCCCGAATGGCATCACCAACCATTCATACAGGCCTTCCTTTGTCTTGAAGGCTGTCTTCCATTCATCACCTGGCTTCATTCTGATATGATGATACCCACTTTTGAAATCAATCTTAGTAAAGAACACGACACCACTCAACTGATCTAGCATATCATCCAGCCTCGGTATTGGAAATCTATATTTCACAGTAATTCTATTTATTGCCCGGTTGTCAACACACATACGCCATGAACCATCCTTTTTTGGCACCAAAAGTGCTGGTACCGCACACGGGCTAATGCTTTCCCATACAAAGCCTTTGTTTAAAAGATCTTGAACCTGCCTCTTTAACTCCTCATGCTGCTGTGGGGTCATTCGATAATGAACCTTATTCGGCAACACAGAATCCGGAATCAGATCAATCTCATGCTGAATATCTCAAAGTGGTGGCAAACCCGCAGGAAGCTCACTCCATACAACATCCCGAAATTCCTCCAAAACTGACACCAACTCCTGAGGAAGATCATGTAGCTCCTGCTCCCCATTCTGGCCAAACTCTTCTGGCTTACTAATCAGGGCAAAACAGAAATCTTCTCCCTCTAAACTCACCTCAAACTCCCTGCTTGGCAAACAAATTATTACCTTCTATTTAGCCATATCTTGTAGCGATTTCAAGATCACTTTTCTCCCATCTGGTCGCAGCATATAAGTATGAGTGTAACCATTATACACTGCTTTATTATCAAACTGCCATGGTCATCCCAAAATGATGTGTGTCGCATCCATCGGTACAACATCAGCTACTATTGATGTTTCAAGCTGAGGACCAAAAGACAAGGCCAACCTACATCGTCGACTGACCTGAATATCTGCATCCCGATTCACCCAGCCAAGCTTGTATGGTTGAGGATGGGGCTCAGTCATCAACCCCAATTTCTTTACAACTTCCTCAGCAATCACATTCTCCCAACTTCCAGAATCAATAATTACCTTGCAAGTTTTACCAGCTACAGTGCACTTTGTTGAGAAAATATCGTGCCGACGCCAATCTCCACTAGCTCTTGGTGCAAGACACATCCTTCTAATGATCAAACTCTCTCCCTAGATGTGGTCTGGGTCAATCACATACATCTCATCCTCGAACTCTTCATCCTCGGGAAACTCAACTTCCTGCTCCTCCTCCATAAGTAACTGGGTACGTGCCTTGGGGCACTCATTGGCATAATGTCCTAAGTCATGACACCGATGGCAGCGAATATTGGATCGATTGCTACCTACCCTCTGCTGGGGACCTGAAGCCCAACTTGGCACTGTAGGTCTCAGAGGAACTGCCGAAGTTTGTTGCCTCACCACAAGAGGTGCACTCCTACTACTAGAACTCTGCCCCGAAAACTGACCAGATAATTTTCCTCTACTCTGGAACCCTCTATTCCGCATCAGGCTCTGCTCCACTACTTGTGCCCGCATGTGCGCATCACCAACACTGTCAATCCGATGCAGAGCCAACGCATCCTGGATCGGGAATCGCGGTCCAAGCAAATACATGGCTACCAACCTCGGATCTGACTCCATCAATCGGTTTCGAGCCACCAGTCGGTAGAACTCTGTAGTATAATCTTCCACGCTTCGATTTCCTTGTGTTAAACCATGTAATTTAGAATAAAGGATCTGTTCATGATTCTGAGGAAGGAACTCCCAATTCATCTCCTGCTTCAAGGCTGCCCATGATGCAATTGGTGGCCTCCCATCCATATACCTCTGGTAGTGCTGTGCATGCCACCAAGCCGCTGCTCGATCTCGAAATCGGATTGTGATAAGCGGCACTTGCTTGTCCAAAGGCACTTCTTTCAGCTGGAAAACATCATCAACCTGCAGGGTCCAATCCACATACTCATCAGGATTCAAACCACCTCGGAACTCCGGTATTTCAATCCGAAACCCAGACTCCCAACGAGTCTGATTGTCATGAATAGGCGGCGGTCTGAAATCCCTGGGAAGTGCTACATCACGCTGCAGTTGCTGCCCTCTTTGCAATGGTGGAGGATCTTCAATATTCTGGAAAGGGTCGGCATCACCTTCTCGATGTTCATCAGGTACATTACGATCTTGATGAGGTATAGCACGATCTTGCACCTCCAACCGTGCCATCATTGCTTGCAAAACAGCCATCATCTGCTACTGGGTCTCCACAACGTCACGAAGAGAAGGCTCCTCGTTGTTCCGCTCCATGGTTGCCGGCAGAATTTTTTTTTTTTTTTTTAAATCAAGAACGGATCAAGGACAGATCAAGAACAGATCAAGGACAGATCAAGAATGGATTAAGGCTCTGATACCAAGATGGTGCAGGGTGGTTGTCAAACGCCTGCAGTGACCAAAACCCCGATTCAGCAAGAACGGGTTCTGGGAATTCTTGGATGCTAGGATTGACAAGATGGGGAAGATTCTTTGAAACCTGCAACGATCAAGCGCTGGAAGGGCTGCATGATTCCTCACGTTATCAGCCCTCTACCGGATTTCAATCCGGGTCTTCACGAACGGAAGGGACGAACGATGAGTTTCTCACCGTGAGTCCCTATTTCTTTTTTTTTTTTTAAACAAGAACTTGGAACGGAAGGAAGAGATTCCTAACGGAATCGTCTTCTCCCAACCAGGCTTTCGGCCTGGTGTGCGCAAGGGGGTAAAAGGTGGCCGGCGGCCTTCCACGGAAACACCCAAACAACAACAAACAAACACCGTCCAATATATTATTCCAAAACAAAATGCTACTTCGTAGCTTCCCTTGGTTCGGGTTTTAAAAAAAAAAAGCAATACAAGTTGTAATGTCCCCCACATGACTAACAGGGAGGAAAAAAAAATAATAAATGTAACTCTTGCGTGAAACACTTCAAACGGATTTTTTAAAAAAAAAAAAAAAAATCAAGAGATCACGCCACTAATAAAATTATAATAATAATAATAATAAGACTAAAGACTCCAGTATTTTCCCGGATCCGAAACTCCACGGGTGCTAATAGTGTATTAGGCCTTCGGCCCAATTCTCAATTAATTATTTTCATCCCAAAAATGGGTCAGATTTGAAACTTGCTTCCCTTGAAGGCGTCTGGACCTGCGCACGTTTCCTGCTGGCAAGGTTGGCGGCCCCAAATCATCATGGGCCGGAAGCTGAACCGAAACATCTGGGTTGGGCTTCGCCGAACTATCACCGGGCTGTCCTGATATATGAGTCAGTTGATCAGGTTCAATATTCATCTTGATGTCCGCATCACCTTGGCAGCATGAGCATGACCCCGACCGGGAGTTGGCCTCAGATGGAGGGCTCGCCCTATAAGCATGAGCCCGGCTGGGAGCTGACCTCAGCAAGAGGGCTCGCCTTGGTAGCATGAGCACGACCCTGGCCAGGAGCTAACCTCAAATGGAGGGCTCATCCTATGAGCACGACCCCAGCTGGGAGCTAACCTCGGCAAGAGGGCTCGCCTTGGCAGCATGAGCATGACCCTAACTGGGAGCTAGCCTCAGATAGAGGGCTCGCCTTATGATCATGACCTCGGCTGGGAGCTAACCTCGATAGGAGGCCTTGCCTTGGCAGCATGAGCATGATCCCGGTCGAGAGCTGGCCTTAGATGGATGGTGTGGACACCAAAAATTGAAAGAAACTTCACTCCAACAAGGTTAGCCTTATCCCAATTTGGATCGAAGATAATTAGGTTACCTTGTATTCTTTAGTTCAAAAATATTTTATTTTCAAGAGCCATTTCCTTTTCAAGAGTCCTGTAAATGTTTTATTTTCAAGAGCCATTTCCTTTTCAAGAGTCTTGTAATTAATCAAGAGTATTTATTGAGTCCTGTAATTACTTTTAAAAAATTTCATTTCCTGTAAGTCCATTTCAAGTTTTAAAGTTTAGGTCAGTCAAGTCAGTTCAGTTGAGTTAAGTCTATTTCAGCTAATCAAGTCTTAAAGCAATGAAAGCCAGCAACAAGACTCAAATTCTGGACCCCAGAATTTGACCACATGAAGAAGAGAAGACACATCAACCAAGCAAGAGAAAAGGACCATCAACTAGGACCACTTGGCACCACATGTCATTCCTTATCCAAGTAGAAGACAATCTCATCATGCCACGTCATCAGGCGCCACCTCATTAGCCACCTCATCACTCTTTGGCACCAACAAGGAAGATTCAAATTCAAGGAGGTTGGCCACACCCCTCCAAATCCTCCACCAAATCCTCCAACCCCCCCATCCCTCCAAACTCTCCACCAAATCCTCCAACCCCCCTTGTAATCCTCCTCAATTTGGGGAGTTTTTAAATTTCAAAAGCTAGCTTTGTGAGGCTATTAAAGGCCTTGGATGCCCATTGTAAAGGGGATTGATTTTGATGAGATGAATGAAAAATGAAGTTGAAGTTGAAGTTGTAGTCTTATATTATTTCTTTGAGTGATTGTTCCTAAGCCCCCTTCCCCCCCACTCGAATCTACTTTCTTCTCCAAGCCATCCAACGCCAAGTTCAAGAAGGATACATTGGAGCCGGCCAAACCATCTCAGACTTCCTTCCTTGCTCATAAATTATTCCATCCCTTCCATATGCCTGCTTTCTTCTTCCTTAACTTTTGATCTTCATTGCAGGGTCCTTCGAAGTCTTTGAGTTGTGAACAAGGTTCCCCTTGACAATGAACCAACAAGCTGAAGCCCAAGCCCAGCGTTCTGATCTCTGTTATCCGAGTTCTCCAGTCCAGAGCATCGGTAGTTTCAAGGTTTGAAATCATTAGAAGGTTGGAAAGCTCAACAAGGCAAGTCCTCAATCATTAGCCCCTATTGTCTAGATCTTCTTCCTTCTTAGTTTTAGGATTGTGTCTAATCATGTAATAGTCCCTTTTCATGTAATCCTTAAGACTTATTATGATGAGTACAATGCTAGTGTAATTAGGTTTCATTGCTCTACAAACATGAATCAAATCACTAATCATATGCTTGCCGCATCAATGGAGGGCTTGCCCTATGAGCATGACCCTGGCTAGGAGCTGACCTCGGTAGGAGGGCTCACCTTGGCAGCATGAGCATGACCCTGACCAGGAGCTTTCCTCGGCAGGAGGGCTCACCCTTTGAGCATGATCCCGGCTGGGAGCTGATCTTGGCAGGATGGCTTGCCTTGCTAGCATGAGCACGACCCTGGCCAAGAGCTAGCCTCAGACGGAGGCCTTGTCCTATGAGCATGACCCTAGTTAGGAGCTGATCTCGATAAGAGGGCTTGCCTTGGCTCTTTATTTTGCCACCATGTCCAGGTGACTAGTATCTTGCCAGTGGAAATGCCAGCAAGGGCTCCACGTCAACGAATGTGCCACATCAAATGCTCTCTACTCCCGAGCCTAAAGAATGAAGCGGTGCTCAGGACGAGAGAAGTAATGATCATGCTAACATGGAGGGGCACACTTCCTATGCCATCAATGCCTTGTGCATCGGCACTTGGGAGATCATGCCTCCGCACCAATGGGGCAATGCTTAGCCCTCTTCAAAAGTGGCCATAAATGCCATCACTAGGCCCGAAGGTACTGCCTCTGAATCGAAGCATCACTCCCAACGGGTCCTGACATGTGGCATGCTCTGGCTGGTCCAGGCAAGAAATGGTGCATGCCTTCAATAAGTATGAGGTGATGGGGGCTTCAGGTCATTTGAAAGGGACTTGTCCTTTTGTTGTTTGAAGGGTTTTCAAGTGGCAAGGACAGGGCTTTCCCTGCAAAGCAATTTCTTCCCCCTCCATTCTCTTGATCAAGGTCATGAGGTCTTTAAAAGGTTAGACCTTCTCTTTCCCTCTCTTTGTTCCTTCTTTCCATTTGCTTTTCTCCTTCGGCCTGTGCTGGGGGAGAACCTCAGTTAGGTCCTCTAGGTCTCTTGTTCTTCCTTGTCTTCTTTCCTCCCACTTTCGATGTGTCCCTCTGACAAAGGGCACCACCACCAGGGTTTTTCTGATGGGGCAGGGCCATCTCAACCGAGGCCTCCTTCCTCGAATAGCAAGGAGGAGGAAGTCCCGATTGCATCCCGCAAGGATCCCCGCCACATAGGGATTGTCATTGGACACCCTACGACTCCTCCTCCATCTACTCCTCCCCTATCTGCTCCTCCCACTAGGGAGTTTGGCGGTCCCACTGGCATTGCTTCGATGATGATCGGTGAGGACCTCCTCCGTGTCTGGAGGTCATTTGGGATCTCTGATTCCATTCATCTTTCTATTCTCTGACTAGAGGAATGGATCACTTCTGGTGGCCCAGGCCGAATCACCTTGTATGAAGACTTCTTCTTTGGGGTTCTTCATCTTCCCCTTCATGCCTTCTTCCTTTCTTTCCTTAGAAACTACCGCCTGGTCCCGGCCCAACTTGCCCCAACGCCATCCGAATCATTTTTTGTTTCATCATCCTTTGTCATTTCCATGGGAATGTCGCCCATTTTTCCCTCTTCAGGGCATTGTTCACCCTGAAGCACCACCCATCCGAGAGCGGATGGTGGTTCGTGTCCCCCCATAAGGGGACCCTCAAGTTGGATCTGCCCACTTCCATCAAGGGATGGAAGAGCAGATTCTTGTTTTCCTCGATTGAGGGGGTGGACTGGGTCTGGGTCACCCCAGACCTCTCCCATGATCAGCAGTCTACGGTCAAGTCGATCGATAAGGAAGTATTCGTGACCCAGACCTCTCCCATGATCAGCAGTCTAAGGTCAAGTCGATCGATAAGGAAGTATTCGACCGGCTCATCTCCTTCGAGGTTCCAGCCCTTCGAGATTTGCTGATCAAATGGAATCTCATCAATGCTGGAGTAAGCCAAGCCTAGCCCCAAGGTAAGGCTTGATGTCGGGCTCTTTTTTCTTTCTTCGGTAGGTACAATTCTGACATGAGACTAACCGGTCGGCCTTGTCTTACAGGTATGAGCTTTAGCTTCGAAGAACTTTTGGGGATGTTGAAGAAGAGGGCCGTTGCTATGGGGCTAAAAAGAGAGCCTAGGAAGAAAGCCCGAGAAGAGCTGGGAAGGAGGGCCAGTGACGAGCCCAAGGAGAGGAGCTAGCTACCGTGCCGGCAGCACCTGGGTCCAGGGCCCAAGCTCTGGCTTGCCAGCCCAGGGATGAGGCCAGAGCCATGGAGGGGGGCCCCACAATCAACCCGAGTGGCCCCTCCATAAATCGAAGACCCACCACAGCTAGAAGTGGTGGTGGAGATACCTACTACCACTGAGAGGCCAACTCCACCTCCTAGAACCGAAGCCGTCGGTGACCGGTCGACGGGTGCAGTGCCCTCACCAACTGCTGATCCGGATCCCTCTCGGTCGCCTATGGCATCCAGCCAGATGGTCAAAAGGCTCTCAATCTTCCTCCCCTAGGATGCCAAAATTGTTGGGTTACTCGGGCCGGCCGTAGTGGAAGGCTGGGTTTCAAAATTTTTATTTTTAAAATCCGGACTGACCGGAACCCTAAACCTTAGGACCACTTGTGCATAATAATTAATAAATCTAAACTTTAGGACTATCAAAGAATACCTGGAGTGCTATTAGCCTTAATTTTCATGAGGCATACAAGTGCATGCCCTCCAAAGGTGATCCACACAGGAACCGGACTAAGGAAGCACTCCTATAACAGTTGCTTGTTTGACTGGGACTCTTTTGGTAGCCTTTCGGACTTTCTCCCTTGCTGGACTTCCTACCCTCCTGTAGGGCACTTTGATACCTCTCTATATCCCCTCTCAGATCCCGAATATTCCCTTTATTTGTTTCCCTAGGCTCTTGTCTTAAAAGACTATCCTTGTCTCTAAAGAACAAGCTTTGTCTTAAAAAGACAAACCTTGTCTTAAGGGGGGAGGAAGAGAAAATAGCAGGTTAGGTTTTCCAATGGGAATTGAAGTGCTTTGGCATCAAATCATAGATGCCTTATATAGAGTAGGATTGGGCACCTGATATGCCTCTTTTGTAGCCATCCGATAAGACTCTTCAATGAAAAGGAGTCTTATTGGATGGACAAACTTATCATGATACACCCTTTCATAAACCAAGAGACATATAAATGTCTCTTCTATTTTTCCAGCATTTTAATCTCCTACCACATATTAATTATCGATCATTTAAAGTGCCAAAAGTCATGGAAGTATGAAGGGATGCATTAGATATCTAAGAGCCTTCAAACAGAAGGACTCTATAATTTGTTTTAGCGCCAAGCCATAAAGGGTCGCGACCTTTCATGTTGCACCAACCTCCTTCCATGAAAACTCCATCTTTTGACCGTTAAAAAATACTTTAAAAAGGCATGGAGGTTAGGTTGAGGACCTTATCACTTATCTAGAACTTGTGTCTGACTGGCAAAAGGACTCTTTGTCCTTCCGCGCTTACCAATATTGGCATGAAACCAAATTGGCGCCCAAGAGTCCATGCCAACATGGACTCTTCCATAAATCCAAGATAAGTCCAATAAAAATCCAGATAAAATCTTAATTAGGCTACCCCACTTAGGACTTAATCCAATTTAATTTTTACTTAAATTAGTTAGCCCAAATAACAAGCAACTAGACCTAATTCAATTGGGTTAGGAGTTGGGCTAGCCAACATATGCTTTTATGTCAATTAGTTGGCCAATTAGAATCCCATGACCCTAATAAAAATCTAATTGACTTCCTTGGTGAATTTCTTGATGTGTGTGACCCTTTGGATTCCACATCTAGCCAGCAATAGGTCTAGGTCCAAGCCAATTTGATTCAATCAAACCCAATTGACCAAATTAGGTCAAATTGAGCTGACCTAAGTTGCCAATTCGAACTAGCTTCTGAATTGACTCATGAATCCAATAGAATTGATTCATGAAAACCTATAAGATATGATTAAAGTCTAGCAACATATCATGCCTACCCAAAAGATATGGAATTTGGTAGAAATTATCAAAATATCCTTTAGTAAAAAGTTATCGTGCAATTCAATCCTTCGATCTCCCTATATCCTGATTAAGTGATTGGGATGGATAAATATCAAACCCTGACACTTAATCCTTTCAAATCTCAATTCAATAATAAAGACTCGATTGATGAAGGATTATAAATACTATATAATCTCATCATGCTTTGATCAAAAAAGACTTCCGGAGTCATCATTCGAAGAGATCACATGGGATAAGTTCTCCTCTTACTAGGAGTGATTGATTCATTGTTAACCTACTCATTACCTTCATACACAATCCACCATATCCAAAAGCACCTCGTACATGACTTAATTATCATGAATGAGTATGCACCAAAACATGGATTCATGTGCATAAGATACTATGGTAGTCTCAGGTCTAAGACCACATGCACAACTCTCACCATAAGAACCATCTTTTGACAAGTAGTAAGACCTCTATAAGATGTTCTCAAGATGGATCAGTTTAATGAACTTATACCCTAATGAGAACCCACATTCTTGTATTAGTGTCTCTACACAAGTAGTTATGAGACCAACCACCCTCCTTTAGAGCATACATAGGATGTGCTAGTCTTACCGAAAAGCATTGATCCCTGAATCGATGAGCCAACGACTAGGAACATTATAGATTAGGATTTACAGAAACTTAGGTCTCATCATTATGATCTCCATCATAACCCTAATTCCATTACCCTGACCTATGGGGTTCATCACAATCTTAATAAGATGCAGTAATATGATGAATCAAAATGCCTTTCTATTTATCAAAAAATATTATACATGAGTTGAAAGATTATAGAAATGCCCATACAAAAATTGACTTTTAGGGCACTATTCTTTTAAAAAGAATCGAAGATGGGAAGATGGTAGAGGACATCCTGATCTCCCTCATCCAAGCATCTAATCACCAAGACAGGATCGGGAAGGCACCGACAGAGCTTGCCATTGGGGTGTTTCCCTAGCCCATGTCGGTAAGTCAACTTTTGAGTTGTTTCCATCATTCCTTCCTCTCAAAGAGGGTATTTACCATCGCCTTCTATGCAGGTGGCGGTCGACGTCCAGCTCTTGCAGGACTCCTATCGGGCACTACTGAAGTACGAGGACCGCCTCCATCAGAAAGGGATGAGGCCCGGGGTCAGGTTGCCCGGGCTCAAGAGTTGGAATGCTAGCTGACCAGCTACCGGGCGAGGGTGGCGAAGCTAAAGAAGAAGTCCACCCAGCTCGAGGCAGCTCTGAAGGAGGAAAAGGGGGAGAGCTCCCTCGGGAACGAGAAGGCGACGTCTTTCGAGATTGAGGTGGCACGGCTGGAGGGAAGGGTCCAGACCCTTTAGGTGCAGTTGGAGGAGGAAGCCACTTGAGCTTCAGCAATGGTGAAGAAGGCTATGGTGACCATAGCCCTGATAGAGATGGTCAAAAAAGAAGCTACCAAGGCTATCCCCAAATACATGGCATCCCAAGCCTTCAAGGATGAGGTCCCAAAGCCATGCTGGACACCTATCACCAAAGGCTCAGTGACTTCGGGGGCAAGGTCACCCACCTCTTCAGATCGAAGGGGCTAGACAGCATTAGGCCTTCACTCCCGTTCCCATCGCGGTCGAGTGTGCCTATTGTTGAGGCGGAACCGAAGCCGGTGCCGGAAGTTGTCGAGGTCAAGGCTGGATTCGGAGCCACCCAGGATGCCCCTCAGCTAATCGAAGTCACCCACCAGCCAGGGAAGGAGTCAGTGATAGAAGAGTAGGCTTTTACTTTTTCTTCATGTAAATTAGGTTTTTGGAAGGCTTCCCGGCCTATCGGGAGCCTTCATAGGATGTAAAAAACATTTTAATCAATGAAAAAGACATCTTTTCCTTCAAACTAGTGTTGCTTGTGACATCATTTCATTCATTCATTTTTTTTTGAAGTACTTTCAGAAGTAACCTCAAAGTGTGTAAGGGACTTATCTTTGTAATAAGAGAACAAGTTAACTTTACCAGCAAACTTTGCATGATCTTTCTTTTTCCTTCAACTTCTTTGCATACGCCTCTCCTGGGCCTTAGTTACCTTAAGTTGGCTTCAAGGCCTTAGGATCAGTACGAAGGTTTTTGAGATCATTCCCCTCTCATTCTCCCGGTCTTGTAATCATGCAAGCCCGGGTGCAGGACTTTTGGGTCTTCTCACCTTGCCAGGTTATGAGTCAAGTAGTAGATGGTGGGACTTCAGGGGTTTCCCAACTATCATCTACAGATTGTGAGCAAGGCCGGATGTGAGATTTCTAGGACTTCTCAATGGGACTGGCCATGCTGTGAGTCAAGCGATAGATGGTGGGACTTCAGGAGTTTCCCAGCCAACATCTCTGGACTGTGAGTAAGGTGGGTAAATACGGGGCTTTGTAAGTTTTCTAGCTTAAAGGTGCCAAACTGTGAGTCAAGTGGTAGACGGTGGGACTTCTAGGGTCTCCCGGCTGACATCTCCAAACTGTGAGTAGGGCAGCAGATACGGGGCTTCATAAATTTCTTGGCTTAAGGTACGGGGCTTCGTAAGTTTTCTGGCTTGAAGTGCGGGGCATCGTAAGTTTCCCAGTGGAGCGGACACCAAAGTCTAGAAGAGGCTTTAATCTAATTCAATATGGCTTTAATTCTTTCATGTCTTGTAAACAGAGTCAGTTTATTTCTTTAATTAAATTTGAGTCATGTAATTAGAGTAGGTTTATTTCAATTTGGCTTCTTTGAGTCCAATTAGGATCAAATTGGTCTTGTAATTATCAAATTTAGTAGTTCAGTCCAAAATTTAGTAGTTGAGTCCAAGAAAGGTTTGAAATTGTGCAAGCTTACTTGAAGATAGAATGCACTCAACCACTTCAACCATTTAAGCCAAGGAGGATGCCACCTCAACAAGCCATGTGGGATGCCATGTCAACCCCCCAAACCATGTGGAATACACATCAGCAAGCCACCTCATCACATGCCACATCACCAAGGATTCAAATTCAAAGTGGGTGGCCAAGAGCTTTACTCTTCCACCATTTTAGCTTGCTATCCCATAAAATTCTCCTTGTAATTTGAATCCCACCCTTATAGCTAGGAACCTCCCATGAAAACCTCCTTGTAATTTGAAATTTCAAAATGTCCTTGGAGGCTTATAAAATCAACTCCAAGCTCTCTTGTAAGGAATGATGAATTTGAATGAAAAAAGGAGTGTTTCTTCTTCCATTTGGTGTTATCCAATGTCCTCCGAGAGGGAGTGGGTGAGAGACCCTTAGTTACTTCAAGAGAGTTCTTCTTCCATGCCATTAGCCATTAGCCATTAGCAAGTCTTCTAATCCATCCAAGCTATCCATCCCCAATGTCCAAGTTGCAAGAAGATGCATTCCAAGAGGGCCGGCCAAGCTTCTTCAAATCCAACAGCTTCTTCTCAACTTCAACCATGAATTCCATTGTTTCCTACCTCTCAAGTTATTTCTTAACTCTGCTATATTTTGTGTAGGATCCCCGGGATATCTAGGTTCCAAAGAAGAGGGTCTTCCAAGGCAAGAAATAGAGACTAGAAGTCCTGATATCTGAAGGAATCACCCTATCATTCAAAGACTTCGTCCTTGAGTGTATCTTTTCAAATCCTTGAGATATTAATGCTTGGTTACCCCTCTTATAATGTTTTTTCAGATCTGAAATGTTAATTTAATTAAGCCATATCCTGTGTGGTTTCCTAACCATGAAGATCCATTCCTCTTTAATATTATGAAAGTTTTCATTCAGGTTTAGTTTATATGCAGAATTCCTTCATGATAGTTTCATTTCTTTTATATGGAAAGTAGCCTTGCTTTACTCCATTTCTCATTTAATTATTATTGTCCCCTCTTAGATTGCATCATTTCATCTCATCCCATATCAAATTTGTATCAAAGCATGGTAGGTTAGGGCTTTGCATCATCTTCAGTACCTGGATTTGGGTGCTTCACCAGGCCATCCGGTCTTAGGAGAAAAGTAGGGTTTCAAGACCCTCTCTTCCCATTCCACGAGGATCTCCTAAGGCATGTAGGGGTGCCATTATGATTGACCCTTGAAGGGGAATACAAGAATGTAAGTTTAAAATCCTAAAGAATAGTTTTGCATCATTTAAATGTAGCATCTTTAAATTTTCTGCTTACTGTATTTCTGAGTAGGCTGACTGTAATTCGTATAAGACTTTATAAAAAAGTAGTTAGTTTTTCTTTGAAGTAATTTTTTCCCAAATCCATATTAAGCTAGATATCAGCATGCATAATTTTATCTTAAAAAAAATCACAAAAAAAATAAAAATTCCCGCACTCCATCACTATTGTTGAAATTCCTGTACGTTCTGTTTTGTTCCTTTTATGTTGTATAAATTTCAGGATCTACTCAGCACAGCACAGATTTTATTTTTAAGTTTTCTTTCATATGGAGTATCATCTACAAGTTAAAAGTGTTTTATGATTTTTTCATATTTTTCTGAGATTAATATGCATCACTTTTCTGCCCCAAATCAGAACTGCAACACACTGATTCCTGTACCTGAAATTAGGGTTCATTTGCATGCTTGAATTCATTTCATGATAAATCATCTTAAGGGCATCAATTTGACATAGAGTCAGGATTTTATTACCTATCCCTAGTCCAAAAATCACCAACCTGCATAGCGAACCCAACCCTAATTAAAATGGAGTAGACATTTAATTGCTTTAGTTAGTTAGGGACACCCACAAGGTCGGGTCGAATCAAGTGTCAAGCCAACTTTGACAACCTGTTTGTGTGTGCTTGTATCTAGTGTCTAGGCAAGTGGTTCAGGGATAAGAGCCCGAAGGAAGGTGGGTTGGTTCGCTTACCTAGCCAATTTCAAATTGTGTATAAGGCAAGCAAAGAGGAACCTCCACCAACCTTACACTTACCTGGCCAGGTGCCAAGTTACTACAACCCATATTATCAACTTGACCTAACATTTGGTTTGGGCTCTAGGTCTAGTAAACCCCTAGTCCAAGTTTGAGTCATGTGTGCATGGAAACTAGATCAGGAGCACCCTACCAGCAAACCCAAGCCCAATCCAGTGTAACCATGGAACAAAACTTTGAGAACTTGATGAAATCGTTGAATGACCAAATGACCCAGCTGAACCAAAACCTGACTGATCAATTGGCCCAGACCAACCAAAGCATGACTGATCAGATAACCCTCATCACTGCTAGGCTTGATCGATTAGAAGCTCGTAACCCTAAAGGAACTCAGGAAGTCTAGAATGAGTTAGAGCCTGAACCTGAGTTTGATACACCCATCAACCCTAGAAGGGCTCTGCAACAAGACCTTTTTCCTAAACCCAATCCTAGAAGGCTTTATTAGGACCATTTCTTTAAGCCAAATCCTAGGAGAGCACACCATGACCCAACCTATGAGCCATACCCTAAGAGACCCAATCATGATCAAATGCACCATGATGATCGAACCCTTAAGAATATTAGGTTGGAAGCACTAACATTTGATGGAAATCTGGATCCTAAGGTTTACATAGGCTGGGAGGGAGAGATGGATCAGTACTTCGACTGGTATGACATAACTGAGGAGAGAAAATGTAAATTTGCAAAGCTTAGGTTAATTCATCAGGCCAGACTTTACTGGGGAAATGTCGAGAGTTTCATTAGACAAAGAGGTGATGTTCCCATAGTAACCTAGAGAGCAATGAAACCTAGACTTAGAGAGAAATACCTTTCCATGTCCTACCATCAAAACTTCTAGACCAGTGGCAAAGATTAACCCAGGGAACCAGGAGTGTTGCTGAATACATTGCAAAGTTTGACGAATTTGTGATGAGATGCAATGTAGATGAGTCTAAGTCGGTTACTTTGTCTAGATTTAGGACCGGATTAAGAGAAGAGATTCAGAAAGAGTTGTTTATGAGAGAAGTTCAGGATTTAGAGTTAGCCTATCAGGTAGCACGAGATGTTGAGAGATTTTTTAGTTTGAGAGACACATACTGGGGGTCTAGCTGGCCACTTTGGAAGAAATAAAACCATATTTATAGTTGAAGAGAAATTTTATTGGCCAGGCCTTAAGAAACATGTAGCTAATATTGTTGCCTAATGTAGGACATGCATTGTTGCCAAACATCAAAGACAAAACACCGGGTTATACACTCCATTACCTGTGCCTGAGTGTCCATGGCAGGATCTTAGCATGGACTTTGTCTTAGGATTGCCCAAGACCCTTAGGAAGCATGATTCGATCTTTGTAGTGGTCAACAGATTTTCAAAGATGGCCCATTTCATACCCTGTTCTCAGACTTTTGATGCCTCTAGGGTAGCCAAGCTTTTTCTCGATCAAGTAGTCAAATTACATGGGTTACCCAAGACCATTGTTTCTGATAGGGATGTTCATTTCACAAGTTACTTTTGGAAAACCCTTTGGCACCTACTAGGAACAAAACTGAAATTCTCAACTGCTTACCACCCTTAGACTGATGGACAAACCGAGGTTGTAAATAGAAGTCTAGGGAACTTATTGAGGTGCCTTGTTGGAGAGAGTCTGGGAAACTGGGATTTGCTTTTGCCTCGTGCTAAATTTGCTGACAACAGCTTAATCAATAGGTCTACTGGTAAAAGTTCCTTTGAGATTGTCCATGGTTACAGACCTAGGAGACCTATCGATCTCATTCCATTATCTACACATGCATGAATGTCTAAGTCCATTGAGTCATATGCACAGCATATTAAAGAATTGTAGAAGGAGATTAGTAAAAAAATTCAAATGAATAATGAAGTCTATAAGCATATGGCCAATTCACGTAAACGAGTGAAAGAATTCAATATAGGGGACTCTATAATGGTTAAACTTAGACCTAAAAGGTTCTCACCAGGAACTATGAAGAAACTGCATGTCTGGGGAGCTGGACCTTTCAAAGTATTAAAGATAATCGGATCTAATGCATACATGTTAGAGTTACCACCGGATTATGGCATTAGTTCCACATTTAATATTTCTAATCTGAAAGAATACAAAGAGCCAACATTAATTCCTAGCGAGTCTTTTGGACCTTACCCAACCTTTGAGAGTGAAACCCTACCTGAGTGTCCACCAGCACTTCAGCCAGAATGGAGAGATATGATTGAAAGTATCTTGGATGACTAGGTAATTACCACCAGAAATAAGGGCTATCAACATTATCTGTTTCGATGGCAAGGAAGACCCGAATCCGAGGATTCCTGGATCACCCGAGAGGATCTGCAACAAATCGACCCAGATCTGCTAGAAAGGTACCAAAGTCAGATCAATCCTTACTCGACAAGGTCGAGTTCCTCCCATCCTGGGAGAACTGGTGTGGGCACCAAAGTCCAGAAGAGGCTTCAATCTAATTCAGTATGGCTTTAATTATTTCATGTCTTGTAAATAAAGTCAGTTTGTTTCTTTAATTAAATTTAAGTCATGTAATTAGAGTATGTTTATTTCAATTTGGCTTCTTTGAGTCCAATTAGGATCAAATTGGTCTTGTAATTATTAAGTTTAGTAGTTAAGTCCAAGAATTTAGTAGTTGAGTCCAAGAAAGGTTTGAAATTGAGCAAGCATACTTGAAGATAGAATGCACTCAACCACTTCAACTATTTAAGCCAAAAAGGATGCCACCTCAGCAAGCCATGTGGGATGCCATGTCAACCCCCCAAACCATGTGGAATACACATCAACAAGCCACCTCATCACATGCCACATCACCAAGGATTCAAATTCAATGTGGGCGGCCAAGAGCTTTACTCTTCCACCATTTTAGCTAGCTATCCCATAAAATTCTCCATGTAATTTGAATCCCACCCTTATAGCCAGGAACCTCCCATGAAAATCTCCTTGTAATTTGAAATTTCAAAATGTCCTTGGAGGCTTATAAAATCAACTCCAAGCTCTCTTGTAAGGAATGATGAAGTTGAATGAAAAAAGGAGTGTTTCTTCTTCCATTTGGTGTTAATCAATGTCCTCCGAGAGGGAGTGGGTGAGAGACCCTTAGTTACTTCAAGAGAGTTCTTCTTCCATGCCATTATCCATTAGCCATTAGCAAGTCTTCTAATCCATCCAAGCTCTCCATCCCTAATGTCCAAGTTGCAAGAAGATGCATTCCAAGAGGGCTGGCCATGCTTCTTCAAATCCAATAGCTTCTTCTCAACTTCAACCATGAATTTTATTGTTTCCTACCTCTCAAGTTATTTCTTAACTCTATTATGTTTTGTGTAGGATCCCCAAGATATCCAGGTTCCAAAGAAGAGGGTCTTCCAAGACAAGAAACAGAGACTAGAAGTCCCGATATATGAAGGAATCACCTTGTCATTCAAAGACTTCATCCTTGAGTGTATCTTTTCAAACCCTTGAGATATTAATGCTTGGTTACCCCTCTTATAATGTTTTTCCAAATCTAAAATGTTAATTTAATTAAGCCCTATCCTGTGTGATTTCCTAACCATGAAGATCCATTCCTCTTTAATATTATGAAAGTTTTCATTCAGGTTTTGTTTATATGCAGAATTCCTTCATGATAGTTTCATTTCTTTTATATGGAAAGTAGCCTTGCTTTACTCCATTTCTCATTTAATTATTATTGTCTCCTCTTAGGTTGCATCATTTCATCTCATCCCACATCACCCAGCTTGAAGTGCGGGGCATCATAAGTTTCCTGACTTGAAGTGCAGGGCTTCATAAGTTTCCCAGCTTGAAGGGCATGGCTTCGTAAGTTTCTCGGTTTGAAGTGCGAGGCTTCGTAAATTTTCTGACTTGAATTGTGGGGCTTCATAAGTTTTTTGACTTGAAGTGCGGGGCTTTGTAAGTTTTCCAGCTTGAGGTGCGGGGCTTCGTAAGTTTCCCAGCTTGAGGTGCGAGGCTTCATAAGTTTTCCAGCTTGAGGTGCGGGGCTTCGTAAGTTTCCCGACTTGATCTGCCAAACTTGGAGTTAGACGGAGATGTTTCTACATAGGTGAAAGACAAGTTTGCACTAAAAAGGAACTTTGATGATTGAGAAGAAGTCTTACATCACAAGTAGTGCATTCTTAAGTTGCTCACACTTCATGTTTGCATGAATTGGGTACCGTCAAGCCTGGCAAAGTAGTAGCCTCCACCTGGTAGAGCCTCGACCACCTTGTAGGGGCCTTCTCAGTTCGAGGAGAGTTTATTGCATTCTCTCGATTGGGATGCTTCCACCCGCCTGAGGATGAGGTCACTTGAACGGAATGCCTTAGGCCTCATGCGGGAATTGTAGTAGCGTGTTACCTTTTACCGGTAGGCTACCATCCGAAGTCGGGCTTTGTCTCTCATCTCATCCAGCAAATCCATGTTAAGGAGGAGATGGGCTGGATTCTCAGCTTCATCGTACTGCTCTACCCGCATGTAGGCAAGCCAAGTTCCACCAAAATCACAGCTTTGGTGCCGAAGATGAGGTTGAAAGGTATCTCGTCGGTGGCTGTGCAGGGCGTAGTGTAGTAAGCCTATAGCACACTAGGCAATTCTTCGGCCCATCGACCTTTGGCCTCATCTAGCTTTGTATGGATCCCTTGCAAGATGGTTCAATTAGTCACCTCGGCCTCCCCATTAGTCTGAGACTGAGCCACCAAGGTGAAGCGATGATAGATGTTGAGGTTGGAGCAGAACTCCTCGAAAGCCTGATTATCGAACTATCATCCGTTGTCCATGATGACCGAATGCAGGAGCTCGAATAAGTAGATGATAGACTTTTAGAAGAAGGATCTGACCTTCGCTTCTGTTATCCATGCCAGGGGTTCGGCCTCGACCCATTTGGTGAAGTAGTCGATGGCCACAATTAAGAACTTTCATTGACCAAATACGGGAGGAAAGGGACCTAGGATGTCAATTCCCTATTAGGCGAATGACCACAGAGCTGATGTTGGGAGAATAGGGCCACCGACTGCCGCTGGATATGAGCATGACATTGGCAACGATCACACTTTCTCACTAAGCTGGCAGTGTCTTCTTACATGGTCTCCCAAAAATATCCTTGCCGAAGTGCCTTGTAGGCCAGAGTCCTGACCCCACATGATTGCTGTAGATGCCTTCATGTATTTCTTGGAGCACATAAGTGACTTCCGAGGGCTTTAAGCTTTTCAGCAGGGGATAGGAATAAGACCTCCAATACAACTACCCATCCATCATCACATATCGTGTGGCCTTCTTATTGAGGAGGCCGGCTTCCTTTCGATCCTCGGGTAGGGCACCGATAGTGATGTACTTGATGTAAGGGTCCATCCAACTGGCTTCAAAGGTGACTGCTAGACTTCTGCTGCTGATTCATAGCTCGGGGCCTCGAGGTACTCAATGAAGGTATGACCCAGCAATGACTCTGATTGGGTTGCTAGTCTAGAGAGGATATCAGCCCGGGTATTCTTCGCTCATGGGATGTGGGAGATGCCGAAGTGCTGAAGGTTCACAGCGTACAGCATACCTTATCCAGATACTTCACCATCATGGGATCCTGAGCTTCGTATTCACTGGAAACTTGGCCCATCATGAGCTGAGAGTCGATGAAGACCTTCAATCTCTTGACACCCAACTTGCAGGACACCTTTAGCCCTACAAGGAGTGCCTCATATTTAGCTTGATTGTTGGTCACCTTAAAAAGGAACTGTAGTGCACACTTTGCGATGATCCCATTGAAGTTGGTGAGAATGAGGTTGGCTCCACTCCCTTTGGTGTTGGATGCGCCGTAGATGTGAAGGATCCATGTCATCGCCTTCGAGGTCGAGTCTAGCCCGGGCTCATTTGCTGGTCTATCACCTTCGGGTCCTCGTCTACCCACGTGCATTCCACCAAGAAATCAGCTAGGACCTGGGCTTTTTGTGCCAATCATGGGTGGTAGGTGATGTCGAACTCATTGAGCTTCACCGCCCACTTGGTCGATGAAAATGAACGAACATGATGGATGCGGGATGAACATACAAGGGATAAAAATAGTAGATTAAAGAGAGCAATTATTTTTAAATTTTAGATGGTTTTATTTTTGAAAACAAACTAAGAGTAAGTTAGGGTTTTCATGCAGAGATAGAAGTTCTACTCACATAGCAAGATTCTAACAATGTAAAAAAGAAAATCAGGATCCTAGGATTAAGAAACACCTATTAGGAACATGTTCAACTTCAAGAACTCAGACAAAGAGAGAAGGGAAGGGTCAGAATTACCTAGCAATGATTATCCTTGCATCATAGAAGGGATCTAATGCCTCGGATCGATGCCTGGATGATGAAGCAGTTGTCATGCGGATCCATTGGCTTTTTATCAGATGATTTTGGGGGCAAGAAAAACTTCATCCAAAGATCATTGCACTAGAAGGATCCTATAAACATCAAGGGTTAGGGCTTATGAAGGTGGGAAAAATATAAAACGGAAGACTGGAAGAGAAGAGAAAGCGAAAGGGGCGCTAGGGCTGATTGGCAGCCTGGAGGAGATGGTGATGCTTGGAATTTTTGAAGGGGTGGCCTGGTGGAGTACTTGGCGGCCTGGGGAAGAACACTTGGATGCTGTGAAGATGGTGGACAGGGGCAGAGACCTGGATTCCTGGCGGCTAGGGTTTTGGAGGATTGATGGTGGGTGGCCAAGGATGGAAGAAGAAGGGATGGGGGCATCCTAGGGTTATGGAAGATGATGGAGGTGGAGGGGATGGCTAGGGCTAAAGAGAACTAGGGTTTGGTTGGGTTGCATCTCACGTGCCCTCCTTGCGAAGTGAAAACGGGCCTCACACCCTCTTCCTCACGGAGTGTCAATGCAAAAAAATTTGCACAGAAAATAAAGAACTCTTATAATTTTCATTCACCATAACATGCTTACAAGAGGGAGGAGGGGTGGGGTATTTATAGATCTTCCCAGGGCCCTTTCCCTATCAAAGTAGGATTACAAGTTTGTATGGGACAAGGAGTACAAGGTTTGAGTGGGATTAGGAGACTGGAGTCCTTGTAGAACTTGGATATTGAACTCCTTGTAGAACTTGGATAGTTGACTCCTCTTGGGCTTGGACTGCTTGACTCCCTGCTGGGCTGGGATGACATCTTCTTGGACTAGGTCAAAGGCCTTGGCCATCTTGGACTAGGTCAAAGCCTTGGGCATCTTGGACTGGGTCAAAGCTTGGGAAGGGCGCCAACCATAAATGGGCCTGGGGCGCCAATCATGAATGGGCCTAGACTGGGGCACCTATGCTTGGAAGCTAGGATGCCAAGAACTGGGCTTGATTGGGGTGTCCTCCTTCATGGGTCTGGGAGCTTGGGTGCCAATCCTCATGTGGGCTTGAGTGTAGACAAGGGATGTGAGCTTGGGAGGTGCCAATGCTGATGGACTTGCGGGGGCCCAGGCGCAGGAGCTGGGGTGGCTAGAGTAGGGGTCTAGTGACTCCTCCTCTTGAGCTAGTCTTGAATGAAAAATTACAAGACTAGACTGAAACAACTGGACTCAACTCAACTGACTCAGTGAACTTAAGTGGACTCAATTGACTCACTTTATTATAGGATTTAGTCTTTATTACAGGACTCAAGACTCGAGTGAGCAAATGGACTCACTAGACTCACTTGGCCAAATGGACTTAATGCAAAAAAATTGACCGACTACCCAACACATGAAGCAGAGATCTTTATGGTACCCTGAAATCCTTGTCTAATCATGATGTCCCCATCAATTCTCCTGGGATGGGAGGAACTCGACCCTATCGAGCAAGGATCAATCTAGCTCTGCTACTACTCTAACGGGTCTAGGTTGAGATGTTGTGGATCCTCTCGAGTGATCCACGAGTCCTCAGATATGGTCGACCTTGCTAACGAACTAAGTAACATGGTAGCCTTTGATCTAGGTCTAATAGCTTGGTCGTCCAAAATATGCTCAATCTTTTCCTTTTCAAGGCTAATTTAGTGGACACTCAGGGATGGGTTCGCTCTCAAACAAAGGGTTAGGTCCAAAGGCTCACTGGGTATCATTGCTGGCTCCCTATACTTAACTAAGTCTGAGATATTATAGGTTGAGCTAATGCCAAATTTGGTGGTAACTTGAGCATTAGGTCCAACTTTCTTTATCACTTTGAAGGATCCAGCTCTTCGGGTATGTAGCCTAATCACTACAAAATCTTCCTAGTAAACTTTTTGAGTCTTTTCGAGAATTAACCATGTTTTTATAAATGTCATTGCTTACATTAATCTTATGGCTAATTTCCTTATGCAGATCTCTAATCATGCAATGCAAATGACACATAACAACACCTAATGGACTACAGGGTCGACTAAACCTCTAACTACAACTGGGTGTCTGACCCTTGGTTAGTGGATGACATGCAGATGAAAACTTGGCATGAACTCCTAATAGATGCCATAGGGTCTTCCAGAAGTATGATGCAAACCTAACATGCTTAATGGACTGATGCAACATGCTAACCTCTACAAAATATAATCTAATGGTTCTAAAAACTTCAGAAGCCTCAGAAAAAGGTAAGAAATAAGAAGAGGATTCATCGACTAGTTCGGGATTCATGGGGATGACCTTAGGGTGTGGACATTGATCTACATGAAAGAAAAGGTAATGAGGACATTGGCAAGAAGAAGAAACTACAAACTAACAATCTTTGGTTTTAGTCCAATCTTTTTTTTCAGGTTCCCACCAATGTATGAAGAAGAAATCTAACTTTATGAAGCACCTCTTGAAGACTCCTAATTCCATTTGAATGAAGCAAGTATGAAGTGTTCAAGTCTACAAATAAAACTAGTGAAGATCCCTTCTTTTCCAAATCCATGGGCCGGCCAAGATCATCTATATTGAAGCCCATCTTGGACTGACCAAGCTATGAAACATTCATCTACTTTGGAGCCTATTGAAAGACCAAACTTAAAAGGACATGTGAAAGGATTGGATGAAGATAAATGTTTCAAGGAGATGGCGCCACATGTATCCTCTAGGATTTTTTCTTGTTAGGATTAGTTAGACTAGGAACTAATCATGTAATTAATTACCAACTAAATATGAATTAGTTGAATCCTTAACCTACCCTTTTGCCATCCATTATGGCTGACCTTGGCCTATAAATAGGACCAAGGCCTCCTCTTGTAAGGCATGCAATATTTGAGTTGAACGAAAGCTTGATAGTTTGTTTTCTCTTCCACCTTGCCAAGTTTATCAGTTCTTCTTGGAGTTTTGAGTGTTTCTCTTGAGGTTTAAGTTGGAGTGTTGAGTTTGAGAGTGAGTTTGAGTGAGTGCCTTAAGTTTGAGAGACCTTAGTTCCATTTCCAAGATTTTCTACCTAGGATCCAAGTAGTCCGAGGAGGGAAAGTGCTGTCCAAGAATTCAGCAACCTTCTTCAAATCCCTTCACTTTCCTTTATTGAATCATTCAATTTCTTTCAATTCTTCATCACTGCGACCTCACTTTGGATCATTTGCAGGTTTTTCTTGATGATTTGAAATTGATGATGAAGGCTCCATGCCAAGGACCAAGCTCCAATGGTAAGTTCTAAGTAAGGAGTGTAGATCTTATCTTTAGCCTTCAAATTCTTGAGTGATGAGTGCCTTCCTTCCAATTGAGCTTTGATTTCTCTTCATTGTTGGGAAAAAACCCTCTTGATCCTTAGATTTGAGATTCTTAAAGGTAGCTTAGCCTAGTTTGAGGGATTCTATGCCCTTAGATCCTACTTTTTATTTTCTTGAAAGAAAGCTTGCACAAGGGTATTCAGAATTCTGCTGACCTAGTTTTCAGATTGAAGTTCTTCATCACTTCTATGCATGATTTTGGCCATATCTGGAGCTCTAATGCTAGTATGTTGTTGCTAAGTAAGTAGATCACACCTCCACACACCCATCTCATCAAATTCATCCCCCATCAAAAGGTCTACTGTATGGAAGGATAAGTTGGTAATTTCATGAAAGAGATCTTGAATTGGGACCAAAGGGGTGAATTCTTCCTGAGGGTACTGAATTAAAGGGATCATATCCTCAATAAATTCCTCTGGTTCTTGAATTTTAGGACTAGGCTCTATAATTGGGTTCTCTTCTTGTGTCTCCTCAAGTAAAGCTTAAGTAGCAATGTCAGAGCTCTCTTCCTCTAACTGTTTTTCCAACATAGCTTTAACTTGAGTATCTTCCTGGTCAACTAACTTTGGTTCTGTATCATATACCTCCTCTTTAATATCATCCTTAAGAACAAATGGCATAGTAGGGGTGGGTCGGCTTAGGAGAACTTGACTAGTACTTGGCTGATGTACAGGGATACTAATCCTATTGAGTTTAGGTCGACTAAGGGGAACTTGACTAGTACTTGGCTGATAGCTAGGGGTACTAATCCTATCGGGCTCAAGTCGCTGGGCTATGGGTTCTTTCTACTCATAGGACATGGATTCAGATCTATGGGTTATGGATCTCTTAGGCTCATAGGAAATGGCTTCAGATCTATGGGTTATGGATCCATTGGGCTCATAGGACATGGGTAGGGATTGATGGGTTCTAGCTCCATTGGGCTCATAGGACATGGGTAGGGATCGATGGGTTCTATGTCCATTGGGCTCATAGAACATTGATGCGAGACAAATAAATAAGAATGAAAAATAGTAATTAATATTTTTTTTTCAGATTTTAAAGGAATACTCAAAGGATACAACGAAGGAAACTAATTCAATTACCCGCATAAGTAAACCTATAAAGCAATTAAAGAAAAAAACAGGACCTGGTGGTTGAGAAACCACCATAAACTAGGGTTTATCTTATCAACAAATCAGAGAATAACGAGAAAGAAATAAATTTCAAATTTACCAATAAAGAAATGCCCCTCTGAATCGGATCTGACAGAACTCTCAAGATCTCCATGGCAGGGTTTCAAGAACTCGATCCTGGGCTCCGATCTTCCATGCGAAGCTGGATCCGAGGCAAGAACACCTGATCTTAATTCCTGTTCACCTATAACACTCAACAAAGAAAGAAACATGAATTAAAAGGAGTAATGGAAAGGAAAGAATGAAAGAAAGGAGGGTTTAGAAATGGTGGATTTGGATTTCTTGACGGCTGGATAAATAGGGCCATACACCCCGCGATGTTCCATAGAACAAAGGAAGGGCCTCACACCGCATGATGCACATAGCAAATGAATAAAATTCAACAGAATTTCATTGTATATTGATGAATAATTGATTAATTACAAGGGGGACTGGTGGGGTATTTATAGACTCCCAACCAGTGATGTAAGGGACACAAACACTAGTCTTGTGCTCCCTTGGAATACAACTCCTAGAGTCCTACTTCTGGGCATCTTGGACTCTTGCTTGTTGGACTGATCTGGACTTCTGTATGTGAGTGAACTCTTCAGTTTGGATTGAAGAAGACTCAAGAGTTTTGGTGAGACTCTTGAGTCCTAGGAACTTAAACAGCTTTCAACCTGTTTTATCAAAACTCTTGAAATAGGAAAACCTTCCAACCTTCTCCACTTGGATGACTTGAGATGACTTGGAACTCCTTGAAATGTTGGCCAGTTTCTTTCTTGGTTTTTGACATGAAGGAATGGAGTGGGAGGGCGCCAATTTGGAGATCTCCTTCTGCTTTACTCCTCTTAAAAAAAATAAGAGGTGCTAACTCCTTCTTAAGTGGCCGACCAAAGGGTGTTGTCATGTGGTGACGTCTTAATCTTATTGCATATCCAAATACAAGTGGCATGCCATGTGTTGATGTCCCCTGGTGATGTGGCAGGTGTTGTCCAGAAGTCTTGCAAATGTGGCACCAAATAGGATGACATGTGGCAAGAAACTTGTGCTAGCATATGGAGTCACATGGGCTTGTCTTGAGCTAGTACATGGGTCTTAATTTGAGTTACATGGGTCGTCAATTGGATGCACATTGGTCTTCAATTGGATGCCCCTTGTAATACAGGACTCAATGACTCAACTAATTACATGGACTCAATGAATAACTAACCATATGATTTAACCAACTAATAACTAATTGAACCAACCATACTTAATTAGGCTTTCAAATAAAAATCCAATTAAAGTTGGTAAAAAGGGCTAATTAAATTAGACCACTAAGATCCCAATTGGGTAAATAGTGTTTGACTCAATTGGGATTTTGACTCAACTTGGTAAAAAGGGTTTTACCCCAAAATAAACAAAACCCTAATTACAGTTGGTAAAAAGGGTTTACCCTTACTAAACTAAAATAACATAATTTAAAATAAAATATTTACATGATAAATGGGGTTGGATTCAGGATTTTATTCACAGGTGATCTATAGGGATGTGGGTTCAACCTGTCGACTTTTTTTGGCCCTGGTACCCGCAACAGACATGAGTAGGGATCGATGGGTTCTGGGTCCATTGGGATCATAAGACATGGGTAGGTACATTTCCTTAAGTTTGCTCTTCATGGCTTTCCAGGTAGCTATGGGTATTTCTTCTCTATTTCTAGTCATCCTTTCAACATTACCCTAGTATATTCTAGCCTGGCGAACTTACTTGAGTTTAGCAAACTTAAACTTCCTTTATTTAGTCATTAGATTTCTCTCAAAATATTGATCCACACCTCTTTCCCAATCTATGTAAGCCTCAGGGTCAAGATTGCCACCAAATATAGGTGCTTCTAACCTACTGTTCCTAATGGCTCTCTCATCCTAGTCTAAGAAATCATAATTGGGTTTCCTATGATTAGACTCCCAGATTGGGTCATGGTGTGGGGCTCTCCTAGGGTTTGGAGGTGTGGGACTAGGGGTCTAGTTTAGGCTCGGTACGGGTCTTATGGATTCTCTATAGGTTTCCTAATCATCCCTCCAATCGATCAAACCTATGGTTCATTTGGGCACATTGCTCATTTAAGGTCCTCGGTATGGTTTCTATAGTTTCTATAGTGGACTACATGGTCAAACCAGACTGGGTTGGGCTTGAGGCTACTAGTATTGGGCTCCTAATCTAGGGGTCATGTAATCAAGCACACAAAGCATCTAGGGTTTCCTAGACCTAGTAGCTCAAGTAGAATGAGTCAGCTCAACTTACAACCAATCAAACAATTACCATGTCCACTGGCCAGGTAAGAGGTGGGCATGTGGAAGGCTCCCCTTGCTCTCACAGGGTCCTAATTAAGTAACCACAGCACCGCTTAGGGTATTTGCCTCTAGACCTCTAGCCTAGACACCAGCTTCAAGAAATAAGTGAAGGATTGGTTGTACTAGCTTTCTCACAGAACCACGAACTGGACCTGTGGGTGTCCCTAAAACAATTAGGTTGCTACTTGATTTTAATTAGACTTGGGTTCGAATGTAGGGTGGTTGTTTTGGGCCAAGAAAAGGTGATAAAATCCTTCCCTCATCTGACATAGTAAAATTGCCCTTAAGTTAGTTTAAATATGATGCACACACATGAACCCTAATCCAACATGAGACCAAAAGTCAAAAAAATTATGCAGAAATTAAATTTTGTTTTTCTCTATTTTTTTTTGTTGTTAATGGAAGATCTAATGAAGGTTTGTTTCATTTAATTTAGTTCAAAGAAAATTAAGTTTGGAAGGTTTTAATGTAAACTAAATTTCAGCCCTAAACTAGGCGTGCAGAAAATTCGGCAAGTGGTTTTTTGTGTCAGGGTTTTTTATATGCAAGTTTTTTTTTTGTTTTCAGATCTAAAAAATTCAAATAAAATTGAATAAAAATAGAGGACTAATTAGGTGATTAGAGAATGCAAATATGAATGAAAACAGATAGGTTTTGATGGAAAACAAGCCCTAGGTTTAGACTAGGTATGCAGATTTCAGCATGCAGATTTTTTTTTAGGGTTTTTTTATGCATTTTTTTTTTGTTTCTGTTTTTCAGATCATAAAATAAAGAAAAATTGCAAAAATATAGAGGACTAATCATATTATTAATGTATGCAAAGATTAATGATAAAAATCAAGGGTTAAATGAAAAAACAGTCCTAAGTTTAGACTACTATGCAAATTTCGGCATGCAAAATTTTTAACTACTATGTAAGAACATGCCCTAATCCTAAGCTCTAATACCAAAATTGATGAGGAGCAAACATAATGGATGCAGGATGAACATACTAGGGATAAAAATAGCAGATTAAAGAGAGCAATTATTTTCAGATTTTAGATGGTTTTATTCCTGAAAATAAACTAAGAGTAAGTTAGGGTTTTCATGCAGAGATAAAAGTTCTACCTGCATAGCAAGATTCTAACAAAGTAAAAAAAAAATCATGATCCTAGGGTTAAGAAATACCTATTAGGAACATGTTCAACTTCAAGAACTCAGACAAAGAGAGAATGGAAGGGTCAGAATTACCTAGCAATGATTCTCCTTGCATCGCAGAAGGGATCTCATGCCTCGGATCGGCGCTTGGATGACGAAGCAGTTGTCCTATGGATCCGTCGGCTTTTTATCAAATGATTTTAGGGGCAAGGAAAACTTCATCCAAAGATCAGGGCACTAGAGGGATCTTGGAAACATCAAGGGTTAGGGCTTATGAAGGTGGAAAAAATATAAAATGGAAGATTGGAAGAGAAGAGAAAGCAAAAGGGATGCCGGGGCTGATTGGCGACCTGAGGAGATGGAGACACCAGGAATTTTTGAAGGGGCAGCCTGGTGGAGTACTTGGCAGCCTATGGCAGCCTAGGGAAGAACACCTGGATGCTGTGAAGATGGCGAACAAGGGCAGAGACATAGATTCCTGGTGGCTAGGGTTTTGGAGGATTGATGGTCGACAACCAAGGATGGAAGAAGAAGGGATGGGGGCATCCTAGGGTTATAGAAGATGATGGAGGTGGAGAGGGTGGCTAGGGCTAAAGAGAACTAGGGTTTGGTTGGGTTGCACCTCATGTGCCCTCCTTGTAGAGTGAAAACGAGCCTCACACCCTCTCCCTCATGGTGTCAATGCAAAAAAATTTGCATGAAAAATAAAGAGCTCTCATAATTTTCATTCACCATAACATGCTTACAAGAGGGAGGAGGGGTGGGGTATTTATAGATCTTCCTAGGGCCCTTTCCCTGTCAAAGTGGGATTACAAGTTTGTATGGGACAAGGAGTACAAGGTTTGAGTGGGATTAGGAGACTGGAGTCCTTGTAGAACTTGGATATTGAACTCCTTGTAGAACTTGGACAGTTGACTCCTCTTGGGTTTGGACTGCTTGACTCCTTGCTGGGTTGGGATGACATCCTCTTGGACTTGCTCAAAGGTCTTGGTCATCTTGGATTGGGTCAAATCCTTGGGCATCTTGGACTGGGTCAAAGCTTGGGAGGGGCGCCAACCATGAATTTGCCTAAGGCACCAATCATGAATGGGCCTGGATTGGGGCGCCAATGCTTGGGAGCTAAGGTGCCAAGGGCCTGGACTTGACTGGGGTGGCCTCCTTCATGGATTTAGGAGCTTGGGTGCCAATCCTCATGTGGGCTTGAGTGTGGACCAGGGGTGTGAGCTTGGGAGGCACCAATGCTGATGGACTTGGGGGGCCCAGGTGCAGGAGCTAGGGTGGCTGGAGTAGGGGTCTGGTGACTCTCTTCTTGAGCTGGTCTTGAATGAGAAATTATAGGACTAGACTGAAACAACTGGACTCAACTCAACTGACTCAGTGAACTCAATTGGACTCAATTGACTCACTTTATTATAAGACTTAGTCTTTATTATAGGACTCGAGACTCAAGTGAGCAAATGGACTCACTGGACTCACTTGGCCTAATAGACTTAATACAAAAAAAATTGACTGACTACCCAACACATGAATCATAGATCTTTATGGAACCCTGAAATCCTTGTCTGATCTTGATGTCCCCATCAGCCAGGCACCCCGAAGTGTTAAGGTGGCTCAAGATAGCCCTCAGAGGTTGATCAGTGGCGATAGCAATGGGGTGCACTTAGAAATAGGGCTTGAGATGCTGTGCAGACATTATTAGTGCAAAAATGATCTTTTTGGATTAGATATACCTAATTTCTGCATCACGAAGTAGCTTGCTGGCATAGTAGACTGGCCATTAGGAGTGGTCCTTGTTGGTTCGGACCAGCACCGAGCTGACCACTTCAGGCAAGATCATCGATATAAGAGGAGCTTTTCCCTAGGCTCTAGCCTGGACAGCAGTGGTAGGGAGGTGAGGAGCTTCTTCAGCTCCTCGAATGCCTCCTGGCACTCTTCCATCCAAGTAAAGTCGTTCATCTTCTGCAGCATCTTGAAGAAGACTGACATCGCTCAATACAACGTGAGATGAAGCAGCTCAATGCTGCGATGCATCCAGTCAGGCGTTGGACCTCCTTCTTAGAGATGGTTATCACCTAGATCTTCTCAGGGTTGGCCTCTATTCCCCTCTAGATGACCATGAACCCTAGAAACTTTCTCGCCGCGATGCCAAATGCACACTTGGCAGGGTTTAACTTCATCTGGTAGAGGCGGAGGTTATCGAAAGTCTCTGCCAGGTCGATAATGTGATCTGACTCTGGGTTGCTTATGACGAGCATATCATCTACGTATACTTGCATGTTACGGCTAATCTGGTCTTTGAAGACCTTGCTGACTAGTCACTGGTATGTGGCTCCTACATTCTTACAACCAAATTGCATCATCATGTAGCAGTATGTACCTCGATCGATCACAAATGCTATATGCTCCTCGTCTTCCGAGTGCATGCAATTTGGTTGTACCGGAGAATGCATCCATGAAGCTAAGGAACTTGTAGCCCCAGGTCATGTCCACCAACTGGTCAATCTTGGAGAGTAGAAAGCTATCCTTCGGGCATGCCTAGTTGAGGTCGATGTAGCCTATACAGATTCTCCACTTTCTAGAGGCTTTCCTGATCATCATCACATTAGCAAGCCAGTTAGGGTACCGTACCTCATGGATGAAGCCCGTCACAAGAAGCTTCTTAATTTCTTTGTCGATTGCCTTCTACCACTCCGGGGTGAAGCTTCTTTTCTTCTACAGGATTGGGTGACAGTTGGGGTCGACATTCAACTTATGATTGATCACTTTTGGAGGGATGCCGGGCATATTGATGGCAATCTAGGCAAAGACGTTCGTGTTGGCCTGTAGGAAATTAAGCAGATGGGATTTCTCTTCTTTAGGTGGCAGGGCTCCCACCTACACCATCCTCAAGGGATCCTCTCCCAAGGAGAAGGATAATAAGGGCTCAACGGGTCCACCCTTCAACTCTGGCTCTGCTAGATTTGGCTGGTCAATGATTAGGTTTGGATCGTCTCCTTGTAGCCTTGGGACAGTCTACAAGCAGTGCTGGACTGGCTAGCATGATCCCCCCAATCTCCCTGGTCCCACGAGGGTTTGAGAATTGAACGAGGAGATACCTTGTGGAGATGGTGGCATCGAGTAGGTTGAGTCTGGGATGCCCCAGATTTTCATTGTAAGGCGAAGAGACTCTCACAATGGTAAAGGTCGTTAGCATAATCCTTTACCGAGGTGCGGTCCCAGCAGTTATTGGGAGAGTAATCTCTTCCTCAACTCTAACTGAATCTTTGGTAAAGCCCACTAAAGGCATGAATACTGATTTTATCTGGTCAGCAAACAAGTTCATCCTTACGAAAGCATCATAAAAAAGATATCTACAGAGCTTCCACTATCAACTATGATTCTCTTTATAGGATGCTTCGCTATCATCATTTCCATGATGATAACATCATTATTCGGGTTATGCACCCCAATCGACCCCTCTCCCACATAGGGTAGTACATCATCACTACCCTCTCTCCCCCTAGCCCTCTTCGAGGTTCTCCCTACCCCCCAGGAGATCATTCCTACCGGCTTCTCGGTGGGCCGATTATCGATGGTGAGTGGACAGGGCTCTAAATTCTAGGTTACCGAGGGAGCTCCTCCATCCACGTACTTTTCAAGGTAGCCGTGCTTGATCAAGTCTTCTATCTCTCTCTTCAGGTGGTGGCATTCTATAGTATCATGGCCATGGTCCTGGTGGAAATGGTAGTAGCAGGACCGGTCACGTCCAGCAGACGACCTCAAAGGAGGGGGATGGTGCAGGAAGTGCTCGTCCTTAATCTCCATCAGAATTTTCTCTCTCAAGAAGAAGAGAGGAGTGAACTTCTCTTCTTTGGTAGGGTCGACCCTGGGTCTCGGCCCCGGTCGCTACACTGGTACCGTCTTCTAGGCCTAGGGAGTAGATGTTTCTCCAATGGCCTGCCTCTTGTGGGGCCTCCTGTCGAGCTCCCTTTTGGTATGGTCTGCCTCCTCCGTACGGATATACTTATGAGCTTAGAGGAGGTTATGAAAAGCCCTCGAGCCATACACGTGTCTGGCCTCTATGGGTAGTTCACACCAGAGCTTGATTATGATCAACTCCCTCAGAGTGCTAGCTCCTTGGGATCCTTGAGGCCGATCTACTTCTTCTTAGAAGACAAGGAGGAGAGGTGGAACCTGATGGAGACCTGGGAGCCCAGCCACCTCAGAAATCACATGGAGTCCCAGCACATCCTGGATTGCACCATCTAAGATTACATTGAGGATCACATGAAGATGACTCGTGCATGACCACATGCCAGCACACCTCTTCCATCCTCTAGGCACAGCAACTCCACACGCCATCAAGTGAGAAATGAAGGTCAAGTGGATAAACATGAATCCCTTGATTCATGCCAAGCAACTAAGGAAAGATGTGGTCTACCCTGAGCCCAAGAGAGCAGGTGTTTGATGCCCCACATGGTCCCGCCTTGGTCGCCCCCTTCTTTCCATATTTTTCTTGAGCTTCTTTGGGAATTGTATAACCCCTTCCATGTTTTCAATCAACAAATCAGGAAGGATTGTGGTGCCTCTATTTTTCATGTTTTCTTTACTTGCTTTCTAAGCAATTGGTCCCTATATAAGGACCCCCTCTTTTATTGAAGAATAACAAGGATGGATGAATAAAATTTCTTGAGTTCTGTGTGAAGGATCTGTATGATCCCAGGGTATCTATGTGATCCCTGATTTAGGCATTTGTGTGAGCCCAGGGTATCTGTGTGATCCCTGATTTACTGTGTGAGCCCAAGATATCTGTGTGATCCCTATTATTCCTAAGAGTATCTATGTGATCTCTTTCCCCTTCTTTTTAGGATATCTGTGTGATCCCTAGGGCATCTTTGTGAGCCCTGTTGCTGTGTGCTTTCCTCCTAGGGGAATCTGTGTGAATCCCAATTATCTTTCTAAATCCTTCGCTCTCTTCTTTCTTCTTCTAGGCAAACCCTAAACTCTTGGTGACTTCTCAACTCGCCAGCGATCCAACCCCAATCTCTGTACCGCATCATTTGGTATTAGAGCCCAGAGGTTTAGGGTTTCTATTATTTCCTTTTTGTCCCATTTTATTCCTGTTATTCCTGCTATTCTCTACTTATCCCCAACTTATCCTCAAGTTATTCCCATCATCCCTTCCTTGATCCATCCACCACCATCTCCATCGCCGGCTCACCAGCGCCACCACTGAGCCATCTCCACCGAACCTCCGACCGTGAAGCCCGTCTCTGCACCGCCTGCAACCGGGAACACCTCTGATCAAGTCTCCTCCACGTCACCGAATCCCTCTCCAGATCTGCTCCCTCTCTAGATCCACCCGTGTCACAACATGGATCTTTGCACCGCCCCGCCGATCTCCTCCTCCAAAGCCCGTCCCCTGCCGATCGCTGCCCTCTCCCTGCTCACCACTAGCAGTCGATGCCCCACCCCCTCCACCATCCTTTATGCCCACCACCATGATCAACAGGGCTACCGATCGCCCCCTTCCCTGCCGATCGATGCCATCGACACCACTGAAGCCCCTTTTTCTGTCACTACTTTCATCCTGATCGAAGCGATCCTTGGATGGCCGAGACGATCTTCGTGCTGGCATCTTCCCATCCGCGGTGGCCATCATTCCGTCTATTCCACCGTCTTCGCCCAGCACTGCTTCCCCTTCCATGGTTGTGCCTCCCTCTCATCAAGTTGCCATTGTCTTCACTGTCTTCCTCCCTGCTGCCATCGCCAGCCGCAACCGACTACACCATGACCACCGCCACCCTGCCGGACCATCTTCCGCCCAGCACCGACACTAGCGAGTCCCTCCACCAGCCTCCCTATTCCCTACTGTCGGTCCATGAGGAAGGAGAAAGGAGCAGTGCACGAACGTGAATGTAGAGTCGGTACTCAATGCCGACTTCTATTTTCTCAGGAAAAATAAAACAAAAGAAAAAAAGAAAATCAGTGAAAAAAAAAATTCAGAGAAAAAAAAAAGAAAAAAAGGTGAAAACAAAAATTTGAACCTAGCCTCTCTGCTTTGATTTGATTAGTTTCTATTCTGTCAAACCCCCGCTGAGCCTAACTCGATGGAGTCAAGTTCTCACTACTATAGGGGAATGATGGGGACCCGAGAGCCCAGCCACCTCAGCAGCCAAGTGGAGTCCCAGTCACATCCTGGATTGCATCACCTAGGATTACATTGAGGGTCACATGAAGATGGCCCGTACATGACCACATGCCAGCACACCCCTTCCACCCTCTAGGCACAGCAACTCCACACGCCATTAAGTGAGAAAGGAAGGTCAAGTGGATAAACATGAATCCCTAGATTCATGCCAAGTAACTAAGGAAAGATGTGGTCCACCCGAGCCCAAGAGAGCAGGTGTTTGGTGCCCCACATGGTCCCCCCTTGGTCACCCCCTTCTTTCCTTATTTTTCTTGAGCTTCTTTGGGAATTGTATAACACCTTCCATGTTTTCAATCAGCAAATCAGGAAGGATTGTGGTGCCTCATATTCTCCATGTTTTCTTTACTTGCTTCCTAAGTAATTAGTCCCTATATAAGGATCCCCTCTTGTATTGAAAAATAATAAGGATGGATGAATAAAATTTCTTGAGTTCTGTGTGAAGGATCTGTGTGATCCCAGGGTATCTATGTGATCCCTGATTTAGGCATCTGTGTGAGCCCAGGGTATCTGTGTGATCCCTGATTTACTATGTGAGGGCATCTGTGTGAGCCCAAGATATCTGTGTGATCCCTATTATTCTTAAGGATATCTATGTGATCCATTCCCCTTCTTTTCAGGGTATCTGTATGATCCCTAGGAAATCTGTGTGAGCCCTGTTGCTGTGTGCTTGACCTCCTAGGGAAATCTGTGTGAACCTTAGATATCTTTCTAAACCCTTCGCTCTCTTCTTTCTTCTTCTAGGCAAACCCTAAACTCTTGGTGACTTTTCAGCTACCAGCGATCCAACCCTGATCTCTGTCCTGCATTAGAACCCTTTCTAACTAACTCTCTTCCCAAGACCTAGCTTGAGTGCTAGGTAGTCACACACCCAAAATCTTAATCCTCCCAAGCCCCTTTTCTTTTCCCTCTCAGAATTTTAGCAATCTCATTCAACAAGAAAACTTTTTTTCTCTTGACCAACAGCCCCTAAAACAATCCTTATTTATAGAGACAACCATGAGAGGGAGAAAGAGGAAGGAGTGATTGGGGGAGAAGGTCAAGGGCCATACTAAATTGGCTCAAAGCTCATAAGGCATGAATGACCATCATTCCATGAAAGCTTGGAGCCAAAACCAGCCAAAATTCTAAATTCAAATTAAGGTCAAAACCTTCCAAAGAATGACCATCATTCCATGAAGGCTTGGAGCCAAAACCAACCAAATTTCAAAATTCAAATTGAGATCAAAACTTTCCAAAAATTCTTTCTAGAATTTTTGCTCATCATAGCCAAGTACCGACCTTCCTAGTGTTGACACTTGCAAGTGTTGACACTTCCAAGTGTCGACACTTGGAAGTGTCGACACTTGGAACATGGTCAATCATATTGACCTCCAGCGATGGCAATGATTATCAATCATCGATCAGCCTTTAGATCAGATAGAAACCCCTATGGTGTGTGACTCCATAGGTTCGAACAGTAAGCCAATATCACTGGAACACTTTCAGTACCAGTCAAAGTCATCATCTAGCAATGATACCTGATATCTGGATAGGTCAAAGATTGCAAAGCAACTTTCTAGAACCTCTGGCATATGGTTACCACATAATTCATCCCTTTAACCTCAAAATGCTCAGGATGACCTAGGGTTTAACTGCCAATCCTAACCTAATACATCTAGATCATGTCTCAACCTTACAAGTTCTGTGACTCCTTACAAGAACTACCCTGGCTAAGGTTTTGCTAAATCGAGACATAGTGAGTCATTCACTCCAAACCATTTAGAGGGGTCAATCCCATCTTGATCCACCACCGCTCCACAAGTACTTGACTGTACCCAGAAGTCTTTCATCACTAGATTAGAATTTAGGTAGTCCAGCACCAAAGTATAGTGAGTTGCTTGCAAGCTACCATGATGACCTCAAGTCTGAGGGATACATATACCCATATCCCTTCATGAGCAACCCTTTAGCAGAAGGGAGCTCCGTAGTTGGTCACATTCAATGAGATGTCATACATTTCATCTGTATGTCACATCAGTGTCTCTACACTCCTTGGCTAAAAGGACAATCAACAAATGTGACATACAACCTACACTTAATACATCACTGTCCTATAATAATGTATCATTTAGTTGTGAACCAGTTTAGAACCAGTTTAAGAACTACTTGATGTTGGAAATTATGTCCCAAAGCTAATTATTTAGGCTGTAGATGGTTATGCTCGGTATTGTAATTTGTATATGAATTAATAAAACTTTATTTTGGTAGCTCATCACATTATTCATTTCTCTGTAATGAACTCTTTTTATATGATGAAGTCCTTAGGACTGCACTAACTTCGATATAGAGAGGATATATCGAGTGGTCCTTTAAAAGGTTCACAACCAAAGGATACATTATATAGGACAGCAATGTATCAAGTGTAGGTTGTTGTGGTTCATATCGTTTGGTTGTCCTCTTGACCAAAGGAGTGTGGTGACACTGATGTGATCTGCAAGTGGGATGTGTGACATCTCATTGAACGTGACTCCATGGAGCTCCTTTCTGCCAAAGGATTGCTCGAGATTGGATATGGGTATATGTGTCCCTCCGACCTGAGGTCATCATGGTAGCTTGCAAGCAACTCCCTATGCTTTGGTACCGGACTACCCGGATTTCTAATCCGGTGATGGAAGGTTTCCGGGTACAGGCAAGTACATGTGGAGCAGTGGTGGACCAAGATGGAATTGACCTATCCAAGTAGTTTGGATTGAATGTCTTGTAGTATCTCAATTTAGCAAATCCTAGGTCATGGTAGTCCTAGTGAGGAGTCACTGGACTTGTGAGGTTGAGACATGTTGTGGATTGACTCAGTTAGGGTTGGAAGTCTAACCCTAGGTCATCTTGAGCATTGAAGGTCAAAGGGATGAATTATACGGTAACCATATACCAGAGGTTTGATAGATTGCTCTCGCATCTTCCGCCTATCCGGATACTGGGATCCATTGCTAGATGGTATCTTGTGCTGGTACTGGAAATATTCCAGTGCTACCGTTTAGGTTCAAACCTATGAGATCACACGTCATAGAGGATTTCTTCCTGATCCGGGAGCCGATCAACGATTGGGAATCATTTTGGTATTAAGGTCAAACAGACTGATTGAGCACATATTGGATTTATTTTGATCTACCTTGTCTGATTTGGATTGACCAAGATTAGTTTGGATCAACCAGGAACTATTTTAGTAGATCAGGACAGGACCCGATTTTTTTATTGATTCAGGTTTGGCCGAACTGGGATTTTTATTGAACTGATTTTTGGATTTTTGTTGAACCAATTTTATTACATGGCTTGGTTTCACGAGTTTTCTCGTAGGACTTTAAAACACCGGCTTGATGCTTTGCTTGGCTTCCCTTGCTCTTGGTTTTACCTTTTTGAATGGGATAAGACCTGCATTTTGATCAGATGCTGTTTGGATTAAAGATAATTTTCAATTGCCTAGCGAACTGATATGTATCTCATCATGTTTTTCTCTCGCACGAATATCCTATCTCTGGGTCCTGTTTCACGGTGATTCAGTTCTCTTCAAAGCCCTCGGTTCCCAGCAGTTTTTATCCGATCAAGAGCCATTTCAAAGTTTTTTTGTTTTGATCTGGTTTCCTCTCACGATCATTTTCCTACCCTCATGCATTTTCTCCGCCTGGTGTGTATCTGGTTTTCATCTTGGTTTCACGGTCGTGAGGTGCGATTGAAAAGAGAAGCAGGGCGTGTCAAAGTGGAAGGCCATGGCTTGTGACAGAGGTTGAAGGCCGTGGCTTGCAACAGATGTTGCTGGCCGTGAGAGGGGAAGTAACAGGAGATGGGAAGAAAACATTGCTTGCGGTGAAAGAGGGAAGAACAGAGCATGGGATTAAGAGGAGCAGGGCATCCGTGAAATCATTCCTTGTGCTTTTTATGTCGTCTTTTGTGTGCTCTTCATGGATTTTGGGTGGTCTTGGAGAAGACCGTCCGTGAAGACCTTTTGGTTTTCCCTGCTCCATATTGCGTGACCTTTCTTTGATTTCTGTAGGACTAGCATCCTTTCGGGAGTTAGATCACCAAGAGCCCATTCATGGATACTCTAGAGGATGGATATTTGGACACCTCGAGAGATTGGATCGATCTCTTCCAAATCTGATTTGCTATTCAACCGGCTGTCTTGATTTACTGTTGATCTATTCTGAAGACTGAGAAAGTCAGCTTCTTCTTACTTCGATCAGATATATTATTTATTTTTGTTATCATATATGCTTAGATCTAGATTTTATTATGTTGTTTATAATTATTGCACTTGCCTTTACATGCCTGTGTATCTATTCATGCATTATGTTTATGTTAGATCCTATGCATGAGTAGGTTTTTTCATATGCATGTTTAAAATTTTTAAATTATGCAATACCTACTCCCTAGTGTAGCGTGCCTAGGGTAGGCATCCGATGCACTGGTTTTCTTTCACTTGATATATCCTTTCTATATCAAATATAATGTAGTTCTAAAGACTCCATCACATAATAATTCTTTTCAGAAAAATGTATATGTGATGAACAGCCAAAAGAATAAATTTTATTCATTAAGAAATTCATATATAATTATAAAATAGCATAACTATTTACAATCTAGATGATTGGCTTTGGAACATAATTCCCAACACTCTCTGCCTGGTGATGGATGGCCTCGTAGTGGACCCCTCGACAGAGGTTGTTAGGGGTGAAGGAGGTGTGGAGTGGGGGAACTCTCGCCTGATTTCCTGGTGACGTCGATGCCATTGGTGGGAGTGCGCACCATGGTTCGAGACCAGGGATCGGCTCTCCCAACCGGTCGGGCCATCATGCTACCTCTTTCCAACCACTTGATGGTCTCCTCTCGAGTGAGAGACCATATGCAACGACCCCTCCTAGAAGGATTGCTGGCTGGTACGGGGGTCGGCGATGTGGGCTACCGACATCCCTAGCTGCTACTGTGTTGCCAGGGACTGATGTCTTTGACGAAGCTGGCACACCGTCGCAGTCAGGACATGGACCTGCTGGGCCAATGTGGTGATCTGGGGATCCACTGAAGGTGGTGGGGGTGGAGTAGAAAGCTCCCTCTCTGGGCTCTAATCATCGTGATGGGGGCCCCCACCCTACTAGTGGAAGCCTCACATACTTGGGTTGTCACCATAGAGCTTTGGAGCTTCTGTAGATGCTTTGCTAGTAGTAGGGGACTCGTTGTTGGACTTTCCACAGTCGCTGGAGTTCTAGTGCTCCGCCCCCTACCTGGCATGTCAATCTGTTGCCACTCGGATCATCATGGCCTGTAGCTCTGACATGTCATGGACATATTGGGCTCCTGAGGATGCTTGATCATCTATTCCGGTGTGCTCGTTGATTGGCTTTCCTACAAAACAGAGGAGATCCGAGCTGGGGATTCTGGCAGGGACATTCCAACGATCAGGTCAATGGGATGATCTAGGGAATAGAACCTCTATGATGAAGAGCTTGGAAACTCTCCGTGTTGAGGATGAAAGACATAACTGAGATGTAAAGATAAGGTGGAGTTGGGATCAGAGAGCTTGGGAGTTTCTGCTAGTTGGTTCCTTGCCCGTTATCTCTCTATTTCTTACCAATTGTCCCTCCTTCCCTTTTGGGGATTCTTTCTTCTGTTTTATATGAGAACGATGGCCTAGACCAGGTCTGGGACTTTCCTGAGATGTCCTTTATTCGGTCCCCCTTTGGAGAGGGTCTTTCTGTTGCCCGCCCTGCTCCCCCCTTCAGATCGGTCCTTTGGAGGAGACCCTCCTATTGGGGGTGTTTGCCAGCGTGGCAAAGACCTTGTCCCCTTGGTGGTGTAGTTCCCCATGGGAGGGGCAGGCACCATGCCATCGAGCCCCGAGCCATGATGGAACGTTTCTATTCCTAGAGGGATCGTTGGAGCATCGCAGGGCCTGTGGCCTTAATGAAATACTCCTCTTGGGGGAGGTTCAAGTTTCGTGTCACGAGGGTTGATGTTGGCTGGGCCAGCTCGCACCCTCGTGGCTTGGCCAGTATAGGGTCTGGGCCCACTGGGTGTGGGTGCCAAGCACCGCAGCACCAACCAAGGGATGTCGACGTGGCACCAGACCCGACTTACCGATGGCACCCACACCCAGTGGGCCCAGACCCTACACTGGCCAAGCCACGAGGGTGCGAGCTGGCCCAGCCAACAATCCCCCCCCCCAGCGAAACGATCGAGTTTTTCCCCCTGCGGAGACTCGAACCCGAGACCTCCGGCTCTGATACCACCATTCTTACAAAAGGAACGTCCCTATTATAAGAGGCAGGTTTATCTCTCTTAAAACAGCGCAGCAACCGGGCACTCGAGTCGACCCCTCTGCCGACCCCCGCAAGAGCAACCCAGGGTACTCACCCTCGAGTCGGCTCGCTGGTTTAAGAGAGATAAACCTGCCTCCGTCCCTATTATAAGAGGCAGGTTTATCTCTCTTAAACCAGCGCAGCAACCGGGCACTCGAGTCGACCCCTCTGCCGACCCCTGCAAGAGCAACCCAGGGTACTCACCCTCGAGTCGGCTCGCTGGAGACGAGCACCGCAGCACCAACCAAGGGATGTCGACGTGGCACCAGACCCGACTTACCGATGGCACCCACACCCAGTGGGCCCAGACCCTACACTGGCCAAGCCACGAGGGTGCGAGCTGGCCCAGCCAACAATCCCCCCCCAGCGAAACGACCGAGTTTTTCCCCCTGCGGAGACTCGAACCCGAGACCTCCGGCTCTGATACCAATTGTTGGATCGATGCCCCTAACCATTCAATGGACGTTCCTTTTGTAAGAATGGTTAGGGGCATCGATCCAACAATTGGTATCAGAGCCGGAGGTCTCGGGTTCGAGTCTCCGCAGGGGGAAAAACTCGGTCGTTTCGCTGGGGGGGGGATTGTTGGCTGGGCCAGCTCGCACCCTCGTGGCTTGGCCAGTGTAGGGTCTGGGCCCACTGGGTGTGGGTGCCATCGGTAAGTCGGGTCTGGTGCCACGTCGACATCCACGAGGGTGCGAGCTGGCCCAGCCAACAATCCCCCCCCAGCAAAACGACCGAGTTTTTCCCCCTGCGGAGACTCGAACCCGAGACCTCCGGCTCTGATACCAAGCACCGCAGCACCAACCAAGGGATGTCGACGTGGCACCAGACCCGACTTACCGATGGCACCCACACCCAGTGGGCCCAGACCCTACACTGGCCAAGCCACGAGGGTGCGAGCTGGCCCAGCCAACAGTTGAAACCCTCGGTTGCATGGTCATCAACGTGGTGGCATGCTACAGGACCTGGGACACGGAGGAGCACACCTTGCATAGAGCATGTGGGTGGCATATTGCAGAGCTTGAATTTATGGCAAGACGTGCACCTCCTCCTCCCAGAGGTTACAGGTGGCAGGGAACCCCCTTGCTATGGTTTGAATTTCTGTTGATCCTTCCCCCCTTTGCTGCTAGTGAGAATTCTATCCTTCACAAGGCAGGGAAGAGACTTGCTTTGGGAGCCCTACCTTTGGCAGCAAGAGCACGACCCCGATCAAGAGCTAGATGGAGGGCTCGCCCTATAAGCACGACCTTAGTTGGGAGCTGACCTCGGTAGGAGGGCTCACCTTGGTCGCATAAGTATGACCCCAGTCAGGAGCTGGCCTCAAACGGAGGGCTTGCCCTATGAGCACACCCTGGTTGGGAGCTGATCTCGGTAGGAGAGCTCGTCTTGGCAGCATGAGCATGACCCCGGCCGGGAGCTAACCTCAGATGGAGGGCTCTTCCTATGAGCACAATCCCAACTAGGAGCTGACCTCAGCAGAAGGGCTCATCTTGGCAGCATGAGCACGACCCTGATCGGGAGCTAGCCTCAGATAGAGGGCTCGCCCTATGAGCACAACCCCGGCTGAGAGCTGATCTCGGTAGGAGGGCTCACCTTAGTAGCATGAGCACGACCCCGACCGGGAGCTAGCCTTAGATGGAGGTCTCGCTTTATAAGCACGACCCTGGCTAGGAGCTGATCTCGGTAGGGGGACTCGACTTGGTAGCATGAGCATGACCCCGACCGGGAGCTAGCCTCAAACAAAGGGCTCACCTTATGAGCACGACCCCAGCTTGGAGCTGACCTCAGCAGGAGGGCTCATCTTGGCAGTATGAGCATGATCTTGGCTAGGAGCTGGCCTCTGATGGAGGGCTTGCCTTATGAGCACGACCTCGGCTAGGAGCTTACCTTGGCAAGAGGGCTCACCTTGGAAACATGAGCATGACCCCGGCCAGGAGCTGGCCTCAGATGGAGGGCTCATCCTTTGAGCACAATCCCGGCTGGGAGCTGACCTCGATAAGAGGGCTCGTCTTGGCAGGATGAGCACGACCCCGATTGGAAGCTAGCCTCAAACGGAGGGCTTGTCCTATGAGTATGACCCCGACTAGGAGCTAACCTCGACAGGAGGGCTCACCTTGGCTCTTTATTTGGCCATCGTGTCCAGGTGGCGTGTCTCTTGCCAGCGCAAATGCCAGCAGGGGCTCCATGTCAGTGAATGTGCCATATCAGAGCCAATATTCCTCTGGCCATGATGATTTCATTGCCTCTCCATTGAGCCTTGTGAGCTCTATTCCCCCCAGCCCCTTACCCTTGCACGAATGTGAAAGCACCTCATCATGATCATGAAAACATAGTCCCAGTCCCCTATCGACTTCGGTTATTTTTGGAAAAATTAGTGGCTATTTGTTTATCTATTGGAATCTATATGTTTTTCAGAGCAAATCTAGAAACCCCTATCAATTTCTAATTTTGGGTTTATTGGACTAAATTGAATTTTGTTCCTCTATCTTACATGATTATGTCATGATTTTGGCTGAACTAGATTCGAAGACTTCTTGCTTGATTCATTCATGAGCTCATAGCCATCCACCTTGACCACCTCCGATTGAGCTCCCTTGTCTAGGTAGATGTGACCTCATGTGCTCGATGAGACCTTTGCATGATTAGAGTAGGTTTTAAAATTTTTGCTATACATTTTATTTTTTAGCACCTATCTTTATTTTCTTTAGATTCGAATTAATTGATTGAATAAACCTAGCCTAGTCTTAATTTTTTAATAACCAATGGTCCAATCTCTTGAAGTCTTTGACTATGCATACTAATCGAGTCACTTTCTAGATTAGACTTTTGTTGACTCTGGTCTTGATTTTGATGATTGACAAAATATTTAAATATATATAAGTATTAATTGTGTGCTTTAGTGTGTTTATCAGATCTTAGTACTCATACATGTTAAATGAAGAAATACTTATATTTCAGTTGAAAAAGTCCTTCAAATTTATGGAATTCAAGTTACAAGGACTTTGGAACATAAGGAAGACTTGGAAGGACTTAAAGTTTGATTTTGGAGAAGTTTTAGCAAGTTTCAACACTGGCACACTCAAGTGTCGACTCATGAAGATGTCAAAGTATCGACTTATGAAGATGTCAAAGTATCGACTCAAGGCCTGAGAACAAGAAAAATATAGAACAGTGTCAATCCATAATTTTTATCTTGAGCTGACCCAAGTGTCGACTCACAAAAATCAAGTATCGACTCATGAAGAACTCAAGATCAACTCACCAGATTCAAGTGTCGACATTTGAAGTAATGGCTAGTTTTTCAGAAGTGCAGAATTGATTCCAACTTGCTTCAAACGGCTAGTTTTTCATCTCCAACGGTCATAAATGGTCATCTATGATTTGGAGAGCTATATAAACATAAAAAATCAAATAAGGAAGCAATCCTTTGCTGAGATCATTGAATATCCTTCAAAGATTCAAGAGTTAAATAGTTCAAACCTTCAAGCTTCCAAAGATAAGGGAGTTGTACCAAGTCTATAACATCAAGCCTCATTCAAAGGCTTTAACAAATTGAAGACAAGCTTCTTCAACATCATCTAAGGGCTTCAAAAAGATACTTGCTTTATTTTAGAAAGCTTTATTGTATTCTTTACTTTCATTCTTATATTATTGTATCAAGGTTTTTGGGGGCCTTGGAAAATCAAAGAGGTTATTGGTTAGCCTTTGTGTAAAACTAACATAGGTTATTGGTGATCCCGTAAAACCAACATAGGTTGTTGGTGAGCCCATAAAACCATTGAAGGTTGTTGGTTAGCCTAAGTTAGAAAACTAACAAGGGTTTTGATTTGTGAGCCTAGTAAAAATAAGTTGGGTTTTGATTTATGAGCCCGGAAAACTAATCGACAGTTTTTCTTGGTGATTATAGTGAAATACCCAAGAAAAACTTAGGGAGTGGATGTAGGTATTTTGGAGTGCACCGAATCACTATATATTCTTGTATTTATGATTGCTCTTATTTATTGCTTATTTACTCTTGCATTTACTTTGTTAATTCCATTGCATATTTTTATTAAGCATACAAACACTTTGGCAAAATACAAGCACTTAATTGCAATTAGCACATACTTGTTGAAATAGTTCAAAAAGTATTATAAAATTCAATTCACCTCCCTATTGGGTTGCTTCATCACTGGGCAACAACTTTAATTTTGACTAGATCTAAATTAGCTTAGTTCTTACTTATTTTTGATATATGCTATTATTTATTCTAATTACTTATTTTAATTTTTTGCTGATCTCAATAGTGGATCTTTAGAGCTAGGATGGTTAGCCTATCCTGCATGAGAGGTCAATGATTTTGAATCATTGCCGACTTGCAAATTCTATCTTTTTGGAAAGATGACTAAGTCACTTTTTACTAGAAAGGGTGAAAGAGCCACTGAGATTCTAAGTCTAATATATACTAATGTATGTGGACCCATAAACACTTCAGCCATAGGTGGATATCACTACTTCACCATATTTACTAATGACCTATTGAGGTACAGGTACATCTACTTAATGAGACATAATTATGAGTTATTTGAGATGTTCAAATGATTTTATAATAAAGTAGAGAAATAAATTGGCAAGTAAATTAAAACCCTTCGATCTGATCGAGGAGGTGAATATCTTACTAGTGAGTTTATGACATATTTGGAAGGGAATGGGATTCTCTTATAATGGACTCCTCCTGGGATATCTCAATATAATGGAGTGTCTAAAAGGAGGAATCAAACCCTGTTGATATGGTTTGGTCCATGATGGGGTTTGCAAGTCCCCTATCTCCTTTTGGGGATATGTACTAGAGTCAGTTTGTTACATTCTAAATAGAGTTCCTAGCAAGTCTATAGACAAAATGTCATATGAAATATGGATAGAGCATAAGCCGATACTTTCATACCTTAGAATCTGGGGATGTCTAACTTATATCAAATATTTGAAAACAGACAAGCTTTAGCTTAGGTTTGATAGGTGCACATTTATAGGATACTTGAAAGAAAACTAAGGATTATTTCTTCTATCATATTGATGAATACAAAGTGTTCATTAGTAATAAGGTAGTCTTTTGGGAAAGGGAGTTCCTAGGGAAAGGAACTAATGCTTTTAAAGTTAAACTTGAAGAAGTTCGATAGGTAGAAGAACTGATATAATTAATTGAGCTAATTCAAACAAATTTGATTAGTTTAAATCTAGAGCCTATTATAAAGGCAACCTTAAGAAGATCTGGTAGAGTACCATGTCAATCAGACAGATACTATGGTTTCTTAGTCTGGGATGGTGATCCTGTTGAACTTGATGAAAATAATGAGGATCCGATCATCTATATAGATGCGATGCAGAGTTTCAACTTTAAAAAATGGCTTGAAGTCATGAAATCCAAAATGGAGTCCATAGAGATCAAAAGTGTGTGGACACTAGTTAATCCACTTGAAGGGGTAAAATCCATTGGGTGCAAGTGGATTTTCAAAAAAAGAGACTGTAGACAGGATGGTACTCACTATGATGGGATGTTTTCTCTCATGGTAATGCTCAAGTCTATTTGGATTATACTTGCGATAGTGGTGCATCTTAATTTTGAAATCTAACAAATGGATATCAAAACTACTTTCCTAAATAGAGAGTTGGAAGAAGAGGTGTATATGATGCAACCTGAAGGATTCACATCCATAGATGAATCAAAGGTGTGCAAGCTTCAAACATCCATTTATGGATTGAAGTAGGCATCTCAAAGTTACAACATGCATTTTGATAAGGTGATCAAAATGTATGGCTTCGTTAAGAAAAAAAAGAGCCCTACATATATAAATAGGCTAATGGTTCACTAATTGTATTTCTTATTTTGTATATGGATGGCATTCTCTTAATCAAGAATGACATTCCTGTAATGCAGAGAATAAAGGTTTGACTGTCATCCTCACCTCTATGAAGGATCTGGGAGAAGCAACCTACATCCTTGGGATAAAGATCTATAAGGATAGATCTAAAAGGTTGCTAGGGTTATCCTATCAACATACATTAATATTGTGTTGAAGCAATTTAGTATGGTAAATTCCAAGAAAAGCTATCTTCTGATAGGCCATGAAATTACTCTCTCTAAGAATGATTGTTCGACAACTTCTCAAGAGAGAGAGCGTATGAGTAGGATTCTAATCTATTATGTACACCATGATATGTACATGACTAGATGTGGCATACTCACTATGAGTAGTAAGTAAATATGAATCTGATCTAGGTAAGAATCATTAAAAGATTATAAAAATTATTTTTAAGTATTTAAAAAATACTAAGAATCAATGGTTGGTTTAAGAAGATTCTAATTTGAAACTAGTCGGTTATACTAATTCAAGCTTTCAATCAGATTGGGATGATAGTAAAAGTGTGCCGGGTTATGTCTTTATCCTTAATGAAGTTGTTTGCTGGAAAAGTTTCAAGCAGCATACTATGGCTAATTTCGAATGCGAGGCTGAGTAAATTACGGCATCTAATGCTACAGAGGAAGCTGTATGTTTGCAAGAGTTCATTATCGAGCTTAAAGTGGTACCCTTCATTCATGGTCAGTTGTTCTGCATTGTAATAGCACTGGAGCCATTTTTCAAGCAAAGGAATCGAAGGCACATTAGCATACCAAGCACATTCTGCATCACTACCACCTTGTCCGAGAGATTGTGGAACAAGATGATGTTGACTTGCAAAAAATCGATGGAAAGGAGAACCTAACCGACCCATTTATTAAAACCTTGGAATCAAAGAGTTCAATGATCACAAGTGGAAGATGGGTATACGATACTATTTTGATTGGCTCTAGTCTAAGTGGGAGTTGATGGGAAAAGTATCCTGAAGCTAATCTTTCTGGATTGTAGATGGTTAAGCTATCTTATAAAAGTATATGATTTATTAATAAAATAAATATTATTTTTGATAGCTCAACATTTTTTATCATCTTCTAGTGAACTCTAATATATTGAGGTCCTTAGAACTACATTGATTCGATAAAAAAGGATTTATCGAGTAGTTCTTAAATTGGTTCATGACCAAATAATATGTTGCTATCTAGGATGACAACATTTACCAAGAATAAGTTATTATGTGCCATATATGTTAGTTATCCTTTTAACCAAGGAGTGTGGAGATATTGGTATGGCATGCAGGTGAGTGTAAGAGTATATCTCACTAAATAGTGACCAACTCTATAGAGTACTCTACCGTCAAGAATATCTCATAGAAAGGGTATGGGTATAAATATCCCTCTGACTTGAGACTATCAAGGTGATTTGGTAAGCAACTCACTGTACTATAGTGTTGAACTACTTGAATTTCTAATCTAGTGATAGAAAGTTTCTAAGTGCATTCAAGTACATGTTAAGTCAGTGTTGAATCAAGAAAGGATTGACTACTCCAAGTTACTGGAGTAAATACTCGGTAGTGTTTCAATTAAGCAAAACCTATGTATGGATAATTTTGGTGAGGAGTCACAAAATTTAGTAGGTTGAGACACATTTAGATGCACTTATTCAGAGTTATCAGTAGACTCTGAATTCATCCTGAGCATTAGGTCAAAGCGATGAATGATACAGTAACCATAGCCTGGGTTCTTGAATGTTGCTTTACCATCATTCAACCTATCTGGATGTCGAGCACAATTGCTAGATAATCAAATGGATTAGTTCAGGAAATCATTTCTGAGCTACAAACTTAGGATTTGAACATACGAGATCACATATTGTTGCCCAGGTGGCTTTCCAAGAGGGGGATGAATTGGGATTAAAAAACTTTTCACAATTACGTGTACTTTCAAATTCTTTTAGTGTTGTGGTGCAATATGCAATGCGGAAGTAATTAAATAAAAACAATAAGACAATAAGAGCACAAGCACAAACACAAAGAGATTTATAGTGGTTTGGAGCAACTGGCTCCTACGTCCACTACCCAAGCACCACTTGGGATTTTCACTATATCTCCTAATCGAAATACAGTTGGATTGTTTTACCAGGCTCACAATCCAAACATAAATACTTTGGTTTTACCGGGATTACTAAAGAAACCCAAACTTCCTTTGGTTTTAGATGGGATCACCAAAGAAACCCTAACACTTGGTTTTATACCGGGATCACCAAGAACCCAACTTAGGTTTTCACAATGCTCACCTAAAAACCTTCAACCCTCACTTAAGACACAGCCCCTTGCCGTTCTTAGAGAAAAAACAAGAATAAAGAGAAAATAAGCAAGCAACTACAACAAACCGAGTTTGTTTAAGTATTGCCGATGTAGATCAAAATGAAGCCTTGCTTTGAATGCTATTTAATGCTCTTCAAGCTGCTTCTTTTCTTTTTCAATGAGTGGATTCAATGATGAAGTGGAGTTGGTAAAGCTTTAAATCCTATCTTGAAAGCTCTTGAAGTAGGTAGTTGAAAGACTTGAAGGCTCTTCAATATCTCAAGATAAATCAATAATAATGCTCTAATAATTGTTTAATCCCTCAAAAACAATCTCTTTTATAGTTTTCCAAGAGATATGACTGTTATGAGCCTAGGGATTTGTGAAAGAGCTGTTGGAAATGAAATGGAGTTCAAAAATCACTTTCAGCAACTAGTCGTTGGAGTGCAGAAAATGGCTACTCGAGTTGGCTCGAGGTCCACGAGTCAGCTTGAAGTCTCAGACAGCCCAAAATAAATTTCTATAAGAGTTGGCTCTTCAGACTGGAGTCGGCTCTTGCCTTCAGTTAATTAAAAATGATAAATACTCAGAGTCGGCTCTTTAGGGCAAAGTCGGCTCGAGTTCTTAGTCCATCCAAATTCATAACTTTGGACAAGTCGGCTCTTGGGGTAGGAGTCGGCTCGAGATCTCAGACTTCAGAAAAAAATATTCTTCCATGAGTCGACTCTTGGGACAGGAGTCGGCTCTTGATACTGAAACTCTAAAATTTTTTCCGTGCTATGCCACAAGGAGTCGGCTCTTGATCCATAAGTCAGCTCTTGCCAAGTCTTCAATTGATGCTTCAAGCTTCTCCAAAACTCTTCAACACTTAAATCAAATAAGAGCTAATCTACATACTCTCAATTTTACAATTTTTCAGTCCATTTTATAAGATTACAAGATTGACAAAACTAGGGCTTTTACAAGATAAAGTCCATACATAATTGAGTTACCTCTCATTCAATTTGAAAACTAATTTAAGCTAAAGGTAACCAATTTCCTACAAAAACTTCTCAAGTAATTTGAAAGAATTAGTATCAAATACATGCTCCAATGTTTTGTGATCATCAAAATCATTCCAGGGGTCAACAATCTCCTCCTTTTTGATGATGACAAAATACTGGGCATGAGCAGAATTTAAAAGCACTTTACAATTACTGTATATTCACATTTATCAAATGATATTGATCATAGTGTGTATCATACAGATTGAGTATCGAGGTATCAACACAGTGTGTCACAAAGTATCATATGTATCAAATGTATCAACTATATAAAACTGAAAATTATTAACACAAAGTATCATGTGTATCAAGTATCGAAACATAATGTATCAATACATAATGTATCAAGAGTATCATCTATACATTGCGTATCGAAACTTACAAAATTAACAAGTATTTGGGGTGAATTTCATAAAAACTTAACAAAAACTTGATAAAAGCTCCCCCTTACTAATGTAATAGTCAAATTTTCATATGAACATATAAACATTTATAATTTAACATTCATATTCAACTTCATAATTTTCATATTCATATTCAAAGTTTCATATATTCATGTTCATATTCAAAGTTTCATATATTCATGAACATTCATTCTCCATAACATATCCTTTTCATGCACATTCTCCCTTCTCCCTCTTTTTGTCATCAACAAAAGGTATAAAATATAGGAGAACATACATTCATAATGAGTCATTCACAACAAAGATAGTACATGAGTGTATCATAAGAAGACATGTAGTATAAAAAGTGATATATATATATATATATATATATATATATATGAAAAGTCGGTACATAGGTGATACATTACAAATGTGCCTCGGCACGACAACATAGTATCACAACATCAAAATATAACTAACATAGAGTCCAAAAAACATCAAGATAAAAGACTAAAGACATCAAAATGATGGGCTAGGATCATCACCACTAAGGTCTTCCTTACCGGAGGAGGAACCAACCTCTAAGATACCTAGACTAGGCTTAAACTTAGGAAACCTAGGTCTAAGATCCCTGATTCTAGTCGTAGTAGGTGTGGTAGTCCTAGAAGCTTTAGTTTTGGCTTTGGCTTTTACTTTGGACTCTGAAGAAATGATAATGGAAGTAGGTCTGACAGTCAGAGGATCAAAGGACAACGCCAAAGTGCCGGTGGTAGATAATATCTCTATAGCTGGAGTCTGTCCAACATCAGATCCCATAACCTCAATACCAGTCTCGGCCTTAGCATCAGCAGGAGTGGCGTGTGAAGGAATGTCACTGTAATGTGCCACCTGTCCCTGCTCACAATCAATGCCAGTGCCAGTGTCAGGTGCTGCTGTGGAAGTCATCGGTACAGACTGGCTGGCTGCAGTAAGCTATCTAAGAATGGACATGATATCCTGGAATCCCTGCTACATCTCAGACTGAAGTAGAGCTATCCTAGTATTAGTGTCAAATCTGAGACAAGATATCTCATCCAGTACTCTCTGTAGTCTGTCATCAGCATCGGGTCCAACAGCTATAGATCTCATGACTGGTGAACGAGGAGTGATAGGAGCTAGCTCTAAGGGTCCAGCCTCATTAGTATGTGTATCTGCCTCCTCACCATGTCCCTCTACTGCCTGAATGTCCTCCTCTGAGTCATCCTCTGAGTGTGCTACTGGAATACCTGAAGTCTTCCGAATCCAATGACCGTCTACTTTAATAAATCCCATCCGAGTAAGGGATTTCAGAGTGTACCTGTCAGTGTGTAGAAGTAGCCGGCTGTCCTCACCTGTCAGGTCAACTAGGGCATCCTGAAATAAAAGTGTGAAGACCATCCCATACAATAGACAAGCTCGTGCCCTATGAGCCGCCTCTCTCATCTGTGAAAGCATGATAAATGGTAGATTGAGGGCCTCCCCCTCAATCAGACATCTCATAAAAACCAGGTCATGCTCACTGACCCAATCAAACCGCCCTGTCCGAGGTAAGAAAATGTGACTGATAATGTTGTGCAATAATCTCATTTCCAATGATAACTGATTTGCACTAACATGCACAACACCCTTTACATTTGTCCTCTCCAATACTAGTCTCAGGGTCTTCTGCTTCTCCTTTAGAACTAGGTAACATTCACCTACTTTTGGAATGTGAAGCAAGCTTGATAATTTTTGTTCACTAATTTCAATGTGTTTTCCCTTCACAGTCCCTTCAATATGGAATGCACCCAAGGACATACTTTCAAAGAACTGTCTGACCAAGTTGGGATAAGAGGGTACATTCAATAAATAGAAATCTTTCCAACCCTATTTAGCTATCCAATCCCCAATGTGCAACTGTTCTTGCTCCAAAAAATTAAAATTGATACATATACCAGGAGTTACTTGATGATTATCCATTAGAATCACTCGCTTGGGTGCCTGTGGCTCTTCTTCTTGCTCGATTTGCTGTTCTTCCAGATTGGAGGTGTCCAAGCATCATTTCATCCTTCTTTCCTTTGCAACCATCTGAACTACCCGCCGGGGTTTCTTAGCTACAGCTTTATGGGGTGCCATCTAGCTAGGATTAAGAGTTTGGAGGGATTATAGAGTGTTCTAAGAAGTTTTCCTAAGATGGAAAGGGGAGTCGGCTAAGTGGAAGAGAGCAAAACCTAAAAACATAGTGAAAACAAACTAACGAAAACTCTATTTAAAAACATTCAGCCCAACTTTCAAGTCAGCTCGCCGAACAGCCTGATGACTCGAGTCGGCTCGGCGAACAGCCTGATGACTCGAGTCGGCTCGAGCCAAAAATCAGCCTAAAAATAAATTAAGATCAAAATCAATTTCTATGGGTTTCTAGATACTAAAATAGGTTGTCCTAAGCTCTAGAAAAAATTTTGAAATATCTAGATAACTTTTCCTTATTTTTCAAAAATTAGGTCAAAATGTTCAGAATGGGTCACACAGGCCTAATTCCTCTAATCTTCTCAAATCTATCTAGACTAAGGGGTTTAGTAAAAATGTCAGCAAGTTGATCTTTAGTGGGTACAAATTCTAGCTCAATAATATTATTTAAAACATTATCATGAATAAAATGATGTCTAATTTCTATGTGCTTAGTTCGTGAGTGCTGAATTGGATTTTTAGATAAATTAATAGCACTAGTATTATCACATTTAATAGAAATTTTAGATTAGACAACACCATAATTTTCTAGTTGTTGCTTGATCCACAATACTTGAGCACAACAGCTCCCAGCAGCTACATATTCTACCTTAGCAATAGATAGTGCTATAGAGTTCTACTTGTGATAGTGCCATGAAATCAAGTTAATACCTAGAAATTGACAGGTGCCACTTGTGCTTTTTCTATCAATCTTATAGCCTTCATAATTAGCATCAGAATAACTAATTAATTTCAAAAATGTGTACTTAGAATACCATAAACCTACATTGCATGTGCCTTTTAGTTATTTAATGATTCTTTTAACAGCTATGATGTGTGATTCTTTTGAATTTGATTGAAATCGTGCACACATACAAACACTAAAAAAAATATCAGGTCTACTAGTTGTTAACAAAAGTAATGAACTGATCATACCTCGGTACAGCTTTTGATCAACATTTGTGCCATTCTCATCTTTATCAAGCTACATGCAGGACTCATGGGTGTTTCAATTTCTTTGCTTGATTCCATGCCAAATTTTTTGATAATCTCCTTGATGTACTTGGCCAGGTTGATCAGGATACCTTCTTTAGTTTGTTTGATTTGAAGTCCAAGAAAGTAACTCAGCTCACCCATCAAGCTCATTACAAATTCTTCCTGCATCAACTTAGCAAAATCTTGACATAAAGATTCATCAGTAGATCCAAAAATAATATCATCAACATAGATTTGAACAACTAAAATATCATTATTTTTTCTTTGAATAAATAGTGTGGTGTCAACACTACCTCTAACAAAATCATTTACAATTAAAAATTTACTTAGTCTATCATACCAGGCTCTAGGTGCCTATTTCAGAGCATACAAAACTTTATTCAATTTGAAAACATGATTTGGAAAAGTGTGATCAATGAAACCCGGTGGTTGCTCAACAAAAACTTCTTCGGATAGAAAACCATTCAAAAATGCACTCTTTACGTCCATTTGAAATAATTTAAAATTCAAAAAGCATGCATAAGCTAGTAGTAATCTAATGGCTTCTAATCTAGCTACTGGTGCATAGGTTTCATCAAAATCTATTCCCTCTTCTTGATTATATCCTTGTGCTACTAGTCTAGCCTTATTTCTAATTACATTTCCTTCTTCATCTAGTTTATTTTTATAAACCCACCTAGTACCTATAACAGGATAATCATTAGGTCTTTCTACTAGGGTCCAAACATTATTTCTCCTAAATTGGTTTAATTTATTATGCATTGATAGCATCCAATTAGGATCAGTTTTAGCTTCTTCTATAGTGTATGGCTCTACATGAGAAACAAAAGCAATTAAGTCATGTATATCTCTATATACAACTCTAGTTTTAACACCTTGAGATGGGTCTCCTATAATTAATTCTTTAGGGTATGATTGTACATACCTCCATTCTTTGGATATATCATCATGATTTTTGCTTACCTCTTCTTCATGTGGTTCACTTGATTGTTTATCTTTGAGAGTCAAATCTTTCAGTCCATGTTCTAGTGTACCTTCATCATCATCAGCGAAATCTTCTTTTCTAGAAGATGTAATGTCAGATTCATTGAAAACAACATATACAAATTTTTCTATAGTCAAAGTTCTTTTATTGAAAACTCGATAGGCTTTAATATTTAAAGAATATCCAAGAAAAATAGCCTCATAGGATTTTGTATCGAATTTACCAAGATTATCCTTTCCATTGTTAAGAACAAAACATTTACAACCAAAAACATAAAAATATTTGATATTAGGCTTTCTATTGTTCCAAAGTTCATAGGGGATTTTTCTGATAATAGGTCTAATCAAAACTCTATTCAAAATATAGCATACGATATTTACAGTTTCTGTCCAAAAGTATTTTGGAAGATTTCCTTCACAAAGTATTGTTCTGGACATCTCTTCCAAAGTACGATTCTTTCTTTCTACAATACCATTTTGCTATGATATTCTAGGTGCAGAGAAGTTATGATCAATACCATGCTTTGTGCAAAAGTGATCGAAATATTGATTTTCAAACTCGGTGCCATGATCACTACGAATTAAAATAATATATACATTTTTTAAATTTGTGACTCTTTTATAAAACTTTTTAAATACTTTGAAAGTTTCATCTTTGTATGCAATAAACAAAACCCATGTGTATCTTGAAAAATCATCTATAATCACAAGGCTATATTTTATAGCACCTAGGCTTTAGTCCTAGTAGGTCCAAATAAGTCCATGTGAAGTAGCTCTAAGGGTCTAGTAGTAAAAATGATGTTTTTGGATTTAAAACTCCCCCTCACTTGTTTTTCTAATTAACAAGTATCGCAAACATAATCAAAATTAACTTTAAATTTTGGCAATCCTTTAACTAAATCTTTTGAAATAAGTTTAGCTATAGTATCCATACTAGCATGTCCAAGTTACCTATGCCATAGTAAATTTGATTTCTTGCTATTGTCATTCATTGCTACATGACTTGTGTTGCTTGACATAGCTAGATTATTAAGATCTACTACATAAATGTTACCAAGTCTATGTCCAATGAATTTAGTACTAGAGTCAAGTGGATCAACTACTATATACATTGATGACTTGAAGAAAATATTAAAACCAATGTCACATAGCTGACTAATACTCAAAAGATTATGTTTTAGTTTTTCTACAAGTAACACATTTTCAATGAATGTAGAAGGAGTAATTTTGATTTTACCGATATCGATTATCCTTCCTTAATGATTATCACCAGATATTACCATTCCACCATCATTTTGTTCTAGGATAAAGAATTGATCAATATCACCCATCATGTATCTTGAACAGCCGCTATCCAGATACCATCTTTTCTTTATATTTACGGCTGCAAGACATCCCGCAAAATAATTATTTAATAAATTTAGGTACCCAAGCTTTCTTGGGTCCTTGCAAGTTAGTGGAAATAGTTCCTTTTGGAACCTAAACTTTCTTAATTTTCTTTTTATCATTATATTTCAAATGACACTCAAATGCCTTATAACCAAAGTTATTACATGCATAGCATACAATCCTTGACTTTGAATAATAAACATGAGATGATGCAAATTTAGGTCTAACTTGTTTTGAAGTAGTAAACTTAGGAGCATGTGATGTAGATGCAGAAAATTTGTTTGAAATAGAACCTTTATAACCAATTCCAAATTTATTATTTGTTTCTCTTTGATCTTTCAAAATTAATTCAAGTTTGTTAGAACTTAAGGTTAGTTTTTCAATCAAAGGCTTAAGCTTTTGAACTTCCTTCTTTAAATTATCATTTTCATTTTTTAAACCTTTGTTTTTCTCAATAAGCTCTCTTTTTCAAATTGAATAACCTTAAGTCTTTCACAAACTAAATTTAATTTTCTTTGCAAGATTTTATTTCTTTCACCAAAATTATATTTTTCTTTTTCAAATGTATCACATTGATTTTTCAGAGTTTTCATTTTCGAACCAGCTTTCTTGTATTCTACCAATAATTCATAAAATGTATTATGTAGCTTATTATATGTAAATTCTAAATTAGGTTCAGAAGTAGTTACCTCGTCTTCCAAACCCATAAGATAGATTTGTGCAGTCTTTGTTGTTTCTTCATCCTCTTCAGTGGATGTAGATTCATCACTGTCACTCCATGCTACAAGCATTGCCTTCTTCTTTTTTATGGTGATCATCTTTTTCTTTGCTTCAGGACAGTCAGGACGAATGTTTCTCGGCTTCTTGCATCCATAGCAGATTGATACTTGATCTTTATCTTTATCCTTCTCTTTTTCTTTGTTTTTTTCTCTTTCTTTCTCAAAATCTCCTTTTCTGAATTGCTTTCTCCATCTATTTGTTTTTCTTCTACCCATAAATCTTTTAAATCTTCTCATTACAAGGGCTATCTCATTATTTTCTAGATCATCATCTGATGAGTCTGAGTCTTCATTTTTGTCCTCTTCTGTAGCTTTAAATGCTATAGCTTTCTTTCTTTTGGTATCTTCATCAGTCCTCTGTTGCATAGCTAATTCATGTGTGATCAGTGATCCAAGCAGTTCATCCAGTGGCAGAGTATTTAGGTCCTTTGCCTCTTAATAGCTGTCACCTTAACTTCCAATTTATCTAGCAAGGATCTTAAAACTTTTTGGACAAGATCAGCATTAAAGTAAGTTCTATCAAGACTTTTGAGACTATTTATAATATCAGTAAAGCGAGTATACATAACAGATATAGTCTCACTAGGATCCATCTTAAATAACTTATTGTTATGCACAAGAAGATTGATTTTTGATGTTTTAATTTGTGATGTGCCTTCATATGTAATTTCTAGCTTATCCCAAATTTCTTTAGCAAAATTACAAGTTGAAATTCTGTTAAACTCATTTGGATCCAAAGCACAATGCAACAAATTCATCGCTTTGGCATTCAGCTCAGCTAATTTCATATCACTTTCATCACAATCTTCTTCTGGTTTGGGAACCTCTACATCATTTACTGTTACAGTGGGTGTGTGAGGTCCTTTCAAGATAATTTTCCATAAATGAAAATCTACAGTTTGAATGTATATTTTCATTATTGCCTTCCAATATGTATAATTGGTTCCAATGAAAAGTGGAGGTCGATTTGTGGATTGACCTTCAGTCAATGAAGTGCTCATGGGATGTGCCATCTATCTTTACTCCAAGTAACTTTCAGAGACTTCGCTCTAATACCACTTGTTGCCCAGGTGGCTTCCCAAGAGGGGGGTGAAATGGGATTAAAAAACTTTTCACAATTATGTATACTTTTAAATTCTTTTAGTATTATGGTGCAATATACAATGCGGAAGTAATTAAATAAAAACAATAAGACAATAAGAGCATAAGCACAAACACAAAGAGATTTAGAGTGGTTCGGAGCAACCGACTCCTACGTCCACTACCCAAGCACCACTTGGGATTTTTACTATATCCCCGAACTGGAATATAGTCAGATTATTTTACCTGGCTCACAATCCAAACCTATATACTTTGGTTTTACCGGGATCACCAAAGAAATCCAAACTGCCTTTGGTTTTAGACGAGATCACCAAAGAAACCCTAACACTTGGTTTTATACCGGGATCACCAAGAACCCAACTTAGGTTTTCACAAGGCTCACCTAAAAACCTTCAACCCTCTCTTAAGACACAACCCCCTGCTATTCTTAGAGAGAAAACAAGGATAAAGAGAAAATAAGCAAGCAACTACAACAAACCGAGTTTGTTTAAGTGTTGCCGATGTAGATCAAAATGAAGCCTTGCTTTGAATGCTCTTTAATGCTCTTCAAGCTACTTCTTTTCTTCTTCAATGAGTGGATTCAATGATAAAGTGGAGTTGGTAAAGCTTTGAATCCTATCTTGAAAGCTCTTGAAGTAGGTAGGTGAAAGACTTGAAGGTTCTTCAATATCTCAAGATAAATCAATAATAATACTCTAATAATTGTTTAATCTCTCAATAACAATCCCTTTTATAGTTTTCCAAGAGATATGGCCGTTGTAGTGCCTAGGGATTCATGAAAGAGCTATTGGAGATGAAATGGAATTGAAAAATCACTTTCAGCAACTAGCCGTTGGAGTGCAGAAAATGGCTACTCGAGTCGGCTCGAAGTCTCAAACATCCCAAAATAAATTTCTATAAGAGTCGGCTCTTCAGACTGGAGTCAGCTCTTGCCTTTAGTTAATTCAAAATAACAAATATCCAGAGTCGGCTCGAGTTCTCAGTCCATCAAAATTCATAACTTTGGACAAGTTGGCTCTTAGGGTAGGAGTCGACTCGAGATCTCAGACTTCAGAAAAAAATATTCTTCCATGAGTCAGCTCTTGGGACAGGAGTCGACTCTTGATACTGAAACTCTGAGATTTTTTTCGTGCCGTGCCACAAGGAGTCGGCTTTTGATCCATGAGTCAGCTCTTGCCAAGTCTTCAATTGATGCTTCAAGCTTCTCCAAAACTCTTCAACACTTGAATAAAATAAGAGCTAATCTACATACTCTCAATTTTATAATTTTTCAGCCCATTTTACAAGATTGACAAAACTAGGATTTTTACAAGATAAAGTCCATACATAATTAAGTTACCTCTCATTCAATTTGAAAACTAATTTAAGCTAAAGGTAACCAATTTCCTGCAAAAACTTTTCAAGTAATTTGAAAGAATTAGTATCAAATACATGCTCCAATATTTTGTTATCATCGAAATCATTCCAGGGGTCAACACATATAATAGAAGTTTTCGATTGATCATGCCGACTGATCGACGATTGAGAATCATCTAGTGATAAATTATAAATATGATCAATAATTTTTCCTATACAAAATTTATAAATAAATAAATATTAATTAATATTATAAGGATTAATTATCAATTGGATTTCTAATTAGGTTAATTCTTGAGTAAATTGATTTGGTCAAATCTAATTGAATTTGGTTCTATTAGATTTCACTCGATTAGATTATTTGATGACCTAATCGCTAATGAATTTTAATCTAGATTTAATTTGAATTTGGACTTGATTAATTTTTTGATTAATTAAATTTAATTGAAGCCCAATGAAATTAGGTTCAAGCTATTTGAGTTGGTCAAATCAAGTTAAATTGATATTAGACTTAAGGTTGACCCAGTCAAACCTAGGAACCTAAATTCCTCCTTGCATCACTTTATTCTCCATGTAAAATAAATTTTTTCATGAAGAATCCAATGCAAAAATATTATTAGCACCCTCCCTATTATCCATTATGATTGGGCTTAAGCCAAGAAAAATTTTAAAAGGAGTTTTAATATAGTTTTGTATCTGGTTTCAATGAATCAAAATTTATTCTTGCACCTCTAGCTTTCTCCATGAGATTTTGATTTTTTGCATGATATTTTTTACAAAAAAATTGAGTTTTGATGCCTTTTCTCAATCCTTTTTGGGTTAGGATAGGTTTATATAAATTTTAAAACTTATTTGAATTGATTTGAATTTAAATTGAATGGATTTTAAATGAGTCAAACTCCTAGTCCAAATAAAACTTCTAAACCTATCATATTATCATCCTAATCCCCGTGACACTATTTTTATTGGATTTTTCTTGGTTTGCATGAGAATAAGAGAAGAATTTTCATGTATTTTTATATTAGAAATATCATAAAAAAATTAGAAGTGGGGCATAAAAATTAGTTGAGCATGGGAGTTCCTTCTTGGCACTAAGGAGAAGAGAAAAAGAAATGAAGGAAAACAAAATAGAAAAAATTAGTTTTGATTTTATTTTCTTCCACAACTTGATCCTCCTCATCTTCCATCTTCTTATCTTCTTGGAGGACTTAAAAAAACTTGAAGAAAGATTTTAGATCAGCCATTCATAGCCTTCACACGGAGCTAGTACTTTAGGGAAGGTGATTTTTGAGGACTTCGATGGACTTTTCATAGAGATCGGACATCCTATGTTGCTGTGAGGTGATGTCCAAACTTCTACCACACTCCATCAGTAGCAGTGTTCATCGAAACATGATAAGATATGGGATTTGATCCTATTTATATTTATAGATTAGATATATAGCATGCATTAGTTAAATCAATGCATGTTGATTCTAATTTCAATATCTATACTCTATTCATATCCTATCTTGATTATATAGGATAGGTTTTTCAGAATTATTCTAATGCATGATTTAGTGATTAAAATTATTTTTAATCTAATATGATTCCAATGATTATAAAACAAATCTATGCATGAAACCTAGTCCTAGTTTTTAACATGTTGTCCACTTGCAAGACTGGGATTGGCTCTTTCTCAATATTAGGCTTCTCGAGGTTCTCCAGGTGGGCAATTTTTGGAATGTCTATGAACTGGAGATTGCCAACCTTGATAGTAGGTCTGCTTGAATGTTTTCCATCCTAGGGATTTGTACAATCTCAAAGGAAAAAAAAGGATGAAATAATTTTTTTTACCCTTTTAAGATACTTCCCCATGGTGGGGGCTCTGGTATCAAACTCCATGCAGACTTGTCCAACTATTAGTTGAGAGTCGCTGTGGGCTTTGAGGTGCTAAACTCCAAGCTCGTGGGCGTGCCTCAACCTCGTGAGAAGGTTTCATATTTCATCTCATTATTAGAGGCCTCGAAGTTGAAGCAAAGCACTTACTCAACGATGACCCCCTCTAGGCTGGAGAGGATCATCCCCTTCTCAAACCCTCCAGTATTGGATGCACCATCAATATGGAGAGTCCAAGGCTCACCTACTAGCTTTGGCTTTGATCTAGTCTCCACTTTATCTGGGATAGTGCACTCCATGAGGAAGTCCACTAAAGCCTGGGCTTTGATGGAGGGGAAAGGTTGATAAAGGATATCAAACTCCCCTAACTCAAACACCCACTTGGCGATCCTCCTATAGGCATCGATCTTCTACAGAATTTGATGCAGGGACTAATCGATCAAGACCATAATGGGATGAAACCGAGATTAGAAGGAAAAAGGTGACCTTTTCTACCTTTGGATATCAGGTCTCTGCATCCTTCAGGAACTGACTGATGTAGTAGACTATCTTCTAGACTCCATCCACCTCTCAGACAAGCATAGAACTCATGACCATGGGGGAAATAGCAAAATAAGGGTAAAGCATTTCTCCTATGATCGACCTCATAAGATGTGGTGCGGTGGTGAGGTAGGTTTTGAGCTACTCAAAGGAAACCTGACACTCCTCCATGCATTGAAAGTCCTTGATTTGACTCAAGGCTCTAAAGAAGGGTAGGCACTTTTTACTAGACCTTGCAACAAAATAGCTCAACAAGGTGACTTGCCCCATGAGGTGTTGAACCTCTTTTCGACTCCTAGGGGATGACATCTCCAGGATCACTCAGAGCTTCTTGGAGTTTGCCTCGATCCCACAGTGAGATACCATGAAACCTAGGAACTTCCCGAAATAACTCTAAATGCACACTTATTTGAGTTAAGCCACATCCGATATCTCCATAGCATCAGAAGGTCTCCTCCAAGTCCACTATGTGCTAACTTTCCTTGCAGCTTTTTATCAGCATATCATCGATGTACACTTTCATATTATGCCCAATTTGATTCTTGAAGATTTTATTGATGAGATGCTAGTAAGAAGCTCCGATATTCTTCATGCCAAAAGGCATAATTTTATAGCAGTATAGCCCCAGATCTATGATGAATGCAGTCTTTTCTTCATCCTTGGGCACCATCCAGATTTGATTATACCCAGAAAAATTATCCATGAAGTTGAGAGTTTCATGCCCAGGGGTTGAATCTATGAAGTGATCAATTTTGGCATAGAAAAATAATCATTCAAGCAAGCCTTATTTAGGTTGGTGAAGTTAATACCTGCCACTTGCCATTGGCTTTCTTCACTAGAACAACATTGGCAAGCTAATCTGGGTACTAGACTTCATGGATGAAATCAGCCTCCAGAAGCTTCTCCACCTTCTGCTTGATGGCATATTATTGCTTAGGGGTGAAGCTTCTCTTCTTCTAGTAAATTATGGGGTGTGAAGGGTTGATGTTGAGATGGTACACTATAACCACAAGATCAACACTGATGAACACATGATTTAGATGCTAAAAGCATCAAATATTTTGTTAATTATCTTATATTAATTAGAATTTGATACTTTTTAATCTTTTTTGCAGATAATTGGAAGATTGGGTGCATGCAAATACAATGAACTCAAATTGGCCCAAATTAGAGTCCAAACCCAAGCCACATATGCATTCAAACCAACAACTCAAGAAATCAAATAAAGGAGGTGCCGTGTCCAAATTAAGAAGGGAGTCTTATCACCAAATGCAAGTTGGCATGAAGGGAGAAGGGGCTAGCATTCTTTGGGGCATGAATTCAAAAAGAAATCAAGCTAAATTTCCTTGTTGGTGTGCATTGCAATTAAAGAAAGGAAGTAAATCTATAGTTCTCATCCTTGTGGACTATAGAAGAGGCATTAAATCTTCTTATGCATGAGGCAAAATTCAAAAAAGGGGAGAGAGGCTTGAGGAGGAAGTTTGAAGCAAGAAGGACTCTTGGACATGAGGCTTGAAGTGCTAATTTAAAATAGGAAAGAAGTTAGGCACAGATTTTGAAGGGAGTGGCACTAATTTTAAATGAATCAAGAAGAGGAGGCATGGTGCGTGGATAAGGGAGTTGGGCACCAAACTAGATAGGGAAGAAAATAATTGGAAAATCAAAAGGAAGCATCAGAGAGAGCCCGAGACCTCTTGGACATTTGGAATGCTAAAAACAAGGAGGATTTGTGATGACAAAAATCAAGGAGGCATAGATTTTTATAGGCGTGGAATGCAAATTAGGAGTCCTAAACTATGACTCTAGAAGATGGGAAACTAATTAAGGAAATAAATTGAGGAGGTGATGATTTAAAAAGAGGCATGGAGATTTAAGTTAGAGAAACAAAGATATGGCATGAGATCTAGAATCCAAAATCCATTGGACTCATGAATTTAAATGAAGGAAATCTAAGGCTTGGGATTTAGATTAAAAAAGGAAGCTGGTGCCAAATCCTAATTAGGAAGGGACTTGGGATGGGATGTTGATTTGAAGGGTTGTGATGTTAATCCAATGAAAAAATTAATCAGATCCCTTGGTCTCCAAATTTGGAATGCCAAATCCAACTTGGGGAGGAGTTCTTAGCATGGGAATTTTTGACAAAGGAAAGAAATCTGATTGGAGGCACAAAGAGTCCAAAACCATTTGAAGAGGCGGCCAAGATATGAGGTGTCATTTTGCATCCAAAGTTCGGCGTCGAATTTTGATGAGGCATGGGAAGAAGTATAAAGACATAAAAAGGAGAAAAAGAATTGTGGCTGAATCCTAAACGTCTCTCTCTCTCCCCCGCTCTTTCCTATTTGACCAGCCCCATCCATTCATCTATCCCTTGACACAAAATCCCAACTATTCATCCCACACAAATTTCTCTTCCCTTAATCCCACATAGGGAAAACATTGAAAGCTCCCCTTCCCTTAATATCTATAAAAAGGCTTTCCTCCACCTTGAAGCAATCCATCAATCCTAGAATCCTACAATACTCCATAGCCTCCATAATCTCTATAGCCTTCATGCCATCTACCTTCCTTTATCACAAACCCTAATCTCCTCACAACCTTGCTCCACCTTTCCTCCTCCACTTTCCTCCCTTCCAAGTAACTACCCGGGCCCTGTTCCAGCATGAAGATGATAGCAAAAAATTTTTCCATGGAGAGCTAAATCCCTACCATCTCAGAAAATTTTTGAAGTCTTGTAACAGGTAGTGTTTATTCTTGCTTTATATTTTGTACCTCTCTTTTCTATGAAATAAAGATTTGATTTTAATTCTATATCTTTTTATGTACTTTTTATTTGAAATCATATTTAGAATAGTCTATACTCTTGGGACGGGCTATGATCTACGAACATAGTTTGTACTCCTAGGATAGATTATTTTTAAGCATGATTCCTTTTATCTTGTATGCATGTTATCTTGATTAACCTATATTTTAGAGAGATGGATCATGATCTAATGGATATGGGCCATGCTCTCGCCATATATTTTATATCTTGATAGGAGCCATACAGATTAATTATATAGTGGGAGGATATTACCTCTCACCAAATAACTAAGTGAAATCTTGAGATATCTCTCTCATATTCTTATTTTACTTTTAGTCAGTGAATAGTTTACTTTCTTTTATTAAAATTATTAGTTAATCAATCAATTTCTATTCTTCTTTCTAGTCTTAAGTACTCGAATGCAACACAGCCCACGGTCCTTGTAGATACAAACCTAACTCACTACTATTTACATAATTTTGAGTTAGTGATTTATTTTTAATCATCTATGACAATGATCAAATTTTGGTACTATTATCAAAGATCATTGGCATGATTGTTTCAATAAAAAAATTTTAAAAATATAATTTAGATTATTTTTATTCTGTTTATAAATCTTGATTGCCCTGATATAAGGTTGCCTTGACATAACTAAAACTTAGTTGCATGGTTGTCCTAAGGCATGAAAATGTCGAATTAACTTAAAATCTTTGAAGAAAAGTTTTCAAAAAAATATTTTATTTGCTTTCTACTTTTTATTCTTAGTTTAGTCTATTTTTAGTACTTTCTAACTTGCCTAGTCTACTTAATCAAACTTACATTCCTGCAAAATTAATAAAATCTCTACATTGACATTTCATAAGCCATTTATGGAATTAGATACCTAACCACAAAATGTAAAAATAAAATCAAGCTATTCTTGATTGTATGCTAATTATAAGCTTGGACATTTTGGTTTGTTGCATTGCATAGTCATAATATATCTTAAGGGCTAACCTATTAATCAAATAAGTTGGAGATTTCATCACCCTTCCTTAGTCCACAAATCACAATCCTCATCTTGCATACCCAAGTCTAATTTAAAATTAATTAGATGTTGGCCACTAAGATGTTCGAGCTTACTAAGACAAGGCATCTAGAAGAGTTGGATCGGGTCAGGATTGCCTTATTAACCGGTATCTAGAAAAGAGGTTCAGGAACAAGAGCCTGAAAAAAAGATGATTTTTTAATTGGTTCCGTTCGCTTACCTGGCCAATCTAATTAGTATCTAAGAAAAGTAACAAGGGACCCCCACTGATCTTATCCTTATCTTGCTAGTTGGTTAGTTGGTTTATGACTTGAAGGGCTCCAAAACAGACTTGGTAATTAGAAGCTGTCTAGAATTAGGATAACCTAGTATAGAAGTTTGCTTGATAAGTGTTTGAAAAATCAAAAAGACAAAGAAACATTAACTCTTCTCTCTCTTCTTAGATTAAAGACTTTTAGGCTCTTCTCTTTAAACTTCTTTTATTCTTCTCTAACTTAAACAAATCGACAAAATCTTGAACCACTATTTGCTATAGGGTATCATTGAAGGGTGTATGCTTGGTCATCATTCATTATAACCTGAAATCTATCCCTTAAATCCGAAAATAGAATGAACTCTTAAAGAAAACAAACCTAGAGTCATTAACTGAAACCATGAGAATGATCCAACATGACAATTGAAGGAGTACTTTACTCCTTCAATATACATATACTCTCCCCACATCCAAGTGCCTCTAGTAGAGGCCGTACAATATGAGATCAAATCTAGCATTATTTAGATGCTTCCATCTTTTTATGGACTTACAAATGAGGACCCATATAAATATCTAGATGAATTCCTAGAAATTTTCTCAACTATTAAAATTCAGCATTTCTTTAACAATGCTTTGAGGATGAAATTGTTTCCATTTTCATTGAAGGACAAAGCCAAATATTGGCTAAACTCCTTAGATACCATAACAACTTCAGTTTGGGATCAACTTCAAAGAGAAATTCTTAAAAAGTGAAAGAAAACTGGGGGTTGCAAGTGCCTACACTAAGCATGCAACAGCACAGGGAGCAAGTATGTATTTTAAAATATTTTTAAAATAACAGCAGAAAAACCTACTACGCACAGGATCTAACAATTTCAAGATGCATGTATAGGCATAACATGGTATAAAACAGGGCATGTAATATTTATAAATAATATTATAGAACTAGTTCTAGGCATGCATGAAAAATAAAACTAAAAATCTTACCTTATTCCTGCTTTGAATAAATCTGGGATAACTTTGGAATAGCTGGAATACCTGGAATAAGTTTATTCCAGTCTTCTTCTTCTGGCAGCCCTTTTGAAACGTTGTTTCTTGTGCTCTCCAATAGCAGCAAACTGAAACCAAAATAGCAACACTTTGGTCTCTCCTCTCTTCACAACAATAAGACAAGAATTTCTGCTACAAAGGAGAGGTAATGGATCGTTGGAAGAGGTCCCGTTGTCTCTTCTCCAAGAACTGCAGGATAAAATCTGCAATCCAAAAATAGAACAACAAAAGCAGCAGCTAGGAGGAACAATCGGCTCCCAGGTACTCAAGCGAACACCCTCTAGAGGGGGGACACGCCTGGGGTTCCTCTGATCCGCCTCTCGCACGATGCTAGTCACCGGAAGACCATGAAACGGTGGGAGGAAGGAAGACAAACAGAACACTCTGTTCTGAATTTTGTTTTCTCCAAAACAACATTTCTTCCTTCCAATGAGCACAAGCAAGAACAGGGAATCAAGGGACTATTTCACTCCCAATCTCTCACCAAAACCCAGGTTCTAAATCACCGGTGGAATGGAAAGTGGAAGCTCTCCATGGAAGAAGACAGCATTTTTTCTCTAACACTTTCTTTTACACCGCCCAGAAATTTATATCAGTGTAAACCAAAGAGAACGGGTCATAGGGGAGGTGAAGAGACGGGCTGGGAATGCAAGAGGATAGCAGGTTGGAGCACGAATCAAATTCGTCTTCAACCAAGCAATTAATAGCCATTAAACGGAGGTTTAATTTCAGCCCAAAATCGAGGAAACGGGAGAAGAAAAGTCAGTCTTGAATACCCCGTACGCCCAAGCCAAAATTAGCATGTGAATGGGTTTAAAAGCAGTTCATAACCGGTTCAAAAATCCCAGACCGGTTCAAAACCGGTTCACTATCTAATTAGATCAAAATCTAATAGGTAAGAGGCTTGGTCAAGTTCTGGTCACCCAGGAACAATTTTCGGTGGACCCAAACAAATACTGATCGACCTAGAACCGGGTCAATCCAACGAGTGCTCAATCAAACCGTTACCGATGAGTGCTCAATCAAATCGTTATCGAAATGATTCATAATCATAAATCGATACCTGGATCAGGGAGTAATCCTCTATGGCGTGTGACCTCATAGGTTCGAACCTAGGCGGTAGCACTGGAACAATTCCAGTACCAGCACAAGATACCATCTAGCAATGGGTCCCGGCATCCGGATAGGTCAAAGATGCAAGAGCAATCAATCGAACCTCTGGCATATGGTTACCGTATAATTCATCCCTTTGACCTCCATTGCTCAGGATGACTTAGGGTTAAACTGCCAACCCTAGCTGAGTGAATGCACAACATGTCTCAACCTCGCAAGTCTAGTGACTCCTCACTAGGACTACCCCATCCGAGGATTTGCTAAATTGAGATAATGCGAGACATTCAATCCAAACTGTTTGGACAAGTCAATTCCATCTTGGTCCACCACTGCTCCACAAGTACTTGCCTGTACCCAGAAACCTTCCATCATCGGATTAGAAATCCGGATAGTCCGACACTAAAGCACAGGGAGTTGCTTGCAAGCTACCATGATGACATCAGGTCAGAGGGACACATATACCCATATCCAATCATGAGTATCTCTTTGGCAGAAAGGGGCTACACGGAGTCACATTCAATAAGATATCATATATCCCACTTGTATATCACATCAATGTCACCACACTCCTTTGGTCAAGAGGGCAACCAAACGATGTGAACTACAACAACCTACACTTGATACATTGCCGTCCAGTAAAATGTATCCTTTGGTTGTGAACCTGGTTTAAGGACCACTCGATATATCCTCTCTATATCGAAGTCAATGTACTCCTAATGACTTCATCACATAAAAAAGAGTTCATTATAGGGAAATGTAAGAATGTGATGAGCTGCCAAAATAAAATTTATTAATTCATACAAAGAGTACAATACTCAATTCAACCACCTACAGCCTAGGAGATTGGCTTTGGAACATAATTCCCAACAACTCCCACTTGTACTAAAGCCAATCAAAATAGAATCTAATATCCATTTCCCTTTTACAAAAGTCGAACTCTTTTATTCTGAGGGCTTTAATAAAAATGTCGGCTAGATTTTCCTTTCCATCGATCTTCATAAGATTAATGTCGTCTCGTTCTACGATCTCTCGTATGAGGTGGTAGCACCGCAGAATATACTTGGTACGGTGATGAGCTTTTGGTTCCTTAGCTTGAGCAATGGCTCCAGTGCTGTCACAGTACACTGGAATAGGACAATCTAGGGAAGATGCCACCCCTAGCTCTCTAAGGAACTTCCGCAACCACACGGCTTCCTTCATTGCATCTGATGCTGCAAGGTACTCTACCTCGCATACTGAGTCTGCAACTATTGCTTGCTTGGAACTTTTTCCAGCATATCGCTCCTCCATTCAAGGTAAATACAAACCCTGACACACTCTTGCTATCATCTCTGTCTAACTGAAAACTGGAGTCAGTATACCCCACAAGTTTCAAGTTAGATTCTCCATAAATCAACCATTGGTCTTTAGTATTTCTCAAATACTTCAGGATGGACTTAACCACCTTCCAATGCACCTCACCTGGGTCAGACTGGTATTTGCTCACTACTCCTAGTGAGTATGCCACGTCTGGTCTAGTACATGTCATAGCATACATGATAGAGCCTACTACAGAAGCATAAGGTACTCTACTCATGCACTCTCTTTCCTCAGGAGTTGTCACACAATCCTTCTTGGAAAGAGTAATTCCAGAACCTATCGAAAGATAGCCTTTCTTGGAATTTTTCATGCTGAACCGTTTCAGCACGGTATCAATGTACATAGACTGGGACAATCCTAGAGCCTCTTAGATCTATCTCTATAGATCTTCATACCCAATATGTAAGAAACTTCATCCAAGTCCTTCATGGAGAACTAAGATGATAACCAGACTTTTATTCCTTGTAATGCTGCGATGTCATTCCCGATTAAGAGAATGTCATCAACATACAGCACTAGGAATATAATAACAAAATCATTAACCCACTTATAGATGCACGGTTCTTCTCCGTTCCTAACAAAGCCATATGATTTGATACACCTATCAAACCGTAAGTTCCAACTTCGAGATGCTTGCTTGAGTCCATAAATGGACCTCTGCAACTTGTATACTTTTGACTCATCTGAGGATGTCAATCCTTCATGCTATATCATATACACCTCCTCTTCCAGCTCCCCATTTAGAAAAGCGGTTCGAATATCCATCTACCAGATCTAATGATCAAAATATGCTGCTAAAGCAAGCATGATCTGAATGGACTTGAGCATTGCCACAGTAGAGAAAGTCTCATCATAATCGATACCATATCGCTAACGATACCCCTTGACAACCAGATGGGCTTTATAGGTCTCCACCTTTCCATCTACACCCCTTTTCCTCTTGAAGATCCACTTGCACCCGATGGATTTTATCTCTTCAGGTGGATCAACCAATGTCCATACATTGTTAATCTCCATGGACTCCATTTCAGATCGCGTGGCTCCAAGCCATGCCTCAGAGTCAAATCTCTGAAGAGCATCCATATAGGTGATCGGATCCTTATTATTCTCATCAAGCTTAATGGGATCACCGTCCCGGACCAAGAAACCGTAGTATCTGTCCGGCTAATATGGTACTCTACCGGATCTCCTAAAATAGGTTCTAGGTGTGATCCAATCACAGCCGATTCTATGATGTCCTTAGAGTGTGCAGGTTCTTTTACTGGCTGAACTTCACCAAGTTTAATCTTAAAGGTTACAGTTCCTTCTCCAAGGAACTCCTTTTCCAAAAAGATAGTCCTAAGAGCGATGATTACTTTCTGTTCATCCTTCAAGTAAAAGAAATACTCTTTGGTTTCCTTAGGGTAACCAATAAACAGGCACCGATCAGACCTAGAACCAAGTTTATCTGAGTCTAAATGCTTTACATAAGCTGGACAACCCTAGATCCGAAGGTGTGAGATTGAGGGCATACGTCCAGTCCACATCTCATATGGAGTGGAGACAACAGACTTATTCGGAACATAATTTAATAAGTGACAAGCTATCTCAAGTGCATATCCCCAAAAGGATAGCGGCAGAGTTGCAAAGTCCATCATGGATCAAACCATGTCCAACAAAGTTCGATTCCTCCTTTCAGACACACCATTCAACTGTGGTGTTCCTGGAGGAGTCCACTGAGAGAGAATCCCATTCTCCTTAGGGTATGCCAAAAATTCACCAGATAGGTATTCATCGTCTTGATCAGATCGAAGGATTTTAATACTTTTTCTAGTTTGTTTCTCTACTTCATTATGATATCGTTTGAACATTTCAAACGACTCAGATTTATGTCTCATCAAAAAGACATAACCGAACATCGAAAGGTCATTCGTAAACATAATGAAATATCTGTATCCATCTCTGGCACTAACTGTCATGGGTCTACATACATCAGTATGTATGAGACTCAGAAGTTCTGTAGCTCGTTCACCTTTTCCAGTAAAAGGTGACTTGGTCATTTTACCAAGTAAACAGGATTCACAAGTGGGCAGTGAAAGTAAATAGGATTCATAAGTGGGCAGTGATTCAGAATCACTGACCTTGAGAAACCTTCTCCTCGCATCTTGTTTATCCTGTTCTGGTTAACATGACCTAGCCTACAATGCCAAAGATACAGATCACTGACATTTTCTAACCTTGGGAATTTGCTAGATGTGTACATTACACTAACAGGCCGTGATAGTGCATAAATGCCATTATTTAACTTAGCTTTCATTATCACAGAGTTATTCAAAATAACTTGGCAAATATCTCCTTTTATTGATTTTCATAACCACAATTGGCCAAAAGGCCTACAGAGATAATGCACATAATGAAACTAGGATAGTAATGGCAGTCGACTAACTTGACAGCACAGGACTCAAAGACAAGGCTCAAAACTCTGATTGCTAGTACTGGAACACGATTTCCATTCCAATGCTCAGAAACTGTTCCCCATCCTTGAATCTCTTGCTAACTTGTAGTCCTTGTAACAAATTATAAACATCAATAGGACTACCAGTATCCAATACCCAGTTAGCAGTATCACAAATAGAGAAATTACAAGGTTTTATCATATAAAAATCTTGTCCATCACTCTACTGTTTTCTTTCCCTTGGCTTGTTCGGATCTAGGGATGCTTGGTAAAGAGGACAATTCCTCTTCCAGTGTCCCCGGTTCTTATAGAAGAAGCACTCTACAGCTGATTGATCAGCTATCACTTTCCTGGTCTGACTCAGGCCAAGAGCATTCAGCATCTTCTTTCCCTTCCTTTTATTCTTCCCTTTCTTAAAGGGACGACGACCTCTAGAACCTCCCACTAAATTCACCACCCCCTTATTCAGTTGGTGGTCTTTCTCGAAAGTCTGCAGCAATCCCATCAAACCATGGTAATTGACTGTAGGCTTATTCATTCTGTAATGATCAAGAAAGTCAAGATAGGAGGAGGGCAAAGAATTTAAGATCGCATCCTTGTTGAGCTGCTCGTGCAAGGGACATCCGAGCTTGCCCAACTTTTCAATCAGCTTGATATGTACAATACATGATCAGTGACAGAACTACCATTTGGCATCTTGGCATTGTAAATGGCATAAGACACTTTGTACCGCTCTACATCGTCTGGCGTGCTGAAAGATTCTTTCAACTTTTGAAGAATCTTATCTGGTTGGGCCCTCTCAAACTTGTGACTGAACTCGTTGTTCATTACCGCTAACATGATGCATCGGACAGTAGTCCGATCAGTAACCCACTTCTGATAAGTATCCCTGATTGAACTCCGAGCACTGGTAGAGGGGATTTCAGGTGCCGGATCCGTTATCACATAAAGGATCCGTTCATGCTTCAGAACAATTCTCAGCTTTCCATACCAACTATCGAAGTTGTGACCCTTCAACTTCTCGTTATCGAGAAGTGATCGGAGCGATAGATTTGAAGACATCTGAAAGAAAAATCAAGACCATATTAGAGTATGAATCAATCAATTAACCAAAAGACTTGGACTTTAGTCTAAAGGTCTCTCCCACTAATTTTCAGATTAGGAGCCGCTAACTCCAATCCATGAAATCACTATTTCATAGTGGGTATTGAAATCCAATAGACCACGTATGAGCCCGACTATGGCCAGCTCACCCATACGGGCCTAAAGGTAGGTACACTAACCAATTGCTTCCTTAAGCAACTTCCAGTAATTTATTTTGCCCCGAAGAGCACCCCAATCAGCCTAGGGACCTCCTATTGCGGATCTCCGGTTAGGTCCAACCATTAATATAATAAATCCAATACTTCCAGCCAACGTATGACCAAGCCCGACTATGGCCGGCTACCTGATCACCGTCAAGAAGGTTGCACTGAACCATCATCCATAAGAGAGCAATTCCAATAACCGGATGCACATCCGTTCTATGGAACTGCTGATGAACACCAAGTTAAAGGACACATTACTAACTCACTTAATGGGAGGCTAAGACACCATCAACTCTTTGACTTAGTCTTTTTCAGGACCTAATAATTTTAGAGGATTTTAGGTTGTGACAGATGAAAAAGAGAAGAACATGGATCATCCTCCCACTGAACAAATTAGTTTCAAGGGGGGTTGAACCAATTCAATAATTGATCCATGGGCACCTACCGATCAGTCAGACTGATCAACCTGGGTGACATGTGTTAACTCGAGTCAATGAGATTTTCTAATCAGTTTTGGTCAACATGACTGGCCAGGTAGGTGAGATCATGGGTGAGTATCCATCATTAACCATCTTTCCTAGACACCAACCAAGTTAGCCAGGAAAGAGGTAGCCTCATGCAACCATGATCACAAATGCCAAACCTACCTCGATACTAATCGATTTACCAGACTCAATCAGACTAGCCTAAAGACTCGGGCATCCACGAAGCCACTAATTAGATCCATTTAGATGAATAGACTAACCCATCTAACTATTAGATAGATCTAAAAGAAGGACCTTAATCAACTTTTGATTAGTCTTCTAATTATCCAATTCAACTAAACATAGGTCTAACCCAATTAACCCAATTGGCTTATTTAAATGACATCAGGTATCATAAACCCTAAGATAAATTATCATTTAATTAATCATACAATTCAAAATTGTTTGAATATAAGCCAATATTTTAATTAAAATAATTTTAATTAAAACATGTAAAACTCCTTTTACATATCAACTCATGCATCATATCTAGTAATAATTCTTTTATAAATATTACATGCCAAAAATGTATCTGAATCAAAACAATTTTAATTCCTTTGATTTCCTTAAAGGATCCTTTTGAAAAGGCCAACACAGATGAACCGCATCGTGCCAAAGACACACGATCATGGTGAAGGTCTCAACTAGGTTCCTAAAAGTACTCTCTAATCATACCTTATGATTAAAATACAGATACATATTAAAAGATTAAATATTTTAATCTACTATACATGCAATCAAGATATGTTACTCTTGAACCTATGCTTTGATACCACTAAAAGAAAACTGGGGGTTGCAAGTGCCTACACTAAGCATGCAACAGCACAGGGAGCAGGTATGTATTTTAAAATATTTTTAAAATAACAGCGAAAAAACCTGCTACGCACAGGATCTAACAATTTCAAGATGCATGTATAGGCATAATATGGTATAAAACAGGGCATGTAATATTTATAAACAATATTATAGAACTAGATCTAGGCATGCATGAAAAATAAAACTAAAAATCTTACCTTTTTCCAGCTTGGAATAAAGCTGTGATAACTTTGGAATAGCTGGAATACTTAGAATAAGTTTATTCTAATCTTCTTCTTTCGGTAGCCCTTTTGAAATGTTGTTTCTTGTACTCTCCAACAGCACCAAACTAAAACCAGAACAGCAACACTTTGGTCTCTCCTCTCTTCACAACAGCAAGATAAGAATTTCTGCTACAAAGGAGAGGTAATGGATCGTTGGAAGAGGTCCCGTTGTCTCTTCTCCAAGAACTACAGGATAAAATCTGCAATCCAAAAATAGAACAACAAAAGCAGTAGCTAGGAGGAACAATCAGCTCCCAGGTACTCAAGCGAACACCCTCTAGAGGGGGGACATGCCTGGGGTTCCTCTAATCTGCCTCTCATACGATGCTAGTCGCCAGAAGACCATGAAACGGTGGGAGGAAGGAAGACAAACGGAACACCCTGTTCTGAATTTTGTTTTCTCCAAAACAATGTTTCTTCCTTCCAATGAGCACAAGCAAGAACAAGGAATCAAGGGACTATTTCACTCCCAATCTCTCACCAAAACCCAGTCCTCTAAATCACCGGTGGAATGGAAAGTGGAAGCTCTCCACGGAAGAAGACACAACATTTTTTCTCTGCCACTTTCTTTTACACCGCCCAGAAATTTATATTAGCCTAAACCAAAGAGAACGGGTCATAGGGGAGGTGAAGAGACAGGCTGGGAAAGCAAGAGGATAGCAGGTTGGAGCACGAATCGAATTCATCTTCAACCAAGCAATTAATAGCCATTAAATGGAGGTTTAATTCCAGCCCAAAATCGAGGAAACGGGAGAAGGAAAGTCAGCCTTGAAAACCTTGTACGCCCAAGCCAAAATTAGCATGTGAATGGGTTTAAAAGCAGTTCATAACAGGTTCAAAAATCCCAAATCAGTTCAAAACCGATTCACTATTTAACTAGATCAAAATCTAATAGGTAAGAGGCTTGGTCAAGTCCTGGTCACCCAGGAACAATTCCTGGTGGACCCAAACAAATACTGATCAACCCAAAACCGGGTGAATCCAACGAGTGCTCAATCAAACTGTTACCGAAATGATTCCTAATCATAAATCGGTACCTGGATCAGGAAATAATCCTCTATGGCATGTGACCTCATAGGTTCGAACCTAGGTGGTAGCACTGGAACAATTCCAATACCAGCACAAGATACTATCTAGCAATGGATCCCGGCGTCCGGATAGGTCGAAGATGCGAATCAAACCTGTAGCATATGGTTACCGTATAATTCATCTCTTTGACCTCCAATGCTCAGGATGACTTAGGGTTAAACTGCCAACCCTAGCTAAGTCAATCCACAATATGTCTCAACCTCGCAAGTCCAATGACTCCTCACTAGGACTACCCCGGTCGAGGATTTGCTAAATTGAGACACTATGAGACATTCAATCCAAACTGTTTGGACAGGTCAATTCCTTCTTGGTCCACCACTGCTCAACAAGTACTTGCGTACCCAGAAACCTTCCATCACCGGATTAGAAATCCGGGTAGTCCGGCACCAAAGCATAGGGAGTTGCTTGCAAGCTACCATGATGACCTCAGGTCGGAGGGACACATATATCCAAATCCAATCATGAGTATCCCTTTGGTAGAAAGGGGCTACATGGAATCACGTTCAATGAGATATCATATATCCCACTTGCAGATCACATCAGTGTCACCATACTCCTTTGGTTAAGAGGACAACCAAATGATGTGAACCATAACAACCTATACTTGATACATTTCCGTTCAGTACAATGTATCTTTTGGTTGTGAACCTGGTTTAAGGACCACTCGATATATCCTCTCTATATCGAAGTCAATGTAGTCCTAAGGACTTCATCACATGAAAAAGAGTTCATTACAGGAAAATATAAGAATGTGATGAGCTGCCAAAATAAAATTTATTAATTCATACAAAGAGTACAATACTCAATTCAACCGCCTACAACCTAGGCGATTGGCTTTGGGATACAATTCCTAACAAAAAGTACTTTCCAATAGGAAAAGAAATACTAGTTTTTTCTAGATGGATGGAAAAATATTTCATGAGACTTGGAAAAGATTGATGGAACTAATTAGGAAGTGCCTGCACCATGCCATACCTAAGTAGCAACTGGTCCATTATTTCTATGATGGCTTGTTAGAGAAGCACCAATAAATGGTTGATGCTTCATGTGGTGGGACCTTCAAGTTGAAAAACAAGTATAAAGCCTAGCAGCTCTTTGAAACACTAAGTGAGATTCTGTTAGATGTATGCCCTGAAAGCCATGTTGGCTTGACACATTATAATTTTTAGGGCATTAACTTTGTACTTAATTCTTCTTTATTAATAAAGGGCATTAGTTTCATTCATATTGATGTGTCTATGAATCATCCATGGAGTTAATGAACAATGACACATATTCTCAAGAGTTGAGAATCTGAGACATATGTCTTTATAGATTAACTTCTAAAGGCTCCTGATTGTTGGAATATCACGAGGACGGTGATTGATCCTTTAAAATTAGTGCACATATCACTTTCCTTTCTGGGTAGATGAGTCTCTGACCTACAGTATGGTGATACTGCAGTGAGAGTGCAGGTAGTTGATAGAGATCAACGGTTTTGAGCATGACCATGTATAGGAAGTTATACGGATGACTACTTACTCGTTGATAACTTCCTGATGCTGTAGTTGTGTGAATAATTCCTTGACCTAGAGTGTCTCAGCTACTCACAATAAGGTTGCTGTAGTTTGACAGCACAATCACATGGTTCCTATCCATACAGGACCTTGCTATGTTCGTTGGCTACAGTAAATTTATTGTAGGAGTATGGTGTTCACTTGTAGGGATCTATCAGCCTTAGTAGTAAGGTATAATCCTATGCTAGCTTAATGAGACTAAGTCCAAAAGTCTATGGCCATAGCAAGGTGATAATGAAAAGGTGTTTTCATTAGTATCATAATTAGACTTTAGTCAATTAGGTTAAGCATATGAATGATGGGTTTGAGGAGTATCCATAACCAACATCATGTCAGGATTTTGATAAAAGAACCGAATCACATGGTAACTACACCTAGGGTTTTCAATCTTTTTCTGCTAGGTTGCCACTACATACTGCTAGGTATCACTGGAGGATTATGAGAGCCCGTTAAGATCATTCTCGGATCGATAATCTTAATTATGGTTGAGCTGAAATTATTTCAGTCCATCAAAAGGAGTTTCGATGATGTATAATGGAGATTATAGCATGTCTCATTACCAGACAGGATAGGACCTAAGGGGTCACACATATTAGGAGCTCAAGTAACCAATCAGCAAATCAATTTGGACCTAATTATAAGTGTTACAATTAATATTTGACCTAATTATAAATGTTACAATTAATTAATTATGGATTAAATGTTAATTAAATAAATTAGATTTAATTTAATTAAGTTAGACTCAATTAATTAATCCTAATTGATTTGGATCAATGTCCGCTTCAAAATGGTTCGATCAGATTTAAAATCGACTTCAGTTTGACTATAATATCACTTCATTTGGACTATGACCTAGAGTCCAGTTAGACTGGGACTCTCTCTCCATGTCTCCCCTTTCCTCTACATGCCTAACTGGGCCCCAAGAATTTTGTGCGACAGGGCGTGAATACTTAGGGGTGCTAATAGTATTTTTGGCATGAAGGAAATTAAGAGAGGGAAGAGTCCTTCTCTTCCACTCCTCTTAATTTTTAACTGGTTGAAATTAAAACACCGGTGTTTTGGCGTGGAGGACTTGGAGAGTTTTACCGTGAAAAATCATAAAAGGGAGAGAGAGGTGGCCGACCAAAAGAATATTGGTGTGAAAAATCCCTCTTGGCCGTGAGCTTTCTTTTTGGGCATGCTTCTTCTTGGACGTCTTCCAGAGAGTCTCTCTCCTAAGGCCAACATCTTCTCTTCCTTTATATGCTTTCTTCTTCCTTCTGAGAGATCTAGAGAGATGCTCTACTAGAGATGGAAGAGAAAAAGGTCCAAGGTTTTGCAGATCTAAGATTGCAAGACAGAAGCCGAAAGCTAGTTCGGATTCGGATCAGCACAGTTTTTAAAGCAGGCAATTTGCTGAAAGAGGAGAGGGCTGCAAGGATCTAGCAGTCGGTGCCCTCTACGACTCGGTTGTAAGAGCTTCGTATGGATACTAGCATAGGCCGGGCGATTGCGCAGCTCCGACAGAATCCCGGCTTTTTAGTTGCAGATCTGCATGCTTTTCAGAGCAGGCCCGGATAGTGATTCAGGTAAGTATTTTATGCTTAAAAAATTTGTATTTTAGATCTATTATTTTTTTCATGTTATGCAATATGTTATGAATTTATGATAAAAAATTAGATTTATTTATGATTTGCATGATTAGATATAAAATCATTTTTATATCTGCTTCAGCTGCGACAGGCTGCTGATTCCTGTTTAATTGCAATTTTATGTTCCTGAGAGAAAACCATCAGATTCACTCCGCCATATGTCTACTACCAGGAGAGACCCTCCGATATCTAGATCCAAATGTGGTGGGATTTATAAAATATGATGCTTAATCGATATTTATAGTAAAGTGAATGAATTATCTTAAAAACTTGACTAACTACTGCATGTTAGACCCACCAGTACTCTAGCCATACATGTATGAGATGTTTGTTCCATTTGTTCAAGTCCTATACATACTATCATCTACTATCTAGATGCACAATAATATCCTAAGTTCATATATCAATAAGTAAATCAAGCCTATATAGAATAATTTTAGATTTGGACATGACCCATATTCTAATTCTTATAATCGGATTGAAAAACCCATTCAAAATTTTCATGGAAAGCATAACCCATAGAAAACTTTGCTCTCCAAAAATTTAATTATCCTAAGACAAACTATAGGCATGCACCTTACCAACCGTTCCCTAATGTATCTCAACCCTCTCCAAATGCCTATAACTCAACTTTTGAAGAAAAATTTCTCCAACCTTTGAAGAGGATAGAGAGCCACTACAAATCCATAACTCTCATACCCAATCGATGGCTAGACTTGAGATCCAAATAGGCCAATTAGCTACCATGCTTAGTAGAAGAGAGGAATGAAGGTTGCCCAGTTAGTCTGAGAGAAATCCAAAAGAACCAAACATGGGCCAACATTCTAATGTAACTAGTGCTGAACAAGCCAAATCAATCATGACTCTTTAGAGTGGGAAGACCATAGAGCAACCTAATGAGACCAAGAAGTTGGAAGATCAAAATGTGGCTGAACTTAAACTAACCCAAGACCAAAGGAACCAAGAGTTAAGGGATGAATAGAATACACTAGAACCATCCTATGTACCTAGGACTCTGTACCAAAGTGATTTAAAATCCTGTGTAGCTTTTAGCCAGAAGGGAGGAAAAATAGAGGAAATGTTGAAATTATTTAAACAAGTCCAAATCAATCTTCCTTTTCTAGATGTGATCATAAAGCTTGATCCCAAGTTCCAAAGAAGGTTTGTCTCACCGAACTAGCTAGTTCGGTGTTTCAACACTCTACCCCCCTTAAGCTCAAAGATCTAGGTGCACTTGTCATTTCTTGCATCATAGAAAATCTATGTATCAAAAAGGTACCATTAGTTTTAGGGGCTAGTATTAATCTACATCCTTGCTCTCAGTTTATGATCTCTTTGAATTTCAGAAGTTGAAGCCCACCTTTGTTACCTTGTAATTAGCTGACAGATTTATTAAGATACCATGTGGAAGGATTGAAGATACTTTAGTCAAGGTTGATGAGTTCTTTTTTCTTGTTGATTGAGCATTGTAGTAACCCTGGTCATATTTCCATTATTTTAGAACAATCCTTCCTAACTGTAGCCAACGCATACATTAACTATAGGATAGGAGCCATGGACATTTCTTTTAGAAATAAGGATTTGTGTTTAAATGTGTTCAACTCTTCCTAAGGACCGCAAGTCCATTATTATTTCGAAATAAATGTCCTTAAAGATAACATAGAAAAAGCTAGCTTGTCCTAGGACCCTTTACAAGAATGTCTGGCCCATTTAATGTAGATGCTTTTGACATCAATGGATACATCAATGAGGTGAACAATTTGATGATACACCCTACTCTTTGGCTAGCCTACCATGGATTGAGACATATGGGATAGTACCTGACCTCTCTAACACTCCCTTAGCTTCCTCCCTATCATCATTATTAGAACTAGAGCCACTTCTTGATACACAAAATGATTACCTTTTAGGATCCAATGACACCTCCCTAGGGACCACTGCAATAACATATTACATTGCATTTGATCTGATCCCTAACTAAGAAGTGTAGCTTTCAGGAGACCATATAAGGGTTATGGACTGGACCATTACTAATTAAGCAACATTGACCCCTTTACCCACATACACCAAGCTTATGGAAAAATTGATGCACATGAAGAAATTAAAAGGAGTTTGAACCCAATGATATAGGACATCGATGCTTGCAAGGTGGTAAAATGATCTAACCAGAAGAGCTTGTTCACAACAGCCTCTATTGTTGGCTCTCCCTATTGCCAATGTGGCGAGGAGCTGAATGAAAATAGGAACATCACGATAAATGGTTAGTCCAAGGGAACAGGAACAAGCTCTTCTATGAGCCCTCCCCACTGTAACATCTATTAATCTCGAAGGTTGAGATTTTTTATGGACATGGCTTCCTTCAATTTCTTGCTTTTAAGGGTTACCACGTAACATCACCTTGCCAGGGTTTGATCACCTCAAACCTCGCCTATCCCATGGAGAGTGGAGAATTGCATGAGCAGGTGGTAGGTCGAGACCATGACTCGTTGAACATTCAAACAATATCTCCCTAAAATGGCATTATAGGTCATCGAGACCTTGACCACCAGAAAATCTAAAAGGACTATTGCGCACCTCGGGGCTTGTCTAGCTATCATAGGAAGAGTCACAATGCCCTCGTTGAGAATAGCATCTCTAGAGAAGCCAATCAAGGGAGAGCTAGACCTTTGGAGGCAATCCTTGGGCAAGCCAATTTGAGAGAAAGCATTGTAAAAGAAAATATCTACAGAGCTTCCATTATCTATCAAGATTTTTCTTACATCATAGTTCAAGATAGTAAGGAAACAACCACTAGATCATCATGCAAAATAGAACTCCTTCTGCATTAGCAATGGAGAAAGTGGTGGGCTCCTCCTCCAACCTCTGGCACTTGGGCTGAGAGATCTCTGTTTTGACCACCTCGGTGTAGGCTTGCCACCCAAAGGAGCTTGCCCCCCAGTGACCAATCCACCTGAGATGGTGCCAATAAGGATGTTATTCTCCATAGGAAGTTTGACTACCGGTTGGGGCTCTCGATTGATGGCCTTAGAGGTGTTGGGATGATTGACGTAGACATATAGGTACCCACACTAAATTAGCACCTTGATCTCCTTCTTCAAGAAGAAGCAATCCTCCTATTGTGCCCGTAATCTCGATAAAATTGGCAATATTTCTTGGGATCCTTCTGGACCTTTTTGCTCATCTTTCTTAGTCAATGGATAATATCCTAACCTTTGATCTCCATCATTATTTGCCCCCAAGGAGCATTCAGAGGAGTGAAGTCTTCACGGAGGGATAGCTTGGGACTTCCTGATCGATGGTGAAACTCCTTGTCATGCTTCTTTTATTGCTACTAATGCTGAGAAGGAGGGGGAGGATGGGAGAGATCCTCTCAGGCACACTTCTAGTCACCCTTCTGCTCTTGCTTCTCTACCATGCCTTCCTCGACATTGATATTTTTTTAGTATAGGCCAATAGCTCAGAAAGGTCACTAGGAAACTTCTTGGAAAGGGAGAAATAAAAACTACTTCCATGTAGTCTCCTATTTGAGGTTGACATGGCGATGGAGGGCTCGAGGCCATGAACCACTAGTATGGCTACTTTGAAGTGATCCACGTAGTGGCAAAGAGACTCGCCCTCCTCTTGCTAGATGGAGAAGATAAAATCAAAGCCTTACTTGGGCCACTTTCTACTTTAGAAATGGATCATAAATTGATGGCCAAACTCTTCAAAAGAGTGGATCAATCTTAGCGAAAGTCAGGTGTACCAAGTTCTCGCTGCTTTCCTAAAGATGGTTAGGAAGGACTTACACATGAGGGTGTCGGATATCCCTTGAAAAAGAATGAGAGACTTATGAAGGTCTCCAGACAGTCGAAGGGATTGGTGGTATCATAGGCCTCCATGGTAAGCTCCTTGAAATGGTAAGGCACCAACTCCTTCATGATCTTATGAGAAAATGGGGGGTGAACCAAAAATTGAGGCTTACCACTCAGAGATAGGTAATGTCGGTGAAGCTCCCTCAAGTAGCTACCTACTTCTTGGTGCTTACAAGTCAACTTGTCCTACCACCAAGACTACCAGGTGCGACAGTGGCTTTAAGATTCCTCCAATGAAGTATCCTATATGGAAGAAGGGGAAACATAAATAGGAGAGTTAGATTGATGCATCTTTTCTAGCTCCTGATAGGAGTGATGACTATAGGACATGATAAGCTGAGATGAGGCTTGATGGGAGGCTTGCCTCACACCTTGTCCCTATCACATTGCTTAGGAGGCCACTTGCATGGTGGTGGGAGCGACACCAAGCTCGTTATCACCCCGGGCTGATCGCCTCACCCAGGAGAAGGCGGATGTGTGGGAGATAGGTGGTGGGCTAGCTATGCCTCCAACCTTGGTGGGGCCTGTTGCAAGACCTGCACCAAAATCATCAACACCTGCACTTGTTTGGAGAGCTGCTAGAATTGATTGACAATAATGTTGGAGTAGTTGACGGTCTCGCCTCTCCTCCTCTTGGAGGAACTAGAGATGAGATGGCCAAGGTTGCAGATGCCTTGATAGAAGCAGACACGATCAACCTCTTTTCCTTAACCATGGTGCAAATTGAAGATAAGAAGAGTCCAGAGACAAACTTCAAATCTTAATGAAGTTTTAGGCAATGAGACCCTTCCTCTAGTACCAATCTATTGTTGGACCAGAAGATGAGCTAACTTTGACTCAACTTGGCAAGGGTTGGAGCTAAGGTGACTACTGATATGAAGCTGGGTCTTATAGGATCCTATCATTGGGAGTCGGATCCAGCAAGACAAAGAAGACCAGAAAGTCCATAAATGGTAGGTGGTTTCCTCGTGGTGGACCCTCCAATGCCTAAGCCAATCTCTCAAAAAGATAAATAGAGGAGACTCGAAGTCCTCCAAGATTTAAAGTAAAGCAAGGGGAAGACAGAGAACTCACAGAGGAGTGAGAGACAGAATAAGATATATGGAAGAAGGGGTTTTCAATGAGCATGAGACCAGCTTCTAAGGAGAAGGTACACAAGTGATTGGTATTATGGAGGCCAAGGCACTTTATGGGAATGGAAAACTATGTAGACGGGCCTGCAAATGTCTTAATAAATACATAAGGTGATGCTCAGAGTTTGGAGACTCCGTGAGTTATGAAGAACTTGATGGTTATCAAGCAGCTCTAGGTATACTTCGAAAGCGAGGAAAAAGTTCCCTGGTCAGAAAGGGAGGGCTCTCGAAAAGGGAGGTGAAAGCTATTGGTTTTGTTTTTGCCTTCTCTCCTTGTTTTTTTCTTTCTTATCTGGAGGAAACTAGCACATCCCTGTGATGGGACATTTCTCAGTCAACATGCATTAATGGCAGCCATTCTTAGATCATGCATGACTAAGATGGATGGGAGAGGACCGATAATGGTCGATGTCCAAGAAAGGATTGGTAAGCACATGGCTTGATGTCCAGGTGGTGAAGCATTGAGAGGTGGTCTAGTCATCCAAACTGGTTGATTATGTTTGGCATGGATTGGAGCGTCGGCACCATGCAGGATCTACCAAATTTAGACATATTAGCTATTATTTATATATGTTAAGAAATAAAATTTTAGATAATAGTAATAAAAGTTGAGCTAGCACAAAGTTGGAGTTGGATGAGCTGAGACTAGCTTAAACTAGGCTCATTTAAAGTTCAAGCTAAGGAACTTGGCTTGAGATTGGCTAGTTTGTTAAAGGAGCGAGCCAATTTCATGCTTAAAATATTTCTTACAAAAAGCTAGCTTGTTTCCAGCCCTAAAATCCTCTTGATCTCATTTTGAATGCTCATAGCAGTTACATAGTCTTGATAAGGTGGCCAAACAAGCCTGTAATATAAATAATATATTAATTTTTATGTAAGCAGATAAGTCCATATATGACTCATGGTAGGCCATTGAAAAACATAAAATACACTGATATTTATGACCATGAAGGAGTTTTCTCCTCATCCACTTGCTAAAAATTATTGTTGGCATAGAATCCCTTTTCCGATCAGACGAAGCTGCCGGATAACAGGTTCGCTCTCCTAGTTTACCTGCAAAATAGATCTCTGGCTGGATGTTCTCCGGCGAGGGATACACCGATGCCTAAGTCAGAGGCGGGTTCCAGTAACAGAATGGGAAGGATTCTGAAGAGGGAGATGGCGAGGAAAGGAACTCTAGTTTTTTCAAGATCTTGTTGTGCCTATCTCGAGTGTCCCCTCTTACCCGGCCTATGATTTCATCTTCTTTCCTATGGTTACGATGGGGGTTAATTGATTTCCCTCTGCCCGTAACCGTGGGTAGTTATTGAGTGATTCCGGTCAGGCTGGAGGTGTTACAATTGGAGTTAGTGGTCATGTGGCCACTTTGACATAGTTATAATTTGGAAGTGATAGTTAGGTAGCTGATTGTAACCATTGTGCCATGTCCGTGCGGGTTTGAGATTGTCAGAGATCTGCCTTCGGACCTCTTTTTCAAGGTGGCCATTGCTAGATTGAAGAGATGTCTTCGCTCTGAGATGTCTTCATTTTGATTTACCTTTGGGCCGATACCTATGGCTAAGGTCGAAGACCTTGTCTTCGACTGGGGCCGAAGGTCATGTCTTCGGTCGGGGCCGAAGGTCATGTCTTCGATCGGGGCCGAAAATCACGTCTTCTGCTGGGGCCGAAAATCACATCTTCGGTTGAATCCAAATAATCACATCGTCACCTTGCTCGTTAGTTACTCAGCTTCCTCCAGGCACTTTGGTTCAGGGTGTCTAGTTCGGGAGGGAGTGCACGAGCGATCGAACCGGTGGTTGATTTATGCTTGAATCGACATATCCTAACAGTTGCCCCCCACTCTCAGTTTTTGAAGCAGCGATTTGCCTCGAAGAATGAGAGTATCGCCGGATTGTCATTTTCCTCTAGAGAGAGATGTGGCTAATGATTGTAAAATCTCTGATTTGGTTGCTCATCATAACTGCTGGTTGATTCGAGGATCAGGTAGAGGATAGCTATCATTCCCTGATTGGAGTGTGGAAAGGGAACGGGTCGATCAAGAGGTCGCCCCCCCTTTTTTGCTTTGTGGTGATTCAGCCAATCTTTTCATTGGGATTTACATGGAGGTCGTGGCCTCTTCCTATCCCTTGGAAAAGATATGAGCTTCATCTTCACCGTCGATTGGTGTCACACGGATTATGACCTTTGGTCCTTTCTGTGTCAAATCAGCTTGGGGCTATTTGGAGTTTCATATCCGTCTCCGGTGTCTGTGGCAGACTCAGAGAGAGATGGTCTCTTCCTTCGAGGAGGCATCCTGGAGTCTTCTTGTCCCTTTATGAGGGGAAGGGGAGGACTAGCTGAGGAAGCTTCTGTATCTTTTCTTACTTTTAACTTTGGCCCAGCTTTTCCTACTTCCGGCCATCAGTCTCTTCCACAGGTAGGATCCTTCTATTCCTTCCTTGTTTCTTTTTCCTACCATGGCTGAGTCTGTAGAAGTTCAAGTAACCAGTGGGGGGAAGGTTGGGCCTTCCGGTACTGGTGATGTGATGAGTTTGGAGCTAGTTTCTAGTTCCATTTCGTCGAGAAAGATAGCCCTCCTTTGGAGCGCTACCATGTTCCCGAAGGATTTCTTCTGATACTTTCGATGTTTGAAGAGCAGGTAAATAGGCCTCCCGCTGGGTGCATCACAGTGTATGAAGATCATTTAAAGGCTGGTCTTCACTTTTCGCTGCACCCTTTCCTTATCAAGGTCTTTTACATGTATCAGATTGTGCCCGTGCAACTGACTCCGAATAGTATTCGGAATATCTGTGAGTTCTTGGTCCGGTGTCACTATCTAACATGAGGCCTGGGACCAATTTATTCATTTCTCTCTTTATCCTGAAGAGGGATTTCCATGGTCACGGATGGTGGGTTATCGGCCCTCGCCCTGGTCGTAAAATTATGAGGGACATGCCCAATGCCATCCATGGGTGGAAGCCCAATTTTGTTTTCGTCTCTTCCACTCAACCATGGGGTTTCAATAGTGAGTGGAGGGAGCCACGCTTGGATGCTAATTCCAGGAAGAAGGTTCTGGCGGCCGACCAATCCGATTATGCCTTATTATCTGGTTCGGAGGCGTTTCCATCTATGAACTATTAGAGGAAAGGAATCTCTACCTTGCGGGGATCAGTGAGTTCCCCGTGTTAGGTATAAGCGATAGAGGTTTCTGGCTTTTCTCTTTTGGTAGCTCTGTAGTCCAGTTGATTCTGAAAGGTGTTTTTGTTTACAGGTGGCAGGATGAGGCCTGACTTGGGCTGGCTTCATCAGTCTTCCAAGAGGAAGGTAGCCCAGGCTCCCCCTTCGATATCAGAAGTTTAGAAGAAGGTCCGAGGGGATGATCCTAGTAGAAGCACTTCGTCCTCCAGAGGAACGTCTGGAGGGGATGGGGTACCGATGACGGAGGCTTCGGAAGGGCCTCTGCCGACTAAGTCTTTACCAAGGGTCGACTCTTCGATTCGGATTAGAGGGAGTCGGTCCCTGGTGGTCGACGTACCATCCCTTGCCCCCTGCGGTGGACAGGGGTAAGGCACCGCAAGTAGAAGAGGAGTCTATCAGGAGGGCTCCTCTGGGTGGGGGTAGTCTTGCGAACTCCTCGGAGCTTTCCATCATGGGAGGTTTTACAGTTCCTGCCATAGTTAGGCGGGTACTGAAGGACATTCTTCTACCCCATGAGTTGGTAGTCATCTGGGGTCGGAGCCTCGCCAAGGTATCCGATTCCACTCTTTCCTCTTTATTACAGGTAAGGCTTTCACTATTTCTTTTGTGTCCGATGGGCCATTTAGTTCAGGACCAATTTCATGCTTTGTTTTATTGATACAATTGCTCTACGATGTCTCCTTCCTGGAAGAGGGTATAGGGAGCATCGACAACATCCTTCATGGTTTGAAGGAGGAGCTTCAGGGAACCAAAGTCGGAAGGGAGGTGGTCGAGGAATTGAAGCTGTCTATGGAGGATCGGCTTGCCTGTAAGGACACCGAGGTTCAGGATCTGAAGGGCGAATGAAGAATGTTCAATTGAAGATCTCTAAGTAGGAGGCGAAGCTAAGGAGGAAGAAGAAGAAGGTCCATTCCTTGGAGCATTCTATCAAGGAAAGCCAGGAGAAGGTCGAAGGCTTGGCTAGGATGGCTGAGGAGGCAATTAAGAGGGCCGAAGAGGCATCTTCGAAGGTCAAAGAGGCAACTCTGAAGGCCGAAGCGGCCATGAGAGAGTCTAAAGCCATGAGAGAGTAGGCAGCTAAAGCCGTCAAAGACTTTAAAAAGTCTTGGCAGTTCAAGAAGGAAGTAACTGAAGCAAGCCTGTTAAGTTATTAGTATGGCTTCAACGACGGACTCGCTAAGTTTGGTGAGGCCTTCCCTGATCTCGACCTTTCTGGTGTCCCCGCGTATGAGATTGAGGAGGAAGAAGAGAGAGAGATCGGGGTCTCTGCTGAGGTTGAAGAGATGCCGAGCCAAAATGAAGAAGTCCCGGTCGTAGCCGAGGAGTTGGTCGTGGCTGATCAGGCAATCTCAGTTCAAACTGAAGAGGAGGTTCAGGCTGAAGGGTCCTTGGCCTTGGCCTAGATTGAGGAGATCCTCCCTGCTCAAATTGATGAGATCCTCCGTTCTGCTGACCCGGGGGCTTCCTTGGCTGATCCGTAGGGGCTCGATAGGCTTCGAGCTTTGTACTTCTTCTTTTTCCTTTCTTGTTAAGAGGGACGGCATGTAATTGATGGTTTCTCCTGGATTAATGAATGTTCTCTTTTTTGTAGTGGATGCTAGGGGACTTCCTATGTGCAGAGTCCTTAGACTTGGCTTTGGTTGAGCCATTGACTTCGATGATAGGCTGAGTCATACAATTCCTCGTTGAGTCAATACTTTCTGAATGTTGGTTCATCCCTTAGACCTTAGAATTCTTAAGGAATCCTCCATGAGAGGGAAACTTTTGGTTCACCGAGGATTTAGAAGCCATCATACTGTCACTTGGAGAGAGAGTGGCGATCGGAGTCATAATGGCTGCGCTCGAAAAAATGAACCATCATGGTTGCAGCCTTTTAGTGGTCCCTTTCAACATGCAATAGTTCTCCCCAGTGGTCCCCTCCAGCACGTGGGTCGGGCCCTTGTTAATTAGTGCAAGCGCGTGTGGCATGCCCAGAGGCTCGTTGGAAATGAGGGCATTTGACCTAAATTTTTGATAGCCTTGATATAAAAAAGAGGGCTCTCTTGGATCGAATGTTATTTGTTCCTGGCAAAGTCGCTCTCAACACCATTTCCATCTCCTTATCTCTGTGTGACTCGAAGAGCTTATTACGGTGTGAGGCTAGATGTAGCACAGCTCAGACGGGAGGCAAGGAGGAGGCCGGTGAGGGTTTTCCAAGTGAGGAGATTAGATCGGAGGCAAAGGTATGTGTTGGCATTGCCGTGCATTCAGGTTGGGAGCAGCACCCCAATCGAAATAGGTTCTTCATCAAGGGAGGAGCCGGTCTCTCCTCGGAGAGCCGTACCGACTAGGCCATCTAAGATGTTAAGCTTGTGAGATGTTGGTGGGGTTTCTTTGTCTGTCGAAGATGTCAAGCCTGTAGCTCCGGTTGCGGAAGAGAGGAGTCCCGTGGGGCGTGATACACCTGCCACTGGAACTAAGAGGCGGAAGTCCGTGGATCCTTTTCTTCCATCCTTCGTGGAATACAACAGGTAGATTCCGGTATGCGTGTTGCCTATCTATGCTTATCGGCCAGACTGACCTCGCATGTGCTCCTCTTTTGATAGGTTTCTCATGGCCTTTCTTTGTTGGAGAGAAGTGTCCGTGAGTCCATTAGCTTCGATGAAGACCTCCGTAGTCATGTGGCTTCAGCTGTAGTTAAGAAAGATGTTGCCGAAAGACTTCGAACTATCATAAAAGAGGAGTTGGTAAGGCTGTCGCCTCCAACAACGTCTTAAGAAGACAACTGAGGATGCTCCAGGCACAGGTGGTTGATGTGGTGACTGATTTGCAGAAGAAGAGAGGGAAGGTGATCTCTCTCGAGCTGCTGTTGAGGGAATATCTTCAAGATGCTGAGGGACTGAAGTCCCAACAGGCTGAATTGGAAAGGAGGATCGATGAAATGAAGACGGATCTTTTAGCAGCCAACCAGAGGGTGGCACAAGTCGAGGAGAGATCTTCTGAGGCCGTCGAGGCTTACAAAAGCTCTCAGGCCTTCAAAGATGAAGTGCATGAGGCTACACTAGAGAGTTACCTCCTGGGTCATGCCGACTGCCTGGGCAAAGTTAGGAAGCTTTATCCCAGCTTGGACTTTTCTTTGGCCGCTGTTCCGGGGGACGGAGCTAAGGACATAGAGGTTCGGGCCAAAGCAGCACCGGCGCATCCTGTTGAAGGCAGTGGAATGGCTACTGGCAGAGCTTTGATCCTTACTCCTGTTTTGGCTGCTAAAGGGGTTGATAGAGGATAAAATTTTTTTTTTTTTTGTTGTCTACCAATTATAATGCCTCCTTTCTAAACGAGGGTTTTTCCTCCTTGAAATAAAGGACTAATTTTCTTTGAACTAGTCTCTTTTGAGTCAATCACCTTCCGGTGGGTATGCAGAATATTGACTAGTTGCCCGATAGTAGGCATCTAAGGCAAGGAGTTCAGAGTCGATATCTTCGGCTTGAGTTGAGGATGAACTCTGAAGTGGAATCATAATGTCATGGGATCGTTGCTGATTCCTCTAATGCGGTCGACCAGTTTAGAAAGGACTTGACTGGTCCTCTGGAACGGGATTAATCCTAGTTGGACCGGTGTCGATTATCCACCACAATTATCTTCTCTGTATTGGTGGTCATGTGGCGGATATATGTCATCCTATCATTAATGGTTGGTTGGAGGACATCGAGCACATTTCTTATTGTCTGTGTTGAGTGTGTTGGTATTTGAACGGTCGCGTCTCCGCGCATCCTGGGTGCCGCAAAGCTCTCCTTTCCCGAAAATGGCCATTAATGTTGTAACCGTCCGAGAGAGATTCTTCCAGATTTGAAGTGTCGCTGGCTTCCATCCTCGAGAGTAATTACTGGTGACTGTATCATCTCTAGAGTGGCCATTCAGGTTTCAAAGTGTCATTTCGACACGTGGCACCCTTTGGCCAGTTTGGGGAAAGGCATGGGGCATGTCTCCTGCGGTCATTCATGGGCACGAGATCCTATTAAATAGGACCCAGTTTTTTCCTTTTTGGAAGCCATCAAGGTATCAGAGGGGCAAACCATTATTCCAAAGGTTGTTTTCCTCTTCTTCTTAGTATATTACGGAGATGAAGTTTAACATTGAGGAACTCCAAAAAATGGCCCGAAAGAGGGCCTCTAGTTCCAAAGTGGAGGGTGAGCCTAGCAGGAAGGCTCACCAAGGCGACGATGATGACCACTGGCCTGGGGACACAACCTGCCTGGAGAGGAGGGTATGGGTCCTGGAGGCCCAGTTGGAGGAAGCTAGGGCTCAAGATGCATAGGCCATCACAAAGGTAGAAGAGGCCAAGAAAGAGGTGGCGGAGGTTGTTGCCAAATTCTTGGTATCATCGACCTTCAAAGAGGAGGTTGTCAAAGCGGTCCTGGACTCTTACCACCGGGGGTTCTGGGAACATAAGGACAAGGCCTTCCATTACTACGACTTGAAGGGCTTGGAGAATATTAGGCCTTCTGTCCCCTTCCTTGGTCATGAATATGATTCCGACTTCAAAGAAGAGTTGGAGTCTGAACCAGAAGGGAAGTCCAGAGCCTCCCCGAGCGCCTCCTAGAGGCTTGACACCCCCCGTCGACATGGAAAGGGGTTGGCAGGTGGTCTTTAAATCCTTGGATCTGCCTTTCCATTGTTTGTTCTCTTTTTCTCCTCTTTTTTTTTTGTAAGGCTCCCTCTATGAAATGAAAGTATCCTCTTTTTCTTCTCCTGTGAAAGACATATCCCAAAACATTGTAGAGTATGGATTTTCCAATGTAACAGCTGAGTGATGAGCTTGTAGGGCCATTTGGGATTTGCCATTAGGACGGGCTCGATTAAGCCATCCCATAGGGCGTCTGTTGTTAATAGGGTGGGTGACTTGGGCTCACTTCGACACGTCTTCAGATTGACCATAGGGTGAGGCATCTAGACCATCCATGTGCCTTCTTGTTGAAGTTAAGGTAGGCTGATTAGGCCCACCCCGGCATGTCTTCGGATTTACCATAGGGTAGGTTATATAAGCCATCCCTGCATCTTCTTTTGAGTTAAGGTAGGCTGATTAGGCCCGTCCCGGCGTGTCTTCGGATTCATCGTAGGGTTGGTTGTGTGAACCATCCCTACGCCTTCTTTTGAAGTAAGGTAGGCTAGTTATGCCCGTCCCGGTGCATCTTCGGATTCACCATAGGGTAGGTTGTGTGAACCATCCATGTGCCTTCTTTTGAAGTAAGGTAGACTGATTAGGTCCGTCCCAGTATATCTTCGGATTCACCATAGGGTAGGTTATGTGAACCATCCATGCACCTTCTTTTGAAGTAAGGTAGGCTGATTAGGCCCGCCCCGGCGCGTCTTCGGATTCACCATAGGGTAGGTTATGTGAACCATCCCTACACCTTCTTTTGATCATTTGGTAGCCTGGTTAAGCTTTCCTTCGTGCTCGTCGGGCATACTGATAAGGTGAGTGGATCATACTCACTTTGCGCTTCTGGTCAATTCCGTTGAGTGGACTATTGAGACCATTGTTGCACCACCGGTAAGGTGGCTATTTAGATTCATTCTCGAGCATATTCCTACGAAAGTCTTTGGGAATGTTCATTGGTAATACTTGCAGAGATTTTGTACATTCCAGGACTAAGGTAGCATGACGCCATCCAAGGTTTTGAGTCGATATATTCCTGGATGCACAATTTCTTTGATTTGGTATGGTCCTTCCCAATTGGGGGAGAGTTTGCCTTGCTCCATTGGCCTGAATACTTCGATTCTTCGCAGCACCATGTCCCCAGTGTGGAAGGTCCGCTCCTTCACCCTAGAGTTGTAATACTTAGCAACTTTTGTTGAATGCTGTCATTTTTATTTGAGCCTGGAGTCTGGTACTTTGTAGTAGATCCAAGTTCACCCTCTTGCATTCGGAGTTCCCAGCTTCCTCATACTTGTCAATCCTCAAAAACTGCAGGGTAACCTTAATGGGGAGAATTGCTTCGATACCATACACCATATTGAATGGAGACTCGCCAGTGGCCATTCTAGGGGTCGTTCAGTATGCCCAAAGAATGGAGGTCGGCTCCTCTATTCAAAGTCTCTTGGCATCATTCAGTCGGGTCTTCAGATCATGGAGAATGGTCCAATTTGTTACTTCAGCTTCCCATTAAATTGCGGGTGGCCGATGGATGTTAGCTTGTGGTGCATATGGTATTGAGCATAGAAGTCTTTAAATTTAGGGTTGTCAAATTGCCTTCCGTTGTCGATGATTATAGTGTGCGGGATTCCGAACCAAAAAATGATGAAGTTCCTGATAAAACTTTCAACTTTTCCTTTCGTGATGTGAGCTAGTGGTTCAGCCTCGACCCACTTGGTAAAGTAGTCGATGGCAACGATGAGGAATTTCCTTAGCCCAGACGCTGGTGGGAACGAGCCAAGGATGTCCATGCCCCATTGAGCGAAAGGCCAAGGAGCCATCAGCTGAGTCAACTAGCTGGCTAGCTATCTTTGGATATTGGCATACTTCTGGTACTGGTCACATCTTCGGATAAAGTCGGCTGAATCTTTTGAATAGTGGGCTAATAGTATCTCTAGCATATTATTTTATATGCCAGAGACCTGCCCCCCAGGTGGTCTCCGCATAGGCCTTCATGGACTTCCCTTAGGGCATTGTCGGCATCCGATTGTCCCAAACACTTCAGTAGAGATTGAGTAAACGATCTCTTATAGAGGGTTCCATCCAAAATAACGTGTTGAGATGCCATCTAGTGGGTTTTCTTGGCCTTTGCCTTAGCTTCCGGTAACGTGCCCTCATTCAAGAATTTGAGGATGGGATCCATCCAACTGGATTCAGTCTCGATTTGGTGCACCTATAAAGCTTCTTCGACTATACTTGGAGTCTCGAGATGTTCGATGAAGGTACGATCGAGGATCTCCAGAGTGGTGGTGGTGAGCCTAGATAGTGCGTCTGCCCGGGAGTTCTCCGATCGGGAGACATGGATGATTTCAAAAAACTCCAATTGAGAGGATAAGGCTTGCACCTTCTCTAGGTATTGGATCATTGTAGTATCTCTGGCTTCAAACTCGCCTTTGACTTGGTTTACCACCAATTAGGAATTTGAGAAGATCTGGAGTCTTCAAATTCTCAAGTTTTCGGTGATTCGAAGTTTTGCAAGTAGGGCTTCGTATTCGGCCTGATTATTAGAAGCGCATACTCCACTACGTGTCCATCCGGTTCAGCCAGTATGAGGCTCGCTCCGTATCTAGTGGAGTTGGAGGCTCCATCTACATGGAGTACCCAGACAGGCTCCACGCCTTTTGGAGTGGCTCCTTCCTCTTCGGCTGGTCGTACTTCATCTCCGGGCTTCTAAGTGCACTCAGCTAAGAAGTCAGACAATACCTGAGCTTTCATGGCCGCTCGGGACTGGAAGCTGATATCAAACTCACTCAACTTTACAGCCTATTTGGCTATTCTTTCTGAAGTGTCAGGGCATCGGAGAATGGTCTTGAGGGGTTGGTCAGTCAAAACCATGATGGTGTGGGCATGAAAATAAGGTCGTAGTCGCTTGGCCGTAATTATCAATGAGTAAATCAGCTTCTGCATCCTTGAATATCTTGTTTCAGCATTATGTAAGACTTTGCTGATGTAGTAGATCGACTTATGGAGGCCACTTTCCTCTCTCCGAACGAGGATCGAACTGACTGCTTCATCCGTAGCAAAGAGGTACAGATATAGAGTCTCTCCTTCTTGAGGTTTGGAGAGCAAGGGTGGGGTCTCCAAGCATTTCTTCAATTCTTCAAAGGCAAGGCGGCAGTCCTCTGTCCATTCAAAACCTCAAGATTGTTGGAGTACCTTGAAGAAAGGGAGACACCTCTCAGCCGACCAGGAGATGAATCTACTCAAGAAGGCGATTCTTCCTGTCAGCTGCTATACTCCTTCTTGCAAGAAGAGTGTCTTATATCCCGAAGAGCCTGAATCTTTTCAAGGTTTACCTTGATTCCTCATTTAGTAACGAAGAACCCCAAGAACTTGCCTGAAGTTATCCCGAAGGCACACTTTATTGGGTTCAATTTCATGTGGTGGCATCGTAAAACATCGAACGACTCTTCCAAGTCTTTGATGTGGTCTTCTTTGAGGAGGCTTTTGACGATCATGTCATCAATATAGGCCTCCATATTTCTTTCTAATTATTTTTTGAACACCTTATTAATCAGCCTTTGGAATATCGCCCCAGCATTCTTCAACCCAAACGGCATCATTTTGTAACAGTAAAGGCCTTTTTAGTGAAGAAGGCCATCTTTTCCTAGTCCTGAGGGTCCATTCAGATTTGGTTGTATCCGGAGAAGGCATCCATGAAGCTCAATAGTTGATGGCCAACGATGGCTCAACCAGTTGGTTGATCTTTGGCAGGGAAAGCTATCTTTTGGGCAGGCTTTGTTAAGGTATATGTAGTCAATACAGATCCTCTACTTACCACTAGCTTTCTTTACCATCACCATGTTGGCTAGTCATTCTGGATAGTGTGCTTCTCAAATGAATTCTGCCTTGATGTGCTAGTTCACTTCTTCGTCTATCACTTTCTATCTTTCAGGGGCGAAGTTCCTTTTCTTCTACCGAACCGGCTTGTGTTCGGGAGCAACTTCTAGCCGATGAGTGATCACTTCAGCTGGAATCCCGAGCATATCCGAGGCTGACCAGGCGAAGACATCAGTATTGTTCATGAGGAAATAGATCAGCTTCGCCTTAGTTTCCTCATCGAGCAGGCCTCTGATTTGCACGACCTTGGTGGGATCTTCCTCGGTTAGCTATACTGGAACGATCTTTTCCATGTGTTTACCATAGTCCGTGGTTGGGTCTATAAGATCCAACTTATCCAAAGTTATGGGATCGTTAGATTACTTATCCTGTATCATCAAGCATTGTCGTGCCATTCTCTGATCTCCTTTTACTTCTCCAACTCCATTCCTGGTGGGAAAACATGCTAGGAGGTGATAAGTTGACACTATGGCCCAAAATTTGTTCTGGGCAGGCTGTCCCAAAAGCATGTTGTAAGCCGAGGGGGTTCAGACCACCGTGAAGTTGATTGGTAGTGTCTTCTGTCGGGGTTCGGTGCCGAGGGTTACAGGCAGTATATCTCACCCTCGACATCGACTTGGTTGCCTCCGAAGTCAGTGAGCGGCATAGGGGATCTTTGTAGTTTATTTTTAGGCAAACACATCTGAGAGAATGCATCGTAGAGTAAGACGTCAGCGAAGCTTCCATTATCAATTAAAATATGCCTTACATCATAATTGGCCACAACGGCCGATATTACAATGGGATCATCATGCGGAGTTGGACCCCCGTGAGGTCATCATCGAAGAAGAGTATGGCATTATTGTCTTTGAGACATTTCGGGGTATCATCTTCGGCCCTTTTCCAGTCGATCGGCCGATGCAGCATCCCCATGTTCCTACTGGTGGGCCTCTGGTTTAGTAATTCAACTTCTTCAGGAGCCCTTTAGGGAACTGTGGCCTCCGACTGAGGTCCTTGGCGACCGATGTACCGCCCCAGGTAACCTCTCTTGATAAAATCCTCAATGGCATCTCTAAGTTGGATGCACTCTTCAGTGTCGTGGCCATGGTCCCAGTGGAATCGGCAATATTTGTTCCTATTCCTCACAGAAGATGATGCCTTTATGGGATGCGGCCATTGGAGGTAGCTTTCTTTTTCTATCTCTAACAGGATCTTTTCTCTGGGAAGGTTGAGGGGGATATAGGACTCGAATCTCCTGCCCGATGTTCTGGGCCTAGGACCTCGTCACCGATCAGAATTATTGTTGTTGTTGTTGTTGTTGTTGTTGGGGGGTGCAGGGGGCCTAGTCCCCTGCTGCACTTCTTTTTTGGGAAGGGCTTCCCTTCAGCTAGCCGTCGGTTCGCCACTTGCTCTTCGGCATCGGTGTACTTTTGAGTCCTTGACAAGAGCTCAGCATAGCTTGTAGGAAACTTCTTATCCAAAAAAAAAAGTAAGCCTAGACGTTCGGAGCCCCTTCTTCAACATGGACATGGCCACGTGCTCGTTGAGATCAGGGATCTCGAGCGTAGTCCAGTTAAATCTGGAGATATAATCTTGCATACTTTCTCCTTCATTCTGGTGAAGGAGGAACAGGGCGTTCGTGTTTCAGAACGTCTTGCGGCATGTCCTGAAATGCAAGACAAACAATTTCTCTAGTTCAAAGAAAGAATCAATGGTACCTGGACGTATGCTTGAGTACCACATTCCAGTCGCTTTCTTCAGAATGGCCGGGAAGGCGAGGCAGTACAGTGCATCTGAAGCCCCTTAAATCATCATGTGGGCTTTGAAACTGTCCAGGTGATCAAGCGGGTCAGTGGTGCCATCGTAGGGCTCCATCTGAGGGACTCTAAAGTGCCGATGGACAACTTCGGACATGATGCGAGAGGTGAACGGAGGGTGCAGCTCACAAGCCATGAGGTCACCGTGGTTCCTCTGCTCCTGAAGCTTCGTGACCTCCGATTTGAGGGCCTTAAGCTTTCCCTCGTAATCAGGGAAGACTTCTTTAGGTGGGTCCCTTCCGAAGTGGAGTCTTCGGAGGAAGCAGAGAGAGACTGCCTGGGCCTCTTTCCTCTTCACAGCGAATCGGTTGGTCTTGGAATTTGGGAGCTTCGGCCCTCTGGAGAGAGTCGGTCATGGAGGGAAAGATGGGTAGACCCGTCTCGAGGGTCTCTTTTCCTCCGGGATTGATGGCTATGTCTGGAGGTGCTGGCGAATGCCCTACTTAAAAGGCTTTATCTTGAAAATTCTGAACTATAGTTGTGAGAGCATTGACTTGGTTCAAGAGAACTTTGAATTGCTGTTGTCCCACGATGAGCATGGGAGGTGGAATGTCGTTCTTTGCCAGGGGGTCACCCCTCTGAGAGGGAGCGCAACCCCTGCTTGTCGAGGCATTCTGAGTTTTTCTATTCGCCATTAGAACCTCCTTACACTCCCCTTTTTCTGAGGGGAGCTAACGGTAAATGCTTAATACGCCTTGATAATCCCCCCTTCCCCTACCTGGCGCGCTAATATGTTGGCATAGAATCCCTTTTTCGATCGAGCAAAGCTGCCTGATTACAGGTTCGCTACCCTGGTTCACCTGTAAAATAGATCCCTGGTCGGATATTCTCCAGCGGGGGACACTCCGATGCCTAAGTCAGAGGCAGGTTCCAGTAACAGAATGGGGAGGATTCTGAGGAGGTAGATGGCGAGGAAAGGAACTTTAGTTTTTTCAGGATCATTGTGCCTACCTCGAGTGTCCCCTCTTACCAGTATTTATATCGACTGGCCTAGCCTGCGGTTTCGTCTTCTTTCCTACGATTACGATGGGGGTTAATTGATTTCCCTCTGCCCGTAACCGTGGACGGTTATTGAGTGGTTCTAGTTAGGCCAGAGGCGTTACAATTGGAGTTAATGGCCATGTGGCCACTTCGACATAGTTATAGTTTGAAAGTGAGTTAGGCAGCTGATTGTAACCGTTGCGCCCATGTCCGTGTGGATTTGAGATTGGTCGGAGATCTGCCTTCGGACCTCTTTTTCAAGAGTGGCCTTTACTGGATTGGAAAGATGTCTTCGCTCTGAGATGTCTTTGCTCTGAGATGTCTTCATTATGATTTACCTTCTGGCCGATACCTATAGCTGAGGTCGAAGACCTTGTCTTCGGCCGGGGCCAATGGTCATGTCTTCGACCGGGGCAGAAAATCACGTCTTCGGCTGAATCCGAAGATTACATCGTCGCCTTCCTGTTAGTTACTCGCTTCCTTCGGGTGCTTTGGTTCGGGGTGTCTGGTTCGGGAGGGAGTGCACAAGCAGTCGAACCGGTGGTTGATTTATGCTTGAACCGACATACCCTAACAATTATGATATTAAAAAAATGTTATAGTGTGTGAACATTATGATAATCAAGTAGAATGACCGTACACTTCAGCATTTTTTCCTTTTTTTGTTAGCAAAAAATTGTTCTCTCAGTTGTGAACATTGTGAGTTGTGACTACAGATTCGGTCACTTCCTATGAAGGTCCTGAAAGTAATCACTTACTAATGACAAGATATTTAGTAATCTCCTATACAGATCATAGACACGCCTATTTAAACATGGATAGATTTCTAAACATGCTACCCTTAAGTCAACCCAAACCTCCCATTTGGAAATGCTTGAAGAAAGAAAGAGATTCAACCATCTAGATGACTGATGTTTTTTTCCATTTGTTCTTCTAATGATGTATGTGCTTACGTAGCACTTGGAGCACACTGGTCAATCTGCATGAGGACTCCATGCTATCTGGACAAGCTCAAGTCTGGAGTCTAGGTTCTCTTTGATTGTTAATTAACAGCTTATAATTTAAAAATGACACGCACCTCAATCAACGGTGTGGATGATGTCATGCACTTAAACAAAAACTTGCTACAATGTTTTGGCATATTTAAAATTCCCATTAAATCAAATCATGCATATATTTCTACCGGGCTAGTGAAAGTCATCCCTATGGTATCAACATGGTGATGGTCTAACTATTTTCAGGACGTGAAATATTACCATGCGTGGGTATTAGTTTAGGTTGAAATATTACCATGCGTGGGTATTAGTTTAGGTTTTGTCTGCATGATCCAAACTAGTTCCAAGTCAAGCATTTAATTGAAGCCAATGCATGTACCCTGTGACATACCTAAAAAGGACTTAATCTGGATTTTTTGGTGAGATGATGATCAAGCCTTTCAGAACCTAAATGTCCATCCCTTCCACATTCCATTAAAAACCCAATTTACACTCTTGTTGTGCATTACAATTAGCAATTTTGTCAATTTAATAAAATTAGATCACATTGTTTTGAATTTTAGGGCCGGATCGGCAATAATAGCTATATTGGATTGGAGCTATTCTAGTTCTTGATTCAGATTACTGAAAGGAAGATGTAATATTTCGCGTCCCATTGTTCACTATTCACGGTGAGGTTAATATTTCAGGGACAACTAAATTGTATTGGCTCCAAGTTAAATATTGAAGCCGAATAATTTGAACACAAACTATATATATTTGTTTGAAAAAATTATTTGATGATCCCTAAATTACATACAGTTTTTTCAAAATTTTTTAATTAATTAAAATTAATTCACAGCAAAAAAAAATATTATTTTAAGTATGCATAACAGGAATCAATTATGAATATATAATATAAATCTGCAAACAAAAAAAAAAGATTAAATCCATTTACTTGTTGCGCTACTTCATCTTTATTGGATCGATCTGAAAAAAATTCTGGATTCCACTGGAGCCGTGCACACACTCGGCCTTTACTGGTATCCACATGAAAATGGCCTGATTAAAATCTCGAGACCATCGAAATGCTAGCATTTTGCAAGCCTCGCTTAGATAATTGGATCAAATCTTTTTTTTTTTTTTTTCTTTTTTTTACATTAGAAATCTAAGAAAAAAGATGTTCTTTTTGCAAGAGAACAAGGAAGAATATTTTTTTTTCTTTTCTCATATGAATATTTCATGCAAGATCAAGAATAAGAAAAGGATTAGGGTGATCAAATAATCTCTCTTTCTTAAGAGAATATCAAGAAGGGATGGGGCAGTCACTTGTGATAGCATGTCTCATATTCAATTCAAGAAAGAAAAACTTCACGCCACATCTAATATGTGCGCCTTAATATTCTTTCAATTTTTCTCACACCACATTATTTCTTTCTAGAGTTCTTTCCCATCCAAAATTAGGACAAACATTTGAATCAAATTTAAATGCCTAAGTGTGAAGCCCAGTTCTTAATGGGCTGATTTTGGACTGAAGTCGGCAAGGGCCGCCGACTTCAGTTCAAATTTCTTCTGGTTCGGGAGTTTGGATTTCCCGGCGGGAAATCCGGAGAGGCTCGTCGACGCCGCCGGAGGTGGGGGAGATAAGGTCCTTCCTCGGTTTTAGGGGCATTGGGAGCCTCTGTTGATCCGGGAAAACCCTCCCTGTGGGTGGAGCGTCGACGGATCCTTCGAGTGCCCCTGCCCTCGCCGGAGCGCTCTTCGCCGGTGGTCGTTGCGATCGGAGTCGCCCTCGCCGGTAAGTCCTCTCTCTCCCTGGTATGGACGTTGAGTGTTTGTGCGGCTCGACGGAGGGGAGAATCCGGTTGATTTTCCTCTCCGTTGAAGCCTTGGGCTGTGGCCGGCAGTGAGGAAGCCACCGCCGGACTCCTCCTCTCCGGCAACCGTCTTTGGGCGGCCGATCGAGGGGATTGCCGCCGTCCCATCGCTTGCTTGGGGGGGGGAGAGTGGAGGAGGGAGAGACGGATTTTGGTCGGCCGAGAGGTACTGTTGCAGGCGACAGTCTCCGGCTCGGTGCTCGCCGGCTGTCGGTCGGACGGCCACCGTAAGGGTCGCCGGACTCTCTTCCTTCTCCGGTGTGAACACCATGGTGGTCGGACGGGAGGATCGCCGTCGATCCTCCCTGCTTCTCTCATGGGGTCGGGCAAATGCCTGGCCGACGACGGCTGGGGCTCGGTTTGATCAGGCTTGGCTGGGCCAAGCCTGTTTTGGGCCGTGCTTGGCTGGGCCGGGCCGGGCTGGGCTGGGCTTGGCTGGGCCGGGCCTCGTTGGGCCAGCCTTGGTTGAGCCATGCCCTGTTGGGCTAGGTCTATTTCTTGGTTGGGCCTGTCCAGTAAAAACTCCATTGGAAAAAAAATAAATAAGTAAATAATAATAATAATGATTATATTAATAATATTAAATAAAGGGGAGGAAGGGGAAAAGATATGTTGGACAAGGTTGTTCCAAGGAAATTTAGTTTATATATAATTTCTTTTTAATTTGTGATTCAGGATCGTCATTGTCTCTGGAAGATCGGATCTAGGGAATTGAACTGCACGTTGTTGGTGGATGCTCTTGAGTAAGTTATCTTGACCTCTGATATGTATGCCAATATATATATATATTTATAACTTAGTAGATATATGTAATATATCTGCATTGGATTACGTGCATCATGCTGGTGTGGGTGCTGTGTTGGCGTGAGTACATTGTGTTGGTGCGGGTATATTGTGGGATTGCTTTGGATTGCGTGCGTCGTGTTGATGTGGATGCATAGTACTGGTGTTGAGTGGTGCAGTTGGTTGTGAGTGCTCTCTAGTTTGACTATGATCATACGAGAACCTAGTCTCCTTTTGGACCTCCAGCAGGGCTATTGCTGGCATATGACCGTTGAGCGGTATGTGACACAGGAGCTAGATGTCTTATTTTAGCCATGCGTGGCGGGCACATGCAGAGGATGCATGTTTCTCGTATGATACTCAGAGCTAGTTTTCCTTTTGGGCCTCCAGCAGGGCTATTGCTGGCACATGACTGTTGAGCCGTATGTGACACAGGATCTAGTCTCTTTCGGGGCGAGCCATGGGCCAATCGTGGCCATAGTCTGAGGGACTAGGAGAGTTAAGTAAATGGTTGGCCATCCATAGTCGTGTCGTGTCTGTGTCGGTCGCATTAAGTGTACGTATTTGCATCAGGTCGTGGGTTATTATTATTATATTGCTGGACATCTTGTTGCATGATGTATTATGCTTGTTGTTATTAGATGCATATTGGTGTATGTATATTGAAGGTGTTGATAACTTACTGAGCCTGTGTAGCTCACCCATGTTTTCTTATATTTTTGTTTCAGATATCGAAGATCATTTGGGTTTTGGAACCAGTCAGTGAGAAGCTAGGATTTAGGTGTTAATCCTTGAGTTTATATTTTATTTGTATTTTATTTTCTGTTAATCTTTATGGAAAGTTGTTCCCTATCATGGTTTGGATGTTGAATTAAAAGTTAGGCCTGGCATGATCTCTAGGGGATACCTAGGATTGTGCGGCCGGTCACGTAGCCGATCCTTGATCTGGATTCGGGCCGTGACAGAGTGGTATCAGAGCAAAGGTTAAAAATGTCATAGTTAGTGAGAGTGGGGTAGAATTAGGGTATTGAAAGATATTTGATGATTTGAAAATTTATATCAGTGTGCGCAGCAGCGAAAGTGTGGTAGACTAAAGACATTAGAATTAATTTAAAGTATGTATGATGGAAGAAGAGATGCTCTTATTGGAATTATTGAAATTGGGTAGAATGGTACTTGTGAGTATTGAATCATATAAGTTTTGGATTGTGCATCTTTGGGTTTAGAAGACTTAAATTTCGAGGGCGAAATTTTTTTTAGGTGGGGAGAATGTGAAGCCCAGTTCTTAATGGGCTGATTTTGGACTGAAGTCGGCAAGGGCCGCCGACTTCAGTTCAAATTTCTTCTGGTTCGGGAGTTTGGATTTCCCGGCGGGAAATCCGGAGAGGCTCGTCGACGCCGCCGGAGGTGGGGGAGATAAGGTCCTTCCTCGGGTTTTAGGGGCATTGGGAGCCTCTGTTGATCCGGGAAAACCCTCCCTGTGGGTGGAGCGTCGACGGATCCTTCGAGTGCCCCTGCCCTCGCCGGAGCGCTCTTCGCCGGTGGTCGTTGCGGTCGGAGTCGCCCTCGCCGGTAAGTCCTCTCTCTCCCTGGTATGGACGTTGAGTGTTTGTGCGGCTCGACGGAGGGGAGAATCCGGTTGATTTTCCTCTCCGTTGAAGCCTTGGGCTGTGGCCGGCAGTGAGGAAGCCACCGCCGGACTCCTCCTCTCCGGCAACCGTCTTTGGGCGGCCGATCGAGGGGATTGCCGCCGTCCCATCGCTTGCTTGGGGGGGGGGGGAGAGTGGAGGAGGGAGAGACGGATTTTGGTCGGCCGAGAGGTACTGTTGCAGGCGACAGTCTCCGGCTCGGTGCTCGCCGGCTGTCGGTCGGACGGCCACCGTAAGGGTCGCCGGACTCTCTTCCTTCTCCGGCGTGAACACCATGGTGGTCGGACGGGAGGATCGCCGTCGATCCTCCCTGCTTCTCTCATGGGGTCGGGCAAATGCCTGGCCGACGACGGCTGGGGCTCGGTTTGATCAGGCTTGGCTGGGCCAAGCCTGTTTTGGGCCGGGCTTGGCTGGGCCGGGCTGGGCTGGGCTGGGCTTGGCTGGGCCGGGCCTCGTTGGGCCAGCCTTGGTTGAGCCATGCCCTGTTGGGCTAGGTCTATTTCTTGGTTGGGCCTGTCCAGTAAAAACTCTATTGGAAAAAAAATAAATAAGTAAATAATAATAATAATGATTATATTAATAATATTAAATAAAGGGGAGGAAGGGGAAAAGATCTGTTGGACAAGGTTGTTCCAAGGAAATTTAGTTTATATATAATTTCTTTTTAATTTGTGATTCAGGATCGTCATTGTCTCTGGAAGATCGGATCTAGGGAATTGAACTGCACGTTGTTGGTGGATGCTCTTGAGTAAGTTATCTTGACCTCTGATATGTATGCCAATATATATATATATTTATAACTTAGTAGATATATGTAATATATCTGCATTGGATTGCGTGCATCATGCTGGTGTGGGTGCTGTGTTGGCGTGAGTACATTGTGTTGGTGCGGGTATATTGTGGGATTGCTTTGGATTGCGTGCGTCGTGTTGATGTGGATGCATAGTACTGGTGTTGAGTGGTGCAGTTGGTTGTGAGTGCTCTCTAGTTTGACTATGATCATACGAGAACCTAGTCTCCTTTTGGGCCTCCAGCAGGGCTATTGCTGGCACATGACCGTTGAGCGGTATGTGACACAAGAGCTAGATGTCTTATTTTAGCCATGCGTGGCGGGCACATGCAGAGGATGCATGTTTCTCGTATGATACTCAGAGCTAGTTTTCCTTTTGGGCCTCCAGCAGGGCTATTGCTGGCACATGACTGTTGAGCGGTATGTGACACAGGATCTAGTCTCTTTCGGGGCGAGCCATGGGCCAATCGTGGCCATAGTCTGAGGGACTAGGAGAGTTAAGTAAATGGTTGGCCATCCATAGTCGTGTCGTGTCTATGTCGGTCGCATTAAGTGTACGTATTTGCATCAGGTCGTGGGTTATTATTATTATATTGCTGGACATCTTGTTGCATGATGTATTATGCTTGTTATTATTAGATGCATATTGGTGTATGTATATTGAAGGTGTTGATAACTTACTGAGCCTGTGTAGCTCACCCATGTTTTCTTATATTTTTGTTTCAGATATCGAAGATCATTTGGGTTTTAGAACCAGTCAGTGAGGAGCTAGGATTTAGGTGTTAATCCTTGAGTTTATATTTTATTTGTATTTTATTTTCTGTTAATCTTTATGGAAAGTTGTTCCCTATCATGGTTTGGATGTTGAATTAAAAGTTAGGCCTGGCATGATCTCTAGGGGATACCTAGGATTATGCGGCCGGTCACGTAGCCGATCCTTGATCTGGATTCGGGCCGTGACACTAAGTCTAGATGAATTAAGATAAGAACACAAGGCAGAAAACTAGTATATCCAAATTCTTTGGGCATCCCATTATTCTCCATGTACAAATTTGATTTTAGTGCGAAGAAAAAGGAACATGGCCTTCTTTCTTATAGGCACAAGTAAGAGAAAAAGGCATGTGGAGGAGAGAGAAATTAGTTAGGATTAGTTAAAAATTAGTTCAATCAACTAACTAACTGATTCTAATCAACTAGAAAACTAACTAATTTAATTCCTAACTAATTTAGATTTAGGTTTAAATCTATAATTAATTAGGAATTAAATCCTAATCTAATTAGGACCACTAAATATAAATAGAGTATATTAAACCTAATTGAATGAAATTAGATTTAATTCATCTAGGATTAGGTATAACTAATTAAGTCAAACTAAATTGGCTTGCATAATTATAATAAGGTTAATCCAAATTCTAATTGGATTAGGACATCACATAAACTCAATCAAATCAAATCCAATTCAATTTATATCGAGCCTAATCATAATTAAATGATTAAATCACCTAATTAAATTCTAACTTTTATAATAAAATTTTCCTTGTTAAAATTAGTAGGTACCAAAATTAGCAAGTTCCAAATTTATAGCCCTTATAAAATTAGTTTCTAAATATATAATTTTTACATATTGCAATCCAACTATATGATCAGGTCAAGCTTCTAGCCTTCTATTGTATATGATCCTTTATATTTCATTCTATCTGGTAGTGAGGCATACCATGATTTTCATCATAGTATCATCGAACTTTTTTGATGGATTGAAATAATTACAACATATCCCATCAAGGATCGTTAATCTGAAATGATCCAAGTAGATTTTTACAATCCACCAGTGATGCCTAGCAGCATATAGTGGCGACCCAGTAGAATAGAATAAAGAACATCTAGATATAGTAACCGTGTGATTGGTCTTTCTATCGAAAGTTTTTACAAAATGCAGGTTATAAAAACTCGTCAAATCCTAAGCATATATTATATGTTAGATTTAATTAGCTTAACTCCAATATAAAACTCATAGAAACTCTTTTCCATCGTTCACCTACCGTAGTCATGGGTTTTTTAGACTTGGCTTCTTAAATTACATAGAATTGTAACTTATCTACTAAGATCGGTAGATCCTTTATAAGTGTACTTCCACTCCTACAGTGACTTACTACAGCAAACAAATACCGCAAGAATCTAAATGGCTAGGGCCAATGTTTTGTGTTATCAAATTACAACAACTCCACTACGAGTGGCCAAAGTACTGCAAGTCAAAGAACCACTCACACAACTATAGTATTGAGAAAGTCACTGATAAGATAATAGACATCTATGTGACTTCTCGTAATGATTATATTTGGTACCGCCATTCAACACTCTCACTTAATATCCCCATACTATAAATTCAAGATTTATCTACCCTAAAAGGAAAGTGATATGTATACCGATTAAACCGGATCAATCACCATCATCATGAGATCTTACGATCGAGAATATTTAGGAATTAATCTATCATAACATATATTTTAAATTCTCAACTCCTAAGAATGTGTAATGATCCATTAATTTCTTGGATAATACATGGACATATATTTAATAAGTATGGATAAAATTATCTAAATTATAATATTAAATATAATTTTATATTTTAAAATTAAAATATGTATCAATCAAATTAATTTTTAGGGTATGCATCTAATATTGTACATATTTGTTAGTTGCCAGTGGTTTGCCTTAAGGTTAGAAGTCCATGGCACAGAAAATTTGTTTTTCAATTTGTTACATTATAACGGCTTGAAAGACTAGTGTTTTACTCATAGCGGTTGGAACGGTCAGCCAAACTTGAAAAAGTTCCAGAGCCAGCTTAACTAGGTGTCCAGTAGCCATTCTACCAACTCTTTTCGGCTCTCTCAAAGCTCTCACATCTAACATCCACTCTATCAACATCAAGGTCAGCGATGGGTGTCTCTAATAACCATCTTCCAAGCTGATGGTCCCCTCAAAATATCCTCCCCAATACCAATTCTGTGTAATTAATCGAGCAATGAAAAACAGATGTAATTACATTGCCTATGATAATTGTAATCAGATACTGGTTCACATGTTTCACATCACTCTAACCTGCACGCATCTACCAATCTGTAACCATGCATCATAGTCATCAAGTTTTCCGTTCAGAGGCAACTTATGTCTAAACAATAACAACACTCCTAAACCTTTGGAGGTATAGAGATCAGAGGCAGTGCTTCCAGACCATTACACAAAATGAAACAACGTGGTAAAATTTCTATTTATCTTAAAGCATACAAACATCATCACATTGCCTCAGCAGAAATTATTTTGGGATATCCGTTACATTTTGCTTGGCAAATCCATACTCAACCACACCTTGCTTGGCAAATCCATACTCAACCACACCTATGTGTATTGATTAATAAGTGAAATGTAAGAATTTCCTTAATTTGGACTAACATTAATTGGAATTTTATTTTATAAAAACCAGGTTGATTTTATGGTCCATGTTGATAGACGTAGGTTAAGCCCATTGTTATATGATCATTGATTGGGCTAGGAGCACCTCATATGATTTGGTATGGTTGAGGCGGCACAGTGTAGGTCTTAGCCCGACTTGACTCGTGATGGGAGGGTTAATTAGGATATTTCTATTTTATTGGCTAGGTCCCTTCTCCGCTTCCTCTATTTATATATCACATATACCATGATTTTGTGGTACGGTAATTTTTTCCATCGAGAGCCGCCTTTTCTGAGGATGACCGGAGGAAGGACTCTGCCTGCGATGTTCGTATGAGCATCGAGATCGAGAATCAAGATCAGAATTATGGTGAATACAGGCAAGTATTTATTTTTCAGATCTAATATATGATTTTATATTTTGATTGATCCTAGGGATTTAGGGATTATTTTTCCCATATTTGGTATCAGAGCCTGGGATTAGCATCATGTTTTGATATTTTAGATCTGTTAAAATAAATTCTCTCCCCACCAATCTTTATAGATCTTGTGTATACCGGATATTGTCCATGTTGTGGGGTGACTGGCTGGTGCGGGCACCAAGGTTAAAAGAAGACTTCAATCAAACCTAGTCAACACCAATTCCTTAGGAATTGCAAATTGAGTTCTAACCTTGTTAACTTGTTCCTAGTCTGAGTCTTGAGTCTAGTTAAGTCTTCTTGTATCATGAATTTTATGTTTGAGTCTTGTTAAGTATTAGGTTTTGAAGCCTTGGGTCAATTGAGTTGTAAGAGTCAAATGTACTCAAGTCTAAATTGAGTTGTAATTTTTCTTTTGAGCTTGAGTCAAGTCCAATCAAGGGAGCATATAATTGGACCATGGGATGAACCAAAGCTACATCAAGTAAATCTTCAAGTCAAGGGTCTATGAAATAAGAGCCATTGGATGGAATGAAACTTTGATTGAAGCCACCTCACCAAACACCTTATCCAAGAGAATGGACACTTGGCACCCATACATGAAGATTTTCAGATTTGGATACTTGGCACCCATACATAAAGAATTTTAGATTTGGATACTTGGCACCCATGCATGCAGGTTTTCGAATTTGGACACTTGGCACCCGTATATAAAGATTTTCAGATTTAGACACTTGGCACCCCTGCATGCAGATTTTCAGATTTGGTGCCCCCTTTTCATGAATTTTGAAATTCAAATATGTAACTACATTTTTCCCTCTTTTCATGTAAAATTTGAATTTCAAATGGGGCTTAGAAGGTTATAAATATGTCCCTAATCTCTTTGTAAAAGGATGCTTTTAAATGAATGAAATCCAGAATTTTCTTTCTCCCATTTGTGTTTGCAAATGCCATCCGTGAGGGATTGAGTGAGAGGCTCAACAAAGTGTTTTAGTTCTCAAATTCCAGCAAAAGTTCTTCTCCCATGGACGCCTCCCACATCTTCAAGAGCAACCGGCCACACTCCACCTAGATCTTCAACAAATCCTTACTTCCTTCCTTTCATTATTTCTATTCTTTGCTATCTTCTATCTTCTCCACAACACTAATGGGTATTCTTGCAGGATCCTAAGGATTATCCAGTCCAGGATGAAGTCCTCCTTGCCTTCAACTCAGCAGCAGGAGCCTCTACTTCCAATGGATGGTTTGGTTTGATCTTTCAATCGCCAGTCTTGAGAGTTCCTGTAGTAGGTTTAGTGTAGGGTCTTTAAAGTTCATTATTGGTCTCTAAAACCTATACTTACCTCTTGAGGTCTGAAACTTTGAATAGGGTAAAGTCCTAATTAGATGGTTTCTCTAGTTACGTAGGTCCTTATTTTCTTAACTTAATCCAGATTTGCACTGCGAAGCATTTTGGCCTTCTAATTTAGTCTTCTTCAATGCATTTAAATGACTCCTCTATGAATGAATTCCGACCATATGTTTTCGAGTTTAATTATCTTAGTTGCTTTCTTCACTCATGCCATATTTTTCATAAATTTGCCGCATCATATTTGGTATCAAAGCATGGTAGGTTAGGGTAGGACTTTCTATTTTCTGCTTGCTGCATTTCTGAGTAGGCTGACTGTAATTCGTATAAAACTCAAAAAAAAAAGTAGTTAATTTTTTATTAAAGTAATTTTTTCTAATCCATATTAAGTTAGTTATCAGCATGCAAAATTTTATCTTTGAAAAAAAATCACAAAAAAAAATAAAAATTCCTGCACTTCATTACTGTTGCTGAAATTTTTGTATGTTCTGTTCCCTTCCTTTTAGCATTGTCCGAGTTCCAGGAACTGTCCAGCAAAGCACAGAATTTATTTTTTATTTCCTTTCATCTGGTATATCCTCTACAAGTTAGAAGTGTTCTGTGATTTTATCAGAATTTTCTGAGATTAATTCATAGCACTTCTCTGCCCCACTTCAGAACTACAACACACTAAATTTCTGCACCTGAAATTAGGGTTCATATGCATGCTTGCATTCATCTCATGATAAATCATTTTAAGGGCATCATTATAACATGGGGACAGGATTTCATCACCTATCCTTAGCCCAAAATCACCATCCTGCATATCGAACCCAACCCTTAATTAAAACTGAGTAGACACTTAATTTGCTCTAGTGAGCTAGGGACACACACAAGGTCGGGTCGAACCAAGTGTCAAGCCAATTTGGACAACTTATTTGTGTGTGCTTGTGTATCTGGTGTCTAGGCAAGTGGTTCAGGGACAAGAGCCCGAAGGAAGGTGGGTTAGTCCGCTTACCTGGCCAATTTTAAATCGGTATCTAAGGTAAGCAAAGAGGGACCTCCACCAACCTTATACTTACCTGGCCAGGTGTCAAGTTACTACAACCAAGATTGTCATCTTGACCTAATATTTGGTTTGGACTCTAGGTCTAGCAAACCCCTAGCCCAAGTTTGAGTTTGTATGTGCATGACAACTAGATCAGGAACTCCCTATCAGCATTCACTTGACCATCCCAGTTCTTCCATAGGCTCCAATCTAGAAACCCTGATGAGAACTATGACTGAACAGTTAAAGCAATTGAACACTAGGTTTGATCGAATAAAAGAGAGAATAGGAACCCTTGAAGATGCCCGTTTGGCCCCTACTGAGCCACAATCACCCAGATTGCCACCTGTCCATCCTAGAGTCCAATGCCAGGAGTATACTCCTAACCCATAACCAAGGAGAGTTCACCATGATTATGTTGACCAGGATGAGAGAGCCTTTAGAAACATTCGTCTAGATGCACCCACATTTGATGGAAACTTGGATCCTAAGGTGTATATAGACTGGGAGAGTGATATGGACCAATATTTTGATTGGTATGAAATGTCGGAAGAGAGAAAATTTAAGTTTGCCAAACTTAGATTGGTTCGTTAAGCTAGATTGTATTGGGATAATGTTGAGCGCATGAGTCGATAGAGGGGTGACATACCTATAGCGACTTGGAGAGCTATGAAGGTGAAACTTAGGGAGAAGTATTTACCAATGTCCTATGAACAGAGACTCTTGGATCAATGGCAACGATTAACTCAAGGGAATAAGACAGTGTCCGAATATGTTGCCAAATTTGATGAGTTCGTGATGAGATGCAACGTGATTGAGTCTGAGGCAGCAACCTTGTCTAGGTTTAGAGCAGAACTACATGAGGAGATCCAGAGAGAACTATTTTTGAGAGAAGTTCATGACTTAGACCAAGCCTACCAAGTTGCTAGAGACTGTGAAAGATTCTAGAGGAGACCTTTATTTCGCCGACCTGAGCCCACTAGGATTAATCCTCTTGGAAATAGACCCATTTCAAACCCAAGTCCAACCAATAGACCCAGTCCTGCTACTCCATTAGTTTGAAGAGAATATAAAGGAAAAAGTCCTAAGGTTCGAATAGAAGGAAATGTTCATTATTTTAGGTACCACAAGATAGATCACTACACAAGCCAATGTCCCACTAGAGCATTACACATAGGGGAAGTAGAAGAAGAGGTTACGAAACCCATAGAGAACTGTGAGGAGGAAGAAGAAGTGTATGAGGTAGGTATGAGTTTAGCTGGTGAGTATGAAGGGGATGAAGAGATCATAGACTCATCAGAAACCCTAGGAGTTGTAAGATGTATCTTGACCCAAATCGAGCAAGAAGATTGGCATAGGACTAGTATCCTACAAACCTTTATTAAGATAGGAAAGAAGGTGTGCAAGGTCATCTTAGATAGTAGTAGCTGCGTCAATGCCATATCAACCAATACAGTCAAGAACCTAGGATTACCCACTGTGCCCCATCCTAATACATATAAGGTATCCCGGATAGATTCAACCTTAATTCCCATTAAGTCTAGGTGCCATGTCACAATCCAGTTCCAATCATACCAAGAAAAGGTTTGGTGCGATGTTCTTCCAATGGGAGTTAGTAGCATCATTTAGGCCGACCATGGTTGTATGATCATGATGCTATACTCTATGGTCGTTCTAATTCATGTTCTTTCACTCATAATGGGAAGAAGATTGTAATCAATTCCTCACCACCTAAGGACCAAGTTAAGAGAGGATCAAGTCACTTGAGGGATAAGAAACAGGGGATAAACATGATCACTACTAAAGAATTGGAGCAAGAGCTTAGCAATGGTTCACCTATTTGGATTTTAATAGCTAAGGAAAATCAGGACCAACCCCATAAGGAAAAACTCCAGGAAGTGTTAAGGTTTTTAGAAGAGTTTCAAGACATCTTTCCTGAAGACCTTCCTAATCACCTTCCACCCTTGAGAGACATTCAACATGCCATAGATTTGATCCCAGGATTGACATTACCGACCCTCCCCCATTATAGAATGAACCCTACTGAACACTTTGAGTTACAACGTCAAGTTGGAGAGCTTCTCCAAAAGGGATTCATTAGAGAGAGCCTAAGTCCATGTGCAGACCAGCCCTTCTAACCCCTAAGAAAGATGGTACATGGAGAATGTGTGTAGATAGCAGGGCCATAAATAAAATCATCATTAAGTATCGTTTTCCTATTCCCCGTTTAGATGACATGTTGAATATGATGGCCGGAGCAAAGATTTTTTCCAAAATTGATCTTAAGAGTGGCTATCATCAAGTAAGAATCAGGCCCAGGGACGAATGGAAAACTGCCTTCAAAACCAAAGATGGCTTGTATGAGTGGGTGGTGATGCCTTTCGGCCTGTCCAATGTGCCTAGTACCTTCATAAGGATCATGACCCAGGTTTTAAGGGCATTCATTGGGAAGTTCATAGTAGTCTACTTTGATGACATTCTCATCTACAGTAAAACTAAGGAAGACCATTTGAACCATCTGAAACAGGTTTGCCAAGCCCTTAGACAGGATAGTCTCTATGCTAACCTCATGAAATATGAATTCATGACCCATAGAGTTATCTTTCTAGGATTTGTTGTCACCACTGAAGGGGTGTCTACCGATCCTGAAAAGGTCAAGTCCATAGTCAAGTGGCCTATACCCAAAAGCATCCATGATGTCCGTAGTTTCCACAATTTAGCCACCTTCTATAGGAGATTCATTAGAGGATTTAGCACAATAGTAGCACCCATTACTGACTGCATCAGGAAGGGAACCTTTGAATGGACAAAATCTGTTGATAGAGCTTTCCTAGAAATAAAGAAGAAAATGACACAAGCACCTATTTTGAGGTTACCCAATTTTTCAAAGATATTTAAGGTTGCTTGTGATGCCTCTGGAGTAGGAATTGGAGGAGTTTTGAGTCAAGAGAGTCATCCAGTGGCATTCTTTAGTGAGAAATTGAATAAAGCAATGACGAGATACTCGACATATGATAGGGAATTATATGCAGTAGTTCAGGCTTTGAGGTATTGGAGACACTATTTACTACCACAGGAATTTGTTCTTTATTCCGATCATGAAGCCTTACGATTCCTTAATTCCCAAAAGAAACTGAACCCTAGGCATAAGAAATGGATAGAATTCATTCAGGCTTACACCTTTGTTCTAAAGCACCATGCTGGCACTGACAATAGGGTTGCAGATGCATTAAGCCGACGATCCGTGTTTTTGACCTCAGTTAGCACCGAGATTGTAGGGTTTGATAGACTGAAAAAAGAATACCTTAAGTGTCCAGACTTTAGTGAAATCTACCAATCCCTCCAATGAGGACCATCTAGTGTACATAGTGACTATACTCTCCTAGATGGATTCCTTTTCAAAGGAAATCAACTGTGTGTTCCCCGAACTTCCATTAGAGAGTTTTTGATCTGGGAAGTTCATGTTGGAGGCCTAGCAAGTCATTTTGGAAGAAACAAGACCATCATAGCAGTAGAAGACCAATTCTTTTGGCCTAGCCTCAAAAGGAATGTGGCCCAAGTTGTAGTCCAATGTCGAACATGTGCTGTTACCAAACAGTAAAGACAGAACACCAGTCTATACACTCCCTTACCAATCCCTGATTGTCCATGGCAGGATCTTTGTATGGACTTTGTACTAGGACTCCCAAAGACCTCTAGGAGACACGATTCCATCTTCGTTATAGTCGATCGATTTTCTAAGATGGCTCACTTCATCCCATGTTCTCAAACCCTAGATGCTTCTAGAATAGCTAAACTTTTTCTTGACGAGGTGGTTAGACTACATGGTTTACCCAAAACCATTATATTTGATAGAGATGTTAAGTTCACTAGCTATTTTTGGAAGACCCTTTGGCATATGCTAGGAACCAAACTGAAATTCTCCACTGCCTATCATCCTCAGACTGATGGCCAAACTGAAGTAGTCAATCGGAGTCTAGAAAATCTGCTTAGATGTCTTGTTGGTGACAGTACGGGAAATTGGGATCTCTTACTCTCTCATGCTGAATTTGCTTACAATAGCTCAGTCAATAGATCTACTGGGAAAAGCCCATTTGAAGTGGTCCATGGTTACAAACCTAGGAAGCCCTTAGATCTTATCCCTTTACCCACACAAGCATGAGTTTCTGAATCAGCTGAGTCATATGCACAGCATATTAGGGATATACATAAAGAAATTAACAAAAAGATCCAATTAAGCAATGAAACTTATAGGCATATGGCAAATTCACATAGAAGAATCAAAGAATTCACTGAAGGAGATTATGTTATGATAAGGCTTAGACCAGAGTGATTCCCACCAGGAACCTTAAAAAAATTGCATGCTCGCAGTGCAGGTCCGTTTAAAGTTATAAAGAAAATAGGATCTAATGTGTATATGCTAGACTTACCATCTGATTTAGGTATCAGCTCGACTTTCAATGTTTCAGACCTAATAGAGTATAAGGAGCCAATAATGATACCTAGCGAGCCATTTGAGCCTGAGCCAATTATTAAGAGTGAATCCATCCCTAAGTGTCCACCAACAATTCTACCAGAACGGCGAGATAAGATTGAGCGTATTCTGAATGACCAAGCCACACCACTCGGAATAAAGGTTACCAACGCTATTTAGTTCGTTGGCAAGGTCGACATGAGTCCGAAGACTCGTGGATTACTCGAGAGGATCTATAGAGAATCAACCCAGACTTATTAGAGTACTACCAAAGTAAAACAGATCCCTACTCGACAGAGTCAAGTTCTTTCCACCTCGGGAGAATTAGTGCGGGCACCAAGGTTAAAAGAATACTTCAATCAAACCTAGTCAACACCAATTCCTTATGGATTGCAAATTGAGTTCTAACCTTGTTAACTTGTTCCTAGTCTGAGTCTTGAGTCTAGTTAAGTCTTCTTGTATCATGAATTTTATGTTTGAGTCTTTCTAAGTATTAGGTCTTGAAACCTTGGGTCAATTGAGTTGTAAGAGTCAAATATACTCAAGTCCAAATTAAGTTGTAATTTTTCTTTTGAGTTTGAGTCAAGTCCAACCAAGGGAGCATATAATTGGACCATGGGATGAACCAAAGCTACATCAAGTAAATCTTCAAATCAAGGGTCTATGAAATAAGAGCCATTGGATGGAATGAAACTTTGATTGAAGCCACCTCACCAAACACCTTATCCAAGAGAATGGACACTTGGCACCCATACATGAAGATTTTCATATTTGGACACTTGGCACCCATACATGAAGAATTTCAGATTTAGACACTTGGCACCCATGCATGCAGATTTTCATATTTGGACACTTAGCACCCATATATGAAGATTTTCAGATTTAGACACTTGGCACCCATGCATGCAGATTTTCAGATTTGGTGCCCCCTTTTTATAAATTTTGAAAATCAAATATGTAACTACATTTCCTCCTCTTTTCATGTAAAATTTGAATTTCAAATAGGGCTTAGAAGATTATAAATAGGTCCCTATTCTTTTTGTAAAAGGATGCTTTTGAATGAATGAAATCCAGAATTTTCTTTCTCCCATTTATATTTGCAAATGACATCCATGAGAGATTGAGTAAGAGGCTCAACAAAGTGTTTTAGTTCTCAAATTCTAGCAAAAATTCTTCTCCCATGAACGCCTCCCACATCTTCAAGAGCAGCCAGCCACACTCCACCTAGATCTTCAACAAATCCTTACTTCCTTCCTTCCATTATTTCTATTCTTTGCTATCTTCCATCTTCTCCACAACACTAATGGGTGTTCTTGCAGGATCCTAAGGAGTATCCAGTCCAGGATGAAGTCCTCCTTGCCTTCAACTCAGCAGCAGGAGCCTCTACTTCCAATGGGTGGTTTGGTTTGATCTTTCAATCGCCAGTCTTGAGAGTTCATGTAGTAGGTTTAGTGTAGGCTCTTTAAAGTTCATTATTGGTCTCTAAAACCTATCCTTACCTTTTGAGATCTGAAATTTTGAATAGGATAAAGTCCTAATTAGATGGTTTCTCTAGTTACGTAGGTCCTTATTTTCTTAATTTAATCCAGATTTGCACTGCGAAGCATTTTGGCCTTCTAATTTAGTCTTCTTCAATGCATTTAAATGACTCTTCTATGAATGAATTCCGACCACATGTTTTCGAGTTTAATTAGCTTAGTTGCTTTCTTCACTTATGCCATATTTTTCATAAATTTGCCACATCATCGGCGGCATCGTGATACGCTGCCATGACCGAAGGTGGGAGGAGAAACCGGCAAAATCACCGATGGTCTCCATTTTTCTTTTGACACCCCGGGTAATAAAAAAAAAAAACCCTCGAAACCCGCCGGTGATCAAGCGTCAAGATCCGATCTTAGGCCATCATAATTGCTGGATCTCGGTCGATTGACTGAGATCCCAAACCACACCAAGAACTTTGAGAGGGTTTGAAGGCTATTTGCTTGACGGTGGCGACCGTGGAAGTCGCGGTCAGCCATCGCTGTGGCCGTGGTTTTCGGTCGGTCCCGTGATCGGAACCCTCTCTTTTCCCAGCCTCCTCTTCCTGGAGGCGACCGGTGAGCCACTGTCTCACCGGTGGCCGACCGAACGAACAATAAAAAAAAAAAGTTACCGATCTCTCTATTGGATGCCAGTGATGCCCCTGGAGGCCGCGACTGGCAGTTCTCGATCGACTGTCGTGGTCGTCCGGTCGATCCGGCACCGACGATGGGGCATTTTTAGAAAAGAGGGGCAGCGGATTCAATAAAAAAAAAAAAACTATTGCCCACTCACCATAGGGCATGACCGGATGCTGGAGACACCGCCGGAGGCGCCAATTCACTCTCCCTAGTCGGTCATTGTGGCTGGCCAGCCAGTCCGGTGCCGGCGATTTTTTTTTTTTTTGGAAGAGCTCTGTTTTCTTTTGTGCACAGTGTTATGGTCTCGTGGGGAAGAAAGGCATGGCTGATTTGCGGGTTCTGGGTTTTAACCATTAGCCCATTATCACTTCAAAAAAAAAAATGCCATTTTGCACTAAAGTCCTTGGGTTTTCTAGAATTAAAAATAAACCCTTTTACAGTTAGGTCCCTTTATAATTTATAATTACCTTTTGGTCCAAAAGGCATTTTACACTTTGGCTCCTGAATTTCTTGGAATTATAAATTAGTCCTTTTATAGTTAGGATCCTGAAAATTTATAATTATATTTTGTTCTAATATTAAATGATGGAGGGGCATGGGTGAATTTTTGTAGTTGTTTTATCTATGATGTACATTTTGAAATGCATTGATATTTTTGAAATGATCAAGGGATACATGTTGATTAGTATCCTTCTTTAATACTTTTCTAGGTTCTAATCTGCATGCTTAGCTTCAAAAATTCATATAAAATTCCCTACAATTAATTTTGATCTGAAATTCAGGAATTAATCACCTAACCCCACGTATAAAACATACAAAATGAATTGCATGCATATTAGTCCCGCATCATTGAGACAATTGGCCTGGGTCAACTGAGTCATTTGGATAATTAACTGGGTAGACATCTGGGCCATTTGGTCTATAAGGGCTTGAATCCTAGCTTCCTGCTTATCCATGGGTTCAGGGAGATGGTGGATGAGATGGGACTCCTGATCTAATGCTCATGCAAGACTCGATCAAACCAACTACAGCTAACTAGACCTAGAGTCCAAAACTAAGGGCTCAATCAGGATGGCAAACTAGCATATAGTAACCCTGTATTCAACCAGGCAGGTATAAGGGGAGTGTTAGGTCACTGATTGCCAATCCTAGACACCAATCAGAGATTCGCCAGGTAGGTGGACCAGCACACAAGCCCTTCGGAATTGAATCCCTAAACCACCATTCTAGACACTGAACACAAGGCAATCACAGGTTAGCTTAACACAATGATCTGACACTTAGCTCGGACCCGACCAGTTGGTGTCCCTAGCCCACTAGGGTAAATTAAGTCTAGCTAATTTTAGGTTAAGGCTTGGGACCGAATGCAAGGGATGTGGTTTTGAGCTAAGGAGAGGTGATCAAATCCTCCCCCCATCTGATATAGCAAGAGTGCCCTTAAAAGTAAATTATGCAATGATGGCAGGAAGATGAGGATGCAAATTAGGGTTTAGATGTTTTTGGTATTTCTGGAGAATATGTAATATTTTTCTTTATTTTGGTATTTTCTTAAATATAAGAAAACTTGAAAATTATGGCATAATATGCAGGAAATATACTAAAATTAAAATATATGCAAAAGATGCTAAACAAAACCCTAAAACTTCCAAACTTGTCTTGCTGAAAAAATAGAGCCAAAATTTGCAGGCTATATTTTGGCTTGCAGAAAATTCACAGTCCGAAATAAAATCTGCAAAGATTCTAAAGATTACTGTGAATTATGATAAATCTATCAAAATAAATTTCAGAATTTTTGGAGTTTTGATCATGGAGAAATAATTTAAATAACAGAGCATATATGGACTGAAAAATTGCAGAAAACAAGCCCTAATCTAAGCTCTGATACCAAATGATGCGGGACTAATATGCATGCAATTCTTTTTGTATGTTTTACATGTGGGATTAGGTGACTAATTCCCAAATTTCAGATCAAAATTAGTTATAGGGAATTTTGTATGAATTTTTGAAGCTAAGCATGCAGATTAGAACCTAGAAAAGTATTAAAGAAGGATCGCCAGGACTGAGAAGCCTCGGTTAGGGCAAGTTCTCCTACAATATAATTACTGGAGGTAGAGGGGGTGTGCCTGACAATGTTTGAAGTGCCCAGTGAAGATCGCAGCAAAGGGATCTCTCATTCCTCGATGGATGCAGCCTCGAAAATCGAGCCAAAGACTCGCGGATACCCGACTTTCTGCTCGGTGGTTCGATTGAGGCTTGGCTGGATTCGTTGGATTCGTAGGAACTCGGGGACCTGCAAATGACCTGTCAGGGGTTAGAAAACTCAAAGAAAATCAAGAAAACAAAGAAAAATAGCAAAGAAAAGAAAGTTTTGGAGGGGGCTGGAAGGATGGTTGGCGGCAGGAAGATGGTTGCAAACACCGGGAAGAAGAACTCTCAAACCCCTTTATGCACACAGCAGGGTAATCACACAAAGCAATAGAAGAACTCAAGGTTTATTTCATATATCAAAATCTCCCTTCATACAAGGGGCTAGAGTCCTTTAAATAGACCCTTAATCTTGGGCTCCAAGTAAGGGCACATAAGTCTTTACATAAGAATCATTTTCCCTCTCAAACCCTAGCTAGAAAATAAGGAAACATTAGGTAGAAAAATCCCTAAAAATTATCTTGACTTGGCCAACACTCCAAGGATGCCTAGGGGGGCGTGTTGGGCTTCCAGGAGCAGCAAGAGGCCGGCACAAAGGGGCTCGGGTGCATGGGTTTGGGCCTCTGGAAGCTGGAGTGGCCTGGTAGCCAGGTAGCAGGAATATTCCCTGGTATCTTGCTTCTTAGGGGCTTGGGCTTGGCGCCTGGGCTTGATTTCTTTGGGCTAGGATGCAGATGGACCTCTGGAATCATGGATGCCCTTATCTATGAATATACTTTAGCATCTGAAAGGGAATCTGGGCATCTGGAGGGCATCTGCTAGAAATCAGGGTTTTCTGAATTTTCCTCCTAGGGTCTTCAAATCTTCAAGCTGGGTTGGACTTGGGCTATACTTCCATGTCTTCAATATGGTTGGACTTGGTCTTCACTTGTATGATGTGGTCTTGAGTCTTCAATATGGTTGAACAGGACTCAAAAAAATAAAAATAGCTCAATATGAGCTGACTAGCATTGGACTGAACTAGCTCAACATGAGCTGACTAGTATAAAACTGAAATAACAACTCAAAAGACTTAAATAACAACTAAAATAGACTCGGATGGGCTAAGCCCTTATTACAGATGGACTCATAAATTATTGATCAATTCACAGAGGGTTGAAAAGCCTCTATCTTATTCTGGTGCCTCCGGTGTCCCCACCACTCAACCCAACTCAACCTAGTGAAACCATAGAGCCCAACCCTATGAGAACCCACTACTCTGACCCATATAGGGAGTCCAATCCTAGGAGAAACCAATACTTTGACCCATATAAGGAGCCCAACCCTAGGAGAACCCCTTACCATGATCCCTACCGTGAGGTTGAACCTAGGAGAGACCATCGCCATGACCCTTATTATTATACTGAACCTAGGAGGACCCCAAACCCTGATCCCTACCATAAGGTTGAACCTAGGAGAGCCCATTGTCATGACCCTTATTATGATACTGAACCTAGGAGGACCCCAAATCCTGATCCCTACCATGAGGTTGAACCTAGGAGAGCCCATCGTCATGACCCATACTGTGATACTGAACCTAGGAGGACCCCAAACCCTGATCCCTACCGAGAGGTTGAACCTAGGAGAGCCCATCGTCATGACCCATACAATGATACTAAACCTAGGAGGATCCCAAACCTTGATCCATACCTTGAGGCTGAACCTAGGAGAGCCCATTGTCATGACCCAATCCCTAAGGTTAGTCCTAGAAGACCCAATCAGGATTTTGTAGACCAGGAAGATAGATCCTATTTACCCTATCCCTATAAGCCTAGTATACCCACAACCTATAGATCTTATGACTCCAAATCCTTTGACTCTAGAATCTACGAACCCATATCCCATGAGTCCAGTAGACCCAAGACCCATAGAGCTGAACCCAAATCCTATGACCCCAGATCTTATAATCCCGTGACCCATAGATCTGCACCCTTGTCCTATGAGCCTAGAGAGCCCATAACCCCTATGTATCAATCTAGTACTAGTCATGCTTCCCCTAGTCAACTTGAACCCCATAGGATTAGTACCCCTAAATATGAGCCGAGTAGTGAGCCACTACCCCTTAGGCAACCTAAACCTACTAGGATTAGTGTCCATAATCAGAAATCAGGACCTAGCCAATTTTTCCCTAGCCGACCTTCTCTAACCATTCCTGAGATTGACAAGGCTTACATTAACGCGGAAGTGTATGAAGCTGATGTGAGCCTAGTGGATGAGTATGAAGGAGAAGAGGAGACACCTTTAATAGACCTAGAATTAGCTGACCCAGTAGATACCCAGGTAGAAACCAACCCAGAGCTAGTTGCCCTTGATCACATCCAACCTAAAGCTATAGTGGAAGAACAATTAGAGAAAGAGAACTCTGATACTAGGATTTTACCTGAGAAAACACTAGAAAAGGATCTAATTGTAGAGCCTATTCCTAAATTCCATGAACAAGAAGACTTTATTCAGGATTTGGCTTACTTAACCCATTGCCCTCAGGATGAATCCCTTCCTGCCATTCCTATTGAAGATCTCTTCCTAGAAATTGTTGACCCATCCTTCCATAGCATGGACCTTTTCTTGCCCATAGATATACCGCAACCCTGTAAGGTTAGCCTTATTAGTCTAGGATTAGTCCTTGACACCCCTTCTTTTATCCTACTTTATCCAACTAACTTTGAACCTTTTTCCCTACCCTACCAGACTAATTTTGAATCCACTTCCTATTTTCTGCCCTTTCCAAATACCTCGAGCATTTCTAGGATCATTAGATTGCATTTAGCTGATATTAGCATACTGCATGCATTCATCACGCATGTTAGGTTTGCATCTTACTTCTGGCATACTCTTTGGAATTTGCTAGGAGTTCACTATAAATTTTCATGTGCATGTCAAGCTAGGATCAAACCTAGAGAACCTATAATCACTTAGGTTTAGGTCTAAAGAGTTCAATAAAATTTCCTTCCATAGGAATGCAGAGTCGAGTCTGTTAGGTGTAGGTTTGAGTCCTTTGCATCATCTTGTTAGGAGTATGCATGTGCCCAGCATGTTCACCACCTGCACTAATTTTGAAACAACTGGCTAATTCCCAAAGATGGATCAAAGAATTTGATGTAGTGGATTCTATCTTGGTTAGGCTTAGGCCTAAAAGAAGCTTCATGCTCGTAGAGATGGACCTTTTAAAGTGATAGAGAAGGTTGGATCAAATGCCTGGTGTTAGACTTGCCTTCGGATTTGGGCATTAGTTCTACCTTCAATATTACAGACCTGGTTGAGTATAGGGAACCGGTAGCGATACCTAACAAGGCCTTTGGACCTATTCCTTTTCATTATGAGTGACCCTAACCGAGAGTGTCCACTAACAAATTGGATTGAGAGAGGAGAACGGATCGAGCTTATCCTGGATGATCAAGCCATCATGACCTAGGGCCGTGACTATCAACACTTCCTGGTCAGATGGCAAGGCCAGCCAGAGTCGGACGATTCGTAGATTTCTTGAGAGGACTTGCAACACCTCAACCCAGACCTTCTCGAGAGATATGTGAGCCAGTCTGATCTTCACTCAACAGGGTCGAGTTCCTCCCATCCCGGGAGAATTGGTTTGGACACCAGAGGCACCAGAATAAGACAGAGACTTTTTAACCCTTTGTGGATTGATCAATAATTTATGAGTCCATCTGTAATAAGGGCTTAGCCCATATGAGTCCATTTTAGTTGTTATTTGAGTCTTTTGAGTTGTTATTTCAATTCTGTACTAGTCAGCTCATGTTGAACTAGTTCAGTCCAGTGTTAGTCAGCTTATGTCGAGCTAATTTTATTTTTTTTTTGAGTCCTGTTCAACCATATTGAAGACTCAAGACCACATCATACAAGTGAAGACCAAGTTTAACCAGATTGAAGACATGGAAGTATAGCCCAAGTCCAACCCAGCTTGAAGATTTGAAGACCCCAGGAGGAAAATTCAAAAAATCCTGATTCCTTGCAGATGCCCTCCAAATGCCCAGATTCCCTTCCAGATGCCAGAATATATTCATAGACCAGGGCATCCATGATTCCAGAGGTCCACATGCATCCTAGTCCAAGGAAATCAAGCCCAGGCGCCAAGCCCAAGCCCCTAAGAAGCAAGATACCAAGGAATATTCCTACTACCTGGCTACCAGGCCACCCCAACTTCCAGAGGCCCAAGCCCATGTGCCCAAGCCCCTTTGGGCCGGCCCCTTGCTGATCTTAGAAGCCCAACACGCCCCCTAGGCATCCTTGGAGTGTTGGCTAAGTCAAGAGAATTTTTAGGGATTTTTCTATCTAATGTTTCCTTATTTTCTAGCTAGGGTTTGAGAGGAAAAATGATTCTTATGTAAAGACTAATGTGCCCTTACTTGGAGCCCAAGGTTAAGGGTCTATTTAAAGGACCCTAGCCTCTTGTATGAAGTTAGATTTTTGATATGATATAAACCTTGAGTTCTTCTATAATTTTGTGTGATTACCCTGCTATGTGCATAAAGGGGTTTGAGAGTTCTTCTTCCCGGTGTTTGCAACCATCTTCCTGCTGCCAACCATCCTTCCAGCCCTCTCCAAAACTTTCTTCCCTTTACTATTTTCCTTTGTTTTCCTAATTTTCTCTGAGTTTTTTTAACCCCTGATAGGTCGTTTACAGGTCCCTGAGTTCCTACGAATCCAACGACTTCAGCCAAGCCTCAAGCGGACCACCGAGTAGAAAGCCGGGTATCCATGGGTCTTTGGCTCGATTTTCCAGGCCGCATCCATCGAGGAACGAGAGATCCCTTCATTGCGATCTTCATCGGGTACTTTAGACGTTGTCAGGTACACCCCCTCTACCTCCAGTAATTATATTGTAGGAGAACTTGCCCTAACCGAGGCTTCTCAGCCCCGGCGATCCTTCTTTAGTACTTTTCTAGGTTCTAATCTGCATGCTTAGCTTCAAAAATTCATACAAAATTCCCTACAACTAATTTTGATCTGAAATTCTGGAATTAGTCACCTAACCCCACATATAAAATATACAAAAGAATTGCATGCATATTAGTCCCGCATCATTCATTAAGCCGATTTATTTCTCATTCGGCTGAAAGATGTTTGCCTTTTTTCAAAGCTTTATGACAGACCAAAGACTTTAATTGGTCGGATGATTGTCGGTTAGCATTTGAAGAACTTAAGAAGTACTTGACGAATCCGATCATATTATCTAAACCCCAAGAAGGAGAAGATCCGTATCTTTATCTGGCTGTATCTGATGAAGCGATCAGTTCTGTGTTGGTAAGAAAGGAATCTGATGAGTCCCAAAAGCCTATTTATTATATCAGTAAAGTCCTTCATGATGTAGAGACCAGGTACCCAAAACTTCAGAAGATTGTTTATACCTGGTAATATCGACCAAATGCCTCAGGCCATATTTTCAATCTCATCGTATTATTGTATTGACCGATCAACCTCTAAGGACTATTCTACAATGTCCTGATACTTCTAGTCGGATGGTGAAATGGGCAGTCAAATTAAGTGAATATGATATTGCCTATCGACCTCGATCTGCAATGAAGGCTCAAGTACTGGCTGATTTCATAGCTGAATATACTTGGAGTGATAATAAAAAGGAAATCCAGCCATCTGATGAAATAGAAAAGACCAATGCACCTTAGATATTACATGTAGATGGAGCTTCGAATTCTTCTGGTTGCAGAGCTGGATTGATCTTATCCAATTTGAATGGAGATGTTACTGAATATGCACTCCGATTCTCTTTTAAAGTCTCTAATAATCAAGCCGAATACGAAGCCCTCTTGGCTAGTTTGAGAATTGCAAAGGAATTAAATGTCCAAAGGTTAAAGGTATTATCTGATTCACAATTAGTCATCAACCAAGTAAAAGGAGATTTTGAAGTTCATGATGCTACTTTAGCTTTGTATCTGAAGAAGGTTCAAGAGCTTGGAGCTTTATTTGATTCTTAGGACATCACTCATGTCTCCAGAACTGAAAATTCTCGAGCTGATTCATTGTCCAAATTGGCTACTTCTACACCTGATCAAATGGGTCAGACTTTTGTGGAACATTTAGAGATCCCAAGTATTTCAACAACTGAAAAAGAAAAGGTTCTTCAAATAGAGCCGGAAATGGGTTGGATGAGTCCAATAATCAAATATTTGACTGAAGGAGTATTACCTGAAGATAATGTAGAGGCTAGACAACTCCGAAAGATTGCTTCTCAGTATGTTATCTTAGATGGCTTGTTATATAAAAAGTCATTTTCCCAGTCGCTATTAAAATATTTATCTCCTTCGGATGCCGATTATGCTCTTAAAGAAGTGCATGAAGGAATATGCAGTGATCATTTGGGAGGAAGGTCATTGGCTTATAAAATCATAAGACAAGGATATTACTGGCTGACTGTACAAAAGGATGCTTCGGATTTTGTAAGAAAATGTGACTCTTGTCAAATGTATGCAAATATACAAAGGCATCCTGCCAGTCAGCTCACACAGTTAACGGCTCCTTGGCCATTTACTCAATGGGGAATGGATATACTTGGTCCATTTTTTCCAGCTTCTCGGCAGTGAAAATTTTTGATTGTTGCCATTGATTATTTTACCAAATGGGTATAAGCTGAGCCTTTATCTCTAATTACTGAAGCAAAAGTTGAATGTTTGTCAGAAATTTTATCATATATAGGTTTGGAATTCCTCATGCTATTATCACTGATAATGGAAAGCAATTTGATAATCAGAAATTTAGGGATTTCTGTGCTCAATATGATATTCTTCACAAATTGATATCCGTTGGACATCCACAAGCTAATGGGGAAGCTAAGGTAATCAATCGGACAATCCTTCATGGATTGAAAATCCGATTAAATGAAGCCAAAGGATCTTAAGCTGATGAACTCAACTCCGTTTTATGGGCTTACCGAACAACTCCTCGATCTACAACGGGAGAATCTCCATTCAACCTTGCTTATGGGAGTAAAGCTATGTTGCCTATAGAGATTGTTCTTCATTCTAGAAGAACTGACCGCTTTGAAGAGTCAAGTAACGCTGACCAAAGGAGGATTGACCTAGATTTGCTTGAAAACTCTATATTACAAGCACAAATAAAAATGGCAGCGTATCGACAAAGAGTGGCACAGTATTGTAATTCAAGAGTCAAGGCTCGAGTTTTTTGGATTGGAGACCATATCTTGCACCGAACAACAATATCCCGACCAACTGAGCAAGGCAAACTTGCTCCAAATTAGGAAGGCCCTTATCGCATTACTGAAGTTGTACGATCCGGGACCTATCGACTTGAAAGCCTGGATGGTTATCCAATGGCTAGACCATGGAATGTGGAAAATCTTCATAAATACTATCAATAAAGAGATTTTTTCTCTTTTGTTCCTTTCACATGAAGGAAAAATATGAAGATGAAATGTTCTCTAGAAAATAGAGAAAAGAAAGGTTGGCTTGATAAGCTGACCATAATCTGATAAATCAAGTTGGTCTTTTTGAAGGATGGTGGATTGTAGTATGGTTTTTGCTAGCTTTGGATTGTTAATACTTGTATTAGCGACGAGCACTTGAACATCTTCATTTTCATTACTCGGATCAGACAATTCCTCTACAGGAGCTTTTCCTTTATTTGTTGAAGTATGCTTAGCAGGTGGGTCACATTCTGGTTCTTTTGAGAGAGGAACAGAAGGCTCTTGTTCCTCTTCCTCGGATGAAGACGCAATATATTCGGGAGATCCTGGCTTATTAGGAGTACTTCTTGACAAGCGGTTTCTTCTTACACATGATCTTTCTTCTCTAAATCGTACTGGTCTGGCTTTTCTCTTGGATGTTTGATGAAGTTTCTTGTCATTTGATTCCATTTCTCAAATATAATGAATATTTTTTCTTGAAAGTATTCCTTAAAACAAAGAGTTTCGAAGGAAAAAAGAGACTTAAAATACTTAAGACAAAATTAGCTCAAAGACTCGGGCTCAGGACCTTTTTATATAGAGGGTGTCAATGGCCATGATTTATGGTTCAAATTTCGAGATATCTTGAGATCTTGATATATTCGAGATCTTGATTTGGTGGGAATTCGTGCACCGTTTCTAATTTTCAAGAGGTCAGTTATAAAATTATATATATAATGGTATTTGATTTGAATTTTGTTGGCGTGGAGTCCCTGAATCGGCCGGTCGGAGCTGCTGCACCGCAGGACCACTTCCTGGTTCACCTAAAAAATAGGTCTCTTGTCGGAGTTGTTCTGACAGGGGACACTTCGATGCCTAAGTCAGTGGCAGATCCCAGCCATAGAATGGGGAAGGATGTTGAGAGTGGAGAGAAAAGCTCTTCGAGTATGTGTGAGTGTCTGTGAGCGTACCTCCCGAGACATCCTTCTTACCATTATTTAAAAGAGGGCCTCCGACCTGTGGCCCGCTCTTTTTCCGGTGATTATGGGAAGTTAATTTCTCCCATGATTGGAGATCATGGGTTGTCATTGAGCGGTTTCGGCCAGATTGGAGGCATGGCAGCTGGAGTTGCGTGCCATGATCGTGGCATGGAGAGTGTCGATTGTAACCGTTGGTTACATTTGCCTATTTGGACCAGATTGTGGTCCAATCTTCGGGTTTCCCCTTGCATGGGCCGAAGACTTGGTATTTCCCCCAGGGTCGGAGATCGTGTCTACGGCAGGGACCGAAGAGCGTGTCTTTGGAAGTCGATGAGAAACTTGGTCTTCGATTAAGGCCGAAGATGTTATCCGAAGGACTGGCCTTCGGATGTTGTAGTCCGGTGAGAAGCCTTGGGTTGCATGTAGTTGGCCTGGCCTTTCTCTGGTCCGAAGTCTGTGGTCTGGAGGAAAGGGCTTCGGCTAGTTGAACCAGAGTTTGGTTCGTAGATGGACCGGGATATCCCAACAGTTGCCCCCCTACTCTCAGTTTTTGAAGTGGAGATCTGCCTCGAGAAGTGAGAGTATTAATGCTTTGTTGTTTTCTTCCCAGGAGACAGTATAGTGGATGATTACCGGATCTTTGATTGGAATATCCGTCATGATCTAAGAATCAGATGGTGGACAGCTATCACTCCCAGGTTGGAGAAGAAGGAAAAAGTGGGCGGCCCTGGGGTCATCTTTTCTTTTTCCGTTGCACGATGGTTAAGCCAATCTGTTGGTTGAGATTTGGATGGTTGTGGTGGCTTTCCCCCGTCCGTTGGATGATGGGTGTGCCTCATCCTGGCGGTTGGTTGAAGGCGGGTTACCTCCTTGGGTAACCTCGGGTCAAATCAACTTGGTAGGGCTTCAGAGACCCTTGCTTTACTTTTGGGGAAGGGTGAAGGTCCGGCTAAGGAAGTTTCTTTAACCTCGTCTCATCCTTCATCCAACTTGTTCAGGACTACCAATCTATTCCGCAGGTAGAATCTTCCTTCTGCTCCCTTGCTTCATTCTTTTGTCATGAAAGAAACCGTAGAAAGTCAGGGGAAACAGGTTGACCCTCGGGGGCCGGTGACGTAGTAGGTCCGGAGTCGATTTCCAGCTCTGTTTCTCAGGATAAGGCGGCCCTTCTTTGGGAACACTATCGCATTCTCGAGGAGTTCCCCTTCGTTCTCCCCGCACTCGGGGAACGAGTGAATGAACCTCCCCTTAGGTGCCTAGCCATGTATGAAGATCATCAAAAAGCTGGTCTTTGGTTTTCCCTGCACCCCTTCTTCATCAAGATCTTCTGCTTGTACCAAGTGGTGCCGGCGCAGTTGACCCCGAATAGCATCCGGAACATCTACGGGTTCCTGGTTATGTGCAGCATCGCAAACGTAGAACCTAGGACCAATTTGTTCATGGCCATTTTTGTTCTCAAGAGGGATTTCCACAGTAATGGATGGTGGGTGATTGCCCATAGATCAAGCCACAAGGTCATCAAGGATATGCCTAGCGCCATCCATGGGTAGAAACCCATTTTTGTGTTTGTGTTGTTTTTTGACCCATGGGGCTTCGACGCTGTATGGAAGAAGCCTCGCCTAACCGCTAATGACGGAAAGAAGGTCTTGGCGGTCGATCAGTCGGACTACGATCTCTTGGTCAACTCTGAAGTTTCCCCCATCCAGGAACTGTTGGAGGAGAGAAATCTCCATCGGGAAGGGAATTAGCAGGTTCCCCTCATTAGGTATAGCGATGGGAATTTCTACTCCTCTTTCCTGGTTTTATTGTAGCTCAATCAATTGAAATAAATTCTTTTGCTTGTAGGCGACGGGATGAAGCCCGGTGTGAGCTAGCTCCATCAGACTTCGGAGAAGAGGGTAGCACATGCCCCTCTCACCAGGTTTGCAGTTCGGAAGAGGGCTCGAAGGGATGGCCCCGAGGGGGACCAAAGCACTTCGTCTTCCCGGGGCACCTCAGGGGAAGACGCAGCAGCCACGGAAGGGGCTCCATCGAGATCCTATCCAGTCGAAACTCCATCGGCGGCTGTCTCCCCGGTTCGCATAGCGGGGAGTCCGCCTCAGGGAGTGGATGTTCCACCATTTTGCCCCCATGCAGCTGATAGGGGCAAAGCACAGCAAGTCAAGGGAGAGTTCGCCCACAGGGCATCCTCAGCTGAAGGCCATTCGACGAACTCTTCGAAGCTTTCACCTACGGGGGGACTGCTGGTCTCGGTCGTAGCCAGGCAGGTGTTGAAGGGTACGCTACTGCCCCATGACTTGGCGATTCTTTGGAATTGGAACCTTCCTAGGGTGTCTGATTTTGCCTTCTCTACCCTGCAATAGGTATTATCCTTGCCGTTCCCTTTGTCTTGAGAATTGTCCGATCGATGACCCTTCATTTTTGATACAGTTGGTCTACGACCTCACCTTTATGGAGGAGGGCCTGGGGAATGTTGACAGTCTTATCTATGGCCTCAAGGAGGAGCTTCATACTGCTAGAGCTACAAAGGAAGTAGCCGAAGAGCTGAGGCAGTCTATGGAGGACCGCCTTGTCCGGGTGAACGATGAAGTTCGTGAACTAAAGGGCGAACTGAAAAGTGCCCATCTGATAATGGCGGGCAAGAGGCAGGGTAGAGAAAGAGCAGGAGACAAGTCGACTCCCTGGAGCAAGCTGCCAGGGAGGATTAGGAGAGGATAGAGAGCCTAACCAAGGTGCTGGAGGAGGCTTCCAAGAGGGCTGAAGAGGCGATCCTGGAGTTCGAAGTCGCCAAGAGAGAGTCCGTGTCTTTGAGGAAGCGGGTAGACAATACCGTGGCAGACTTTAAAATATCTTCACAATTCCAAGCGAAAATAGATGAAGCGTCTTTGTACGGCTACCAGCATGGCTTTAACGATGGACTCTCCAAGGTAAAGGAGGCCTTCCCTTGCCTCGACCTTTTCGGCATTCCTCCCTTCGATATAGCTGGAGAAGAAGAAGAGGAAGTGGAGGAGGCCGAAGCCGTAGTAGAGGTCGAGGAGGCGCCATGTCCGGATGAGGAGGCCACTACCTTAGTCAAAAATTCGGAGCTGACCCCAATTCTGATTCCGATTCAGGAGGAAGCTCAGGCTGGAGGAGTCCAAGCCGAAGGTTCTCCGATCCTGGCACAGATTGATGAGGTCCTCTCAGCACAAGTTGATAAGTTGCTTCAGTCCTGTGGTGTGGAGCCTCCTCCTGTTGATGTTGAGTGATTCGAGTCGCTTTGGATGTATTTTCTTTCTTTTTCCTTTGTATTATCAATGGATTTTGTATGATAATTTCTTCAGATTTTGAAATGACTTCTTCCTTTTTTGCATATGCAATGTTATGCTTCATATGTAGCTTGAACTGGTTTTACCGTTCTTTCTTTTGTTTGGTCGAACAGTCGTGGTCGAAGGTCGTTTAGTTGATAGTTGAAGACGAACTCTGAAACGGACCAGAACTCCATTACCGAAGACTGTGTACGATTGGTCAGGCTGGTGTCACCTTCCTTTTGATATTCAATTTATCCGTTTAGGCAGACAAGCGTCAACTCCCCATCAACCAGTGATTAGGAAAGTTTGATTGTAATCTTTGTTATCCACGTGGCACGTCGATATTCGTACAGTCACGATTTCTTGTGCCTTGTGAGCCACCAGGTCTCCTTTTTCCAAAAAGAAGCCATTAATGTTGCCATCGCATGATGAGGATTTCTCCGAATTCAAAGCGAAGGCAGTTGTTGTCCTAGGAATGGCTCCCGAGCGGCCTTCTAGTTCTTGAAGCGTCACTCGGACATGTGGCGCTTTCTGATATGGCTGGAAAAGGACATGGAGCACGCCTCCCCGCAGTCGGTCGTGGGTGCAGGGTCTCTATAAATAGGACCCTGCCTTCTCCTATCAAGGGCCATCATTTTTGTAGACTCCTCCCTTCCATTAAAAATGAGGTTCAGCACTTCTGAACTTCGCTGAGCCGCAAAAAGAAGGGCCGTTGATCCAAAGAGGAAGAGAAGTCCGGAGTTCTTTGGGCCGGGGGATGACAATGAGGAGCCTCTCGTGGACCGTCTTGAAAAGAGGGTCCGCCTGTTGGAGGCCCAATTGAGGGAGGCTCGGGCCTAGGTCGCGATGCAACCACGGAGGTGGAGGAAGCCAGGAGGGAGGCGGCGAATGCCATCTCGGACTTCAGGGCATCTGCTGCCTTCAAGGAAGAAGTCACCGAGGCGGCTCTGGACTCCTTCCACCAGGGGTTCCAGGAATATAGGAGGAAGGCCTTCAAGTTTTACAACTTGAAGGGCCTGGACAACATCAAGCCCTCCGTTCCCTTTTCCGGACATGAATTTTATTCTGACTTCGATGAGGGGTCAGATTCTGGTTCGGACGGGAACCCGGGGGCCTTTTGTCATCCCTCCAGATCTCCCCCCACCGGTACAGAAAAAACCCAGTGGGAGGTTATTGAAAATTTTTCACATATTTCCGATGCTACTCTCTCTATTTTTTTTTTTTTTTGCCTCTCTTTTTGAGAGTTTCTTTTTCTTTTTTTTTTGTTCTCTCTTTGTGAGAGTTTCTTCTTTCTTCTTTTTCTTTTTTTTTTTTGTAAAAAATCAAAAAAGAAATGAAGTGTCTTTCTATTACCTCTTCCCATGCATTTCTTGAGATATATTGTATCATTGCTTTGTCTGAAATGTAGACTCCGTGGACCATTTTCGGTCTATAGGGAAGAAATGAGGTCGGTTGGATTGTTCTTGGAATGTATGTTGTCGACAGAAAGAACGATAGTGATCCTTTTAGGCATGTTTTCGGATTTACCATAGGGTAGGGTGTTTATACCATCCCTGTGCACTTCTGTCGTGATTAAGGTAGGCTGTTCAGGCCTGCCCCGGCATATTTTCGGATTCATCTATGATAGGTTACGAAAACCATCCCTGCACCTTTTATCTTCTTGGTGGCCTGGTTAGGCCATCCGTTGCGCTCGTCAAGCAACCGATAAGGTGAGTGGATCAGACTCTCTTTTGCACAGTTGACCGATTTTTCAGATCAGGTCACTCAGGCTGTTGTCATTCAGTCGATGCAACTAGCCATTCTGAGTTGAGCAGGGTTGAGTAACTTTGCACAGAAATTTTAGGAACTCATTTATTGATAGTATTTGTGAAGGTTTTATACATTTCATGGCCGGGATAGGGTCTTCCCCTCCAAGGTCTTGAGTCGATATGTTCCTAGTCGAATGACTTCTTTGACTTGATATGGGCCTTCCCAGTTGGGAGAAAGTTTATCCTGTTCCATTGGCCTGGATACTTCTGCCCTTCGCAATACCATGTCCCCCGTTCGGAAAGTTTGCTATTTCATCCTTGAGTTGTAGTACTTGGCGACCTTTTGCTGGTACGCCGCCATCCTTATCTGGGCCTGGAGCCTAGTGCTTAATAGCAAGTCCAGATCAATCCTTCTACGATTGGAGTTCCCAGGCTCTTCATAGTTGTCAATTCTCAGGGACTGTAGGGAGACTTCAATAGGTAGCACAGCTTCAATACCGTATGCCAAGTTGAACGAAGACTTGCCGGTGGCTGTTCTCGGGGTAGTTCGGTATGCCCAGAGAATGGAAGTCAGTTCTTCGGCTCAAAACCTTTTGGCGACATTCAACCTCGTCTTCAGACCATGGAGAATGGTCCAGTTAGTGACTTCGGATTCTCCGTTGGACTGTAGATGAGCAACGGATGTCAGCCGATGTTGGATATGGTACCGAGCACAGAAGTCCTTGAACTTCGGATTATCGAACTGTCTCCCATTATCTGTGATAATGACATTAAGGATGCCGAACCTGAATATGATGGAATTTTTTATAAAATTTTTTACCTTGCCTTCTGTGATATGGGCCAATGGTTCGGCTTCTACGCACTTTGTAAAGTAGTCGATGGCCACAAAGGAAAACTTCCTTTGCCCTGATGCTAGCAAGAATGGGCCAAGAATGTCCATTCCCCACTGGGCAAAAGGCCATGGAGTTTCCAATTGAGTTAAGTGACTCACAGGCTGTCTCTGTATATTAGCGTACCTCTGGCATTGGTCGCACTTTTGCACGAAATCAGCCGAGTCCTTTTAGATGGAGAGCTAGTAATACCGCTATCGAATGATCTTGTACGCCGGAGATCTGCCTCTCAAGTGATCACCGCATATGCCCTCGTGGACCTTTCTTAGAGCATAATCCACATCTATGGGTCCTAAGCATTTTAGCAGTAGCTGAGAGAATGATCTCTTATAGAGGGTTCCGTCTAAGATGACGTACTGAGACGCCATCCAGCGGATCTTCTTGGCCTCTGCCTTATCTTTTGGTAGCTCTCCCTTATTCAGGAACTTGATGATGGGATCCATCTAGCTTGGTTCAGCATCGATCTGGCGTACCTCTGTAGCCTCTTCGGCTATGCTTGGAGTTTCAAGATGTTCAACAAAGGTGCGCCCGAGAGATTTCGGTGCCGTAGTTGCCAGTCGAGACAATGCATCCGGCCGGGAGTTCTCTGATCGTGGAACATGGATGATCTCAAAATGTTCCAGTTGGGAGGATAAAGCCTGTACCTTCTCCAGGTACTGCACCATGGTTGGATCCTTGGCTGTATACTCTCCGTTAACTTAGTTTACAACCAACTAGGAGTTTGAGAAGGTTCAAAGTTGCTGGACTCCCAGATCTTTAGCAATCCGAAGTCCGGCAAGCAAGGCTTTGTATTCGGCCTGGTTATTAGAGACATGAAAGGAGAACCAGAGTGCGACTCTATGGTATGGCCATCAGGTTCGGCCAACATGAGTCCATCCCCATATCCAGTAGCATTGGAAGCTCCATCCACATGAAGCATCCAAACGGACTTCGTCTCCTTCGGGACTTCTTCTTCTATCGAAGATGCTTTGTCTTCGGACTTCCAGGTGCACTCAGCCAAAAAATCATAGAGCACCTGGGCCTTCATAGCCGTTCGGGGCTGGAAACTGATGTCAAATTCATTTAGCTTCACAGCCCACTTGGCTATCCTTCCAGAGGTGTCCAGAGATCAAAGAACGGTCTTAAGAGGTTGATCGGTTAGCACCACAATAGCATGGGCATGGAAATATGGCCGTAGTCGCTTTGCCGTAATCACCAAAGAATAGATCAGCTTCTGCATCCTTGCATATCTGTTTCGATGTCATGCAGGACCTTGCTGATATAGTAGATCGGCTTGTGGGATCCGTCTTCACCTCTCTAGACAAGAACTGAAATGATTGCTTCATCTGAAGCAGAGAGGTATAGGTAGAGGACCTCGCCTTCTTGTGGCTTGGAGAGTAATGGTGGGGTCTCCAAGTACTTTTTCAGCTCTTCAAAGGCAGTTCAATAGTCTTCGGACCATTCAAGCCCTTTGACTGCCGAAGTACCTTGAAGAACGGAAGGCATTTCTCTGCTGACCGAGAAATGAATCTGCTTAGGAAGGCAATTCTCCCTGTAACTGCTGGACTTCCTTTTTGCAGGAGGGATGTCTCATATCTTTCAAGGCTTGAATCTTCTCAGGGTTCACCTCAATCCCTCGTTTGGTGACAAGGAAGCCCAAGAATTTGCCCGAAGTGACCCCTAAGGCACACTTTGCCAGGTTTAGCTTCATGCGGTAGCGCCGTAGAGCACTGAATAACTCTTCCAAGTCACGGATATGGTCTTTCCGGAGGAGGCTTTTGACGATCATGTCGTTAACATAGGCCTCCATGTTTCTTCCCAGTTGCTTTTCGAATACCTTGTTGATCAGCCTTTGAAACGTTGCTTCGGCATTCTTAAGGCCGAACGGCATCATCTTGTAGCATTAGAGACCTATATCAGTGATGAAAGCCATCTTCTTCTCATCTTGTGGATCCATTCTAATTTGGTTGTAGCCAAAGAAAGCATCCATGAAGCTCAGCAACTGGTGGCCGGCAGTAGCGTCGACCAGCTGATCAATCTTCGGGAGAGGGAAGCTATCTTTTGGGCAAGCATTGTTGAGGTCTATATAGTCGATGCAGATCCTCCACTTGCCACTAGCTTTCTTTACCATTACCACATTAGCCAACCACTCATGGTAGCGGGCCTCTCGGATGAACCCTGCTTTAAGGAGCTTGCCAACTTCTTCATCCACAGCTTGCTATCTTTCAGGAGCGAAGCTCCTTTTCTTCTGCCGCACCGGCTTGTACCCAGGGGTAACTTCCAGCCGATGAGTAATTACTTTGGTAGGAATCCCGGCATATCCGAAGCCAACCAAGCGAAGACATCAGCGTTGTCTATGAGGAAACGGATCAACTCCATTCTGGTTTCCTCATCAAGTGTGCTCCCGATCTGCACAACTCTGGAGGGGTCTTCCTCTGTCAAAGGTACTAGGATGGTCCTCTCCATGGGCTCACCAAGGTTTGTGGTTGCATCCCTCGGATCCAGCTGATCCGAAGTTATTGAATCATTGAAATGCATGTCTTCGATCATCAGGCACTGCTGTGCTGTCCTCTGGTTTTCTCTAACTTTTCCGACACCATTTTTGGTGGGGAAGCGCACCAAGAGGTAGTGAGAGGAGATCATGGTTCGGAACTTGTTCAAGGCAGGCCGCTCGAGAATAATGTTGTATGCTGAGGGGATCCGGACCACCGTGAAGTTGATCGGCAGTGTCTTTTGTCGAGGTTCAGTGCCAAGGGTTACAGGCAACACTATTTCTCCCTTGGCATAAACTTGGTTGCCCCCGAAATCGGAGAGCGGTATGGGGGATCTTCGCAGTTGATGTCTAGGCAAGCACATCTTAGAGAATGCATCATAAATCAAGACATCAGTCGAACTTCTATTATCAACAAGGATTCACTGTACATCATAATTAGTCACTACGGCCGATATTACAAGGGGATCATCATGTGAGAGCTGAACTCCTACAAGGTCATCGTCAGAGAAGAGGATAGAGTTGTTATCTTTAAGTCGCTTTGGAGCGTCGTCCTCATCCCTTCTCTAGTCGGTGGGTCGATGTATCATCCCTACACCTCGATTGGTGGGCCTTTGATTTGGCAATTTGGCCTCTTTGGGAGGTGGCTGGGGAACAGTTGCTTCCGACCTAGGTCCTTGGCGACCAATGTACCACTCCAAGTACCCTCTTTTGATGAGATCCTCAATCACGTCCTTCAGTTGGATGCACTCTTCAGTGTTGTGGCCGTGGTCTCGGTGGAATCGGCAGTATTTGCTTCTATTCCTCATGGAAGAGGAGGCCTTCATAGGACTGGGCCATTGGAGATAGTTTTCTTTCTCTATCTCCATGAGGATCTTTTCTCGAGGGAGGTTGAGGGGGGTGTAGGAGTCGAATCTTCCCCCCGATGCTCTAGGCCTGGGAGGACTTCTTCGGCGGTCTGTATATTTACCACCATTGTTATTGGAAGTTTGGGAACCTTGTCCTCTATTATTCTTCTTTTTTGAAGGGGGTTTCCTTTCGATCAATCATCGATTTGCCGCCTGCTCTTCAGTATCGACATATTTCTGAGCCCTTGACAAGAGCTCAGCGTAGCTTTTAGGAAACTTCTTATCTAGGAAAAAGGTAAGCCTGGAGATACGAAGCCCCTTCTTCAGTGCGGACATGGCCACGTGCTAGTTGAGATCGGGGATCTCAAGCATGGCCGTATTAAACCTGAAGATGTAGTCTCGCAGGTTTTCTTCTTCGTTCTGGTGAAGGAGGAACAGTATGTCCGTATTCCGTGGAGTCTTGCGGCAGGTCCTGAAATGCAAGATAAATAATTTTTCTAACTCAAAAAAAGAATCGATGGTACCTGGGTGCAGGCTCGAGTACCACATTCGAGCGGACTTCTTCAAGGTAGCTGGGAATGCTAGGCAGTACATCACGTCCGAAGCTCCTTGGATCATCATATGGGCCTTGAAGCTGCTAAAATGGTCGAGGGGGTCGAAGGTGCCGTTGTAGGATTCCATCTGGGAAACCCTGAAGTGCTGAGGAATAACCTCGGCCATGATACGGTCGGTGTATGGTGGGCGTAGATCACCCACAATCAAGTTGTTGGGATCCTTCAGATCCCGTGTTCTCTGTTCCCGTGCCTTTACCATCTTTGATTCGATGGCTCTGAATCTCCCGTCATAATCGAGAGTCTACTTTGGTGCTCTCTCCACAGAAGTGGAGTCTTCGAAGGAGGGTGAGGGAGTTTGCCTAGGCCTTTTCCCTTTTTGCGGGGAATTGGCGAACCTAGGCAATCTCGAAGTTTGGCCTTCTGGAGAGGGCCGAGAATGGGGGGAGGGATGCGTAGATTCCTCCCAATGGGCTCTCTTCCTTCGAGACCGAGAGCTATGTCTGGAGGTGGCCGGTGGATTTTCCATCGGAAAGGCTCTAATCTAGAAGTCCTGAACCATGGCCGTGAGGTTGGTGACTTGGTTCACAAGGGCTTTGAATTGCTGTAGTCCCACGACAACTATGGGAGGTGGGACATCGTTCTCTCCCAGGGGTGCGCCCCCTGCGATGGAGCATGATTTCGGCTTGTAGAAGCTACTTGAGCCTTTCCTCTCGCCATCAAGAACTTCTTACTTTCCCTTGTCTAGGAGGGAGCCTAAAGAGTGCCGACCCCCCTACCTGGCATGCTAATCTATTGGCATGGAGTCCCTGAATCGACCGGTCGAAGCTGCTGCACTGCAGGACCGCTCCCTGGTTCACCTGCAAAACAGGTCCCTTGACGGAGTTGTTCTAGCGGGGGATACTTTGATGCCTAAGTCAGTGGCAGATCCCAGCCACAGAATGGGGAAGGGTGTCGAGAGTGGAGAGAAAAGCTCTTCGAGTATGTGTGAGTGTCTGTGAGCATACCTCTCGAGCCATCCTTCTTACCATTATTTAAAAGAGGGCCTCCGGCCTGTGGCCCACTCTTTTTCCGGTGATTATGGGAAGTTAATTTTTCCCATGATCGGCGATCGTGGGTTGTCACTGAGCGGTTCCGGCCAGATCGGAGGCGTGGCAGCTGGAGTTGCGCACCATGATCGTGGCATGGAGAGTGTCGATTGTAACTGTTGGTTACAATTGCCTATTTGGACCAGATTGTGGTCCAATCTTCGGGTTTTCCCTTGCGTGGGCTGAAGACTTGGTATTTCCCCCAGGACCAGAGATCGTATCTATGGTAGGGACTGAAGAGCGTGTCTTCGGAAGTCGATGAGAAACTTGGTCTTCGGTTAAGGTCGAAGACGTTATCCGAAGGACTGGCCTTCGGATGTTGTAGTCCGGTGAGAAGCCTTGGGTTGCCTGAGTTGGCCTGGCCTTTCTCTGGTCCAAAGTCCGTGGTCCAGAGAAAAGAGCTTCGGCTAGTTGAACCGGAGTTTGGTTTGTGGCTGGACCGGGATATCCCAACAAATTTGAATTCAAATCTTATACAGTCTCTGAAATACTGACAAATGCGGTTATACAGCTTGCCGAACAACTGCTCTTCCAATAGAAAAATGATATTTGGTAAAATTGGTATGATGATTTATTAAACTTTATTTTAGAAAATCTCTCATGAAGGATTCTTCTTCTTGAAATATAAGAAGAAAGAAAAGAGATGTTTGGTAAATTTAATTAAAATATTATACTATCTATGAGTAAGTTAGTGGTTTGGTTTATTTAAAGATTGATTTTTCTAAATGTTTAGTAAGTGCTAACTTTTTCCTCGGGAGAAATTAAAGATTATGCTTTTCGAACAACTTATTCCGTTAAAGATTCTTGTTCACTGGACTTGTTCCGAATTGGTTTGACTAAATTTTTCGAATAATGATTAGCATTTATAATTTGATTCGGATACTTTCATAATTAGTCCGGTCTTTCTTGGAAATTTCCTTATTTGATCCGATGATTTCATCTTAGAAAATTTTTCATTTATAACTCTTTGATTTCTATGAAAATAATCTATAATATCTTCTTTCTTAAAAAAAAAATGAAAAAGAATAAAGAAGGAAAAGCATTTACTTTACTTAAACTCCAATAGACATTGTTAAAGAAAAAGATTTTTCATTTCATATTAAGAACAAAATGAGTTCCTATATCATTCATATAGATTGGTCGTTTACATTCTTTTCAAGTACACTTTCTCCTATTTCAACCTGACTTACAGTATGAACTATTGGTATTTCTTCTTGGATTTGAGAGCCTGGTGCTGGTTCTTCAGTTTGCCCGTCGACTGTTCTTCAGCTTCGTCTTTGACCGGTTCTCCAACCTGATCTTCTTCTTCAGAATCCTCTTCATCGAAATCTTCCTCTATCTTTGAAGTATCAAGATCAGGATAAAATTTCTTTACTTTCTTCAAACAGTCGGCGCGACCAAGGTCGTAACTCTCAACTCCTGCTTCGTGGAGTTTGTCTTCGAAAGCTTTCGACTGAACATACTTCTTTACAGATTCATTAACGGCCTCTTCAACAGCTTGTTCAATTTTTTCATTGCCATCAAAGCTTTTTCTTTAGCCACCAAAGCTTTCTTTTTAGCCGCTAAGATTTTTCCTTCGACTTTCTCCAAATTAATGGATATCAATCAGATTTTCTTTTTCTTCTTTTTTAGCTTTGACTCCATGATATTTATTTTTGATTATGCTTCATTCAGCTCTGCTTATAGAGTTGATGTTTTGGTTGCTGTTTCTTTTTGCTTCTTTTCTATAGCATTTTTTAATTCCTCAGCAACCTCCTTTTTCGCCCTTGCAATGTTCACTTCGTTGCACATAGTTTGACAGAATTGATCAAAGTTCCTCAGACTTTCATCCATGATGCTGATCCCATGGATGAGCTATTTATTTGCATATCAAAGTTGGTCAGACTTGATAAAGAAAGGAAAACGATTAACTCTTTAACTGTTTAAAGTACAAGTTGAATTCCATACCTTTAACAGTGCTAGAAGTAATAGAACGGTATCATCAATTTGATGGGACTTAGTTATTTCCCAGTCTCTTGGAATGATGATAGACTTCAAAAGGCGACGAGCCAGCATTGGGTCATTCAGACTCGAGTCATCAGCATATACAAGAAAATCGGCTATGACATCTGCAGCCGGTACTCTCTCTTCTTCTTCCTCCTCCATCATCGGAGCTTTTCCCTTATCGATTTGGTTAATAAAAAATGATGATGGACCAGCTCCTGAAATTTTCATTAGTCATCTTTCTTGTACTGGAGGTTGAAGAGATGCTGATAATGGTATTTCGTCATCTTTCGATACGCTTCTATTAGTGTCGGAGAAATAGGATCTGCTGAGACCGCTGAAGTTGTCGGTTTTATCTTCTTCGGTCTCTTAATTCTTCCTTCTTCTTGGTCGGAGGGGGTGGCTTCTGCTCTTCTCTTCTTCGATAGTTTTCGAAGTTTTCGAATATCCACCGTGACTGATGTATCTGCAATGATTAAGAAGTCAAATATTAAGACTGATTGTTAGAGAAGAGATGAAGAGATAATATCAACAATGAAAATACCTAAAGAAGGTTTAGGATTGATTTCCGTTGAAAAAAGCCCTCTTTCATCAAGAAGTTCTTTTATCGAGGGAATCTCCATCCCCGTGAGCTTTTCATAATCTTCTTGGTCGGCTGTCAGGATTTTCTTGCCATCGTTGGAAGTTAATCGGGGTTCCCTGTGACTAATGGTAAAATCCCAAGGGATCTTGGAAACGATGTAGAAGAAACAAGGCTTCCAACCATGAATGGCTGAAGGAAGCCCCAGAATAAATTTCTGACCATGGCGTGGATTAATTACCGACCACCCATGGCTATGAAAATCTCGCTTTAGTACGAACAAAGTATTGAAAAGGGAAGTTTTGGGGACTATATCTACGTCCTTGCAAAGAATCAGGAACGCGCAGATTATTCGGATACTATTGGGAGTTAATCGAGCTGGTAATACGCGGTATAATCGGAAGATTGCAAGGAAAAAGGGATGAAGCAAAACTCTAAGACCGGCTCTTAAATGTTCTTCATAAATTGTCAGGCTACCAGGTGGAGGCTGATCTATTTGCTCTTCAGGATTCGAAAGAACTATGACATAATTATCTGAAATATTATAATACTGCTTCAATTTAGTGTTCTGTTAAAGAAGACCTAACATCACCTATTTTCACTGATTCGGCTTGTTTTTTCTATTTTGGGAAGTGGATTCTTCAGGGTTATCAGTACGACTAACTTCTAAGATTCTAGCCATAAAGAAAGGAAGGAACAAAAGAAGATTAATTTAAATAGAAGGTAAAGAAGAAAAGAGGCCGACCTGAGAGGTTTCTTTTGCTCCTAAGATTAAGAAACTGAAATTGTGAAAAATTTATTTTCTTGGGGAAGATGGTGCTTATATACCATCCTTCAACGATCCGAGATTTTTTTCTTAAATGACAGGATTGATCCAGATCTTACCACCTGGCCATAATATCTGGTAAAAAGATATAGTTTTTCAAAGAGCCGAAATGACCATTCGTAATCCGACGGCAACGTGCTGCTGATGGGATATTTGCATTTATTTTGTGACGAAGATCTTTCGGCCTTTTATAGATTTCAAAGATTGCAATGATGATGGCAGGATATGGCTGTTGGTTTTATAACCGCCTCTCCTATCAGAGATTGACACGTCATCAAAGCATACTGCCCAAGTATGGAAGCTTCTAACAGTTTTTGATTTCCAATTAATGAATTCAGAAACTATGGGGACTAGTGTTGGGATATTACACGTTTGGCCTACTTATACTGATTTGGTGGGGATTTGAATATGACTGATCAACGTCCAAGAGGCGCAAAGCCGATCAATACCCAAGAGGCGTAAGGCTGATCAATGTCCAAGAGCCGTAAGACTGATCAATGTCCAAGAGGCGCAAAGACGATCAATATCCAAGAGGCGTAAGACTGATCAATGCCCAAGAGGCGCAAAGCCAATCAACGTCCAAGAGGCGTAAGGCTGATCAACGTCTAAGAGGTGTAAAGTCGATCAATGCCCAAGAGGTATAAGGCTAATCAACGCCCAAGAGGTGCAAAGCCGATCAATGCCCAAGAGGCATAAGGCTGGTCAATGCCCAAAAGACGCAAACCGATCCACGCCTAAGAGGTGTAAGGTTGATCAACGTCCAAAAGGCATAAAGCTAAGTAATGTTCAAGAGGCATAAAGCTGGTCAATGCCCAAAAGGTGCAAAACCGATCAACGCCCAAGAGGCGTAAGGCTGATCAATGCCCAAGAGGCATAAAGCTAAGTAATGCCTGAGAGGTCCAGAGCCGACTAATGCCCAGGAGAAGCAAAGCTGATTCATGTTCAAGTGGTGCGAGATTATTTAGCATCTGGAAAATGGCTGACCAACTGTAGATAATATTTGCTGCACGTGCTCATGTCTAAACAAACTAACCATTTACAGCTGGAGTTAGTTGGAATCGGTTAGGTTCGAGGTCTATAAATATTAGTGAGAACGATGAAGTCGGGGATTCTGATTCCAACGACTTTTTCCATTCAAATTTTCTTTATATCACATCTGTTTAGCCCAAATACCATCGATGAGCTTGGGAGCAGAGCACTTCTATGCGCAAAGCCTCCAAAAAAATGAAGATCCATTAGCTTAATTTATTCTTATTTGATCCAGCTCGAGTCCAAATTTTATTATAATTTATTTGGATACAACAATCATAAATTTTAATATAAATTGTGGATTTAATTGTATTATTATAAAAAAAATTAAGATCTCTGCTAACGGCTTATCGTCTTAGCGGTATCAACGTGGCTTTTGCTTACCCATGACCACGGCGTAAAGAAGGCCTATATTGAATTCTGAACACCACGCCACATCGTACCAAAACCCACCACGCCCTTTCGGCTTTTCCACTAGACAACAAGCTAAAAGCACCCCAACAAAGCCCAGATGAATCACCCGAGTGCGACATTAATGAACGAAGAAAAAGATAAAATAAATTAAACAACCGTAGAAAGAGTGGCATTCCATAGTGTGAAAGCCTTCAAGGCCCCACTCCGAAAGAACAATAATCGTTCTGGATTATTCCTCCGAATTTTTTATTATTTTTATTCTCTTTGGAGATCTTTATTGGTCTCCGGTCACGATCTGGCCCTTCAAATAAAAAGGTGCCCAAATTTCCAACATTTCGACTGAAATATCTTGACTTTTTGAGGAAAAGAGAAGAGGCCTAATTTCCTTTTTATTGTCTTCTTTGAGGCCTTTTGGGCTATCGGAGGATAAGGCTTTTCCAGTGCTTTCTCTGTTCTTTTCTCCCCGTTTCGCTCGTCGGATTCTGGTGGTGGTCTCTTCTCGGCAAAAGGTGAGATTTTTATCGTGTTCTGGTGCCGTTTGGTGTTCCATTCTATTTGATCCGTCGAGATAGATTAAAAAAAATGTTTCCTTTTTTTTATTTTTTTCGGTAGCCGGATCCTGGGTTGCGGTGGATTTGCCCCGAGATCTCTGCTTCTTTTTGGGAGGATTTTGTTTCTAGGGTTTTGGAATTTGAGCTGCCCTTTTGGAATTAGGGTTCTGGGACCACTTCCGAGACGTCAAAATTCGATTTTGGCCTGTGAATTTTGGTGTTTTTGCGAATTTGAAACCCCGGAGGTCTGGATTTTGGGGGATTTTTTGCCAAAAAGCCAAAGCCGAGAGCTTTTGGAGTTGGTCTGCTCGGAAGTTTGGATCCCCCATTTCTCCTTGCTATGGTTTGGAATTATCATTCTCAGTAGCAAGTCGACTAGGTTGAGACTAGAGGCATCGGTTTTTCTAAGCAAATTCCAAATTTTCAACTAAAGCAATTTTGCTGATTTTACTTTTTATCTGTTTCAATTTGCGCGTTGATTTTAGTTCTGCAATCTTAGATAGCGTTGAGCAACTCTGTTTCATATACTCTCACCACCCAGATCTTTAATTGGTACCCATGTATAGTCTAAAAGCAGTTCCTTAATCTTGTGATGTGGTATTTTAGGAAAAACAGTTTCTTAATCCAATTCATGGATTCTTACCAACCCTTTTCACCATCCTTCAAATCTTCTGCTGCCACGGCCGTGCTTGAGAAGCCTAGATCTGAACCTGTCAAGCAGAGCTCCAAAAGCTTCGCCGGTGAAGTCACCGTTCAGCAGCCTGTGGAGATGGTGTCAACCCCCAAAGGATTCGTTGGCTGTCTCGAGGTTTTCATTCACCAGGCGCGTGATATCCACAACATCTGCATCTACCACAAGCAAGATGTTTATGCCAAGCTCTGTCTCACTTGCGACCCTGAAGAAGCTGTTTCGACCAAAATCATAAATGGTGGAGGGAGGAACCCAGTCTTCAATGATAATCTCCGGCTCAATGTCCGGACCATTGACACATCTCTCAAGTGTGAGGTCTGGATGCTGAGTAGGGTCAAGAATTATCTTGAGGACCAGCTACTGGGTTTTTCTTTGGTGCCTCTATCAGAGGTGGTCTTAGCCAATGGGAAGTTGGAGCAGGAATTCTCCCTCTCTTCTACCGATCTCTTCCATTCACCTGCGGGTTTCGTTCAATTATCGCTTTCCTATGTTGGTTCTTCGCCAGAGGTTATGGCCATTCCAGCTCCTGCGGCCTCTGTGGTTCCAGATGTTACTTTGCCAGATTCCGTGAAGGATGATGCAATCCCTTGTGAGTATGAGAAAATTGAGTTCCCTGACTTGAAGATAGTAAATGAAAATCAGCTTATGGTTTCAGAGTATTTTGGGGTCACATGCACCAATCTGGATTCTCAGAGCTCAGAGAGCTTGATTACCTTGGAGAATGGCAACTGCCCGGATGATGATGCAGGGGTCCGTGTTGTCGAGAGTTTCTCAACTGACAACAGTCTTGATTCTGCTGGAGCTTTGAAAAATGACACTCCTGTAAGCAGTGTCTCAACAACTGAATCTCCTAGGGTGCTTCCTACCTCCTCGCAGTCCATCTCTGATCCGTCAGCAACCTCATCAAATCTGAGCCAGAAAGATAAGAGTGCAGAAATTACAGAAGGTGAAGCTGATTCATCTTCTGGTGGGCAGTCGGACAATGTATTCGCAAAACCTATTATCAGCATAAACATTGAGCCAGAGCAGACCGTTGATCAGAAGGACATTGTTGATATGTATATGAAAAGCATGCAGCAGTTTACAGATTCCTTGGCCAAAATGAAACTTCCGATGGATATCGAGAATAGCAGCCCCACTGCAGAAAATGCTACTTCTGGTTCTGAGAAAAAGTTGCCAGCAACCAAAGGAACTGGCTCTAAAGTTTTCTATGGAAGTAGGGCTTTCTTCTGAAGTTATTCCACCAGAGCATATGCAGGTGACTCCCGGTTTACGGTGGTCGGTTAATGCTATGTAGTGAACATGAGCACCTTTTTTATGCTGTTAATGTATATCAGAAGGTGAAAGATGACCTATACTCACTACGAACATGTTGTAGTTACTACTTTTACATGTATCTGATATGCTTGCTTTCCTTGAGTTGTGGTCAGTTTGTTAATATTTTCAGAAAATTCTTGTTTTGTTGCTTTTTTCTCAATTGCCATCTTTATTTTTGGATTTAAATGTTATATATCTGCAATGTGGCTAACTTCTGCATGAACTAATGATTACCTTGAGTACATGATAAGTGTGAAGTATCTATCCTTAATATAAATGGTAAGAATTTGTCTGATGGATATGGTACTTTTGGAAACTGAAGATTTTGAATTTATGTTTGTCTTGCTTGGTCGTGATTTGAGCACTACTGACTGCTATGTTGTAAAATGTCTTAAACTGAATTGATTTATCGAATGATAATTGTGTACAATAGCTAACTTGATGGGGCATTGATATCTCAAAACTTAACTGTTCTAGTTGTCAAAACTTTGATAAGGTAGTGTCCTGTCTTATATTATCTCCAAATATTCTCTAAAAGGCTAGAGATCGAAGGTACCATGAACATTGATTTTTACAAGTTTAGAGGGTGGCAGGTTGATCTTATTCTCTAAAAATCCTTATAAAAAGTGAACAGTCATGATAAAATTTTAATTATCAGAGGATAAATAACAATTTTCTATTACAACTTATAAAGTATTTTAATCATTAAACTGGGTATTTAGCTGAAGATTATAATGTTTATTAAATACTGGTATGGGTTATTAAGAAGACTGTCTAAACAGACAAACCAAAGACTCATTATCAATGGTTGTATTCAACTCCTCTTGATCTTTCTGCCTTCCGAGATTAGTTGAGTGCCAAGTAATACATTGCTTTGGCTTTTTAGGTTTTCTAAAATTTAAATATTGTTTCAGATTGATTTGTTATCCGCTACACTATGTTGACTACTAGGGGCCATTGCTTGGTGCAATGGTAAATGCTTGGGTTGACAAGTGCAATGGCATAGATTCAAATCCTGGGGCAGCCACTTTGTGTTAAAAAATACCAAAGGTTAGGTCTGTCCTCAATTTGCCCCTCTTAGGACTTGGGAATATAATTGGGCAATGAACTTGTTTTACACTATGTTGGCTGCTATAGTTAAACAACAATAGCAATTGTCATTATGGAGTTTCTTGCAAGACATATAGATTTTAAAGGCCTCACTTAGCTAATTGAATTCGTCACAAGGGTAACTATTAGCAACTTTATGTTGACCATCTATGTTATTAAACCTTAGAAGAAATCATGAACTTAGCTTTTTCTGATGATAGCCAACAATAATAATTTCTGTTGTACCAAAAAAAAACAATAATAATTTGTCAAATTGTAAAATTGTTTGGGAATTTATCTGAAAATATTGGTACTTTGTGTGGAAAGAATGACTCCTTGGCCATTTAGAGTACCAATGTCTAAAAAGTTTAAGCTTAAACTTTTGGTTTGCATATTGTTGTCGCCTGAAACACCGTGGCCTGTAGCTGGAGATGGCCTTGGACCGCACCTCATTGCTCGAGATCCTGCTCGGTTGCCCGGAACTTGCAAAAAAGAGAAGACCCGGACCGGTGATCCCAGTGAGGGCATTCCGATGCTCAAGTCAGTGGCGATCTAGGAGAACAGATCCTCCCGGTCGAGCCCCGCAGGTGGACTCCACGCTAGGAGGGAAGATTTGTTGATTGAAAGAATGTAAATGGGTTGAGAGCAGAGTGCGGGGAGTGACAGCCGAGGAGAACTCGAGTTGGATGGCTGTGTCCGTCAAGGACCCTTTGGCGGGCCTCCGGTAGTCTGGAGTACTTTGTCTCTCCTGTGGGCTGTCCTTCTTGCTCGATCGTTTGCTTTGCTTACCTTTTCCTGAATCACGAAGAACTCCTTTTAGTTGGGATGGTTGCGTGCCACTTACCTCGGGATCCTCCCCTCATTTGCAGGCGCGTGCGGCAATGTCCGGTGCCGTGCACGAGATGCCTTTCTCCATCTGTGATAGGGAGCAGCGCCATGCGCTCTGTACCTCCTTCTGGTCGCTCCCTTTCGGGAAGCCTGGTAGGGCTTCGATTGGCGGGCCACCGTCCCCTGGATTGGAATCCTCTGGATTGACTTCCCCTTTCGGGCGACGTAGATGGTCGGCTGAGAGCGCAGCACCTCGATCGGGGTACACCTCCTCTTATGGTCAAAGTGGTAGTTGGGGTAGTTATTGCGGCCTGGCGGGTGCCCCTTCATGGTCTTAGGGCGGTCCAAGGAAGGCGGTGACGACCACCGGCTGCAAGGCGCTTTGTCCAAGGTGGGCGAACTCAGGAAGGCGGAGCTCTATTTCGATCGTGGCGTCTCGACCTCGAGGGGAGCCAGCCGGGCGAAGGAGACCGGGCAGAGGTGGAGCTCGACTTCTACCGTGGCGTCTTGACCTCGAGGGGAGCCAGCCGAGCGAAGGAGACCGGACAAAGGCGGAGCTTGACTTCGACCGCGGCGTTTCGACCTCGAGGGAAGCCAGCCGAGCGAAGGAGTCCGGGCAGAGACGGAGCTCGACTTCGACCGCGGCGTCTCGACTTCAAGGGGAGCCAGCCGGGCAACGGAGTCCCGGCAGAGGTGGCCGTCGTGGCAAATTCATCCAACGCGGCATCCGACAGGGTCTGATATGAGTTCCACGTCAGCAATCCCGCCACATCACATATAAATGAAGGATAGTAATAACAATTATAATTGTTTCAACAAGAGGATGCCTCGATAATTATCTTATGGTTGCCTTATTGTTCAGTGATTAAGGTGATTTTGTGACAGGGTGGTAAATTCATGTCTAATAACTGCAAGGGTATTATACTTTTATTAGCTATGATTTTTTTCTGTTTCGTATATTGTTATTTTCATGATTTATAAGACTTGTCTAAGGCTACCTAATTGTTTACCTTATTTTAGTTTAGTCAACAATTGGGGAGTGAAGTGTTTCCATCCAGTTCGTGACAACATTAGCAAATTTAAGTTTATCGCTCTATGGTATGACATAGTACGTATTGGTTATGTTGAATGTGTATTGACTTGGGATCTGGCAATAATTAATTACTATGTCATCTGACATCCTCAGCACTTACTGGGAATATCTTGGCAGCTAGGAGCCCTAAAGTTGATATGCCCATAACCAGTCAGGTTTGGTGAATGTTTGTAGGAAGGGGGTCTGGGAATTAGTTGCACTCTGTTAGGAATAGTTCCTTGGAGTGCTCTAAATTTTGGGGCTACATTTGTGCATTAATGATCGTAAGGGATGCATTGCAGCGTTAAACATGGCATACCACATGAGATCCCAAGGGTAGGTCACTATTTAGCTAAATTCACATTATTGTGGTTATGGAAGATTCGTAACCTCCATCATGATAAACTTTCTACAATATCTTCAATTCAGATCTTTAAAATTGATTTCTCAGTGGAGATTCATGAATTATACTGGAAAATTTTGTGCTGTTGATGTTGGAGGTAGAAAAGTGCTAGTTTCTGGAGGTCAGCAGTGCAGTAGTATCTTTATATGGTAATGGGATCCTCATTAGTCAATATGAACAAACAATCACCTGTAGTTTGGTACATGGTCTTTCTTGAAGGTTAGGGTCTCCAACTCCAAGATAATATGTGTGAATTAAGTGGTTTTCGCTGACTCTGGTGGAGCTTCCCATATTCTTGCTATTGCCATGTTCCATTTTCTAAGTTTTCTACTAGTCACGCTACTTCCACCAGCATACTAAAGTAATGCATTTTCCAATTGCTGCATATGATTAGACTGAGCTTCTCTTCTCTTTATGTTTTTGTCTAACTGTATAATATTTGTGATGGTGATGCATAGCTTATGGACTAATGGTTTTATGAGCTTGCAATAGATGAATATGCAAGGAAAAGAATTTACTAGCTTAGTTGCCCTCTGATATCCATCCTAAAGTTGGTCTTATAGTCTAATGCTCCAATATTCCGTGGTTCGAAGCAAGGTTCGCCGTTTCAGTACCAGACCCCATATTGTTAAAATCCTATTATAGTGCTAGTACATAGTACAGTACAGTATGATAGTATTGATATGGAGGAGTATGATATACCAATATGGTATAGTATGCCTTGTACCGGATGGTACGGGGAAGTATGGCGAACCATGGTTTGAAGGATGATGGAATAGGAAAATTTGCTGAGGTCCTCACCAGTTACTTTTCTAAATTACTTTTCAGCATTCAGAACTAGCTGGAGATTATGGTGAAGAATGAGCATTTTCTGTAGGATGGAATTATGGAAACTTGACATTGTATGATTCTCTATTAATGATGTGTGAGAAACCAGATTGCAATTTGGAGACTTAAATTCTAGGCTGACACTTCCAATCTTTTTTCATGCTATTGCTGGTTTTCTTCAACTATTAGATGCATGTTTGTCAAACTCTGTGAGATGCTTGAAGATTTGTTGAACTGATCTCTCTTCCCCTTGCTGACCATGCTTAATGAGGCGAGTTTGCATGGAATTTGTTAATCCTTGAAATACCTCATTCAGAACCCAAATTATATTGAATGTGGAATATGGTGATTTGTCATAGAAATATCGTGTTTGGCTTATTCGAGTTTGAAATAATAAATGTTGGCAAGTAGAAGAGGTCTTTTTTTTTATGTTGGACTTGTAAATTACTTTCCAGCTTTCAGAACAGCCGGAGCATAAAATGAAGAACCAGTGTTTTCTAAATGCCAAAAACATGAACTTATGCTTTGGCACTGACATATGAGATGTTCCTGGAAGGCATTTTTCTGCCGTCATTGTGGATGGGCTTTATACAGATTCTGCTCTGGGGAATTTACTTGACTGTATTGTCATGATCTAATCCAAGTCTGAAGAATAAAGATCAACAGGAAATGGAAAGAGTGCATCTCTATGCATGCACATTTTTATCTACAGGTGTCACATCAATTATTATTGGCAGTTAATATGTGAAAATGTGAGATTGGATGCTCTCTGATGTCTTGCCGACATGGAGAATTAGCAATCTGGTTCAGTCATTTCTGATTGTTCTGAAAACAATAGATAGGACATCTAGTGCTCAGCTTATGTTGTACATGCTATTTTTTTGGCCCGCAAAAGACCCTGAAACATGTAGCTATGATCAATAGCAAATCATTCAGGAAAGCCATCTTTGAAACCTGGATCTGATATTGGCCCAGCTGCCACAGTGTTCTCGTAATTATCCAATTTGCAGGCAGACACCTCTCCACAATCACCTCTGCAGCTCCATATGGCTTGAATTAGTTTATGCTCTAGTTCCTTCCAACTCTGCCTTGCTTTTCAGGGTTCATTGCTGCTTTCAAATTGATATTCTGTGCTTTACAGTGGATTCAATCTGCTGTGAGCATTTACAATAATCCATCACAACTCCATCAGACCAGAGGCAATTCTAAGAACTTTGTCTTGAGGAGCTTAGCAGCTGTCACAAGTACAGTTGTTTCATTCCTAGATGGCAGTGATAATTAATCTTTGAGGCTCCTGTTTTATTTTGCAAATTCCTTCTAGATTTTTGGCGGATTCTGATGGTAATGTGATGCCATTCAATTGAAGGATTTATGATATGACAGGAGTCCACTCCAAACCCAACAAGATTTTGTAAATTTCTTGGTTTTGCTGGGTTCTAGCTTGACTTAGCTAATTCTATACAATGTCTTCTTTGTTCTGTATTCTTGAATCCTTCACATTCCACTTGCAAGTTGAAGAGCGCTGCACCCCTTAAACACAGCACGCTTTGTTTTCCTTTTGTTAGCAAGAAATATTGCCTCAAGGAACTCCTTTTGAACTAAAATGTTCTTACTTTGCTTCCAGCTCATCTTCCAATCAATCGTCTTAATTTTGAGCACCGTGTATGCTAAGGCGTTTCTTTGGATTTTAGGTTTTATGTTTAATTTGCCATCTAGCAATACATGAGAACTTTGTAGTTATATTTAGATCACTTGATAAATTGTGAAAAGAATTGTTTATTTATAACATCTCATAAAAATTATCCGAATCATGTGTATTCTCTAGCTTTCTGCGCTGCAAGTGCAGGAGCGAGTGAAAATATAGCAGAGACATCAAAGTAGTTGGGGCTTGTGGAGTTGTTGGCGACCATCAATTTGTCATTTTCTAGATCGACTGGTGCTTGAAATGGACTGAGAATGGTAGAAACACATTGTTACCTAGGTTCATATTTCCTGACCTGATTGACTTGCCTGTTTAAAAGTTATTCTGTTGTTTGGTTTGTCAAGAAGTGCCTGTCAGAGTTGGAGGGCTCTTATTTCTTTTTTTTTTTTTTTATGCTTTCGTAGAATTATCTCTCTTTTGTAATAAATTAGGCTTGATGTCAGTGCCTTTTGTATTAAGATATTGCAATATATTGAATAATATCAATTCATGGTGGAATATAAAGTAGGTATTATGTTGTCACCTGGTTAACAAATTTTTTCTGTAAAAATCTGAGTGCTATAATCTGAAATTGTGCATCCATCCAGTTGATTATTTTCTTCAGTAGTACCTGTGGAAGACTAAAGCATCACACTTGCTCCTTTTATGACTCTTCTATTTGCTCTCTGATTTCTAAATTCAAACAGCCACACTGAATGGAAGCTAACAAAGAGCATTCATTAAATTCTCAGATGCTCAAATGTGAGCCAGGCTTCGTGGGGAAAAGTTGAAGAAGAGGAAATCTATTGGCAGGTGGGACATTCTTTCTTTATGTGATGAATGATGCATCATGAAAGCCAGTATGAAGCACTTGTAGAAAAGGTGCAGGAAAGTGCCTACGAGCACAAATTTCCTGAGTTGTCACATGAAGCCCTTTGATCATTAAAGTCATATTGGTTGGTTATGGCTTACATCAAATTGAGGTTTTATGCTTTAGAGGGTATCACAATTTCCATGAAGCAGACAAAGATGAGTGGGTGCCGGCTTAGTATGACAAGAGATTCGTGCAATACATATAAATCTTTGTATTTAATATATTGTCTAGTTGGGCACAAACATGACCTTAATGTTGCAAACCATCTCCCAGGAGGGATTGTCTATAAACAATTTTTAATGAACAAGTAAATTTAAGTAGTATATTTTAATATATAATTACTTTGCTATTTAAAGTCGGCTTGAATCTTTTTGAGACATGTAAGAGATGTCGGAAGGGAGAGAAGATGCTAGGAGAAACTGCAGAATGGGTAGAGGTCGACGAAGAAGGCATCAAATGAGCGAATAAAAAGAAACTAAAATAAATTTAATTTGGGTTGATTAGGAGGGCAATAAAGTTATAGGCATTTTATAATGTAAGGCTTAAGTTTTGGTTTATTCCATAGTGTCATGGGTGGCCCATTATGCATTGCTTGTGTTGGCGCCTGATCACTGCCACTGTGCTCCGAAGGTGACGGAGGGTGCTCTAGTGTTCTCCAGCGAGTATTAGAAGCTTTTGCTTGTTCCGCTACGATGGCCTGTAAAAAGGTCTTTGGATTGGGAATACTGCTATGAACTCAAGTCAATAACATAAAATGAGAGACTATAATAGCTAGAGTCGAGAGCTAGTGGTGATCGGGTGAGCGTGCAAGTAAGAGCGTGTAGAAACATTTGAAACATACTTGACCGTAGGTCTCCCTTATCTATTTTTATGATTATATGACGTAACAGAATGCCATAGCAGAGGTATCTATCTTTGACAGGCATAACAAACTTGACTGAGATGGCAGGATCCTGTCTTCTAGGATCCTTATCGCTGGTGCTTTTTTATTTTGGTGTCAGGATTCGTTGGATTTGGTCCGCTGGATTTGGTCCGCTACGAATTATGCCAGAATAGCTATGATTGGTTGGATTGTCAGCTACTTAGATGTCATGGACACTGGGTAGGAAAAGGAATTTAGCTGTGTTTTTTACCTAGGTGCATCGAGATGGTCCACTTGACTAGCTAATCGATTCCAGGTAGGAGGCCAGTAGATGTACATTCAGGGATGTCATGCTAGGTGGGCTTGGCAGGTCGTCGCTACTTGATGTTGACACTGCTAGTCAATTTGGGACTGGTCGGCTAGTTAGTGGGCCTCGTCCTTCTAGTGCGAGTTGGTAGTCGATAACAATGTCCTTGTCATCGACGGCATGGTTGCTTCGAATCGGGGGATCAAATCCGCCATAGTTAGCTATGCTTGTGGTGGTCAAGGAAGTCACCGAGACTATGTCAACAATTACCATATTAGATGTCCCTTACTTCCAAGCCTAGGAAACTCCACACTCCTATTGTTTCTGGGATATGGGAGTATCCAGCTCAATCACCTCAGGGACCGGACCGGTTTGGGTGCAACCTGGTTAGAGTGTCACTAGCTATCCTGGCATTTTAGTCATGGGAGAGAGAAAGCCGTTGATGTGGTGTGCTAAGGAACTACAATTAATTACCAAAGCATCAGGCGGCTCGCATGTCTTCTCTAGGTCGGTGAGGAGTCACCATATAGCCCGGTGGTGGTGGTTTAAAATGATTTGCTCATGCCTTTCAGGATAGAGAGTAAATGAGCAGGAGAGAGGTCGGAGACGACATGATGCTTCTATGTGGGTGCTTGCCACACATCCAAATCTTGCAGGACACACTGGACGATGGTTGAATTCGACCGTTAGGCTTGGCTTAAGAGTGCTCTTCCTTTTCATCGAAGAGGTTTTCTCTACACCAAGATGTAGAGAGGAGAGGGAAGGAGAACTTCAAACCCAGGTTACCTCCAAGGGCTTTCTTCTGCACCAGGTTGGTCTTCCTCCTTACTCTTTGCTCTCGCTCAGGTTGGTCTTCCTCCTTGCTCTTTGCTCTCGCTCATCTCTTGTTAGGTCCTCTATAGGGTTTATTAGGTGGGGCCATGCTCGATGGCCCATACCTTTCACTAGGTCTTCTTCTTTGTCTGGTTCCTCGTCTCCTTTCTTTTCTCTTATCGACATGAGCTTATCCAAAGATAAGAGTCACTTGGTGAGCCATGTCTTTGGGCTCTGAGGTTCTGAAAAGCCTTCCTTAGATAGGGTGATAGGGATCCAGGGCAGGTCCGGGTATTTTTTTATTTTTCTCTTATTTTCTTAGATTTTTTTTTATTTTTCCTATTCCCGCTATTCCATCTATTCCTGCTATTCCACATTTATTCCAATCTTATTCCCGATCTATTCCTACACTATTCCATCTTCTCCCGTGAATTTTTTAACGCCCAAACCCTAGCCTCCGCCCCCTCCAGCCCCAGATCCGGGCTGCCCGACACCCGGCCGCCCTCACTGGACCGCCACCAACGTTTGCCGGCCCCCGCCCTCGTCGGAGAAGCCGTCGCCGCCACCCAATCACCGTGGGAAGATGAACGGACGTGGAGGCGTCTGCTCACCGCGGCCCACGGCCATCGCTACTGCCACCGCCGCTGCCGCCGTCGACTTGCTGCCGCCGTCGTTCCCGCCGCCCGCCGGCCCTCGCCCGGCCGTCGGTGGGGTCCGCCGCCGCCCACACCCGTGGGAAGACGAACGGACGCGGGAGGCATTCGTCCGCTCGCGTGCGGCCATGTGACGCCGCCGTCCACCGCCTGACATCGCCGTCCACCGCCTGACACCGCCACCGCCGCCCGCTTGTCCGCCGGCCACCTTCCCGCCGTCCACAACCTCCCCCGCCGTCCACCGGCGGCGCCGGGCCCAGGAGGTCTCCCACGGCCGTGGGAGACCAAACGGCACGCTGGGCGTGCCGTGCCAGTCCCTGTGCCGCCTCGCCTGTGGCCCGCCACCAGCCGTTTGCCGCTCGCCGTCCGCCGCCTGCTTCCCAGTCACCGGCCATGTGCTCCGTCCGACGATCCATCCTCCGCACGGCCACGTGAGGAGTTTGCATGGATTCCAGAGCAGCCTAAATTTCATAGCAGCATGTTTTCTGGAGCAGATCATCAAGTCAACACATTTCTCAGAGCAGATCAGCACTATTTTTTATGCAATATGAATTTTGATGTAATTTATTTTTCTTTTTTAGTTTCTTAGAGGTCAAGAAACTGAGGGTTTTGGTTTTTCTATATAAAGGCCCCCTCTCCCCCTGTAAGAGAGAGAGAGATTTGATATAGATTTTTGGGTTGGTTCTGGTTCTGGGCTGAGGCCCGTTTTTCTTCGTTCCCTGCCGTGTGTATTATGGGTTCGATGAGGGGTGTGAGGCGTTCCCTGCTGTGTGTATTATGGATTCGATGAGCACCCTAGTTATCCCCTATCTCGTCTTCTTTATCCCCTCGTGTCCTTCGAGAGTCATCCTAGCGCATCTATGTGAGAGCTCTGCTGTGTGCATTATGGGTTCGATGAGAGCTCAGGATAGCTGGTGCTGGTGCTGTGACCCCTTCGGGAGGGTAGCTTTATGCTCAGGGTAGCTGGTGCTGTAATCCCTCGGGAGGGTAGCTTTAGGCTTTGACACCTGACTTTCTGTGTGTGTCCCCCGCTAGAGTGAGTCTCAGGGCCATGAGTTCCAGTTCCCGGTTCTCCATCTCCATCCTTCCTTCGCCACATCCACCCAGAAAATTGAAAACATAAGAGATCAGCTGTCTTAGGATTTTAGAGTCAGTATGCCCTAGTCCTGGGAGGCTTCTTAGCCCTCCCACGGTCCTAGTTTGTTTAGTTGTTTCCCTGATTTCCAAATAATCAGGTTACATCAATTTTTTGTCCCGCATCATAGGGCCGCCTCCTCAGACCACAAGGAGGATGATGTTCCTTTTAGAGTAGTGTGCATGGCTAGCCAACAAGCTAGCCCAAGCACTCCGACTCCTCTTTCTGCTTCGGTACTGGATGACCCAATACTTGTAGGTCCAGCAAGTGTGGCTACGATTGTTACTAGGGAAGATGTCATCCGTTTCCTGGGAATATATAGAATCCCGAATCGCATTAGGGTTTCTACCCTTGATCCGGATGATAGGTTTACCTCGGGACCAGAAGGTGGGATTGCCTTGCATGAGGGCTTTTTCTATGCTGGCCTCCGACTTCCTTTCTATTCTTTTATTCTCAGTTTCTTCGACCATTACCGATTCGTATTAACCCAGCTAACCTTAAATGCTTTTAGGACTATCTACTCTTTCATTATCCTCTACCATTTTCATAGAATTATTGCCAGGTTCTCTCTGTTTTAGGCAATTTATTCCCTGAAACGGCATCCAACTAAGTAGGGATGGTGGTTTATAGCTCCTAGATAGGGCAGGAGTCTCCATTTTGACTTGCATTCCTTTATTTAAGGGTTGGAAGAGTCGATTCTTTTCCACTTTCTATGAGGGGGTGAACTAGGTTTGGAGTGACCTAGACAAGTCTCCAAACAAAAATTTCAAGGTGGATCCCACTGATTTGGAGGTCTTTAACTAGATCTTCAGTTCGAAGATCCCATGGGAGCGAGACCTTCTAATAGAACATAATTTGTTTGATATCAGGGTCAGCTCGGTGCTATCTTTAGGTGAGTACTATTGTGTTCTTCTTCCATTAGCTATTTCTAGATTAATCGACTAGCTACTCGATTTTGTAGACATAAAGTTCTTTGTTGACAAATTAAAGGAGATCAGCCGAAAGAGGATAGCCACTGGGAAGCCAAAGAATGCGGTGGCAAAGAGGCCTCGGGTGGTGTCATCCAAGTCGGTGAAGGCTTTCAGGTCCCGATTGGAGGAGGTACATGCACCTCGCTTTGAGGAGGTCTCCATTGCCGGGGATGAGCTAGTAGATGTCTCGCTACCATCATCAGCTGCTCCACTACCATCATCACCGGGCCTAGGGATTGCTTCAATGCCATCTCCCATTCGGTTGCCCACTCCTCTTGCCACTCTTGCTCCACTTGTGGTGGATGTCTGGTCATCGAGTTTAGCCTAGGTGGGCCCTTCTGCACCCAGGGAGGCCTCTCCTGAGATGGTGGAGGCCTACCAAATGATAGCGATGGTGATGCCAGACTCTTTCATCTTCCATGATAGTAGGTTGGCCGAAAAGCTCCTTGACCTAATCTTGCTACCTCGTGATCAGGAGGAGAGGAGAGCCCACTTTGTCGACCTCTTCCTTCGAGTACTTGAAGTAAGTAATTTTATCCTTCTAATCATCTTGTAACTTGGGAGGCCGGATAGCTAATGCATGCTTTCCTTCTTTTGTAGTTTGTCCACGATGTCTTCATTATCAAGGAGTGTCACAAGTCGGCTGAGTTGCAGGATTCCTTCAAAAGTAGGGCCGAGCTCGCTGAGATGCAAGCAAAGAATTTGAAGCTAGATGTCTTGGTGGTTGAGGCCCAAGAGAATAAGCTGAAGGAGGAGCTCGATGCCTCCCTGAAAACTATCTGGGACTTGGAGTCCCAGGTGAAAGAGAATGAGGAGAAAGCTACCCAGAAAGAGGATTACACCACCTTCTTGGAGAACAGATTCTTTTAGGCTACGTCCAAGGTGATGCTCATGGAGGGTTAGCTTACTGCCACAAAACTCAAACTTCAAAGGGTTGAGGGCTAGGCCAAGAAGGCCGAGGAGAAGGCTACGACTACGGAGGCCGTGGCTCGGGTGGCAAAGGCAGAGGCGGTAAGGGCTGTTGATGAGTATAAGAAATCAATTGACTTCGAGGATGAAGTCGGTGAGGCTACCAGTGATACCTTCTGGAAGGGATTTGCTGAGTGTAGGAGGAAGGTAGCTGAAGCCTTCCTGCAGTTGAAGCTGGACAACATCTTCCTTGATGAGCCCAAGCTGGAAGAAGAAGGGGAGCATAAGAGGTCAGAGCCGTAGAGGCTGAAACAATCTTGGTTAGCAAGGCTATAGCAGCTGAAGTTGGGGTGGCCAAGGAGGCCAAGGAAGCTAGGGCTGCTAAAGGCACTAAGGAGAAGAAGATTGCAACTAAAGCCGAGGGGGATTCCATTCAAGAAACTGTCACCCTGGTGTTGCCCAAGATCAATGCGGTAGTGGAGGCCATCGATGTAGGTCCAATAGGAGCTGCTACTCCTAAGGAATGACTTGCATGTGTTTCCCTTCTTGTTCCCTTTTGCCTCTTGTAACTGAGTTGGCCCATTTTTTTGTAAAAACTTGGCTTAAATAATGAAAGTGCTCCTTCACTTTAGAATCATTTGTGTTGATTTTGGAGTTGTGTGAATGTGTATTGAAGCTCCAGATGTTGACAAGGTACCTAGTTGGGGTAACTCTAGCTAAGTAGGATATCACTTGAGTTTTTGTTTAAGTCCTGTAGGTGGTTTACTGCCACGAAAGGCTAGCTTTTGAGTAGGATCTAACTATAGGAAGCTAACTGTATAGTAGGACTTGATTATGAAAAGCCATCCACCAGGATGGGGCCTAACTGTAAGAAATAGGCTACAAGACTTTGGAAGTCCATTAATGAGGATGAAGGCATGGAGTCATAGTTGCCCTCACTGTGACTGATTGTGAATCAATCAAATAGGAGATGGTGATGCAAGGACTTGCCTTCGCTTCACTTGGGTGCTAATTTAGCTAGATGTAGGATGGCGGTGCAGAGTTGCGACCTACCTAAACATTGTCTGATGGCTTGTCAAGCAACAAGGCAATGTTGTTAAGAAGCAACCCATCCTCTCTTCGACCGATGGCTGGTCGAGTGGCAAGGTGATAGTGTTGAGAGGCGACCCATCTTTTCTTCGATCGATGGTTAGTCGGGTGGCAAGGCAATGGTGCTAAGAAGCTACCCATCTTTTCTTTGACTGATAGCTAGTTGGATAGCAAGGCGACAGTGTTGAGAAGCGATCCATCTTTTATTTGATTGATGGCTAGTTGGGCAGTAGGACGATGGTGATGAGAAGCAACTTGTCTTTTCTTTGACCGATGTTTAGTCGAGCGGTAAGGCGATGGTGATGAGAAGCGACCCTTCTTTTCTTTGATTAATGGCTAGTCGGGTGGCTAGCCCTGTAGTTAGGAAGAGGCCTAGGAACTCCATTGGAAAAAAAAAAATTATTTCCTGGTAGGGAAAATACATCACTAATAGTACATCTGGAGGTTCTTGACTTCCATGTCTAGGGGATTGGAGTCCCATCAAGCTCCTCGATCTACTAGACTCCTCGATGTAGGGCTTCTGTTACTGGTAGGTTCCTTTCCAGTTTGGAGTTAGCTTGCCTTGTTTGGTTGGTTTAGAAGCTTTAGTGCAGCGTAGGATGAAATCTTTGGGTTGGAAGATCTTGGACCTTACTCGGGAGTTGTAGTACCAAGTAATCTACTATTAGTATGCTACCATCTAAAGATGGGCTTTGTCTCGAGTTTCTTCTAATAGGTTAAGGTTGGCCCTTAGTCGGACTAAATTACTCGACTCGTCATAGCATTTGATCCGCATGGTTGGGAGATCTATTTTGACTGGTTTCATTGATTCGATGTTGAAGACTAGGCTGAAGGGAGTTTCATTTATTAAAATTCGAGGGGTAGTATGAAATGCCCATAGTACACTGGGTAGCTCCTCAGCCCACTTACCTTTGGCTTTATTCAACCTAGTCTCGAGGACTTGAAGGATTGTCCAATTCGTCAACTTCACTTCTTTATTCGATTAAGGGTGGCCGACAAATATGAATCGGTGGTAGATGTGCAGCTCAATGAAGAATTCCTTGAATGTCCAATTGTCAAATTACTAATCATTATCGGTGATGATGGTGTGTGAAGACTGAATCAGTAAATGATTGACTTTCAGAAGAAACTTTTGACTTTGCTCTCCATGATGTGTGCCAAAGGCTCTACTTCCACCCACTTAGTAAAGTAGTTGATAGCAACGAGTAGGTACTTCTGTTGACCAGATATCGGATGAAATGATCAAGGATGCCCATCCCCCATTGGATGAATGGCTAGGTAAAGGAGAGTTGGGATAGCTGAGTAGTTGGCTGCTACTAGATATTGGCATGTTGCTAACACTGGTTGCACTTCTGAACAAGCTCTGTCGCATCCTTCCATATGGTGAGCCAATAGTATCCTTGCCTTAATGCCTTGTAGGCTAAGGACTTGCCCCCCAGGTGGTTCTTGTAGATGCCTTTATGGATCTCCCAGAGGATGCAGTCATCTTCGTAGGTCTCAAGCATTTTAGCAAGGGGTATAAGTAGGACTTCCCGCAGAGCTATCCATCCAGGAGCATGAACTAGGAGACTCTTCACTTCAGCAACCTTGCTTTTTCATGGTCATTGGATTGGAGCCATCAGTAATATACTTGATGACCGAGTCCATCCAACTTGGCTCATGGGTGGCCTACTAGACCTCTTCGGTGTTGTTGATACTGGGGGCTTCTAGGTATTTAATGTATGTTCACCCGAGTGAATTGTTCACTAACATTGAGCTGGGAGGGGTTATTTGCTCGAGCATTCTCATCCTAGGATATGTGAGAGATGGTGAAGTGTTGAAGTGCCGATGTGAAAGTCCACACCCTGTTGAGATATTTGGCTATCATCGGGTCTCGAGCTGCATACTCACTTGTGACCTGGCCAACCATGAGTTATAAGTTGTTGAAGACCCTTAGGCTCTTTACCCTGAGCTTCTTTGCTAGCTTTGGTCCTACCAGTATAGCTTCATACTCGGATTAGTTGTTTGTTACCTTGAATAGGAAGCATAATGCATATTTGTGATTACTCCTTCTAAGTTCATCAAGATGAGTTTGGCTCCACTTCCTTGCACGCTCGAGGTGCTATCCACATGGAGGATTCAAGTCATCTCCATATCAATTGACTTGGCAATTGACTCTGTAGGTACTTCCTCCAACTTGTTGTCTAACAATGTGCACTCAACTAGGAAGTTAGCTAGGACTTGGGCCTTTATAGATAAACTCAGATGATAGGTAACATCAAATCCTTGAGTTTGATTATCCATTTTGCTAGTCACCCAAAGGTATCAGGCCGGTGTAGGATTGCCTTGAATGGTTGGTCGGTGAAGATGACAATGGAATGGGCTTGGAAATAGGGCCTGAGATGCTGAGTAGAGACGATCAGAATAAAAACAATCATTTCAGGTTTGGAATACCTGGTCTCCGTGTTGTGAAGAACTTTGCTGGTACAGTAGATTGGTCTCTGGACCCCTTTGTCATCTACTCGAATAAGTATAGAACCGACCACTTCCAAATAGACGAAAAGGTACGGGAAGAGCTCTTCTTCAACTTTAAGCTTGGATAATAGGGGCAGTGATGAAAGGAACTTCTTTAGTTCCTTGAAGACTAGTCGACACTCATTCATTCAAGTGAAGTTATGCATCTTGTGCAGTATCTTAAAGAAAGGAAAGCAGCATTTGGCCAACCTGGATATGAACCAACTACGGGCTGCTACTTGGCTAGTTAGCTGGTATACTTCCTTCTTAGAGGTTGGGTGCTACATGTTAAGTATGCCTAGATCTTCTCCAAGTTCACCTCAATGTCATGCTTAGAGACCATGAAGCCAAGAAACTTTTTGGCAGTCACCTCGAAGGTGCACTTGCTTAGGTTCAGATTCATCCAGTGATGATGGAGGTTGTTGAAGGCTTCTTCTAGGTTAGTGATATGGTCAGCCTCCTTGGTACTCTTGACAAGCATATCATTAACGTAGACCTCTATGTTCTGACTGATTTTGTCTTTGAAGATCTTGTTAACTAGTCACTAGTAGGTGGCTCCTATATTTTTTAGCCTAAAAGATATTATTTTATAATAAATATACCATTGTCGATCATGAAGGTAGTATTTTCTTTATCTTTGAGGGCCATCCTGATTTGGTTGTAGCCCGAGAAAGCATCCATGAAGCTGAGTAGTCTGTGCCTAGATGTTACATCGACTAGTTGATCTATCTTTGGTAGCTAGAAGCTATCTTTTGGTTAGGCCTTATTGAGGTTGGTGTAGTCGATGTAGATCCTCCATTTCTGACTGGTCTTTTTGACCATGACAATATTGGCAAGCCAGTCAGGATAGTGGGCTACTTGGATGAATTCGATGGCCAGGAGCTTATCAACTTCATTGTCGATCATATTGTGCTTCTTAGGTATAAAGCTCCTCTTCTTCTACCAAATAAGCTTGTACCTAGGGTCGACATTCAACTTATAGGTGATCACCTCCAAAGGGATCCCTGGCATGTCTGACACCAACCAGGCAAAGATATTTGAGTTGGCCTATAGGAAGTTGAGAAATTAGTCCCTTTCCTTGTCTAACAGTAGGGCTTTTACTTGGACTGACTTCACTGAGTCTTCTCCTAATGGAAAGAAAAGTAGTTGCTCGGACGGTTCTCTTCTATTTTTTGGATCCCTATGGTCCAGGTGCTCTGTAGTCAGCACCTCACTTACCTTTTACACTTTAGGCACCATATGAAAGCATCATCGGGCTAGCTGCTAGTCCTTTCATATCTCGCCAACTCCATTCCTAGTTAGGAAGTGGATGAGAAAGCATTTGGTTGAGATAATTGCATCCAATAGATTAAACCCTGGTCGCCCAAGCATGACATTATAGGTTGATGACAAGCGGATGACTTTGAAAGTCATGAGGACCGTACTCTACCGGGGTAGAGTTCCTGCTATGACCTAAAGGATGATCTCTTTTTTGACCCCAACTGAATCTCTCATGAAGTCGACTAGAGGTATAAAGACTAGTTTGAGGTGGCTATAAGGAACGTTCATCCAAATAAAAGCATCATAAAAAGGATATCTGCTAAGCTTTTACTATCAACCATGATCTTTTTATAGAATGTTTCACTATCATCATATCTGTGATGATAGTATCATTGTTGAGATTATGTACACCGACTAGATCCCTGTCAGTAAAAGGGATTATATTATCATCTCTCTCCTCTCCCCTTGGCCTCTTCAAGATGTGCTCTGTCCTCTAGGATATAATGTTGACTAGTGCCTCAGTTGGTCAATTGTTGATCTTGGATTGATTCTGCAACTATCTAGGATTTAGGGCCGTGGGTTGAGCCCCTCTACGAACATACTACGTGAGGTAGCCGTGATAGATCAGGTCTTCAATCTTCCTCTTTAGATAGTGGCATTGCTTGGTGTCATGTCTATAATCTTGATGGAATTGGTAGTACCAGCTCTTGTCACAGTAACCCGATGATGGTATGGACACCAGGGCCAGATAATATCGACGGTTGAACCCACATCCTTGTGGATCATCTATGAATAAAGCCATAGACCCAATCCCTTTTACCATGTAAATATTTTATTTTAAATTCTGTTATTTTGGCTTAGTTATGGTTGCCTTTTTTACTAACTGTAATTAGGGTTTTGTTATTTAGCCTTTTGGGCTAAATCCTTTTTACCATATTGTATAAAAATCCCTTTTATTGGTTGTGTCAAACTCTATTGGGCCAAACCCTATTTACCAATTTATTCTTTTTGTTACATGAGTCTTGCTTATTGATCAAATTAGGTTCCAATTGATCAAGTGGGATTTAGTTATTTGATTTTGAGTCTTGTAATAATTAGTATTAAGTCCTGTAATACAAGGGGGACCCAATTAAAGACCCATGTGACTTCATGTGCACCAAATTGAAGACCCATGTGCTAACCCAAGACAAGCCATGTGACTCCATGTGCTAGCCCAAGTCACTTAGTATGTGCAACCCTTTTCTTGGCGCCACCTTTCAAGAATTTGGACATCAACACATGTCATGTTTAGACCTGTCATGCCAACACACTCCATGTCACTTTATTTGGACATCATCACATGACAACACATGCCACAAATCCTCTTTGGTCGGCCACTTAAGAAGGAGTTAGTGCCAACTTCTTTTTAAGAGAAGTAAATGAGGAGTCTCATCCTTGGCACCCTCTTACTCAAGATTTTATGCCAACTTAATTTTAAGATAAGTAAATGTGAAGGACACTCCCAAATTGGCACCTCCACTTAAGAATTTCATGCCAAAAAATTCCAAGAGTCGGCCAAGCATTTTTTCACGCCAACTTCCAAGGAGTTCTAAAATATTTGATCACCCAAATGGAGGAGGTTCAATAGTTATCTACCACAGATGTTTGGATCAAATAGGTTTATAGCTGCTTAAGTTTTTAGAACTCAAGAGTCTTACCAAAACTCTTGAGTCCTCTTCTATTTAGAGACAAGAGTCTAGGACGCCCAGAGCCAAAATTCTAGGAGTTGTAGTCCAAGGGAGAAAAAGTCTACTGTTTCAATCCTTTACACCACTGGTTGAGGGTCTATAAATATCCCATCAACCCCCCTTGTAATAATTATTATTCATCAATAAAGAAGTTCTGCCAAATTTTTTTCCTTTGCTATGTGTATCGCAGGGTGTGAGGCCCTTTTTCTTTGTTCTTCGGAACATCACGGGGTGTGAGGCCCTAGATATCCTACCTATCCAGCCGACAAAAAAAAAAAAAACCCTAGCCACCACTTCTAACCCTTCCCTTTCATTTTCCCTTCCTTTGTTGCTTCCTAATTTGTGTTTTTCATTGTTGAGTGTTTACAGGTGATTAGGAATCGAAGTCAAGTATTCTTACCTCGAAACCAGCATCGTGTGGAAGATCGGAGCCCGGGAACGAGTTCTTGAAATCCTACCGCGATAATCTTGAGAGTCATGCCAGATCTACTTCAAAGGAGCAATTTTTGTTGGTAAAATTGAAACTTATTCCCCTCTCTTTAATTTTTGATTAGTTGTAAGTAAATCATAGTTTCGGTGGTTTCTTAACCACCAAGTCCTGTTTTCTAGTTACTTTGTAGGTTTGCTTGTGCGGGTAGTTAATTAGGAACTAGTTTCCTTTACTGTCTCCTTTGACTCTTCCTTAAAAATCTAAAAAAATCAAAAAAAATTATTCTCTACTATTCTCTAATAATTAGGCTTTAATTATTTATCCTGCATCAGTTTTGGTATCAGAGCAGGTTAAACTAGGATTTAATCAATCTTTTGTTGAAATTTTTGCATACTAGATTAGGACTTAGTTTATCTTTAAGTACTCGGATTAGATGCTTCACCAGGCCTTCCGGTCATAGAAAAAAGTAGGGCTGCAAGATCCTCACATGCTATTCAAAAAGAATTTCATATGGCGTGTAGGGGTGCCACTGTGAATTGACCCTTGAAAAAGAAAACAAAGAGATAGGCATCTTTAGGATTTATTTTCTACATCACATCTATCACAGTACATAGTTTGTTATTTTAATTATTTCTATATGTAGGTAACTTAGAATTGCCTGATTCATATTTTGATGGATCCATCATAATTAATAGTATTTTTCAAAATCTTTTCATGAATTATTTCGATCTGTAGATCTTCTGCTCATCGGAATACTGCCTGAGAACAGATCTACCTAGAATTTTAGCAATTCTAGTTTAAGATTCTTTTTGCATAAATTTTACATATTTTAAATTCCTACATCTTAGATTTTTTCTACAAAATATATCTCTGCTGAAAAACAAAAGAACAAAATAAAAAAATAATTAATTTTATTAATTTTATTATTTTAGTTTGATTGCATCTAGGGTTTCATCTTGTGTGTGCATCATCAAGTAACCTAATCTTAAGGGCACTTGAGCATCTCAGATCATGGCAGGAGCTCATCACCTATTGTTGACTCCACTAATTGATTTTGATGATAAGCAAAATAGTTAAGTATAAATTGAGGACTAATGATCTGCTTTAAGTATGTTTTCATTGAAAGGATACTCACAAAATTTGAAGAAGCCCAATTATGTTAAAGAACCAAGTTTGAATGATAAGATTGTTTTGGACACTCAAGAGATGGTTGAATGGATGTAAAAGCCAAATGAAAACTTGTTCCAGCTCAAAATCAGCATCTTCTATGATTTTTCAGAGATGTGCCGACTCAAGGTGTCGACACATGACATGAAGTGTCGATACATGAATATGAGGTGTCGACTCAGGCCGGTACGCTACAAAGTTTCAAATGGCACAGATCAAGTATCGATACATGGACCTTATGTGTCAACTCAAAGTGTCAACACATGGATCAACACATTGCCTGAGACTTTCAAGCCATAGAACTTGCAGAAGGTGAAGGAATAGTTAAAGTGTCGACATATGGATACAAGGTGTCGACTCAAGATATCGACTCAACTGAGAATGTGTCGACTCAACTGAGATTTCCAGAGAATCTGAATGGACCTTTTTGAACTAAGTGTCGACTCAAGAAGAACATGTGTCAACCTTATGTATCGACTTAATTGAGGAAGTATCGACACATGGAGTTCTAGCAACAGTAACGACTAGTTTTTTCAAACACAGAACTCGTCCCAAATGCCCCCAACGGCTAGTTTTTTAAGTGTAATGGCTATATTTTGGTTTTAAGGCCTTGGAAGGGTATTTATATGGTTCAAATCAAATCTAAACACAAGAATATTGAATACCATTAAGAGTTTGAAGAGGAAAGAAGAGAGAAGAGCCATAACTCCTATTCATTCAAGTTTCAACCACTTTCAAGCTAAAGGAAGCCTCCAAGCATTTAAAGCCATCAAGAGCATTGAAGATCATTCATACTTGGACATTCAAAAGGCTTCAACAAGAGCAAAGCAGCACTACATCGAGCTACATCAACTTATTTGCTTTTCTTTTGAAAGCTTACATTGGTTCTTTATTTCTAAACTTCATATCTTGTAAGGGTTCTTGGTTAGCCTATTGTAAAACCAAGGAAGGTTATTGGTAAGCCTTAGAAAATTAATTAGGTTGGTGGTTAGCCCACAAAACCACTAAGATTCTTGGTTAGCCCGGAAAACCAAGGAAGGTTGTTGGTTAGCCTTGTGAAAACTAATTAGGTTCTTGGTTAGCCCGTAAAATGAAGTGAGGTTTGACTTGTGAACCTTGTGAAAATAAGTCGGGTTTTGATTAGTGAGCCTGGAAAACTAATCGGCTGTAATCTTGTGATTATAGTGAATTCCTAAGGAGATCTTGGGGAGTGGATGTAGGTGCATTTTTGGCACCGAACCACTATAGCTGTAGTGTTTGTGATTGCTTGATCTCTCCATCCTTGCTCTTTATATTTTTGCTCATTGCTTTTAATTTTCACTGCACTATTACTTTAGAGCATCGCATTCAAATCATAGTACCTTGTTCAATTGAATTGCATATCTTGTTTTGTAAAGTTTATAGCTTGTGATATTAAGCTTAGCTTTAAATTTTTAGAGACCTAATTCACCCCCTCTCTTGGGTTGCTTACTGGGCAACAAGTGGTATCAGAGCTCTATTCTCAGTGTATAGGCTTTGCCACCTTGAGTAAAGATCTATGGCAGCCCTAATTGGTACTAGTGTAGTTGAGGGACAAGCCTCAAACATACCTCCATTTTTCAATGGAACAAATTATACTTATTAGAAAACTAGGATGAGAATTTATATGCATTCTATATATTACAATTTATGGAGAATAGTTGATAAGGGTCCTCATATTCCTTCGGTGGTGGTTAGTGGTGTTTCCATCCCAAAACTTGAAGAGGATTGGGATGAAAATGATATTAAACAATTCGAAATCAATGCTAAGGCAATGAATCTCCTTTATTGTGCATTATATCTTAGTGAATTTAATAGGATATCTACATGCATGTCCGTCAAAGAAATATGGGACACACTTGAAGTTACCCATGAGGGTACCGATCAAGTAAAGAACACTAAGGTCAATATGTTAGTGCATACATATAAAATATTCCGGATTGAACCAAATGAATCTATTACTGATATGTATACATGTTTTACAAATATTGTAAATGCTATGAGAAGTCTTGATAAAGTCATATCTAATGCTGATCTTGTGAATAAAATTTTTAAGTCACTTCCAACGTTGTGGGATCCAAAGGTGACAGCAATTCAAGAAGCAAAGGATGTGGACAAGCTACCTCTTGAGCAACTAGTGGGATCGCTCATTACTTATGAGCTCAACTTGAAACAGAAATCTATGGACCTTGATAAGAAGAAAAAGGGAATTGCTTTCAAGTCAAATATTCAAGAAGAATCCTCAATTGATGAGTCCGAAGATGAAGAAGAATAAGAAGGTGAAGAAGCCCTCCTTGCACAAAAGTTTAGAAGATTCATGAAGAGGATGAAGTTTCCCTACAAAAAGAAATACCAATCTAAGAAAAAGGAAAAGAAAAAGAGAAAGAAAAGGAAAAAGAAAAGGAGAAGGAAGTACCGATATGCTTCGAGTGCAAGAAGCCGGGACATCACAAGTTTGATTGTCCTCTCCTTAAGAAATCAAGAAAGAAATTAAGGAAGAAAGCAATGATGGCCACTTGGAGTGACAGCGAAGACTCCAGTTCAGAAAAAGAGTAGACTAAAGTTGCAAATCTTTGCTTCATGACACATCAGGACAATGAAGAGGTATGTTCTGACTCTGAAATTGATTTTACTTTCAATGAACTTAGAAATGCTTTTGAAGAGCTTATGCATGATTATAAAAAGGTTTTATCAGAAAATAAGAAATTGAAAAAGCATGCAAATAGTTTCTCCTTAGAAAACAATTCTTTACTTAATGATGTTAGTTCTTTGAAAACTAAACTAGATGTTTTGGAAAAGAAAAATAATGCTTTGGCTATGGAAAATGAAGTTTTAAAAAGACCTTAAAATGTTGTTTCTAATAATGATCTTATAAAGAAAAACAAGGATTTGGAACTTGAAAACGATAAATACAAAAATGAACTTGAAAAAAATTAAACCTTTTATTGACAAATTTTCTTATAGCTCAGAAAAGCTGAATTTACTTTTAAGCAATCAAAGAGCTTTTTTCAATAAGGCAGGTTTAGGATATAAACCTCAAAAGCAATAAAAGTATTTCAAAAACTTTTTTGTACCTGCATCATCTAGCATTACCTGCTTTACTTGAAAAAAATTAGGACATAAATCATATCAATGCAATTTTAGAAAAATCATGTCTTTTGGTAAAGTGTGGGTTCCAAAAATAACCATTTTGAATGCTAACCCTAAAGGACCCAAGTTGGCTTGGGTACCTAAGAACAAAGCTTGATTTTTTTGCAGGTATGTCTTGCAACCAAGGAAAACAAACGAATTTGGTATCTTGACAGTAGTTGCTTAAGAAACATGACTGGAGATGTGAAGCAATTCACTTCTCTTGAAGCTTTGAATGGAGGGAGTGTGACCTTCGGTGACAATGGTAAAGAAAAATCATAGGTATTGGTAAGGCTCACATTACTCCTTCCAATATTATTAGTAATGTACTATTAGTAGATGGTTTAAAGCATAATCTTTTAAGCATTAGTCAGTTTTGTGACAAAGGTTTTCAAGTAGTTTTCAAATCATCATATTGCATGATTACTAGTCCAGATGTAAATGGAGTACAATTCATTGGAAAAAGGCATGGAAATATTTATTTGGTAGACCTAGATGATATATCTTTACCTAATGGAGAATACCTTGTTGCAATGAATTCTATTAAGGAAGAGACTAGTTGGTTATGGCATAGAAGATTAGGGCATGCTAGTATGCATCTCATTTCAAAACTTAGTAAAAAGAATTTAGTTAGAGATTTACCTGAACTTTGTTTTGAAAAAGATAGAATTTGCCAAGCATGTCAATTTAGAAAATAAGTCAAAACTTCTTTTAAACCAAAAGGATTTGTAACTACTAGTAGACCACTTGAACTACTCCATATGGATCTCTTTGGACCAACTAGAACATCAAGTCTAGGAGGCAAGAGATATGGATTAGTCATTGTGGATGATTTTTCGAGATTTACTTGGATTTTCTTTTTAGCACAAAAAGATGAATCATTTTCTGTATTCGTAAAGTTTTATAGAAAAGTTTCAAATGAAAAAGGTGTTTCAGTCATTTGTATTTGTAGTGATCATTGAACCGAATTTGAAAATCAAGATTTCAAAAACTTTTGCAATGAAAAAGGTATTGAACACATTTTTCTGCACCTAGGACACCTCAACAGAATGGGTGGTAGAAAGGAAAAATCATACTTTAGATGAAATGGCATGCACAATGCTCTGTGAAAATGATTTTCCAAGGTACTTTTGGGCTGAAGCTATTAATACAGCCTGTTATTTTTTAAATCGAGTTTTAATTCGCTCTATTTTAAAGAAAACTCTATATGAACTTTGGAACCAAAGAAAATATACTTTGAAATATTTTCATGTTTTTGGTTGTAAGTGTTTTGTTTTAAATAATGGAAAAGATCATCTTGGAAAGTTCGATGCCAAGTCTGATGAAGGTATCTTCTTAGGATACTCTACATCAAGCAAGGCATATAGAGTATTTAATAAACGAACTTTGGTTGTAGAAGAGTCAGTACATGTTATATTTGAAGAAACTACTAACAAATCCTCGAGAAAAGAGGATACATCTGATGAATGTGCAGGTGTTGACAAACTTCAGAAGTTGACACTGAATGATCAAGTTCAACCAAGTGAAGAAGAACAAGACAAGGATGAAAAAGAAGAAGACACTTCAAAGCATCAAGATCTACTTAAGGAGTGGAGGTATGCTCATGGACATCCTAAGAAATTAATCTTAGGTGATCCATCAAAAGGCATAAAAACTCGAGCTTCTATTAGAAATGAATATGATTACATAGCTTTTGTATCTCAAGTAGAACCTAAATGTTTTGAAGAAGCTGAAAAAGACTATAATTGGATCAATGCTATGCAAGAGGAACTAATACAATTTGATATAAATAATGTTTGGACACTTATAGAAAGACCATCTAATATTTCAATCATTGGCACTAAATGGGTATTTAGGAATAAATTAGATGAAAATAGTGCTGTTATTAGAAATAAAGCTAGGCTAGTTGCTAAAAGCTACTATCAGGAGGAAGGGATTGACTTTGATGAAACTTTTGCTCATGTTGCTAGACTTAAAGCAATTAGACTGTTATTAGCATTTGCTTGTTTTATGAATTTCAAGTTATTTCAAATGGATGTTAAAAGTACTTTCTTAAATGGTTTTATATCTGGAAAGGTTTTTGTTGAACAACTACCTGGATTTGAAAATCATGCACATCCTGACTATGTTTTCAAAATACACAAAGCACTTTATGGATTGAAGCTAGGACCTGAGCATGGTATGAAAGGTTAAGCAAATTTCTTATTGAAAATAAGTTTTCTAGAGAAAATATTGATAAGACTCTATTTTTGAAAAAGAAAGATAATGATTTATTAGTATGCAAATATATGTTGATGATATTATCCTCGGGCTACTAATGAAATTCTTTGTCAAGAGTTTGCTAAGCTTATGCAGGATGAGTTCGAGTTGAGTATGATGGGTGAACTAAACTTTTTTCTCGAACTCCAGATCAAACAAACTTTAGATGGTATCTTCATCAACCAAGCTAAGTACACAAGAGAAATTATCAAAAAGTTTGGGATGGAGACTACTAAACCAATGGGTACGCCTATGAGCTCCTCCTGTAAACTTGATAAAGATGAACATGGTAAATCTGTATATCAGAAGTTATACAAAGGCATGATAGGCTCTTTACTGTATCTGACTGCTAGTAGACCAGATATTATGTTCATTATTTGCATGTGTGCTAGATATCAGTCTGAACCTAAGGAATCACATCTTATGGCTGTTAAGCGCATTATTAGATATCTATATGATACTATTAGTATTGGTTTGTGGTATTCTAGAAATTTTTCTACTGAATTGATTGGATATTCTGATGCAGACTTTGCTAGTTATAGATTAGATAGAAAGAGTACTAGTGGAACTTGCCAATTTTTTGGGATTAATTTAATCTCATGGTTTAGCAAGAAACAAACTTTGGTTGCACTATCCACAGTTGAGGCTGAGTATATTGCAGTAAGAAGTTGTTGTACTCAAATCTTATGGATTAAGCAACAACTTGAAGACTTTAAAATCAAGTTGGCTAGAACTCCTATTAAGTGTGATAATACCAGTGCTATTTGCTTGACTAAAAATCCTGTTCAACACTCTAGGAGCAAGCACATTGAAATTAGATATCACTTCATTAGGGATAATATAGAAAACAATGATGTTTTGCTTGAATTTATCTGTACTGAATTTCAATTAGCTGATATTTTAACTAAACCTCTTCTGGAAGATCGATTTTGTATGATTAGAAGGAAGCTCGGGATTATCAATCCATTTGATTAAATCTTCCCCCAATTTGACTCAAACTAGATCAATTTGACATTATTCATGATAAATTATGTTAATCATTATTGATTTGACTCCAAAAATATGATATTTCAATTGATTTTGATCATTTTGTGAAATTCCCAAATTTTTCAGTTTTTAAGTGGATGTGTCAACACATCATGAGTCGACACCAAAATGTGTTGACACATGCATGAGTCGACACATAACCAACGGCAAACTGAGATTTAAAGGATTTCCGAATCATTTTTTCCCCCAAATTTCATTCTCCTTCGAGCCGACATACTAATTCAAGGTACCCATATTATTCATCTTGTCATTTTTTTTTGCTTTTACCTGCCGTTTTCTTGGATTTGAAGGTTCGATGGCCGTTTTTGTTGGATTTCTATCTAGGTTTTAGCTCATAAACCCTAGAAACCCTCTTTTTCCACCAAAAACCTTGCCCAAACTTTGATTCTTGACAATGGGTCCTCGCAAACAAGTCGTTCGCCAACCTCGCTAGTCACAGCATGAAGAAGAGCGAAGAACGAAGGCTCGACACGAGTCTAGAGCTCTGGATCCGCCTGCATGACCCTTGTTTGCCCCTTCTAGCCGAATGAGCTCCAAGACAGTGGTTGGAGGATGCCGAGTGGACTTTTCCTTCTTAGAGCAGTAGCATTTTTGGATAGGAGAGTGGATTCGATAGCTAGGTTAGTTACTTTTTGTTTGCTTAGCGAGAGATACTATCCCGGGTTGATGAGAGAGTTCTACGGATCACTTACCCGTGGATCAAATGGTTGGGTTGCACAGGTTATAGGATGGGATATCCCCAACACTTCAAAGACTCTGAGCAGAGTATGGGATATACCCATGACTGGATCAGTTATTGACAACTTGATGGACCGAGTTAGTGGTCTCCAATGCATTTTTGAGTCCAATATCTTACCAGAGGGAGCCACTGTTCTAGCTTCGAGGTTGTCTGCGGAGATGAGACTGCTACATCATAGAGTTGCTCGGATTCTTCTGTCGAAGACAGGTCGCTTTGACTATATCACCGAGCGGGAGTTGCTGGTGATGGTCTCACTAATTCAACGCACGCTGATTTGTCTTCCTGTTCTGATGGTTCATCAGATTACTGAGGCGTCATCTAGCCAGCGGCTCTGCTTACCGTATGGCATGGGATTAACAGTACTATTTTGGGAGTATGGAGTCAGCTTTCAGGATGAGCCTTATCGTACTTTGATCTATACCGATGTATATGACATCAGGTCGCTGCATCGCATGGGTTATCATTTAGTCCGAGGCCAGTGGACACGGAGGATATCTGGTCAGGCCGAGGATAGAGCTAATATTGATGAGGATACAGTAGAGGAGGAGTGGATTCTTTCAGGTGAGGCTGGACCGAGCGAGACACAGCCTGAGATGGTAGCACAGCCAGCTCAGCCTGATCCTTCTACATCTGCCCAGCCATAGCTAGTGCAGACGGAGACTCCTGGTACTTCGGATACCTTAGAGGATAGAGTCAGACGCATAGAGATCGATGTATTCATCATGAGACAGTGTCTAGACGTTTTTATTGCTGAGACGAGAGAGATCCATATTGGTCTTAGTGATGGCATTTCGGCTATTCTCTCAGCACTGTCCAGATCTTCGATGAGTGCTCCTACTACAGACACTGCTCCTGCATCTGTTTATGTACCTGCTCCTGCACCAGCTGATGACATTGTGGATCTTGATACTGGTGTTCATATTACTGTTGGAGATGGAGATGGAGATACTGTTATTGGAGATATTGATGGAGATGAGGAGACTGACTCAGACCGGCTTGATATTGCTGATCTTACATTAGAGCCAGTTGTGGAGGTGACGGATGACATGCCTGCGAGCCCTATTGTTTACCCATTCTTCTCACCTGTCCTGATTCCTGATCCATCCTCTCCTCCCAGATCAGTTGATCACATTCCAGTTTCAGTTCATATTCCTATTCTTAGTCCTGTTATTGATATACCTGTTATTGATTTACCTACTATTATTCTCTTGACATTCATATACCTATCATTGAGACACCCTCTATTGATACATCTATTGTAGATACACCGATAATTTCTACAACTGACACTGTTGTTCTTAATACGCCTGTATCATCAGCTATTGCACTTACTTTTGATAGTCCTACCCTTCATACTTCATCAGTCACTTGAGAGCTTGGGTTTTATACACTTGGCTTTCAGTATCTTGATTCAGGCCCTACTTTTGTCCTACACCTGCTCCAGCTATTATTGAGTTGATTGATCTGATAAGTTTAGTTCCTGTAGAGGATGTAGCTCCAACTTCTACTATTTCAGTCAGAGGTCGAACCTATATTCATCATAGAGGATGTGGATGCCGTACCCCTCCTCAGCCGACCAGGACCAGACTTCGAGATCTTCGATCATGATGGCCTAGAGCTCATTCTTTCACTGATACAAGACCAATCGAGATCGGTTCATCTTCTGATGAGTCGATGGATGAGGATTAGGACTTATTTTGTATTTGTTTAGGATTTTGATGTACTTTTAGATAATTTACTTTTATGCATATATGTACTTTTACCTTTTTGTGTACTTGATGTACAAGTTCTTGGCATATATGAAACACTTTTTGATTCCTCTTATCTTTATGTTTGATGAGATTGAATATTATATCTTGAATCGCTCTTATAATTCTATGTCTTCACTCTTTATTGAATGTATTTCCTAAAGAAAAAGAGTGAGTAGTTTCAAAAATGAATTTATAAACTCTATGATATATCTTGTATTTATTTTCCTACCTTTTTAATGATAACAAAAAGGGAGAGTAATTTAGTGATATTTAAGTATAAATGTGTTTACTTCTCAAAACAAAAGGCGGAGTAACTTTTAATTTTGAGTATTTTTGAAAAATCTAAAAATCATTTACAAAATTCCTTATGAAAGTGGGAGCTTTACTTTATGCTCAAATTCAAAGTGAGTTTAATTCTTGAAACCCCTCTTTCAATATTTTGAAAAGATTCTTACAAATGTTATGAATCATTGATTCAGGGGAAGTGTTGACTCTGGTCTTGATTTTGATGATTGACAAATGTTTAAGTATATATGAGTACTAATTATATTTTAAGTGTATTTTTTCAGATCTTAGTACTCATCCATGTTGAATGAAGAAATACTTGTATTTTAATTAAAAAAGTCCTTAAATTAATAAAAAATCAAGTTATAAGGACTTTGGAATATAAGGAAGACTTGGAAGGACTTAAAGTTAAATTTTGAAGAAGTTTCAGTACTGGCTCAACCGAGTGTCAACACCTAAAGATCAAGTGTTGACACTTGCAGGCCAAGTGTTGACACTTGCAGAACCAAGTGCTGACACTTGCAGACCAAGTGTCGACACTAAGTGTCGACACCTGGGAATCAAGTGTCGACACTTGGAGGTCAAGTGTCGACACTTGACTGTAACGGCTAGTTTTCAAAAGCTGCAGAACTTCTCCAACTTGCTTCAAACGGCCATATCTTCATCCCCAATGGTCATAAACGGTCATCTATGGTTTGGAGAGCTATATAAACATCAAAAATCAAATGGAGAAGTAATCCTTTGGTGAGATTTTTGAATATTCTTCAAGGATTCAAGAGTTGAGTGGTTCAAGCCTTCAAGCTTCCAAGTTTCAAAGAGAGCATCCAAAGTTCATATCCTCAAGCATCAATCAAATGCTTCATCAACTTAAAGACAAGATCTTCATCAACTCTCAACAGGCTTCAAAGAGATATTTGCTTTATTTTAGAAAGCTTTTATTGTATTCATTTATACTTGCTCTTACATTATTTTAGTTAAGATTTTTGGTGAGCCTTGGAAAACCAAAAAGTTTTTGGTAAGCCTTGAAAACCAAAGTGGTTGTTGGTGAGCCTTGAAACTAATTAGGGTTTTACTTGTGAGCCCGAAGCCAAAACAAGTTGTTTAGGTTCTTGGTCATCCCGTAAAACTAAGGGTGGTTGTTGGTGAGCCTTGAAACCAACTAGGGTTTGACTTGTGAGCCCGAAGACAAAACAAGTTGTAAAGGTTGTTGGTGAGCCTAAGTTATAAAACCAAACTTAGTGAAATTCCCAAGGGATTCTTGGGGAGTGGATGTAGGTGCTTGGTTGGCACCGAACCACTATAAATCTTTGTGTTTGTGTGATTGTTCTCCTTATACTTTTATTTTTTTATTCCGCTGCATTTATTTGAAATACACAAGCACTTGAATTGCATTAGCCCATACTTGCTTTAGTTCACTCTTTGCAAATAGTACAAAAGTTTTATAAAACCAAATTCACCCCCCCTCTTGGGTTGCCTACCTGGGCCTACAATTGGTATCAGAGCTCGGTGCTCTGATTGAAAATCTAACGATTTTGAGTTAATGATTATGGCAACCCTTGTAGGTATTAGTGTTAGACCACCATTTTTCAATGGCATAAATTACACATTTTGGAAAACTCGCATGCGCATCCATATTCAATCTATTAGTTATTATCTTTGGAAAATCATTGTTAGTGGTCCTCATATTCCTTCCATTTTGGTTAATGGCATTTCCATTCCAAAGCTCGAAGAGGATTGGAATGAATATGACATTAAACAAATTGAACTCAATGCTAAAGCAATGAACTTGCTTTATTGTGCATTGGACTTAAATGAATTTAATAGAATTTCTACATGCACATCGGTGAAGAAAATATGAGACACACTTGAAGTTACTCATGAGGGTACTCTTCAAGTGAAGAACACTAAAATTAATTTGCTTGTACATTCTTTTGAAATTTTTGAAATGATGCATTATGAATCTATATTTAATATGTTTTCAAGATTTATGACTATTATTAATGAATTAAAAAGTCTTGGCAAAATCTATACTAATGCTGATTTGGTGAACAAAATTCTTAGATCCTTGCCAAAATCATGGGATCCAAAGGTGACGGCGATCCAAGAAGCTAAAGATATATAAACCTTACCTTTGGAAGAGCTTATCAGTTCACTCATGATCTATGAGTTGAACTTATGGCAAAGGATAGTGGAAGCTGATACAGAAAAGAAGATAATGGCTTTCAAAGCCAAAAAGAAATTCAAGGCAATGATGGCAACTTGGAGCGATAGCGAAGATTCAAGTACAGATGATGAAATTGCCCATTTTTGCTTGATGGCAAATGAGAAAAAGGTATGTACTAAAAATAATTATGATTTTACCTTTAAAGAATCATATGATGTATCTAATGATCTTGTGCATGAATATAGATTACTAAAATTGAGCACGAGAAATTAAATAGGCATGTAGATTCATTTTCTCTTGACAACACCAATCTTGAAAATAAAAATGATGAATTAAATGCCAAGATTGATATTTTGAAAAATGAAAAGAATAATTTTTCTAAAGAAAAATATTTTTAGAAAAAGAAAATGTTATTTTGAAAGATTTATGTGATAAAAATATTTTGGTTGAGGAAAAGAAGCAAAAACTTTTGAAAAATTTCTCTATTCATGCTTCTTTCAATTTATCTTCTAAATGTGGTTTTAATGCTTATCCTTCTAGATTAAGAAAAGTTTGGGTTTCAAAAGGAACAATAATTGCTAATCATAAAGGACCCAAGAAAGTTTGGGTACCAAAAATGTCCACTTAGTTTGTTTTGCAGGAATGTCTTGCAGCCCAACTTGAAGAAAGGAAGTTTTTGATAAATGACTGTACAAGACAATTGAAGATGTGGACAAGCTACATTTTGGACTAAATGGTAAAAGGAAGGATTATGTACATTGGTAAATTCTAAATATCTCCTTCCATGATTGAAAATGTAGTTAAATTTTTTGTTATAATTATTGCATCAATTACTTTAAAAATTTATTTTAAATGATTAATTAGAATCAAGTTTAGACTTATAATCATTGGTTATGATCATGGACTTCTTGATACTGATGAATTTCATGCTATCATGATTAAACTTGTGATTGTGAGACCTTCACTTGATTTTGATTAATGTATTTCATAAAAAATACTTTTAAAGATGCATATTGCTTTGAAAAATATTTTAAGTGATTGATTAGAATCAAGCTTAGACTAATAATCATTTGTTGTAATCATGACCATTTTGATGTTGATGGATTTCAAGCTCTCATGGTCAAACTTGTGATTATTAGATCTTCACTTGATTTTGATTAATATGGTTTCTGAATTATTTCAAGTGAAATGTTACGATTTATGTGCTTTCATTGTTGGCATCTATGCTTAAGTTAGAATTGATTTGAATCAAGTATAGAACTGGTAGTTAAGGGATACATTTAAGAAGAATGTATGCATATTGACAAACCCTTACTCTAGTGGCTAGACTTGATATCATATTACTTCTAGCATTTGTATGGATATCAAATCATCTTAAAATAAATTTGAAATCATGTTAAAAGTTTTTAAGTGATATAAATGCTTTGTATTTTGAAAATCATGAATATCTTGAAAAATCTCAAATCTTGATGCATAAGCTTTCATGTTTTATTCCTGAAATTGTTGCATATTTTTAAAGGAGGAATAACATTCAGGGGGAGCATCCAAAGATTTGTTATCATATTTGATGCTTTGAATATCTTGTTGATATCATGCTTTGCTTATATTGCTCTGATACTCCTTCTTGTTTTCAAATCTAATTCTTTGAGGGGAGTTACATTCAAATGGTATCATATTCTATTGGTATCGAAATTATTTTTAAAAGAATTCCTAGTAACCACTTCGGATTGGGTTAGTCACCATGGCCGTCTGGTCATAGGAGATAAGTAGGGCTTAAAGACCCTCTCTTTCCATTCAATGGGCTCTCTTATGATGTGTAGGGGTGCCGCTGTGACCTTATCCCATGAACAAGTAAGGCGAATGGATAATATACATCAAATCATTTCTTGCAAGTGCTTACATTCTGTGGTATCATGTTCAATTTGTAGCACATTCAATTGATATCATAATTATTTGATTTCATGCATTGATTTTGATGACCTACTTGCTATTCTTTCTGACTTCATTCCCACTTTGTATTGCCTTTCACCCTTTTTCATGATGTCAAAAAGGGGGAGAAAATTGTTAAGTATGAAAAGGGAAGATTGGATAAACATGAAAAATCATTTGAGAAATGAAAGAAAGTGCAAAAGGGGAAGAATAATGTAAAATATTTTTATCTAAAGGGAAGAATTAGTAAGAAGAAGAAATTTTAAAATATTTGAAAATTTTGCATATTTTGAAAAATATTTTTGAAGATTTTTTGGATCATATTTTAAGGGGGAGCTTGGTGCCTATTGTTTTGAGCTTACATGTTTATACTATTGTTAATCTTTTAAGCTTACCCTATTCATATACTTAAAGATTTTGTCATCATCAAAAAGGGAAAGATTGTTGACTCTGGTCTTGATTTTGATGATTGACAAAATGTTTAAGTATATATGAGTACTAATTATATTTTAAGTATATTTTTTCAGATCTTAGTACTCATCCATGTTGAATGAAGAAATGCTTGTATTTCAATTGAAAAAGTCCTTAAATTAATGAAAAATCAAGTTATAAGGACTTTGGAATATAAGGAAGACTTGGAAGGACTTAAAGTTAAATTTTGAAGAAGTTTCAGTACTGGCTCAACCGAGTGTCAACACCTAAAGATCAAGTGTTGACACTTGCAGGCCAAGTGCTGACACTTGCAGGCCAAGTGCTGACACTTGTAGAACCAAGTGTCGACACCAAGTGTCGACACATGGGAATCAAGTGCCGACACTTGGAGGTCAAGTGTCGACACTTGACTGTCACTGCTAGTTTTCAAAAGTTGAAGAACTTCTCCAACTTGCTTCAAACGACCATATCTTCATCCCCAACGGTCATAAACGGTCATCTATGATTTGGAGAGCTATATAAACATTAAAAATCAAATGGGGAAGTAATCCTTTGGTGAGATTTTTTAATATTCTTCAAGGATTCAAGAGTTGAGTGGTTCAAGCCTTCAAGCTTCCAAGTTTCAAAGAGAGCATCCAAAGTTCACATCCTCAAGCATCAATTAAAGGCTTCATCAACTTGAAGACAAGATCTTCATCAACTCTTAATGGGCTTCAAAGAGATATTTGCTTTATTTTAGAAAGCTTTTATTGTATTCATTTATACTTGCTCTTATATTATTTTAGTTAAGATTTTTGGTGAGCCTTGAAAAATCAAAGAAGTTTTTGGTATGCCTTGAAAACCAAAGTAGTTGTTGGTGAGCCTTGAAACCTACTAGTGTTTTACTTGTGAGCCCGAAGCCAAAACAAGTTGTTTAGGTTCTTGGTCATCCCGTAAAACCAAGGGTGGTTGTTGGTGAGCCTTGAAACCAACTAGGGTTTGACTTGTGAGCCCGAAGACAAAACAAGTTATAAAGGTTGTTGGTGAGCCTAAGTTATAAAACCAAACTTAGTGGAACTCCCAAGGGGTTCTTGGGGAGTGGATGTAGGTACTTGGTTGGCACCGAACCATTATAAATCTTTGTGTTTGTGTGATTATTCTCCTTATGCTTTTATTTCTTTATTCCACTGCATTTATTTGAAATACACAAGCACTTGAATTGCATTAGCACATACTTGCTTTAGTTCACACTTTGCAAATAGTACAAAAGTTTTATAAAACCCAATTCACCCCCCCTCTTGGGTTGCCTACCTGGGCCTACAGGAAGTCTTGTTAATTGCTGGAATTTTCATTATAGAGTATCATGATACATGTTCTCAGTGCATTTAAATAAATATCAAGCTCAAAGTTCTAACAAAGTTCTGATACTCTCTATTTTTGTAACAAGCTCAAATACTATTACTTGCATTTTGAATGATCATATCTTTAGTGCAAGTAATGTTGATTTACTTAATGCTTTCAATATTGTGTACCTTGTTAAATTCTCTTAAAGCTTTACTTATAAAGCAATTTATACTTAAGGGTTCTGTCATCATCAAAAGGGGGAGATTGTTAACTCTACTAATTGATTTTGATGATAAGCAAAACAGTTAAGTATAAATTGAGGACTAATGATCTGCTTTAAGTGTGTTTTCATTGAAAGGATGCTCACAAAATTTGAAGAAGTCCAATTATGTTAAAAAACCAAGTTTGAATGATAAGATTATTTTGGACACTCAAGAGATGGTTGAATGGATGTGAAAGCCAAATGGAAACTTATTCCAGTTCAAAATTAGCATCTTCTATGATTTTTCAGAGATGTGTCGACTTAAGGTGTCGACACATGACATGAAGTGTCGACACATGAAGATGAGGTGTCGACTCAGGTCGGTACGTTATAAAGTTTCAAATGGCACAGATCAAGTGTTGACACATGGACCTTATATGTCGACTCAAAGTGTCAACATATGGATCAACACATCGACTGAGACTTTCAAGCCACAGAACTTGCAGAAGGTGAAGGAAAAGTTAAAGTGTCGACACATGGATGCAAGGTGTCGACTCAAGGTGTCGACTCAACTGAGAATGTGTCGACTCAATTGAGATTTCTAGAGAATCTGAATGAACCTTTTTGACCTAAGTGTCGACTCAAGAAGAACATGTGTCGACCTTATGTATCGACTCAACTGAGGAAGTATCGACACATGGAGTTCTGGCAAAAGTAATGGCTAGTTTTTTCAAACGTAGAACTCGTCCCAAATGCCCCCAACGGCTAGTTTTTCAAGTGTAATGGCTAGATTTCGGTCTTAAGACCTTGGGAGGGTATTTATATGGTTCAAATCAAATCTAAACACAAGAATATTGAATACCATTAAGAGTTTGAAGAGAAAAGAAGATAAAAGAGCCATAACTCCTATTCATTCAAGTTTTAACCACTCTCAAGCTAAAGGAAGCCTCCAAGCATTCAAAGCCATCAAGAGCATTGAATATCATTCATACTTGGGTATTCAAAAGGCTTCAACAAGAGCAAAGTAGCACTATATTGAGCTACATCGACTTATTTGTTTTTCTTTTGAAAGCTTACATTGGTTCTTTATTTCTAAACTTCATATCTTATAAGGATTCTTGGTTAGCCTTTTATAAACCAAGGGAGGTTATTGGTAAGTCTTGGAAAACCAATTAGGTTGGTGGTTAGCCCGCAAAACCACTAAGTTTTTTGGTTAGCCCAAAAAACCAAGGGAGGTTGTTGGTTAGCCTTATGAAAACCAATTAGGTTCTTGGTTAGCCCGTAAAACCAAGTGAGGTTTGACTTGTTAACCTTGTGAAAACAAGTCGGGTTTTTGATTAGTGAGCCCAGAAAACTAATCGGCTGTAATCTTATGATTATAATGAATTTCCAAGGAAATCTTAGAGAGTGGATGTAGGTGCATTGTTGGCATCAAACCACTATAGCTTGTGGTGTTTGTGATTGCTTGATCTCTCCCTCCTTGCTCTTTATATTTTTACTCATTGCTTTTAATTTTTGCTGCACTATTACTTTAGAGCATTGCATTCAAATCATAGTACATTGTTCAATTGAATTGCATATCTTGTTTTATAAAGTTTGTAGCTTGTGATATTAAGCTTAGCTTTAAATTTTTAGAGACCCAATTCACCCCCCCTCTTGGGTTGCTTACTGGGCGACACCTATCTTGGGCCCACAACAACCTTCTTTGCATCCGAGCCTAATCCTAATTAAAATCAATAAGACTTAATTGCTCTAGTGAGCCAGGGACACAAATAGGTCGTGTTCCAAGTATTGTGTGAAAGCAAGTGCACCCAATCCTTTGATTATCACTTGAATCTGGTGTCTAAGGTTAGAGGTCTAGAGGCAAACACCCTAAGCAGACTCATAGTTTTTAATTAGAACCCTGCGAGAGCAGGGGGAGCCTCCCACGACCCCATCTCTTACCTGTCCAGTGGATAGGGTAATTATTGAATTGGCTGTAATTTGAGCTGACCCATTTTACTTGAGCTCTAGGTCTAGGAAACCCTAGTCCTAGTCGAGTTCTGTGTGATTGCATTACATGGCTACTAGATTAGGAACTCCATACCAATAGTCTCACCAAAACCCAACCTAATTTAATCATGGATCCTAATTTTGAGACATTCCTTAGGACCTTCACTGAACAATGTATCCAAATGAACCATAAGTTTGATTGACTGGACCAACGATTAGAGAACCTAGAGAAAACCCATAAAACCCATCCTGATCCTAAATTTGAAACACAACCTGACCCATTACTAGAACCCAACCCTAAGATAGCCCCTCACCAGGACCAAATCTGGGAGACTAGCCTTAGGAGACCCAATTATGATTTCATAGACCAGGATGAGTGAGCCACTAGGTACATTAAGATTGAAGCACCTACATTTAGTGGTGATCTTGATCTTGAGGACTATATTGATTGGGAAGAAGGTATGGATCTATATTTTGAGTGGGAACTAGTGTCTGATGAAAGAAAGTTTAAGTTTGCTAAGCTTAAGTTAGTACGCTAGGCTAGAATTTATTGGGATGATGTCGAAAGAATGATCAGACGAAGAAGAGACATACCCATAACTACCTGGAATGACATAAAACTTAAACTTAGAAAAAAGTAAATACCCAGATCATGTGAACCTAGTTCCTATACACCCAGATCCTATGAACCCAGCTCCTACGAACCCAGATTCATGACCCATAGATCTGTACCCATGTACTATGAACCTAAGGAACCCATAACCCCTATGTATCAATCTAGTGCTAGTCAAGTTTCAATTAGTTGGCCAGAATCCATTAGGATTAGTGCTCCTTATTAACAATTAGGATTTAGTCAAATCAATCCGAATCGACCCATTTCTCAGCAGAGTCGACCCAATTCTCACCCGAGCCGACCCAAGCCTAATCCGAGCCAACCCACCTCTACTAGCCCAGATCCTAGCCAATTTTCTCTTAACCGACCTACTCCTACTACCCCATTGGTTCACAAAGATAACATTGAAGTAAAAGTGTATGAAGCTAAGGTGAACTTAATGGATGAGTATGAGGGAGAAGAGGAAATACCTATGGCTAACCCAGAATTAGCTAACCTAGTAGACACCTAGGCTGAAGCCAGCCCATCGCTAGTTGACTATGACTGTACCCTGACTGAAACTATACTGGTAGGACCCTTAGAAAAAGAGAACAATGAGGAGTTTAACCCTCTTGCTAGGACTTTACCCGAGGAAACCCTAGAAAAGAGTCAAGCTATAGAGTTTAGTCCTGAAGTAATCAGCGAAGACTTGATTTTTCCAAACTAGCAATCTCAGGAAGAATTTACTCCATCAGTCCCCATTGAAGATCTCTTCCTTGAGATTAGGGACCTATTCTTCTTTAGGGTAGACCCTGTAGCTATACCTCAAACCCTTAAGGTCAACCCCATTAGTCTATGACTATTCCCTGAAAGCCCTTCTTATTTCCAGTTTAACCCTGGATCCACTTCTTATTTTTTACCTTTTCTTGAAGCTTCCCATATTTCTAGGACCATTAATTTGCATTTTGTAGAGGTTAGCATGTTGCATAAGCCTATTGAGCATGTTAGGTTTACAACCTATTTCTGGCAGACTATGGCATGTGGTAGGAGTCCATGCATCATTCTTATCTGCATGTTACCCACCAACCAAGGGTCAAACTCAGTTATAGTTTAGGGTTTACATGCATGTCAATAATAATAATAATAATAAAATAAATAATTAAATTTCTTTTCCTAGAAATGCATAGTTGAGTCTATTAGATATTTGTAGAGTCATATGCATAATACATTAAAGAATTGTATAAGAATCATATGGCTAATTTAAGAAAAAGATTCAAAGAAGTCAATGAAGGATACTTTGTCATGGTTAGACTATGACCTGAATGGTTCCCACCTGGAACCATGAAAAGTTACATGCCCGTAGTAGTGGATTATACAAAGTGATTAGAAAAATTGGGTCTAATACCTATGTGCTCGAGTTATTACCTGAACTAGGTATTAGTCCAACTTTTAACATTTCAGAGCTTATTGAGTATAGGGAGCCAATGTTGATTCCTAGTGAGCCATTTGGGCCTAATCCAGTCCTTGAGAGTGAACCAACCCAAGTGTGTCCATCTGCCATACCACTAGCCCAGAGAGACAAGATCAAGCAGATCTTGGATGACAAGATCATTACTACCCGGAACAAAGATTACCAGCAATATCTGGTTCGTTGGTAAGGACGACCTGAGATTGATGATTCTTGGATCACCAGAGAGGACTTGCAGAGAGTTGACCCAGACTTGCTAGAGCGCTATCATAGTGACATTGACCCAAACCCTCACACCCGGGGAGAATTGGTGTGGACACCAGGGCCAGAAAATATCGACAGGTTAAACCCACATCTTTGTGGATCACTTGTGAATAAATCACTGGACCAACACCTTTTACCATGGAAATATTTTTTTAAAAATTCTGTTATTTTGGCTTAGTTAGGGTTTGGCTTAGTTAGGGTTAGCCCTTTTTATGAACTATAATTAGGGTTTTGTTATTTAGTCTTTTGGGCTAAACCCTTTTTACCACATTGTGTAAAAATCCCATTTATCGGTTGTGTCAAACCCTATTCGACCAAACCCTGTTTACCACTTTATTCTTTTTGTTACATGAGTCTTGCCTATTGATCAAATCGGGTTCCAATTGATCAAGTGGGATTTAGTTTTTTGGTTTTTAGTCTTGTAATAATTAGTTATTGAGTCCTGTAATACAAGGAAGACCCATGTGACTTCATGTGCACCAAATTGAAGACCCATGTACTTGTTGGTTTTCTCCCAAGAATAGAAAATTGCAATTAAACAGGCATCAGCAGCTTGTCACAGCGGAAGCAGATATAAAAATAATTTATATCTAATCATGCAATTCATAAATAAATCTAATTTATTTATTATAAATTCCTAACATGCTGCATAACATGAGAAAAATATCAGATTTAAAATAACAATTATTTTGAGTACAAAATACTTACCTGGATCGCCATCCGGGCCTGCTCTGAAAAGCATGAAAATCTGCTACTGAAAATCGAGATTTTGTCGGAGCCACGCAATTGCCTGGCCTCTACTGGTATCCACATGAAGCTCACACAACTGAGTCATAGAGGGCACCGGATTGCTAGATCCTGGCAGCCCTCTCCTCTTTCCACAAACCACCTGCTTTAAGAATTGTGCCGATCCGAATCCGGATCGGCTTTCGGCTTTTATCTTGCAATCTTAGATTTGCAAGACCTTGGATGCTTTCCTCTCTTCCTTCTCTAGTAGAGCATCTCTCTAGATCTTATAGAAGAAAGAAGGAAACAAATAGAAAGGAGAGAAAGGAACTTGGTGCGAGGAGAGAGAACCTCTGGAGAGGATGCCCAAGAGAAGGAGGATGCCCAAATTAATTCACGGTAAAAGAGTGTTGTTCGGCCACCCCTCTCTCTTCTCCCTTTATAAATCACAGTAAAAGTCTCCCATTTAAATTTAATATCTCCCATCCCATAAAAATAAAAGACCGGTGTTTAATTTCAACCTCTTGAAAATTAAGAGGAGTGGAAGAGGACTCTTCCCTCTTTTAATTTCTCCACGCCAAAACATTATTTGTGCCTCATATTTCATGCCAAAACTCTTTTGTTGCCCAAAGACAAGGGGCCCATAAGGTGGCATGTGGAGGGAAGGGGAGACAAGGAGAGAGAGTCCCAGTCAAACTGGACTCTAGGTATTTGGTCCAAATTAAGTAATTTTACAGTCATACTAAAGCCGATTTTAAATCCGATCGAATCCTTTCGAAGTAGACATTGACCCGAATCAATTAGGATTAATTAATTGAGTCTACTCAATTAAATTAAATTAAATTAAATTGATAATTAATCCATAATCAATTAATTGTAATATTTATAATTAGATCAAATATTAATTATAACACTATAATTAAGTCCAATTGATTTGCTGATTGGTTACTTAAGCTCTTAATGTGTGTGACCCCTCAGGTCCTATCCTGTCTAGTAATGAGACATGCTATAATCTACATTATACATCATCGAAACTTCTTTCGATGGATTGAAACAATTTCAACTCAACCCTAATTAGGATAATCGATCTGAGAATAATCCTAATGAGTTCTCATAATCTACCAGTGATACCTAATAGTATGTAGTGGCAACCCAACAGAATAAGATTGGAACCCTTAGGTGTAGTTACCATGTGATTCGGTTCCTCTATCATAATCCTGACATGATGTTGGTTACGGATACTCGTCAAACCCATTAGTCATATGCTTAACCTAATCGATTCAAGTTCAATTTTGATACTAATGAAAACACATTTTCATTATCACCTTGCTATGGCCATAGACTTCTGGACTTAGTCTCATTAAGCTTGCATAGGATTATACCTTACTACTAAGGCTGATAGATCCCTACAAGTGAACACCCTACTCCTACAATAAACTTACTGCAGCCAATGAACACCACAAGATCCCGTATGGATAGGAACCATGTGATTGTGCTGTCAAACTACAGCAACCTTATTGTGAGTAGCCGAGATACTCTAGGTCAAGGAACTATTCACACAACTACAACATCAGGAAGTTATCGACGAGTGAGTAGTCATCCATATAACTTCCTGTACTTGGTCACGCTCAGTACCGTTGATCTCTATCAACTACCTACACTCTCACTCCAGTGTCACCACACTGTAGGTCGGAGACTCATCTACCCTAAAAGGAAACTGATATGTTCACTAATTTTTATAGATAAATCACCGTCCTCATGATATTCCAACAATCGGGAGCTTTTAGGAGTTAATCTATTAATACACATGCCTCAAATTCTCAACTCTTGAGAATATGTGTCATTGTCCATTAACTCCATGGATGATTCATAGACACAACAATATGAATGAAACTAATGCCCTTTATTAATAAAGAAGAATTAAGTACAAAGTTAATGCTCTAAAGATTATAATGTATCAAGCCAACATGGCTTTCATGGCATATATCTAACAATCTCCTACTTGCACTAAAGCCAATTGGCTACATATCTAAGTTTCATTTTCTCAAAGTAGTCTTCAGCCTTCTGTTCGCTCAGAGTCTTAGTCAATGGGTCTGCCATGTTGTCCGTGGAGTCTACTCTTTGCACCTCAACATATTTCTTCTCAAGGTAGTCGCGTATGATATGAAATTGCCACTCAATATGCTTGGACTTCTGGTGAGACCTGGGCTCCTTAGCAAGAGCTATTGCACCATTATTGTCACAATATATGGGGATGGCATCAGATGGCATCACTCCAAGCTCCACAATGAACTTTTTATACCAGAAGGCTTCTTTTGCAGCTTCAGAGGCAGCGATGTGTTATGCTTCCATTGTTGAATCTGCTATGATGGGCTACTTGGAACTTTTCCAACTAGTTGCCCCACCATTGCACAAAAATACAGACCCTGATGTAGACCTTCTATCATCAGGATCAGACATAAAGTCTGAGTCTGTAAATCCCTTTATCCCTAATTCTGAACTTCCTCCAAAGATTAAGAACAAATCTTTAGTCCTTCTCAAGTACTTAAGAATGTTCTTCACAGCTATCCAGTGTTCTTCACCTAGATTCGACTGATATCTGCTCGTGACACTCACAGCAAGAGCTATATCATGTTGAGTACACAACATGACATACATAAGGCTTCCAATTGTTGAAGCATATGGATCTTGCTCATACGTTGAATCTCTTCAGGTGTGTTAGGACACATTTTCTTGGAGAGATTAATGCCATGCCGAAAAGGTAACAATCCTCTTTTAGAGTTCTCCATGCTGAACCTTTTCAGCACTTCCTCTATGTACAATTTTTGTGAAAGGCCAAGCATCCGATTAGATCTATCTCTATAGACCTTAATCCCCAAAATATAAGATGCTTCATCTAAGTCTTTCATAAGGAATTCCTTAGATAACCAACTTTTGACCGAAATCAATATGGGAATATCATTCCCTATAAGGAGGATGTCATCGATGTACAATACGAGGAATGTCACTGCCCTCCCACTGGCCTTCCTATAAACACATGGATCATCCTCATTTTTGATAAAATCAAATGATTTGATTCTATCATCAAAATGAGTATTCCAACTCCGAGAAGCTTGCTTCAATCCGTAGATTGATCTATGCAACTTGCAGACCTTATGATCTTCATCATTGGAAGTGAAACCCAAAGGCTGCTCCATATAGATATCTTTCTCAAGATATCCATTCAGGAATGCAGTTTTCACATCCATTTTCCATATCTCATAATCATGATATGCTGCAATTGCAAGCAATGTATGGATGGATTTCAGCATAGCTACTAGTAAAAAGGTATCATGATAGTCAATGCCTTCACGTTGACTATACCCTTTCGCCACCAACCTTGCTTTAAAGGTCTTTACCTTACCATCTGCACCTATTTTTCTTTTATAGATCCATTTACAACCAATAGGTACAATACCCTCTGGTGGATCCACTAAGGACCAAACTTGGTTAGAATGCATTGAATCAAGTTCTGATTTCATAGCATTCAACCATTTCTTGGAGTCGATGTCTGACATCGCCTCATCATAAGTCTTAGGATCAATCAATTGATCCTTGTCCCCAACAAGAAACATTTTCTTTAAATCCTCTATAAGCATACCCAAGTACCTTTCAGGAGGTTTGGAGACTCTAATAGACCTACGAGGTAGAAGAGTATTTACATGTATTGGTTGATTGGGTTCGATCTGATCTCCAGCTGGTTGCTCTTCAGAGACTTTCTCATCAAGCTCAATTAACCTCCCACTCCACATTCCTGAATAAATTTTTTTTCAAGAAATGTGGCATGTCTACTCACAATTACATTATGATCTTCTGGAAGGTAAAAATAATATCATAAAGTTTCTTTAGGATATCCTATAAATCGAGCTTTCACAGATCTTGATTCCAACTTGTTCGCCATTAGTCTTTTGACATAGGCTAGACATCCCCAAATTTTGAAATGAGCAAGACTTGGTTTCTTACCATGCCAAATCTCATATGGTGTGGTAGGAATAGATTTAGATGGAACCCTATTTAGAATGTAAATTGAAGTTTGTAAGCCATCTCCCTAAAGAAATAAAAGCAAGTCAATGAAGCTCATCATGGATCAGACCATATCTAAGAATATCCTGTTTCTCCTCTTAGACATCCCATTAAGCTGAGGCGTACCTGGTGGAGTCTATTATGAGACTATGCCATTGTCCTTAAGATAACCTAAAAATTCCCTACTAAGGTATTCTCCTCCCCGATCTGATCAAAAAATCTTAAGGGTTTTACCTGTTTGTTTTTTTACTTCATGTCTGAATTCCTTGAACTTTTCAAAAGCTTTATATTTGTGTTTCATAATAAACACATAACCATACCGTGAACAATCATCAATGAAGGTTATGAAGTAGTAAAAACCATCCCTGTACTGCACATCAAATGGACCACACACATCAATGTGTACTAGGGCAAGTAATTCTGTGGCCCTTTTTCCATGTCCTACAAAGGGTAACTTGATCATTTTGCCTTGAAGACATGACTCACAAGGTGGGTATGATTCAGAATTAACTGAATCTAGGATCCCATCCCTTTCCAGTTTGTTTATTCTATCCTCACCTATATGACCTAGCTTTAGGTGCCACATGTATTTTTCATTTAGGTCATCTCTAGGACATTTATGTCCTATGGCATTCACTTTAATTTTCTCGTTAATGTTCATAGATGCATCGGCATATAAGTGATAGAGATTGTCAATTAAAATAGCTTTTGTAACCAATTTATTTCTCAAATAAATACTATAAAAGTCTTTATTGAATATAAATTCAAATCCTTCCTGTACTAGCACAGAGATAGAAATCAAATTTCTACTAGCTCTAGGTACAAAATAACAATCACTAAGAGCTAATCTAAACCCTAAAGGTAACACCAGAGAATATGATCCAACAGCTTGAGCAGCAACTTTTGCTCCATTTCTGACATGTAGGACCATCTCACATTCTCTCAGCATTCTACTTCTTTCCAGTCCCTGCATTGAAATGCATATATGAGCACTAGAGCCAGAGTCTAAAATCCAACTAGAAGTAGATGAATCCGTTAGGTTAGATTCAATAACGAGCATAGGCTTACCTTCAGAAGGTGCAACCTCCTTCTGTTTCTTCAGGTTTTCCAGGTAGAGAGGACAATTCCTTTTCTAGTGGCCATCTGTGTTGCAGTGGAAACATTTCCCTTTACTTTCTTTGGCTTTCTTGGGAGTGTCCTTCTTCTTCTGTTTACTTTCCTTCTTCTGCTTCTTCACAGGTTTCTTCTTCTTCCAAGTAGACTTTCTTTTGGAGGAAGACTGCTCCACAGAGAAAACAAAGCCCCTTGAACTCTTCAGGGTCCCCTCATTGCTTATCAGCATATTCAACAATTTAGGCAAAGTGTAGTTCAACTTGTTCATATTATAATTCATAACAAATTGAGCATATGAACTAGTCAAGGATTGGAGGATCAAATCTACCTGAAGCTCCTTGTGAATAGGAATGCCCAGCTTCTCAAGTTGTTCAATGTCCTTGATCATTGTCAAACAATGATCATGCATTGACTGCCCTTCATGCATCTTGTTGTTAAAAAGCCTTTTCGATACTTCGAAGCGTGCAATCCGACTTCGTTCACAATATAACTCTTGTAGGTGAATCAGAATTGACTTGGCAGTTGGCATATCCTCATGTTGGCTCTATAATTCATTTGACATTGAGGCTAACATATAACACTTAACCTTATTATCATCTTCCATCCATTTCTCATGTGCAGTCGTCTGACGAGCACTTAGATGGTCAGGTAAGACAGGGGGTTCCTGGTCAAGCATATAGCCCAACTTCTCAAAACTCAAAACAATTTTGAAGTTTCTTAACCAATCTTTAAAATTGAGGCCAACTAGTCGGTTTGTCTCTAGAATACGGACTAAGGGATTTGAAGTAGACATGGTTAACTACAAGAGTAAAAGATTCAAATTAGATGCTTCATACTTAATTATAAAAATTATTCTAAGGTCTTTAAGAAATAAGTTTAGAACTCTCACTATTTTCTCGGATCTCTCACACTCCCCGGGGAGATGTGAAAACCCTGCAACTCTAGGTTTCTAGTGGGTGCTACGGTCCCATCGATATGCAGCACCTTACCGTATCCGATTATTGGTAACATGCTACACCAATAAGTGGCCAACTCTTGTCTAATGTATCTAATACAAGTTGTAGCTTTTGGTCTCTAAATCATGGAACCTCAACGTGTCCAATTATTGGTTCAATCATTAGTTAAGTCAGACCCACCATTCCTGCTAGACAAAGCCATCATTGAGTCCCTTAACGTGCCCGTTTATTGGGCCCAACCCCATTAGTGCCTAGCAACATCTCATGCCTAATAGGGTGGTTGTGTCTTCCCGATGCAACTAGACCGCTGTAACCAACTGAGAATAACCAATACTAGTAGGACACTCGCACACCTACAATGGTGGAAGACCTATGACTTAATATTTATTGGGAGCTTAGGTTCCGGTCTCTTCTAAATTGATCAGCTAAATCATGACTAACCAATTACATTCAGTCAGCATAATCTCATGTCTGACTAAAATTATATTAGGTCAGCACAATCTTATGTCTGACTTAATATAACTAGCATGGGTGAACTCAAATCAAAAGTGACCCTTTTAAAAACTTAATCAACCAAATTGGCCAGATCAGCTTGATCTATGGGAGGGTTTTGCCAATATACCCTCTTTCCACCAAGCTAGTTGCTTAAGAAAGAGTTAGCCCTAATTAGCAAACCATGATTAAAACCTTCCTTAGACACCGATTGACTGACAAGATTCAATTAGGTCATCTAATGATCTGGTCTCATCACTGAGCCAAATTAGGTCTTAACTTATCGATTCATTATCAAATGAATCGATCTGACCAGACTACATCTAAAACCAATTTTGAGCACACTTGACCTAACCCAAATCATCAGTTAAGTCACTTGCTCAAAATCATATTAGGGTTGCTAGTTGATCTAATCAAGCCCTAATCATGCAGCCCAATCTCTAGACCTAATTTATTCAATCCAAACCCTCATGCACATAATTTGATTTTCTTGATCAAATCAATTTTAAAATTAGGTTTAATTGCATGATTTTAATGGCTTATGATCATAAATCTTATTAAGATCTAAACCCTAATTTTGTGCATCTCATACAACAACAAACATAATCATAGATCGATCAAAACCCTTTTGAAAACCCTTTTTCAAAATTGGTATACATCAAATTAGGACAACCTTTGCACTATAGGGGGTAAAGCCTATAGCAGGACAACCTTATATCACTTTGTGCAACCTTGATCAATTTAATTTCAGATCTGAAAATTAAGATTTTAATTTTGAAAACAATTTTTCAAAACATTAAATTCTATGCTAGAACAATCTCATGTTCAACATAGATCCGAAAAATCATAATCTTTCTAATTGATCTGAATATTTTTTCAAATCAGATTCTCATGCATGCATGTTAAAGAGAGAACTGCAGCTCTGATACCACTATTGGTTTTCTCCTAGGAATAGGAAATTGCAATTAAACAGGCATCAGCAGCTTGTCGTAGCGGTAGCAGATATAAAAATAATTTATATCTAATCATGCAATTCATAAATAAATATAATTTATTTATTATAAATTCCTAACATGCTGCATAACATGAGAAAAATATCATATTTAAAATAAAAATTATTTTGAGTACAAAATACTTACCTGGATCGCTATTCGGGCATGCTCTGAAAAGCGTGCAAATTCGCTACTAAAAATTGGGATTCTGTTGGAGCCACGCAATTGCCCAGCCTCTGCTGGTATCCACACAAAGCTCTCACAATCGAGTCATAGAGGGCACCGGATTACTAGATCCAGGCAGCCCTCTCCTCTTTCTGCAAACCACTTGCTTTAAGAACTGTGCTGATCCGAATCCGGACCGGCTTTCGGCTTTTATCTTGCAATCTTAGATCTACAAGACCTTGGACCCTTTCCTCTCTTCCTTCTCTAATAGAGCAGTTCTTTAGATCTCATAGAAGGAAGAAGGAAACAAATAGAAAGGAGAGAAAGGAACTTGGTGCCAGGAAAGAGAACCTCTAGAGAGGACACGCAAGAGAAGAGAGGACACCCAAATTAATTCACAGTAGAAGAGTGTAGTTCGGCCACCCCTCTCTCTTCTCCCTTTATAAATCACGGTAAAAGTCTCCCATTTAAATATAATATCTCCCATCCCATAAAAATAAAAGATCGGTGTTTAATTTCAACCTCTTGAAAATTAAGAGGAGTGGAAGAGGACTCTTCCCTCTCTTAATTTCTCCATGCCAAAACATTATTTGCACCTCATATTTCATGCCAAAACTCTTTTGTCGCCCAAAGACAAGGGGCCCACAAGGTGGCGTGTGGAGGGAAGGGGAGACAAGGAGAGAGAGTCCTAATCAAACTGGACTCTAGGTATTTGGTCCAAATTAAGTGATTTTACAGTCATACTGAAGCCGATTTTAAATCGGATCGAATCCTTTCGAAGCAGACATTGACCCGAATCAATTAGAATTAATTAATTGAGTCTAACTCAATTAAATTAAATTAAATTAAATTGATAATTAATCAATAATTAATTAATTGTAACATTTATAATTAGGTCAAATATTAATTGTAACACTTACAATTAGGTCCAATTAATTTGTTGATTGGTTACTTGAGCTCCTAATGTGTGTGACCCCTTAGGTCCTAATCATGTCTGGTAATGAGACATGCTATAATCTCCATTATACATTATCGAAACTCCTTTCGATGGATTGAAACAATTTCAGCTCAACCCTAATTAGGATCATCGATCCGAGAATGATCCTAACGGGTTCTCATAATCCACCAGTGACACCTAGTAGTATGTAGTGGCAACCCAGCAAAATAAGATTGGAATCCCAGGTATAGTTACCTTGTGATTCGGTTCCTCTATCATAATCCCGACATGATGTTGGTTACGGATACTCGTCAAACATATCAGTCATATGCTTAACCTAATCGACTCAAGTCCAATTGTGATACTAATGAAAACACATTTTCATTATCACCTTGCTATGGCCATAGACTTCTGGACTTAGTCTCATTAAGTTTGCATAGGATTATACCTTACTACTAAGGCTGATAGATCCCTATAAGTGAACACCCTACTCCTACAATAAACTTACTGCAGCCAATGAACAACACAAGATCCCGTATGGATAGGAACCATGTGATTGTGCTGTCAAACTACAGCAACCTTATTGTGAGTAGTCGAGACACTCTAGGTCAAGGAACTATTCACACAACTACAATATCTGGAAGTTATCAACGAGTGAGTAGTCATCCATATAACTTCCTGTACTTGGTCACGCTCAGTACCGTTGATCTCTATCAACTACCTACACTCTCACTCCAGTGTCACCACACTGTAGGTCGGAGACTCATCTACCCTAAAAGGAAACTGATATGTTCACTAATTTTTATAGATAAATCACCGTCCTCATGATATTCCAACAATCGGGAGCTTTTAGGAGTTAATCTATTAATACACATGCCTCAAATTCTCAACTCTTGAGAATATGTGTCATTGTCCATTAACTCCATGGATGATTCATAGACACAACAATATGAATGAAACTAATGCCCTTTATTAATAAAGAAGAATTAAGTACAAAGTTAATGCCCTAAAAATTTTAATGTGTCAAGCCAACATGGCTTTCAGGGTATACATCTAACAGTACTAGCCCAAGACAAGCCATGTGCTAGTCCAAGATAAGCCATGTGACTCCATGTGCTAGCCCAAGTCACATAGCATGTGCAACTCTTTTCTTGGCACCACCTTTCAATAATTTCGACATCAACACATGTCATGTTTGGACCTGTCATGCCAACACACTCTGTGTCACTTTATTTAGACATCATCACATGACAACACATGCCACAAATCCTCTTTGATCGGCCACTTAAGAAGGAGTTAGTGCCAACTTCTTGTTAAGAGAAGTAAATGAGAAGGAGTCTCATCCTTGGCACCCTCTCACTCAAGATTTCATGCCAACTTAATTTTAAGATAAGTAAATGTGAAGGACTCTCCTAAATTGGCACCTCCACTCAAGAATTTCATGCAAAAAAATTCCAAGAGTCGGCCAAGCATTTTTTTTACGCCAACTTCCAAGGAGTTCTAAAATATTTGATCATCCAAATGGAGGAGGTTTAATAGTTCTCTACCGCAGATGTTTGGATCAAATAGGTTCAGAGCTACTTAAGTTTCCATAACTCAAGAGGCTCACCAAAACTCTTGAGTCCTCTTCTATCCAGAGACAAGAGTCTAGGATGCCCAAAGCCAGAATTCTAGGAGTTGTAGTCCAAGGGAGAAAAAGTCTGCTATTTGAATCCCTTACACCACTGGTTGAGGATCTATAAATAACCCATCAATTCCCCTTGTAATTATTATTATTCATCAATAAAGAAGCTTTGCCAAATTTTTCTCCTTTGCTATGTGCATCATGGGGTGTGAGGCCCTTTTCCTTTGCTTTTCGAAACATCGCAGGGTGTGAGGCCCTAGATATCCTACCATCCAGCCAATAAAAAAAAAACCCCTAGCCACCACTTCTAACCCTTCCCTTTCATTTTCCCTTCCTTTGTTGCTTCCTAATTTGTGTTTTTTGTTGTTGAGTGTTTATAGGTGACCAGGAATCAAAGTCATATATTCTTGCCTCGAAACCAGCATTGCACGAAAGATTCGGAAACAAGTTCTTGAAATCCTGCCACGATAATCTTGAGAGTCCTGCCAGATCTATTTCAAAGGAGCGATTTTTGTTGGTAAAATTGAAAACTTATTCCTCTCTCTTTAATTTCTGATTAGTTGAAAGTAAATGCTAGTTTCGGTGATTTCTCAACCACCAAGTCCTATTTTCTAGTTACTTTGTAGGTTTACTTGTGCGGGTAGTTAACTAAGAACTAGATTTCTTTACTGTCTCCTTTGAGTCTTCCTTAAAAATCTAAAAAAATCTAAAAAAATTATTCTTTGCTATTTTTTGATAATTAGGCTTTAATTATTTGTCCCACATCAGATGACTTCTATGGAGGAGGCCTATGCAGGCACTACTCACTCTCTATCTCCATCAGGATTGATGCAGGATAATTATAGAAACTTAATTTACTGATTGTTAACCTATTAGTAGAGAAAAATAGAGATTAGTTTTTTTTATAATTTTCAGTTTTTTATAGACTCAAAGGAGACAATTAAGGAAACTACTCTACTAGTTAATAACCCGCAGAGCAAATCTACCAAGTAATTTGAAAAATAGGATTTGGTGACTAAGAAACCATCAGAAACTAGGGTTGACTTATCAAAAATCAGAAACTAAAGAGTAGGGAAGGGTTTTTGAATTTTACCAATGAAGATGTTTCCCTCTAAAGTAGATCGAACTGGACTCTCAAGAATCTCGCGACAGGGCTTCAAGATCTCGATCTTTAGGCTCTGATCTTTTGTGATTCTAGTTCTAAGGCAAGAACACCTCGACTTTAGTTCCTGATCACTTGCAATCACTCAACAAAGGAAGATCTCTCAGTTAGAAAGTAATAAAGAAAGAAAGAGGATGGAAAAAATGAAAGGAAAAGATGCAAGCGGGTGGCTAGGATTTCTCGGTGTCTGGATATGTAGGGCCTCACACCCGCGATGCTCCGTAGAACAAAGAAAAGGGCCTCACACCCTGCGATGCACACAGCAAAGGAAAAGAATTAGACAGAATGTCACTTTATTTCATCAATAAATTATTAATAATACAAGGGGATTGATGGGATATTTATAGACCATCAACTAGTGGTATAAGGGATACAAAGACTAGCACTGGTGTTCCTTAAGCAACAACTCCTTGAATCCTTGCTCTAGGCATCTTGGACTCTTGCTGTTGGGCTAATCTAGAACTCTCTCCAAGGTAGGCAACATCATGGGATTCTCCATCCAAGTTGGGTGCCAATGATGAGGATAGGTGAGGTGTCATGATGAAGGGCCAAGATTGCTTCATTGATTGGCCTTGATTGCTAGACTCTGGAGTCTGGATGATGTGGGCTCCTGCAAGATAGTGGACTCTCCAGTCTGGATAGAAGAAAATTCAAGAGTTTTATAGGATTCTTGAGTTCTTTAAACTTGAGCAACTTGGAACCTGATCGATCAAAAGACTTGAGGTAGAAAGCTACTGAATCTCCTTCACTTTGGGAGATCAAATGAACATGAACTTCCTTGAAAGCTGGCATCAAAGAGAGGTTGGAATAGCTTGGCTGACTCCTTGGTTTTGGCATGAATTATTTGAGGGAGATGGCACCAACTTGAAGACTCCTTCTCATTTACTCATCTTAAAAAGAAGCGGTACTAACACTTGATTTCATTTGGCCAACCAAGAGTGTGACATGGCAAGTGTGTTGTCCTAATGAAGTGGCATGTGGTGTTGTCCCAATGAAGTGGCAAGTGGTGTCCAAACATATCATGTGATGTTGTCCAAATTCTTGAAAAGGTGGCACCAAGAAATGGTTGTCATGTGGCAAGTGACTTGGGCTAGCACATGGAGTCACATGGCTTGTCTTGAGCTAGCATATGGAGTCACATGGGTTTGGACTTGGGTCCCCCTTATATTACAAGACTCAACTAATAATTACAAGACTCAACCAACTAATTAATTACATTATTTCACCAACTAAAAAAATCAACTCTAAGCCCAACTTGATCAAATTGATCAAAAGGCATAGACATGTAAACAAATATTTCAACTTGGTAAAAAGGGTTTGGCCCAAAAGGCTAAAAATAAAAATCCTAATTACAGTTGGTAAAAAGGGCTAACTAACACTGGACCATTTACAACTCAATTGGGTAAATAGGGTTTGACACAACTGATAATAGGGTTTGACTCAATTAGGGTTTAGGGCTAAACCCAACTAAGCTAAAATAACAAAATTTAGGATAAATATTTACAGGTGATTGGGGTTTGGACTGAGGCTTTATTCACAGGTGATCCATAGAGATATGGGTTCGACCTATCGATCTCTTCTGGCCTTGGTGTCCACATCAATTCTTCCCGGGTGGGAGAAACTCGATCCTGTCGACTATGGGCCAACCTTGCTATGATAGTGCTCTAGTAAATATGGATCAATATTTTGCAAGTCCTCTCTAGTGATCCAAGAATTATCAGTTTCGGGTCATCCTTCCCAATGAACTAGATATCACTGATAGTCTTTGCCCCGAGTAGCGATAATCTTGTTGTCCAAGATCCACTCGATCCTGTCTCTCCGGGCTGGTAGTATGGCAGGTAGACACACATGGGTTGGCTCACTCTCAAGGATTGGATCAGGCCCAAAAGGCTTACTAGGAATCAACGTTGGCTCCCTATACTCAATAAGGTCTGAAATATTGAAGGTAGGACTAATACCTAGCTCAGGTGGTAACTCAAGCATGTAGGATTAGGTCCCATTTTCCTAATTACTTTGTATGGTCCACTACTACGGGCATGTAACTTTTTCATGGTTCCAGGTGGGAACCGTTCAGGTCGTAGTCTAACCATGACAAAGTCTCCTTCATTATATTCTTTGAGTCATTTCTTAGAATTATCCTTGGTTAATGTATGACATGTCGATGAAAATTTAGCATGAATTCCTAATAGATTTCATAATGTTTTCCAAAAATAGGATGCAAATTGAATATGCTTAAAGAACTTATGCAACCTACTGATTTCATCGTAATGCAATCGGGTGGCTCTAGAAAGAATGGAAACTTCAAGGTAGGATAAGAAATAAGAAAAGGGCTCATGGATTAGTCCTAGACTAATGGGGTTGACCTTAAGGGTTGGACATTGATTCACACCTACAGGGAATAAAGGATCCACTTTATGGAAGATTGGGTCAACGATTTCAGGAAAGAGATCTTCAATTGGGACCATGGGGATGAAGTCTTCCTGAGGGTTCTGGACTAAATAAGCCAAGTCCTCATCAATTTCCTCTTGTTATTGGATTTTAGGACTAGGCTCTATGACTTGATTCTCTTCTACTGTTTCCTTAGGTAAGATCCTAACAATAGGGTTAGACTCTTCATGGTTCTCTTTTACTACTTGTCCTTCAGTTAGGGTACGATCATGGTCAACTAACTCTGGGCTAGCTTCAATCTGGGTGCCTATCGAGTCAGCTAATTCTAGGTTAGCCATAGGTATCTCCTCTTTTCCTTCATACTCATCCACTAAGTTCATCTCAGCTTCATACACTTCTATGTCAATATCATCCTGGTGAACCAATAGGGAAGTAGGAGTAGGTTGGTTAAGAAAAAAATGGCTAGGATCTAGACTAGTAGGGGTGGGTCGGCTCGGATTAGGGTTGAGTCGGCTTGAGTGAGAATTGAATCAGCTCGAGTGGACTTGACTAGATCCTAATTTTTGATAAGGAGAACTAATCCTAATGGGTTCTGGCCAACTAAGAAAAACCTGACTAGCACTAGATTGATACCTAGGGGTTATGGGTTCCTTAGGTTCATAGGATATGGTCTCAGATTTATGGGTTATGGATCTGGGTTCATAGGAGCTGGGTGCATAGGAACTAGGTTCATATGATCTAGGTAGGTACTTTTTCCTAAGTTTAAATTTCATGTCACTCCAGGTAGTTATGGGTATGTCTCTTCTTCGTCTGATCATTCTTTCAACATCATCCCAGTAAATTCTAGCTTGGCGTACTAACTTAAGCTTAGCAAACTTAAACTTTCTTTCCTTAGACATTATATCCCTCTCAAAATATTGATCCATACTTTCTTCCCAATCAATATAATCTTCAAGATCAAGATCACCATCAAATGTAGGTGCTTCTAACCTAATGTACCTAGTGGCTCTCTCATCTTGGTCTATGAAATCATAATTGGGTCTCTTCGAACTAAGATCCCAGATTGGATCATGGCGAGGGGCTATCCTAGGGTTGGGTTCTAGGAATGGGTCAGGGTATGGGATCTCAAGTTTAGGCTTAGTATGGATCTTTCTGGTCCTTTCTAGGTTTCCTAAATGGTCATCTAGTCGGTCAAACCTATCGTTCATTTGGACATATTGTTCAGTGATGTACCTCAAAAAGATTTCAAGGTTATACTCCATGGTCAAACTGGGTTGGATTTGGATGAGACTACTAGTATGGAGTTCCTAATCTAGTAGCCATGCAATGCAAATATACATATCAAACTAGGGTTTCCTAGACCTAGAGCTCAAGTAGAATGGGTTAGCTCAAGTTACAACCAATTCAATAATTACCTTGTCCACTGGCCAGGTAAGAGGTGCGGTCATGGGAGGCTCCCCCTGCTCTTGCAGGGTCCTAATTAAAAACCATAAAATCATTTAGGGTGTTTGCCTCTGGACCTCTAGTCTTAGACACCATATTCAAGTGATAATCAAAGGATTGGGTGCACTAACTTTCACACAATACTTAGAACCCGACCTGTTGGTATCCCTAAACTAATTTAGGTTTCTAATTAATTTTAATTAGGGTTAGGTTCAATGCAAAGGTGGTTGTTGTGGGCCCAGGATAGGTGATGAGATCTTGTCCTGATCTGAGATGATCAAGTGCCCTTAAGATTAGGTTACTAGATGATGCAATTACACAATATGAAACCCTAATATGTGATGAAACTAAAATAATTAAAAATAGAAAAAAACAATTTTTTTTTAAAATTTTAGATCTGATTAATTTTTAGATTTCCAATCTTGGGATATCACGTCCGGCCATAGCTCATTACTTCCATGGGTCATGACAGTATACTTGTATATACCCGCTCAGGAGGCGTGATTTCCTTCCACCAGAAAATAGCAAATAATTTTTTTTTGATTTTTTCTAAGATTAAATAGAGGATTAACAAATGATTATCAAAAAACTAATTACTAATATTTTTGAATTTTTTAGGATAGATTTTATGCAGTTTTAATTTTAGCCTAGTTCTAGGTATGCAAAAATTTCAAAACTAGAAGTTACACCCTAGTTTAACCTTTGCTTTGATATCAAAACTGATGCGGGACAATTATAAAAACTTAATTTACTCATTATTAACCTAATTAGCAAAAAAAATAAAGATAAATTTTTTTTTTAGAATTCTTTTTATAGACTCAAAGGAGATAATTAAGGAAACTAGTCTGCTAGTTAATAACCCGCAGAGCAAATCTACCAAGTAATTTGAAAAATAGGATTTGGTGGCTAAGAAACCATCGTAAACTAGGGTCTACTTATCAAGGATCAGAAACTAAAGAGTAGGGAAGGGTTTTTGAATTTTACCAATGAAGATGTTTCCCTCTGAAGTAGATCGAACTGGACTCTCAAGAATCTCGTGGCAGGGCTTCAAGATCTTGATCTTCGGGCTTTGATCTTTTGCAATTCTGGTTCTAAGGCAAGAATACCTCGACTTTAGTTCCTGATCACCTGCAATCACTCAACAAAAGAAGATCTCTCAGTTAGAAAGCAATAAAAAAAGAAAGAGGATGGAAAAAATGAAAGAAAAAAATGGAAGTGGACGGCTAGGGTTTCTCGGTGTCTGGATATGTAGGGCCTCACACCCCACGATGCTCTGAAGAACAAAGGAAAGGGCCTCACATCCCGCGATGCACATAGCAAAGGAAAAGAATTGGGCAGAATGTCACTTTATTTCATCAATAAATCATTAATAATACAGGGGGGTTGATGGGGTATTTATAGACCATCAACTATGGTGTAAGGGATACAAAGACTAGAACTGGTGTCCCTTAAGCAACAACTCCTTGAATCCTTGCTCTGGACGTCTTGGACTCTTGTTGTTGGGCTGATTTGGAACTCTCTCCAAGGTAGGCGACATCATGGGATTCTCCATCCAAGTTGGGCACCAATGATGAGGATAGGTGAGGTGTCAAGATGAAGGGCCAAGATTGCTTCATCGATTGGCCTTGATTGATAGACTCTAGAGTCTGGATGATGTGGGCTCCTGCAGGATAGTGGACTCTCCAGTCTAGATAGAAGAAAGCTCAAGAGTTCTTATAGGATTCTTGAGTTCTCTAAACTTGAGCAACTTAGAAACTGATTGATCAAAATACTTGAGGTAGAAAGCCACAGAATCTCCTTCACTTTGGGAGATCAAATGAACTTGAACTTCCTTGAAAGTTGGCATCAAAGAGAGGTTGGAATAGCTTGGCCGACTCCTTGGTTTTGGCATGAATTATTTAAGGGAGATGGCACCAACTTGAAGACTCCTTCTCATTTACTCATCTTAAAAAGAAGGGGCGCTAAACACTTGATTTCATTTGGCCGACCAAGAGTGTGACATGGCAAGTGTGTTGTCCCAATGAAGTGGCATGTGGTGTTGTCCCGATGAAGTGGCAAGTAGTGTCCAAACATTTCATGTGATGTTGTCCAAATTCTTGAAAAGGTGGTGCCAAGAAGCGGTTGTCATGTGGCAAGTGACTTGGGCTAGCACATGGAGTCACATGGGTATGAACTTGGGTCCCCTTGTATTACAGGACTCAACTAATAATTACAAGACTCAACCAACTAATTAATCACATGATTTAACCAACTAAAAAAACCAACTCTAAGCCCAACTTGATCAAATTGATCAAAAGGCATAGACATGTAAACAAATATTTCAACTTGGTAAAAAGGGTTTGGCCCAAAAGGCTAAAAATAAAAACCCTAATTACAGTTGGTAAAAAGGGCTAACTAACACTGGACCATTTACAACTCAATTAGGTAAATAGGGTTTGACACAATTAATAAATAGGGTTTGACTCATTTGGGGTTTGGGTTAAACCCAACTAAGCTAAAATAACAAAAGTTAGGATAAATACTTACAGGTGATTAGGGTTTGGACTGAGGCTTTATTCACAGGTGAACCACAGAAATGTGGGTTCGACCTGTCGATCTCTTCTGGCCTTGGTGTCTACACCAAGGACCTTGGCTCTAGGAGCGAGAAGGGGAGTATATTTACCATTCTTGCTGGCAAAGTCCTTTGGCTTGGAACCTTACCGGTTGGATGAGTTAGACTTTTTTGCTTGGACTCCACTCATTTCTCCTCAGGCCTACTTCTTCTAGGACTTGTCATCCAACTCCCTCCAGGTATTGTTTGCCTAATCTGTGCAGATATACTTTTGTGCATGGATCAGTAGCTCCAAGTAGGACTTGGAGTGCTTCTTATCTAGGGAGTATGTAAAGTGGGAAGTACAAAGCCCTTACTTCATGGCCAACAAGGCTACAAACTCATCCAAATTGTAAACTTCTAATGCGACTGACTTAAATCAGGCCACATAATCTCTTAATAATTCTCTGTCCTACTAATGGATGGAGAAGAGGCTATCTACCTCAAGTGGCATCTTCTTGTAGGCATGAAGTGTGCCATAAACTTTTTCTGCAATTGCTTGAAGGAGTCTATGCTCCTTGGCTCAAGTCGAGAGTATTGGGCTCGAGCCACCTTGCATAGAGTAGCTGGGAAGGCAAAGCAGAGGAGAGCATCGATGGTGCCCTAAACTTGCATGAGAGCCTTGTAGCTCTCTAGATGGTTTAGCAAATCGGTGGTGTTGTCATACGTATATAGCTGGGGTATTCTGAATTGACTAGGAATTGGTACCTCTATGACTTGGCAAGTGAGGTGAGGATGGGTGCGTAACCTATCTACTTTTGACTTTTGCCCTACAAGTTAGCAAGCTGGTGATTGAGATTATCCAGCTTGCGGTCATATTTGTCGAGACATTGTTTGGCTAGGTATCGAATAGGCTTGTCGGTGGACTCCTCTTCAGAAAACTTAGGAGTCAAAATAGATGAGGATTGGGGATGCTCACATTTTAGCTCCTTCCCTGATGGGGATCCAGGGCTGGTCCAGGTTCCTTTTCCATTTTTCTTATTTTTCTCTCATTTTTTTATTTTCCTATTCCCGCTATTCCACCTATCCCCACTATTCTTGTTTTATCCCGAGACTATCCCCACTTTATTCTAGTCTTATTCCATCCTTCTCCTGTGATCTTCTTTTTTAAAAAACTCCCGAATCCTAGCCCACCACCCTGCCGCCCCCCAGATCCGGGCCACCCGACCCTCGACCACCCCCGCCGGCCCACCGCCAGCCCATATCGACCCCGCTCCCTGCCGGAAAACTGGTGTCCATCACCGCCCATGCTGTGGAAAATGAACGGTCCGTGAGAAGACCAACGGTCGCCCATGGCCGCCGCCGCCTGTACCATCAGCCTGCCACCGGCTGCCCGCCCGTCGCCCACCGGCTCATGCCCGGCTGTCGGAGGGCCCTCGCCGGTGCCCATGGACCCCACGATGATGGGAAGCCGAAACGACACACCGTGCGGCCATGCCGCCCCTGCACCGCTGCCACCTGCCACTATCCCCCCGGAGCTGCCGTCCGGTCGTCCACCATCTCGCCGGCGCCCAGGGGTCCTCCACGGCCATGGGATACCAAACGGCACGCCTTGGGCGTGCCGTGCCATCTTTGTGCCACCGCCCCGCCTGCAGCCATCGCCGACTGTCCGCCGATCACCATCCGGGCGTGCCATGCCATCTTTGTGCCTCCACCCGCTTGCAACCATCGCTGACTGTCCACCGCTCGTCGTTCGCCGGCCTCGTCCGTCGCCAGCTTCCCGGCTGCCGCCCGTCCGCCGGTTGCCACCGGAGTTGGTTCACTTCCTCTATGCACGTTCGCAAGAGATGAGTCCACATGCTTTCTGGAGCAGTCCAAGCAGCAGGCTTTTCAGATTAGATCATCAAGTCGATATGCTTTCCAGAGCAGATCAATACCAATATTGATGTAGCATGGATTTTGATATAATTTATTTTTCCTTTCTTGGGTTTTTTGTAGGCTAAGTAAGTGAGGGGTTTGGTTTTTCTATACAAAGGCCCCCTCTCCCCGTGTAATGAATAAGTTTGATATGAAATTTTTGGATTTTCCATTGGTTCTGGTTCTGGGCTGAGGCCCATCTTTCCTTCACCTACGGGTGTCAAGGGGTGTGAGACCCCACTTCCTTCGCTCCATGCGAGCGTCGAGGGGCGCGAGGCCCTTGTTATCCCCTTTTCCATCGAGTCCCCCTCTAGGTCTTAGGAATATTTTTTATGGCCCCAGGTAGCGATTTAGATGGGATGCCCTAGGCTCCACGTGTAGTGAGATGGGTAGGATGCCCTAGACTACATGTAGTGGGGCGGGTGAGATGCCCTAGAGGTGCGATGTCTCTCCGTGAAGGTGAGTCCCCAGTCCTAGAGTATCCATGTTTCCTATCCTCCATCCCATTGTTCCTCCACCAAGAAAATTGAAAACCAAAAGAGTTCAGCTATTTCAGAATTTAGTGTCAGTTCGCCCTCATCCCGGGAGGCTTTTTAGCCCTCCCACGATCCTAGTTTACTTAGGTGTTCCCTTTTCCAAATAAACCAGGGTTCATCTAGTCCGTCCCTCATCAACTTGGTATCAGAGCAAGTTGTAGATTAGGGTGTGCTCCATTTTTCGAACTTGATGGAGTCGAGTTCTTCGTGGTCGAGGAGAATGATGGGGATCCAGTGCAGGTCCAAGTTCTTTTTCCATTTTTCTTAATTTTCTCATATTTTTTTATTTTTCTATTCCCGCTATTCCACCTATCCCCACTATTCTTATTTTATCCCAAGACTATCCCCACATTATTCCAGCCTTATTCCATCCTTCTCTCGTGATCTTTTTTTTTTAAAAAACTCCTGAAGCCTAGCCCATCACCCCATCGCCCCTAAGATCTGGGCTGCCCGACCCCCTGCCAACCCCATCGGCCCACCGCCTGCCCATGCCGGAAAACTGGCGTTCGCCATCGCCCATGCCATGGAAGATGAACTGTCCATGGGAAGACCAACGGTCGCCCATGGCCACTGTCGCCGCCTGCCACCGCTGGCCGCCCGCCCACCGCCCACCGGTTCATGCCCAGTCGTCAGAGGACCCTTGCCGGTGCCCATCGGCCCCATGACCGTGGGAAGCCCAAATGGCATGCCGGCGATCGTGCCGCCCCTGCACCGCCACCCGCTGCTGTCGCTCGCCGCCGTCCGGCCATCCACCATCTCGCCGGAGCCTTGTCGGTGCCCAGGGGTCCCCCACGGCCGTGGGAGACCAAACGGCATGCCCTGGGCATGCTGTGCCATCTCTATGCCGCCACCCTGCCTGCAGCTGCCACCGATCGTTCGCCAGACTCGTCCGCCGCCTGCTTCCCGGTCACCACCCGTCCGTCGGTTGCCGCCAGAGTTGGTTCCCTCCCTCTGTGCACATCCATGAGAGATGAGTCCACACGCTTTCTGGAGCAGTCCAAGCAACACGCTTTTCAAAGTAGATCATCAAGTTGATACGCTTTCCAGAGCAGATCAGCAACAATATTGATGTAGCATAGATTTTGATGTAATTTATTTTATTTTTTTTGGGTTTCTTGTAGGCTAAGTAAGTGAGGGGTTTGGTTTTTCTATATAAATGCCCCCTCTCCTCCTATAATGAATAAGTTTGATATGAAATTTTTGGATTTTCCATTGGTTCTGGTTCTAGGCTGAGGCCCGTCTTTCCTTCATCTACGGGTGTCGAGGGGTGTGAGACCCCACTTCCTTCACTCCATGCGAGTGTCGAGGGGTGTGAGGCCCTAGTTATCCCCTTTTTCATCGAGTCCCCCTCTAGGTCTTAGGGATTTTTCTTTACGGCCCCAAGTAGTGATTTGGGTGGGATGCCCTAGGCTCCGCGTGTAGTGAGATGGGTGGGACGCCCTAGACTACATGTAGTGGGGTGGGTGAGATGCCCTAGAGGTACGACGTCTCTCCGTGAAGGTGAGTCCCCAGTCCTAGAGTGTCCATGTTTCCTATCCTCCATCCCATTGTTCCTCCACCAAGAAAATTGAAAACCAAAAGAGTTCAGCTATTTTAGGGTTTAGTGTTAGTTCGCCCTAGTCCCGGGAGGCTTCTTAGCCCTCCCACGGTCCTAGTTTGTTTAGGTGTTCCCTTTTCCAAATAAATCAGTGTTCATCGAGTCCGTCCCTCATCAACTTGGTATCAGAGCAAGTTGTGGATTAGGGTGTGCTATATTTTTCGAACTCGACGGAGTCGAGTTCTTCGCAATCGAGGAGAATGATGGAGATCCAGGACAGGTCTAGGTTCTTTTTCTTTTTTTTAATTTTCTCACATTTTTTTTATTTTCCTATTCCCTCTATTCCACCTATCCCCACTATTCTTATTTTATCCGCAAACTGTCCCCACTTTATTCCATCCTTATTCCATCCTTCTCCAGTGATCTTTTTTTTTAAAAAACTCCCGAACCCTAGCCAACCGCCCTGCCGCCCCCCAGATCTAGGTCGCTCTAACCCCGGCCACCCCCGTTGGCCCACCACTGGCCCATGCCAGAAAACCGGCGTCCGCCGCCACCCATGCCATGGAAGATGAACGGTCCGTGGGAAGACCAATGGTCGCTCATGGCCACTGCCACTGCCTGCCACCATTGCCCGCCCGCCCGCCGCCCACTAGTTCATGCCCAATTGCTAGAGGGCCCTCGCTAGTGCCCATGGGCCCCACGACCGTGGGAAGCCCAAACGACATGTTGTGTGGCCGTGCCGCCTCTACACCGCCACTCATCACTATCGCTTGCCGCTGTCACTACCACCGTCTCGTCGGAGCCGCCGTCCAGCCGTCCACCATCTCGCCGGAGCCTCGCCGGTGCCCATGGGTCCCCCATGACCGTGGGAGACCAAACAACATGCCCTAGGCATGATGTGCCATCTCTGTGCCGCTGCCCCGCCTATAGCCACCACCGACCATCTGCCGCTCGCCGTCCGTCGGCCTCGTTTGCCGCCCTCTTCTCGACCGTCGCCCATCCGTCGGTTGCCGCTGGAGTTGGTTCCCTTTCACTGTACATGTCCGTGAGAGATGAGTCCACACGCTTTCTGGAGCAGTCCAAGCATCACGCTTTTCAGAGTAGATCATCAAGTCGATACACTTCCCAGAGCAGATCAGCACCAATATTGATGTAGCACATATTTTGATATAATTTATTTTTTCTTTTTTGGGTTTCTTGTAGGCTAAGTAAGTGAGGGGTTTGGTTTTTCTATATAAAGGCCCCCTCTCCCACTATAATGAATATGTTTGATATGAAATTTTTTAATTTTCCATTGGTTCTTGTTCTGGGTTGAGGCCCGTCTTTCCTTCACCTACGGGTGTCAAGGGGTATAAGACCTTACTTCCTTCACTCCATGCGAGCATCGAGGGGTGCGAGGCCCTAGTTATCCCCTTTTCCATCGAGTCCCACTCTAGGTCTTAGGGATTTTTCTTTACGGCCCCAGGTAGCGATTTTGGTGGGATGCCCTAGGCTCTGCGTGTAGTGATATGGGTGGGATGCCCTAGACTACATGTAGTGGGGTGGGTGAGATCCCCTAGAGGTGCAACGTCTCTCCGTGAAGGTGAGTCCCCAGTCCTAGAGTGTCTATGTTTCCTGTCCTTCATCCCATTGTTCCTCCACCAAGAAAATTGAAAACCAAAAGAATTCAGCTGTTTTAGGGTTTAGTGTTAGTTCACCCTAGTCCCGGGAGGCTTCTTAGCCTTCCCATGGTCCTAGTTTGTTTAGGTGTTCCCTTTTTCAAATAAACTAGGGTTCATCGAGTCCGTTTCCTCCACCAAGAAAATTGAAAACCAAAAGAGTTCAGCTATTTTAGGGTTTAGTGTCAGTTCGCCCTAGTACCGAGAGGCTTCTTAGCCCTTCCACGGTCCTAGTTTGTTTAGGTGTTCCCTTTTCCAAATAAACCAGGGTTCATTAAGTCTATCCCTCATCATTCCCCGACCATTGCTCCTAGTGTAAAGGGCCGGCCTGGCACAGTGCATCAGATTATGATCAATGGGTAGTCCAGTGGTGATGGGATCTTTCTCGGGAGGTCTAGTGGCTCACCTAATTAGGTGAGGAAGTTCGTCAACGATGAGGGGCATGCCAATGCAAGGACCTCCCCTAGGAGGATTGGTGGCTGGTATGAATAACAGCGATGGGGGTAGTAGGGGTCTCTGGTTGCTGCTGTGTGGTCATGGATTGCTACTATTGTTGTAGCTCTTAGACCACCGTTACCACCATTTGGACTTGTTGCATAAGGATAGCAAGCTGGTTGGTGCGGACATCGGCAATGGAAAAAGATTTCAAGCTAATCTAATTCACTCAAACTCTTTATGGATTTGTTGTTAAGGTAAATTGGTCAAGACGATTAATGGACAAAAGCAAGGAAGCAAAGCAAGGAAGCATCAACTACTTCAACTTCCTCACCACATTTATTGAAGCCAACTTAACAACCACAACTTCCATAACTTCTTCAATTTCTTAGGAGCCACATGAAGCCAACTACCTCCTTGGGCACCACATCATCAACTTTCTTCTTGGGTGCCAACTAATTCAACTACTTCCAACCCCCTTCGACTACTTGGAATAACTTGAAATAACTTCCCAACTACCCTGCCGTATGGAATGCCACTTTATTCTCCACTTCACCCTCCAACAAGGATGCCACATCAGCAAGGAAGGCTGCATCACCCTGCCACATGTGCTAATTAGTTGCAACAAACTATAGTTACAACTACTAACCTCTTGTTGTTACAACCAATTACCTAATCTTGTTATAACCTACCTATTTGTTATGACTAAATTAGTTACAACTAATGTTGGTTAGGATAGCCTTATCTCTTGTAGCCAAATTCTATGGAGGCCTATAAATACCTCCTAACCCCTTGTAAGAAAGGTACTTGATGAATGAAATGAAAGCTTAAAGTCTTCTTTCCCTTGGTCGTGTGCCATTATTTTCGCTCTAAGTATGGAGAGGGTGTAAGGTCCATTTTTCTTGCTTGTTTTTTTCTTCTTCCATTGCCACTAGCATGTCACTCCTTGAGGGAGGGGGTGTGAGGCCCATTCCACTTCAACGAAGTCCTTCCATGGTTGTTTGAAGTGTCACTCCATTAGGAAGAGGGTGCGAGACCTAAGTCCAAGCCATCCAAGCTCCAAGAGTTTTCCTATTTTCCTTCTCTTCCCTTTCTTATTTTAATTCTTTTCTTCTCTTTGCTTCCATGCCTTCTAATGATCTCTTTTGCAGGTTCTCCCCATGATCTCGGGTTGAAGATGAAGGTCACCTCGCCTTGGAACCAACTACAAGTGAAGTCCATTACCAAAGGTGTGTAAGTCTTACCTTCTACTCGCCCTTTCTAGGAGTGTTGAGTGAACCCTCCACCAATCACTTTAGCTTTCATTGTTGGTAGGGAAACCCTTTCTAAACTCTTAAGATCTGAATATTTGAAGGTACTTGCCCTAGTAAAGATGGTTTCTTAGCCATATGGTCCTTTCTCTTTAATTTGACAAGATCTCATTTGAGAGTGTTTCAACTTTTGAACTAATAGTCCCTTTCATTGCATTTTCTTGCTCTCTCATGCTTCATTTAGCTAGTTTATGTATGTTGACCCCTTGAGTGATTTTGATGATAACAAAACACTGGAGCATGCACATTTATTACTAATAAATCTTCAAGTGGTTTATAAGTTTTTGTAGGATGATTTATTTGTTCAAACTTCAACTCCTACATTTATACTTCTTGTTTTGAGTTGTGTTGTAATCTTGTTTTGTGAAGAACCCATTGAAAAAGTTAAGAATTATCATGTAAAAGGGTTACTTCTATGTGTGCTACGCATTAAATTTATTTTGAGTTGGTTTGTATCAAAAGGTTAAGAGTGTTGGTGAGAGTATTCTTGAGTTTAATTATAAAAATTCTGAAGAAGTCACTCGAGCCGACCCAACCTCAAAAGAGTCGACTCCACCTCATGGCATGTACTAAGGACTCCGGCACGCAGCAATCCGAGCCAACTTGAAGGAAACCGATCTGACTTGAGTAAATCCGAGTCGACTGGAATAAGTCCGAATCGACTCTTCCAGAGTCCAGTTTTGAAGTCTTTTGAGAACAAGCTAGGCGAGAGGACTCGAACCACAACAAGTCGACTCTGCCAGAACAAATTTTGAAGACCTGAGGAAGTGAGCCAACCTGATCTGCAATAAGCCGACTCCTCTAGAGTAAAGTTTTTTGATTTTGAGAAGAAGAGTCGACCCAAGTAGAAGCGAGCCGACTCCTCGAGTTCAATGTTTTCAATGATGGATGATCGAGCCGACCCAAGCTATTAAGAGCCGACTTGTCTAGAGTAAAGTTTTTGCATCTTGAGATAGAGAGCCGATCCTGCTGAAGAATTGGTGACTTGACCTATTGACTCGAAGGATCCGAGTCGACTCGAAGTATCCGAGCTGACTCGAGTGTCATTCTCAGGTACATAACAGCTAGTTCCAAAATTTCTTTTTAAATGCTAAAAGGTGCTCCAATGGTCATATGTCACATCCCAACAGTCTACAATGTCTCGAACTATCTTGGAGTGATGGAAGACCATATATTTGAGAGATTTGAACTTTATTGAAATAAGAGAGAAGAATAAAAAGAAAGTTCCTCAAAGTTTTAAGGGTTTATTGAATATCCAACCTACTAACAAGCAAGAAGAGCACAAAGAGCATTCAAGTCAGTCTTCAAGTCTTCACCAACTCTGATCTGAAGCTTGAAGCACTTTGGAAAGAAGCCACTGAAGCTTTTAAAGTACATTCAAGTGCATCCAAGTGGACTTCTCTCAAGCTGCACTGGCAACTATCCGATAACTAGAGTTTGTCATGTATTGTTGCATTTATTTCTCAATTCATTCCTGAATTGTCGGGTTATTGGTGAGCCCGTTTGAAAAACCAAATAGGTTCTTGGTGATTCTTAGATAAAAACTAAGTGTTGGGTTCTCGGTGATCCTGTGAAAACCAAGTTAGGTTTCTTTGGTGATCCTGTTCAAAACCTAAGGGTGTTGGGTTTTCTTTGATGATCCCGATAAAACCAAAGTGTAAAGGTTTTGGATTGTGAGCCTGTAAAACAATCCTATTATATTCGGGTGTGAATATAATGGAAATCCCAAGTGGTATCGTGGATAGTGGACGTAGGAGCTGGGTTGCTCTGAACAATTATAATTTCTATATGTTTGTGTTGTGCTTCTTTGATATTACTTAGCTTCTACAAGTCATTATTTTGCCACAACACCTAATACTTTAAAAGAGACTTTTAAGTGCATATTATCTGCTTAAATTTTTTAAATTCCCAATTCATCCCTCTCTTGGATAGCCACCTGGAAAACAACTTGTATTAGAGCAGTGTCTCTGAATACATAAGAGTAAAGATTGATGGCTCATCCAATGAGTACGTCCTTGGTTGAAGGCCATTCAACCAATAGACCTCCACTCTTCACTGGCACAAATTATGCATACTGGAAAGCTATAATGAAAATTTATGTTCAAGTAGTTGATTTTCAATTATGGAAGTTCATTATGAAGGGTCCATATATCTCCATGATTAAAATTGATGGAGTGGACGTAACAAAACCTGAAGAGGATTGGGACGAACATGACATGAAAATGGGTGAGTTAAATGCCAAAGCAATGAATTTGCTATATTATGCTTTGGATAGTAATGAGTTTAATTGAATTTCTATTTGCTCCTCGGCAAAGAAAATTTGGGATAAACTTGAAGTGACCCACGAAGGAACATCCCAAGTGAAGTCCTCAAAAATTAATCTTCTTGTATATAGTCATGAGTTATTTAAAATGGAACCTAATGAGATAATCTCTGCCATGTTCTCACACTTCATTGATATTATTAACAGCTTAAAAAGTCTTGGTTGGGTATATTCCAATGCTGATCTTGTACAAAAGACTTTAAGATATCTTCCGGACAAGTGGGATCCAAAAGTGACCGCGATCCAGGAAGCGAAAAATTTGAATACCTTACTGCTGGATGAACTACCAGGATCTCTCATCACACACGAACTGACCATGCAGCACCGAACTAAGGATGATCAGAAGAAGAAAAAACCCATTACCTTCAAAGCTGCTATGGACTCAAGAAAGGATGATAATTAATCGAAAGAAGATTATTCCTCCACTAAAAGTGACATGGAAGATGAAGATGTTGCCATGGTCGTTAAGAGATTTAAAAAGTTCTTGGGAAGATGAAAAGGAAGAAACTATAGGAAATTCCACAAGAACAAAGAATACATCAAAGAAAGAGACAAGGAAAAAGAAAAGGAAAAAGAAGTGCCCGTCTATTACGAATGCAAAAAACCAGGGCATATTCGACCAAATTGTCCATTGCTAAAAAGGACTTCAAGAAAAAAAAGAGAGAGCTATGGTAGCGACGTGGAGCGACAGCGAAGCGTCCACATCTACTGAAGAAGAAGAGATCACAAAAATAGCGAACTTGTGTCTAATGGATCTTGAGAATGAGATATCATCCCTTGAGCTTCAAACTGAATTTACTCACAATGAGTTGAATTCTACTTTTCATGATTTGCTTGAAGAATTCAAGAAAGCTGGGGTTAAAATTAAATCCTTGAAGAAACAAAATGATTTATTACTAAAAGACAATGATAAAATTTCAAAAAAGAATAATATCTTCCAAAAAGAACTGAATGTCTTTTTTGATAATGTCACAACCTTGAAAATTGAGAAAAATATCTTAATTAAGACAAACAAAGTTTTAGTTGCTGAAAACAATGATTTGAAAAAGGAGGTTGAAAAGTTTAAGCCTCTTGTAGAAAAACTTACTTTGAGTTCTAATAAGCTTGAGCTAATTCTAAAAGAACAAAGAGATTCAAAAAACAAAGCTGGAATTGGATTTAATGCTTTAAATGCTAAAGAAATTTCAGCAATAAAATTTGTATCTTCAAAAGCTTCAGCTTCAAATGCGAAATCTCAAAAAGCTTTTCCATCTAATTCTATATTAAAAGGCTTAAAGTACATTCCTAAGAATTCTGTTCAAAAATCTTTCAAACCAAACATATCTATTTCTGCATCTGTTAATGCTTCAAAGCAGCATCGTTCAAATGTGATAAAATTGTTTGCTATGCATGTCATAGATTTGGGCATAAAGTACACCAATATAATTATTTGAAAAACTCCAAGATTGGTGTATTGAAATATAGAACTGTTCGGGTTCCAAAAGGAACCAATTTTGCAAACCCGAAAGGACCCAAGTTAGCTTGGGTACCTAAAACCACTCCTTGATTATTTCGCAGGATTGTCTTGCAGTGCTGAATACTAAGAAATAATGGTATCTAGATAGCGGCTGTTCATGGCATATGATGGGTGATAAGGATCAGTTCATCACCCTACATATGAAAGAAGGAGGATCGATGACCTTCGATGATAATGGCAAGGAAAAAATAATCGGAATCAGTAAGATTAAGATAACCCCCTGTACTTTTATTGAAGATGTGTTGCCAGTAGATAAATTGAAGCATAATTTACTAAGTATTAGTCAACTTTGTGATAAAGGCTTCAAGGTTATCTTTGAATCATCTATGTGTATAGTAACTAACTCTCTGGACTCTAGCAATAAATTCATTGGTCTTAGACTTGGAAATATCTATGTGATAGATATAAATGATCTAGCCATGACTAGTAGTTCCAGCATAGTAGCAATGAATGCTAAGACCAAGGAGTCTTGGTTACTTTAGCATAGAAGATTAGGTCATGCTAGCATGCATACAATTACCAAATTAATTTCAAAGAATCTAGTTAGAGATTTGCCACACTTTAAAGTTGATCTTGATTATGTATGTGATGCTTGTCAATTAGGCAAACAAACTAGGGAGAGTTTTAAATCAAAAAATGTTATTTCAACTACTAGACCCCTTGAGCTACTTCACATAGACTTATTTGGACTAACTAGGACCACAAGCCTAGGAGCTATGAAATATGGCCTTGTGATTGTAGATGACTTTTCTAGATTCATATAGATATTATTTCTTACACACAAAGATAAAACCTTTGATGTATTTAGAAAATTTCATAAAAAGATTTCAAATGAGAAAAATCTCTCTGTTATTTCTATAAGAAGTAATCACGGAACTGAATTTCAAAATCAATTTTTTGATAAATATTGCATTGAGCACGGCATTTATCATAACTTCTCCACTCCTAGAACTCCATAACAAAATAGTGTTGTAGAGATAAAGAATAGGACTTTGGAAGAAATGGCCCGAACCATGTTGTGTGAAGGCAATCTTTCAAGGTACTTTTGGGCAGAAGCGGTGAACACTGCCTGTTACATATTAAACCGAGTTTTAATACATCCAATTTCAAAGAAAATCCCCTATGAGCTTTGGAATGGAAGAAAACCTAATATTAACTACTTTCATATTTTTGGGTGTAAATGCTTTGTATTGAATAATGGTAAAGATAACCTAGGAAAATTTGATGCAAAATCTGATGAATCCATATTCCTTGGTTATTCACTGCATAGCAAAGCATATAGAGTGTTTAATAAGAGGACTCTTACTATTGAAGAGTCAATTCATGTTATTTTTGATGAAGCTAACCCCTCACCATCTAGAAAAGATGAGTGTATAGACAACGATACATGTATACTACAAAAGGAGATGGAAGATCTAAGCTTACAAGACAAGGCAACACAAGATGGAAATGAAGTGGTAAGTAAGGATCATACTAATTTACCAAAGGAATGGATGTACGTAACTTCACATCCTAAAGATCTAATTATTGGTGATCCCTCTCATGGTGTTAGGACTAAGTCTGCACATAGAGATTCACATGACTACCTAGCCTTCGTTTCATAAATTGAACCACATAGTATAGAAGAAGCTAAATCAGATCCAAACTGGATGATGGCCATGCATGAAGAATTAAACCAGTTTGAAAGGAATAATGTTTGAACACTAGTTAGTAGACCCCTAGACCATCCCATCATAGGAACCAAATGGATCTATAGGAACAAATTAGATAAGAATGGTAAGGTTATGAGAAATAAAACAAGGTTGGAAGCTAAAGGGTATAGTCAAGAAGAAGGAATAGATTTTGATGAAACTTATGCACCTGTAGCAAGACTTGAGGCCATTAAATTACTTCTTGCATTTGCTTGCTACATGAATTTTAAACTATTCCAAATGGATGTTAAAAGTGCTTTTATAAATGAATTTATTTTTGAACAAGTTTTTGTAGAACAGCCACCAAGTTTTGAAAATCATGCTTTTCCAAATCATGTGTTTAAATTAAATAAAGCTTTATATGGTTTGAAACAAGTACTCAGGGCTTGGTATGATAGACTAAGCAAATTTTTACTTAAAAATGATTTCAAAAGAGAAAATGTTGACAAAACTCTTTTCATTAAGAACAAAGGGAATGACATGTTAGTTGTACAAATTTATGTTGATGATATTATATTTGGTGCAACTAATGAAAATCTTTGTGGAGAATTTGCTGAGTTGATGCAGGGTGAGTTTGAAATGAGCCTTATGGGTGAACTCAACTACTTCCTTGGATTACAAATCAAACAAATAAAGGAAGGGATCTTTATAAGCCAAGACAAGTATATCAAAGAAATAATCAAGAAGTTTGGCATGGAAACAAGCAAAGAGGCTAGCACACCCATGAGCCCATCTTGCAGATTGGACAAAGATGAAAATGGATCCAATGTTGACCAAAAGCTTTATAGAGGTATGATCGAATCCCTATTATATTTTGACTACCAGTAGACCTTATATCTTGTATAGTGTATGTGTGTGTGCTCGTTTTCAATCAAATCCTATGGAATAACACATGCTTGCTATTAAAAGAATCATCAAATATCTAAGAGGTACAAGTAATTTAAGTCTTTGGTATTCTAAAGAATCTACATTAAATTTAATTGGTTTCTCGGATGCTGACTATGCTGGATGCAAAATTGATAGAAAGAGCACTAGTGGAACATGCCAATTTCTAGGGTTGAATTTAATTTCATGGCATTGTAAGAAGCAAAACTCCATAGCATTGTCCACTACTGAGGCAGAGTACGTTGCTGTTGGCAGTTGTTGTGCTCAAGTGCTTTGGATTAAATAATAGCTAGAACATTTTGGTGTTACACAGTCTAAAATTCCAATCAAATGTGATAACATAAGTGCCATTAATTTGATTAAGAATCCTATTCAGCATTCAAGAACTAAGCACATTGAAATTAGGTACCATTTTATAAGAGATCATGTCTTGAATAATGACATTGAACTAGATTTTGTGCTAACTGAAAACCAACTTGCTAACATTTTCACTAAACCTTTCAATTTTGATAGATTTGTAATGATTAGATGTGAATTAGGTTTGTGTAACCCTCTTTAGAAACCTCAACCTATTTTCCATCAAACTTAAGGAAATATCATCTAAACAATCTCCTTGCTCCATTTAAATTCATGATTGTTCTCCTTGTGAATTTTTTTTTAATTTTTTGTGCTCTCTCTGCTCGAGCCGATTCGAGCAGAATTCACCTTGAGTGAGCCGGCTCAGATGTTGGGCTTTCTCTTTTTAGTTCGAGCCGTAGGCTTTTTCATTTACTTTTCTATCTTTGGCTCTATCTTCTTTCCCTCCAAGGAACCTTTTCCAAAAACTCCATCCTTCCAAAACTCCCTTGGATCTCAGTGTGCTTGTGAGATGTCTCCAAAAAGGGCAGTTAGGAAGAAGCCTCGACAGGAAACCAAGGAAGCTCCACAGGAGAGAAGACCTAAATACCATGAAGACAATTCTTCTTGAGTTCCTCCTCAAACGGTCGAAGAACCCAGCTCTGTCTCTCCAAATCAACCAATTTCCTTGGGTATGTGACCTGTAACAACAAGTAGAAAAATCTTATTTGAATTCCTTATGGAAATAAGGTTAGTTGTTGGGGATTTAATTGAGAACTAGGGCTGGCAGAATATGTGTTCATTGGACATTCGGACTTACCCAAATCTGGTTATAACATTTTATGAGAACATGAGATTTGGAAAGCACCACATTGAGTCTCTGGTCAAAGGGAAAAGAATCATTATTTCAGAAGAACTACTTCGGAATACCCTAGAAATGCCATTTGAAGGTATAGAACATTTAGTCCTAAAGGATAGGACAAGGGCTTTACAGACTATACTAGAGTATACTGATGTTAATGAGATTGGAATCCTTAAAGCTAGCTCCTTATCCATTGAAATGAGGCTACTCCACAGCTTTATAAGTCGGATTTTTTTACCCTAGAAATGCCATTTGAAGGTATAGAACATTTAGTCCTAAAGGATAGGACAAGGGCTTTACAGACTGTACTAGAGTATACTGATGTTGATGAGATTGGAATCCTTAAAGCTAGCTCCTTATCCATTAAAATGAGGCTACTCCACAGCTTTATAAGTCGGATTTTTTTACCCAGAATAGGTCAATTTGACTGGGTGAGTGAGAGAGACTTATGCTTTATGGATCTACTGATACTTGGAGATAAAATTAATCTTCTAGCTATAATGATAAGTCAAATGAAGGAAGCTATAAAGAAAGTGAAGGCATGTTTGCCTTATGGGATGATTCTTACTCTTTTCTTCCAGGCTGCACATATTGATCTGTCAGGAGAAGATAGCAAATATCTCATACATACTGACACTTATACAGCCAAAACCTTACAGAGGATGGGTTATTTGCTATCTGAAAAGACTTGGAAGAAGAAATCTGAAGCATCAGTCACTGAAGAACCATAAGAAGAACAAGTTGAGATGGAAACTGGTGAAGGCACCTCAATTCCAATCCCTGAGCCACAGCCACAGCAAGGCTCATTAGATTAGATAGCTTTTGATGCTTTCATACTAGACTTTACTCCTATTGCTCTTCCTGATCCTTCTGATACTCCAATACCTGAACCTGCTCTTACTACTGCTCCAAAACCCTCTACTGTCCATCATGTTGATATCATAGAGCAGCTTAGTAAATTTGTAGAAGGTTTGTTAAGTTCCTTTGGATCCATGATTAATGATCTGAAAGCAAAAGTAGATCAATGTCTTGATGAGTTTAGGGAGGAACTGAATTCAGTGAAAATGGGTATGGGAGATATAGAGAAAAGATTAAGAAGGGAGGACAACTACACATAAGATTTTAGGATTCTCAAAGGTGAACTAGGAAGGCTAAGAGGATCAGCCAAAGCATTTGCAGATGTACAAGCCTCTGAAGTTCTTTCAATGCAGAAGGAAGTTGCAAAAATAAAGGTCTCAATGGAAAAATTGATTGCTTCTAAGGATTAAAGAAAATTGAAACTGAATTGAAAACAATTAATAGTATTTTATGGAAGCTGATGACTAAAGTTAAGGACCTTCAAGCTGCTCAAAGTATACCTCCTTCAGCATCACTGGATCCTACACCTATTTCCTCTAGAACACCCAAACAACTTGCACCTCACTTGAAAACTAGGTCTAAGAAACCCTCTAAAGCCAAAGGAAAATCCACTGTTGTTCAAGCTGAATCTGAGTCTACTGATAGTGATTAGGCTCTTTTATTTTTCTTTCAGAACTGAATGTACTGATTTTTTAAAGAAATGAATATCACTCTTTTGGCTACTTGTGTACAAGTGTTATGTTTACTTTCATTGACTATGATGCTATCTTTTTAATAGAATATCCTCATTAAGTTAAGAAAGTGAAATTATCTCAAACAAAATTTGGAAACTTTCTCAATCTATATAAAAAATGAGCTTTATATGTTGGAAACAAAATTATCTTTGAAAACTTCACCTTTTTGATTAATGACAAAAAGAGGGAGATATTTGCATGAAAAGGATAAGAATTCATGCTCTGATACATGAAAATTTTGTTTGTATATATGCTCTGATACATAGAATGTCATATGTCTGATACAGAAAGTTTTCATATGCTTTGATACATAAAATTCTCTTATTTTATATGCCCTGATACATAGAAGTTTCTATGATGCTCTAATACAAAAAATTGTCTTAGAAAACCTTGATACATGAGCTTTAATTCATGAATATTTTCTTGAAGTACTTGAGAAATACACCTCATGCTCCATTACATTGTCTTGCATGAAAAAATTTGTTAGGACATGGAGTATTTTATTGAGGGGGAGATTATTTCATACTATTCTAATTCTCCTTCTACAATTCGACATTAATGATAATTGAGCATGTCAAAGTTATAGTCAAGCTTTCCAATACTTGTTAATACATTCTTGCAAATATAGTTATACAAGTAATTGTAGAGTTTTATCTTATGTTTTCATGCCCGGTGTTTTGTCATCATCAAAAAGGGGGAGATTATTGACCCCTTGAGTGATTTTGATGATAACAAAATACTGGAGCATGCACATTTATTACTAACAACTCTTCAAGTGGTTTACAAGTTTTTGTAGGATGATTTATTTGTTCAAACTTCAACTCCTACATTTATACTTCTTATTTTGAGTTGTGTTGTAATCTTGTTTTGTAAAGAAGAACCCATTGAAAAAGTTAAGAATAATCATGTAAAAGGGTTACTTCTATGTGTGCTATGCATTAAATTTATTTTGAGTTGATTTGTATCAAAAGGTTAAGAGTGTTGGTGAGAGTATTCTTGAATTTAATTGTAAAAATTTTGAAGAAGTCACTCGAGCCGACCCAACCTCAAAAGAGCCAACTCCACCTCATGGCATGCACTAAGGATTCTGGCATGCAGCAATCCGAGCTGACTCGAGTAAATCCAAGTCGACTGGAATAAGTCTGAGCTGACTCTTTTAGAGTCTAGTTTTGAAGTCTTCTGAGAACAAGCCAGGCGAGCTAACCCGAACCACAACAAGCCGACTCTGCCAGAACAAATTTTGAAGATCTAAGGAAGCGAGCTGACCTGATCTGCAATGAGCCGACTCCTTTAGAGTAAAGTTTTCTGATTCTGAGAAGAAGAGTCGACCCCAAGTAGAAGTGAGCCGGCTCCTCGAGTTCAATGTTTTCAATGATGGATGGTCAAGCACACCCGAGCTATCAAGAGCCGACTCATCCAGAGTGAAGTTTTTGCACCCTGAGATAGAGAGCTGACCATGCTGAAGAATTGGTGACTCAACCTATCGACTCGAAGGATCCGAGCTGACTCGAAATATCCGAGCCAATTTGAGTGTCGTTCTCAGGTATATAATGGCTAGTTCTAGAATTTCTTTTTGAATGCTAAAGGTGCTCCAACGGTCGTATGTCATATCCCAATGGTTTACAACATCTCAAACTATCTTGGAATGATGGAAGACCATATATTTGAGGGATTTGAACTTTATTGAAGTAAGAGAGAAGAAGAAAAAGAAAGTTCCTCAAAGTTTTAAGGGTTTATTGAATATCCAACCTACCAACAAGCAAGAAGAGTAGAAAGAGTATTCAAGTCAGTCTTCAAGTCTTCACCAACTTTGATCTGAAGCTTGAAGCACTTTGTAAAGAAGCCACTGAAGCTTTTAAAGCATATTCAAGTGCATCCAAGTGGACTTCTCTCAAGCTGCACCAGCAATTATCCGACAACTAGAGTTTGTCATTTATTATTTTATTTATTTCTCAATTCATTCTTGAATTATTGGGTTAGTGGTGAGCCCGTTTGAAAAACCAAATAGGTTCTTAGTGAGCCTTTGGTGTGGGCACCAGACTCAGAAGAAGACTTCAGGGCTCCATCTGGATCTCTGATTGACCTTGCTCGAAGAATTAGGGTTTTCTGGTTTTGTAATAAGGGTTGACCTGATCAACTCAATTTTGAGTCTGTAATTTTGTCATTTCAATTTTTGTTGGGTCATGTTGACTCAGTCCAAGTCCAAGGCTCAGGTAGGTGTCATTCCCTTTGCCATAGGGCACCACATTTTCCAGCTACAAGTGGGTGCCACACTCCCTGCCACATCTCCATCCAGTGTACCTTGGTCCCTACGTCTCAAGTAAGCAGGTTCTTTTTTTCTTGCACCACTTGGGGGAGAAATCCATCAAGATATCTCAATCCAAGGAGGAGCCAACTTCTTTCCAGATAAACCCAAGCCAGGATGGCAAGAATTTTTCTTGAAAAGAGGATCAAGGAGGTGCCCCATAATGTTCCATAAAAATCCAAGTTATAAAAAGGAAGAGAGCATGTCTTGGGGAGAAAATCAAGGAGGCACCCAAAAGTTTCCAAAAGTGCCAAAGCCATGAAAGGAAGAAGCCTAAACTTGTGGAGCAAGACTAGGAGGTGTCCAAAAGAGCCAAACCATGAAGGAAAAATCCTTGATTCATGGAGAGATACTAGGAGACACCCCCATAACCTGCCATTTGGAGCTGATTTTCAAGTTTTCTTGGATTTTTTGGGTTGCCCACTCATGGAAGGAGTCTTGGAAAGAGAATTTGATGCCTAAAGTGTGGGTTAGTCCTATTAGTCCCACATGTGGGTTAGTCCTATTAGTCCCACATGGAAAATGTATAAAATTTTATTTCTTCGTTATGTCTATATATTCAACTCTATGTAACTCTTGAATTTAAAATGATGAATGAAATCAATTTCTTTGTGAGCAACTTTGTGTTTCTCTCTTCTGCACTTGTATTCAAGTGTTGAGCTCCGTGAGGGAGTAAATCCGGGTTCCCTAGGAACCTTGAGGAGGTGTGAGATCTCCAACCCCAAAACTCTAGCTTAGTCCACCCATCTCTACTCCACCACCACCAAACCCTAATTTTCCATCTACATCCCACGGCCCCTCTCTTCCACATAGAAGCCGGCCACCAGCATCCAGGTTCAGATCAACTATTTCAACTACAGAGCAAGTTCAAAGAAGAGTCAGATCAGTATCAAGATCTCCGGAACTTCTACATTCAACAATCTTCATTAAGTCCTCAGGTCAGTGTCTTTCTTTGAGTTTCTGGTTCTTTTTTTTTGTTCTTCTTCTTCCAGATCCTGAGTTCGAGAAGAAGGCCAACCTTGCCATAGGACTACAATCCGAGGATCCATTGCGAAGATACCTCGTCTCCAAGGATCCTACAATCTGCTCGAGAGTATCCTTCAATTGAAGCAACGAGAGATATCACAGTCAGGTATAAAACCTTTTCTTCTCTCTTCGTCTGTTTCTTGAAACAGGAGCAAACCCTAGGTCTGGGGGTTTCTCAATCCCCAGCGATCCTACTTCTGAGTTACTCTGATAATCCACTCTTTTTAATTGTGCTTTCTGTCATTTCTTAGTTTCTTTCAACATTAGTTTATCTTTCCTTTGAGTCAAAGCCGACTTCTGAAAATAAATAAATAAAAAAAATATATTAATTTTAATTTACTTTCACATCGCATCATCTTCTTTCGTCCTGCATCAGCCTTAGATAAAAACCATGTGTTGGGTTCTTGGTGATCCTGTGAAAACCAAGTTAGGTTTCTTTGGTGATCCTGTTCAAAACCAAAGGGTGTTGGGTTTTCTTTGGTGATCTCGGTAAAACCAAAGTATAGAGAATTTGGATTGTGAACCTATAAAACAATTATACTGTATTCGGGTATGAATATAGTGAAAATCCTAAGTAATATCTGAAGTAGTGGACGTAGGAGCTGGGTTGCTCCGAACCACTATAATTTTTGTGTATTTATGTTGTGCTTCTTTGATATTACTTAGCTTTTGCAAGTCATTATTTTGCCACAGCACCTAACACTTTAAAAGGGACTTTTAAGTGCACATTATCTGCTTAAATTTTTTAAATTTCCAATTCACCCCCCTCTTGGGTAGCCACCTGGGCAACAATGTAAGATTCTTTGCTCATCATGGATAGCTAATCTTCTAGGCTTCACCATCCATCTCATCTTGTCTTGCATCAATTTAGTATCAGAGCATGGTTTATTCGGACAAGTATGATTGCTGAAATTTTGCATTAATTTCTAGTATCACGCCTTCAAGTTTTTCCTTCAAAATTTTAAAAAATGAATTCTAAATTTCAGACTTTGAAATTGAAAATTCTAATTTTAAAATTTGAATTTTGAGATTTTAAAATTTGAATTTCGAATTATAAGTTTTATTAGTTAGTTGGAGATTTGATTGTACATCCATTCTAAAACACTTAAGGGCATTCAATCACAAGATAAGGGAAGGAGTTCATTACCATTCCTTGGCCCAAAACAACCACCTACATCTTGCATTGACCTGAGCATAATATAAAATTGAGTAGGAACCTAAGCTAGGGACATCAACGAGTCAAGTTCATGTGCTTGATGAGACTTAGTATTGATTGATTCTATATTTGCTCTTTGATATTGGTGTCTAAGGCTAGGGGTCCAATGGCAAATACCTTAAGTGGTTTTGTAGTTTTTTAATTAGGACCTCGTGAAAGCGAGAGGAGCCTCCCGCAATCCCACCTCTTACCTGGCCAGTTGAAAAGGTAATTGCAGTCTTGATTGGTACCCAGTCAATTCCTGTTATATTGAACTTCTAGGTCTAGGAGCCCTAGGAGCTAGAAATTTATACTTCATGTCAACTAAATCAGGAACTTAATACCAGCAGTCCCAAACCCAGCTTGGTTTATCCATGGACTCCAATCTTGAAGCAACACTAAGGACTTTAATTGAACAACTAGCCCAACTAAACAATAACTTTGAACAAAGGAAGGAGTGTGTCGAGATCCTAGAAGAGGCCCGATTGAACCACACTGAACCTGAATTACCTAGAACAAATCCCTTGGGTTAAAGAACCCCTTGTCATGATCTCACCCCTGAACACAATCCCAGACGCCCACACCAAGACTTCAGGGATTCGAAGGAAAGAGCCATTAGAGCATACGTCTAAAGGCAACTATCTTTGATAGAAGTCTAGACCCTAAGGCTTACATTGATTGGAAGGGAAAAATGGACCAATACTTTGAATGGTATGAGATGACTGAGGAGTGAAAATATAAGTTTGCCAAACTCAGATTAGTCTGCTAGGCTAGGATATACTAGGAAAATGTTGAATGTATGATTAAATAGAGAGAAGACATACCCGTAGCTATCTAGAGAGTCATAAAACTTAAGCTTCGAAAAAAGTACCTTCCTATACCTTATCACCAGAGACTCTTAGATCAGTGGCAAAGATTGAATCAGGGCAATAAGATAGTATCTGAATACATTACCAAATTTGATGAGTATATCATGAGGTGTAATAACGATGAGTCTGAAGCTATGACCCTGTCCAGATTTTGAGCTGGTTTGCATGAGGAAATTCAGAGAGAATTATTTCTAAGAGAAGTTCATGATCTAGAGCAAGCCTATCAAATAGCAAGAGATTTTGAGAGATTCCGAAGGGGACCCCTGATCCATCGACCGGAACCAAGTAGGATTAGTGCCCCTAGTCAAAACCCAGGGTTCAATCAAGTGCGCCTAAACCGACCCACCTCTACTATCCCATTTGTTCACAAGGATGACATTGAAGAAGAAATATATATGGCAGACCCAGAATTAGTTAACCAGGAAAATACTTAGATTGAAGATGTATTGGAAGGATAATTAGAAGAAGAGGACTATGAGGAGTATAACACTATTACTATAAGGGATTTACCTGAGGAAATACTAGAAGAGAACCAAATTATAGAACCTAGTCCTGAATTTCAAGAACAAGAGAACATTAGTGAGGACATGGTTTCTTCAATTCAGTACCCTCAAGAAGAATTCATTCCTTTAGTCCTGGTTAAAGATCTCTTTTCTAAAATTGCTAACTCATCCTTCCATAAAGTGGATCTTTTATCGCCTATAGATATAAATTAATATCCAAACCTTAAGGTCATCCCCGTTAATCAAGGACTATTCCACAAATCCTCTTCTTATTTCCTACCCATTCCTAAGGCTTCTAATGCTTCTAGAACTACTCGATTACACTTTGTTGAGGTTAACAGGTTGCTTAAATCCTTTGAACACGTTAGATTTGCTACCTATTTCTGGAAGACCTTTGGCATTTATTAGAAGTCCATGTAAATCTTCATCTTCATGTCTCCCACCAACCAAGGATCAAACACAAAGTTGTAGTTAAAGATTTAATAAATTCCTTTCGATAGGAATGCATAGTCGAACCTATAATTTATTAGGTGTTGGTACGAGTCATATGCATAGCATGTTAGAGAATTGCACAAAGAGATTAGAAAAAAAATTAATTTGAATAATAAAACTTACAAGCATATGGCTAACTCCTGTAAGAGAGATAAAGTATTTTATGAAGGAGACTATGTGATGATTAGGCTTAGACCTGAACGGTTCCCACCCAAAATCATGAAAAAGTTACATGCCTGCGGTACAGGTCCTTTCAAAATAATAAAGAAAATTGGACCTAATACCTATGTGCTTAAGTTACCATCTGACTTTGGTATCAATTCCACCTTCAATATTTCAGACTTAGTAGAGTATAAGGAATAACAATAATACCTAGTGAGCCTTTCAGACTTGATCCCATTTTTGAAAGTGAACCAATCCTTGAGTGCCCACTAGCCCACTACCAAATCGGCAAGATAGGATTGAGCGAATTCTAGATGATAAGACTATCACTATCCGGAACAAGGGCTATTAATGTTATTTGGTTTGTTGGTAAGAACGACCTAAATCAAAAGACTCATGGATCACTAGAGAGGACTTACAAAGGATCAACCCAGACTTACTAGAAATACCAAAGTCAAGTTGACTCATACTCGACGGGGTCGAGTTCTTTCCATCCCAGGAGAATTGGTACAGACACCATCAATGAAAAAAGATTTCAAGCTAATCTAGTTCACCCAGACTCTTTATGGATTTGTTGCTAAGGTAAATTGGCCAAGATGATCAATGAACAAAAGCAAGGAAGCAAAGCAAGGAAGCATCAACTACTTCAACTTCCTCACCATATTTATTGAAGCCAACTTAACTACCACAACTACCACAACTACCATAACTTCTTAACTTCTTCAACTTCTTGGGTGCCACATGAAGCCAACTACCTCCTTGTGCACCACATCATTAACTTCCTTCTTGGACGACAACTAATTCAACTACTTCCAACCCCCTTCAACAACTTAGAATAACTTGAAATAACTTCCCAACCACCTTGCCATGTGGAATGCCACTTCATTCTCCACTTCACCCTTCAACAAGGATGTCACATCAGCAAGGAAGGCTGCATCACCCGCCACATGTGCTAGTTGGTTGTAACCAACTATAGTTACAACTACTAACCTCTTGTTATTATAACCAATTACCTAATCTTGTTATAACCTACCTATTTGTTTTAACCAAATTAGTTACAACTAATATTGGTTAGGATAGCCTTATCTCTTGTAGCCTAATTTTATGGAGGCCTATAAATACCTCCTAACCCCTTGTAAGAAAGGCACTTATGAATTAAATGAAAGCTTGAAGTCTTCTTTCCCTTGGCCATGTGCCATTATTTTTGCTCTAAGTGTGGAGAGGGTGTGAGGTCCATTTTTCTTGCTTGTTGCTTTCTTCTTCCATTGCCACAAGCAATGTCACTCCTTGAGGGAGGGGGTGTGATGCCCATTCCACTTCAGCAAAGTCCTTCCATGGCCATTTGAAGTGTCGCTCTATGAGGAAGAGGGTGTGAGACACAAGTCCAAGCTGTCCAAGCTCCAAGAGCCTTCCTATTTTCCTTCCCTTCCATTTCTTATTTCAATTCCTTTCTTCTCTTTGCTTCCATGCCTTCTAATGATCTCTTTTGCAGGTTCTCTCTATGATCTCGAGTTGAAGAAGAAGGTTACCTCGCCTTGGAACCAACTACAAGTGAAGTCCATTGCCAAAGGTGTATAAGTCTTACCTTCCACTCGCCCTTCCTAGGAGTGTTGAGTGAACCCTCCACCAATCACTTTAGCTTTTATTGTTGGTAGGGAAACCCTTCCTAAACTCTTAAGATCTAAATATTTGAAGGTACCTGCCCTAGTAAAGATGGTTTCTTAGCCATATGGTACTTTCTCTTTAATTTGAACAAGATCTTATTTGCGGGTGTTTCAACTTTTGAACTAATAGTCCCTTTCATTGCATTTTCTTGCTCTCTCATGCTACATTTAGCTAGTTTATGTAAGATTCTTTGATCATCATAGATAGCTAATCTTCTAGGCTTCACCATCCATCTCATCTTGTCTCGCATCACTAGTCTTGCTGGTTTGTTGGCGGTGGAGGCAATGGAGCAAAAGGTTCCACCTCTTGACTGCATCGGTCATCATGGCATGAAGGATTCCCAACATGGCTGGTGGAAGCATCCTATGCATGCATAATCACCATGGCTTCAGGATTTGGTGAGTGGATGCTTCCTGTGCTTCTTCTTTCCTTCTTGGCATGCCAATCTGTTATCGTCTAATTGCCTATCACTAAGCTCTTGCGATGATGAAGGGTGCTCCAGTCTTCTCCAGTTGGGACTGGAAGCTTGTCCTACTTGCTCCGATGCTGTGATGACCTGCAGAAAGGTTCCTGGGCCAAGGATAACCAATGGGCCACTCTGATGCTCAAGCTAGTGATGGAAAACAAGATGCTACAGCAATCACAACTGAGAGCCTATGGTGATCTGGTGAGTGTGTGAGCGAGAGTGTATGGGAACGTTTGGAATATACCTGGTCGGAGGTCCCGCTTACCAATTTTTATGATTATAATGTATAATAGATACTGTTACAGAGGATCTATCTCTAACAGGCATAACAAATTTAGTTGAAATAGCAGGATCTTGTCTCCAAGGATTCTTACAACTGACACTTTTTTGTTATGATGTTAGAATCTGTTGCCACCAAGATCATCGTGGCCTGTAGCTGCTATCGGCATTAGAGCGGACCTCCTTCGCTGTCTCACCATCTGGTGATCCTAGACCAGCTAAACAGGAGTTAGTGACCCAGGCCAGGGTTTTTGGTGGGGGCACTTCGACGATCAAGTCAGTGATGACCCAGGAGAATAGATCCTCCTGGTCGAGCCCCTCTTGATGGACTCCATACTAGGAGGAGTGATTAGTGTGAGAGTGGGATGCAAGTGTATCGGGGGAAGAGTGGCTCGGCTAGAGGGAGTCTCTATGTGGCCCTTCCACCCGACCTTACTTGGAGATGCTGGTGGTGCTGTGCTCTTTTTGGTTAAGCTTGCACTTGTGTTCAAGTGGTATGGCTTATGTCTTGCTTGTATTGTGGTTGTTACATCCAAGTTTTGTATATTAGGTTACCATTGGTCGTTCGTCTTGGGATCTTCACCAGGCTGTCAGGTGCATGCGGCGGTGTCCCGAGGGGCCTTTCTCGATCCATGATAAGGGAAGCTGTCATGTGCTCTGACATTCTCCTTGGTCGCCTCATTCCGGAAAACCTGGCAGTACCTCGATCGGTGGGCCGCCGCCCCTGGGATTCAAATCTCCTGGTTGACTTTCTCTTTCGGGTAGACTAGGCGGTTGGTGAGTAGCGTGGCACCTCGATCAGTGGGTCTCTCCCCTTTCTGGTGTAACCGGCAGCTACAAGCGATCGATGCGGTCTGGCAGGTGTCCCAGTGTAGTCTTTGGGCAGCTCGTCGGTGTCCTGGGATGGCGGTGCCTATGTCTGAGCTGGGGCTGAGCTGGGATGGCGGGGCTCACTCCGACCTAGATGCCCCGAGCTTGCGAGATCGCCTTGGTGGAGGAGGGCAGAGTGCTAGCCCGGTCCAGAGGGCTCGGCCTCGGAGAGGCTCCACGTGGCGGAGGAGGGCTGAGTTCGACTCCGACCATAGGGCTCGATCTCAGAGGGTCTCGCTCTGGAGGGCAGAATGCGGGCCCGGTTTAGAGGGCTCAGCCTCAGAGAGGCTCCACATGGCAGAGGAGGGCTAAGCTCGACTCTGACCACAGGGCTCGATCTCCGAGGGTCTCGCTCTGGAGGGTAGAATGTGGGCCCGGTCCAGAGGGCTCGGCCTCGGAGAAGCTCCACGTGGCGAAAGAGGGCTGAGCACGACTTCGACCACAGGGCTTGATCTCCAAGGGTCTCGCTGTAGAGGGCAGAAGGTGGCTCCGACCTAGGCATCCCGAGCTCGCGGGACCGACCTGGCGGAGGATGGAGCTCGGCTCGTTGTCTCAAGAGAGCTCAGCTCAATGGAGGAGTCCGGGCAGGAGAATTAACATGGCATCCGACGTGGCGGCTTTCTTTGATGCGGCGCCTGTCAGCTCCCCCATGTTAGCGATCCTGCCACATCATTTGCCCCCCACTCCTGAGGCTCGTTGGTGTACGGTGCTCGGGCCATAGGGAGTAATTATGATGTTGACATGGAAAGGTGGAGATCTGGTGCAATGATGGCCAGGATTACTGGCGCTTTGTGAGACAGTCCTGCAAGCCAATATGGGGGTGCCACATGGCCATGTCCGAGGAGTAGTTAATGTTGGCACAGAATTCAGAGCAGTCGGGATGCCATTTTTGTCGATGGGCAACATGTGGCATGGATCTGTTGGTGGAGGGGTCGTAGCGGTACGGATCCATCTGGTCATTTTGAAATGAAAAGAGGGCCTTACTCGAAATATCCATTCTTTTGAATTCTCCGTGCCTGCTGATGTGTTCGAGCCTTCTTCTTCCTCCCAGTTGCCTCAGATCTCCTAAGAAACCAGGTTAGTTCTCTTTTCTTCTCCCTTCGCCAGAGTAGGGTCCTTCCTTCGGGTCTAGGGTCTCTTTCGAGTCGAGTCCATTCTTTCATCCTTTTTCCTCGAGTCCTTCACTTCTCTTGTTCTTGAGGATGTCCCGCATCAGCCCGGGCTTTCGCCCCACCACTGATCAGGGCGAGGCCGGTCCCTCCAAGCGGAGGCTGGTCTCTTCTTCCTCCTTCGGTGAGGGGGAGGATGCGACTCGCTTTGAGTTCAGTAGGAGGCGTTCTCCCGGTCTGGTGCTCATCAGGGAACCAGGGTATGGTCCTTCTCTCCCTCCTCCTTCTGTACCTATTTTTGAGTCTACCTGGTCCACAGGTCCTGGCGGGGTCACCTTGATAATCACCGTTGAGGAACTGGAGACCGCTCGGGATGTTTATGGCATCCCACATTTTGTTCGGCTTATGATCCCTCATCCGGGGGAACGGGTCACTTCCAGTGGCCCAGGCCGCATTGCATTTTATGAGAAGACCTTTTTAGGGGGTCTCTGCTTTCCCTTCCATCCTTTCTTCATGTCCATTTTGGACAATTATCGTTTGGTCCTTGCCCAGTTAGTGCCAAACGCCATTAGGGTCATCTTCTCCTTCATTGTGCTTTGCCACCTCCACGGGTTTGTTGCCCGATTCTCTTTGTTCAGGGCTTTCTTTGCCTAGAAGTGCCACCCGACTGAGGATGGGTGGTGGTCTATGTCTTCCGGCCTGAAGGGCATTAGGTTCGAGCTCCCCTCTTCCATCAAGGGATGGAAGAGAAAATTCTTCTTTTCCATGGTTGAGGGGGTCGACTAGGTCTGGAGCGATCCGGACCAGTCCCCCAACTGAAATTCTATGGTCGATGCGGTGACCAGGATGACTATGAGTAGCTCTGCACTGCCCAGATCCTTTCTTTAGGTCCTGTTATCGGAGCAGAACCTCTCTGACACTGGGGTCGACCCAACGAATGGGTTGGGTGAGTTCGACCTGAACTTTCCTTTTTCTTCCTTGCATTTCTTACATTGCTTCTTATGGGCTCTGACCATTGTATGGTTTACATGCAGGGATGATTTTTATAGAGAGCGACCTACTGGCGATCACCCGGAAGAGGCCACCGACTGGGCTGGTTGAGGAGCCTCCGGCGAGGCGGTCCAAGGCGAGAGCGCGCCCGTGGCTGCTCCTGCCGCAGTGGTCGGTCTGAGCCCTGCTGCTCCGGTTGGTCAGAGTTCAAGGATGACCCGAGCTACCCCTACACCGGTGGAAAGGGCAGTGTCTACGGTGCCGGTGTCGGTCGAGCAGGAGGCCCAAAAGATCCCAGAGCAGCTCAGTCGTCAGGGGGCGGCCCCCGTCGTGGAGCCCGAGGTAGTAGCCCGGGCAAGGGTCGCAGCTGCTGCCGCTGCATCCTTCCGTCCTCTGAGTCCGCCCATGATCGAAATCAGCGACGAAGAGGTTCAAGCCACGACCAAGGCTACGACTGAGGCATCGCCTGCACCAGTATCAATTCCTCAGCCCGCCTCCAGGGGCCCTGCGGCTAGTGGGGCAGGGCCGCCTACTCCAGGAGAGGGTAGAAAAGAGGAGGCGCGATGTCGTCTCCCATTCAAGATGGGGCCGGGGAGCTCTATCCTCCTGAGCCCCACATTGGCCGAACGCATGATGAATTTTTCATTCCAGAAATACGACTGGGAGGAGATGGCCGGACTGCGGCTGAACGACGTCCTCAGCACCATCTTCCCCTAGCTTTACTCGATGAGTTACCCCTTTTTTCTCTCTTTCATCTTTCTTTTTTTTTTTGGCTGACCTTTTTTCATGGTGTAGATTGGTGCCGAGGCCCTCTTCATTAGGGGCTGCTGTCAAAACTGGGAGCGTATCGAGCGGCAGCAGGCGACCGAGATCGAGTCTCTGAGGACCGATCTGAAGGAGAAGGCTGGGGCGAACAAGGTGCTCGAGCAGAAAGTCGGGGACCTAGAAAAGCAGCTCACCGACATTAAGGGGTGAGCAAAGAGACTCTTGGAGGCCCTTGACCTGGAGTGGAGTTGCTCGAAGAAGGCTATCGACGATCTCTCCACCATTGAGAAGAAGCTGAAATGGTACAGTGCCGAGGCCGATCAACACAAGGAGGCCTCCTGAACTACCCAGGCAGAGCTGGCGACAGGGAAAGAGAGGTTGGCCGTGGCAAGAAGGTGGAAAAAAGAGCGGCCAAGTTAGCGGAGGCTGCCAAGTTGGAGGCCATCGAGGCAAGGAAGGGGGCCGCCGAGGCTAGGAAAGACACTGAGGAGGCTGTTGCCAAGTTCAAGGCCTCGGAGGAGTTCATCGCCAAAATTCATCAAACAACATCAAACTCCTTCTATAAAGGCTTCATGTTCTTGCGCGGCCGGATCGAGGCGTCTGTTCCCGATAAAGACCGAGATTGTCTCAGGTACCCCTCGACCTCGGATGCGGAGCCTGATGAGGAGGTCATCGTCGAGGAAGCTGTGGCTTCTGAGCCTCCGACACCAGCCGAGGCCGAGCCATCTGAGGTCGGAGTCATCCAGCCGGAGGTCTTTGAAGGCGGGACCTCTCAGCCTCAAGGCTCAACAGGGGGGCTGACCGATACAGAGTAGTCCTTTCTCTTTTATTTTGTACTTTGTTTTCTTTTTTGTGCTTGGTCGGGGTCACCCGGCATGTCGGGGGCCCATAAAATGTTTGTAATCGGCTCTTGATCAATGAAATTTGAACTTTCTTGCAACCCGTCCTCCCCTCTTTTTCTCTTTCTTTCCCTTCGCTTCCTCTCTTTCTTTGCTCTTTCTCTTCTTCCTCTTTCTTCTTCTTCTTCTTTTTTTTAGATGAGTGGGGAGATCAAAGAAGAGGGTCTCACCTTGCCTGGGGCTTAATTACCAGGCTTTGGAGTCGGTGAATCATGTGTAAGGTTCTAGCAATTATGAGCAGCTAGGCTCGTTGGTTCCTTGGCCGGAGAGCTGAGCCCCGGTCCAAGGTGCTTGAGGGCTATTCTCAGGTCTTGGATGCCTTTGAGCCAGGCTAGAGGCCTTCCTGGCCAGAGCACTTGGATGCCTGAGAGATGGGCTCAGGTCTTTGGCACCTTGGAGCTAGGCTCGAGGTGTTGATAGGAGCTACTTGGCTCGAAGATCCTTTGGTCGGAGAGTTGGGTTCCGGTCTTAGGTTGGCATCTCGGAGCTGGGCTCGGAGATGTTGATGATTGAGAGCGGCATGGCTCGAAGGTCCCTTGGCCAGAGATCTGAGCTCCAGTCTTGGGTTGGCATCTCAGAGCTGGGCTCGAAGACATTGATGATTGGGAGCAGCTTGGCTCGAAAGTCCTTTGGTCGGATATCTGAGCTCCGATCTTGGGTTGGCATCTCGGAGCTGGGCTCAGAGACGTTGATGATTGAGAGCAGCTTGGCTCAAAAGTCCCTTTGGCTAGAAATATGAGCTCCGGTCTTGGGTTGGTGTCTCAGAGCTGGGCTCCGAGATGTTGATGATTGAGAGTAGCTTGGCTCGAAAGTCCCTTTGGCCAAAAATCTGAGCTTCGGTCTTGGGTTTGCATCTCGAAGCTGGGCTCGGAGATGTTGATGATTAAGAGCAGTTTGGCTCGAAAGTCCCTTGATCGGAGATCTGAGCTCCGGTCTTGGGTTGGCATCTCGGAGCTGGGCTCGGAGACGTTGATGATTGGGAGCAGTGTGACTCGAAGGTCCCTTGGCTGGAGGTCTGGGCTCCAGTCTTGGGTTGGCATCTCGGAGCTGGGCTCAGAGACATTGATGATTAGGAGCAGCATGGCTCGAAGGTCCCTTGGCCGAAGGTCTGGGATCCAGTCTTGGGTTGGCATCTCGGAGCTGGGCTCGGAGACGTTGATGATTGGGAGCAACACGGCTCGAAGATCCCTTGGCCGTCTGGGCTCCAATCTTGGGTTGGCATCTCGGAGCTGGGCTCGGAGATGTTGATGATTGAGAGTAGCTTGGCTCAAAAGTCCCTTTGGCCAGAAATCTAAGCTCTAGTCTTGGGTTGGCATCTCGGAGCTGGGCTGTCTCGTTGATGATTGAGAGCAGCTTGGCTTGAAAGTCCCTTTGGCCGGAAATCTGAGCTCCGGTCTTGGGTTGGCATCTCGGAGCTGGGCTCAGAGACGTTGATGATTGAGAGTAGCTTGGCTCAAAAGTCCCTTGGCCAGAGATCTGAGCTCTGGTCTTGGGTTGGCATCTCGGAGCTGGGCTCGGAGATGTTGATGATGTTTTCCTGTAAGACAGATAGATACTTGCGCAAGGAAAAACCATTATCATTATTATTGATGGGAAACCTTACATTATTGATAGTATCTCCGCAAGTTGCAGGCGTTCCACGTTCGAGAAAACCTGACACCGTCGAGATCTTCGAGATAGTAGGCTTCTTGTGAGAGGGCCTTAGCCACCTTGTAGGGGCCTTCCTAATTCGGTAAAAGCTTTCCACACTCTAGGGATTGAGATGCCTCTGCCCGGTGTAGCACCAAGTCTCCAGGTTTGAAAGCTTTTGGCCTAACCCGGGCATTGTAGTACCGAGTTACTCATTACCGGTATGCCACCATTCGTAGCTGTTCTTTATCCCTTGCTACTTCGAGGAGATCCAGGTTGAGCAGGAGGTGTGCCAAGTTTCGCATCTTGTCATATCGTTGCACTCGTAGCGTGGGCACGTCGAGCTCGATCGGGATGACTGCCTCGGCACCAAAAGCAAAGTTGAAGGGCATCTCGTCGATTGCCATTCTAGGCATTGTGTGGTAGGCCCACAGAATGCTTAGGAGTTCTTCCGCCCACCTTCCCTTAGCTTGGTCCAGCCTGGTCCTGAGTCCTTGGAGGATGGTCCGATTGGTCACCTCGGCTTCCCCATTTGTTTGAGGGTGAGCTACCGAGGTGAATCGATGTTGGATGCCATGCTCGGCGTAGAACCCTTCGAACTCCTGGTTGTCAAACTGTTGCCCGTTGTTAGTGATGATACAACGGGGGAGTTCGAAGTGGCAAATAATTGACTTCCAAAAGAACTGGCAGACGTTGACTTCCATGATCCGGGCCAGCGGCTCTGCTTCGACCCACTTGGTGAAGTAGTCGATCGCCACCAACAAAAATCTTCGTTGTCCTGGTGCAGGAGGGAACAACCCCAGGATGTCCATCCCCAACTAGGCGAAAGGCCAAGGGGCTGAGAGCTAGGAGATCGGCGTTGTCGGCTGGTGCTGTATGTTCGCATGGCACTGGCACTTGTCACACCTTTTAATGAAGTCGACGGTGTCCTCTCTCATGGTTTCCTAGAAGTATCCCTGGCGAAGGGCTTTATAAGCCAGTGTTCTTCCTCCCGCATGGTTCCCACAGAGGCCTTCGTGTATCTCTTGGAGCACAAAGGTTGCCTCAGCAGGCTTGAGGCACTTCAGGAGTGGATAGGAGAAGGATAGGCGATAGAGCTGGCCCTCCATCAGAACAAACCGGGAGGCTTTCTTCTTGACAAGGGTTGCCTCTACCCGATCCTTGGGTAAGGGACCATTGGTGATGTACCTGATGTACTTATCCATCCAGCTCGGCTCGGGGGCGACTTGATGTATCTCCTCTAAGCTTTCGTAGCTGGGACATTCGAGATACTCGACGTAGGTGCATCCCAGTGATGAATTCGGTAGGGTCGTGAGCCTGGATAGTGCATCCGTGTGTGCATTCTCTCCACGAGGGATGTGGAAGATGCTGAAGCACCAGAAGCCTGTCGTGCTCGAGCGGACCCGCTCTAGGTACTTCATCATCTAGGCATCCCTGGCTTCATATTCTCCGAAGATTTGTCTGGCAACCAGCTGGAAGTTGGTGAAGACTTTTAGATTTTGCACACCCAGCTCATGGGAGACTCTTAGACCCATGAGGAGTGCCTCGTACTCTGCCTGGTTGCTTGTGGTGATGAATTTGAAGTGAAGGGCGCATTCCGTCATAATCCAATCATCGTTGGTGAGGATCCTCCTGCCCCGCTCTCACCGGAATTGGATGCTCCGTCCACGTGGAGGATCCAAGGTTCCTCTCCTAGTCCGAGCTCTGTTATTGTCTACTCCGGCTCCTCGGCGAACCCGGTGCACTCGACCACGAAGTCAGCTAGGACTTGGGCCTTCTGTGAGGCCCTCGATCGATACACTATGTCAAATTCACTGAGAAGCAGGGACCACTTGGCCAATCTCCCGGAAGTTTTGGGTCAGCTGAGTATGGTCCTCAATGGCTGGTCCATCACAACCACTATTGGATGTGCTTGAAAATAGGGCCTAAGGCGCTTAGCAGATATTGTTAGTGCAAAAATGAGTTTCTCGGAGCGAGTATACCTGATCTCCACATCGCGAAGTATTTTGCTGGTGTAGTACATCGGCTTCTGGGATTTGTCCTCATCTGCGCGGACGAGCACCGAGCTGATGACTCCTGGTATCATTTCTAGATAGAGGAGGAGCTCCTCCCCCTCCTCCGGCCTGGAGAGCAACGGGGGAGAGGCGAGGAATTTCTTCAGCTCCTTAAAGGATGTTCTACACTCCTCCATCTAGGTGAAGTCATGCATCTTGCGCAGTGCCTTGAAGAATGGAAGGCTACGGTCGGCCAACCTCGAGATGAACCTGCTGAGGGCGGCGACATGCCCCATCAGTCGCTGGACCTGCTTCTTGGAGGTCGGGTGCTCCATGTCGATGATTGCCTGAACTTTTTTTGGGTTTGCTTCGATGCCTCTCTGGGTGACCATAAAGACGAGGAACTTCCCCACCACCACCCCGAAGGCGCACTTCATCGGATTCAGCTTCATCTGATGTTGCCGCAGGTTGTGGAAGGATTCGGCGAGGTCAGCGATGTGGCTCGAGCTCGACTTGCTCATGATGAGCATGTCATCCACATATACTTGCATGTTCTGGCCAATTTGGTCCTTGAAGACCTTATTGACCAGGCACTGGTATGTAGCTCATGCATTCTTCAGGCTGAAAGGCATCATCCTGTAGTAGTACATCCCCTAGTCGGTGATGAAGGCGGTGTGCTCCTCGTCCTCTGGGTGCATACGGATCTGGTTGTACCGAGAAAATGCATCCATGAAGGAGAGTAGCCTGTGGCCAGAGGTGGCATCCACCAGCTGGTCAATCTTCGACAGAGGGAAGCTGTCCTTTGGGCAAGCTTTATTGAGGTTGGTGTAGTCTACGTAGATCCTCCACTTGCCATTGCTCTTCCTCACCATGACTACATTCACCAGCCAGCTCAGATACTGGACTTCTCGAACAAACCGGTAGCTAGGAGTTTGTCAACTTCCTCCTTGATAGCTGCCTACCTCTTCGGGACAAAGCTTCTCTTCTTCTGTCGAACTGGCTTGTGCTTTGGGTCGACACTTAATTTATGAGTATTGATGTCGGGAGGAATACCTGGCATGTCTGCTGCTGTCCAGGCAAACACATCCGTTCTCGCCCGTAGAAACTCCAGCAGTTGGGCCCTTTCCTCCTCGGGTAGCTGGGCTCCAATTTGCACCATCTTCGTGGGATCATCTCCGAGTGGATAAGAGAGTAGACGCTTGACCGGGCTGCCCCTGGGGTCTTGGGCCCTTTAGTCGAGATCGTCTACCTTGGGGTCATCCTCGGGGACCTTGGCCCCAGGTAGGGTTTGGAAGTAATGCTGTACCGGCTGGGGCACTACCCTCATTTCCCCGACACCGTAGGGAGTGGAAAGGTGGAAGGAAGCCTGACAATCGTGAAAGTCATCATAATGGTCTCTGCCGAGGTGGGGTCCCAGCGGTGATCGGGAGAGTGATCTCTTCCTCTACCCTTACGGAGTCACCCATGAAACCAACAAGGGGTGCATGCACAGGTTTGAGTTTATCGAGAGAAAGGTTCATCCTGGAGAAGGCATCGTAAAAAAGCATATCCGTGGAGCTTCCACTATCAACCATGATGTGTTTTACAGGATGCCTTGCGATCGTCATCTCGATGACCATGGCATCATTATTTACATTTTCCCCCCCGTCTTCCCCTTCCCTCATAAAGGGGAGTACATTCTCAGGATCCCCTGCCCCCGGGCCCTTTTGGGCTCACATGCAGCTTCCCAGGAGATCATGCCCACCAGCTTCTCGGTAGGGCGGTTGTCGATAGCTGGAGTCAGTGGGAGAGCGACGAGTGCCTGGGATTCCACCTGCGGTATGCCCCCTACGAACCTTTTGAGGTAGCCCCTCTTGATGAGTTCTTCGATTTCCCACCTGAGGTTGCAGCATTCCTCGGTGTCATGGCTATTGTCATGGTGAAAGTGATAGTACTTCATTTTATCATGGACAGTGGAGGTCTTCATCAGAGGCGGGCATCTCAGGTAATCCTCTCCTTCGATTTTCACGAGGATTTTTGTCCTCGAGTGAGGAGAGGGGTGTAACCCTCCTTAGGAATGGGAGCTCCTTTTGGTCTTGGCCGGTCCCTTTGGGAGTTCGGAGCTTGGGGTGCTGGCTTCCGGGTTCCGGGCATCTCGATGGGGGCCGGTTTCTTCAGTGGCTTTCCATCGAGCTCCCACCTCGTACGATCCTTCTCCTCGACGCGAATGTGCTTTTGGGCTCAGAGAAGGAGCTCGAAATAAGTATTGGGGGCCTTCTTGTCCAGCGAGTAGGTCAGGCAGGAGGTCCTGAGCCCTCGCTTCAGTGCCAGAATGGCAACTAGCTCATCAAGGTTATAAATCTTCGACATGGTGGCCTTGAAGCGGGCCATGTAGTCCCGTAGGGGCTTGCGGTCCTGCTGTCGGATGGAGAAGAGGTTGTCTGCCTCTCGTGGCAACTTTTGACAGGCATCGAAGTGGGCCACGAACTTCTGCCCTAGCTAGGCGAAAGAGTCGATGCTCTTGGGCTCCAAACGGGTGAACCACACCCGAGCTGTCTTCCGAAGAGTGGTAGGAAAGGTGATGAAAAGGAGAGCGTCGGTGGCCCCCTGGACCCTCATGAGGGTCTGATAGCTTTCTAGGTGGTCCAGGGGGTCGGTGGTCCCATCATAGGGATCCACCTGCGGCATCCGGAACCGGTACGGGATCGGCTCCACTTGAATGTCTTGGAAGAAAGGGGGACGGGAATCATAGCCCGTTGGCTCGCTAGCTGAGCCCTGCATGTTGGCAAATCGGCGAGAAAACTCTGCCAGCTCGCATTCATGCTCCTTTAGGTGCTTCTTCGTCATGCGCCTGACGGCTTCATCAGTAGACCCCTCCGCTGAGGGAGATGGAGAACATGACGTGGGTGCACGGTCTATGTGATGGGGGGTCTTGCTCTTTTTGCCTTGGTGGGGTCTGGGCACCGCCTGCCCAAGGTTTGGTGAGCGGCTCTCCCTGTCGGCAGAGCCAGCTCGTTGCCTTTTTGCCGGGATTTGATGGCTGCCCCGGTTATCAATAGTGGCCCGTGGTTGTGAAGGCCTTCCTTGGAAGGAATGCAAGCTATCGCGGGAGGCTGCGGTGTGAGCTGCGGGTGTCCTCGGCTGTTGGTGGGTGGCCAGGGACCGGTGTTGCTGTTGGAGCTAGCGCACTGCCATGGCGAGGACTTGCATTTGCTGGGCGAGAATGGCCAGCTTGGATTCTGGCGGAGGTGGTTGAACCGGAACGGGTGGCTCCACCTCTTGGTGGTGCAGGTTCCCCCGGGATGGGGAGTCCCCCGCATGGCTGGTGGAAGCCTCCCTTGCTCGTGTTGTCACCATCCTTCCTTCAGACTGCTTGTAGAAGAGGCGGAGGGCTTGAACTGAATCAAAGAATGCTCACTTCCCCCCCTTCCTGGCGCGCCAATATGTTGCCGCCAAGATCGCCATGGCTTGTAGCTGTTATCGGCGTCGGAGCGCACCTCCTTCGTTGTCTCGCCGTCCAGTGATCCTAGACCTGCAAAACAGGGGTTAGTGACCTGGGCCGGGGTTTCTGGTGGGGGCTCTCCGACGATCAAGTCAGTGACAACCTAGGAGAATAGATCCTCCTGGTGAGCCCCTCTTGATGGACTCCACACTTGGAAGAGTGATTGGTGTGAGAGTGGGATGCAAGTATGTCGGGGGAAGAGTGGCTCAGCTTGAGGGAGTCTCTGTGTGGCCCTTCCACCCGACTTTGCTTGGGGATGCTGGTGGTACCGTGCTCTTTTTGGTTGAGCTTGCACTTGTGTTCAAGTGGTATGGCTTATGTCTTGCTTGTATTGTAATTGCTACCTCCAAGTTTTGTAGATTAGGTTACCGTTGAGCGTTCATCTTAGGATCTCCACCGGGCTGTCAAGCACGTGTGGCGGTGTCTCGAGGGGCCTTTCCCGATCCATGATAAGGGAAGCTGCCATGTGCTCTGACATTCCCTTGGTCGCCTCATTTCGGGAACATGGCAGTACCTCGATCGGTGGGCCGCCGCCCTTGGGATTCGAATCTCCTGGTTGACTTCCTCATTCGGGTGGACCAAGTGGTTGGTGAGGAGTGTGGCACCTCGATCTGTGGGTCTCTCCTCTTTCTGGTGTAACCGATGGCTGCAGGTGGTCGGTGCGATCTGGCAGGTGTCCCGGTGTAGTCTTCGGGCAGCTCACCGATGTCCTGGGATGGCGATGCCTACGTCTGAGTTCGGGTTGAGCTGGGATGGCAGGGCTCGCTCCGACCTAGATGCCCCGAGCTTACGGGATCGCCTCAGTGGAGGAGGGCAGAGTGCGGGCCCGGTCCAGAGGGCTCGACCTCGGAGAGGCTCCACTTGGCGGAGGAGGGCTGAGCTCGACTCTGACCATAGGGCTCGATCTCTGAGGGTCTCGCTTTGGAGGGCAGAATGCGGGCCCGGTCCAGATGGCTCGGCCTCGGAGAGGCTCCATGTGGCGAAGGAGGGCTTAGCTCGACTCTGACCACAGGGCTTGATCTTCGAGGGTCTTGCTCTGGAGGGCAGAATGCGGGCCCGGTCCAGTGGGCTCTGCCTCGGAGAGGCTCCACGTGGCGGAGGAGGGCTGAGCTCGACTCTGACACAGGGCTCGATCTCCGAGGGTCTCACTCTGGAGGGCAGAAGGCGGCTTCGATCTAGGCATCTCGAACTCGCAGGACCGACCTGGCGGAGGACGGAGCTCAGCTTATTGTCTCGAGGGAGCTCAGCTCGGCGGAGGAGTCCGGGCAGGAGAATTGACGTGGCGTCCGATGTGGTGGCTTCCTTTGACGCGATGCCGTCAGCTCCCCCATGTCAGTGATCCCGCCACGTTAGAATCCATTGAAATTTGGTCCACCATGAATTATGCAAGAACAGCTATAATTGGCTGGATCACTAACTACTCAAACATCATGGACACTGGGCAGGAGAAGGGACTTAGCTATGCATTTGGGTATACCGAGAAGGTCCACCCAACTAGCTGGTCGATTCCGGGTAGGAGGCTAGTAGATGCACATACAAGGGTGCCATGCTAGGCAGGCTCGGTAGGTCATCGCTACTCGGTGTTGACACTGCTAGTCGGTTTAGGACTGGTCAGCTAGTCGATATGGGACTAGTTAGCTAGTTGATGGGCCTCATTGCTGGTCTTTCCAGTGCAAGTAGGTTGTCAGTAATGATGCCCTTGCCTTAGTCGGTAACATGGTTGCTTCAAGTTGGGGGATCAAATCAGCCATAGTCAGTGGTTCTTGCGGTGATCCGGGAAGTTGCCGATTCCACTTTAGCAGTTGCCACTTTGGTTGAATGTTTAAAATTGAAGCTAAAGGAATTATTTAAGGCTAGATGTTTTAGGTAAAAGTCCATGGATAATTTATTTATTGCTTGTAAATTTATAGTATATAGGGTTGATATTAGAGAAGAAAGAAATAAAAAATAATTTATGAATAAAGGAATATTCTTAAATAGTTGTACAGTATGCAAGAGTTCCTTAATAAATATGGTGCCCTATGATTATTGCATAATTCTTGCTAGTATGAAGAACTTTTAAATAATTATATAATATATAAAAATCATTTAGTCAACGTGATGTTCGATGATTCTTAGTCTACATGATCGTTGAGCACTGATTCTTGCTAATAGGATAGAGATAATTATAGAGACAATGATTTTATTTTAGAGCAAGAATTGAGGGAAGCCCAACTAGAATAAGAGTAAAGGGCGGACATGAACCTAGGTCTTTAGGACCCAACTCTCAATAGAATTACTAACTAAACCGGTTGGAGTTGACACTCTTAACATGCAACTATTGATTTAAGAGTAAATAAATTGTATGCGAATAGATTTTAGAGCTACATGCATAAGCCTTGGGCTTTTTACATGACACTTTTATATCAGAATCTATAGACACATGTTAGCAAATTTCCTGGATACACTACAGCGAAATGATAAAAAAACAACGTATTTTTATGTATTGCTAACTATGCTCGTAAAAAGCGTTGGCAAAATTTGGTTTCTAATAATAGTTTAAAGCATCGAGAGGTTTTTATATATCCCCATCCGGACATCTCCTCTTCTTCTCTGCATGATTTTCCTCTCCTGAAATCAAAACCCTATGTCACGCCCCAATCCCAAGACCTGGGCTAGAAGTGCGACAGATGGCCGTATGTTCTGGGGTTCAACCTTCCCAGGGACATACCAGGCCTGTACCAACCATTTCTTAAATAAAATGAATAACCAGGCAATTAAACCATAAAAAGTAAACCCAGGCAAGTAGATTCAATGTTCATAAAGCCAACCGTCACATATTTAACATAAACAAGTTTCAGACAATAAAAATGATAGTGTCCACTAGATCCTAAGCCTCACTGATTGAATCCCTGGCCCATGTGTTCCTCTGATCCGGAAAAAAATGCAAGGAAAAGGAATGAGTTTCCCCTAAACTCAGTAAGTCATCATATGTCACAAATATAAATTTACCATGAATCTAGAGTAACTCCAAGCATGTGAGCAACCATAAGATATAAGCCATTTCTCATTATTAACCTTTTTATTTATTTTTCTGAAGTCATACAAATTTTAGGATGGCCATCCATACACACTCACTTAGTCCCTCATACTATGGCCACGATCGGCCCATGGCTCGCCCCAAAGAGTCTGGATCCTGTGTCACATACCGTACATCGGTCATGTGCCAGCGATAGCCCCGCTGGAGGCCCAAAAGAAGTCTAGCTCTGAGTATCACACGAGAAACATGCTTCCCAGCATGTGCTAGAATAAAACAATTAATTCCTGTGTCATATATCGCTCATCGGTCATATGCCAGCAATAGCCCCGCTGGAGGCCCAAAAGGAGTCTAGATCCTTGTGTGATCATAGTCGGACTAGAGAGCAGCTAAATTCAACTCAACCATAACTCTTAATCTTAGTCTTTGTTTACATTTCATAACACATCGAGATACATGTATGCAGTATAAATATAAGCCGTAAAAATAAACTAAGAGTCAAATAATCATGCTTGGTAAAAGTTATATCCGTGAGTGATAACTTACAATTTTACCAACTAAGCACTAAACCCGATTTTCCAGGGATGATGACGATCCTGTATCACAAATTATTTTGTTTATAATTTGATATAATTAATTCCTATAAAAAGAAATTAAACATAAATTAAATTCCTTGGGACATCCCCAGACAATTTCTTTCCTCCCTTCCTCCACCTTCCTTTTTCTTTTAATTATTATTATTATTATTATTTTATTTTCCTAATGGTGCCTTTACTGGGTCGGCCCACCCAAGGTAATAGGCCCAGCCTAACAGAGCATGGCTCAACCGAGCCCGGCCCAACAAGGCCCGGCCGAGTCAAGCCCAGCCCAACAAGGCCCGACCCAACAAGGCCCGATTAAATCGAGCCCAGGCCAACTCTCCCGGCCACAAAACCCGTCCCGACCTTATGGAAGAACCAGGGAGGATCGACGACGATCCTCCCGTCCGACCACCAAGGAGCACTCGCCGGAGGAAAGGAAAGGGTCCGGCGATCCCTACGGCGGCCGTCTGACCGTCAGTCGGTGAGCACAGAGCCATACCCACCTCTGTTAACATCGATCCTCCCATCCGACCACCAAGGAGCACTCGCCGGAGGAAAGGAAAGGGTCCAGCGATCCCTACGGCGGTCGTCTGACCGTCAGTCGGTGAGCACAGAGCCATACCCACCCCTGTTAACAGAGACATCCCATCTCTGTTAATAGGCCATTCAATATTCCCTCCCCGCCCCCAAGCAAGTGGAGGAACGGCGGCGATCCCTGTGATCGGCCGCCCAGAACGTTTGCCAGAAGGAGAGGAGGAATCCGGTGGCGACCTCCCATCGCCGGCCACTACCCTCGGTTCCAACGGAGAAGAAGAATTGACCGGATTCTTCCTTCCTCCCTGCCAAACATCCCTACACCAAGCCTTTCCCGAGGAAGAAGAACTTACCGACGAGATTGGTTCCGACCGCAGCGACCACCGGTGGAGAGCACTCCAGCGAGGGCAGGGACACACGAAGGAGCCGTCGGCGTCCACTGATAGGGAGGTATTCCGGATCAACAAAGGCACCCGATGCCCCTAAAAAACCTGAGGAAGACCCTTATCCCCCCACCTCCAGTGGTGTCGACGGACTTCTCCGGATTTCCTGCTGGAAAATCTGAACTTCCGAACCAGAATGAATTTGAATTGAAGTCGGCAAGGGCCGCCGACTTCAGCCCAAATCCAGCCCAATAAGAAATGGGCCTCACATTCTCCCCACCTAAAAAAAAATTTTGCCCTCGAAATTTACATACCTGGGTCCTGGAAAAGTTGAGGATATTTAACTTTCATGATTTCTTCTAACTCCCAAGTGGCTTCTCGTTCTGAATGATTACTCCACTGGACTTTAACATAAGGGATGATGTGTCATCTCAAGACTTGTTCCTTTCTATCCACCACCTTCATTGGTTGTTCCTCATAAGACAAATCTTTCCTGAATTGAAGTGGTCCCAATTCAACCACATGATTTGGATTAGGTACATACTTTCTCAGCATAGAAACATGGAAAACATTATGTACACCAGCAAGAGAAGGTGGCAAAGCAAGCCGATAAGCCACAGCTCCAATTTTCTCTAAGATCTCAAAAGGACCCACATACCGAGGGCTTAGCTTCCCTCGCACCCCAAATCTCATAACTCCTTTAGTAGGGGACACTTTAAGAAGTACATGATCTCCCACTTGAAATTCCAGTTCTCTTCTTCGATTATCTGCATAACTCTTTTGTCGACTCTAAGCTGTAAGCAGTCACTTCCTAATAAGTTGAATTTTATCTGTGGTCTACAGCACAATATCTGATCCCAAAAGTTTTCTCTCACCAACATCATCTCAACATACCGGGGTCCTACATCTCCTCCCATACAGAGCTTCAAAAGGTGCCATCTTAATGGTTGCTTGATAACTGTTGTTATATGCAAATTCTATCAGTGACAAATGTTCATCCCAAGACCCCTTCAAATCAAGAACACATGCTCTCAACATATCTTCTAGTGTCTGAATCGTTCTCTCTGACTGTCCATCTGTTTGAGGATGAAAGGCTGTACTAAACTCTAGCTTGGTTTTCATAGCTTGATACAAACTCCTCCAAAATTGAGAAACAAATCTAGTATCCCTATCAGACACAATTGATACAAGAATACCATGCAATCTAACAATCTCATCAATATATAATTTAGCTAGCCTTTCAATGGAGAAATTGACCTTGATAGGTAAAAAATGAGCTGACTTTGTCAATCGAGCTACAACAACCCAAATAGCATCAAATCCTCTGAGAGTCCTCGGCAATCCTATAACAAAGTCCATTGTGACATTCTCCCATTTCCATACAGGAATAGCTAGGAGTTGTAGTAGTCCCGCTGGTCTCTAATGCTCAACCTTTATTTGTTGACAAGTTAAGCATTGAGCCACAAACATGGCTATTTCCCTTTTCATACCCCTCCACCAAAAGTTCTCTCTAAGATCTCTATACATTTTTGTACTCCCAAGGTGAATAGTGCAAATAGAGTTGTGGGCATCGATCAAGATTTCCTTCTTTAGACTTGCATCCCTTGGAACACACAATCTATTTCCAAACCTTAAGGATCCATCCTCATGAATTCGAATTTCTGAGATTATCCCAGATTGCTTCTTCTCTCTGATCTTTTGCAATTCTGAATCATTCTTTTGAGATGCCTTAATTTTATCAATCAGGGTTGATTGTATCTTAAGAGTAGCAAGTGAGAATTTAGAGTCATGCAACTGGATCTCCAAATTCAGCTTTCCAAAATCTTGAAGAATTTCTCTCTGAAAAGTGATTAAGGTTGCTAAGTTACCTCCGGCCTTCCTGCTCAATGCAGCATCCACTACATTTGCTTTTCCTGAATGATAACTTATTTTCATATCATAGTCTTTGATCAGCTCCAACCATCTCCTTTGCCTCAAGTTTAACTCTTTCTGGGTAAATAAATATTTAAGACTTTTATGATCAGTAAAAATCTCACAAGATACTCCATACAGATAATGTCTCCAAATTTTTAAGGCAAAGATTACGGCAGCTAGTTCCAAATCATGTGTAGGGTAGTTCAATTCATGTGTTTTAAGCTGCCTAGATACATAGGCCACCACCTTCTCCTTTTGCATAAGAACACATCCTAACCCTTTTCTGGAGGCATCACTGTAAATAGTAAAACCCTCACTTCCAGATGGTAGGGTAAGGATAGGAGCTGACACCAAGCACTTCTTCAACTCTTGGAAGCTTTTCTCATAATCATCAGACCAATCAAGTTTAATCCCTTTATAAGTTAGCTGGGTTAGTGGCAAGGCTACATGGGAAAATCCCTCCACAAACCTTCGGTAATAACCAGCTAGTCCCAGAAAACTACGGACTTCAGTCACATTAGTTGGTCTATTCCATTCAACAATTGCTTCAATCTTTGCTGGATCAACAGATATTCCTTCTTTAGAGACTGTGTGGCCAAGAAAAGAAATATTATCAAGCCAGAATTGACATTTCTTCAGTTTTGTATACAACCTTTGCTCCTTTAGTATCTGTAAGATTCTCCTCAAATGTTCTTCATGCTCTTCCGGGTTCTTGGAATATATCAAAATGCCATCAATAAATACTACTACACACTGATCCAAATATGATTTGAATATCCTATTCATCATGTCCATGAAAGCTTCCGGAGCATTCGTCAGTCTGAAAGGCATCACCAGAAATTCATAATGCCCATATATGGTCCGGAAAGCTGTTTTGGATATGTCCTCATTCTTAATTTTCAACTGATAATATCCGGATCGCAGATCAATTTTTGAAAACACCCGAGCACCTTGCAACTGGTCAAAAAGATCATCAATTCTGGGAAGGGGGTACTTATTTCGGATTGTCAACTTGTTCAATTCTCGATAATCAATACACAACCTCAAGCTTCCATCCTTCTTCCTGACAAAAAGTACCGGAGCACCCCACGGTGAAACACTCGGCCTGATAAATCCCTTATCGAGCAGATCCTGGAGTTGTTCTTTTAGTTTTTTCAATTCAGTTGGTGCCATCCTATAGGGAGCTTTAGACACAGGTTCTGCACTGGGTATGAGATCAATAGAAAATTCCACCTCTCTATCAGGAGGTAATCCCGGTAATTCATCTAGAAATACATCTGGAAATTCTTTCACAATCGGAATGTTTTCCAACTTCTTTTCTTCTTGCTGGAGATCCATAACATTGGCCAAATATCCTGTACAGCCTTGCCTCAGCATCCTGTTAGTTTGCATAGCTGTAGCCATTCTAATAGGGGCCTTCCCTTCACTGCCAGAGAAACCAAAAGGTTCCTGACCTGGAGGGTGGAAAACTACTCTCTTCCCGAAACAATCTACAGTGGCATGATAAGAGGCTAGCCAATCCATTCCCAAAATAATATCAAACTCCTCCATTTCCAAAACCATTAGATCGGATGAAAAATCATGATTTTCAATGCTTAGAGTGCAGGATGGACAAATCATGTTGACCATGATAATGCTCCCATTTGGAATAGACACTCCGATCTCAAAATTTAGAGGTACTGGTTTCATACCAGCCTTCTTAGTAAATCCGGTTGAGATAAAAGAGTGTGTTGCTACGGAATCAAATAAAGACGGGCATAAGAAGAGACTACTTTGATGGTACCTACCAGATAATTAAATTCTAACTTATGATTATATGAACTCAATTTAATCAACTTAAAAAAAAATATGTGAAATTACCTGTCACCACAGCATTCGATGCCTGAGCATCTTGCTGAGTCAGAGCATACATACGAGCCTGGGTCTTCTGCTTCTGGCTCTCACCAGATCCATAAGCTAAAGGTTGTCCTTGGATAAAAGCTGGCACATTTGAAGGAGGAGGTGCAGGCGGTCGCGGTGCATTCTGGAAGGTATGTTGATACCCAGGATTCTGAGGACGAGGGCAATCCATAGCTTTGTGGCCCTGCTGACCATAATTAAAACAAGCCCCAGAAAACCAACGGCAATCCTGCTCCAGATGAAAACCTTGACATCTCCTGCAACGAGGACCATTACCCTGCTGAGGACCTGGATCCTGCCTTTGATTTCCCCTCTGTCTAGGTTGTTTGCCAGAGTGTTGGTTCCCTCGCTACCCATCAGGTCTGGATCTCTTCCTTAGCTGCCGTTCCCTCTCTTGCTGCATATTATCAACCTCCTGCTCCATAATTTTTGCTAACGACGTCCTGGTATGAGGCCAGCTGCATGGGTCTACTCCAGCACGAATCCTGGGTTTAAGCCCTTTCTCAAATCTCCGAGCCTTGATATAATCCATGGCAACCAACTCCGAAGCAAAGCAGGACAGTTCTATAAACTTGGCTTCATATTGTGCCACTGTCAAGCTTCCTTGTATCAATCTGGTAAATTCACTCTCCTTCTCAAATCTGAGACTTTCAGGAAAATACATATCCAAAAACTCTTGGAAAAAAATGTCCCAAGTTATTGGCTCTTCATTACCATATTGTCTCCTGACAGCATCCCACCATTCCGAAGCTTCGCCTTGCAATTGATAAGCTGCAAAGCGAACCTTTTCCCGATCTGTACAGTCCATGCTGGCAAAGACCTTCTCCATTTCCTTCAACCATTTCAAAGATTCAGAAGGTTCAGTAGAACCCTCAAAAGTAGGAGGCACCAACTTCTTAAATTCAGTGATCACCCGATCCATCTTAAAAGACTGACCACCCCTACTCCCCTGCTACCTCATTTCCTTCACAAGTCCAGTTAGAGCCTGGATAAGACTTACCACCTGACCATCAGAATTGGCTGTCCTCATATCATGCTGCAGAGGAGGAGGACTAACTGCTCGGCTCTCACCCTGATCAGGTGATGGGCTACGAGTCATGAAGGCGCCGGTCGCCCGAGATGGACCCGCTGCATGCAAAGTATCATGAGCTCGAGAAGCATGATCATTTTGACTTGATGTCCTCATGGATCGCATCCGAGCTATTAAACCTATGTCACAAAAGTTAGTCAGTTAAATAATATAACCTTACTTATACTTTTATTAATTTAAACTTGTCCTAATTATCTCTACCCCGCTCTCACTATCTATAACATCTTAATTTTTAAGACAAGCCTGGCTCTGATACCACTAAATCTGTCGCGCCCTAATCCCAAGACCTGGGCCAGAAGTGCGACAGATAGCCGTATGTTCTAGGGTTCTGATGCGGGACCAATATGCATGCAATTCTTTTTGTATGTTTTATATTTGGGGTTAGGTGATTAATTCCTGAATTTCAGATCAAAATTAGTTGTAGGGAAATTTATATGAATTTTTGAAGCCAAGCATGCAGATTAGAACCTAGAAAAGTACTAAAGAAGGATCACCGGGGCAGAGAAGCCTCGGTTAGGGCAAGTTCTCCTACAATAATAAGACTGGAGGTAGAGGGGGTGTACCTAACAACGTCTGAAGTACCCAGTGAAGATCGCAGCGAAGGGATCTCTCGTTCCTCGATGGATGCGGCCTGGAAAACCGAGCCAAAGACCAGCGGATACCCGGCTTTCTGCTCGGTGATCCGATTGAGGCTTGGCTGGAGTCGTTGGATTCGTAGGAACTCGGGGACCTGCAAACGACCTGTCAGGGGTTAGAAAACTTAAAGGAAATCAAGAAAACAAAGGAAAACAGCAAAGAAAAGAAAGTTTTGGAGGGGGCTGGAAGGATGGTTGGCGACAGGAAGATGGTTGCAAACACCGGGAAGAAGAACTCTCAAACCCCTTTATGCACACAGCAGGGTAATCACACAAAGCAATAGAAGAACTCAAGGTTTATTTCATATATCAAAATCTCCCCTCATACAAGAGGCTAGGGTCCTTTAAATAGACCCTTAACCTTGGGCTCCAAGTAAGGGCACATAAGTCTTTATATAAGAATCCTTTTCCCTCTCAAACCCTAGCTAGAAAATAAGGAAACATTAGGTAGAAAAATCCCTAAAAATTTCCTTGACTTGGCCAACACTCCAAGGATGCCCAGGGGGGCGTGTTGGGCTTCTAGGAGCAGCAAGGGGCCGGCCCAAAGGGGTTCGGGCCCATGGGTTTGGGCTTCTGGAAGCTGGGGTGGCCTGGTAGCCAGGTAGTAGGAATATTCCCTGGTATCTTGCTTCTTAGGGGCTTGGGCTTGGTGCCTGGGATTGATTTCTTTGGGCTAGGATGCAAATGGACCTCTAGAATCATGGATGCCCTTATCTATGAATATACTTTGGCATCTGGAAGTGAATCTGGGCATCTAGAGTGCATCTACAAGAAATCAGGATTTTCTGAATTTTCCTCCTGGGGTCTTCAAATCTTCAAGCTGGGTTGGACTTGGGCTATACTTCCATGTCTTCAATCTAGTTGGACTTGGTCTTCACTTGTATGATATAGTCTTGAGTCTTCAGTATGCTTGGACAGGACTCAAAAAATAAAATTAGCTCAACATGAGCTGACTAGCATTGGATTGAACTAGCTCAACATGAGCTGACTAGTACAGAACTGAAATAACAACTCAAAAGATTCAAATAACAACTAAAATAGACTCAGATGAGCTAAGCCCTTATTACAGATGGACTCATAAATTATTGATCAATTCATAGAGGGTTGAAAAGCCTCTATCTTATTATGGTGCCTTTGGTGTCCCCACCAATTCTCTCGGGGTGGGAGGAACTCGACCCTATCGAGTGAAGATCAAGCTGGCTCACATATCTCTCAAGGATGTCTGGGTTGAGGTGCTGCAAGTCCTCTCGAGAAATCCATGAATCGTCCGACTCTGGCCGGCCTTGCCATCAGACCAGGAAGCGTTGATAGTCATGGCCCCGGGTCATGATGGCTTGATCATCCAGGATATGCTCGATCCGTTCTCCTCTCTCAAGCCAATTTGTTAGTGGACACTCTGGGTTAGGATCACTCACAATGAAAAGGAACAGGTCCAAAGGCCTCACTAGGTATCGCTGCCGGTTTCCTATACTCAACCAGGTCTATAATATTGAAGGTAGAACTAATGCCCAAATCTGAAGGCAAGTCTAACACCTAGGCATTTGATCCAACCTTCTCTATCACTTTAAAAAGGTCCGGCTCTGCGAGCATGAAGCTTCTTTTAGGCCTAAGCCTAACCAAGATAGAATCCACTACATCAAATTCTTTGACCCTTCTTCGGGAATTAGCCAGTTGTTTTAACATTAGTGCGGGTGGTGAACATGCTAGGCACATGCAGACTCCTAACAAGATGATGCAAAGGACTCAAACATACACCTAACAGACTCGACTAAAGAGGTTTATTTGGTCTTAACTACCACTTGGGCATGGGGGCATGAGTCGTGGTTGATGGATGACATGCAGAAAAAAATTTGCTAGTAACTCCTAATAAGTGCCAGAGGGTCTTTCAGAAGTAGGTAGCAAATGGGATGGGCTCTATGGATCCTTGCAACCTAGTAACCTCAACAAAATGTAACCTAATAGTTCTAGACACATGAGAAAACTCAGGAAAGGGTAGGAAATAGGAAGTGGGTTCAGAATTACTCTGGTAGGGTGGAGAAAAAGGTTCCGGGTTAGTTGGATAAAGTAGAATCAAAGAAGGCATGTCAGGGACTAATCCTAGACTAATGAGGTTAACCTTACGGGGTTGCGATATATCTACGGGGTTTGTATAATGGAAGGATGGGTTATTAATCTCAGGGAAGAGGTCCTTAATGGGAACTATAGGAGGAGACTCATCCTGAGGGTACTGATTCAAAGAGATCAGGTCCTTAATAAATTCTTCAGGTTCTTGTATTTTAGGACTAGACTCTATAATTTAGCTCTCCTCTATGGTTTCCTCAGGTAAGGCTCTAACAGCAGTACCTAGGTTCTCTTCCTCTATTTGTTCTTCCACTATAGCTTTTGGTTGGATGTGGTTAGGGTCAACTACCTCTAGGTTGGCTTCTACTTGGGTATTTACTAGGCCAACTATTTCTAGGTCATCTATAGGTGTCTCATCTTCTCCCTCATACTCATCCACTAGGCTCGCATCAGCTTCATACACTTCCGCATTAATGTAAGCCTTGTTAATCTCAGGAATGGTTGGAGATGGTCGGCTAGGAGAAAATTGGCTAGGTCCTGGTTTCTGATTATGGACACTAATCCTAGTAGGTTCAGGTTGCCTAAGGGGTAGTGGCTCACTACTGGGCTCATATTTAGGGGTGCTAATCCTATGGGGCTCAAGTTGACTAAGGGAAACCTGACTAGTACTAGATTGATACTTAGGGGTTATGGGTTCTCTGGGCTCATAGGACAATGGTGCAGATCTATGGGTCATGGGATTATAGGATCTGGGGTCATAGGATTTTGGGTCAGCCCTATGGTTAGGTTCTAAGGATGGATCATGGTATGGGGTCCTTCTAAGGTTGGGCTCCCTATATGGGTCAAGATATTGTGTCCTCCTAGGGTTGGACTCCCTATATGAGTCAGAATATTGGGTTCTCCTAGGGTTGGACTCCCTATATGGGTCAGAATATTGGGTTCTCCTAGGGTTGGACTCCATATATGGGTCAGAGTATTGGGTTCTCCTAGGATTGGACTCCCTATATGGGTCAGAGTATTGGGTTTTCCTGGGTTCAGTATCATAATAAGGGTCATGGTAAGGGGTTCTTCTAGGTTCAGTATTATAGTATGGGTCAGGCTGAGTGGCTCTCCTAGGTTCAACCTCTCGATATGGATCAGGGTTTGGGATCCTCCTAGGTTGAGGATTGTAGTACGGGTCATTATAAGGGGCTCTCCTAGGTTCGACCTCATGGTATTAATCAGGGTTTGGGGTCCTCCTAGGTTGAGGGGACTCAAGATCTGGCTCAGACTGTGACCCATGGGTTCTTTGTATGGTCCCTACACGGCCTTCTAACTGGTCAAACCTATTGGCAAGATGGTCAATTCTATTGTTGGTTTGGGTACCAGACTGAGTTAACTGGGCCATGGATTGGGTTAGTTGCTTAGTGAGTGCTTTTATTTGGGCTTGCAAATTTTCCATGGGTTCAGACATTTGTGAAGGAGGTGGGTGATATTAAACCCCTGATCTAGTTTTCATGCAAGACTCGATTAGACTGACTACAGCTGACTAGACCTAGAGTCCAAACTAGATGCTCAATCAGGGTGGCAAACTAGCCTATAGTAACCGTGTACTCAGCCAGGCAGGTATAAGGGGAGTGTTAGGTCCTTGATTGCCAATCCTAGACACCGATCAGAGATTGGCCAGGTAGGCGGACCAGCACACAAGCCCTTCGGGATTGAATCCCTAAACCACCATTCTAGACACTGAGCACAAAGCACACACGGGTTAGCTTGACACAATGATCTGACACATAGTCCGGACCCGACCAGTTGGTGTCCCTAGCCCACTAGAGCAAATTAAGTCTAATCGATTTTAGTTTAGGCTTGGGACCGAATGCAAGGGAGGTGTGGTTTTGGGCTAAGGAGAGGTGATTAAATCCTCCCCACATCTGACATAGCAAGAGTGCCCTTAAAAGTAGATTATGCAATGATGGCAGGCAAATGATGCAAATTAGGGTTAGATGTTTTGGTAGCTTTTATATATGTGATTTTTTATTTTTTTTTTTATTATTTTTTCCCTTTACAAAGATATGATTTGAAAAAATGATCTAATATTCTAGAAACATACTAAAAATAAAAGATATGCAAAAAAGTGCTAAACAAAACCCTAAAACTTCCAAACTTGTTTTGCTGAAAAAAATAGAGCTGAAAATTTACAGACTGTATTTCAGCTTGCAGAAACTGTACAGACCGAAATAAAACTTGAAAAAATTCCAGAAATTACTTTGAATTATTTTTAATCTAACAAAACAAATTTTAGAATTTTTAGAGTTTTGAGGAGGGAGAAATAATTAAAATAACAAAGAATTTATGGACTGAAAAATTACAAAAAACAAGCCCTAATCTAAGCTCTGATACCAAATGATGCGGGACCAATATGCATGCAATTCTTTTTGTATGTTTTATATTTGGGGTTAGGTGATTAATTCCTGAATTTTAGATCAAAATTAGTTGTAGAAAATTTTATATGAATTTTTGAAGCCAAGCATGCAGATTAGAACCTAGAAAAGTACTAAAGAAGGATCGCCGGGGCTGAGAAGCCTCGGTTAGGGCAAGTTCTCCTACAATAATAAGACTGGAGGTAGAGGGGGTGTACCTGACAACATCTGAAGTGCTCGGTGAAGATCACAATGAAGGGATCTCTCGTTCCTCGATGGATGCGGCCTGGAAAATCGAGCCAAAGACCAGCGGATACCCGGCTTTCTGCTCGGTGATCCGATTAAGGCTTGGCTGGAGTCGTTGGATTCGTAGGAACTCGGGGACCTGCAAATGACCTGTCAGGGGTTAGAAAACTCAGAGGAAATCAAGAAAACAAAGAAAAATAGCAAAGGAAAGAAAGTTTTGGAGGGGGCTGGAAGGATGGTTGGCAGCAGGAAGATGGTTGCAAACACCGGGAATAAGAACTCTCAAACCACTTTATGCACACAGCAGGGTAATCACACAAAGCAATAGAAGAACTCAAGGTTTATTTCATATATCAAAATCTTCCCTCATACAAGAGGCTAGGGTCCTTTAAATAGACCCTTAACCTTGGGCTCCAAGTAAGGGCACATAAGTCTTTACATAAGAATCATTTTCCCTCTCAAACCCTAGCTAGAAAATAAGGAAACATTAGGTAGAAAAATTCCTAAAAATTCTTTTGACTTGGCCAACACTCCAAGGATGCCTAGGGGGGCGTGTTGGGCTTCTAGGAGCAGCAAGGGGCCGGCCCAAAGGGGCTCGGGCCCATGGGTTTGGGCCTCTGGAAGCTGGGGTGGCCTGGTAGCTAGGTAGTAGGAATATTCCCTGGTATCTTGCTTCTTAGGGGCTTGGGCTTGGCACCTGGGCTTGATTTCTTTGGGCTAGGATGTAGATAGACCTCTGGAATCATGGATGCCCTTATCTATGAATATACTTTGGCATCTGGAAGTGAATCTGGGCATCTAGAGGGCATTTGCAAGAAATCAGGGTTTTCTGAATTTTTCTCCTGGGGTCTTCAAATCTTCAAGCTGGGTTGGACTTGGGCTATACTTCCATGTCTTCAATCTAGTTGGACTTGGTCTTCACTTGTATGATATAGTCTTGAGTCTTCAGTATGCTTGGACAGGACTCAAAAAATAAAATTAGCTCAACATGAGCTGACTAGCATTGGATTGAACTAGCTCAACATGAGCTGACTAGTACAGAACTAAAATAATAACTCAAAAGATTCAAATAACAACTAAAATGGACTCAGATGGGCTAAGCCCTTATTACAGATGGACTCATAAATTATTGATCAATTCATAGAGGGTTGAAAAGCCTCTATCTTATTCTGGTGCCTTTGGTGTCCCCACCAATTCTCCCGGGATGGGAGGAACTCGACCCTGTCGAGTGAAGATCAAGCTGGCTCACATATCTCTCAAGGAGGTCTCGGTTGAGGTACTGCAAGTCCTCTCGAGAAATCCAAGAATCGTCCGACTCTGGCCGGCCTTGCCATCGGACGAGGAAGAGTTGATAGTCATGGCCCCGGGTCGTGATGGCTTGATCGTCCAGGATACGCTCGATCCGTTCTCCTTTCTTAGGCCAATTTGTTAGTGGACACTCTGGGTTAGGATTACTCACAATGAAAAGGAACAGGTCCAAAGGCCTCACTAGGTATCGCTGTCGGTTCCCTATACTCAACCAGATCTATAATATTGAAGGTAGAACTAATGCCCAAATCCGAAGGCAAGTATAACACCTAGGCATTTGATCTAACATTCTCTATCACTTTAAAAAGGTCCGGCTCTGCGAGCATGAAGCTTCTTTTAGGCCTAAGCCTAACCAAGATAGAATCCACTACATCAAATTCTTTGACCCTTCTTCGGGAATTAGCTAGTTGTTTTAACATTAGTGCGGGTGGTGAACATGCTAGGCACATGCAGACTCCTAACAAGATGATGCAAAGGACTCAAACCTACACCTAACAGACTCGACTAAAGAGGTTTATTTGGTCTTAACTACCACTTGGGCATGGGGGCATGAGTCATGGTTGATGGATGACATGCAGAAGAAAATTTGCTAGTAACTCCTAATAAGTGCCAGAGGGTCTGCCAAAAGTAGGTAGCAAATGGGATGGGCTCTATGGATCCTTGCAACCTAGTAACCTCAACAAAATATAACCTAATAGTTCTAGACACATGAGAAAACTCAGGGAAGGGTAGGAAATAGGAAGTGGGTTCAAAATTACTCTGGTAGGGTGGAGAAAAAGGTTCCGGGTTAGTTGGATAAAGTAGAATCAAAGAAGGCATGTCAGGGACTAATCCTAGACTAATGAGGTTAACCTTACGGGGTTGTGATATATCTACGGGGTTTGTATAATGGAAGGATGGGTTATTAATCTCAGGGAAGAGGTCCTTAATGGGAACTATAGGAGGAGACTCATCCTGAGGGTACTGATTCAAAGAGATCAGGTCCTTAATAAATTCTTCAGGTTCTTGTATTTTAGGACTAGACTCTATAATTTGGCTCTCCTCTATGGTTTCCTCAGGTAAGGCTCTAATAGCAGTACCTAGGTTCTCTTCCTCTATTTGTTCTTCCACTATTGCTTTTGGTTGGATGTGGTTAGGGTCAACTACCTCTAGGTTGGCTTCTACCTGGGTATTTACTAGGCCGACTATTTCTAGGTCATCTATAGGTGTCTCATCTTCTCCCTCGTACTCATCCACTAGGCTCGCATCAGCTTCATACACTTCAGCATTAATGTAAGCCTTGTTAATCTTAGGAATGGTTGGAGAAGGTCGGCTAGGGAAAAATTGGCTAGGTCCTTATTTCTGATTATAGACACTAATCCTAGTAGGTTCAGGTTGCCTAAGGGATAGTGGCTCACTACTGGGCTCATATTTAGGGGTGCTAATCCTATGGGGTTCAAGTTGACTAAGGAAAACCTGACTAGTACTAGATTGATACTTAGGGGTTATGGGTTCTCTGGGCTCATAGGACAAGGGTGCAGATCTATGAGTCATGGGATTATAGGATCTGGGGTCATAGGATTTTGGGTCAGCCCTATGGTCAGGTTCTAAGGATGGATCATGGTATGGGATCCTTCTAAGGTTGGGCTCCCTATATGGGTCAGGATATTGGGTCCTCCTAGGGTTGGACTCCCTATATGGGTCAGAATATTCTTAAATAGTTGTACAGTATGCAAGAATTCCTTAATAAATATGGTGCCCTATGATTATTGCATAATTCTTGCTAGTATGAAGAACTTTTGAATAATTATATAATATATAAAAATCTTTTAGTCAACGTGATGTTCGATGATTCTTAGTCTACATGATCGTTGAGCACTGATTCTTGCCAATAGGATAAAGATAATTATAGAGACAATGATTTTATTTTAGAGCTAGAATTGCGGGAAGCCCAACTAGAATAAGAGTAAAGGTCGGACATGAACCTAGGTCTCCAGGACCCAACTCTCAATAGAATTACTAACTAAACCGGTTGGAGTTGACACTCTTAACATGCAACTATTGATTTAAGAGTAAATAAATTGTATGCGAATAGATTTTAGAGCTACATGCATAAGCCTTGGGCTTTTTACATGACACTTTTATATTAGAATCTGTAGACACATGTTAGCAAATTTCCTGGATACACTACAGCGAAATGATAAAAAAACAACATATTTTTACGTATTGCTAACTATGCTCGTAAAAAGCATTGGAAAAATTTGGTTTCTAACAATAGTTTAAAGCGTCCGAGAGGTTTTTATATATCCCCATCCGGACATCTCCTCTTCTTCTCTGCATGATTTTCCTCTCCTGAAATCAAAACCCTATGTCGCGCCCCAATCCCAAGACCTGGGCCAGAAGTGCGACAGACAGCCGTATGTTCTGGGGTTCAACCTTCCCAGGGACATACCAGGCCTGTACCAACCATTTCTTAAATAAAATGAATAACCAGGCAATTAAACCATAAAAAGTAAACCCAGGCAAGTAGATTCAATGTTCATAAAGCCAACCGTCACACATTTAACATAAACAAATTTCAGATAATAATAATGATAGTGTCCACTAGATCCTAAGCCTCACTGATTGAATCCCTGGCCCATGTGTTCCTCTGATCCGGAAAAAAATGCAAGGAAAAGGAATGAGTTTCCCCTAAACTCAGTAAGTCATCATATGTCACAAATATAAATTTACCATGAATCTAGAGTAACTCCAAGCATGTGAGCAACCATAAGATATAAGCAATTTCTCATTATTAACCTTCTTATTTATTTTTCTGACGTCATACAAATTTTAGGATGGCCATCCATACACACTCACTTAGTCCCTCATACTATGGCCACGATCGGCCCGTGGCTCGCTCCAAAAGAGTCTAGATCATGTGTCACATACCGTACATCGGTCATGTGCTAGCGATAGCCCCGCTGGAGGCCCAAAAGGAGTCTAGCTCTGAGTATCACACGAGAAACATGCTTCCCAGCATGTGCTAGAATAAAACATCTAACTCCTGTGTCACATACCGCTCATCGGTCATGTGCCAGCAATAGCCCCGCTGGAGGCCCAAAAGGAGTCTAGATCCTCGTGTGATCATAGTCGGACTAGAGAGCAGCTAAATTCAACTCAACCATAACTCTTAATCTTAGTCTTTGTTTACATTTCTTAACACATCGAGATACATGATGCAGTATAAATATAAGCCATAAAAATTAACTAAGAGTCAAATAATCATGCATGGTAAAAGTTATATCCGTGAGTGATAACTTACAATTTCACCAACTAAGCACTAAACCCGATTTTCCAGGGATGATGACGATCCTGTATCACAAATTATTTTGTTTATAATTTGATATAATTAATTCCAATAAAAAGAAATTAAACATAAATTAAATTCCTTGGGACATCCCCAGACAATTTCTTTCCTCCCTTCCTCCACCTTCCTTTTTCTTTTAATTATTATTATTATTATTATTATTTATTTTCCTAATGGTGCCTTTAGTGGGTCGGCCCACCCAAGGTAATAGGCCCAGCCCAACAGAGCATGGCTCAGCCAAACCCGGTCCAACAAGGCCCGGCCCAGCCAAACCTGGCCCAACAAGGCCCGGCCCAGCCAAGCCCGACCCAACAAGACCTGGCCCAGCCAAGCCCACCCCAACAAGGCCCAGCCCAGCCAAGCCCTGCCCAACAAGGCCCGATTAAATCGAGCCCAGGCCAACTCTCCTGGCCACAAAACCCATCCCGACCTCACGGAAGAACCAGGGAGGATCGATGGCAATCCTCCCGTCCGACCACCAAGGAGCACTCGCCGGAGGAAAGGAAAGGGTCCGGTGATCCCTACGGCGGCCATCCGACCGATCAGAGATTTTCCTCGACCTTCCTTGCGGCTTCGGCCTCCTCCGCTTCTTCTCCTTCCTCTCCAATTATATTGTAGGAGGGGATCTTCGAAAGGTCAAGGTGAGGGAGGGTCTCCTTTACCTTGGAAAGCCCGTCATTGAAGCCGTGCTAGTAGGCATACAATGATGCTTCATCAATCTCTGTCTAAAATTATGAAGACATCTTGAAGTCAGCCACGACATTGTCAATTTGCTTCCTCAAAGCTTCGGACTCCCTTTTGACGGCTTCGGCCTCCCTTTTGGCAGCTTCGAATTCCAGGATCGCCTCTTCGGCCTTCCTAGAAGCCTCCTCCGCCACCTTGGACAGGCTCTCCATCCTCTCCTGGTTCTCCCTGGCAGACCGCTCCAGGGATTCAATTTACCTCCTGCTCCTGTTCCACCCTGCCTCTTATCCCGCTATCCTCGAGTGGGCGCTCTTCAGTTCGCCCTTCAGGTCACGAACTTCATCAGTTACCCAGACAAGACGGTCCTCCATGGATTGCTTCAGCTCCTTGGCTACTTCCTTAGCAGCCCTAGTAGTCTGAAGCTCCTCCTTGAGGTCATAGATGAGGTTGTCTACGTTCCCCAGGCCTTCCTCCATGAGGTGAAGTCATAGACCAACTACATCAAAAAAGAAGAATCGAGGGTCAAATAACTCTCAGGGCAAAGGAGGCGGTGATAGTCATACCTGTTGCAGGGCGGCGAAGCCGGAATCAGACACCTTGAGAAAGCTCTGGTTCCAGAGAATTGCCAGGTTGCGGGGCTGTATCGTACCCTTCAACGCTTGTCTGGCTTTCTCCGGAACCAGCAGCTCTCCTATAGGCTGGAGCTCCGAAGGGTTTATCGAGCGACCTCCGGCCCCCGAGGGCCCAACCTGCTTCCCCTGACTCTCTACGGTCTCTTCCATGACAAAGAAATGAAGCAGAGGGGTGGAAAGAGGATTCTACCTGAAGAATAGACTGGTACTCCAGAATGGTTTGGGCGGAGAATGAGACGAGGTTGAAGAAGCTTCCTTGCCCAGACCGTCACCCTTCCCCAAAAGAAAAGTAAGGGTCTTTGGACCCCCACAGAGGGTTAATTTGACTCAAGGTTACCCTGGGAGGTAACCCACTTATGACTGACCGCTAGGATAAGATCTATCCTTCATCCAACGTGCGGAGAATAGCCACCACAACTATCCAAATCCCAACCAAAAGATTGCCTCAACCACTGCGCAACGGGATGAGGAGAGATAGCCTTAGGGCCACCTACTTTTTTCCAATCCGGGAATGGCACCTGTCCACCATCTGATTCTCAGATCATGTTGGACAGCCCAATAGAGGTCCCGTAATCATTTATTGTGCCGTCTCTCAGGAAGAAAGCGACAAGGCATAATACTCTCACTTCTCGAGACAGATCTTCACTTCGATAATTGAGAGTAGGGGGGCAACTATTGGGATATCCTGGTTCAGCTACGAACTAGGCTCCGGTTCGACTTATCGAAGCCCAGGTTCTCTGGACTATGGACTTTGGACTAAGCGAAGGCCAACTGCAAGCAACTTAAGGCTTCACACCAAACTACAACATCCGAAGGCCAGTCCTTCGGGTAGCACCTTCGGCCCCGGTTGAAGTCTGAACTACTCATCGACTTCTAAAGACACGAACTTCGGTCCCCGCCGTAGACATGATCTCTGGCCTCGGGAAAATATCAAGCCTTCAGCCCACGCAAGGGAAAACCCGAAGCTTGAACCATAATCTGTTCCAAAAAGGAAACTATAACCAACGGTTACAGTCGACACTCATCACGCCATGATCATGGCGCGCAATTCCTGCAGCCATGCCTCCGATATGGCCGGAACTGCTCATTGACAACCCACGATCGCCAATCATGGGAGTGAATGGCTCCCCATGATCTTCGGGAAAAGAGCGGGCCACAGACCAGAGGCCATCTTTTAAATATGGGTAAGGAAGATGGCTCGAGAGGTACGCGTGAATAATCTCGCATATACACATTTTCAATCTCCAAAAGCTCTTTTTCTCTTCCACTCTCGACATCTTTCCTATTCCGTGGTTGGAATCCACCACTGACTTAGGCATCGGAGTGTCCTCTGCCGGAACAACTCCGACAAGGGACCTGTTTTACAGGTGAACCAGGGAGCGGTCCTGCGATGCAGCGGCTCCGACTGGCCGATCTAGGGACTCCATGCCAACAATTATTTTTTTTATTTTTGCCATCATGCTTTTGTATTTACATTTTTGGGGAATTGGAGGGTTCAGAGGTTTTCGTATAAACAGAGGAAAAGAATTTCTCTATAGAAATCACCGTATAAATTGCTTAGTTTAAAAATAGTGTTTTTGCAGCGAAGTTCACCTCTTTATCAAAATTTATTAATGAAGCACAATGTGCACCATTGGGCCTGTCGGTCCGAACTTATCTGGCATGGTGGCTTTTCATCAGAAAGTAAGAGAACTAAAACATCGATCATGAGTCATGATGCGAGTTCTCACCTACTCCTATAACGGATATTGAAACATTAATTTAGGTAGTTTGATTGCTTAGTGTTGGGATATTCTGGTTCAGCTACGAACCAGGCTCTGGTTCGACTTATCGAAGCCCCGGTTCTCCGGACTACGCACTTCGGACTAAGCAAAGGCCAACTGCAAGCAACTCAAGGCTTCGCACCGAACTACAACATCCGAAGGCCAGTCCTTCGGGTAGCACCTTCGGCCCCGGCCGAAGTCTGAACTACTCATCGACTTCCGAAGACACGAACTTCGGTCCCCGCCGTAGACATGATCTCCGACCTCGGGGAAATACCAAGCCTTTGGCCCATGCAAAGGGGAAACTCGAAGCTCGATTCACAATCTGTTCCAAAAAGGAAAATGTAACTAATGGTTACAATCGACACTCATCATGCCATGATCATGGCGCGCAATTCATGCAGCCACGCCTCCGATCTGGCCAGAACCGCTCATTAACAATCCACGATCGCTAATCATGGGAGAGATTGGCTCCCCATGATTTTCGAGAAAAGAGCGGGCCACAGACCGGAGGCCATCTTTTAAATATGGGTAAGAAGGATGGCTCGAGAGATACGCGTGAATAATCTCGCACACATACACTATCAATCTCCAAGAACTCTTTTTCTATTCCACTCTCGACATCTTTCCAATTCTGTGGCCAGAATCCGCCACTAACTTAAGCATCGGAGTGTCCTCCGCCGGAACAACTTCGGCAAGGGACCTGTTTTGCAGGTGAACCAGGGAGCGGTCCTGCAACGCAGCGGCTCCGACCGACCGATCCAGGGACTCATGTCTTTAATGTTTAAAATAATAAAATAATCTAATATAATATCCAGATTAAGCTGCATGTAATGAAACAAATTAATTATATCACGAGAACTATAGCTAACTATGTGTGATAGCAGGACATCTCATGAAGCCAATATTACAGTGTATTGCCAACCAAAATGCCCATTGAACAGAGAGGAGTCAATGTTAACACTACAACAAAAAAAAAAATCTCGACACCTTTTTCCCGATGCTAGGGGTTAGCGTTGGAAAATTCTGCCACTGGACGGTGCTTTTAGGAAGTGTCGGCAAAAAGAAGCATTTACCGGTGGTTTATAGCATTGGTAGGTTCCTTTTTTAACACCCTTTCCTGAGCCCTGAATCATTCGATCTGCTGGCTACTTGCGCTCCCTCCTCCTTTCCTCGAGCCCTAAATCCTTCGATCCGCCGGCTGCTTGTGCTCCCTCCTTCCCTCGAGCCCTAAATCCTTCGATCGATTGGCTGCCTTGTGCTCCTCCTCCCTTCCTCTTCCTCCATCTCTTTTGTTTCGGCCGCCTTTAGATTTTTTCTCGCCATACTAGGGATCGGATCAAGCCACCACCATCGCGTGCCACCTCGTCGCCGTCCCAGCCATCGCGTCCTTCCTCGCCGACTCAGGGATTGATCGAATTGAACCGACGACTGGCAAACAGTGTCGACAGAGGTTAATTTTTTTTCCCTATCCTATAAAAGATATTTGATAGGTGATATTAAATTTTTATGAGGGAGAGAGAGAGAGTGGAGATCAGAGGGAGGAGGCGCTCCCCCTCTCCCAGCCCTTTCTTGCTGTCCGAGATGCCTCTGAAGTTATCCCACCGATAACCATGGATAATTATCATCATGGCCTTAAAATAGAGAAATTATTAGATAAATTTAGTCTATTAAGACTGCTGTGATTATTTATCATTGATTTTATCTGCAGTATTTATTGTAGACTAAGTCTATCTAATATTTTTTTTTCTAAAATAGATACACCCATCAGAATTAGATGCGAGAATATCTTTCAATTTATAGAATAACAATATCTTCTTCTATAGCACGGTTCTATCATGATCGACCACAAAAATAACACCTGCTGCATTTTTACTTTCCCTATCCCAATGTGCTATTGGATTTTTAGCAGCACCCCTCATCCATAAATCATACCCATGCCATAAGAAGTACTTTGTGTGCATGAAATGGTACCCAATGGTATTGCTTATTAGTGTTTTATTTGTTTAATACTCTCTTGTCTGCCCAGGGGCCGCTTGGATAAAGTTGGAATAAAGTCCATAGGTGGTGTTTGCTTTATAGCAGTATGGATAACTATTGGTATGGGAAAATATTCTGGGGCGCCCATTATGCACACAAAATGTTTTATGGGTCACTAGTATTATTGGCTTATTAGCAACTCAGCATCCCTCCCACACGAATCACACCCATGTTATGGGGAAGTTCTTGTCTGCATGGAATAGGGGCCCCATGGTGCACTCATTAGTATTTTGTTTGTTTAACACCCTCTTTTATCCCTTGTGGACCACACAATGAGGTGGCAACGAAGCCACTTAATTTGAGGAAGCCGGTATAACATCTCTAGGTGGTTTGCCATGACCCTAGTTTGAATAATGAACTTAGTTTCGAGTTTGTGATGATTCACTAAAATCCTTAGCTTTTCTTAAAGAATTTGATCATGGTCGGTGGCAACGAAGCCACTTAATTTGATGAAGCTGGTATAACATCTCTAGGTTGTTTGCCATGACCCTAGTTTGAATAATGAACTTAGTTTCGAGTTTGTGATGATTCACTAAACTCCTTAGCTTTTCTTAAAGAATTTGATCATGGTCCTCCCCTAGATGGTCCATGTCAATAAATAGTTAAACACAACCCCTAACCGACCAAAAAAAAAAACCCACCCGAGACAAACTCATTTCCAAATGTTGCCCCTTTGAGTTGAGTGTATAGAAAAATTTGAATAGGGCCTATCCAAACAAGCAGCCCAAACAAACAAAAGGATTAGCGCACCATCTGGACTTTTTGGTTCCCGGCTCACTATGCACAAACTACTTTTTGAGCTAAACACAAATTGGAAAGGTATAGCCTGGCTTTCTGTGTTCATTTTATCCTACTATATATATATATATATCCAATTGCAAGGCTTGGAAAGTTGTCCAAAGTGGCCAGGTACCAAAAGGCTTGGGGCTCTACCAGCTACACCAATGAAATATAAACCCCAGGCTGAAGCAAAGCGCATTAATTCCAACATGAGTTGCAACTATTATCACCTTCACTAAATTTTCCTGCTGAGAAGTTTTTGAGAGAAAGATGGGGAATCTCATCCAGTTTCCATTTCACATACTGAGTAAATGAAACTAAAGCATGCAAAAATACTTATGATTACTATATTTAGACTCATGCATATAAATATTCTTATTTTGAAAATATGAATAGTCTATTAAATGCATGTGTTCAATAATTAATGCTTATATCAAACGAAAGTTCTAGATGACTTGAATACTTATAATGTTTTTCATCTATAATGGATAATTTGCAATAATAGGATTAAGTTTATGATAATTGAACATGAGGTAGTTGCACCAATAGACATGTGCTTAAAACAACTACCATCATAAGTATCAAGCTCCATCCCTACAATATGGCATCAATTTTTAGATCATCATTTGCTAGTCATTCATAATAAATTTTAGTCATATTACAATTTTTTTCTAAATTATGTCACAACTACCATCCATATATGCTTAAGTCATTTAAATCTTGATGTATTTTATACACAGTCAACTAGTTTTATTATCGGTCTAATGATGTATTTGTTGTACATGCCTAAACCATCTTGATTGATTTTATGACCTTAAACTATGCAACTTACAAAGGGTTTAATTGTGTCTACCTTTCAAGTATTATAATAGCTAGTCATTTTTCAAATGATATCTTCACTGGAAATTCAATGCCAGGTTTTGCTGCTCATGATCTATAATTCATAATCTTGTTGTTGGTAATTTTTTCATCATGTAGATGTACTTGTTTTGTTGTCCTTTTCTTATCTAGTGCTTGACCCTTTGGAGGGTAAAGAAGCTTTCTAACCTATTTTGAAATTGGTTTAAGGTTTGTATATGGAGGCTATGATGATTTTGGGATATATGTTTTACTGATTCAATTGTTTCTAATGGCAACAATCTTGGATGGCCTTCTTTTGTAGGCAACCGATTGTAGTCGTTTTGATTTAGTTGTAGATTAAATAGTAGATTGGAGCCTTATCGTTCTTTTCCTTTATTTATTATTCTAATAAATTGACTCACCTATCTTTCACCAATGATGTTGAATGACATGTATTTATCTGGATTAATAACTTGCACAGCATTATATACTTGTTTCAGGAATATTAATGCTCCTTGGTGTATACATGCATCTTACTCAACATGTTATGCTTTAAGATTTGTTTATTATTGCAAATCTTTTATTTCAATACCATGTATAGTTTTGCTATGATCAATAATGGCTTTTTAAACATTTTTTATAAAAATTGCATTGCATATAAACATAGACCCATCAATTGATTAATATACATATTCTATATCATCCGTACATTAATTTTTTTTTGTACGGTGGGAGAATTATGTATAGTGGTCAATTGATTGTCCAGTTTGGATAGTTTGAGAATTACAAATAATTTTATAAGTACTTACAGTAATCAAGCAATATGGATAGAGTTCCAGATATATTTCGGGCAGTATTTTCTTTTAGTTCTCATATATCTTTAATCGTATGGGGAGAACTAAAGAAAAATGCTGCCGAAATTTTTCTAGAGCTCCTATTGCATATCGTTTGATTACTATAAATGACCTATATAATTAATGCAATTCTTGAATGGGATAAGATCTCTTTATCTATTAGTTGGTGGTAGGATGCATTTATTAGTAAATATATGTTATTTTTTACATATTTTTTTAAAAAATTTACTTGGTGCATAGTTATTGAGTGATGAAATTTTTTGTATTTAGATACTTGAAAGTTGGATCATTTTATCCTAAAATGGATAAAATTTGGATAAACAAATCGAGAAATACAAATGAATATTTGGATGGAGTTCGTGATTTCATTAAATTTGGTATGGATAAAAGTAGTTTGAATTTAAAGATTTTATATCCATGCTGATGATGTGTTAACAGTTTCTTTCTAGATTCATAAATAGTGAAGAACATTTGATATGGAATGATTTTGCAAGAGGTTATACTCGGTGGATTTTTCATGGAGAACTTATATTGCTAGAATCAAGTAATCAACCCTCGTCTGATCCTGGATCTAGTAATATGCAAGAGAATCCTGTAGAAGATGATGATATAATGGGTTTGATCACATATGCTTTTCGATAGGGTGTTCAAAATTTTAAAGGTTCAACTAATACACATGAACCAACTGGAATATGTGAAGGTTCTACATTCATTGAACAAATATATATCGAGGAGCAAATGCAACTATCAACTTCTAAGTTAGCTTGGTATCATAATTTAATGAAAGAAGTAGATGAACAATTATATTCAGGCTGTTTGAAATTTTCTGAGATTTCTTTTCTTATACATTTATTATATATAAAATATATGAATGGATGGTCAGGAAAGAGTTTTATCATGCTTCTTAGGTTATTAAAGGATGCATTTCCAGAAGGCAATGGTCTACCATCCTCTTATTATGAAGCAAAGAAAGTTATCAACAATCTGGATCTTGGATATTAAAAGATTCATAGTTGTCCAAAAGAGTGCATGTTATATCATGGTGAAAATGCTAATCGAGAGTCATACATTGTATGCGGATCTTCACGATGGACAACTCACGAAGGAGATGAGGATGATGTAGTGAATGGAACAGATACACTTTGATGTACGAAGAAACCGACGAATGTATTGTGTTACTTTCCTCTTATTCCTCGATTGAGGAGGTTATATTCATCATCGAAAATAACTTCATTGATGAGATGGCATCATGAAGGGCGTATGAAGGATGGAATGCTAAGACATCCAACAAATAGTTTAACATGGAAAGCATTTAATGCTAGGCATTCTAATTTTGCATATGATATTTGTAATGTTCGGTTGGGTTTAGCTTCATATGGTGAAAGGATTATGCCCTAAAGGCCAATCAAAATGTTGTATTTCGATGGGATTTTATTTTGTATCCCAAACCACTGTATTGACATTATCAATTAATAAAGATATTTTATTTTCATCATACGCTGTGTCTTATTAATTTTATTAAGATATGAAGAACCCCATAGATTAGGGCTATGGTTCTAGGGTTATGATGAGATCATACCAGTGAGACCTAAAGCCTTAAAACCCTAATCTAGAATATTCCTGGTCGATGGGACATTGAGAAGGGGATCAATATTTCCGGTAAGACCAGTACATCCTATGTATGCTTGGTGAAGAGGGTGACTGATCTCACAGTCACTTGTGTTTGACACTAATACTAGGATGTGGGTGCTCATTAGAGAATGAGTTCACTGAATGGATCCAGCATGAGAACATCTAATGGAACCTTATCTGTTTGTCAATAGATAGTTCTCATAGTGGGAGTAGTGCATGTGGTCCTTTGACCTGAGACTTCCATGGTACCTTATATGCATGAATCCATACTTTGGTTCACACTCAATCATGACATTGAGTCATGCATGGGGTGATACTGGGTATGGTGGATTGCATATGGAGGTGTGAGTAGGTCAAAAAGGAATCGATCAACCCTAGTAAGAAGGAAGCACATCCAGATGATTTCAATCAAATGAAGATTCGAGAAATCTTTGATCAAAGTATGACCATTAGAAATAATTTTTAATGGTTCATTAATGAATCATCATTATCAAATTGAGCAAAGAATGAATATGAAATTGGATTTGACAAGTATCCATATCCATAGTCATATTCAGGGTGCAAGTAGATCGAAGGACTGAATTGCCCGATAACTCACCACTGAAGGGTATTTTGGTAAATCCACCAAAATTTCTCATCTTCCGGGTAGGCATGACATGTTGCTAGACGTCAATCTTGTCTTGTAGGTCTTCATGAACTAATTGATTTGGTTTCATCAGTCAATTCGATGTGTGATTCGAATTGGACAATTAGGTGAGCCAATTTGACCTAATTAGGTCAATCGGGTTCGATCGGATCGAATCGGCTCAAACCTAAACCTACTACTGGCTAGATGTGAAACCCAATGGGTCACACACAATAGAGACTTGGAAAAGGAAGTCATTCATGATTTAATTAGGGTCATAGGGTCATAATTGGTTAGTCGGATTACATACTAGCATATGTTGGCTAACCAAATTCCTAACCCAATTGGATTGGGTCCGGTTGCTTGCTAATTAGGCTAACCTAATTATGGGAAACCTAAATTAGGTTGAGTCCTAAGTGGGGCTAGCCTAATCAAAGCTAAATCTGATTTTAATTTGGATTTAAGGGCATTTTAGGTGCCATACATGAAGAGTCCCAATGGCATGGGACTCTTGGTACCTAAATGATACCTTAACTTCAAAAGGGCATAGAATGAGTTATAGATCTCTGATTTGAATATAATTTATATGGTCATAAAGGAAATTTTATTCTCTTTCCAATGATACCCATATTACCTATGTTTTGACTGGTCAATATTCTTTGAAATTTGTGTGGAAGAAGGATGGCGCGCGCGGTGCATGAAGAGTCGCAACTCTTCATATGGCGCGCGATTTTGATGGAGAGTCCTTCTGCTATCATGACTCTTCATAATCTTTGATGTTTGGAGATTGAAGAGGCACCTCTTGGCTTCCTAGGAACTGGTAATTGACATGTGGCAAGTGAGAATTCATCCAGATAAAAGAAGGGATGTGAATAAGGCCTTCGGTGCATGAATGGGCTTATTATATATGATTTTTCAAGCCAGATAACTTCTCTTCAGTCTTAAAAAATCATATTTGATAAGTTGATGGGAGGACATATCACACGCCCCTCTTGTATCTATAAATAGGGGGCGATGAAATGAGTCTGATATAAGAATTCCACCGAAGTACTATTCTGAGTGTCTCTCTCTCCCTCCTTCTTTCTTTAAGACAAGACTTGTCTTGTTAAGACAAGGTCTTTTCTACTAGGACAAGGCTTTGTTTTAGGACATAAGCCTAAGGGATCCTAGAGGAGGGTTGTCCTAAAACCAAGAGTGGTTTAGGAGAGTGTCTTTAGTGCCCTACAGTAGGACAGGGTGTCCTACAGTGGTCAATAGACCAAAGGCTGCGAAAGAGTTCCACTTCTCCAAGCAACTTGAAGAAGGAGTTCTTCCTTGGTCCGAGTTTCGTGTGGATCACCGTTGGAGGGCGAGCGTTTGGGTGCCTGGTGGAGAAGAAGGCTGAATCAGGGTTTTCTTCATTGGATTGGATACTAGCAGTTCAGGTTGGTGCCTAAACTCTAGTTTATATTATATATGCATGTTTGTATATTTTAATTCCTAGTAAGGAGGTCTTGGGTTAAGGATTTGGTAGTGGTTTCATAATATATTTTTGAAATCCATGCTTTCGCCCTAGTCACCAAAACCCTTGTAGTGGTATCAGAGCAACCTTATTAGGGCTAAATCATACAAAATTTGAAGTTGCCCAATTTTATAGGATTCTTGAGGTTGTCCATTTTGGTAAGACTCTACAAAATTTAAAGTTGCCCAATTTTGTAGGACTCTTGAGGTTGCCCATTTTTGTAGGACTCTACAAATTTTGAAGTTGTCCAATTTTGTAGGACTCTTGAGGTTGCCCATTTTTGTAGGACTCTATAAAATTTGAAGTTGCCCAATTTTGTAGGACTCTACAAAAGTTTAAAGTTACATATGATTGATATGTTTATGCATATATGTATGTCACTGGTTAGGATTTTCACTTAAACCTTAACCGATATAGAGATTTGTTTAGCTTTCTAGTCATCATACTGATATAAGGTTGCCCTGGCATAATGGTGGATCCATTATGTGGTAGATGGTTGTCCTAGTATGATGACACACTTGGCACGTTATAAAATGATATATGATGCATGGTTGATGAATGGTAATATTAGAATGTTCTTCTGTTTGAATTGCCCTCTATTAAAATTATATTAAGTTGTAGTGTCATATACCAAAAGTAAAATAATCAAGATGAATAGTTGATCATTTGATGTCTAGAAAAAGTGGTTCATGATCGGTAAAGAGGACGTGGTTTTTAATTGGTTCCGTTGACTGACCTGGCAAATTCTTATTGGTGTCTAGGAAAGCAACGGGGGGACTCCCACTACTCTCCCACTTACCTGGCCGATTAGATTAACTTAATTCTTGATTGATATGCTTAGTTAATATTCACTACATTAGGCCTTCCTTCATGCTAGGTCATTATTATGTTATGATCCGTATTAGGTTTGTTGTGTATACACAAGGCCTATTATAGTAACTAACATAATTTTGGCCTGGTGCATTTGATGCTTATGGCTTGATTTAATATAATACTTTGTTGTGAACACACAAGGGTATTATTATTACAATCTTGACTATAAAGGAATGAAGGGTCTTACTTAACTAAAAATATTATAGTTTGTTGTGCACACCAAGGCTATTAATATTTTATAGGCCAGGTTTTGTTGAGAATTGTATGAGATACAATTGGAAAGAGTTTTCCTACCTTTGAACTTATAAAAGATTTGTTGTGTACACACAAGATCTTTTATAAGGAATTAGGATCTCAACCCCACTAAGAAAACCAATTAGGGTTTCTCGATCATCATATAGAGGGTTATGATGCTTGATAAAATAATGGGAGACATAATTAAGTTAAAGTCCTAATTTAATTATATTTTATCAACATTGGTTTTTGCTTATGTTATGTTCTTTGTTAATGTAGATTAAATGGCCTCTTCACTCTCACTTCATAGTATACTTGATGCTAATAAATTGACTGGACCGAATTATGTTGACTGGTTGAGAAACCTAAAGATAGTACTCAGCCAGAAAAAACTTTCTTACATTCTTGATACCCCTACCTTGGAACCTTTAGGGGAAGATGCCTTGCAAGAGGAAAAGATCACATACAAGATATGGCAAAATGACTCACTCACTGTCAAATGTATCATGCTTGCCTTTATGACCAATGAGTTGCAGAGGCAACATGATAGCATGGACACTAACTCCATACTGCTCAATCTAAAAGAGCTATATGGAGAACATAGTTGAACTGCTAGATATGAGATATCTAAGCAGTTATTCCGTGCGAGAATGATAGAAGGTACATCCGTACAAGACCACGTACTGATGGTTATTAACCTGATCACTCGATTAGGTCAATTGGGTTTTATTTTGGATGGGGAGTTGAATCAGGATTTGATCCTGCAGTCACTCCTGGAGTCATTTTCACAGTTTGTTCTTAATTATCAGATGAACAAACTTAACACTTCCTTGCTTGAGCTGTTAAACATGTTAAAAATAGTAGAGAGTCATTTAAAAAAAAATAAGGCTCCACTTCTTCTTGTGGATGGGATCAACAAGAAGAAGTTAGGCAGAAAGGATTCCAAGAGGAGATTGAACCTAAAAAGGGGCATCAAGAAGAAGAAAGGAAAGAAGGCCTCCGGACAGATGACCTGTTTTCACTGTGGCAAGCCAGGTCATTGGAAGAGGAACTGCAAGGCTTACCTTGCAGGTGTGAAGCTTGGTGCATCGGTTTTTGCTTATGTTATGTTCTTTGTTAATGTAGATTAAATGGCCTCTTCACTCTCACTTCATAGTATACTTGATGCTAATAAATTGACTGGACCGAATTATGTTGACTGGTTGAGAAACCTGAAGATAGTACTCAGCCAGAAAAAACTTTCTTACATTCTTGATACCCCTACCTTGGAACCTTTAGGGGAAGATGCCTTGCAAAAGGAAAAGACCACATACAAGATATGGCAAAATGACTCACTCACTATCAAATGTATCATGCTTGCCTTTATGACCAATGAGTTGCAGAGGCAACATGATAGCATGGACACTAACTCCATACTGCTCAATCTAAAAGAGCTATATGGAGAACATAGTTGAACTGCTAGATATGAGATATCTAAGCAGTTATTCCGTGCGAGAATGATAGAAGGTACATCCGTACAAGACCACGTATTGATGGTTATTGACCTGATCACTCGATTAGGTCAATTGGGTTTTGTTTTGGATGGGGAGTTGAATCAGGATTTGATCCTGCAGTCACTCCTGGAGTCATTTTCACAGTTTGTTCTTAATTATCATGTGAACAAACTTAACACTTCCTTGCTTGAGCTGTTAAACATGTTAAAAATAGTAGAGAGCCATTTAAAAAAAAATAAGGCTCCACTTCTTCTTGTGGATGGGATTAACAAGAAGAAGTTAGGCAGAAAGGATTCCAAGAGGAGATTGAACCTAAAAAGGGGCATCAAGAAGAAGAAAGGAAAGAAGGCCTCCGGACAGATGACCTGTTTTCACTGTGGCAAGCCAGGTCATTGGAAGAGGAACTGCAAGGCTTACCTTGCAGGTGTGAAGCTTGGTGCATCGGATGCACCAAAAGGTATGAAAGAAGTTCATACTATTTTGTCATTGGATTCTTCCATTTCAAATACTTGGGTATTGGATACCGCCTGTGGTCATAATATCTGCAAATCATTGCAGGGGCTGCAAAGGCTTAGAGTATTGAAGGAAGGAGACTTCGAGCTCACGATGCTGGAGGAGAGTCCATCCAAGCAGAGGCCGTAGGGACTTATATCTTGAAGTTACCTTCGGGGAAGATTTTAGAGCTGAGAGATTGTTACTATATGCCTAAGGTCATTAAAAATATCATATCTATATCTTTGTTACTTATACAAGGTTATACTATGAATGTGATGAGCAATGGTTGCTCATCAGCTTTTCTAATGAAATTATATGTTGTGGCGTATTTTGCAATGGTCTTTTAACTCTATCCACTAATGATAATATACTTCATGTAAGTAACAAACAAAAGAGAGATGATGTAAACAATAATTTACTCTGGCACTGTCGTATTGGACATATTAGTGAGACTAGGATTAGCAAGTTATACAAGGAAAATTTTCTTAATCCTTATGATTATGAATCATTAGGAACTTGTGAATCATGTCTCATGGGTAAAATTGCCAAGACTCCATTTAGTAGACATAGAGAAAGGACAACTGAGTTATTAGGACTCATACATACAGATGTATGTGGGCTTATGACAACTCAGGCCAAGGGTGGATACTCTTATTTCATCATGTTTATTGATGATTTTTCAAGGTTCGGATTGTGTATCTTATGAAACATAAGTCCGAAGCCTTTGATAAATTTTTAGAGTATCAAAGTATGGTAGAGAAACAAATGGGGAAAAGTATTAAAATCCTTCGATCAGATCAAGAAGGTGAATACTTATCCACCAAGTTTCTCGATCACCTTAAAGAAAAGGGGATTATCTCTGAATGGACCCCTTCTTACACACCACAATTAAATGGTGTTGCTAAAAGGAGGAACCGTACCTTATTAGATATGGTATGATCCATGATGTGCTTCACAGAGTTACCTGTTTCCTTCTGGGAATATGCCTTGGAAACTATGGCTAATATCTTAAATAGAGTACCATCTAAATCTGTCTCTAGCACTCCATATGAGATATGGAGGGGTAAGAAACCCAATCTTAAGTATCTTAAGATATGGGGATGTCTAGCCTATGTCAAAAGAAATTTTGGACATAAGCTGGATGCTAGAGCAGATAAGTGTCTATTTGTAGGATATCCTAAAGATAGTATAGGATATCTGTTCTACCACCCTACTGAACAAAAAGTTTTTGTCAGTAGGCATGCCACTTTTCTGGTGAAAGAGTTCATCCTACAAATGGACAGTGGGAGAAATATTGAACTTGAAGAAGTTCAACAAATAGATACATCTCAACCAAATGATAAGATAGTTAGTATAGAACCAGAACACACCACTCCTATCTGTAGGTCTGATAGGGTGCGTCATGCACCTGAGAGGTATGGTTTCATAATTGAAAATAATAAAGCCTAGATCATTGAAAATGATGAGCCTCTAACCTATACGGATGCTGTCATCAGTAGGGACTCGGACAGATGGCTGGAAGCCATGAGATCCGAAATGGACTCCATGTATGTCAACCAAGTGTGGACTTTGGTTGATGCACCAGAGGGTGTTAACCCTATTGGATGCAAATGGGTCTATAAGAAAAGGATTGGTGCAGATGGCCAAGTCGAAACTTATAAAGCCAGATTAGTGGCTAAGGGTTTTAGACAAAAACAGGGAATAGATTATGATGAAACATTTTTTCCTGTTGCCATGCTCAAATCTTTTTGAATAATGCTTGCTATAGCAGCATATCATGATCATGGAATCTGGTAGATGGATGTGAAAATCGCATTCCTTAATGGTTTCCTTAAGGAAGAGGTCTATATGTCACAGCCAGAAGGTTTTGTCTTGGAGACTAAACCTAATCAGGTATGTAGGCTAAAAAAATTCATTTATGGATTAAAGCAAGTATCCAGGAGTTGGAACATCCGATTTGATAAGACAGTCAAAGAGTTTGACTTTATCAAAAATGAGGATGAACCTTGCATGTACAAGAAGACTAGTGGGAGTGCCATAGTTTTCTTGGTTCTGTATGTGGATGACATACTCCTCATTGGGAATGATATCCCAATGTTACAATCAGTCAAGGTATGGTTATCTAAATAGTTTTCCATGAAAAACTTGGGAGAAGCATCCTATATACTGGGTATCAAGATCTATAAAGATAGATCTAGGAGGATGCTAGGCTTATCCCAGTCTAGGTACATTGACCAAGTGCTAAAGAGATTTAGCATGGAGGGAAGTAAAAGAGGTTACTTGCCCATTGGTCATGGCATACATCTTTCTAAGAAGATGTCTCCTAAGACACCTGAAGAAAGAAATAGAATGAGTTCTATACCTTATGCTTCGACTGTAGGATCTATAATGTATGCTATGTTATATACCAGGCCTGATGTGGCGTAAGCCTTAGGTATAGCCAGCAGATTTCAGGCTGATCCAGGAGAGGATCACTGGAAGGCTGTGAAAAATATTCTTAGGTACTTGAGAAGGACTAAGGATATTTTTCTGATATACGGAGGATCTGATCTTAAACTGGAAGCTTATTCAGATTCTAGTTTTTAATCGGATCCAGATGATAGCAAATCTATTTTAGGATATGTTTTTATCCTAAATGGAGGAGTTGTAAGCTGGAAGAGTTCTAAACAACAGACTGTAGCTGACTCAACAATTAAGGCAGAATACATTGCCATTAGTGAAGCTGCTAAGGAAGCTATCTGGATGAAGAAGTTCATCTCAGAGTTGGGCATTGTTCCAGAGATTGAAGGTCCAGTACCACTTTACTATGATAATACTGGAGCCTTCGCTCAAGCTAAGGAACCTAGAGCTCATCACAAATCAAAGCACATTCTAAGATGCTTCCATCTCGTTCGAGAGATTGTTGAAAGACAAGGAGTCTGCATTAAAAGAGTAGAAACGAAGAACAACATAGCAGACTCGTTCACTAAGGCTTTATCACAGCAGGAGTTTGATCGCCACCTCGAATGTATGGGGTTAAAATTTAAAGGCGATTGGCTTTAGTGCAAGTGGGAGATTGAAAGGATTATGCCCTAAAGGCCAATCAAAATGTTGTATTTCGATGAAATTTTCTTTTGTATCCCAAACCAGTTTATTGACATTATCAATTAATAAAGGCATTTTATTTTCATCATACACTGTGTCTTATTAATTTTATTAAGATATGATGAACCCCATAGATTAGGGATATGGCTCTAGGGTTATGATGAGATCATATCAGTGAGACCTAAAGCCTTAAAACCCTAATCTAGAATATTCCTGGTCGATGGGCATTGAGTAGGGGATCAGTGTTTCCGGTAAGACCAGCACATCCTATGTATGCTTGGTGAAGAGGGTGACTGATCTCACAGTCACTTGTGTTTGACATTAATACTAGGATGTGGGTGCTATTAGAGAATGAGTTCACTGAATGGATCCAGCATGAGAACATCTAATGGAACCTTATCTGTTTGTCAATAGATAGTTCTCATAATGAGAGTAGTGAATGTGGTCCTTTGACCTGAGACTGCCATGGTACCTTGTATGCATGAATCCATACTTTGGTTCACACTCAATCATGACATTGAGTCATGCATGGGGTGATACTGGGTATGGTGGATTGCATATGGAGGTTGTGAGTAGGTCAAAAAGGAATCGATCAACCCTAGTAAGAGGGAAGCACATCCAGATGATTTTAATCAAATGAAGATTTGGAAAATCTTTGATCAAAGTATGAACATTAGAAATAGTTTCTAATGGTTCATTAATGAATCATCATTATCAGATTGAGCAAGGAATGAATATGAAATTGGATTTGACAAGTATCCATATCCATAGTCATATTTAGGGTGCAAGTAGATCGAAGGACTGAATTGCCCGGTAACTCACCACTGAAGGGTATTTTGGTAAATCCACCAAATTCCTCATCTTTCGGGTAGGCATGACATGTTGCTAGATATCAATCTTGTCTTGTAGGTCTTCATGAACCAATTGATTTGGTTTCATGAGTCAATTCGATGTGTGATTTGAATTGGACAATTAGGTGAGCCAATTTGACCTAATTAGGTCAATTGGGTTCGATCGGATCGAATCAGCTCATACCTAAACCTACTGCTGGCTAGATGTGGAACCCAATGGGTCAAACACAATAGAGACTTGGCCAAGGAAGTCATTTATGATTTAATTAGGGTCATAGGATCCTAATTGGTTAGCTGGATTACATACTAGCATATGTAGGCTAACCAAATTCCTAACCCAATTGGATTGGGTCCGGTTGCTTGCTAATTGGGCTAACCTAATTATGAAAAACCTAAATTAGGTTGAGTCCTAAGTGGGGCTAGCCTAATCAAAGCTAAATCTAATTTTAATTTGGATTTAAGGGCATTTTAGGCGCCATACATGAAGAGTCCCAATGGCATGGGACTCTTGGTACCTAAATGATACCTTAACTTTAAAAAGGGCACAAAATGAGCTATAGATCTCTGATTTGAATATAATTTATATGGTCAGAAAGGAAATTTTATGTTCTTTCCAATGAGACCCATATTGCCTATATTTTGACTGGTCAATATTCTTTGAAATTTGTGTGGAAGAAGGATGGCACGCGTAGTGCATGAAGAGTCGTAACTCTTCATGTAACGCGCGATTCTAATAGAGAGTCCTTCTGCTATCAGGACTCTTCATAATCTCTAATGTTTGGAGATTGAAGAGGCACATCTTGGCTTCCTAGGGACCGGTAATTGACATGTGGCAAGTGAGAATTCATCCAGATAAAAGAAGGGATGTGAATAAGGCCTTCGGTACATAAATGGGCTTATTAGACATGATTTTTCAAGCCAGATAACTTCTCTTCGGTCTTGAAAAATCATATCTGATAAGTTGATGGGAGGACATATCACACGCCCCTCTTGTATCTATAAATAGGGGACGGTGAAATGAGTCTGATAATTTTATATAGAATTCCACCAAAGTACTGTTCTGAGTGTCTCTCTTTCCCTCCTTCTTTCTTTAAGACAAGACTTGTCTTGTTAAGACAAGGTCTTTTCTACTATGACAAGGCTTTGTTTTAGGACATAAGCCTAAGGGGTCCTAGAGGAGGGTTGTCCTAAAACCAAGAGTGGTTTAAGAGAGTGTCTTTAGTGCCCTATAGTAGAACAGGGTGTCCTACAATGGTCAATAGACCAAAGGCTGCCGAAAGAGTTCCACTTCTCCAAGCAACTTGAAGAAGGAGTTCTTCCTTGGTCCGAGTTTCGTTTGGATCACCGTTGGAGGGTGAACATTTGGGTGCCTGGTGGAGAAGAAGGCTAAATCAGGGTTTTCTTCATCGGATTGGATACTAGCGGTTCAGGTTGATGCCTAAACTTTAGTTTATATTATATATGCATGTTTGTATGATTTAATTCCTAGTAAGGAGGTCTTGGCTTAAGGGTTTGGTAGTGGTTTCATAATAAATTTTTGAAATCCACGCTTCCGCCCTGGTCACCAAAACCCTTACAGATTGCTTTAATCCTTTTCGGACTCTAAATTCTATATACAGCACTTGGCTAGTTGTTTAAATACCATACAATTTACCACTATGGTTGTGCATGAAACAATCCTCACTTATCTTGTCAATGGTTATTCCAGGTGATAAGGGGCCAGAAAATGATATTAATATTTTTTTATAGCATTTAATAGAGGAATTGAAATAGTTGTGGGAAGGTGTTGATGTAATTGATGTTTTAAATAGAGAAATATTTAAACTACGGGCAGCTTTGTTATGGACTATTAATGATTTTTTGGCATATGTCAATTTATCTAGCTGGAGTACAAAGGGAAGGGTTGCATGCCCTTGTACAAATTCGACACATTCAACTTGGTTAAAACATGGAGAAAAATTCTATTATATATGACATCGTTGATGGTTACAACCAAATCATCTATTTCATTTTCAGCAAGATTTATTTGATGGTACAGTAGAAATGATATGTGTACCTATTCCACCTTCTGGAACTAATGTTCGTAGATAAATGGATTCCATTAGTTACATATATAGTAAATTCTCAAAGTCTTCTAAAAAAAGAGGAAGGGATAATCAAGAAGGATTGGCAGAGTAATTACTTGTACTATAGATGCATAGGTATTTGAAGATTCTGATAATTTTTTTGAAAATGAAAATGAGAAAGATGTACATGTAGCATCTACAAATCAGCCCAGCAAATATTTATGGAAGAAAAGAAGTATCTTCTTTGTCTTACCTTATTGGGAACATAATTTTATTCGGCATAATCTTGATATCATGCACATAGAGAAGAATGTATGTGATAATTTGCTTGGAACATTATTGAATCTTGATGGAAAGATCAAAGATAATATGAAGACCCGAATGGATTTACAAGAATTGGGTATTCGACATAAGCTTCATCCCAAAATGCTTGCTAATGATATAATTTATTTGTCTCATGTATCTTATACAATGTCTGCTCAAGAAAAGATAATTTTTTAATAGTATTGAAAAATATTAAAGTATCTGATGGATATGCATCTAATATTTCAAGGTGCATGCATCTTAAAGACCAGAAAATTTTTAATCTTTAAAGTCATAATGGTCATATATTGATGCAAGATATCTTTTCAATAGCTTCAAGATCATCAATGCCTAAACAAGTTCTTACAGTTATAATTCGGTTATCATCATTGTTTAAGGCATTATGTTCAAAGGTTATTGATCCTGGAGAGCTTGATCAATTGGAGTCGGATGTTATCATTACACTTTGTCAGATGGAGAAGATTTTTCTACCTAGATTTTTTAATTATGGTACATCTACTCATTCACTTAGCTTCGAAAGTGAAGCTTGGTAGACCGGTACACTATAGATGGATGTATCATATTGAGAGGTATTATTATCAATTTTAATTTCTATATAATTTTTAATAAAAGTAGCGTCATGATATGTAAATAAATTTTTAATTATTGTCGGTATCTTGTGCAACTGAAAGATTATGTACGATATAGAGCCTATTCAGAGGGTTTGATTGCAGAAGGATATATTGCTAAAGAGTGTCTGACATTTTGTTCAAGATATCTTCAATGTGTAGATATTGTGTTTAACAGACCTCAATGGCATAGTGATTTCATAGCTAATACAGAGTTGTATAAGTTTTTAACTACAGGAAGAGTAATGGAAAAAGGTAAAAGTATTGTATTGGATCATAAATCAATTGCACAAGCACATTGTTATGTGTTACTTCATAATGAAATAATATCTGACTATCAAAGGTTAGCATATTTAACGTATTTCAAGTTTAAATATTATATATTATTTTTTAAACTATATTAATAAATATAAATTTTATGCAGCGAATTTTTAATGTCTCAGTGACAAGCTAATCATAGCACTCGATCTAATCCTAGGATTGAGCATCGATGGTTAGTCGAGTTATTTCCTACATGGCTTTCAGAATAGGTTTGAAATATATTTAAAGAATATATGGATAGATTTATCATCGAATAAGTTAATATTTCTTATTATTTTTTAGGTATCAACAATGATGGAGAGATTGTTCAAATAAAATAATATCCCTGGCTCGAGGACCTAAAAAAATTGTTAATAGATATAATGGTTTCATAATCAATGATTTTAAATTTCATACTAAAGATCGTGAGAAATTTAGAAAAACACAGAATAGTGGTGTTATGGTGGAAGCTGATGGAAAGACTTAGTATGGTACACTTAAAGATATATACGAGTTAGATTACTACGGAATCTTTAAAGTCATATTATTTAGATGTGATTGGATAGATATAAATTCATCAAGGGGTTTGAAAAAAGATGCAAATGGATTTACACTTGTAAATTTTACAAGATTGATACATACTGGTGTCTTATTGAAGGATGATCAATTTATCTTTTCTTCTCAAGCTCATCAAGTATTTTTTGTACAAGATGCAAAAGACAAAGATTGGGCTGTTATTAAAATAAAGCCTAGGGACTTATATGATATGGGAAACCAACTGGAAGCTGATGAAGATGATGATACTTATACGAATTTCAAGCCATTCAATTTTGTACCAGTTGATGATGTACATGCTATAGTATCCTTGGTTAGGACAGAGTTTGAAGAAAATGCTAATGCTTGATTCTTATTGGTATTAAATTTTATAATGTTTATAATTTATAGTAATTATTATGTTAAATTACTATTTATTTGCACTAATTCTATCTCTGATGTAAATGATAGGTGACACTTTATAATTTGTAGTAATTATTATGTTAAATTACTATTTATTTGCACTAATTCTATCTTTGATGTAAATAATAGGACACTATGCCGCACCGGCGATGATTTCTTGGTGTGTAGTTCCAGCACTCACGGATGGAGGCCGGCAGTTATTCGGCACAGCAAGTTGAGGCCAGTACTTCAGCACAGGATGTTCATGCCAGTCCTTCCTTAGTACTGGACACTGCGTCTAGTCATTCGGCACACCAAACTACTGCAGGTCCATCATCATCGGGGCATCATGATCCTCCCGTCGATTTAGCAAGTGATGAGCTATACATTCAGGGTAATTTATTCTAATATCCTTGGTTAGATAAAACTTCATTACACTTTTTACTATAGCTTACTTTTATCTATTTCTAGGTAGATAGATCTGGGAGGGTTACACGTAGGCATGGTCTTACAGTAGTATGAGATGTGTGGCAGATGCTCGAGGGTGAGAGGATAGTGATTGAGTGAAATGAGCTGGGGCAGCCAATTAAAAAAGCTGCCAGCTTATTAAGTTCTTTTTTGGGGACAGTTGCGTGGAGGCATCAGCTTTGTCCACTTAGTTATGCAAAGTAGAATAACATGCTTCCAATGTATAAAGTAGAGATTTTACGAGTTGTACAGGTAAAAAGTTTAAATTAAATTATTTGTTATCTTGCATAGTTAAAATATTATGTTATGTTTTATATTATTATTAATTATTTTCTTTTACAGGATAAGTTTGTACTTCCTCCATCCTCTCATGATTTTGTACTGAAGTCTCTCAACCAGAAATAAAAAGAATATAAAGCACAGTTGAAGATAAAGTACAAGTTACCGTATATGATAGAGGAGCAGGTAGTTGGTACCTGTCCTCCTGATGTATCCCCTTATTAGTAGGTGGAGTTAGTTCATTATTGATTTGTTGAGAGGGGACATGTATTTTCTAATTTCTTTGAAGCAAGTTTATTAAAATATTTAGTTTATAAGATACATTATACATATATATATATATACATTACTTTCTAGATATAAGAAGTTATCCTTTTGATTTTGCAAACATATTCTGATATTGGTAGAGCTGCACGAGCAGCTATGTCTGTTCTCCATACATCAGGATTCAAGAGTTATGCACGAGACAGACAGGAGTTCGTAAGTATCTTAAACTATAAGTTTATATTTTCAATATTAAAGTATTTATATATTTTAATGAAACTAATATTATAAATTATGAAAAATGTATCGCGTTACATTTATGTATTGTGGATGATGTATCGCGATACATATATGTATCGTGGTACATATATATATCGCGTTACGTATATATGTATCGTGGTATATATATGTATCGCAGTTGATATATCGTGGTACATATATGTATTGCAGTACATATAATGATACATATATGTATCGTGGATGATGTGTTGTGATACATATATATCATCATACTTAAATAATTGTTAAACTTTTTTGAATTATTTGTTTAAAATTATAATTTTTCTTGTAGATGGATGAGCATGGGAGGGAACCTGGTCAGGTGGAGTTTTATCGGATGACTCATACTCATCATGACAGCACTTTTGTTAGAGATGAGTCGAGGGATATGTGTAAATTTTTATTATAATTTATTTCATGCAACAATTTAAATTTGATTTTAATAGTCATTAAAATCTAACTAATTTTTTAAAATTAATATAGGAAAGAGCTACAGCACTTATTGCCGAGCATGTCGATGATTATACAGCATCTACGCAGAGAGTTGCATCGAGGCCGAGGTGTTTACGGAGTTGATGGGACCGGAGTGCTATGATTGAGTGAGGGGATATGTGCTCTTTTAAATCTACATTAGTGGTAGGTGTTGTGTTTCAAACAATTAACATCAAAACTAAATACAAACAGAAATAGCACAATGCAAACATAGCAGATTTATAGTGGTTCGGAGTACCCTCGCCCTACGTCCACTACCCAAGATACCACTTGGGATTTCTACTATATTCACCACCGAAATATAGTCGGATTGTTTTACCAAGCTCATAATCCAAACCTAACTTGGTTTTTCAACCGGGCTCATCAAAAACCCAACACTTGGTTTTACATAATATCACCAAGAACCCAACTTGGTTTTGAATAGGATCACCAAGAACCCAACTTGGTTTTGAACAGGATCACCAAGAACCTACACTAAGTTTTGAATAGGCTAACCAAGAACCTATTTGATTTTTAAACAGGGCTCACCAATAACCCAACACTCACAAAAGAGTTAAAGAAAATAAGCAACAAAATGATAAACTAATGTTGTCTGATGGTTGCTGATACAGCTTGAGAGAAGCCTTCTTAATTGCACTTTAATGCTCTTTAATGGCTTCTTCAACTTCTTTAATGTATGCTTCAAGCTTCAGATTTGAGTTGGTAAAGTCTTGAAGACTGACTTGAATGCCCTCTAGTGCTCTCTTGCTCACAAACTCATTTAATGTTCAACTAAGCATTAGCTTTTTCAAAGGTTAACCAAATCCCTTATTTATAGAGTCTTATACTATTCTTGGATGGATATAGTCGTTGTAGACCGTTGGGATGTGACATTTGACCGTTGGAGCATTTTTCAAATTTAAAACTAAAGTTCTTGAACTAGCCATTACTTAGCTTGGAATCGACCTTCGAGTCATCTCAGATACCTCGAGTCGGCTCAGATTCTCAAAGAAGATCTGATTGAGTCACCTTGCCTCATTCAGGTCCACTCAGTTTCATAGTGTTCTTGATTCCTTACTCTGGATGAGTCAGCTCACTTTAGTTCGAGTCGGCTTGGATTCACAAGTCTTCAAAATTGTACTCTAGAAGAGTCGGCTCTTTTCATTGGAGTTAGCTCGCTAGGCTATTCTCTTAGAACTGATTTTTCATGAACTCTGGAAGAGTCGGCTCAGATCTTTGAAGGGTCGACTCGGATGCCTGACTGAATGATGCAGAACAAAGAACAAAGAAGCATATGCGGAAGTAAAATTAAGATTAATTCATTTTTTTTTTTTATATATATTTTTCAGAAATTGGCTTTGACTCAAAGTAAAGCTAACTAAGTTGAAGGAAACTAAGTAAAGATTGAAAGCACAGTTTAGAAGGAACCAAATTATCAGAGTAGTTCAGAAGTAACGGATTGCTGGGGGTTGAGAAACTCCCAGACCTAGGGTTTCGCTCTAAACTTTCAACAGAACAGAAATAGAGAGGAGGGACGGTTTACTCACCAGACAGTGATCTTCTCAGGATTCTGGTGGAAGAACTCTCTCGAGCAGATTGTGGGATCCTCGGAGTTGGCTATCTTCGCAATGGATCCTCCAATACTGGTCTCGTGGTTTGGTCGGCTTCTCCTGGACTCAAGATCTGGAAAATAAGAGGAACAAATGATGGAATTCAGAAACTCAAGAAAAGATCTTACCAGGTTGAAGAACTTGAAAGCTGAAGTTGCTGAAATCAAATTCTCCTGGAGGCCGATCTGACTTCCTCTTAGAATTGCTATAGACCTGCAGTATCTGGACTGGAGTCGGATGCTAGTGGTCGGCCAGGACTTGGAGAAGGTGGCCGTGAGAAGAGGAAAAGACTAGGGCTTGGTGGAAAGAGAAGGGTGATGGCGGCTAGGGTTTGGGAATTGAGTGGCTAACCTAGGGTTTAGGGTTTTGGAGATCTCTCACCTCCTCAAGGTTCCAGGGGAACCCGGATTTACTCCCTCACAGAGTTCAACACCTGGAAGCAAGTGCGGACAAGAGAAAACACAAGTTTGCTCAAGAAAAAAATTTCTTTCATTCATCTGATTGTTGTAAACTTACAAGAGGGGTTTAATTTATAAGGCATTACAAGGGAGGAGGGTTTCACATCTTCCCATGTGGGACTAAAGGAGGGGATCTCCAAATTAGGGCAAATCCCTTACATATGGTCGGCCAAAATACCAAAAATTAGGATTTGGGTTATAAATGGAAGGTAGATGGCGCCACCTTGCTTGGATTTTCAAGAAAAAAATTTTCTTCCTTCCCTGGATCAACTCTTTTGGACTCCTCCTTTTCTTCCTCCCTAAGTCAAGGTCCTTCCCATCTTTGTCTTGATTGTTTTGGCAGGTAGTGGGTGCCCCTTGATGTTCTCTTCCAAGAGAAATTTCTTCCCTTCTTTGCTTGGAGCTTCTTGGGAAAGTCTTGGCTGCCCCCCTTGATTTGTGCTCTCTTGGTGGACTTCTCTTTATCTGGTGCAAGAAAGAAGGAAGTTTCCATCTGTGGAGTGGGGACCAAAAGCTGCTGGATGTGGATATGGCACCCCCTGGACTGGGAGTGTGGCTGTGAGTGTGGTGTCCACTTGCCTGGTCTTGGGAGAAAATGTAACATCCCAGGTTGAAACCCTAGTCCACTACTGAGTCAACATGACTCAACAAAATAAAATGCAGGTAATGTAGACTCAAGCTAAATTGAGTTGATCTAGTCAACTCTTATTACAAACCAAAAACCCTAATTCTTCGGGCAAGGTTAATCAGAGATCCAGATGGAGCTCTGAAGTCTTCTTCTGAGTCTGGTGCCCGCACCAATTCTCCCAGGGTGGGAGGAACTCGACCCTGTCGAGTATGGATCAAGTTGGCTCTGGTATCTCTCCAAGAGGTCTGGGTCCAGCTCTTGTAACTCTTCTCGGGAGATCTAAGAGTCATCAGAATCTGGCCTTCCTAGCCAGCGGACCAGGTATCTTTGGTATCCTCGATTACGAGTAGAGATAACCTGATCATCCAGGATCTTTTCAATCTGCTCTTTCCTCACAGGCCAATTTGTTGGTGGACACACAGGGTCAGGTTCACTCTCAAGAGCAGGATTAGGTTCAAAAGTCTCACTGGGAATCACAGCTGGCTCCCTATACTCTACTAGGTCTGTAATGTTGAAAGTGGAGCTAATGCCTAGTTCTGGAGGCAACTCGAGCACATAGGCATTGGATCCTACTCTCTTTACCACTCTAAATGGTCCAGCTCCCCTAGCATGTAACTTTCTAATGATTCCAGGAGGAAACCGCTCAGGCCTTAACCTAATCATTACATAGTCTCCTTCGTCAAAAGTTTTGACTCGCCTTTGAGAATCAGCCAATTTCTTATAAGTTTCGTTACTTAAATTTATTTTGGCTTGTATTTCTTTATGCAAGTCTTTTATATGCTGTGCAAAAACTTCGGCAGACTCAGAGACCCGTGTGTGGACTGGTAAAGGAGCTAGGTCAAGAGGTGTGTGGGGTTTGTAACCATGCACAATTTCAAATGGACTCTTACCCGTAGACCTATTGACTGAGTCATTATATGCAAATTCAGCTCTAGGTAAGTACAAATCCCAGTTCCTAATGTTTTCACCAACAAGACACCTTAGCAGATTGCCTAAACTACGGTTCACTACTTCGGTTTGGCCATCAGTCTGGGGATGATAGGCAGTTGAAAACTTAAGTTTCGTCCCTAACTTATGCCAAAGGGTTTTCCAGAAATAGCTGGTGAGCCGAACATCCCTATCGGAAACAATGATCTTGGGTAGGCCATGGAGTCGAACTATCTCATTAAAGAACAGGGTGGCTACCTTAGACGCATCAAAAGTTTGGGAACAAGGCAAGAAATGGGCCATCTTGGAAAATCGGTCTACTACAACACAGATAGAGTCATGCCTCCTCTGGGTCTTAGGCAAACCTAACACAAAGTCCATGCTCACATCTTGCCAAGGACGATCTGGGACAGGGAGTGGGGTATAAAGGCCGGTGTTCTATTTTCGCTGTTTGGCAACAGCGCAGGTCCGACACCTAGCCACAATGTGTGCTACATCTCTTTTTAAGCTAGGCCAGAAAAAGTGGTCTTCAATAGCCAGGGTGGTCTTATCTTTCCGAAATGGCCAGCTAAACCTCCAGCATGAGTTTCCCAAATCAAGAATTCCCTAAGAGAGGTTCTAGGGATGCAAAGCCTATTCTTAAAGAACAGAAAGCCATCTATAAGGGAATAATCCTTATGTTCACTAGATGGTCCTTGAGTTAGATCCTGGTATACAGTCTTGAAATCCGGACACGACCCATATTCTTCTTTGATTTGCTCAAACCCTATGACTTCAGCCCTAACAGAATTCAACAACAAAGATCGACGACTAAGGGCATCAGCTACCTTATTTTCAGACCCAACCTTATGCTTCAAAACAAAAGTATAGGACTGGATATACTCTACCCACTTAGCATGCCTAGGGTTAAGCTTCTTCTGAGAATTCAAGAATCTAAGAGCCTCATGGTCCGAAAACAGCACAAATTCTTGCGGTAGTAAATAATGTCTCCAGTAACGCAAAGCTTGCACTACCGCGTAAAATTCCTTATCATAGGTAGAATACCTAAGCTTAGCATCATTAAGTTTTTCACTAAAGAATGCTACGGGATGGTTCTCTTGGCTTAGGACTCCACCTATACCTACTCCTGAAGCATCACAGGCAACCTCAAATACCTTTGAAAAGTCTGGTAGTCTCAAAATGGGTGCCTGGGTCATCCTATCTTTAAGATCTAGGAAGGCTTTATGGGCTGCTTTGGTCCACTGAAATTCTCCCTTCCTGATGCAGTCTGTGATAGGAGCAACTACGGTACTAAACCCCTTGATGAATCGCCTATAGAAGGTAGCCAAGCCATGGAAACTTCTGACTTCATGCACACTGGTCGGCTCTGGCCATTCTACTATGGACCTAATCTTTTCAGGATCGGCAGCCACGCCGTCAGGGGTTACAACAAATCCAAGGAAGATAATCCTACTGGTCATAAATTCACACTTTTTGAGATTACCGTAGAGACTATCATTCCTCAAAACTTGACAGACTTGTCTAAGGTGGCCTAGGTGATCTGCAGGGGTCTTACTATAGATCAGGATATCATCAAAATAGACCACTACAAACTTCCCTATGAAAGCTCTAAGTACTTGGGTCATAATCCTCATGAAAGTACTAGGGGCATTGGACAACCCAAAAGGCATAACAACCCATTCAAAGAGACCATCCTTAGTTTTGAAGGCTGTTTTCCACTCATCCCCTGGTCTAATCCTAACCTGATGATAGCCGCTCTCGAGATCAATTTTAGAAAAAACCATGGCACCGGCCATCATATCAAGCATGTCATCTAGTCTAGGGATGGGGAACCTATACTTGATTGTGATTTTATTGATGGCACGACTGTCAACACACATCCTCCACGTGCCATCCTTCTTCGGGGTTAGAAGTGCAGGGACTGCACAAGGGCTAAGACTCTCTCTAATGAACCCCTTCCTCAACAATTCGCCAACCTGCTTCTGCAGTTCTCTATGCTCCGATGGATTCATCCTATAATGGGGCTAGTTGGGTAAAGTAGCTCCTGGGACTAAATCTATGGAATGCTGAATATCCCTAAGAGGTGGAAGGTGGTCTGGCAGATCCTCGGGAAAAACATCCTCAAATTCTTCTAATAAAGGCTTAACTTCCTGAGGAGGCTCTGATGGTGTAGGAGTCCTAAGTTCCTTAGCAGTCAACATCCAAATGGGTGAACCACTATGAATTTCTTGTTCTAGATCCTTGGCACTAATCAGGTTCACTCCAGTCTTCATTTCCCTAACCTTACTGGTTCCTTTAGCTACCTTGTCCTTAGGAGGGACTGAATGGATTGTGATTTTCTTCCCATTGAAACTAAAGACACAGGTGTTGGATTTTCCTAAGAGGGTGGCATCATGATCATACAACCAAGGTCTTCCAAGAATTATACTGCTCACCCCCATGGGCAAGACATCACACCAAATCTTCTCTTGATAGGATTGCATTTGGATTTGGACCTGACATCTAGACTGGATGGGTATAGAGGTAGAGTCTACCCAAGAAACCTTATAGGGGTTGGGGTGGGGAACTGGGGTTAAGCCTAACATTTTGATAGTGCTAGTAGAAATGGCATTCACACAGCTCCCACTATCTATGATGATTTTACAAACCTTATCCCCTAGTTTAAGGAAAGTCTGTAGGATGTTGGTCCTACACCAATCTTCCTGAACTTTAGTCTGGGACAGGATGCATCTTACAACCCCTAAGTGGTCAGATTCAGTGGATTCTTCCTCTCCTTCATACTCATCAACCAAATTCATTCCGGCCTCATAAACTTCTTCTTAAAATTCCTCATTAGGCTCGGAACTCTCTTCTCCTCCCTCTTCTATATATAGGGATCTATGAGGGCACTGGCTAGAAACATGACCTACCTTATGACACTTAAAACAAGCTATGGCTGTGCACTGAGTGGAGATATGACCGGGCTTCTGACACTTAAAACAGACGATACCAGGGGTTCTCTGGGTGTCAGGTGCCTTACCTTTGTCCATGGGCCTAGGGGTGGGAATACCCTGATTAGGCTTGCTAGGGGTAATCTGGCTAGGTCCATTTCTTGGGATTGGGGCACTAACCCTAGATGGCATGGGTCCTCTCTGAAACTTCTCAGTGTTCAGTGCAATCTGATAGGCTTGGTCTAGGTCAGTAACCTCTCTCAGAAACAACTCTCTCTTAATATCTTCCCTAAGTCCAGCCCTAAATCTAGACAAAGTAACCTCATGGGCTTCACTCACATCACATCTCATCAGGTATTCATCAAAGGTGGTTATGTAGTCTGAAACAGATCGGTTCCCTTGTTTCAAAGTCTGCCATTGGTCTAACAGATTTTGCTGGTATGAAATGGGTAGGTACTTGTCTCTAAGTTTCTCTTTCATACCCTGCCAAGTGGTTATGGGCTCTACATTTCGTCTTCTAGTGGTCAGCTCAATGTTCCCCCAGTATAACCTAGCTTGATGTATTAATTTCATCTTGGCAAACTTGAATTTCCTCTCCTCAGACATGGCATACCACTCAAAGTACTGGTCCATCTCACCCTCCCAATCAGAATACACCTTAGGATTTAGGCTACCATCAAAAGTGGGTGCATCTAACTTGATGTTCCGAATGAACCTATCATCTCTATCCTCAGGCTCTGGGTCAGGCCTCCTATGATTAGGTTCAGGATCTCGGTATAAAGGTCTTCTAGGCTTTTGGTGTGGGCGAGGTTGAGGCACATTAAAATCTGGGTCAGGAGTCCAATCCCGATGCCTAGGTTCCTCAAGTACTTGGACTCGATCCCTAAGCTGGGCAAAATTCTCATTCATATCCTGACTTAATTTGTTCATACTCTCAGTAAGAGCTCTAACCATGGCCTCTAAATCAGGTTGGGTTTGACCAGGTTGGTAGGGCACTCCATTCCGGGTAGACATGATGCAAGCAAACACACAAAATGAGACTCAACTGAACGACTACGGGCTAACTAAACCTAGAGCCCAAACTAGATGCCCAATCAGAGTGGCAAGCTAGCCTGTAGTAACTCAGGACTCAGCCAGGCAGGTATAAGGGGAGTGTTAGGTCCCTGAATACCAATCCTAGACACCAATCAGAGATTGGCCAGGTAGGCGGACCAGCACGCAAGCCCTTCGGGATGGAATCCCTGAACCACCGTTCTAGACACTGAGTACAAAGCACACACAGAGTAACCAGACAAACTGACTCAACACTAGCCTTGACCCGACTTGTTGATGTCCCTAGCCCACTAGGGCAAATTAGGTCTAATCAATTTTAGATTAAAGGCTTAGGTTCGAATGAAGGGGTGGTGGTTTTGGGCTAAGGAGAGGTTATCAACTCCTCCCCTTATCTTAGATGCTCAAATGCCCTTAAGTTGAATTAAGAGATGAACACTCAAAAATAAATGGATTGCAGAACACAAAAATAGAGTTGCAGTAATTTAATTCTCAGAAATCGCACGGAAACCAATAAATCATGAGAAAATTATGAAAATTATTTTCAATTATACTGGTTTCAACAAAACAGAAATCACTAAATTTAGAGTTATCTGCAGTGAGAAATAATTCCTGCAACAGGGCAATTACGGGCTAAAAATAGAGCACTTCCCCGTTTACAATTCCTGCTACGAAGTTGTAACCCAACGGATCCCCTATACGCCCTAGGAACATCCCGTGGAATGGGAGGAGGAGGTTTGCACCTCGCTTCGTTCCTAGGACCGGACGTCCTGGGGAGTCTACTTCGAGCAGACAAAGTAAAAAGAGAGGGACTCAAACAGGCAATCAAACAGAAACCTTAGACAGGGCTCTGATACCAAAAATGATGCAGAACAAAGAACAAAGAAGCGTATGCGGAAGTAAAATTAAGATTAACTCTTTTTTTTTTTTTTTATTTTTCAGAAATTGGCTTTGACTCAAAGTAAAGCTAACTAAGTTGAAGGAAACTAAGTAAAGATTGAAAGCACAGTTTAGAAGGAACCAAATTATCAGAGTAGTTCAGAAGTAATGGATCGCTGGGGGTTGAGAAACTCCCAGACCTAGGGTTTCGCTCTGAACTTTCAACAGAACAGAAATAGAGAGGAGGGACGGTTTACTCACCAGACAGTGATCTTCTCAGGATTCTGGTGGAAGAACTCTCTCGAGCAGATTATGGGATCCTCGGAGTTGGCTATCTTCGCAATGGATCCTCCAATACTGGTCTCGTGGTTTGGTCGGCTTCTCCTGGACTCAAGATCTGGAAAAGAAGAGGAACAAATGATGGAATTCAGAAACTCAAGAAAAGATCTTACCAGGTTGAAGAACTTGAAAGCTGAAGTTGCTGAAATCAAATTCTCCTGGAGACCGATCTGACTTCCTCTTAGAATTGCTGTAGACCTGCAGTATCTGGACTGGAGTCGGATGCTGGTGGTCGGCCAGGACTTGGAGAAGGTGGCCGTGAGAAGAGGAAAAGACTAGGGCTTGGTGGAAAGAGAAGGGTGATGGCGGCTAGGGTTTGGGAATTGAGTGGCTAACCTAGGGTTTAGGGTTTTGGAGATCTCTCACCTCCTCATGGTTCCAGGGGAACCCGGATTTACTCCCTCATGGAGTTCAACACCTGGAAGCAAGTGCGGACAAGAGAAAACACAAGTTTGCTCAAGAAAAAATTTCTTTCATTCATCTGATTGTTGTAAACTTACAAGAGGGGTTTAATTTATAAGGCATTACAAGGGAGGAGGGTTTCACATCTTCCCATGTAGGACTAAAGGAGGGGATCTCCAAATTAGGGCAAATCCCTTACATATGGTCGGCCAAAATACCAAAAATTAGGATTTGGGTTATAAATGGCAGGTAGATGGCGCCACCTTGCTTGGATTTTCAAGAAAAAAATTTTCTTCCTTCCCTGGATCAACTCTTTTGGACTCCTCCTTTTCTTCCTCCCTAAGTCAAGGTCCTTCCCATCTTTGTCTTGATTGTTTTGGCAGGTAGTGGGCGCCCCTTGATGTTCTCTTCCAAGAGAAATTTCTTCCCTTCTTTGCTTGGAGCTTCTTGGGAAAGTCTTGGCCGCCCCCCTTGATTTGTGCTCTCTTGGTGGACTTCTCTTTATCTGGTGCAAGAAAGAAGGAAGTTGCCATCTGTGGAGTGGGGACCAAAAGCTGCTGGATGTGGATATGGCGCCCCCTGGACTGGGAGTATGGCTGGGAGTGTGGTGTCCACTTGCCTGGTCTTGGGAGAAAATGTAACATCCCAGGTTGAAACCCTAGTCCACTACTGAGTCAACATGACTCAACAAAATAAAATGCAGGTAATGTAGACTCAAGCTAAATTAAGTTGATCTAGTCAACTCTTATTACAAACCAAAAACCCTAATTCTTCGGGCAAGGTTAATCAGAGATCCAGATGGAGCTCTGAAGTCTTCTTCTGAGTCTGGTGCCCGCACCACTGAATGGATGAGTCGGCTCGGACTTCCTTCGGGTCGGCTTGCCTGTCTGACTCAGGAAATGATCATTGGATGAGTCGGCTCAGGTTCCTACGAGTTGGCTTGGATCTCTGCATGCCAGAATCCTTCATGCGTGCCATGAACTAAAGTCAGCTCCGTTTACTTGAGTCGACTCGGATGAGTTTTTCAATAAAACTTTCATTTCTTCTATAGCTTTCATCCAGTAAAATTTTATCATTCAAGGTTCTTCCCAACTCAACTAACAATTGATTCTAAGGAATTTAAGCTTGAAAATACTTAGAAGTAACCCATTTTTGAGAATATTTCTTTAATATTTTTTTGGGCTCTTCTTTACATGACACATTTACAACACTACTCATGACTCATAATAAGATTGTAGGCATTGTAATTTAGCAATTAAATTATTCTACAAAAACTTGTAAAGTACTTGAAAAGTAGTTAGTAACATAAGTGCATGCTCCAATATTTTGTTATCATCAAAATCACTGAAGGGGTCAACAAGTATAGATTACTATCACTTGAGAATTTACCAAATACCAAACCTGTTAAACCAAGGATTGATTTTGATGAATAACAAAATATTTAATAATATAATAGAATTAATGGCTTGAAAAGATGAATGTTCTAGAAGGTTTTTTTACTTTAAATGAATGGAAGTTAATGAACAAGATTAATCCTATAAAGGTACTTTTGGAATCTCAGCTTATATATAAAAGTTCAAAGTATTTGACGGTAAGTGGCATGCTAAAAGAAAAAAAACCATAAAATTCATCCTTTTCTAGAAGAATTTAAAACTTGATATGCAAAAATTTTAGATGACATGCATCTGAGTCGACTCCACTTGTGGCTAAGTTGACTCTATAAAAGAATAGAAAAAAGTACAAAATTGGTACACAGAATTTTAAGCTAGCATGCAACCGAGTCAACTCCACAAGGTGCATAGAAGATATAGAAAGGCAATTTTTCTGGGTTGAAACTTGAGTAGACTTGACTAGCATCTGAGCTAACTCAAAGAAGAATTGTGTCAACTCAAAGTATCCAAGTCGATGTCTTAGTGAAAGATAATGAGTCTTTTTAGAAGAACGAGCTCAAGCAGACTCGATTATAGGTCAAGCTGAATTGACTAGAATTCTAATTGACTTAATTGGAATCCTAGTCGACTCGAGACTGCTGATAGTCTAACGGCTAGTTATATAAGCTATGCAAAAAAAGTTTAGAATGTCTCTAACAGCTAGTGTCTATCTTCTAACAACTAGAAATGGTCATTTTAAGGTTTTGGAGCTCTTAAATGACTACCAAAACTCATTGAAGAACAAACAGAACAAAACAAAACTCAAGAAAAACCTAGTGTTGCCTAGGTGGCTTTCCAAGAGGGGGATGAATTGAGATTATAAAAACTTTAGCAAATATGTACAATTTAAAATCCTTTTAGTATTGTGGTGATATATGCAATGTGGAAGCAAGAAAATAAATGTAATGAAGTTAAACAAGCACAATCACAAACACAAGGAATTTAGAGTGGTTCGGAGCAACCCGCTCCTACGTCCACTACCCAAGCACCACTTGGGATTTTCACTATATCCCCCACCAAAATACAGTCGAATTGTTTTAACAGGCTCATAATCCAAACATATATACTTTGGTTTTACCGGGATCACCAAAGAAAACCCTCACTTGGTTTTAACACAATCTAACCAAGAACCTAAATCCCTTCAGTTTTTAAAACTGGGCTTACCAAAGAAAATCCAAACTTGGCTTTATATCAGGATCACCAAGAACCTAAACTTAGGTTTTAAAAGGCTCACTTAAAAATCTTTAACACTCTCTTAAGACATAGTCCCTTGCTGTTCTTAGAGAGAAAACATGATAACTCAAATGTATAAAGCAACTATACAACAAACCAAACTTGTTTGAGTGTTGCCGATGAAGATCAAATTGAAGCCTAGCTTTGAATGCTCTTTAATACTCTTTAAACTGCTTCTTTTCTTCTTCAAAAAGTTGGATTCCAGGATGAAGATCAGTTGGTGAAGCTTTGAATCCTTTCTTGAATGCTCTTGAAGTGAGTTGGTGAAAGACTTGAAAACTTTTCAACTTCCAAAGGATAATCAATGAATAATCTTTCAAAAAATTCTTTAAACCTTCATAAATACTCACTTTTATAGTCTTCAATCAAAAATAGCCATTATGGGGCCTAGGGAACTGAAATAGAGCTGTTGGAGAGTTTTTGGAATTCAAAAATGAGATTTTGCAACTAGCCGTTAGACTGCAAAAACCTGTTACTCGAGTCGACTCGAGGTGCATGAGTCGGCACGAAGTCTCAGACAATCCAAATAAAAATTCTGTGTGAGTCAGCTCTTCTGGGTTGAGTCGGCTCGAACTCTCAATCAATGAAAAATAAAATTCTACATGAGTTGGCTATTCAAGGTTGAGTCGGCTCGAAGTCACAGTCACCAACAAAACAAACTCTGGACAAGTCGACTCTTCTGGGCTTGAGTCGGCTTAAGGTCTCAGTCACCAAAACATAAGTTCTTCATCAAGTCGGCTTTTAAGGCTTGAGTTGGCTCGAGGTTCTGAAACTCTGAAATTTTTGTGCCGTGCCAAAATAGGAGTCGGCTCTTGATCCATGAGTCGGCTCTTACAAAAATTTATCTTATGCATTCAAACTTCTCTAAACTTCTTCAATTCAAGATTCTAACAAGAGCAAGTCTTCTAAGAAGCTTCAAAGAGCTTACCAAACAAGTTCTAACCTACTTACTCTCATTTTTACAATCTTAGAGCCCTTTTTACAAGATTACATACATGAAAGATTAGGGCTTTACAACTTGAAGTATACAAGAGTTCATATAATGTTGGAATACCTTTCAACTAGATAGAAAACCAACTAATGTAAAGATAAACATTTTTCTGCAAAACTTCTTGAGTAATTGAAAGAATTAGTAAAGCGTACATGCTCCAATATTTTGTAATCATCAAAATCATTCCAGGGTTCAATACCTAGAGATCTTGAGTGAAAGCTTTAAGTCAAAAAGTAAAGTCCACAATCACTAAATGTGTGCAATTATTGTTCAAAGACCTAAGAAAAGACAAGCTCTCCAACTGAACAGCCTCCTTAAAGATTCCACAAGCTTCATCAAATTTATTTGTGCTCATTAAAGGAGCTTTTTTATTCTACTTCTGAATATTTTCTTTTTAAGTATTGTAACTAGCTTCATTAGAGATTGAAGCTAGGAGAAACACTATCTAAACCTAGAAATAGGATTGTAAGCCAAAGATTTGGCTTAGATTTATGTTTTAGTTGGCGATCCCATACAAAACCAACTAGATTTTAGATTATGAGTTTGGAAAAATAATATGGATGTAATCTTAGACAGATTATAATGAATTCTCAAGGAAAGCATGGAGAGTGAATATAGGTGCTGGGATTGCATCGAACTTGATAAACTTCTTGTGTGTTTATGGTTTGGTTTTTTTCAATTTATTGCTTCCCTTTTTAGTGCTTAGCATATTTAAATTTAGCTCATACTTTTGTTGTACTTTGATATCTCATAGTTTTTATACTCATCACATACTTGTTTGATTTGTTATAAGTTTTTGTAAAACTCAATTCACCCTCCCTCTTAAGTTATTTCTCAGAACAACAAAGCCTTCCATGATATTTGTTTTACCTTCTCTCTCCAAAAAATAAACATGGGATTTTTTCACTTTTTTTACCATCTCTCTTTCACTTTTTATATCAAATATGGTAATTTGACATAGAATTTATTTTTTCCATGCCATATCATCCCCAACTAAATGGACCCTAAGCAGCTAAGTCTAACCACTTAATACAAAAATCTAAAGTCTAAAGATTCTAAACCAAGAAACCAACATTACCAACCTAAGTCCCCTGCCCCCAAGCCCTCAATCTTAATCAATTCAATCCTTCCCTTGAATCCCTTCCCTCTCAAAGAGACCAACCATCTCTTCTCCCAAATCCCTAACCCTAGGTAGGGTTTCTTCTCACTACTCCCAAGTCCTAGCAACCTCTCCCTTCTTCCCGAACCCCGGTTGCTCTCATTACCTCGCCTCTCCCTTCTCTCAGAAATCCGATCACTCTCATTGCCTCACCTCTCCCTTCTCCCCAAACCTCGGTCCCCTCACTATCGATCTATCACCATCAGTCACCTCATTACCTCTCCCTTCTTCCCAAACCCCTTCTTTAAGTCACTACTCACTGAAAACCCCTTCCATCCCCTTTTCCACTCATGGCTATGACTAACCCCTCCCCTTCCCTTTTCATTTCCATCAAGAAATGGCCCTTTTATCCATGACACCTTCCCTTTCTTTGAAGCGACTACTCACCGATGTGCAACATCGAGATCCCCTCCCCTCACTACTAGCATCAAGTAGCATGATTTGCACAGTAGAACTAGTAAGATTTGATCTTGGCTCACTTTTTGGAAGGGAAAGAGGAGAATGGATGGTAAGGATATCTTCAATCACTAAGCGGTGATGGATTTGAACTTCTTCAGGACGAGCGGCAATGACCAAAATGTCAAGTTAATATTCAACTCTAGCAACTTCTTTGACCCCATGCTATGAATCAAGATCATGGAAATGCCACCAAGGAGCAAGTCTGATGGCAAGGGTAGAGCCACTGCCATGGAGTGGGTGCAGCACCCCAAGCGCAAGAGAGAGGAGATCAAGAAGGACAAAGGTCACGCCTAGTTCCTAATCCCTGATTCCTCTAAGATTGAAACCTTTTCTTTTTTGTTGCTAAAATCTTTGTTTCTTTTTTCCTTGCATGTCTTGTTTGCAATGGAACTTTTCATACTTTTCTTCTTCCTTGTTTTGTCTTGGAGCCTTAATCTGCATCAAATTGTATGACTGCTTATGATTCCTTTTTCTTTGAATTGTATATTTTCCATCTAATATTTTATGCTAGTAATTCACATGATTTTTTTTTGGTTTAATCTACAATCAGCTTTATTATGTTATTCCATCATGGAAACTTAAGATTTATAAACTTGGTGCAAGAAATGCAATAGAAGAAATCATCTAATGGTCAAAGCTCTAGTTTATTTGTGCAAAAATCACCGGTGGAGGCTCAGGTGGCTCAGTTTGTTATATGGGAAGGAATCACATTAGGAGAAGTTCTAGACTTATGATCTTGAATGGTAAGAAAACCTTTTATTATTTAAATCATTTACACATCATGAATAATGGTCAAGTTATCGTTTATTTTGTTTGAAGTTTGTTATACCCAATCGGCTCACCATCAAACCAGACCGGTGCTGAGGTCCGACTGGCCCACTCCAGTTGAGGTCCGACCGGCCCTCTCTTGTTGAGGTCCGAGCAACCCACTCTTACTGAGGTCCAAGCAACCCACTCCAGCTGAGGTCCGATCGACCCTCTCTAGTTGAGGTCCGACCGGCCCACTCTTGCCAAGGTCCGAGCGATCCACTCCAGCTGAGGTCTGATCGACCCTCTACAATTGAGGTCCGACTAGCCCACTCATGCTGAGGTCCGAGTGACCCACTCCTGTTGAGTCTGAGAGACCCACTCCGGCCTAGGTTTGACCGACCCACTTTGGAAGGGCTTGTATTGATCCAAAGTGAGCCACTCCAAAGATAGCCCTGGGGGACTCTAGAAGCCTTGTCCAGCTGGTACCAGAATTCTATTGCAACAGAACCCTGACACATCAGCACCACTACTCTAATAGTTCCATGATGCTGCCTCATCTTGGCACCACGTGGCCACTCCTAGATTCTCCTAGGGGCAGATCGATCATTCCGTGCCTAGCCCCTAACAGATCTGTAATGTTCTACACCTATATAAGGTAAAATGGGGGACTCTAGGCGATAAGGACTCTTTCCATCTCCACGAGCTCATCTTCTTCTTCGATTCCTCCATTTTGTTGCCCACAAACTCCCACTAACTTAAGCATCGTAGTGTTCCCCGCTGGAACAAAATCAGCACTTGGGACTTTTTTGCAGAAACTAGGAGAGGAGCGCTCCAGCCAAGCCAACCGAACCTGGTCCGGGAGAATCTGCAGCAACAGATTGGCACTAGAGGAAGGGGCTATTTTTTCCTTCTCTAAAAGGAGGAATCCACCCACTTGGCAGAGCAATGGCAAAGGAAAGAGCCCAAAACACCTCTACTAGGAGAGGTCACTCTTCGTCCAAGTCAGAAGGACCTCTCAGGGAGAATGATGTCATCGAGCCTATTCTAGGACAACAGCAGTTCTAGACCCTACTGAACCACATTGATACACTCGCCACAGCAGTTCAGAACCTCCAAGATGCGGCTAACAACCGATAGCAGCCGCTCGTAGCATCTCACACCAACCATCCACTTGCTACTGAGAGAAGTCGATGACAAGGAGCCCCTCAGCCCCACTCCTGTGCTACTCCGGAGCTCCGAAGGTCCCATGGGGCTCATGTTGATGGGAAGAGAGTGAGGTTCGCTTCACCCTCTTCTGCTGACTCAGTCCCTGACAATGATCAGTACTGCAACGAGGTCCCGAGAGACTACACCAACAAACTCCAGTGCATGGAGGAGCAGATCGATGTGCTGGTCGATCAACAAAAAGTCGACGAAGGGCAGGCATACAACTCTTGGCCACCTTTTTCTACCAAAATCATGGGGGAGCCTATCCCCCGCCACTTCAAGAATCCTCAGGTGGATGCCTACGATGGCACCACTAACCAACTGGACCATCTGGGTACCTACAAGGCCCACATGATGGTGCAGGATACCTTCGATGCCCTCCACTGCATTGCCTTCCCTGCGATGCTCAAGAAGACCGCTCGGATGTGGTTCTCTACTATTCGACAGGTACGATTCATTCCTTTCCCCAATTGGAGAAACTTTTTCTCTTCTATTTCAGGACTTACAATCGGATACCGAGGAACATGGAATGTCTCTTCCTTGTGCTGCAAAAAGGACCCTCCAGGACTACATGGCCCGATTCAACTCAGGACCATGGAGATCCCGGATCTCAATGAAGATATAGCTATGTCGGCCTTCAAGGGAGGGCTGCGCTCATCCAGGCTCACATTCTTCCTGGACAAGAAGTTTCCGACAAACTACTCCGAGCTACTAGCCCGGGTGTAGAAGTACGTCCTGGCTGAAGAGCAAGCGGTGAGCTGATGCCAAGCTGAAGGGAGGTCGGCTTCCAAGAAGTGGAGTGACAAGGCTCCCGAAGTCCAACCTCTCAGCGATGGTAATAACTCGACCCAACATCACAACCCAAAGCCAAAGGACTTCCATAGGAGGTTTGAAACTTTTGTGCCCCTCTCCCTTCCGAGGGAGAAAATCCTTTTGGAAATTGAGAACGAGACCTTCCTACAATGGTCTCGTTTGATGAGGGGCCCCTCCGCATCTAGGAACAGAGACAAGTACTGTCGGTTCCACCACGATCACGGACATAACACTGAAGACTGCCTCTAGCTAAAGGATGCAATCGAAGATCTCATCAGAAGGGGGTACCTGCATAAGTACGTTCGGCCCCAAAGGACCTGGGCTAAAACCTCAACTACCAGAGACCCCCCGGAGGAGATAGAGCTACCTAACCAGTATCCGATCGATGAAAATGTTGGCATGCTCCACCGTCGGTCTGACCGGAGGTACGAGGAAGACCAGGACACTATGAAGAGGTCTAGGGGTTCTAATGTAATTAGCTTCTCCGACAAAGACCTCCTAGAATCCCATATCTCTGGGAATGATCCTGTAGTAGTGTCGGCGGTGATTGCCAACTATGATGTAAAGAGGATCCTCATTGATAATGGAAGCTCCATGGAAGTTTTGTTGTATGATGCTTTTGTCAGAATGAACATATCCAGAGCAAGGTTACAAGAATCCCCTATGCCATTGACAGGCTTCAGGGGAAACTCCATCAGAGTGGAGGGAAATATAACCTATCCATGACAATCAAGACAGAGCCTTACCAGAAGACTCTCCCCATCAACTTTGTGGTCGTACGTATGACTTCGGCTTACAATGCCATATTGGGCCGACCAGCCCTCAACAAGTTTTGAGCCATCGTCTCTACCTACCACTTGCTGGTAAAATTTTTGACTCAGAATGGGATCGAAGTAATGAGGGGAGACCGTAGGATGGCCAGGCAATGCTTAACTATCCAAGACAGGCAATCGAAAGATCATTCCACTCTGGAACAGCTTGACCCCAGGGCCGAAGTCAACGTCCATAGCCAATGAGTCGAAAGGATTATATTCGTTCCCCTCCAGGAGGATGATCCCACCAGGGTCCTCCAGATTGGAAGCACACTCAGTGAAGAGGTCAAGTTAGAGCTGATCAACTTCTTAAGGGATAACACCGACTTCTTCGCTTGGTCAATGCCGGACATGCCAGGCATCCCGTCAGAGGTTATAACTCACCAGCTCAAGGTGGATCCAACTTACAAGCCTGTCAGACAAAAGAAGAGGAGCTTTGCTCTTGAGAGACAAAGGGCAATTGACGAAGAGGTCAAGAAGCTCTCCGATGCAGCTTCATCAGAGAGGCCCACTACCCTAATTGGCTGGTGAATGTCGTAATGGTGAGGAAAGCTAATGGAAAATGAAGGATATGCATGGACTACACAAACCTCAACAAGACTTGTCCAAAGGATAGCTTTCCCTTGCCAAAGATTGACCAATTGGTGGATGCCATGGCCGGTCATCAGCTTTTGAGCTTCATGGATGCCTTCTCCGGCTACAACCAAATCAGGATGCACCCAAAGGATGAAGAGAAGATAGCCTTTATCACCAATAAGGGACTGTACTGCTACAAGATGATGCCCTTTGGCCTAAAGAATGCTGGTGCTACTTTCCAAAGATTGATCAATCAGTTTTCGAGGGGTAACTTGGAAGAAATATAGAGGTGTATATTGATGATATGATAGTCACAAGCCTCCACAGAGCCAACCACATCATAGACTTACAGGAATCCTTTGATGCCTTGAGGCATCATCGGATGAAGCTGAATCCGACCAAGTGCACCTTTGGGATAACCTTCAAAAAATTTCTTGGCTTTTTGGTCACGCAGAGAGGAATCAAGAAAAATCCTAACAAGATCAAAGCTATCATCGACATGGAGCATCTGACCAACAAGAGGCAAGTGCAGGAACTTACAAGCCGAATAGCCTCTCTCAGCTGCTTCATCTCCCAGTCGGTTGAGAAGTGCCTTCCTTTCTTCAAGACCTTGTGGTGGCGGATCACTTCCAGTGGTCGGACGAGTGTTGGTCAGCCTTTGAAGCATTAAAAGAGTACCTAAAGACCCCTCCCTTGCTTGCAAAGTCTGTGGAGGGAGAGCCCCTATATTTATATCTATCAGCATTTGACGAGATAGTGAGCTCCATCCTTGTTTGGATAGGAGAGAACAATCAGCAAAGGCCTGTCTATTACATCAGCAAAGTTCTCCATGATGCCGAAGTATGATATCCTAAGATATAGATACTTGTTTACTCCTTGGTCATAGTGGCCAAGAGACTGCGGCCCTACTTCCAAGCACATCCGATCATCGTCATGACTGATCAACCTCCTAAGGCAATCCTCAGAAGCCCTGACACATCTGGTCGGCTTGCCATGTGGGCCGTCAAGCTTGGTGAATTTGACATCTCATTTTAGCCCCGGTCGACCATGAAGGCTTAGGTGATCGTCGACTTCATAGTGGAGTGCACTTGGAAGCAACGGGTACCTCCTTAACTGACCGGCACACTTGAGGAACATGCTGCTAAAGAAACTTAATCCACCTGGACTCTCCATGTGGACAGAGCATCTAATCTCACAGGTTGTGGAGCAAGTTTGATCCTGGCCGACCCCGATGGACAGAGCCTGGAGTATGCTTTGCATTTTATATTTCAGGTATCTAATAACCAGGTAGAATATGAAGCCCTCATTGCAGGACTGAGAATAGTCGATGAGCTAGGCCTCAATCGGTTTAGAGTCTTCTCCGACTCCCAATTGGTGGTGAACCAGGTGAGGAGCAAGCTCGAGGTGAGAGATCCGACCCTGGCCAAATATTTGAGCAAGGTACAAAGTCTCATGACTTGACTTAAATTTTTTGAGATCCTCCATATACCTCGATTACAGAACTCTCGGGTGGATGCTTTGTCCTGACTGGCTATTGCCATCACCATCTCCTCCGACTACACCTCTGTGGAGCATCTGCAGTGCCCAAGCATTGTCGAAGAGATGACAGAAGTCCACCAAGTGGAGCAAGAGGTCTCTTGGATGGACCCTATCCTTGCATTCCCCATCAAAGGGACCCTATCGAAAGACAAGACCGAAGCCAAGCATGTGCACTGGACTACCTCAAAGTATGTCATCCTCGATGGCACACTTTACAAATGGTTGTTCACGCAGCCATTGCTGAAGTGCTTAGGGCTGACTGACACCGATTACACACTTAGAGAAGTGCACGAAGGCATCTGTGGTGACCATCTAGGAGGAAGTTCCTTGGCTTAAAAATTATCTGACAGGGATACTACTGGCCGACCATCCAGAAAGATGCTTCAGACTTCGTTAGAAGGTGTGACGCGTGTCAAAGATACTCCAACATTCAAAGGAGGCCAGCAAGTCTGCTAACCCCGATCACCGCCCCTTGGCCATTCGCGTAATGGGGGAAGGACATCTTGGGGCCATTCCCCCCGGCATCCGGCCCGCAAAAATTTCTAATTGTGGCCATCGATTACTTCACCAAATGGGTAGAAGTTGAGCCACTGGCATAGATTATAGAAACCAAAGTGAAAAATTTTGTCCAAAATTGCATCATCTTCCGGTTCGGCATACCACAAGCAATCATCATGGACAACGGAAGCAGTTCGATAATCCCAAGTTTCAGGAATTCTATCAGCAGTATCACATTTTCCATTGGCTAATATCTATCGACCATCCTCAATCCAACAGAGAGGCCGAAATCTCCAATCGGATGATCCTGCACGGATTGAAGACTCGACTGAATGACGCCAAGGGACTTTGGGCGGAAGAGCTTCACTCAGTACTTTGGGCCTATTGGACAACCTCCCGAATGATGACTGGATAGATTTCATTCAGTTTGACCTACGAGAGTGAAGCAGTCGTACCTGTGGAAGTTTCCTTGAAATCCTTGTGGATTGATTATTTTGCCGAACCGATCAACTCAGAACAAAGGAGGGCTGACCTAGACTTACTTGAAGAAACCGGACTCCAGGAGAGTTTGAAGATGGTGATGTATCGTCAGAAGATGGCCAAGTATTACAACTCTTGAGTCAAGGCTCAAACCTTCTGAGTCGAATACCTGGTTCTGCGAAGGGCTGAAGTTTCAAGACCAACCAAGTAAGGAAAACTCTCCCCCAACTGAGAGGGCCCTTATCGGGTGATTGAAGTGATTCGAGCTGGAACTTACCGACTCGAACATCTGGATGGGCGGCGAGTGGCACGTCCATGGAATGTAGACAACCTTTGCAAATACTATCAATGAAGGCCATAACATTTTCTAAGACAGCCCATATTCGAAAGTTTGACTCTAGTCGATAGAAGCTCTAGGGTAGCCCACATCCAAAAGTCCGACTCTGATCAGTAGAGGCTCTAGGGCAGCCCACATCTGAAGGTCCGACTTCGATCGGCAGAGGCTCTAGGATAGCCCAAATCTAAAAGTTCGACTCCGATCGGTAGAGGCTCTAGGGCAGCCCACATCCGAAAGTCCGACTCTGGTCAGTAGAGGCTCTAGGGTAGCCCACATCCAAAAGTCTGACTTCAGTCGCCAAAGACTCTAGGGCAGCCCACATACGAAAGTCTGACTCCAGTCGGTAGAGGCTCTAGGGCGGCCCATATCCGATAAAGAATATGGGCAGCAGAGGCTCTAAGGTAGCCCACATCTGAATGTCCGACTCTGGTCAGTAGAGGCTCTAGGGTAGCCCATATCCGAAAGTTTGACTCTGGTCGACAGAGGCTCTAGGGCAGCCCACATCCGAAAGTCCGACTCCAGTCAGCAAGGGCTTTAAAATAGCCCACCTGAAGGTCTGACCTCGCTTGGGAAATACAACTTGGAATCCTTAAGCACTTGAAAGATTGCCCTACAAACAGCTAAGTTCAAGGTTTCCTCAAAAATATCTCTAAAAGGAAAGAGGAGTTCAAACTAAACCAACTCTTCTATACTTAGAAATATTTCTAAGAATTTGGGTTCGGACTGAGCGACTGTTCGACAGTTTTTCTGAAGACTTGCATTCGGATCAGCCGACGGACTAACACTTAAAAATATTTTTAAAGGAAAAGAGCTCGAACCAATCCGATCGACACACACTCAGAAGAAATAAATACAAAAGACTTCAAAGGAAAAAGTATCAATCATTCCTTAGCGAAAAGTCTTTACAAGGAGCAGGGCAGACTTTTACAAACAATCTAAGTCTGACCCTATGAATGTACAAGAGAGACCTTAGCTTTCACTTCGGCCTCCTGTGCCGCACCCGAAGCTCCGACTAGGACATCTGCTGGTCCCGTATCAACGACAGCCTTGGCCTTGGCCCCGTTGCCAGTCGAACCCGCTTCTTCTTCCACCCCCTCTTTCGCTTGCTTTGGCAGCTATAAGAAGGCAAGGTCAAGTTCTGGAAAGGCATCGCCGACCTTCGACAGGCATTCCTCATATCCATAATCGAAGCCGACTGCCCTGACCTCCTCCATTTCATCCTTGAAACTGTTGGAAGCTTTATACTTCTTTACGGCATCGTCAGCCACTTCAGCCATCTGCTCTTCGGACTCCTTTAGCAGAGTCATGTACTTCCCTGCAACAGATTGTTGGTCTCGCCAGTTCCTCTCATTTTCGGCTGCTCGCGCCTCCTCCTTCTCAAGCTGACGAACAAAGGAACTCAGCTTCTTCTTTTTCCTTTTTAAGCTGGCCACCCGATTAGCCAGTCAGGCTTGCAGGTCTTCCCCCTGCTTCTTCTGAGCTTCTACCTCGACCCAACGAGCCGATAGCTCTTCTTCGATGGCCTTTTATGATGCCTCCAGTGCAGCTTTAGCCACCTCCGACTCCTGGAGCTTCACGGTTGTCTCCTTTGTTGTGTAATAAAGCTTGACGGGGCCATCGTCCATCAATGCGACCCCATATACAAGCTCCAAGGAAAAATCCAGGTCAGTCGGGTATGAATAGAAGGGGATAAGAAGAATAAGGTAAGAGGATGGTAACCACCCTCATCAGATCGAGGTAGGCGGTCTTCACCACTTCATTCAGTTTTCTCTTGCCTGACTCCTCCCAGTCAGGCTCCATCATCGACTCCTTGAGGAGCTCCTTGGCATGCTTCGCATTGTTGACATCATGCCAGTGCTGGTATGCCTCGGACCTGGCATCGATAGCTTCCCCTTCTTTAGCTGCTCCCTTCCTTCTGTGCATCTAGGGAGCCTCTTCTATCAGTTAAACTGGAGGTGAGGTTGGGGCAGTATCCAAGTTGGTCGGCCCTGACTCCTCTCCCTCCGATCGGGTGGCCGACTGCCCGATGGACCATGAGTGCTCAGGTGCCCTCACCACCCGTCTCTCCGACAGAGGTATGTTGTCGTTGGAGTCTATCGACACAACAATTGTGGCCAGCTCTTCCACCCGTTGCCTCTTTGGCTTTTTCGTGGCCGGTTCCGCGACCTGGATGCCCCTCTTCTTGGCCACCTGCATCATGATCTTTGCTTGGTCCGGCTTCATTTTCTCTCCTGTCATAGAACAGAGTCAAAGTCAGTAGCAGAGGAATAAGGCCAACGAAGTGTTTGAAGAACCTAGGATAGTGCCCTCTATCCTACCTAGGTATGGGAGGCTGCTGATCCCGGCCAGGTTGAGGCTGTCCTCCCGAAGTAGATCAAACACAAATGTCAAACTGACCTCATCCATTTTATTAAATTTAGCCTCATCGGCCCTCAGCACCTTTCTCTCACTACGGCATTTGGCCTCGGCTCCCTCCACAACGGCTCAAAGCCCCAGGGCTGTAGGCTATTTATGTAAAAGAACCAGGACTTCCATCCCTAAATGGCCGATGGAAGACCCCCTAAAATCCTCTGACCAGGGTGGGGACTGAACATCCACCACTCTTGACTTCGGAAATCCCTTTTCAAGAGAAAGAAATTGGAAAAAAGGGACACCCTTGGCTCGGCTTCAGCCCTCTTGTAGAGGACCATGAAGTAGCTGATCGCTCGAATGCTATTCAGAGTCAGCTGCGTGAGGGACACCCTATAAGAATTAAAGATTCAGACAAAAAGGTCATGTAAGAAAAATTGGAGGCCAGCTTTGAAGTGGTCCTCGTACACCAGGAGGGCTCCCGGATTCAGCAGACCAGTCACCCTTCCCTGCTGATTTGAGATGGTCAAATGCAGGGTGGAGGGTATGTTATATCTCACCCTAAGGCCCTCTACCCTCTCCCAGGTCATCTTTGATGGGATACTATTTGGGCATGGTTCCCTATCCACATGGACAGAGCTACGGCTGCCGGAAGCCATAACTATTACAAAGAAGAAGGCTGAAGAAACTAACCTGTAGGTTGGGATTCCTAAGAAGGCGAAAGTGGGGGAAGGGGACGTTTCCTCTCCTTAGGCATGATTATAGCAGGAAACTCCCTCCTGGGGGCTCTCAACACCTCTTTTATAGCCCTTTGAGGGGCCACTTCCCACTTCCCCTCGAGCACCGCGATCAGCTGTCAGACGATGGGACTTCCCAATCCAACATAGAAGCTGATGGGATGCGACGAAGCATGCCCAAACCATGATCTGCATGATCACCAGACCAGCGGTGGATTACTCGCCTCGGATGTGGTGCCAACCGTTTAGATCTTGCCACATCGCCCAAGTCACATCTAAAGCCAGACTGTCAAGCAGGCCAGGCTGGCCACTCATCATTGTGCCCTATTTGCATTAACTGCCTCTTCCTTTGCTTCCAACGCGGTGCTGACACCTATCCTGGGCGCAGGACTTCAGAGTGGGAAACAACTAGTCACAGTATACCTGATCAGATCCATGATCATCCCAAGGATAAATACATTAAAGGCCAAATAATGCTCTCATCCTTCAAAGCCGTAGGTCCCCTCGAACGCCAAGAGCAAGGGGAAACTATTATACCTAATCGGCTCACCTTCAAACTGGACCTGCGCTGAGGTCCGACTGGCCCACTCCAGTTGAGGTCGGACCGGTCCACTCTTGCTGAGGTCCAAGAGACCCACTCTTGCTGAGGTCCAAGCGACCCACTCCAGTTGTGGTCCGATCGACCCTCTCCAGTTGAGGTCCAACCGGCCCACTCTTGCTGAGGTCTGAGCGACCCACTCAAGCTGAGGTCCGATCAACCCTCTCCAGTTGAGGTCCGACTGGCCCACTCTTGCTGAGGTCCGAGCGACCCACTCCTGAAGACTGAGAGACCCACTCTGGCCTAGGTCTGACCGACCCACTTCGGAAGGGCTTGTATTGATCAAAAGTGAGACAATCCAAAGATAGCCCTGGGGGACACTAGAAGCCTTGTCCAGCTGGTACTAGAATTCTGTTGCAACAGAACCTTGACACATCAGCGCCACTACTCCACTAGTTCCACGATGGTGTGGGCACTAGGATTCGACAAAGGCTCCTCAACCCTCTGTTGATCTTAGATTAGGGTTCCACTTCTTTGTGTCTTATAATAAGGCTTCAAGCTTCAAAATTGTAATTGTCTTTTCCTTTGAATTGTGTCTGTACCTTGACCAATTAGGTCAAATTGAGTCCTGTACTAAGTCGAGTCGCAAATTGAGTCTAGTTTGAGTCTATTAGAAGTATGGGTCCATCTCAAGAGTGGGTCTTAAAATTTAGTCTCCTTGGAAGTAAGTCGGGAAAGAATCCAAGTCAACTCAGGGCCCACCTATGCATCCTACATGGCACCATGACATCTCGCCATGTGGGCAGCACACTTGGCATGCAAGGATGCCCAATGGGGAGGACCACTTCACTTGGTTCAAGCCTTTTTCCCTCCCCCCTATCAAGCTCATTGCCATGCAAGGGTGGTCGGCCAAGGAAGAAGTCAATGGAAGATGATGTAGGGAATTCAAATCCCTTACTTCAAGCCCTCCAATCAAGCCTTCTTCCCAATTTGCTTCAACCTCTTTGGAAGGGAGAGACAAGAGCCTTGGATGCCTCCACTGATGGGGACATCGTTAGCATGGATCCCGGAGCAAGCACAAATCTTGAAGCTGCACGAATCTCAGAGCATATCCAGAATAAAGTAGTTTAAGATTTTATCTTTTGTTTGAAATTTAAATAAGGATTTGGTTGGTTAGGATTTAGATATGGATAGGCTTATCTTATCCTATCTTGTGTTTGAATTTGAATTATCTCTATCTTTTTATCCTGTATTCAAATTCAAATGAGGGTTGGACAAGTCTATAAATACCACCCTCATTCCTTTGTAAAAAGATAGTTTTTGGAGAAAGGAATTTAAGTTTTTTAGAAGAGTGATTCTTCTTGCCTTCGCCTTCGGGCATGGGCATGATGCCCTAGTTATTCCCCTTCCCATTCCATCTTCTTTATCCTCTCGTGACCTTTGAGATCCATCCTAGCGCCTCCAAGTATTGAAGAGGGTGTAATGCCCTAGAGGTGAGAGGTCTCTTCGTTAGGGTGAGTCCCAAAGTCCATGAGATCCAGATTCCTATCCTACATCCCCACTATTCCTTCGCCACCCCTAGAGAAAAAAACACAAAAAAAAATAGTACCCTAATTTAGGTGACTTCTAGGCTCGTAACGATCCTACCCCCCTCTGTCCCCCATCATCCACCTAACACTCCCCTTGTCAAGCCTTGTACAAAGAAAGAACACCAACCAAGGAAGGAGGAAGAACACATGCCTTGCTCCAAGCCCCTCTTCATGCCTTCTTCCAAAACCAAGAAGATTCTTTCCAAGTTCAAGGCGCCAAGAACCTCACTCCAAGCCATGCATCATGCCACACCCAATCCAAGCTGCCTTTGGTCGGCCAAAGAGAGGAGAAGGTCAATGCTTTTGGGTGCCCATCCAAGAAGTTTGTAATTTTTTTCATTTGAAATTCGAATGGGCCTTGGGTGCCTATTTAAAGGACCCAATCCCTCCATTGTAAGGGAATTGAATGATTGAATGAAAAAAGCTTGAGTCTTGTTTCCCCTCCAACCATTGGCTCCTAGACTAGGTTTGAGTGAAGTTTCCTTCGTCCCCAGGGACATCGAGTGGTGTGAGGCCAACTTTTCATCGCCTCAGGGCGTCGCAAGTCCTTCGTCCTCCTGGACATCGAGTGGTGTGAGGCCACATTCCTTCATCCTCCGGGATGTCGCGGGGTGCGAGGCCCCAAGTTATCTCCTTCTTCGACTTCGGAATCCAGCCGGACACCGGGCTAGAAGCCCTTTCTCAACCCTATCTTAGTTCCATTTCAATATGTCTCTCCACTTCGCTAATCCCTACTTTTCTTGCCTATAGGTCCTCCTTGGTATCCTGGGCAACGGAGACAGTCTGCTTTGCCATCGCAACCACCCGATGGAAAGCCGGTGCATCTGCGAGTTCTACTGCTCAGGCACCCAGGCCGCATCCACCAAGTTGAGCGATCTCTACATCGGGCGCTTCAGACGTGTGAGGTTTGTCCCTATCTCCTAAGTAGGTATTGTGTATCGAGCTTAGTCCTACCAGGGTTTCTTAATCCCCGGATCCTGTTCTTGTTTTTACTATTTAGGGACCTGAATTGCTAGTGTAGGCTTCTATTATTCAGCTTCTCTTATTTCTAGTCTTTGTTTGTGATCGGGAATCAAAAACCTAAGAAAAACATCTAAAACTCATCAACTATAAAAATTCCTTTGCATCATAGGCATCCATACTAGCATCTCTAGCCCTACACTCCTGCATCATTAGTGGTATCAGAGCAAGGCTAGGACTAGTGCATCTTTTCCTTTCATTTTCTGCATTTTGGTCAACCCATATATGGTCTAAACATTAAATTATTTCTCTCTGTAGGGACCCCCAAATTTTGTGATTTCTATTTTTATAGATCACATTTAATTCAGAGTATTTTTGGCTATTTTCTCAGATTTTATTTCAATTTATAGAATTTCTACAAGCTGAAATACTACTTAAGAAAATCTCAAGTCTGAAATTCCTGCAAGCATCTCATTTCTTGCTCTATTGATGCAGTAGTGTAGGGCTAGAGATGCTAGTATAGATGCCTATGATGCAAAGGGGTTTTTATAGTTGATGAGTTTTAGATATTTTTCTTAGGTTTTTGATTCCCGATCACAAACAAAGACTAGAAATAAGAGAAGCTGAATAATAGAATCCTACACTAGCAATTCAAGTCCCTAAATAGTGAAAACGAGAACAGGATCCCGGGATTAAGAAATCCCGGTAGGACTAAGCTCAATACACAATACCTACTTAGGAGATAGGGGAAACCTCACACGTCTAAAGCACCCGATGCAGAGATCGCTCAACTCGGTGGATGCGGCCTGGGTGCCCGAGCAGTCGAACCCGCGGATGCACCGGCTTTCGGTCGGGTGGTCATGATGGAAAAGCAGACTGTCTCCGGTGCCCGGGATACCACGGAGGACCTGTAGGCAAGCAAAGTAGGGATTAGCAAAGTGGAGAGACGTATTGAAATGAAACTAAGATAGGGTTGAAAAGGGGCTTCGAGCCCGGTGTCCGGCTGGATTCCAAAGTCGAAGAAGGAGATAACTTGGGGCCTCGCACCTCGCGACGTCCCGGAGGATGAAGGAATGTGGCCTCACACCACTCGACGTCCAGGAGGATGAAGGACTTGCGATGCCCTGGGGTGATAGAAAGGTGGCCTCACACCACTCGACGTCCCTGGGGACGAAGGAAACTTCACTCAAACCTAGTCTAGGAAACAATGGTTGGAGGGGAAACAAGACTCAAGCTTTCTTCATTCAATCATTCAATTTCCTTACAATGGAGGGATTGGGTCCTTTAAATAGTGTTGGCTCCACCCAGTGATTTTGATGAATAACAAAACATTGAGTACATATTATATTCTACTGAGGATTTCAAGTTGTGAGTTTTCAGGAAGAAAGCACCTCAAAATCTCAAAAACTTATGGTTTATGGCACGTAATGGCACGGAGCAATTCTCACAAATCTGGGCATCCTCTTCATTGAAAAAGGGCATAAAAATTTTTAAATATTATGTGTCCATGTTTTATAGAATTATATTTATGTTTTCGAGGTATTTACACTTGAATCTGAAAGTTTTCAGTCTCAAGTGTCGACACCTAGACAGTCAAGTGTCGACACTTCAGCATTTGGCACAGACAAAAATCCTTGGCACGCCAAGTATCGACACCTATATTCAAGTGTCGACACCAAGTGTCGACACTTAGGTTCCAAGTGTCGACTCAAGACCTGAGAATTTTGAAAATATAAAACTTTGTAATATTGAGAATTTTTGTGTCAAGTGTCGACACCTGTGCATCAAGTGTCGACACTTAAATGTTCAAGTGTCGACACCCAGAGATCAAGTGTCGACACCTGACAGCAAAGTGTCGACACCTGACAACTAAGTGTCGACACTTGCAGCCTGACAGCTCTAACAGATCTATTTTTCTGGCTTGCAGAACTTGCTTTACAAGCTCCAAACGGCTATTTTCGAGGTACCAACGATCACAAACCATTTTTTGGAAGGTTCTTGGTGTATTTAACCTCCACCAACCTCATTTCAAAGCAAGAGAAGTGTATTCAAGTGCAATGAAGTCTACTCAAAAGCCAAAAAAGCCAATATTCTCCCAAATACTTCACATCAAAAGCCTCTTGTAGTTTGATTCCTTGAAAAGCCTACAAGCTCATCCTTATTTCATTCCAAAAGAGGCACATTAAAGGAGATTCCAAGGAAGAGTGAAGACAAAGCATCCTCTTGAGCTTCAAAGATTCCAATCTACTCTTGAAGAGAGTTTGTTGTAATTTTAATTTGTATATATGTTTTTATTATGATTTGACCTTTATTCAAGGGTGTCTTGAAAGAAGGTTATTGTGGTTTGTTGGTAAGCCAAAGGGATAAAACCTACTAGGGTTAACTTGTGAGCCCGAAGACAAAACAAGTATTAAGGTTTGTTGGTAATCCTAAGTGACAAAACCAACTTAGGTTTTGACTTGTAAGCCTTGTGAAAAACAAGTCGACTGTAATCTAGTGTGGATTATAGTGAAATTCCCAAGGGTGGCTTGGGGAGTGGATGTAGGTGCTAGGTTTGCACCGAACCACTATAAACCTTGTGTTTGTGTGATTACTCTCTTCCTCTCTTGCTCTTTAATTATTGCTAATATCTTGCATTGAATTTTTCATTATTCACAAGCACCTCTTGTCCCTCACATTATTATCTTAAATTTTTTAAAAAAACCCAATTCACCCCCCTCTTGGGCTCCATTTCTGGGCAACAAGTGGTATCAGAGCACCGGTACTCTCTTGTAGGTCCAAGGATCTTGAGTAAAAGATCATGGCAGCCCAAATAGGAATGGGTATTGTAGAAGGTCAAGCTTCAAACCGACCCCCACTTTTTAATGGCACAAATTACACATACTGGAAGACACCATGCGCATATTTATACAAGCTCTTGATTATAATTTATGGAGAACAATTGTAAAAGGTCCGCATCAGCCTACAAGGATGATTAATGGCATTCTCACTCCAAAAATGGAAGATGATTGGGATGAGAATGACATTAAGCAAATTGAGCTTAATGCTAAGGCAATGAACCTTTTATTTTGTTCTCTTGATCCTAGTGAATTTAATAGAATATCAAATTGTCTCTCCACCAAGGAGATTTGGGATACAATTGAGGTTATCCATGAGGGTACACACCAAGTGAAAACCACTAAGGTCAACATGCTAATTCACACATATGAAATGTTTAAAATGGAACCTACTGAGTCTATCAGTGAGATGTTTACTAGGTTCACAAATATTGTGAATGGCATGAGAAGCCGAGAAAAAATTATTTCTAACGGTGAACTTGTGAATAAACTTCTGAGGTCTCTACCAGCTTCATAGGATGCAAAGGTCACTACGATTGAAGAAGCTAAAGATGTCAACACTCTCCCGCTGAAACAACTATTGGGTTCCTTATTGACTTATGAGCTCTCCCTCAAACAAAAGAATGGAGAGGTAGACAAAAGGAAGATGGCGATCGTGTTCAAATCTATTGCTAGAGAGGAATCAAGCGAAGACTCTGAAGAGGATAACGAAGAAGATGAAACGACTCTGTTAGCAAGAAAATTCAGAAGGTTCATGAGGAAGAAAAAGTTCAATTACAAAAAGAAACCTCTGAAAGGTGAGTCGAGTAAGGAAAAGGATAAAGAAAAGGAGGAGCAGCCTACGTGTTTTGAGTGTAAAAAACCCAGGCATTTCAAGGTAGACTGCCCCTTGTTAAAGAAAAATAGAAGAAAGCTAAGAAAGAAAGCCATGATGGCAACCTGGAGTGAAAGTGAAGACTCCAGTTCTGAGGAAGAATAGCAGGAGGTAGCAAACTTCTGTCTGATGGCCGATCAAGAAGAGGTATATTCTGAAACCGAAAATGAATTTACTTTTGATGAGCTTTATGAGGTTTTTGATGAACTAGTCATAGAATTTCAAAAGTTAAAATCAAAACATAAAGATTTAAAGAAGAAAAACTTGGATCTAGCCAAAACAAATAACAACCTTTCAAATGAAAATGAATGCCTTCTTATACAAAATGAAAAATTAAATGATAAGATTATGGTACGTGAAAAAGAAAAGGATATCTTTAAAAAGAAAAGTGACTTACTTTCAAATAAAAATTTATCAAAATAAAGCAAAAAAATTTTAATTGAAAACAAAAGATATAAAGAAGAAATCGAAAAACTAAAACCTTTTGTTGAAAAATTTACTTACAGTTCTGAAAAATTAAATTTACTCTTAAATAACCAAAGAGCAGTATTTGACAAAGCTGGCTTAGGATTCAGAACTCATAAGAAACAGAAACTCTTTAAAAATTTCTTTGTGCCTGCATCTTCATCCATTACTTGCTATACTTGTGGTATCAAAGGACATAAATCTTATATGTGCAACAAAAGAAAATTAAATAACACTAAGAAAGTTTGGGTTCCAAAAGGAACCAATGCCACTAACCAAAAAGGATCCAAGATGGCTTGGGTACCTAAAGTCTCCACTTGATCTTTATTGCAGGTATACCTTGCAACCAACAAGAAAAGGATGTGGTACCTTGATAGCGGTTGCTCAAGGCATATGACAGGAGATGTGGAGCAGTTCTCATCACTCACATATCAAAATGGTGGCAATGTAACTTTTGGTGATAATGGAAAGGGCAAAATTATCGGTATTGGTAAAATCCATATCACCCCTACCTCTTATATTGATAATGTTTTATATGTTGATGGCTTAAAACATAACTTGCATAGCATTAGTCAGTTTTGTGACAAAAACTTTAAAGTTATTTTTGAATCTTCTTTGTGCATTGTTTCTAGTCTAGATGACAATGGCATTAAGTTCATCGGTCACAGGCATGGCAATATTTATATGGTTGATCTTGATGATCTCTCTATTCAGATTGGTCAATGTCTAGTGAAAATGGAAGCCAAGATCAATGAAACTCGTTGGCTTTGGCATCGTAGACTAGGACATGCAAGCATGCATTTAATTTCAAAACTTAGCAAAAAGAATTTAGTAAAGGATTTGTCTAAACTCAATTTTGAAAAAGATAAGATCTGCAGTGCATGTCAACTTGGAAAACAAACAAAATCTTCTTTCAAACCAAAAGGAGTAATCTCTACATCTAGACCTTTGGAATTGCTTCATATGGACCTCTTTGGGCCTACTAGAACATCTAGTTTGGGAGGTAAGAAGTATGATCTAGTCATTGTAGATGATTTCTCACGATTTACATGGATCATGTTTTTAGCACATAAAGATGAAACTTTTTCTGAATTTATTAGATTTCATAAAAGAGTTTTGAATGAAAAAGGTGTTTCAGTAGTATCTTTAAGAAGTGATCACGGAACTGAATTTGAAAATGCCGATTTTGATAAATTTTGTATTGAAAATGGAATTAATCACAATTTTTCTGCACCTAGGACACCTCAACAAAATGGGGTAGTAGAAAGAAAAAATAGAACTCTTGAAGAAATGGCACGCACCATGCTTTGTGAAAATGATTTACCTAGATATTTTTGGGAGGAAGCCATAAATACTGCATGCTTTATTTTAAATCGAGTTTTAATTTGACCGATTATAAAGAAAACACCTTATGAGCTTTGGAAGGGTAGAAAACCTTCAATTCGTTATTTTCATGTTTTTGGATGCCGTTGTTTCATCTTAAACAATGGTAAAGATAATTTAAGTAAATTTGATGCCAAATCAGATGAGGGAGTCTTTCTAGGCTACTCCACATCTAGTAAGGCATACAGGGTCTTCAACAGAAGAACATTTGTTGTTGAGGAATCCATACATGTGGTATTTGATGAAACTAACAAAAAATCTTCAAGAAAAGAAGATGTACTTTTTGATGAAACAGGTAGCAAGAAAATTGAAGAAATAAACAACGATGAAGGGCTTACCAAGGAACAGAACGATGATCAAAACACTGAAGGAGATCAAGCACAAGGTGATGAAAATACATCAACTATTGATCCATTACCAAAAGAATGGAGGTATTCTCATGGACACCCAAAAGAACTAATTATAGGTGATCCATCTAAAGGTGTAAGTACTCGATCATCCCTTAGAAATATTTATGATTACTTAGCTTTTGTGTCTCAAATTGAACCTAAAACTATTGAGGAAGCTGAATGTGATAGTAATTGGATAAATGCTATGCAAGATGAACTTAATCAATTTAAAAGGAACAATGTTTGGACACTAGTGGATAGGCCTTCAAACACATCAATTATTGGTACAAAATGAGTTTTTCGAAATAAACTTGATGAAAATGGAACAGTAATTAGAAATAAAGCTAGACTAGTTGCCAAAGGATACAATCAGGAGGAATGGATAGATTTTGATGAAACCTTTGCTCCTGTGGCTAGACTTGAGGCAATTAGGCTATTGTTGGCTTTTTCTTGCTTCATGAATTTTAAACTATATCAAATGGATGTTAAAAGAGCCTTTTTAAATGGATTAATTGAAGAAGCAGTTTATGTTGAGCAACCCCTGGTTTTGAAAATTCTGAATTTTCAAATCATGTTTATAAACTTCATAAAGCTTTATATGGATTGAAACAAGCTCCAAGAGCTTGGTATAATCGTTTAAGCTCCTTTTTGCTGAAAAATGATTTTACTAGAGGTAATGTAGATAAAACTTTATTTTTAAAGAAAAAGAATAATGATCTCTTAGTAGTACAAATCTATGTAGATGATATAATATTTGGTGCTACTAATGAATCTCTTTGTCAAGATTTTGGCAAGTTAATGCAGGGTGAGTTCGAGATGAGCATGATGGGAGAACTAAATTTCTTCCTCGGACTCCAGATAAGGCAAACCAAAGAGGGGATCTTCATCAACCAAACAAAATACACAAAAAAATACTCAAGAAGTTTGGGATGGAGAACACTAAGCCTTTAGGTACCCCTATGAGCTCTACATGTAGACTTGACAAGGATGAATCAGGTAAGTCCATAGACCAAAAATTATATCGTGGCATGATTGGTTCATTATTATATCTTACTGCCAGTAGGCCAGATATCATGTTTAGTGTCTGTATGTGTGCTAGATATCAGTCTAATCCTAAAGAGTCTCATCTTTTGGCTGTTAAACGCATACTTAGATATCTATCTGGCTCAATTGAAATTGGTTTATGGTACTCTAGAGATTCTTCATTGAATTAATTGCTTATTCTGATGCTGACTTTGCTGGGTGTAAACTTGATCGTAAAAGTACTAGTGGAACCTGTCAGTTTCTTGGAGTGAATTTGATCTCTTGGAGTAGCAAGAAACAGAACTCAGTTGCTCTATCTACGGTGGAAGCCAACTATATAGCAGCTGGAAGCTATTGTGCTCAAATCCTCTGGATCAAACAGCAACTCGAAGATTTTGGCATTAAACTAACTAAGACACCCATAAGATGTGACAATACTAGTGCAATCAACCTATCTAAAAATCCTGTGCAACATTCAAGAAGTAAATACATTGAAATAATACATCACTTCATAAGAGATCATGTACAAAACTCTAATGTAATTATTGATTTTGTTTGTACTGATGATTAGTTAGCAGATGTGTTTACCAAGCCTTTAAGTGAGGATAGGTTCTGTTTGATTAGAAGAGAGTTAGGTGTCATTGATCCATTCTCCTAGAACTCTCTTTGTATCAATTTTACCTAAATCCTAGAGCTCAAAATCTATTAATTAAAGCCCCAAATTCTTATCAAAATATCTCCTATTTTTTAAAAACTTTTTCCAGATTTTCTCGATTTTTTTTGGCCAAGTGTCGACACTTGAAAATTGTCAAGTGTCGACACCTGACCAAGTGTTGACACTTGACACATCCAAAGTGTCGACACTTGAGAATCTGAAATTGTTTTTAAAAGGGCAGAACGAGGGTTTTTGAAATTTTCCCCCCTTGATTTCTTGCAACAGTGGTCCCCTCTGTCCAAATATGTCCATTTACCCTTTAATCCATCACAAATCAGGTATTTCCCTCTTGCATTTTTATTTTATTTTTCTTGTTTTTGGTTTTGTTATTTTCGAACCAAACAACCATGATTAGGATTTTTCGAATATTTTCATGAATTAACCAGATTTTTGCATGTTTTAGTGAATTTCTAAAACTCCATTTGAGGGAATAGTGATTTAAATGTATTTTTCTCGGATTTCCCTCATCTTTTGGTCGTTTTCATGCCCTTTTCACCCACTTTTCGCAAAAAACACTGTTCTATTGATTTTTGACCACAGTAATTTGGGTTTTCATCTCAATTAAGTATGCTAAATCCTTTATTGCTAATTTAGAAAGGTTTCTCGTGATACATTTGCGATATTTTGCCTATTGGCTAAAACCCTAAGTATTTAGACCCAAATCTCATTTTTTCTGATTTTTAGACCTTACAAAAATTATTTTCCAAAGATTCAAAAGTGCTCTAACGAACAAAAATATTTTCTATAAATATTGTTCGAAATTTGTCTTTCAATCAAAGTATAAGTTGTAAAAATCCCACTTTAAACTGATTTACAACTTTTTCTGGTTTTCAAAACCTATCTGAACATTTTTGTAATCTCAAACCTGTAGCCAGTCCCCTGTTCTAAGCCTTTCTTCCTTTTTCCCTAGTCAGATGGCTGTAATGGGTCCTAGGAAGAGACTTGCAGTTAGGGAGAGGCCCAGTCGTGGTGTTGAGAGGAGGTCGAAGGCCAGATTTGATACAGCATAGTCGAGCAGTACAGCCACACCGAGCTCCCCCCTATAGAGAGGATGGCAGGGAAGTTAGTAGCTTCAGGGAGGAGAGTCGACTTGCAGTGTTTCGACAGGCACCACTTCGGCATTCGACAGGTACTCACTGATGCAGGACTAGTACCATTCTGCACCATGCAGGAGAGGTACTATCCTCACCTAGTGAGGGAGTTTTATGGTGCACTGGACTGTGGACGACTACTGTGGACGACATCAGTCAGGGGTATTCAGATTTCATTGACTGATGAGCTTCTGAGCCATGTATGGGAGATACCCCGGAGAGGAGTCTATGCCTTTTCAGTGGATGATAGAGAGGCGATATTTAGGTGCATCCTTGAGAGAGAGGACGTTCGCAGTATATCAGTAGTTACCGCGAATCAATTGTCATTAGAGATGCGCCTTTTACACCATATCACTGCACAGATCCTACTACCGAAGACTGGAAGATTTGACTTCATCACCGAGAGGGAGTTGATGGTGATGACGAGTCTGATCGACAGGAGGCAGATAGATATTTCGTCCCTGATGCTCACTCAGATGTATGATGCTACTACTCAGCACCGACACTGTTTACCATAAGGCATGGCACTGACCCGACTTTTCAGAGCGTGTGGAGTATCATTGGAGGAGGATATCCCCAAGGAGATACTACACACCAATGTGTATGACGAGAGGTCATTGCATCAGATGGGATATAGGTTAGTTGGAGGTCGATGGGTTCACAGAGAGTCTGGCCAGGAGCCAGATGAGGAGGACGAGATTCGAGAGACAGAGGCTGGACCATCTGAGCCAGCAGTTTTTCCTCCAGTAGATGTACAATCGACACAGGCAGAGCACTTGTCTCCTGACACTTCAGCTCCTCCACCACTGTCTACAGGACTATCTTTTGAGGAGCATGCCAGAGCACAGTTCACAGAGATCAGAGGTGAGGTGACTCAGCTACGTAGCGAGGTCGAGCTTCTACGAGCACATACTACCTCGGAGCATGTTGAGATTCACATATCCATGGAGGAGGGATTCTCTCGCATTGAGAGTCTGTTGAGATCCCTTGTACCTCCTGCAGCCCCTGCACTTGCATGATCTGATGATGATGACGATGATGATGATGATGGCAACGATCACCAGAGCGACCATGCTGATTCTGCTGAGGGTGGTGATCAGGATATTGACAGAGCTACAGAGGTGGTGGGCAGTGACAGCGACAGTGTTGGCGGTGCCGATGCTTATGAGGTGGTCAGTCGAGATCCTCCTACTACACCAGCTCCTGCTACTGCCTTGGTTGACTCCACACCGGACCTTATTACGCCAGCTGATCGTCTTTCACCTCCTTCCACTAGATCATCTAGGGTTATACCCGCCTTTGGTCCTTCCGGCCGCACTAGGAGTCGTAGAGCTTTAGCACCTCCTAGGGCATTAGCCACCAGATCTAGGATCAGTGCTCCTTTCAGTCTTAATGTTCCATTTGATGAGGATTAGCCTCACAGATGTCTGTTTTAGCTCTTATGTTATATGTTTGATACTTATTTGACTCTGATGATATATGTATGTTTCAGCTCTTGCTGATGACTCAGCAAATTTTGTACTGAAAACTTATTTTATATATATATATTTTTGTTCAGTACTCTTTATTTGTGCATCAATGAATCAATTTACTATTTTTTTGGCTCTGATACTCTTTTATCTTAGTATATTTTAGCTCTGATACTCTTTAATATTAGCATAATTTTGGCTCTGATATCTATGTTATTGGGTTCCCTTTTATCTTTTTGTCTCCATGCTCATTGTGAGGGGGAGGTTATTTCCCTTTCTAATGATTGACAAATAGGGGGAGAACATGTATTGATTTTATTGATTTGTTGAGAAAAAGGTGTTCATAACTTTATTAAGAAATTGTATTGATTGTGTTGATTTTTCACCTTGTAAGAATCTTTGAAGCTTACCTTAATAAGAAGTATCTAATTAAGGGGGAGATTGTTTCTTCCTATCAATGAAATTTTTGCCTCTATTGTGACTTAAATTCATATTCATAAATTAAATGGTTAAAGTTTGAAATATATTGTCTTTTTACTCAAGGATTTGTCATCATCAAAAAGGGGGAGATTGTTAGCTCCACCCAGTGATTTTGATGAATAACAAAACATTGAGTACATATTGTATTCTAATGAGGATTTCAAGTTGTGAGTTTTCAGGAAGAAAGCACCTCAAAATCTCAAAAACTTATGCTTTATGGCACGTAATGGCATGGAGCAATTCTCACAAATCTGGGCATCCTCTTCATTGAAAAAGGGCATAAAAATGTTTAAATATTATGTGTCTATGTTTTGTAGAATTATATTTATGTTTTCGAGATATTTACACTTGAATCTGAAAGTTTTCAGTCTCAAGTGTCGACACCTGGATAGTCAAGTATCGACACTTCAGCATTTGGCACAGACAAAAATCCTTGGCACACCAAGTGTCAACACCTATATTCAAGTGTCGACACCAAGTGTCGACACTTAGGTTCCAAGTATCGACTCAAGGCCAGAGAATTTTGAAAATACAAACTTTGTAATATTGAGGATTTTTGTGTAAAGTGTCGAAACCTGTGCATCAAGTGTCGACACTTGAATGTTCAAGTGTCGACACCCAAAGATCAAGTGTCGACACCTGACAGCCAAGTGTCGACACCTGACAACTAAGTGTCGACACTTGCAGCCTGACAACTCTAACGGATCTATTTTTCTAGCTTGCAGAACTTGCTTTTCAAGCTCCAAACGGCTATTTCTGAGGTACCAACGGTCACAAACCATTTTTTGGAAGGTTCTTGGTGTATTTAACCTCCACGAACCTCATTTCAAAGCAAGAGAAGTGTATTCAAGTGCATTGAAGTCTACTCAAAAGCCAAAAAAGCCAATATTCTTCCAAATACTTCACATCAAAAGCCTCTTGTAGTTTGATTCCTTGAAAAGCCTACAAGCTCATCCTTATTTCATTCCAAAAGAGGCACATTGAAGGAGATTCCAAGGAAGAGTGAAGACAAAGCATCCTCTTGAGCTTCAAAGATTCCAATCTACTCTTGAAGAGAGTTTGTTGTAGTTTTAATTTGTATATCTGTTTTTATTATGATTTGACCTTGCTTTCAAGGGTGTCTTAAAAGAAGGTTATTGTGGTTTGTTGGTGAGCCAAAGGGATAAAACCAACTAGGGTTAACTTATGAGCCCGAAGACAAAACAAGTATTAAGGTTTGTTGGTAAGCCTAAGTGACAAAACCAACTTAGGTTTTGACTTGTGAGCCTTGTGAAAAACAAGTCGACTGTAATCTAGTGTGGATTATAGTGAAATTCCCAAGGGTGGCATGGAGAGTGGATGTAGGTGCTAGGTTTGCACCGAACCACTATAAACCTTGTATTTGTGTGTGATTACTCTCTTCCTCTCTTGCTCTTTAATTATTGCTAATATCTTGCATTGAATTTTTCATTATTCACAAGCACCTCTTGTCCCTCACATTATTGTCTTAAATTTTTTAAAAAGACCCAATTCACCCCCCTCTTGGGCTCCATTTCTGGGCAACAAGTGGTATCAGAGCACCGGTACTCTCTTGTAGGTCCAAGGATCTTGAGTAAAAGATCATGGCAGCCCCAATAGGAATGGGTATTGTAGAAGGTCAAGCTTCAAACCGACCCCCACTTTTTAATGGCACAAATTACACATACTGGAAGACACGCATGCGCATATTTATACAATCTCTTGATTATAATTTGTGAAGAACAATTGTAAAAGGTCTGCATCAGCCTACAATGAGGATTAATGACATTCTCACTCCAAAAATGGAAGATGATTGGGATGAGAATGACATTAAGCAAATTGAGCTTAATGCTAAGGCAATGAACCTTTTATTTTGTTCTCTTGATCCTAGTGAATTTAATAGAATATCAAATTGTCTCTCCGCCAAGGAGATTTGGGATACACTTGAGGTTATCCATGAGGGTACACACCAAGTGAAAACCACTAAGGTCAACATGCTAATTCACACATATGAAATGTTTAAAATGGAACCTACTGAGTCTATCAGTGAGATGTTTACTAGGTTCACAAACATTGTGAATGGCATGAGAAGCCTAGGAAAAATTATTTCTAACGGTGAACTTTGAATAAACTTCTCAGGTCTCTACCAGCTTCATGGGATGCAAAGGTCACTACGATTGAAGAAGCTAAAGATGTCAACACTCTCCTGCTGGAACAACTGTTGGGTTCCTTAATGACTTATGAGCTCTCCCTCAAACAAAAGAATGGAGAGGTAGACAAAAAGAAGAAGGTGATCACGTTCAAATCTATTGCTGGAGAGGAATCAAGCGAAGACTCTGAAGAGGATGATGAAGAAGATGAAACAGCTCTGTTAGCAAGAAAATTCAGAAGGTTCATGAGGAAGAAAAAGTTCAATTACAAAAAGAAACCTCTGAAAGGTGAGCCGAGTAAGGAAAAGGACAAAGAAAAGGAGAAGGAGCAGCCTACGTGTTTTGAGTGTAAAAAATCCGGGCATTTCAAGGTAGACTGCCCCTTGTTAAAGAAAAATAGAAGGAAGCTAAGAAAGAAAGCCATGATGGCAACCTGGAGTGAAAGTGAAGACTCCAGTTCTGAGGAAGAATAGCAGGAGGTAGCAAACTTCTGTCTGATGGCCGATCAAGAAGAGGTATATTCTAAAACCGAAAATGAATTTACTTTTGATGAGCTTCATGAGGTTTTTGATGAACTAGTCATAGAATTTCAAAAGTTAAAATCAAAACATAAAGATTTAAAGAAGCAAAACTTGGATCTAGCCAAAACAAATAACAACCTTTCAAATGAAAATGAATGCTTTCTTATACAAAATGAAAAATTAAATGATAAGATTATGGTACGTGAAAAAGAAAAGGATATCTTTAAAAAGAAAAGTGACTTACTTTCAAATGAAAATTTGTCAAAATAAAGCAAAGAAATTTTAATTGAAAACAAAAGATATAAAGAAGAAATCGAAAAACTAAAACCTTTTGTTGAAAAATTTACTTACAGTTCTGAAAAATTAAATTTACTCTTAAATAACCAAAGAGCAGTATTTGACAAAGCTGGCTTAGGATTCAGAACTCATAAGAAACAGAAACTCTTTAAAAATTTCTTTGTGCCTGCATCTTCATCCATTACTTGCTATACTTGTGGTATCAAAGGACATAAATCTTATATGTGCAACAAAAGAAAATTAAATAACACTAAGAAAGTTTGGGTTCCAAAAGGAACCAATGCCACTAACCAAAAGGATCCAAGATGGCTTGGGTATCTAAAATCTCCACTTGATCTTTATTGCAGGTATGCCTTGCAACCAACAAGAAAAGGATGTGGTACCTTGATAGCGGTTGCTCAAGGCATATGACAGGAGATGTGGAGCAGTTCTCATCACTCACATATCAAAATGGTGGCAATGTAACTTTTGGTGATAATGGAAAGGGCAAAATTATCGGTATTGGTAAAATCCATATCACCCCTACCTCTTATATTGATAATGTTTTATATGTTGATGGCTTAAAACATAACTTGCTTAGTATTAGTCAGTTTTGTGACAAAAATTTTAAAGTTATTTTTGAATCTTCTTTGTGCATTGTTTTTAGTCTAGATGACAATGGCATTAAGTTCATCGGTCACAGGCATGGCAATATTTATATGGTTGATCTTGATGATCTCCCTATTCAGAAAGGTCAATGTCTAGTGGCAATGGAAGCCAAGATCAATGAAACTAGTTGGCTTTGGCATCGTAGACTAGGACATGCAAGCATGCATTTAATTTCAAAACTTAGCAAAAAGAATTTAGTAAAGGATATGCCTAAACTCAATTTTGAAAAAGATAAGATCTGTAGTGCATGTCAACTTGGAAAACAAACAAAATCTTCTTTCAAACCAAAAGGAGTAATCTCTACATCTAGACCTTTGGAATTGCTTCATATGGATCTCTTTGGGCCTACTAGAACATCTAGTTTGGGAGGTAAGAAGTATGGTCTAGTCATTGTAGATGATTTCTCATGATTTACATGGATCATGTTTTTAGCACATAAAGATGAAACTTTTTCTGAATTTATTAGATTTCATAAAAGAGTTTTAAATGAAAAAGGTGTTTCAGTAGTATCTTTAAGAAGTGATCACGGAACCAAATTTGAAAATGCCGATTTTGATAAATTTTGTATTGAAAATGGAATTACTCATAATTTTTCTGCACCTAGGACACCTCAACAAAATGGGATAGTAGAAAGAAAAAATAGAACTCTTGAAGAAATGGCACGCACCATGCTTTGTGAAAATGATTTACCTAGATATTTTTGGGCGGAAGCCATAAATACTGCATGCTTTATTTTAAATCAAGTTTTAATTCGACCGATTATAAAGAAAACACCTTATGAGCTTTGGAAGGGTAGAAAACCTTCAATTCGTTATTTTCATGTTTTTGGATGCCGTTGTTTCATCTTAAATAATGGTAAAGATAATTTAAGTAAATTTGATGCCAAATCAGATGAGGGAGTCTTTCTAGGCTACTCTACATCTAGTAAGGCATACAGGGTCTTCAACAGAAGAACACTTGTTGTTGAGGAATCCATACATGTGGTATTTGATAAAACTAACCAAAAATCTTCAAGAAAAGAAGATGTACTTTTTGATGAAATAGGTAGCAAGAAAATTGAAGAAATAAACAACGATGAAGGGCTTACCAAGGAACAGAACGATGATCAAAACACTGAAGGAGATCAAGCACAAGGTAATGAAAATACATCAACTATTGATCCATTACCAAAAGAATGGAGGTATGCTCATGGACACCCAAAAGAACTAATTATAGGTGATCCATCTAAAGGTGTAAGTACTCGATCATCCCTTAGAAATATTTATGATTACTTAGCTTTTGTATCTCAAATTGAACCTAAAACTATTGAGGAAGCTGAATGTGATAGTAATTGGATAAATGCTATGCAAGATGAACTTAATCAATTTAAAAGGAACAATGTTTGGACACTAGTGGATAGGCCTTCAAACACATCAATTATTGGTACAAAATGGATTTTTCGAAATAAACTTGATGAAAATGGAATAGTAATTAGAAATAAAGCTAGACTAGTTGCCAAAGTATACAATCAGGAGGAAGGTCCCGCTTGGTATCACGGGCACCGGAGATGGTCTGCTTTGCCATCACGACCACCCGACCGAAAGCAGGCGCATCCGTGGTTTTGTCTGCTCGGGCATCCAGGCCACATCCACCGAGTCGAGCGATCTCTGCATCGGGCGCTTTAGACGTGTGAGGTTTGCCCCTATCTCCTAAGTAGGTATTGCATATCGAGCTTAGTCCTACCGGGGTTTCTCAATCTAGGGATCCTGTTCTCTTTTTTACTATTTAGGGACTTGATTTGCTAGTGCAGGCTTCTATTATTTAGTTTCTCCTATTTCTAGTCTTTGTTTGTGATCGCGAATCAAAAACTTATAAAATCATTTAAAACTCATCAACCTTAAAAAAACCCCTTTGCATCATATGCATCCATACTAGCATCTCTAGCCCTACTCCCCTACATCATTATTGGTATCAGAGCATGGTTAGGACTAGTGGAAAACAAGGAGTAATAGATTAGAAACCTTGCATCTTTTCCTTTCATTTTCTGCATTATGTTCAGCCCGTATATGGTCTGAACATTGATTTTTTTCACTTTATAGGGTTCTCCAAATTTTGTGATTTCTATTTTTTTTATCACATTTAATTCAAAGTATTTTTGGTTATTTTCTTAGATTTTATTTTAGTTTGTAGAATTTCTACAAGCTGAAATACTACCTGAGAAAATCTCAGGTCTGAAATTCTTGCAAGCATCTCATTTCTTGCTTCATTCATCCATCTAGCTTATTTCTTGCATTTAGGGGCATATTTCAATTCCTGCATTTTGTTTAGCATTCACACATCTGAAAGACACAAAAAAACATGAAAATTTTAAGTCATTTCATTAGTCATTTGTGTGCATCATTTTGCATAACTCATCCTAAGGGTGTCAAATTTACATAAGGTCAGGATTTCATTACCTGTCCCTAGCCCAAAAACCACCACCCGACATATCGAACCCTAGCTGTTAACTAAATTGATTAGATGCTTAATTTTCTCTAGTGAGCTAGGGACACCCATGAAGTCGGGTCGACCCAAGTGCCGAGCCAAGCTAGATCACTTGTTGGTGTGTGCTTGAGTAGCTGGTGTCAAGGAAAGTGGTTCAGGAACTAGATCTCGAAGGGAAGTGGGTTGGATCGCTTACTTGGACAATTTCATTGGTGTCTAAGGCAAGCAGAGAGGAACCTCCACTAACCTTACACTTACCTGGCCAGGTGCCAGGTTCATCTTCTTGACTTCGCATTTGGTGAGATCTCCTAGGTCTAGCAAACCGTAGCATCGTTCTGTGTGTGTGTTACATGTGCACTAGATCAGGAACCTCTTTTCACCCACCTTCTCCACCCCCTAGCGAAACCATGGACCAACTTCGAGCTGACATTGAAGCCCTAACTCAATCCATGACTCGATTAAGCAACCAGTTGACTAATAGATGTGATCAAATAGAGGCCATACTAGGATCCATAGAGGAAGCTGCTAGGCTCAGTGAGTGTTTCAAGAGAGCTCCCACCTACAGAAGACCTGAGCCCTTTAGGACCAGAGCCGTATCCCTGAATCCACCCAAGGTTATCGCCAGGCTTACCCAAGTCGACCAAGCCCGAACCAATCTGACCCCAGTCGACCAAGCCTAGCCCGACCCGGTCCTAGTCTTCCCAGTCTAAATTGACCCCAATATAGTAGAGAGGACAAGGGTAAGGCTATTGAAGTCCAGAAGAGACCCGATCCCCAAGGTAACTACTATAGGTGTCATAAACCTGGGCATTTTGCTAGTCAGTGCACCACCCCTGCCCTACTTATAGATGAACCGATTGAAACTGAACTTGAACCCATTGTTGAACCTGAGGTGGAAGTCTACGATCCTGAAAATTAGTTATTGGAAGAATTTCAGGAAGAGAAGGATGAACAATCTAAGAATTTGAATACAAAAACCTTTGAACTCATTGAAGAATTTAAGGTTGAACCTATCGAAAATATAGGGAAAGAAACTCCTGAGCCCATTAAAGAATTGAAAGAAGACATCTGTGAATCAAGTTTAGTAGAGGAATATGGTGAAGATGGGCCCCAGGTAGAAATCATCGAGGAACCAAAAGAAAAAGATCCTGAACCAACTAGAGACTGTGAAGGAGTAATTGAGCCAGGATCGAACATTGTAGAGGATGGTGAGGGTTCAAAAATATTGCCCTTAGAGGAGGTCCAGGAACAAGTCCCTATAGAACCACCCCAGGAGGTAGACATCATTTTTGTGGACTTTCAATATAACATTCCCAAAGACCTTCCTAATGACCTTCCACCATCTAGGAACACCCATCTAGCCTTGGAACTTGCACCTATAGAACAATGTCCAAATCTTAAGATTATCCTGAATAACCAAGGTCTATTTCATGATGCCCAGAGATTACACCAAGACTCCGACTCCTATTTTCTCCCCTTCCCAGAGCCTTCTCACATTTTTAGAGCCATGGGTTGCATTTTGTTGAAATTACCAGGCTGCATGACTCCTTAGAACCCATCCCTTTTGCCATTTACTTTTGGTACACTTTATGGCATTTGTTAGGGATCCTTGATAATTTTTCTTGTACATACCAGGCTAGGGTCAAACCTAGAGAGTCCATAATCTATTAGGTTTAGGCCCTAGAGCATCCAATAAAGTTTTTTTCAATAGGGATGCATAGTTGAGTCTGTATTTTGCATCATATTAGGATTATGCATTAAATATAATTTTAAAATAATTTGGGCTGATTCCAGAAAGCGAGCCAAAGAGTTTGAAATAAGGGATTTTGTAATGATTAGGCTCAGGCCTGAATGGTTTCTACCGGGAACCATTAAGAAGCTTCATGCTCGTGGGGCTGGTCCCCTTAAAGTGATTAGGAGAATGGGCCCTAATGCCTATGTGCTAGAATTACCTCCGGATTATGGAATTAGCTCGACATTCAATATCTCTGACTTAGTCGAGTATGGGGAACCCGCAAACATACCTAGCGAGCCATTTGGGCCTGACCTTTCTTTTGAGAGTGAACCTCCAAATATACATGAGTGAGGAGAGAGAGGAGAGCGGATCGAGCGTGTCCTAGATAACCAAGTATCACCTCCAAATATACCTGAGCGAGGAGAGCAGATCGAGCGTGTCCTAGATGACCAAGCTATCACTACCCGGGGCAAAGGCTATCAACATTACTTGGTCCGATGGCAAGGCTGACCCGAATTTGATGACTCGTGGATCACTTGGGAGGACTTGCAGCGCATCGACCCCGACATCCTAGAGAGGTACCAAAGCCAAACTAACCCTTACTCGATAGGGTTGAGTTCCTCCCACCCCGGAGAATTGGTGTGGGCACCAGGATCCGACAGAGGCTCCTCAACCCTCTGTGGATCTCAGATTAGGGTTTCACTTATTTATGTCTTGTAATAAGGCTTCAAGCCTCAAATTTGTAATTGTCTTTTGCTTTGAATTGAGTGTGTACCTTAATCAATTAGGTCAAATTGAGTCCTGTACTAAGTCGAGTCACAAATCGAGTCCAGTCTGAGTCTATTAGAAGTATGGGTCCATTGCAAGAGTGGGTCTTAAAATTTAGTCTCCTTGGAAGCAAGTAGGGAAATAATCCAAGTCAACTTAGGGCCGACCGATGCAGACTATGCACTCAGAGAAATACATGAAGGCATCTGCGATGACCACCTGGGAGGGAGATCCCTTGTTTACAAGATTATCCAACAGGGATAATATTGGCCCACAATCCAGAAGGTCATATCAGACTTCATCAGAAAGTGCAACGCGTGCCAAAGGTACTCCAACATCCAAAGGAGGCCTACCAGTCAGCTGGTTCCACTCACTGTGCCCTGGCCATTCGCATAGTGGGGGAGGTTATCCTGGGCCCATTCCCTCCCGCATCCGGCAAATGGAAATTCATCCTTATGGCCATCGATTACTTCACTAAATGGGTGTAGGCTGAGCCACTAGCACAGATAACAAAGGCCAAGGTGGAGAACTTCATCCGGAACTACATCATCTTCCAATTCGGCATTCCACAGACAATCATCACCAACAACGAAAGATAATTTGACAACCCTAAGTTTCGGGACTTCTACCAACAATATCACATCTCCCATCGACTTACATCGATCAGCCACCCTCAGTCCAACGGGGAAGCCAAGGTCACCAATCGAACTATCCTACATGGATTGAAGACCCGGTTGAATGATTCCAAAGGACTTTGGGTAAAGGAACTTCACTTAACACTTTGGGCCTATCGGACGACTGCCAGAACGGTGACCGGAGAGACTCCATTCAACCTGACCTACGGAAGTGAGGTAGTAATCCCTGTGGAAGTGTCCTTGCAATCCTTGCGGATTGACCATTTCACCGAGCCAACCAACTCAGAGTAGAGAAGGGCTGACCTAGATCTGCTGGAAGAGTCCAGGTTCCAGGTAGGTTTGAAGATGGCAACTTATCATCAGAAAATGGCCAGATACTACAATTCTCGAGTCAAGGCTCGAACTTTTCAAGTCGAAGATCTGGTTTTGCGAAGAACCGAAATATCAAAGCCAACCGAACAAGAGAAACTCTCCCCCAGTTGGGAAGGTCCTTATCAAGATGTTGAAGTAATTCGAGCCGGAACTTACTGGCTAAAATGTCTGGACGGGCGGCAAGTGGCATGCCCTTGGAATGTAGATAATCTTCGCAAGTATTATCAATAAAGGCCACAACTTCTTCCACAGCCCACTTTTGAAAGTTCGACCCTGGTCGGCAAAGGCTCTAGGGCAGCCCACTTCCGAAAGTTTGACCCAGGTCGGCAAAGGCTCTAGGGCAGCCCACTTTCAAAAGTCCGATCCCGATCGGCAAAGGCTCTAGGGAAGCCCACTTTTGAAAGTCTGACCCCGGTCAATAAAGGCTCTAGGGTAGCCCACTTCCGAAAGTTCGATCCCAGTCGGCAAAGGCTCTAAGGTAGCCCACTTCCGAAAGCCCGACCCCAGTCGGCAAAGGCTCTAGGATAGCCCACTTCCAAAAATCCGACCCCAATCAGTAAAGGCTCTAGGGAAGCCCACTTCCGAGAGTTCAACCCCGGTCGGCAAAGGCTCTAAGGTAGCCCACTTCTGAGAGTCTGACCCTAATTGGCAAAGGCTCTAGGGCAGGCTACTTCTGAAAGTCCGACCCCGATCGGTAAAGGCTCTAGAGCAGTCCACTCCCAAAAGTTCGGTCCCTGCCAGCAACAGTTTCTAAACGATCCACGTGGAGAACTGGCTTCGAGTTTGGACGAGCCAATGGATCAACACTTAGAAAAATTCTTACGTGTTTAGGTTTGGACTGAGCTACTGTCCAACAGCTATTCCACAAGACTCAAGTTTGGATGAGCCGACGAGTCCACACTTAGAAAGATTTTCGAGTGTTTAGGTTTGGACTGAGCTACCGTCTAGCAGCTATTTCAGAAAGTTTACGATCTTATCAAGTTGACCGAAAACACTTAGAAACATTTCGAAAAGAACGAGCTTCAGCCAATGCAACTAACTTTATATGCACAAAAATACATACAAGAGGTGATAAAAAAGGGATTTTTCTATTATATCAAAAGAAGTTCTTTACAAAAGAAGGTCTGACCTTTACAAATACCTTAGGTCTAACCTGCCGAAGGTATAGCAGGGGCCTCAACTTCGACCCCGCCCAATATAGTTGAAGCTTCCATCAGGACGTCTACTGTCCCCATGTCAGCCTCCACTTGCATGTCAGCATCAACCTTTTCTGTGCCACCTTCAGCCTGAGGTTCGACACCACCATCGGTCAAGCATCCCTCTCCCTTGGTTGATCTACTCAGTTGAGTGACAGATAGGTCAAGTCCAGGTAAGAGTCTGGCCACCTTCTTCAAGCAATCATCGTAGCCCTCTGAATAGAACTCCGATGCTGCTTCTTCTAGCTCCTCGGTAATGTCCGTGGAGGCCTTGTATGTTGCTACGATGTCGCGATCCTGTTCCACCGCCAGCTTCTTGGCCTCACTCAGCTAGCTCGCCCACCTTGCTGCTGACACCTGCTTAGCCTAGGCCCTATTGTTAGCCTCGACGAATCGATCTTCCTCCTCCCTTAGCCGACGGACGAGGGAGGTGACCTTCACCTTCTTCCTCTTCAGCCTAGCCTCCCGGTCAACTAGCCGATTCTCAAGGTCCTTCGATGCCTCCCTTGATGACTCAACCTCAATCTTGATGGCCGACAACCTTTCCTCCATGGCCTTCAGAGATGCCTCCACTACCACTCGGGCCGTCTCTGACTCCTGGATTTTCTTGGCTGAGGTTTTGGCTGCAAAGAGCAGCTGACCTAAGCCATCATCCATCAAGAAAATTCCATGAAGAAGCTGCAGGCAAAATACCAGGTTAGTCTCGCACAAGACAAGTAAAAGGAGAAAGGGGGAAGGGGCATAATGGTACAAAGTAAATATCTTACCCTTGTGAGGTCGTGGTAGGAATCCTTCACCATGTTGCTCAGGTTCCTTTGGATCGATAGCTCCCAGTCAGTGTCCATCATCGCCCCCCTGAGCAGACTTCGCACCTTCCTCACATTGTTCAGAGCATTCCAATGTTGGTGCACCTCCTGATGGACTTCCTCAGTTGCCTCCCCTTCGACCGTCACTCCTTCAGTCATCCCCTTTTCCTTGTCTATAGAGAAGATCGCTTCTATTGGGTTGGTGGGTGCTGGGGCTGAGACCGTCGTCGTGTCAGACACCTCTGGCTATTCTTTCTCTGGTCAAGTGATTGACTACTCAATAGGAGCTGGAGACCCTTGCATCTTCCTTGCCAATACCTCCGTCAAAGGGGCGTCATCCTCATCGAAGTCCACATTTATAATGGGTGCTGGTTGTTCTTCCACCCGCTTCTTCTTCTACCTCTCGGTGGTCGGCTGCACTCCTTGGGTGACCCTCTTCCTCACCGCCCGTTGGATCACCTTGGCCTCGTCAATCTTCATCCTTCTTCCTGTTCCAAAGAAAGCTCAAGGTGAGTGAGAAGAAGGGAAGCAATGAAGTTAATGAAATGAATGCGGGAAGAGGATCAATCTACCGCGACGGCTCCCTTCTTCCTACCTAGAAATCTCTGGCGGCTGACCCCTACCTGGTGAAGAACGTCTTCCCCGAGCAGTTCATATGCCATTGTTGACTCTGTTATTGATTTTGATGATAAGCAAAATGGTTAAGTATAAATTGAGTACTAATGATTTCTTTGAAGTGTGTTTTTATTGAAAAAGGTGCTCACAAATTGAAGAAGCTTATTTGTTTAAAGAAACCAAGTTTGGATGAAAAGAATTGCTCAAAGAGGACTCGGAAAGTCAAAATTTGCTTGATTGAATATTTGAGTTAAGTAAAAATGTGTTTCATCTCAAGTTCAGAAATTTTTGTGAAGTTTTCACTAAGGCGTCGACTCAAAGTGTCGACACATGACACCAAGTATCAACACATAGAAGTCAAGTGTCGACTCAAGCTGGTATGCAATGATATTTCAAATGACATGGCTGAAGTGTCAATACATGGACCTGAAGTGTCGACTCAAAGTGTCGACACTTGGATCAACACATTGCCTAAGAATTTCAAGCCACAGAACTTGCTTAAATTGAATAATTACTGAAGTGTCAACACTTGGAAGCAAGGTGTTGACTCAAAATGTCGACTCAACTGAGTAAGTGTTGACACATCTGAGATTTTTAGAAAATCAGATTGAAGATATTTGAATTGGGTGTCGACTCAAGAAGTTCAAGCGTCGATAGGAAGTGTCGACTCATAGCCTAAAGTGTCGACACATGGAGTTCTGGCAATAGTAATGGCTAGTTTTTCAAATACAAAACTCGTCTATTTTGCCCTCCAACGGCTAGTTTTTCAAGTCTAACGGCTAGAAACTAAATTTGAGGCCTTGGAGAAGTATTTATATGCTCCAAATCAAACCAAAAGTGGAACTATTGAATATTATTAAAGAGAATAAGAAAAGAGCATTCAAGTGAGAGCTTTAACTCCTATTCATTGAAGATTCAACCACTCTCAAGCAAAAGTAAGCCTCCAAGCATTTAAAAGCCTTTAAGAGCATTGAAGATCATCCATTTTTGAGCATTCAAGAGGCTTCAACAAGCTCAAAGCACTTCTATATCGAGCTTCAAAGAGATACACGCTTTTGTTTAGAAAGCTTACTTTGTTTCATTACTTCTAAACTTTATTTGTTGTAAGGGTTCTTGGTTAGCCTATTGTAAAACCAAGAGATGTTATTGGTGAGCCTTTGAAAATCAATTAGGTTGGTGGTTAGCCCGCAAAATCACTTAGATTCTTGGTTAGCCCGGAAACCAAGGGAGGTTTTTGGTTAGCCTTTGAAAACCAATTAGGTTCTTGGTTAGCCTGTAAAATCAAGTGAGGTTTTGACTTGTTGGCCTTGTGAAAACAAGTTGGGTTTTTGATTAGTGAGCCCACAAAACTAATCATTATAATCGAGTGTGACTATAGTGAATTTCCAAGGGATCTTGGAGAGTGGATGTAGGTACATTGGATAGCACAGAACCACTATATTTCTTGATCTTTATGGTTGATTGATCTCTCTTCTTACTTTTTTTTTATTGTTCTTTATTTCTGCTGCACTTTTATTTTAGAGCATTATAATTGAATTCATAGTACCTTACTTATTTAATTATTAAATTGGATTGCATTGCATTGTATCAAGTAAAGTAGTTTTAATTTTTTAGAAACCCAATTCAACCCCCCTCTTGGGTTGCTTACTGGGCAACAAGTAGTATCAGAGCCCTGTTCTCAGTGTATAGGCTTTACCACCTTGAGTAAAGATCTATGGTAGCCACAATTGGTACTAGTGTAGTTGAGGGTCAAGCCACAAATAGACCTCCATTTTTTAATGGATCAAATTATACATATTAGAAAACTAGGATGAGAATTTATATGCATTATATTGATTATAATTTATGGAAAGTGATAGATAAGGGTCCTCATATTCTTTCAGTAGTGGTTAATGGTATTTTTATCCCAAAGCTCGAAGAGGATTGGGATGAAAATGACATTAAGCAATCTGAGATTAATGCCAACGTAATGAATCTCTTCTACTATGTATTAGATCCGAGTGAATTTAATAGGATATCTACATGTACTTCTGCTAAAGAAATATGGGACACACTTGAAGTTATCCATGAGGGTACCGATCAAGTGAAAAATACTAAAGTAAATATGTTAGTGCATACTTATGAGATGTTCCGAATGGAACCTAACGAATCTATCACTGATATGTACACAAGATTCACTAATATTGTAAGTAGAATGAGAAGTCTTGGAATGATAATGTCTAACGCCGATCTTGTGAATAAAATCCTCAGGTCACTTCTAATATCATGGGATCCGAAGGTGACCGAAATCCAAGAAGCCAAGGATGTTGACAAATTACCCCTAGAGTAGCTAGTTGGATCGCTCATGACTTATGGCTTAATCTGAAACAAAAATCAATGGACATGGACAAAAAGAAGAAGGGGATCGCTTTCAAGTCAAACATACAAGAAGAATCCTCAATAGATGAGTCTGAAAAAGAAGATGATGATGAAGGTAAAAAAGCCCTCCTTGCAAGAAAATTCAGAAGATTTATGAAGAGGAGAGAATTTTCTTACAAAAAGAAATATCAATCAAAAGTAAAAGGAAAAGAAAGAGAAAGAGAAGGAAAAAAAAAAAGGAAAAGGAGAAGGAAATACTACATGCTTCGAATGCAAGAAGCCGGGATACTACAAGTTCGATTGTCCTCTCCTTAAGAAATCTAAGAAGAAATTAAGGAAGAAGGCAATGATGGCCACCTGGAGCGACAGTGAAGACTCCAGTTCAGAAGAAGAGCAAATCAAAGTTGCAAATCTTTGTTTAATGGCACATCAAGATAATGATGAGATAAATTTCGATACTGAGATTGATTTTATATTTGATGAACTTAGAAATGCCTTTATGAACTCATGCATGACTATAAACTAATTTTAAGTGAAAATAAAAAGTTGAAAAAGCATGCAAATAGTTCTTCTTTTGAAAACAATTCATTGATAAATGAAGTTAATGACTTGAAATCTAAATTGGATGTTTTTGAAAAGAAAAACAATACTTTATCAATAGAGAATGAAATTTTGAAAAGACCTAAGAATGTTATTTCTAACAATGATCTTTTGAAGAAAAACAAAGATTTTGAACTTGAAAATACTAAGTACAAAAATGAACTTGAAAAGATAAAATCTTTTATTGAAAAATTTACTTATAGTTAAGAAAAATTAAACCTACTTTTGAATAGTCAAAGAGCAGTTTTCAATAAAGCAAGTTTAGGTTTTAGACCACAAAAATAACAAAAGTATTTCAAAAACTTTTTTGTACCTGTATCATCTAGCATCACTTGTTTCTCTTGCAAAAAGTTAGGTCATAAATCATTTCAATACAATTTAAGAAAAATCAATTCTTTTGGTAAAGTGTGGGTTCCAAAAGGAACCATTTTAAGCGCTAACCCCAAAGGATCCAAGTTGGCTTGGATATCTAAAAACAAAGCCTGATTTTATTGCAGGTGTGTCTTGCAACCAAGGAGAACAAAAGACTTTGATATCTTGATAGTGTTTGCTCAAGGCACATGACTGGAGATGTGAAGTAATTCACTTCTCTTGAAGCTTTGAATAGAGGGAGTGTGACTTTTGGTGATAATGGTAAAGTAAAAGTCAATGGTATTGGTAAGGTTCACATAACTCCTAATTATATTAGTAATATACTTCTAGTCGATGGTTTGAAACATAATCTCTTAAGCATTAGTCAGTTTTGTGATAAAGGTTTTCAAGTAGTTTTTAAATCATCATACTGTATGATTGCTAGTCTGGATATAAAGAGAGTACAATTCATTGAAAAAAGGCATGAAAATATTTATTTGGTAGATTTGGATGATCTATCTTGCCTAATGGAGAATGCCTTGTTGCAATGAATTCTACTAAGGATGAGACAAGTTGGCTTTGGCATAGAAGATTAGGGCATGCTAGTATGTATCTACTTTCAAAACTTTTCTAAAAGAATTTAGTTAAAGATTTACCTAAACTTTGTTTTGAAAAAGATAGAATTTGCCAAGCATGTCAATTTGGTAAACAAGTTAAAACTTCTTTCAAACCAAAAGGTTTTGTAACTACTAGTAAGCCACTGGAACTACTTCATATGGATCTCTTTGGACCAACTAGAACATCAAGTCTAGGAGGCAAGAGATATGGATTAGTCATAGTGGATGATTTTTCAAGGTTTACATGGATTTTCTTTTTAGCACAAAAAGATGAATCATTTTCTACATTCATAAAGTTTTATCGAAAAGTTTCAAACGAAAAAGTATTTCAGTTGTTTGCATTCATAGTGATCATGGAACTAAATTTGAAAATCAAGATTTTGAAAACTTTTGTAATAAAAAAAGAATAAAACATAATTTTTTTGCACCTAGAACACCTTAGCAGAATGAGGTAGTAGAAAGAAAAATTATACTTTGGAAGAAATGGCACGCACTATACTTTGTAAAAATGATTTACCGAGATATTTTTGGACTGAAGCTATTAATATTGTATGTTATATTTTAAATTGAGTTTTAATCTGCCCTACTTTGAAGAAAACTCCATATAAACTTTGGAACCAAAGAAAACCAACTTTAAAATATTTTGAGTTTTTGATTGCAAATTTTATTTTAAATATTGGAAAAGATAATCTTGGAAAGTTTGATGCCAAGTCTGATAAAGGTATCATTCTAGGATACTTCAGATCAAGCAGGGCATACAGAGTTTTCAATAAAAGAACGTTGGTTGTAGAAGAGTCAGTACATATTATTTTTGAATGTCTACTAACAAATTCTCTAGAAAAGATGATATGTTTGATGAATGAATGTGTAAGTGCTGACAAGCTTCAAAAGTTGACACTGAATGAACAACCTCAGCCAAGTGAAGAAGATCAAGACAAGAATGAGAAAGGTGATGACACTCCAAAGCATTAAGATCTACCTAAGGAGTGGAGGTATGCTCATGAACATCCTAAGGAATTAATCCTAGGTGATCCATCTAAAGGAGTAAGAACTCGAGCCTCAATTAGAAATGAATGTGATTATATAGCTTTTGTATCTCAAGTAGAGCCTAAATGTTATGAAGAAGCTGAAAAAGACCCTAACTGGATTAATGCCATACAAGATGAACTAATTCAGTTTGATAGAAATAATGTGTGAACATTAATAGAAAGATCATCTAATGTTTCTATCATTGGCACTAAATGTGTATTTATGAACAAATTAGATGAAAATGGAATTGTTGTTAGAAATAAAGCTAGGCTAGTTGCTAAAGGCTAAAACTTGGTGGAAGGAATTGATTTTGATGAAACATTTTGCTCCTATTGCTAGACTTGAAGCAATTAGGCTATTTATTAGCATTTGCTTATTTTATAAATTTTAAACTATTTCAAATGGATGTTAAGGGTGCTTTTTTAAATGGTTTTATAACTGAAAAGGTTTTTGTTGAACAACCACCTGGATTTGAAAACTATGCACATCCTGATCATGTTTTTAAATTATACAAAGCACTTTATGAATTAAAGCAAACACCTCGAGCCTGGTATGAAAGACTCAGCAAATTTTTAATTGAAAATAAATTTTCTAGAGGCAATATTGATAAAACACTATTTTTGAAAAAGAAAGATAGTGATTTATTAGTAGTACAAATATATATTGATGATATCATTTTTGGTGCTACTAATGAAATTCTTTATCAAGAGTTTGCTAAGCTAATGTAGGGTGAGTTCGAGATGAGCATGATGGGAGAACTCAATCTCTTTCTCGGACTCCAGATCAAGCAAACTACAGATGGTATCTTCATCAATCAAGCTAAGTATACAAGAGAAATTATAAAGAAGTTTGGGATGGAGACTACTAAAGCAATAGATACATCTATGAGCCCTCTTGTAGACTTGATAAGGATGAATATGGTAAATCTGTAGATCAAAAGTTATACAAATGTATGATTAGCTTTTTACTGTACCTAACTGCTAGTAGACCAAATATAATGTTTAGTGTATGCATGTGTGCTAGATATCTGTTTGAACCTAAAGAATCATATCTTTTGGCTGTTAAGTATATTATTAGATATCTATCTGGTACTATTGATATTGGTTTATGGTATTCTAAAAATTCATCTGCTAAATTGATTGGATATTCTGATACTGATTTTGCTAGTTGTAAATTGGATAAAAAGAGTACTAGTGGTACTTGCCAATTTCTTGGAGTTAACTTAATCTCATGGTTTAGCAAGAAACAAACTTCAGTTGCACTATCCATAGCTGAGGCTAAGTATATTGCAGCAGAAAGTTGTAGTGCTCAAATCTTGTGGATTAAGCAACAACTTGAAGATTTTAGAATCAAGTTGGCTAGTACACCTATTAAATGTGATAATACCAGTGCTATTTGCTTGACTAAAAATTCTGTTCAACATTCTATGAGTAAACATATTGAAATTAGACATCATTTTATTAGAGATCATGTAGAAAATAATGATGTTATGCTTGAATTTATTAGTACTGAATTTCAATTAGCTGATATTTTGACTAAACCTCTTCTGGAAGATCAATTTTGTATGATTAGAAGAGAGCTCGGGATCATTAATCCTTTTGATTAAATTTTTCCTATCCTTGACTTAAATTAGATCAATTTGACCATAATCATGATCAATCTTACTCAATCATTGTTAAATTTCATTAAATTTAATCATATTTCTAGTGATTTTGTTCAACCCTTGGATCTCTTAATTTTTAGTTTTTAAGTCGATATGTCGACACATTGATATGTCGACACCTGAATGTGTCGACACATTCCTGAGTCGACACTTGAATGGCAGCAAGCCAAGAATAAAGGGCTTTCCGAGTGGTTTTCTCCCCATTTCTTTCTCTCCTTCAAGCCGACACATGTTCTAAGGTACTCCTAACTGTTCTTCGCACTATTTCATGTTTTAAGCCCATTATTTCTTCGATTTGGACACTCCGTAGCTCGGATTTTGTTGGATTTCTTCTCGCATTTGGATTCCAAGCTTTAGAAACCCTAAGTTTCAACCAAATTCTTGCCCAAATCTTTAATCCAAGCAATGGGACCCTGAAAGCAAGTAGTCCATCACCTCGTCAGTCAAATCAGGAAGAAAAGCGAAGGACGAAGGCCAAACATGAAGCTAGAGCTCCTGATCCGCCCTCACGACCACTTTTTATACCTTCTAGCAAGATGAGCTCGAAGACCGTCATTGGGGGATGACGAGTGGACTTTACTTTTGTCGACCAGCAGCATTTTAGGATCGAAGAGTGGATTCGATAGGTTGGTTTGACTTCATTTTGCTCACTCAGTGAGAGGTATTATCCCAGGCTTATGCAAGAGTTTTATGGATCACTCGCCCGTGAATCTGATGGATGGATGGCACAGGTAAGAGGCCGGGATATCCCAGTTTCATCAGAGGTTCTGAGTAGAGTATGGGATATTCCGATGTTGGTTCAGTAGTGGACAGTTTGATGGATAGAGTGAGTGGACTTCAGTGCATCTTTGAGTTTGATATTTTACCTGAGGGAGCCACCGTACCCATATCTCGAATATCTACAGAGATGAGACTGTTACATCATATTGTTGCCCGGATACTTCTGTCGAAGACCGGACACTTCGACTACATCATTGAGCGGGAGTTGCTAGTGATGGTCTCTTTGGTTCAGCGCATGCTCGTCTGTCTTCTAGTGCTTATGATTCACCAGATGATAAAGACGTCGACGAGCCAGCAATTCTGCCTGTCATATGGTATGGGATTGACTGTTTTATTCAGAGAGTATGGCGTCAGCTTTGAGGACGAGCCCTACCACATGCTACTTCATACTGATGTGTATGACATTAGATCATTACACCGGATGGGCTATCATCTGTTCAGAGGCCAATGGACTCATAGGATATCTGGTCAGGTCGAGGATAGAGCTAATGACGATGACATAGCAGAAGAGGAGTGCATCCTCTCCGACGAGGCAGGACCCAGTGAGAGTCAGCCTGAGACCGTAGCATAGCCAGCGGTTTCATCTCAATCTGATCCTACCACTTCAGCATAGCCTCAGCCAGCTCAGATGGAGACTCCAGATGTTTCTGATAGCTTATTGGACAGGGTCAGACACATTGAGATCAACATATTTATCATGAGACAGCATCTTGACTACTTCATTGCTGAGACCAGAGAGAGCCACAGTGGACTGAGTGATGGCATCTCAACTATATTGACTGCACTATCCAGACCTTCAGTGAGTACTCCGGTTGCTGATATAGCTCTACCTGCTCCTGCACCTATTGTAGATGTTGATGGTGATGATATTGTTGGAGATGTTGTTGATGGTAATGATGGAGATGATGAGAAGATTGACTCCGACATATTTGATTTTTCAGATCTTACTTCAGAGCCAGTAGCGGAGGTGGCGACAGACTTGCCCAAGAGTCCTGTTCTTGACCCTTCTTGTTCACCTATCCTGATTCCAGTCCCATCCTCTCCTTCTAGATCAGTTGATCATGTTCCTAGTTCGATTCTGACACCTATTATTGATTCTCCAGTTATTGATACTCCTGTTGTACATTCATATATTATTGACATCCCTATCATTAATACACCGATTGCAGACCTACCAGTTCATTCTTCAGATGATACTTCTATTCTTGATACACCTATCATATCATCAGCTGATACTCCTATCTTTGACACACTGATTGTTGATACTCCCACTATTCGGACATCCTTACTTATCCAAGAGCTTGGTTTTTACACACCTGGCTTTCAGTATCTTGACTCAGGTCCTTCCTTTGATTACACACCTCTTCCAGCAGTCGCAGAGACTATTGACCCGATCATTTCCGTTCCTGCGGAGGACATTGCTTCTACCTCTACTGCTCCAGCCAAAGGTCAGGCATATGCATGATGCAGAGGACGTGGTTATCGTACCCCTCCATGGCTGACCAGGACCCGACTCAGAGATCTCATATCGATCTAGCCACGAGCTCGATCTTCTATTGATACAGGACCGATTGAGATCGGTTCATCTTCTAATGATACTAATGATATGGATGAGGATTAGGACACTTATGCATTTTTAGATAGTTTATTTTATGCATCTATGTATGTTTTATATTTTGATTGTACAAACTCTGACTAGAAATGAAATATCATGTTGTACTCAATGTTTGTGATCTTGAATGAATGAAATGATTTATACTTTTCTTAGTTCTTCATTATCTTCACTCTTGAATAAATGGATGAATTTTAAATTCAATGCAATATATTTTTGAGGGAGTAGAATAGTGACAATTAAATGCAATATCTTGAATATTCAGCCTATTTGTCTTCCTACCATTTTAATGATAACAAAAAGGGGTAGTAGTATTGTGAGATATAAGTATAAATGCAATATATTATTGGTGATTTATATTTATGATGTGCAACGGGTAAATAAATTTTTGAAAATTTGAATTGAAAAATGTTTACAAAATTCCTTAAGAAATGGGAAGCTATACTTTGTTTTCATTGAAAATCCTTTTAAAGTGAATTTCATCTTAAAACCTCTCTTTAAATGTTTAAAATGATATTTACAAACTATTTTATGAATCATCAATTCAGGTGGAGCTTTGTTCATTGCTGAAATTCTCTTGTAGAGTATCATGATACATGTATTCTATGTCTTAAATGTATTCCAAAATTCTAATACTCTCAATCATCATAACAAGCTCTGACATTATCAATCTTGACATTATTTTTGTTCTAAAATATTATATCAATATTGCAAATTACATTGATACACTTAATGCATCTAGTTCTATACACTTTGATGAATTCTTTCAAAAGCTTTTTAAGCAATTTATACCTAAGAATTTTGTCATCATCAAAAAGAGAGAGATTGTTGACTCTGTTATTGATTTTGATGATAAGCAAAATGGTTAAGTATAAGTTAAGTACTAATGATTTCTTTAAAGTATGTTTTTGTTGAAAAAGGTGCTCACAAATTGAAAAAGCTTATTTGTTTAAAAAAACCAAGTTTGGATGAAAAGAATTGCTCAAAAAGGACTTGAAAAGTCAAAATTTGCTTGATTGGATATTTGAGTTAAGTAGAAATGTGTTTTAGCTCAAGTTCAGAGATTTTCATGAAGTTTTTACTGAGGTGTTGACTCAAAGTATCGACACATAACACCAAGTGTCGACACATGAAAGTGAAGTGTCGACTAAAGCTGGTATGTAATGATGTTTCAAATGGTATGGCTGAGTGTCAACACATGGACCTGAAGTATCGACTCAAAGTATCGACACATGGATCAACACATTGCCTGAGATTTTCAAGCCACAGAATTTGCTAAAATTGAAGAACTGCTGAAGTGTTGACATATGGAAGCAAGGTGTCGACTCAATTGAGAAGTGTCGACACATCTGAGATTTCCAGAGAACCAGATTGGAGATATTTGAATTGGGTGTCGACTCAAGAAGTTCAAGTATTAACAGGAAGTGTCGACTCACAGCCTAAAATGTCGACAACAGGAAGTGTCGACTCACAGCCTAAAATGGAGTTCTGGCAACAGAAACGGCTAGTTTTTCAAACACAGAACTCGCCCATTTTGTCCTCCAACGGCTAGTTTTTCAAGTTTAACGGCTAGAAATTGGATTTGAGACCTTAGAAAAGTATTTATATGCTCCAAATCAAATCAAAAGTGGAACTATTGAATATTATTGAAGAGAATAAGAAAAGAGCATTCAAGTGAGAGCTTTAACTCCTATTTATTGAAGATTCAACCACACTCAAGTAAAAGCAAGCCCCCAAGCATTCAAGAGCCTTCAAGAGCATTAAAGATCATCCATTCTTGAGTATTCAAGAGGCTTCAACAAGCTCTAAGCATATACATCGAGCTTCAAAGAGATACCCGCTTTTGTTTAGAAAGCTTATTTTGTTTCATTACTTCTAAACTTTATTTATTGTAAGGGTTCTTGGTTAGCCTATTGTAAAACCAAGAGAGGTTATTGGTGAGCCTTTGAAAACAAATTAAGTTAGTGGTTAGCCCACAAAACCACTTAGGTTCTTGGTTAGCCCAGAAAATCAAGGGAGGTTATTAGTTAGCCTTTGAAAACCAATTAGGTTCTTGGTTAGCCCGTAAAACCAAGTAAGGTTTTGACTTGTTGGCCTTGTGAAAAAAAGTTGGATTTTTGATTAGTGAGCTCGCAAAACTAATCAACTATAATCGGGTATGATTATAGTGAATTTTCAAGAAAATCTTAGGAAGTGGATGTAGGTGCATTGGATAGCACTGAACCACTATATTTCTCGATCTTTGTGGTTGATTGATCTCTCTTCTTGCTTTTTATTTATCGCTCTTTATTTTCGCTACACTTTTATTTTAGAGCATTACAATTGAATTCATAGTACCTTGCTTATTTAATTGTTGAATTGGATTGCATTGCATTGTATCAAGTAAAGTAATTTTAATTTTATAGAAACCCAATTCACCCCCCCTTTTGGGTTGCTTACTGGGCAACAGCCATGGTCGGGCTGATCCCCTCTATCTCAGTGAAGCTGGCCTGGTTGGCCATCAGTATCACCCTCCCCTTGCGGAGCCTTGGCCTCGGCTCTCTCCATAGCAGCTTGAAACCCCAGGGGTGAAGGCTGTCTACAAAGAAAAATTTGGCCTTCCATTCATGGATGGCCGACGGAAGGCACTTCAAGATCCTTCGTCCATGACGGGGACAGAACATCCACCATTCTTGGCTCCTAAAGTCCTTCTTCAGAAGGAAGAAATTACCAAAAAGAGACAACCTAGGCTCGGTCTCGGCTTTGTGGCACGACACTATGAAGCAACAGATTGTCCAAATACTGTTCGGAGTCAGCTACACAGGGGTCACTCTATAAAAGTTAAGTGCTTCTACAAAAAAGGATGCATGGGAAACCTCAGGCCAGCCTTGAGGTGGGCTTCGTACATCGGGAGGTTTCCTAGCCCTAATGGATTATTCACTCTTCCCTGTCGGCCTGGGACTGTAAGATGAAGGGTCGAAGGGATGTTAAACACTGCTCTAAGGTTTTCGACCCGCTATTGGGTCATCACCAACTGGATCTCACTCGGACCTGATTCCCTACATCTATGGATCAAACCACATTTATCGGATGCCATTAATGTAGGGGAAAGGGAAGGACAGGAGAGACTGACCTGGAACTGGGTTCCTAGATGACCGGAAACTACGAAGGGGGGGAGATGCTCTCTTTCTCTCAAAGGCGCAGTCACATCAAGAAATCCTTCCTGAGCATCTCACCCCCCCCCCCCCTTTTATAGGCCTCCGAAGAAGCAGCTTCCTTCACCTCGTGGGCATGTAACCATCCCATCGAGTCGGTGCGACGTTCCATGCTCAAGAATCGAGGTGACTGGTTGATGGGAGTGGGCAGGCGGCGATCTGTGTGAAGGCTGAATCAACGACGAAGGAGTTGGCTCGGGCGTGATGCCAGTCGCACAGATGCTACCACGTCGCACAACCCACTTTCACATTCCAACCGTTGCACGAGCTAGGCTGGCCTGTTATCATTGTAGCCTCTTCATATTAATTATAGCTCCCTCGCTTCCAATGCGAAGTCGACACCTGTCTCTAACGCTGATCGTGAGGGATTCGAAGCAATCAGACGCGGCGTTCCTGATCGAGCTTACAGTCGTTTTGAGGATGGACGCGCCCCATGCAAAGATAGTTCTCCTGTCCTTCGAAATCGCGTGCCCCCTCAAAGGCCAGGAGCAAGGGGGCAACTGTTGTACTTAACCATTTTTTCCTGAATTGAACCGGTGCTGGCGGCCTCCCGGTCGGATGGCTGACCCACTCCTGCCGAAGTTCAGCTAGCCCACTCCACCGGAAGTCCGATAGGCTAACCCACTGAAGCAGAGGTCCAAACGACCCGCTTCCATTGAGGCCCGACCGATCTTCTCCGTCAAAGGGCTTGATCGATGCTCTCCCTCGGATGGCTGACCGATCCGCTTATGGTGGGACCGACTGGTTCTCCCTTTGTCGAAGTTTGACCGGCTCACTCCAGCTCCGGAAGTAACTCAAAGACTCCAGAAGCTCCTTCCAACTGGTACTAGAATTCTGTTACAATGGATGCCACGGCGTGGCCTCATCCTAGCACCACTTGGCCACTATTCTGATTCTCCTGGAGGCAAATCGAACATTCTCAGCTCATCCCTTAACAGAATTTGACAGTATTCTACACCTATATAAGGTAACCGGGGAACCTCGTTTCAGGGCTAGGTATTATCTTCCTTCTCCATTCGATTCCTCCATTCTGTTGCCATTAAGCTCCTGCTAACTTAAGCATTAGAGTGTTCCCCGCCGGAGCATCACCGGCCCTTGGAGACTTTGTTGCAGGTACCGGGAAAGAAGCGCTCCAGCGCAGCCGACCGAACCCGATCCTGGAAAAGATGCCGCAACCCCATTAATGAATTCGTTTAATTCTGCATCGTTGCTTCCAAGGGAGTTTTCTTTATCTAGCAAGTCCAACAAATGCTTGGAGGTTACTCGCATCACCCTTCTCCATATTGGTTATAGAGAGTTCTACTTTGGTATCCAAAATTTCGATCTTTCCAAAATCTCGAGTTTAAAAAACTTAACGTTCAAAATGTTCTTCTTAGCCCCATGTCTAAACTTCCAAGGCTCTCAATTTGGAGCAACAGCATTCAACCTTGTAGAAGACTAGGAGTGCTTAAGATGAAACTCTCAAACAATTTTTCAGTCAAGTTCTCTTGAATCCAAAAAATCAATTATGGACTCAATTAGCTTACAGATCTAAAACCAATAAGGGTATAATCTGGGATGGCATTTTGAGAGGTGATTTATGGTTTCTTTGAAAATAAAGTCTCCTAATTTAGAGAGAGCAAGAAAGATGGGGACAGCTACATACATGTGTTGCATGTATTGCAAGGGGCCCACATCTTAGATATTAGCAAAAAGACTGGTACTCAATTTGTAGCATCCTAGAGGGCAAGCTTTGTTGCGACCCAGGGTCCATGGTACAGATCGTTGCCTTAAAAAGTGTGCCACCTATAATGCACGTCTAGCAAATAATTAGAGAAGAATCAATATTCGATGGTGGTCCTTTATTTGTGGCATTATCAGCTGCATTATGTCAGTACTTGCAACAGTTTGGAAAACAGGCTATTTAGAGAGAAAGAGAGAGAGAGTAGTTAGGCAGGCTGTTGCTTCATGGATTCCTATTGTTGATTGTCTTCAACCTCTTTAGTATGAAGTACCAGTTTGTCAAAATCCGAAATAAATTGATAAGCTTGCAATGGATCTATAATCATGGCTTATTCTCTTTGGATACTTTGCTAGTGGCCAACCTTGGATAAAGATGGTTCAAGGAAACTGGAGAATGCAATCAAGAAGATAACTAGCATGTTGGATCACCATACGGTAATACTACATTATATTTCAAGGAAGCAAAATGATGAAGGCAATTCAGTGGCTAAGATAGGGATCGGTTCAACCATCTGCTCCAAAGAAAAGAAGACACAAAATTATATTGAGTTGGGTTTCATCAACCTCTCCCTTCTTTCTGAACCCCGATTGCTCTCGTTGCCTCTCCTCTTCTTTTTTACAATTTTGTGTTTTTGTGGCTCCATCCCTGAGAACTACAAGAAAATACTAACAGCAGTAACAAAAATCATTTAGTTGTAACTTGCTGAGTGCACCTTTTGCATTACTTATGATAATTCATGAAGAAATCATAAAATTCATGATAATTGATTAACTCTTGGTCAAATCATTCATCACGGTCCAGAATCATTCTGCCAATGGAAAAATCATCAACAATCTATAACATTTCAACGTTTAGAGAATATTTATGCTGCGATATATAAACAAGTGATTCAATCCCTTTTTGAGAACTATGGCTGCCATGCAATGACTACCCAACAAACACCCTTGTCTGCCTCTCGAAAACACCATTCTGCCTAGAACATTTCCTCAAAATATGTTACAGCAAGAAATTAAGTTCTCCACTGTTTCTATGACTAGTTTAACAAGCAACGAAATTATCCCTAAAACGCCCGGGCTTAAAAGGAATATGAAGAAAGGAATTAGGAAATAAAATTTAAGGTGGTTGGTATACATCCAGGTGGCCCACAAGTTGCATGGTCCAAATTAATTAATAGGGATAGACCTTTTGCTTGGAATGCCAATGAAAAGAAGACAATCTTAAAGGATGTCAATTCAGAGCCTACGGAACTTAGATTCTAATGCTTTTGCAAGAAAGAACAAGGCCCACCATTCTCCATCGAAAGTTGCAATGGCCTTCAGTTTGGATTGGAGACTTACTAGCCAAAGAACCGGCCACTTATTGCTAGTTTTTACATGACTTCACTTTTTCGGAGGCTGGCCTGAAACATTTTCTTAAATACTCTGGTAGAGACAGATCAAAGCCATGTTGGATTGACAGCAATTGGGATGTTAAAATGGATATCAGATTCCCAGCTATCCTATTCTTATGTTCGGTAACTCATTTTTGGACATGAAAATGCTGAATGTGTCAGGTATTGCACTCCCACAAAAAGAGGTAAAACCAAATCCAAGGCTTGGATGTCTTTTCACTAAGGTTGAGTGATAAAATTTTAATACTATATTAACTTAATTATTTACTAAAAATTTACTGCAGTAATTTATTATCTATTTGGGAATATAATATTAAATATACTATATAATTTTGGCATGACATGATTATCATATTGTTCATACTAATATATTAAATTATTGTATAAATAATATATTATATGTCATAATATATTATTAATAATAAAATTATTAACATATCATAACATATTATATGTTATGCATATAAATTATTCAATTATTTTTTCATAACTATAATATCACTAAATATGTTTTGATTTTATTATAATGTAAGATATGCTATTAGATTATTTACCATCTTGCTTCTATTTGAATTATGTTTTAATCATAATAATAACATTAATTTTGTTGTTGATATTACTATAAATAATATAATATATTAATATATTATAATAATATAACTAATATGAATTATATAACTTTAGAATAAAATATTATTGTTAATTTAAATATTAATAATATTAAAATAATTAAATAATATAATATGTTACATACTATAATAATGCAATTTATATAATTATGAATTATATAGAATATTATATATAATCTCTAGTACAATATTTTATATATGTGTGTGTGCTTGTATTATTTAGATAATTGTTATCATAATTTTACGTAATATTAATATAATTTGTAATAATATTTTTAATGTTACTAGTATTAATAATCTTATTATTTACAAGGCCAGGCAACCTAACAGTCTGCAAATTATCAAGAGAACTGACAAGCCATAGAATAAAGTCCCTACCCCACACCTAGATACAATGGTTAAATATGTGCTTGATCAGTATAGAAGTTAACCAAAAATACTATACATCAATCTTGACATGCATTAAGTTGATATGAATGAAAGGTCAGGATCTTCCTTTTTGTTCCCGTTCTATTAGTCATCGTCTTAGTGATTGACGTATTCATCTTTGGATGAAAAAATATTATAAAAATCAAGACATCTTGAATTGAATATTATCTGACGAAATGGGAATTTTTAGAAATAGCTACAACCTTAAGTTGGCCACGGAAACCTGTGGAACCTAGTCACCAGTTAAGGATACAAGACAAAGGCATCAAGACACCTATAAAGCTAAAGAAGAGATGCCTACCCAAAGGCTCACTAAAGTCAGCGCAGAACATCTTGAGAAACAAGAGGCCTTTTCCAGAAAGAAAACTAAAAATAGTGTACAGCTAGAAAAACTCAAGGTACTTACTCATTAAGAGGATTCTTGAACCAAATAGTTCTCTCCTATAAGGGGACTTAAGACAGTTACCTCCTGATTCTCAACAAAAACAGAGTATCAGGTACTTAATCATCCTTGATGTCAGATTTGGGAGACTCGTAGTAAACATCATGTATAGTTAGTCATGCTTTCAAGAAAGCAAATTGGGGGGCAGGATGGCTTCTTGTGTAGCCGATCAAGACAACTTAGAAGGTGCGGACAACTTAAATTAAAATAAAATAAATTTAAATAAGAATCAAAATGATTCTACCCTTCAAAGAAATCTTAATCTTTATCCAAATAAAGATTTAAATTTTTTTTAAAAAAAAATTAAATTTTAGAAAGATTGGACCATTTCTATTTCATCCTCAAATTGGAATAGAAATGAAACTCCCCCTCCCTACCCTCCAACCAAATAATTAGAATGGGAGCTATCCATTTCCATTCCAAGTTCCAAATCCCTCCAATGAAACACCCCCTTATTCTCCCTTATTGATTTGGGACTCTCCCTCAGTATTACCCGCTTTTCTTTGGGACATCATATTTATATTTATCAGTGCGAGTGGCTGTGTTTAATCTAGGACGCCAGTTCAAAAAAACTAGCAAACAAATAAATGCAAAAAGTAAAGTTTACTGAAAGCAAATTTGATAGTAATGAATCAGAATAATTGGTAGCCTTATTCTTAGGGACCCAACAAAAGTAGCCCCGGAAGTTTCACACTAGTAAATCAACCAGTTTTCTGGTACATCTTCAGTAAAAAATCAAGGAAAAAAAAACACATACTTGCCAATAACTATCACACTGCCAGATAGTAAAAAAGGTTTTTCCCTTGAAAAAATAGAAGTCTGTATGGCGCCAGCATAAATCAAAACACTTCTGAAAACATCCCGCAATCTGATTTTACATCTCAATCAAACCCCAAAAAACAAAATCTAAACTCAATGTAGAAACGAAACGAAACTCAAATCTCAAACCTTACACAAAATCCTATATATTTGAATTCTGCTGAATTTAATTTTTTGAAACCAACTCTGGTTAGCTCTAATAATTAACTAACCCATATATTTTATAGAACATCTGGAATTCACAGTCAAGCGCCTGATTCACTGGATTCTTCACCTATTATAAACTCTCGTATAGAAAGAATAATCTTCCTAGGCAGCAATTCCTGAGCAAATGAGTACAAAAAGCCAACAGAAAATCAGATAAGGTGTCATTATTTCTAATTATTGATCCAATGATAAAGAACATGTAATAAAAACATAAAGTACATGGAAAGCATGCATGAAAAATTTATGCCATCCCTTAAAATAAGCAACCATATTGTTAGAATTAATGCAACAACGATACCTTACTATACGTAAAAATTTGTCATGCCTACATGTCCACCATGCTTGATAGGACAAGATTGGCCAAAATCCATCTGACGCTTCGACCACTACTTGATCAGGTTAGTATTATGAGCATCCATTTATAAGTCTGTTAAAAGCTATTAGCTACATTGCCATGCAGTTCAGTTCATCAATTAGTCTGATGGATATGCCAGACGTACTGTTTTATAAATCCTTGGTACAGTGAATTATATAATAACATCATCGGAATCATTAGAGGACTTGACCTAAGCATTGTGAAATCAGATCATCATCATACATATTATGGATCTATAAAGAAATGAAACACTGTTTTCGTAAGCCAGTAAAGGGAAATCATCTAACAATAGTTTAGCATTCAACCTTCTATATTTATTTTTGTTAAAGTTTAAACAATCTCTAACCAGTTCCTCATATGAACAGACAATTAGAACACATCTAAGGTGCTATTTGGTATATCACTGATGATGTGATCATCGAAGTGATGTGATCACTAGGATGATAAATATATAAATACCAGGGTAATGTATGATCAAATATCATTAGGAATAAAATTTTAATGTGTTTAGTATATCACTAAATAGTGATAATGATAATATATAAAAATATCATAAAAAGCCTTATACATTAGTACATAATAATTATTCTACAAATTGATGAAGCATTCTTCATTCACAACTTCTCACAAAAATATATAGTAGTAATAGTAGTAGTGGTAATACTACTACTACTACTACTACTACTATTATTTCTATTATTATTAATAATACTACTACCATTATTATTACTACTATTACTATTATTACTATTACTACCATTATTATTACTACTACTACTACTATTATTATTATAGGTATTTATTGTGATTAAGCTATTAAAATGATGATGAGAGTTTTTCTTTTCTATTAAATTATCAAAGACAAATTTCTTTGAACTTTTATTAACTAAGGATATTTTTGTCCTAAAATAATTTTAGCATATCACCAATACTCGTCAATGTGCTATCACCTGGGATATGTGAAGTGATAGCATCACTGCAATGCAGTGATGTTATCATCGAATTTATCACTCGATCATTCATCACTACATGAGATTTTGTAATACCAAATAAAGTGATTACATCACCAAACTCACATCATTGGGTTGATGTGAAATATCACCCCCCTACCAAACAGTACCTAAGGGTTGATACGACAACCATTTAGACTATGCTTGGATGTCATCATTCCTTATTGGCATAATATCACACATGATGGTGGATAGAAACAAGGAAAAAAAGCCAGAAAAATAATTGAGCAGATCTAGAGAAGTAGAAAAAGAAAACTAGACTTTAGGCACCAAGTAACCCTTGTAGTGGATTTTTCCATGAACCCACAAACCTCTCTCTGCCTACTTCTATTATCATCCCTTCCTACTTGTGCAAGAGCTGTCCAGGAGCCATCCCAAGGATGTAGGAAAGGAAAATCGAAGTGAGCCCTAAAGTTACCTTAGACATTATATGCTACATTTCCCTTATCTTATAGAAATCATATTTGGAATAATATTTACAAATTTTAAACCTTGAGATTAAGTGTTTCTTGGAAAAAAAGGCATGAATTAACAATTTAAGTCAGACATGATTGATTTCTAAATTTGAATCATTTGTTTTGGGTTGTCAGTTTAGCATCATAAATCATTGGACAGCCCATTCACAAGTCCAGCGAGGCCAGAGAGATGCCATCTGGAATGCCCCTTGATGGGTTCCAGAAAGCGGTAGGTATTCAACTTAAAGAGTTCCAAACATTGATGCGCTTCCAATAACAAAGTAGAAAGAAGAAAACCCTTGCAAGCATAAAACCAATGTGGTGTGGATCTCAAATCCAGGTTTGAGACTTGAAATGAAGTGGAGGGACCAAATAACATGGATAAGGAAATTATCATGGAGAGCACAAGCACAGATGTGAATTAATGAAGATGATCAGATACTGCCAGTACCAAGAAGATAGGAAAAGGCTTTCTATTTATGCTAACCACCAAGACTCATCACACAAAATGTGCATGCCATTTTTGACAGTCATGGAAACTTAACGATTGGTCGTGATACAATCAACCTACTAAGTACATTTAGATTTTTTTCAATTATGTAGTTCCTTTGTTTTTTTTGGTAAAATATTTTGCAGTCCTTGAGAAGGATGTAATTCCCGAATGAAGGGAGTGAAATCAAAGAAACATTATCTGAACATGCAAACATCCAATCAAGACATATCGTGCTCAAAAGTTTTGACATGCATGACTCATTCGACCGAAGACATGTAGAAGGAAAAATTGTGTAGTGTTCCATGTGTTCCATGAGTTTCAAGGTATTTTCTATACTTCCATCTTTCTATATGCATAACTTACATGCAATTAGATAAGGTGATGAAGTCTCTTACCAACATTTGTATTTCAGTTTGTAACATCAAAGCTGCCGATATCACCACATAATCTAAATTATCTAAGATGTAGCTTATAAAATACAGAAAATTCATATCTCGCAGGGAAATAAAATGAAGCAGGAGGAGTCCCTCACCTCTATTTGTTTGTCTATTGGTAACACTATGACCACCCATGTAAGCTGCTGAACCCTTGGCAGTGACATCCGAAGCTGCATTGCCAAGCCCATAACTGAATGGACTGGACCCATCAAGTGCTGAGGAAACAGATCTCCAAGTTGTGTCTCCATATATTGAACTATTACCATATGAATCTGCATAGTTTCCTTCATATCCATTGGCCGATGCAGTAAAGGAGGAATTAATAGAACTAGTCCCAGTGATTCTTCCATAAGGGCTGGAATCAAAGCTACTCTCCCCAGTTCCATAATCCAGACTCGTTCTAGCATAGCCCAAACCACTGCCCACACCATGAGCCAAGATAGAAGAAGAGGAACCATCCCAATTCAGACTGCTATTACCAAATCCACCAAAGCTCCCACTTCCAGATGCCGTTAAGGCATTAGAACTTGCAGAGTTGGTAGTATAATTAAGGCCACTGCTACCCCATGAGTTACGGCTCACTGAACTGAAAACTGACCTAGTACTAACATTACCCCCACTGTACCCAATAGGGTTAGTATATCTACTCATATTCCCACTATAATAAGGGCTCAATGCACGTCCATAATTGACGTTATTATTGAAATTTGAGCTTCCACCAAAGTTGGGGCTCATCCCTGGTTCAAAGTTCATTCCAATTCCATAGCCAGTACGAAATGAAGAGAACCCACTACGCGCACCAGCTAGTGCCCCAATTCTACCATCCATCCTCATTCCATAGCCTCCTATGGTGCTTGGATTGTAATCCTGTGTGTATGCATTGAGAAAGCTACTGACCCTGCTCAAACCATAATTATATCCCCCAACAGGAGAGCGCGAGCTTGGCCCAGGGGACAGTTCTTTAGGAACAGCCTTCTTAACTTCAACCATCTTACCATTAAGCTCGTGAAATGTTTTAACCAGCACCTTGTCTGCAGAATCCTCTGAACCGAAAGTGATGAATCCAAAACCCCTCGGCCTTTGTGTGTTGTGATCATACATCACAACAACATCAGTGATAGTCCCAAACTGCTCAAAGTACTTCTTGAAGTCGGCCTCTGTTACAGTGGATGCCAGGCCTCCAACAAAAATTTTTTTGGTGCGACCTGGAACTGGAGAACCATGGGAACTACTGTTGTTTCGGTGAAGGATGTGCTGGTCATCCCTTGGAACAGCTCTTTTTGCCTCCACCTGCGAAATTCATTCACCAAACACACAAAATTATATTGAGCAAACAAAAGTCCAATTTTGAGAAATCCTAAAACAATGGCAATGCTGAATCAAGGATCACATATTAATACGAATGCATCTGCGTAGAATTGGAAAGAGTGGGAAGCCAGAGCTAAGTGGCTACCATCCGGCCATCAATCAAGTGTTTCTCCATCACCACTCTCTCTGCGATGGCAGAGTCCGCAAACACAACGAACCCGAATCCACGCGCACGGCCAGTGGTCCGGTCCTTCATGATGACGGCCTCCACTACTTCCCCGAAACTCTTGAAGTACTCTCGGAGGCGGTCTTCGTTGGTGTCCCACGAAATCCCTCCGATGAAAAGTTTTCCATTATCCGACTCCATCTTACAGTCTGCAATCCGCCCATAGAAATCATCGCCATGACATGAATCCAAACTCCAATTCAAACATAAAAGTAATGTTCTTCATCTACTTCAAGAATAACAATTGCCACATGTATCAGATCCAATATAGAATACATAATTCAGAGAAAACACCGATGCGCACATATCAAAATCCAGTTTTTTTTTAAAATCCGACGAAATAGATAGATAAGAAAAGAAGAATCAGACGATCGACATCAGATCTAATAAACAAAAAGAGAGAAGAGGAGAAACGAAAACCCAACACAAATCGCATAAAATCCTGTGAAAAATCCAAAGATTTAACAAGGATCCCACCGAATTCGATCGAGGAGCTTCGGATCCCCTTCTAATCGACCAAAGCCAACTCCCAGCACCTCACGACACCGATCAAAATCGACAAAAACACATAATTCAGACGGCTTCAGATATCAGGAATAGAGTATGCGAATAAATTTTTTTAAAAAAAAAACAGCTTACCGACGGATCTGAGACGCTTCGGAATCGAGAGCTCGAGAGGGGATCCTCGCTCTCTCTCTCTCGCGTGCGATCTCTTCAGTAAGATCTTGGGGCCGGCATCGGAAGAACAACAGAAGGGTTCTTTATATATATATACTCACCCCCAGGCCTCTATTCCCTTTCCTTGTAAGAAAGGAGGAACGGATTCCTCTATCTCCGGTAACCTTTCCCTCCTGTACCGCCCGTCTCAATTAAGTAAGATAGCGAGAAAAGTGACCAAAGCCATAAATTATATATATATATATATATATATATATATATATATATATATAAAATTTATAAATTATAGTCGGTAAGACATGATTGCTGGTGTACAAGGGATGAAAAAGGTGATCGGTGATGCGTTGGATTTCAAAATAAACAAAATAAATTATTCTCCTTTTACGTTTCGAAAAGAAACAACAAGATTATAGTCGGTATACAATTAGTCGGGAGAGTAATTAGAAGTTTGAACTTAATTTAATATAAAATATTCGAGTTCAAAATTTAATTCAAGATCGATCATGCTTTAATATCTAAATTCAAATTTAACTTGATTTAGAAAAATAATAATACTTTAGTTCAACATAACTTGGCTCGAAAATCAATCAAAATATATTCAAACTCCAACCTAAATTTTAATCTATTCATAATATATATTAATATATATTATAAATAAAAATAATATTATAAAAAATAAATTTGAATAGATTTATGAGTCTTCTTATTATTTCTGCATGATTAAAAAAATTATTCGAGCTATACGAGCTTAATAATAATTGAGCTGACTGGAGCTTAGGCTCGAGTCAAGTTCATATAACTTGTAAGTAACTCGACTCAACTCATTACACCTTGTTTTGCCGCTTGATCATCGTGGCCTGTAGCTGAAGTCGAACTCGGACTGCACTCCTATTATTCAGGATCCTGCTCGGAAGCCCAGACCAGCAAAATAGAGTTAGAGATCCGGGCCGGTGATCCCGGCGGGGGCACTCCAACGTTCAAGTCAGTGGCGATCAAGGGAACAGATCCTCCCGATCGAGCCCCGAGGGTGGACTCCATGCTAGGAGGAGAACTTATGAAATTAGAGAGTGCGAGTGGGTCAAGAGCAGAGTGTGGGAGTGACGACAGAGGAGAGCTCGAGCTGAGCGGCTATGTTCGTCAAGACCCCTCCTAGGGGTTTCGCGGTAGCCTAGAGTGGTGATCTTCCTGTGCGTTGCCCTTTTCTTGCCCGTTTGTGACCTCACTCAAACTGGGTTTGCTTGATGATGCGGGATGACTCTAAGATTGCTAAATATGCAGGAAAACTGTAAACTAATTTTTTTATAATTTTTATAATTTAGGTTTGTAGGCTAATTTCTCGAAAGTAAAGTAAAGACTAGCAGGTAATCAGCAATTCTAAGAATCATCATATCGTAGGCTGAATCATGCAAGATAAATAAAAGATAGGACCCGAAAATTAAGAAATTCCCTGCTTAGGATAGCTAATATTCAATAAATCAGAAATTAAGAGAAGAGAAGGTTTCTTACCGGTCATAGATTATAAATTCAGTATTTGAAGGGATCACTCACACTCTGATCGGAGCCTGGAAGAAGAAGCCTCGGTTTCTTTGATTCTGATGGTTGATTTAGACGGTCCTAGAAGCAAAGAAGGCCTCCTCTGGGGCGGTGAAGCACCTCGGGGATCCTGCAAGTGTCAGGGTCAATCAAAACAGTAAATAAAAAGGAGAAGGAACTAGGGTTTTGAAAGAATTAGGATTGGGGTTAGGAGATGGCAGCCAGGGAGGGAAGAAGCTCCTTGTCTTGGACGGTAGCTAGGGCTTCCTTTCTTTGGGCGTGGCTTGTCTCCAAGGATGCAAAAGGATGCTAGGGCAGCAAGAATTCGGCCGGGGTACACAAAAAGAGCACTCAAAGTAAAGAACCAAAACAAAGACACCAATCACAAGGTAATAACACAAAATTTCAGTAAGTTGTATTCATAAGAAAGAGATGATTATAAGAAGGGGAGGGGTGGGGTATTTATAGAGTTCCCATGCCCTCTATAACTAGGGTTACACTTTGGTTAACAAGTCTTTTTCTAGTTAGATTACATGTCATTTCCTAGCTAGGTTAGAATTACAAAGCTTAAAAGAACTAGGAATTCTATCTAGGTTAGGCTAGTCTTCTCCTTCTCACTTAAGGACACCTCCCTTTGAGCTTGAACTTGGTCAACCCTCCAAAAATGCCTAGGAGGGCATGTTGGGCTTCTAGGAGCAGCAAGGGGCCAGCTCAAAGGGGATTGGGTGCATGGGCTTGGGCCTTTAGAAGCTGGGATGGCCTGGTAGCCTGGTAGCAGGAATATTCCCTGGTATCTTGCTTCTTAAGGGCTTGGGCATGGCACATGGGCTTGATTTTTTTGGGCTAGGATGCAAGTGGACCTCTGGAATCATGGATGCCCTAGTCTGGGAATATACTCTGGCATCTGGAAGAGAATTTGGATATCTGGAGGGCATCTGGAATGAATCAGGGCCTCTAGAAGGCATCTTGGAGTCTGTGGTGTCACACAAAATCCAATAATCTGATGTAGTGGCCTCTGACTCCTAGATGTGGCCTGGTGGAATTCCAAAATAGGGTAACCTCCTCTCTTGTACAAAAATTAAGCTCATACTGGATTCATAACTGATGTACAGGACTCAAAATACTGACTAGGTTGAGGGTTGAAACAAATCAACTAATCTCAACTTATTACAAGATTATAAAATTTTCAAAACTTTGATACATGACTGAGTAAACCATATAGGGTCCAATAATCTGTGTCTGATCCTGATGCCCCCACCAATTCTCCCGGGGTGGGAGGAACTCGATCCCGTCAAGTATGGGATAACTTGGCTCTCATAGTGCTCGAGTAGGTCTAGGTTGAGGCGCTGCAGATCCTCATGGGTGATCCACGAGTCCTCAGATTCTGGCTGACCTTGCCACCGGACCAAATACCTCTGATAGCCTCTATTCCGGGTAAATATGGCTTGATCGTCTAGGATTTTCTCAATCTTTTCCTTACTATTTGGCTAATTGGTTGGTGGACACTTTGGGGTAGGCTCACTCTCAAGGGAAGGGATAGGTCCAAAAGGCTTGCTGGGAATCGCTGCTGGCTCTCTATACTCTACAAGATCTGAGATGTTGAAGGTGGAACTAATGCCTAAGTTGGGTGGTAACTCAAGCACATAGGCATTGGATCCAACTCTCTTTATTATCTTAAATGGGCCAGCTCCGTGAGCATGAAGTTTCTTTACGGTCCCTAAGAGGAACCGTTCAAGCCTAAGCCTGATCATCACAAAATTTCCTGCAGAAAATTTTTTAACTCTTTTTCAAGAATTAGCCAAGTTCTTATATAGTTCATTACTTAGGTTTATCTTTTGGCTAATTTCTTTATGCAAATCCCTAACATACTGTGCAAAAGACTCAACTGACTCAAAAACTCGTGCATGTGAGGGTAAGGAGATCAAATCAAGATGTTTATTGGGCTTGTATCCATGCACAACCTCAAAAGGACTCTTCCCTATGGACCTATTAACAGAACTATTGTAAGCAAATTCAGCTCGGGATAACAATAGGTCCCAATTTCTTATGTGTTCATCTATGAGGCATCTAAGAAGGTTTCCTAAGCTTCTGTTCACTACCTCGTCTGACCATCAGTTTGTGGGTGGTAGGTTATGGAAAATTTCAACTTGGTTCCTAATAAGTGCCAAAGGGTCTTCCAAAAGTAACTGGTAAAGCGAACATCCCTATCTGACACTATTATCATAGGCAATCCATGTAATCTAACCACCTGGTCAAGGAAAAGATGGGCTACTCTAGATGCGTCAAAGGTTTGAGAGCAGGGTATAAAGTGGGCCATTTTAGAAAACCTATCGACCACTATAACTATGGAATCATGTTTCCTAAGGATCTTAGGTAGGCCTAAAACAAAGTCCATGCTTAAGTCCTGCCATGGACGGTCTGGTACGGGTAGAGGGATATATAATCTAGTATTTTGTTTTTGCTATTTTGGAATAGCACAGGTTCTACATTTGGACACTATATTAGCAACATCCCTCTTTAAACTAGGCCAAAAGAACTGTGGTGTGGGCACCAGACCTCTGATTAGTGTTTTAATTTTTGGGTCCTGTAATAAGGCTTCAAGCCTTAACATTGTAATTCTTTTTTAGCCATGAATTGAGTCTCAAGTATTTTTGTTTAGTCCTGTACTTTGACCAATTTGGTCAAGTAATGTCCTGTATTGAGTTCAGTCCTGTATTGAGTCCAGTCTAAGTCAAAGTCCAAGCCGGAGTAGTCTTTGAGTGTTGCTCAACTACTATTGGGCCAAGCCTTGGAGGTCAACATGTCAACCCTAGGGCGCCACTTCACCACCCCATGTGGATCCACTTCACCATCCTATGTGGCGCCACCTCATCTTGCCAAGTGGGCGGCACAAGTAGGAGTTTCTTGGGCACCAAATGGAGACACTTCAAATATCCTTTCCCCCTTTCCCTCCCTCCATCAAGCCACTTACCAAAGAAGGGAGAGCAACCAAGGAAAGGTTGAAGACAAAGGCCTTACTCCAAGCCTCATTTCAAGCTTCTCTCCAAAGAAGGACGAGTAACCAAGGAAAGAGGGAAGACACAAGCCATGATCTTGCCTTCTTCCCAAATTGAAGGTCAACTTTCCAAGTCCAAGGGTGCCAAATTCCTTCTTCCAAACCCAAAATCATGCCATGCCCAAATCAAATTCAAGCCTTGGTCGGCCAAGGAGGAGGATTTCAGATTTTTTTTTGAATTTCAGAATTTTTTTTTAGCACCTCATCAAGAGAAGGAATGTATTTTTTCATTCAAATTTTGAAAGGGTCTTAAGGTGCCTATATAAAGGACCTTACCCCCTCCTTTGTAATGTTAATGATAATGAATGAAAAGAAAATATTTGAGAGCTATTCTCTTTGTTAGTTGCCTTCGTTCCTTAAGAACGTCGATCTCTGTGAGGGAGCGCCTTCACCTTCGGGCGTCGAGAGGTGTGAGGCCTCGAGTTACTTTCTCTTCCGCAAATCTATCTTCCATCTTCGAGTTCGGAGGCCACCAGATGATCCATCTAGGCGCCTAGTAAGAAGACCCCCCAATCAACATCATCTCCACCCTCTCTTTCCTTATTTCTTCCTGATACTTATTGATTCCTAATCCTTCTATTGATTATTCACAGGTCCTCCAAGTACCACGAATACGGAGTCGATTTCCCTTGCCTTCAAGACCTTTGATGGAAAGCAGGCGCATCCGCGGGGGTTGAAGGCTCGATCATCCAGGCCGCATCCACGAGAGCGAGCGAACTCGGCATCGGGCGCTTCAAAACTTTAAGGTTTGCAACCTTAGACTCCAAGAGGTTATTGATCTGAGAGCTAAGTCCTATGATGTTTCTGAAAAGATTATGCCCTAAAGGCCAATCGAAATGTTGTATTTCGATGGGATTTTCTTTTGTATCCCAAACCAGTGTATTGACATTATCAATTAATAAAGGCATTTTATTTTCATCATACGCTGTGTCTTATTAATTTTATTAAGATATGAAGAACCCCATAGATTAGGGCTATGGTTCTAGGGTTATGATGAGATCATACCAGTGAGACCTAAAGCCTTAAAACCCTAATCTAGAATATTCCTGGTTGATGGGATATTGAGTAGGGGATCAATGTTTCCAGTAAGACCAGCACATCCTATGTATGCTTGGTGAAGAGGGTGACTGATCTCACAGTCACTTGTGTTTGACACTAATACTAGGATATGGGTGCTCATTAGAGAATGAGTTCACTGAATGGATCCAGCTTGAGAACACCTAATGGAACATTATTTGTTTGTCAATAGATAGTTCTCATAGTAGGAGTAGTGCATGTAGTCCTTTGACCTGAGACTGCCATGGTACCTTGTATGCATGAATCCATACTTTGGTTCACACTCAATCATGACACTGAGTCATGCATGGGGTGATACTGGGTATGGTGGATTGCATATGGAGGTGTGAGTAGGTTAAAAAGGAATCGATCAACCCTAGTAAGAGGGAAGCGCATCCAGATGATTTCAATCAAATGAAGATTCGAGAAATCTTTGATCAAAGTATGAACATTAAAAATAATTTCTAATGGTTCATTAATGAATCATCATTATTAGATTGAGCAAGAAATGAATATGAAATTGGATTTGACAAGTATCCATATCCATAGTCATATTCAGGGTGCAAGTAGATCGAAGGACTGAATTGCCCGGTAACTCACCACTTAAGGGTATTTTGGTAAATCCATCAAAATTTCTCATCTTTCGGGTAGGCATGATACGTTGCTAGACGTCAATCTTATCTTGTAGGTCTTCATGAACTAATTGATTTGGTTTCATGAGTCAATTCGATGTGTGATTCGAATTGGACAATTAGGTGAGCCAATTTGACCTAATTAGATCATCGGGTTCGATCAGATCGAATTGGCTCAAACCTAAACCTACTACTGGCTAGATGTAGAACCCAATCGGTCACACATAAGAGACTTGGCCAAGGAAGTCATTCATGATTTAATTAGGGTCATAGGGTCCTAATTGGTTAGCCAGATTACATACTAGCATATGTAGGCTAACCAAATTCCTAACCCAATTGGATTGTGTCCGGTTGCTTGCTAATTAGGCTAACCTAATTATGGGAAACCTAAATTAGGTTGAGTCCTAAGTAGGGCTAGCCTAATCAAAGCTAAATCTGATTTTAATTTGGATTTAAGGGCATTTTAGGCACCATACATGAAGAGTCCCAATGGCATGGGACTCTTGGTACCTAAATGATACCTTAACTTCAAAAGGGCATAGAATGAGTTATAGATCTCTGATTTGAATATAATTTATATGGTCATAAAGGAAATTCTATACTCTTTCCAATGATACCCATATTGCCTATGTTTTGACTGGTCAACATTCTTTGAAATTTGCGTGGAAGAAGGATGGCGCGCGCGGTGCATGAACAGTCGCAACTCTTCATGTGGCGCGCGATTCTGATGGAGAGTCCTTCTGCTATCAGGACTCTTCATAATCTTCAATGTTTGGAGATTGAAGAGGCACCTCTTGGCTTCCTAGGGACCGGTAATTGACATGTGGCAAGTGAGAATTCATCCAGATAAAAGAAGGGATGTGAATAAGGCCTTCGGTGCATGAATGGGCTTATTAGATATGATTTTTCAAGCCAGATAACTTCTCTTCGGTCTTGAAAAATCATATTTGATAAGTTGATGGGAGGACATATCACATGCCCCTCTTGTATCTATAAATAGGGGGTGGTGAAATGAGTCTGATATAAGAATTCCACCGAAGTACTATTCTCAGTGTCTCTCTCTCCCTCCTTTCTTTAAGACAAGACTTGTCTTGTTAAGACAAGGTCTTTTCTACTAGGACAAGGCTTTGTTTTAGGATATAAGCCTAAGGAGTCCTAGAGGAGGGTTGTCCTAAAACTAAGAGTGATTTAGGAGAGTGTCTTTAGTGCTCTACAGTAGGACAAGGTGTCCTACAGTGGTCAATAGACCAAAGGCTGCCGAAAGAGTTCCACTTCTCCAAGCAACTTGAAGGAGTTCTTCCTTGGTCCGAGTTTCATGTGGATCACCGTTGGAAGGTGAACGTTTGGATGCCTGGTGGAGAAGAAGGCTGAATCAGGCTTTTCTTCATCGGATTGGATACCAGCAGTTCAGGTTGGTGCCTAAACTCTAGTTTATATTATATATGCATGTTTGTATGTTTTAATTCCTAGTAAGGAGGTCTTGGATTAAGAGTTTGGTAGTGGTTTCATAATAAATTTTTGAAATCCATGCTTCCACCCTGGTCACCAAAATCTTTACAGTGGTATCAGAGCCACCTTATTAGGGCTAAATCATACAAAATTTGAAGTTGCTCAATTTTGTAGGACTCTTGAGGTTACCCATTTTGGTAGGACTCTACAAAATTTAAAGCTGCCCAATTTTGTAGGACTCTTGAGGTTGCCCATTTTTGTAGGACTCTACAAAATTTGATGTTGCCCAATTTTGTAGGACTCTACAAAAGTTTAAAGTTACATATGATTGATATATTTATGCATATATGTATATCACTGGTTAGGGTTTCCACTTAAACCTTAACCAATATAGAGATATGTTTAGCTTTCTAGTCATCATACTGAAATAAGGTTGCCCTGGCATAATGGTGGATCCATTATGTGGTAGATGGTTGTCATAGTATGATGACACACTTGGCACATTATAAAATGATATATAGTGCATGGTTGATGAATGGTAATATTAGAATGTGCTTATGTTTGAATTGCCCTCTATTAAAATTATATTAAGTTGTAGTGTCATATACCAAAAGCAAAATAATCAAGATGATTAGTTGATCATTCGATGTCTAGGAAAAGTGGTTCATGATCGGTAAAGAGGACGTGGTTTTTAATTGGTTCCGTTAACTGACCTAGCCAATTTTTATTGGTGTCTAGGAAAGCAACGGGGGGACTCCCACTACTCTCCCACTTACCTGGCCGATAAGATTAACTTAATTCTTGATTGATATACTTAGTATAATATTCACTATATTAGGCCTTCCTTCATGCTAGATCATTATTATGTTATGATCTGTATTAGGTTTGTTGTATACACACAAGGCCTATTATGGTAACTAACACAATTTTGGCCTGTTGCATTTGATGCTTATGGCATGATTTAATATAATACTTTGTTATGAACACACAAGGGTATTATTATTACAATCATGATTATAAAGGAATGAAGGGTCTTACTTAACTAAAAATATTATAGTTTGTTGTGCACACACAAGGCTATTAATATTTTAGAGGCCAGGTTTTGTTGAGAATTGTATGAGATACAATTGAAAAGAGTTTTCCTACCTTTGAACTTATAAAAGATTTATTGTGTATACACAAGGTCTTTTATAAGGAATTAGGATCTCAACCCCACTAAGAAAACCAATTAGGGTTTCTCAATCATCATATAGAGGGTTATGATGCTTGATAAAATAGTGGGAGACATAATTAAGTTAAAGTCCTAATTTAATTATATTTTGTCAACATTGGTTGTTTGCTTATGTTGTGTTCTTTGTTAATGTAGATTAAATAGCCTCTTTACTCTCACTTCGTAGTATACTTGATGCCGATAAATTGACTAGACCGAACTATGTTGACTGGTTGAGAAACCTAAAGATAGTAGTCAGCCAGAAAAAACTTTCTTACATTCTTGATACCCCTACCTTGGAACCTTTAGGGGAAGATGCCTCGCAAGAGGAAAAGACCATATACAAGATGTGACAAAATGACTCACTCACTGTCAAATCTATCATGCTTGCCTCTATGACCAATGAGTTGCAGAGGCAACATGATAGTATGGACACTAACTCCATACTACTCAATCTAAAAGAGCTATATGGAGAACATAGTCGAACTGCTAGATATGAGATATTTAAGTAGTTGTTCCGTGCGAGAATGACAGAAGGTACATCCGTACAAGACCACGTATTGATTGTTATTGACCTGATCACTCGATTAGGTCAATTGGGTTTTGTTATGGATGGGGAGTTGAATCAAGATTTGATCCTGCAGTCACTCCCAGAGTCATTTTCACAGTTTGTTCTTAATTATCATATGAACAAACTTAATACTTCCTTACCTGAGCTGTTAAACATGTTACAAATAGCAGAGAGCCATTTAAAGAAAAATAAGGATCCACTTCTTCTTGTGGATGGGATCAACAAGAAGAAGTCAGGCAGAAAGGGTTCTAAGAGGAGATTGAACCCAAAAGGGGGCATCAAGAAGAAGAAAGGAAAGAAGGCCTCTGGACAGATGACCTGCTTTCACTGTGGCAAGCCGGGTCATTGGAAGAGGAACTGCAAGGCTTACCTTGCAGGTGTGAAGCCTAGTGCATCGGATGCACCAAAAGGTATGAAAGAAGTTCATACTATTTTGTCATTGGATTCTTCCATTTCAAATACTTGGATATTGGATACCACCTATGGTCATAATATCTGCAAATCATTGCAGGGGTTGCAGAGGCTTAGAATATTGAAGGAAGGAGACTTCGAGCTCTACGGTGCTGGAGGAGAGTCCATCCAAGCAGAGGCCGTAGGGACTTATATCTTGAAGTTACCTTCAGGGAAGATTTTAAAGCTGAGATATTGTTACTATATGTCTAAGGTCATTAGAAATATCATTTATGTACCCTTGTTACTTAGACAAGGTTATACTATGAATGTGATGAGCAATAGTTGCTCAATCAGCTTTTCTAATGAAATTATATGTTGTGGCGTATTTTGCAATGGTCTTTTAACTCTATCCACTAATGACAATATACTTCATGTAAGTAACAAACGAAAGAGAGATAATGTAAACAATACTTTACTCTAGCCTTGTCGGCTTGGACATATTAGTGAGACTAGGATTAGCAAGTTATACAAGAAAATTTTCCTTAATCCTTATGATTATGAATCATTAGGAACTTGTGAATCATGTCTCATGGATAAAATGACCAAGACTCCATTTAGTGGACATAGAGAAAGGACAACTGAGTTATTAGGACTCATACATACAGATGTATGTGGGCCTATGACAACTCAGGCCAAGGGTGGATACTCTTATTTCATCATGTTTACTGATGATTTTTTAAGGTACGGATTTGTGTATCTTATGAAAGTTAAGTTCGAAGCCTTTGATAAATTTTTAGAGTATCAAAGTATGGTAGAGAAATAAACGGGGAAAAATATTAAAATCCTTCGATCAGATCGAGGAGGTGAATACTTATCCACCGAGTTTCTCGATCACCTTAAAGAAAAGGGGATTATCTCTGAATGGACCCCTCCATACATACCACAATTAAATGGTGTTGCTGAAAGGAGGAACCGTACCTTATTAGATATGGTACAGTCCATGACGTGCTTCATAGAGTTACCTGCTTCCTTCTAGGGATATGCCTTGGAAACCGCAGCTAATATCTTAAATAGAGTACCATCTAAATCTGTCTCTAGCACTCCATATGAGATATGGAGGGGTAAGAAATCCAATCTTAAGTATCTTAAGATATGAGGATGTTCAGCCTATGTCAAAAGAAATTTTGGACATAAGCTGGATGCTAGAGCAGATAAGTGTCTATTTGTAGGATATCCTAAAGATAGTATAGGATATCTGTTCTACCACCCTACTGAACAAAAAGTTTTTGTCAGTAGGCATGCCACTTTTCTGGATTAAGAGTTCATCCTAGAAAAGGGCAGTGGGAGAAATATTGAACTTGAAAAAGTTCAATAAATAGATACATCTCAACCAAATGATAACATAGTTAGTATAGAACCAGAACACACCACTCCTATCCATAGGTCTGATAGGGTGCGTCATGCACCTGAGAGGTATGGGTTTATTATTGAAAATAATGAAGCCTGGATCATTGAAAATGATGAGCCTCTAACCTATACGGATGCTGTCATGAGTAGGGACTCAGGCAGATGGCTAGAAGCCATGAGATTCGAAATGGACTCCATGTATGTCAACCAAGTGTGGACTTTGGTTGATGCATCAGAGGGTGTTAACCCTATTGGATGCAAATGTGTCTATAAGAAAAAGATTAGGACAGATGGCCAAGTCGAAACTTATAAAGCCAGGTTAGTGGCTAAGGGTTTCAGACAAAAACAGGGAATAGATTATGATGAAACATTTTCTCCTGTTGCCATGCTCAAATCTATTCAGATCATGCTTGCTATAGCAGCATATCATGATTATGAAATCTGGCAGATGGATGTGAAAACCATATTTTTTAATAGTTTCCTTGAGGAAGAGGTCTATATGTTACAGCCAGAAGGTTTTGTCTTGGAGACTAAACCTAATCAGGTATGTAGGCTGAAAAAACCCATTTATGGATTAAAGCAAGCATCTAGGAGTTGGAACATCTGATTTGATAAGACAGTCAAAGAGTTTGACTTTATCAAAAATGAGGATAAACCTTGTGTGTACAAGAAGACTAGTGGGAGTTCCATAGTTTTCTTGGTTCTGTATGTGGATGACATACTCCTTATTGGGAATGATATCCCAATGTTACAATCAGTCAAGGTATGGTTATCTAAATAGTTTTCCATGAAGGACTTGGGAGAAGCATCCTATATACTGGATATCAAGATCGATAGAGATAGATCTAGGAGGATGCTAGGCTTATCCCAGTCTAGGTACATTAACCAAGTGCTAAAGAGATTTAGCATGGAGGGAAGTAAAAGAGGTTACTTGCCCATTGGTCATGGCATACATCTTTCTAAGAAGATGTCTCCTAAGATACCTGAAGAAAGAAATAGAATGAGTTTTATACCTTATGCTTCGGCTATAGGATCTATAATGTATGCTATGTTATGTACTAGGCATGATGTGGCATATGCCTTAGGTATAGCCAGCAGATTTCAGGCTGATCTAGGAGAGGATCACTGGAAGACTGTAAAAAATATTCTTAAGTACTTGAGAAGGACTAAGGATATTTTTCTAATATACGGAGGATCTGATCTTAAACTGGAAGCTTATTCAGATTCTAGTTTTCAATCGGATCCAGATGATAGCAAATCTATTTCAGGGTATGTTTTTATCCTAAATGGAGGAGCTGTAAGCTGGAAGAGTTCTAAACAGCAGACTGTAATTGACTCAACAATCGAGGTAGAATACATTGCTGTTAGTGAAGCTGCCAAGGAAGTTGTCTGGATGAAGAAGTTCATCTCAGAGTTGGGCATTGTTCCGGAGATTGAAGGTCCAGTATCACTTTACTGTGATAATACTGGAGCCGTCGCTCAAGCTAAGGAACCTAGAGCTCATCACAAATCAAAGCACATTCTAAGACCCTTCCATCTCGTTCGAGAGATTGTTAAAAGACAAGAAGTCTGCATTAAAAGAGTAGAAACTAAGAACAACATAGCAGACCCATTCACTAAGGCTCTACCACAGCGGGAGTTTGATCGCCACCTTGATTGTATGGGGTTAAAATTTAAAGGCGATTGGCTTTAGTGCAAGTGGGAGATTGAAAGGATTATGCCCTAAAGGCCAATCGAAATATTGTATTTCGATGGGATTTTCTTTTGTATCCCAAACCAATGTATTGACATTATCAATTAATAAAGGCATTTTATTTTCATCATACACTGTCTTATTAATTTTATTAGGATATGATGAACCCCATAGATTAGGGCTATGGTTCTAGGATTATGATGAGATCATACCAGTGAGACCTAAAGCCTTAAAATCCTAATATAGAATATTCCTGGTCGATGGGATATTGAGTAGGGGATCAATGTTTCCGGTAAAACCAGCACATCCTATGTATGCTTGGTGAAGAGGGTGACTGATCTCATAGTCACTTGTGTTTGACACTAATACTAGGATGTGAGTGCTCTCATTAGAGAATGAGTTCACTAAATGGATCCAGCTTGAAAACATATAATGGAACCTTATCCGTTTGTCAATAAATAGTTCTCATAATGGGAGTAGTGCATGTGGTCCTTTGACCTGAGACTGTCATGGTACCTTGTATGCATGAATCCATACTTTGGTTCACACTCAATCATGACACTGAGTCATGCATGGGGTGATACTGGGTATGATGGATTGCATTTGGAGGCTGAGTAGGTCAAAAAGGAATCGATCAACCCTAGTAAGAGGGAAGCACATCCAGATAATTTTAATCAAATGAAGATTCGGGAAATCTTTGATCAAAGTATGAACATTAGAAATAGTTTCTAATGGTTCATTAATGAATCATCATTATCAGATTGAGCAAGGAATGAATATGAAATTGGATTTGACAAGTATCCATATCCATAGTCATATTCAAGGTCCAAGTAGATCGAAGGACTGAATTGCCCGGTAACTCACCACTGAAGGGTACTTTGGTAAATCCACAAAAATTCCTCATCTTCCGGGTAGGCATGACATATTGCTAGACGTTAATCTTGTCTTGTAGGTCTTGATGAACCAATTGATTTGGTTTCATGAGTCAATTCGATGTGTGATTCGAATTGGACAATTAGGTGAGCCAATTTGACCTAATTAGATCAATCGGGTTCGATCGGATCGAATCAGCTCAAACCTAAACCTACTGTTGGTTAGATGTGGAACTCAATGGGTCACACACAATAGAGACTTGGCCAAGGAAGTCATTCATGATTTAATTAGTGTCATAGGATCCTAATTGGTTAGCCGGATTACATACTAGCATATGTAGGCTAACCAAATTCCTAACCCAATTGGATTGGGTCCGGCTGCTTGCTAATTGGGCTAACCTAATTATGAAAAACCTAAATTAGGTTAAGTCCTAAGTGGGGCTAGCTTAATCAGAGCTAAATCTGATTTTAATTTGGATTTAAGGGCATTTTAGGTGCCATACATGAAAAGTCTCAATGGCATGGGACTTTTGGTACCTAAATGATACCTTAACTTCAAAAGGGCACGGAATGAGCTATAGATCTATGATTTGAATATAATTTATATGGTCAAAAAGGAAATTTTATGCTCTTTCCAATGATACCCATATTGCCTATGTTTTGACTGATTAACATTCTTTGAAATTTGCATTGAAGAAGGATGGCATGCGCGGTGCATGAAGAGTCGTAACTCTTCATGTGGCGCACGATTCTGATGGAAAGTCCTTCTGCTATCAGGACTCTTCATAATCAGAGATTGAGGAGCCACCTCTTAGCTTCCTAGGAACTGGTAATTGACATGTGGCAAGTGAGAATTCATCCAGATAAAAGAAGGGATGTGAATAAGGCCTTCGGTGCATGAATGGGCTTATTAGATATGATTTTTCAAGACAGATAACTTCTCTTCAGCCTTGAAAAATTATATTTGATAAGTTGATGGGAGGACATATCACATGCCCCTCTTGTATCTATAAATAGGGGGCAGTGAAATGAGTCTGATATAAGAATTCCGCCGAAGTACTATTCTGAGTGTCTCTCTCTCCCTCCTTTCTTTAAGAGGTCTTTTCTACTAGGACAAGGCTTTGTTTTAGGACATGAGCCTAAGAGGTCCTAGAGGAGGGTTGTCCTAAAATCAACAGTGGTTTAGGAGAGTGTCTTTAGTGCCCTACAGTAGGACAGGGTGTCCTACAGTTGTCAATAGATCAAAGGCTGCCGAAAGAGTTCCACTTCTCCAAGCAACTTGAAGAAGGAGTTCTTCCTTGGTCTGAGTTTTGTGTGGATCACCGTTGGAGGGTGAACGTTTGGGTGCTTGGTGGAGAAGAAGGCTGAATCAGGGTTTTCTTCATCGGATTGGATACTAGCGGTTTAGGTTGGTGCCTAAACTCTAGTTTATATTATATATGCATGTTTGTATGTTTTAATTCATAGTAAGGAGGTCTTGGGTTAAGGGTTTGGTAGTGATTTCATAATAAATTTTTGAAATCCATGCTTCCGCCCTGGTCACCAAAATCCTTACAGTTTCTCAATCCCGGGATCCTCTTCCTATCTTATTTAGGGACTTACTTGCTTGGATTTCTTTTCAATATAGAACCCTAGATCTTCTTTTTGTCTGTCTTCGGAAATCCAAAATCCACAAAAGAAAAAAAAAATCACTTGCATCATTTCTCATCTTCGCATCTAGTTAGTCCCGCATCATGTTTGGTTTCAGAGCATGGTTAGGACTTAGCACTTCTTAAGTACTTGGATTAGGTGCTTCACCAGGCCGTCTGGTCTTAGAAAAAAAGTAGGGTTTTAAGACCCACTCATCCCATTTCATGGGAATCTCCTAAGACGTGTAGGGGTGATACTATGATTGACCTTTGAAAGGGAACACAAGAAGAAAAGTTTTAAAAAAAATCAAAAGAAAATTTTTGCATCATTAGATCTCATTTTTTTAAAAATTTCTGCATTTTTTTCTTTCAGTACATGGCCTGTTGTTTTAGGTGTTTCTATTTGTAGGAACCTATAAATCTTCAAATTTTATTTTTTTTAGATTACTCATAATTGAAAGTAATTTTGATAATTTTCTCAGATTTTATTGCAGCTTGTAGAATCTCTACAAGCTAGAATACTATCTGAGAGAAAAATCTGTTCTGAGATTTTCAGCAAGTGCATCTTTTTAGGTTTTCATTTCTTAGATAGTTTAATTTTGCATTTAGCTTCATCTCTTGTCATTTCCATCATCTTATTTCTGCTATCATCCATCAAAAATCCAAAAAAACATAAATTAGATCCATCTCATTAGATCATTTGTATGCCATCATTTTCATAAATCATCTTAAGGGCATCAATTTGACATAGGGTCAAGATTTCATTACCTGTCCCTAGCCCAAAAATTATCAACCTGCATAATGACCCCAACCCCTAAGTAAAACAGAGTAGACACTTAACTTGTTCTAGTGAGCTAGGGACACCCACGAAGTCGGGTCGAACCAAGTGTCAAGCCAATTTAGACAACTTGTTTGTGTGTGCTTGTGTATCTGGTGTCTAGGCAAGTGGTTCAGGGACAAGAGCTCGAAGGAAGGTGGGTTGGTTCGCTTACATGGCCAATTTGAAATTGGTGTCTAAGGCAAGCAAATAGGAACCTCCACCAACCTTACACTTACCTAGCCAGGTGCCAAGTTACTACCACCAAGATTGTCATCTTGACCTAATATTTGGTTTGAACTCTTAGGTCTAGTAAACCCATGACATCTTTCGTTGTGTGTTGCATGTCGACTAGATCAGGAGTCCCCTATCACCCCCATAAATCCCAGTCAAGTAAACCCATGGAAAACATCCAAGAGAATCACTTAAGGGTCGTCACTAAACAGTTAGCTAGGATAAACAATAGGCTTGATAAGTTTGAAGATAGATTTGGAGCCTTAGAAAAGAACATTAGACCATCCATCGAGCTTGAGTCTGAGTCACCTCCTCACCCTAGGGAACACCCTTAGCATGATCCTTCCTTAGAGTCTGAAGACCTTTTAGGAATAGTCAGGTGCATCCTTACTCAAAACATAGTGCAAGAAGATTGGCGTTGGACTAATATCCTACAAACCATTGTCAAGTTAGGGGATAAAGTATGTAAGATCATAGTTAATAGTGGGAGCTATGTCAATGCCATCTCTTTAAGTACTGCCAAAGCCCTAGGATTGACCCCAGTTCCTCACCCCAACCCTTATAAGGTCTCATGGATAGATTTGACTTCCATACCTATCAAGTCTAGATGCCAAGTTTTAATCAAATTGCAATCATATGAGGAAGAGATTTGGTGTGATGTCCTTCCCATGGGAGTCAGTAGCATTATCCTTGGTCAACCCTGGCTTTACGATCATGATGCCACCCTTTATGGTCGGACCAATGCTTGTGCCTTTAGTCACCATGAGAAGAAATTTGTAATCAAACCAATTCAGCCTAAGGACTAGGTTAAAAGAGAACCAAGTAGCCTTAAGGAAAAGAAGCCTGGAGTCACCCAGATCAAGTCTAAGGAGTTAGAGAAAGAGGTTACTGAGGGAGAACCCTTTAACAAATTTCAGGGAGAAAAGGATGAACATTCTAAGAATTTAAATGAGAAAACCCCTGAGCCCATTGAAGTTTTTAAGTATGAAAAGGTTGAACCCATTGATAATCTAGAGAAAGAAACTCTTGAGCCCATCAAAGAATCCAAAGAAAACATCTATGAGCCAAGTTTAGTAGAGGAGTATGGTGAAGATGGGCCCAAGGTTGAAATCATTGAGGAATCAAAGGAAAAAGATCTTGAACCCAATAAAGAATTTGAAGAAGAAATGATCGAGCCAGGATCACATTTAGTGAATGAACATGACGGTTCACCAGTCTTGTCCACAGTAGGAGTTCAGGAACAAACACTTAATGAACTGACCCAAAGAGAACATCCTCAGAGATAGTGAAGCTCTGAAAGGATTTGAGGATGTACTTCCCGATGAGTTACCTGATCAACTTCCACCCCCGAGAGACATCCATCATACTATAAACTTGGTCCCAGGATCCTCTTTAACAGACCTTCCTCACTATGGGATTGACCCTAGCGAGCCCCAAGATCTACTGGAACAAGTGGACCATATGACACCTATAGAACAATGTCCAAACCTTAAGGTCATCCTGAATAACCAAGGTCTGTTTTATGTTTCCCATAAGCCACCCCAAGATTCCGTTTCTTATTTCCTACCCTTCCCTGAGCCTTCTCACATTTCTAGAGCCATGGGATTACTTTTTGTTGAGATTACCATAATGCAGGACTCCTTAGAACCCATCCATTTTGCCATCTACTTCTAGTATACCTTATGGCATTTGCTAGGGATCCATGGTAATTTTTCTTGTGTATACCAGACTAGGGTTAATCCTATAGAGTCAATAATCTATTAGGTTTAGGCCCTAGAGAGTCCAATAAAATTTCTCTCAATAGGAATATATAGTTGAGTCTGCTTTTTGTCAAGTGTCAGTATGAGTCCCAAAGTTCGCAGAATCTTTTGCACTGCATATTAGAGGCATGCTTAAGGAAATTAGCCTGAAAATCAACCTAAGTAATAATAAGTACAAGAAATTGGCTGATTCCTGAAAGCAAGCCAAAGAATATGAAATAAGGGATTCTGTAATGATTAGGCTTAGGCCTGAATGGTTTCCACCAAGAACCGTTAAGAAATTTCATGCTCGTGGAGCTGGCCCCTTTAGAGTGATAAGGAGAGTTGGCCCTAATGCCTATGTGCTTGAGCTATCCCGGATTATGGCATTAGCTTGACTTTCAATATCCCGGACTTAGTCGAGTATAGGGAACCAACAAACATATCCAGTGAGCCATTTGGGCCTAACCTTTCATTTGAGAGTGAACCTGACCCAAAGTGTCCACCTTGAATTTTACCTGAGAGAGGAGAGCGGATCGAGCGTGTCCTGGATGATCAAGCTATGACCACCTGGGGCAAAGGCTATCAGCGTTAGTTGGTCTGATTGCAAGGCCAACCACAATCCGATGATTCGTAGGATACCCGAGAGGACTTGCAGCACCTCGACCCCGACCTTCTGGAAAAATAACAAAGCCAAATCAACCCTTGCTCGACAAGGTTGAGTTCCTCCCATCCCGAGAGAATTGGTGTGGCCACCAGACCTTTGATTAGGGTTTCAATTTTTGGGTCCTGTAATAAGGTTTCAAGCCTAAACATTGTAATTCTTTTTTAGCCATGAATTGAGTCTCAAGTGTTTGTGTTTAGTCTTGTACTTTAACCAATTTGGTCAAGTTGTGTCCTATATTGAGTCCAGTCCGAGTCTGGGTCCAAGCCGGAGTGATCTTTGAGTCCAGCCCAACTACTATTGGGCCAAGCCTTGAAGGTCAACATGTCAACCCTAGGGCGCCACTTCACCACCCCATGTGGATCCACTTCACCATCTCATGTGGAGCCACCTCATCTTGCCAAGTAGACGGCACAAGTAGGAGTTTCTTGGGCACCAAATGGAGACACTTCAAATATCATTTCCCCCTTTCCCTCCCTCCATCAAGCCACTTACCAAAGTAGGGAGAGCAACTAAGGAAAGGTTGAAGACAAAGGCCTTGCTCCAAGCCTCATTTCAAGCTTCTCTCCAAAGAAGGGTGAGTAACTAAGGAAAGAGGGAAGACACAAGCCATGAATCTTGCCTTCTTCCCAAATTGAAGGTCAACTTTCCAAGTCTAAGGGAGCCAAATTCCTTCTTCCAAGCCCAAAATCATGCCACACCCAAATCAAATTCAAGACTTGGTCGGCCAAGGAGGAGGATTTCAAATTTTTTTTTTTGAATTTTATATATTTTTTTTGGCTCCTCATCAAGAGAAGGAATGTATTTTTTCATTCAAATTTTGAAAGGGTCTTAAGGTGCCTATATAAAGGACCTTACCCCCTCCTTTGTAATGTTAATGATAATGAATGAAAAGAAAATATTTGAGAGCCATTCTCTTTGTTAGTTGCCTTCGTTTCTTAAGAACGTCGATCTCCATGAGGGAGTGCCTTCACCTTCGGGTATCGAGAGGTGTGAGGCCTCGAGTTACTTTCTCTTATGCAAATCCATCTTCCCACCGGATGATCCATCTAGGCGCCCAGCAAGAAGACTGCCAATCAACATCATCTCCACCCTCTCTTCCCTTATTTCTTCCTGATACTTATTGATTCCTAATCCTTATATTGATTGTTCGCAGGTCCTCTAGGTACTACGATTACGGAGTCAGTTTCGCTTGCCTTCGAGACCTTGGACAGAAAGCCAGCGCATCCACGAGGGTTGAAGGCTCGATCATCTAGGCCTCATCCACGAGAGTGAGCGAACTCGGCATCAAGCACTTCAGAACTTTAAGGTTTGCAACCCTAGACTCCTAAGGGGTTATTGATCCGAGAGCTAAGTCCTACGGGATTTCTCAATCCCGGGGTCATCTTCCTATCCTATTTAGGAACTTACTTACTCGCTTGAATTTCTTTTCATTATAGAACCCTATATCTTCTTTTTGTCTATCTTCGGGAATCCAAAATCCATAAAAGAAAAAAAAAATCACTTGCATCATTCCTCATCTTTGCATCTAGTTAGTCTCGCATCAAACTAGTCCTCTACAGCTGAGATAGTTTTATTTCTTCCAAAATGACCAGCAAGGCCTCCTGCATGGGTTTCCCAGACTAAGAATTCTTTAATTGATGTTCTAAGAATACATAATCTATTGTTCTTAAACAAATCACAATCTTAAAGGGTGTATTCACTATGGGTACTAGATGGTCCTTGGGCTAAAGATTGGACAATTTCACTAAAGTTTGGATAGCTTTTATATTCATCTTTTAACCTATCAAATCCAATGACTTCAGTGCTAATGGTATTCAACAGTAAGGCTCATCTACTAAGGGTGTCAGCTACCTTGTTTTCATTTCTAGCTTGGTGTTTAAGTATAAAGGTATAGGCTTGTATAAATTCTACGCACTTAGCATGCCTAGGATTTAATTTCTTCAGGGAGTTCAAAAATCAGAGTGCTTCATGATCAGAATATAAAACAAACTCGTGGGATAGTAAATAATGTCTCCAGTATCTAAGGGCTTGTACTACCGCATAAAATCTTTGTCATAGATTGAGTACTTAAGTTTAGCCTCATTAAGTTTTTCACTGAAAAAGGTTACTGGATGATTCTTTTGGTTTAGAACTCCTCCTATGCCAACTCCCGAAGCATCACAAGCTACCTCAAAAACTTTAGTGAAATCAGGTAACCTCGATATGGGTGCTTGTGTCATCTTAGTTTTAATCTCTAGGAAGGCTCTATCTGCAGCTTTGGTCCATTCAAAACTATCCTTCCTAATACAGTCAGTAATGGGTGCTACTATGGTGCTGAATCCCCTAATAAATATTCTGTAGAAAGTGGCTAGACCATGGAAACTTCTAACTTAATGGACACTAGTGGGTATTGGCCATTCTACAATAGATCTGACCTTTTCAGGGTTAGCTTCTACACCTTCAGGGGTCACCACAAAGCTTAGGAAGATAACTCTATGGGTCATGAAATCACACTTCTTTAAATTTGCATAGAGGTTCTCTTTCCTAAGGGTCAAACAAACTTGTTTCAGATGTTCTATATGATATTCCTTGGTTTTACTATAAATCAGGATGTCATCAAAATACACTACCACAAACTTACTTATGAACATCCTAAGGACTTGGGTCATAATTTTCATGAAAGTGCTAGGGGCATTGGATAACCCAAAAGGCATTATGACCCACTCATATAGACCATCTTTGGTTTTAAAAGTTGTTTTCCATTCATCCCCAGGTCTAATTCGAACCGGATGGTAGCCACTCTTAAGGTCTATCTTTGAAAAGATTGTGGCTCCTGCCATCATATCCAACATATCACCCAATCGTGGGACCAAGATCAGGATGATAGGCTTCTTAGGAGCATCAAGATAGATGCACCTACTTTCAATGACAACCTTGATCCAAAAGTCTATATCAACTAGGAGGGAGGTATGGATAGGTACTTCAAATTTTGTACCTTGAGTGATGAGAAAAAGTGTCAATTTATCCAGGTCAAGCTAACTGACCAAGCTAGATTATATTGGGAGCGAGTAGGATGACTCAATAATCAAAAGGCAACCTACCCATTACCACTTGGGAAGCCATGAAATTAAAGCTTAGGGCTAAGTATGTTCTCCCATACTATCAGTAGTGTCTTTTAGATTAATGATAGAGATTAAAACAAGGGACCAAAACTGTGTGTGAATACATAGCCCAGTTTGATGAGTGTTGCCGCCAAGATCATCGTGGCACGTAGCTACTGTCGGCGCTGGAGTGTGCTTCTTTCGATGGTTGGAGGTCCCGTGGTTCTGGACCTGCAAAACAGGGGTTAGTGATCTGGGCCGGGGATTCCGGCGGGGGCATTCTGACGATCAAGTCAGTGATGATCCAGGGAAACAGATCCTCCTGGTCGAGCCCCTCTTGATGGACTCCACACTAGGAGGAGTGAGTAGTGTGAGAGCGGGGTGCAAGTGCATAAGGAGAATGGTGACCGAGCTAGAGGGATTCTCTAGGTGGCCTCTCCTCCTTCTCTTGCCTGGGTTTTTTGGTGGTGCTTTGCCCTCTGGTTGAGCGTGCACTTATGTTTTGCCTTTGCATTTGCATACCTTCCCCTTTAGGGGGTGTCGAATGTTCTTTGTAGCCAAGGTGACCGTTGGGTTCTTGCCTCGAGACCTTTGCTAGACTGGCAGGCACGTGCGCGATGTCTCATGCCATGGATGAGACATCTTTCCTAATTCGTGCTAATAGAAGCTGTCATGTGTTCTGACATTCCTCCTTGTCATCCCATTCTGGGAAGCCTTGCAGTGCCTCGATCGAGGGGCCACCGCCCGCTGGATTTGAATCTCTTGGTTGACTTCCTCTTCCGGGTGGTTTAGGTGGTTGGTGAAGAGCGTGGCGCCTTGATCAGATGGCTCCTCCCCTTTCTGGTGCAAGTGGGAGCCACGGGCAGTTATTACGGCCTGGTGGGCATCTTGCTGCGATCCTCGGGCGGCTCGCCGACATCCTAGGGTGGTGGTGCCGTCTCTTTGTTCGCCGGTGCCTTTACCCGAGCTGGAGGCTGAGTAGGGAAGGTAGGGCTCGATCTGGCAGAGCACGGCTCTAGCTTAGAGGGCTCAACCTTGGAGAGACTCCACATGGCGGAGGAGGGCTGAGCTCGACTCTGGCTCAGAGGGCTCGATCTCGAGGGGCTCGATCTGGCGGAGGGCAGAGTATGGCTTCGGCTCAGAGGGCTCGACCTTAGAGAGACTTCACATGGCGGAGGAGGGTTGAGCTCGACTCCCAACCACAAGGCTCGATCTGGTGGAGGGCAGAGCGTGGCTCCGACTCAGAGGGCTCAACCTTGGAGAGACTCCATGTGGCGGAGGAGGGTTGAGCTCGACTATAGGCCACAGGGCTCGATCTCGAGGGGCTCGATCTGGGGGATGTTGCTCGGCTCCAGCCTAAGTGTCCCAGGCTCGCGGGCCTGACCTAGCGGATGATGGAGCTCGGCTTCGACTGGCTGCCCCCTTATACTGAGGGAGCTCAGCCCGTGAAGGAGCCCGAGTAGAGTATCTGACATGGCGTCTGACGGCTACTCCACGTCAGCGATCATGCCACATCATTTGCCCCCACTCCCGAGGCCCATTAGTGTGCAGCGCTCGGGTCGATGGGAGTAATTGCATCGCTGACATGGAAAGGTGAAGATCCGGCATAATTATGGCCATGATCGCTGGCGCTTCGCGAGACGGTTTTCCAGGCCATTGTGCGGGCACCACGTGGCCACGTCCGAGTAGTTATTGCCGGCACAGAACCCAGAGTGGCCAGGATGCCTTTCTCACCGATGGCTGGCACGTGGCGAGAATCTGTTGGCAGTGACGTTGTAACGGTATGGATGCGTCGGGTCGCTCGAAATGAAAAGAGCTTTTTACCCAAAACATCTATTCTTTCGAATTCTTCGTGCCCGCTACAGTACCCAAGCTTCCCCTTCTTCCTGATTGCCTCAGCCCTTCTAAGGAACTAGGTTAGTCTTCCTTCTCTTCTTCTTCTTCCCATCACAGTAGGGTTCTTCTTCTGAGTCTTGGGCCTTCCCCCAGCTAAGTTCGTCCTTTCTGCTTCTTGGATTCCCTGCTTCTTCTTCTTTTGAAGATGCCTCATTTTCATCCTTCCACCAATCCGAACGAAGCCGGTCCTTCTAGGCCAAGGATGCCATCTTCTTCCTCCGATGAGGAGGGGGATGGGGCATGCTTTGAGTTCAATAGGAGGCATCCTCCCGGCCCCGTATCTATTAGAGAACTAGGGGCTGGTCCTTCCCATCCTTCTTGTCTTCCTCCCCCACCCAAACCTATCTCCGAGTCTGTCCGGTCAATAGGTCCCAGTGAGATCGCTTCGACAATTTCTGCTGTGGAGCTGGGGACCATCCGAGATATCTACAACATCCCTCACTCTATTCGGCTTCTGATGATGGGGGACTAACTAGATGCGAAGATGAGGAGATGATGCAAGTGATTTTTTCTTTGGTGATTTTTAGGGTTTTAAAGATTTGTTTAGGATTCCCGAAAATAAGTAGGAGTAGATCTAGGGTTCTATACTAACAAGAACTTCAAGCAAGCAAGTAAGTCCCTAAGCAAGGATAAAAAGAGGATCCCAGGATTGAGTAACCCCGTAAGACTTAGCTCTTAGATCAATACCTACTTAGGAGTCAGGGTGGCAAACCTCAAAAATCCGAAGCGCCCAATGCTGAGTTCACTCGCTCTTATGGATGTAGCCTGGATGATCGAGCAGTCAACCACACAGATGCACCGGTTTTCTGTCCGAAGGTCATGATGGCACGAGCAACCGACTCCGTGTTCGTGTCACCTGGAGGACCTGCGAGCAATCAAGAGGAGAGTTAGGATTCAACAAAGAAAACAAGGGATGAAGGAAAGAGAGTTGATGTAGTGATGGTGGAGTTCTTCTTGCTAGGTGCCCGATTGGATGACCCCAATGGACTCTAACTCGAAGGTTGGAGGATGGAGTTGCGGAAGAGATAGTAACACGAGGCCTCATACCTCTCGATGCCCGAAGGCGAAGGCACTCCCTCACGGAGATCGACATTCCTAATGAATGAAGGCAACTAAAGACAATTGGCTCTCAAAAAACTTGGTTTTTTCATTCATCATCAATTAGCTTTACAAAGGAGGGGTAAGGTCCCTTTTATAGGCACCTTAGGACCCCATTTAAATTTCAAATGAAAATTACAAATCTTTTCTTGATGGGGCGCCCAAAAATTCAAAAAAATTCTTCCTTCTAGGCCGACCATGAATGTGGCTTGATGTGAGGCTTGGAGCAAGGCTTTTGTCCACCTCCTTTCCTTGGTTGTGCTTCCACCTTTGGTACAAGGCATGATATGGGGAGTGGGAAGTGGAGGCGCCCATGGATCTTGCTATTCCTTCCAAAGTTGTTCAAGTAGTTTGGGAATAAAGCTTGATAGGAGGCTTGAAGCAAGGGATTTGAATTATCCAAACTTTAACTTCCTTTGACCTTCATTGGCTAGCCACCCTTGTTTGGAAAATAGCTTGATAGGGGGGAGGGAAAAAGGGAGTGTATCAAGTGATGTGTCCCCCCCTTTTGGCATCCAAAATCTGAATTGTGTGCCGTCCATATGGCATGGTGAAGTGGTGCCATGTAGGATGAAGAGGTGGTCCCCTGAGCTGAGTTGGCTTCCTTCATGGCTTGACTCAAAAAGTGACTAGACTTCAAGACCAATCTTGCATGGACCCTTACTTCAAATAGACTCGGACTGGAGTTAATACAAGACTCGACTTGACCAACTTGGTCAAAGTACAGGACTAGACATAGTCACTTGAGACTCAATTCAAAACTAAAGAAAATTACAAGGTTTAGGCTTGAAACCTTATTACAAGACCCAAAAATTGAAACACTAACCAGAGGTCTGGTGCCCACACCAATTCTCCCGGGATGGGAGGAACTCGACCCTGTCGAGCAAAGGTTCATTTGGCTTTGATATTTTTCTTGAAGGTCGGGGTCAAGGTGCTGCAAGTCCTCTCGGGTATCCTACAAATCAACGGACTACGGTCGGCCTTGCAATCAGACCAAATAACACTGATAGCCTTTGCCCCGGGTGGTAATAACTTGGTCATCCGGGACACGCTCGATCTGCTCTCCTCTCTCAGGTGAAATTGGAGGTGGATACTCAGGTTCGGGTTCACTCTCAAAGGAAAGGTCAGGTCCAAATGGCTTGCTAGGTATGTTTGCTGGTTCCCTATACTCGACTAAGTCTAAGATATTGAAAGTCCAGCTAATGCTATAATCTGGGTGAAGCTCAAGAACATAGGCATCAGGGCCAACTCTCTTTATCACTCTAAAGGGGCCAGCTCCACGAGCATGAAGTTTTTTAACGGTTCCTAGTGAAAACTGTTCTGGCCTAAGCCTAAGCATTATAGAATCTTTTTGATCAAACTCTTCGGCTCTCATTCGGGAATCAGCCAAATTATTTAAAAATTTATACTTAATGCATAATGCAAAATGCAGACTTAACGATGCATTCCTATAGAGCAAAATTTTATTGGACTCTCTAGGGCCTAAACCTAACAGATTATTAACTTTCTAGGTTTGACCCTGGTCTGGTATGCACATGAGAATTTATAATGGATCCCTAGCAAATACCATAAGGTCTTCCAGAAGTAGGTCGCAAACCTAATATACTTAGCACTGGTGCAACTGATCGACTTCAACAAAGTGTAATTTGATAGTTTGGGGAACATTGGAAGCCTTAGGGTACGATAGGATATGAAAGTCAAAGTCTTGGGATAATATATTGGAAACATTAAATATATCCTGGTTATTCAAGATGACTTTAAGATTTGAATATTGAGCTATAGATGTCATAAGGTCAAATTGATGAATGGAGAATTTGGTCAAAGTGTAGATTTTTCATGCAAGGAAGGCTTAGTTGGTTCCAGAAGAAGGTCATCAGCAGGAATGAGCTCTTTACAAGGGGGTTGAATTAGGTCTTGGATTGAGGCTAAAAAAGTGGGTTCTTCCTGGGGGCAATGATACGGGAACCGGGTCCTCACTAATTTCTTGTCGCTCTGGTATTTTTGGACTAGGCTCAACATTCTTATCTTCTATATGGACTTCCTCAGGTAAGGTACTAGAGTTGAAACCTTCTCCATACTCATCTAATAAACTCATGTCAGCCTCATACATTTTCTCAATGGGCTCAGACTTGTCCTCTTCCTTCCCTAGCTCTTCAATCTGGGGATACCCTAAGTCTTGAATATTAGTGCACTCAATTTGTACTTTAGGATTCTTGTTCCTATCATTCATATGAACTAATGGGACAATAGAAGCTGGTTGGTCTAAGGAAAGTTGAGTAGGATTGGGTTTGGGTTCAAAGGTACTAACCCTGCTGGGCTTAACTTGGTAGTTCATGAATTTTCTTTGATATGACTCAAATTCCCTAGCAGTGTCATAGGCTTCTTCCAGGCTATAAATCTTCCAATGGAGAAGTTCCTACTGGATACCCCTACGTAGACCATCTCGAAACCTATCTATGGTCTTAGACTTAGATTCAGTGGTGTTACATCTCTTGACAAACTCCTGGAATTTCTTGATATACTCAGACATTGGCCTATCATCCTGTCTCAGTTGGTACTATCGGTCTAAAAGTCTTTTCTCGTAGAATCTACCTAGGTACTTATCTCTCAACTTACTTCTCATGTCTCTCCAAGTACTTATTTCCTCTCCTTTGTGATAACATTCACGCTCAATAACATACCAATGCGACCTAGCATGTTGGGTGAACTTGGTTTTGGCCAACTTAACCTGTCCTAATTCTGATATGTTAGTGCACTCAAAATACTGATCCATATGTTCTTCCCAATCGATATACACCTCAGGGACTAGGCTTCCATTAAAAGTGGGTGCATAAGGTTCGGTGCTCATAATGGGTCCCTCCTCGGAGTCAACCAAGTATGGGTATGGGCTCCTAGGGCTAGCCTCAGGTGCAAGATCATGATCATAGGCTCTTGGATCAAGGGAATTGGGCCTAGAGGAGTTGAATTTAGCATGGGCCTTGCGGGCTTCAAATCTATCTTCATACTTATCAAGCTTACTGTTCATACTAGCCAATTATTCAATGATGACCTTTAATTGATCTTCTTGTTCATTCTCCATGGGTTCACTTGATTGGAAATGATGGAGATGATAAGGGACTCCTGATCTAGTCGACATGAGTCAAGCATGCAAAATCGTCTATGATCTACTAAACCTAGAATCTCAACCAATTGCCTAAGTCAGGGTGGCAAACCAGTCTGTAGTAACTCTGTTCTTGGCCAGGTAGGTGTAGGGGAGTGGAGGTCCCTGAACGCCAACCTTAGACACCAATCAGGGATTGGCCAGGTAGGCGGACCAACTCACAAGCCCTGAATCACCAAGCCTAGACACTAAGAGTAGCAACACATACAAAACGGGCTGACGCCATGAATAGACACTTAGTCTTGACTCGACCAATTGGTGTCCCTAAGCTCTCTAAAGCACATTAAGTGTCTACTCAATTTTAGTTAGAGGTTGGGTTCATGATGCGGGTTAGTGATTTTTGGGCTAGGGACAGGTAATGAAATCCTAACCCTATGTCAAATTGCTGCCCTTAAATGATTTACGAAGATGATGGCAAACAAATGATCTAATGAGATGTCTCTAAGTTATAATTTTTTTGGATTTTTGATGTATGATAATAGAGATAAGATGATGGAAATGACACGAGATGAAGCTAAATGCAAATTAAACTATCTAAGAAATGAAAACAACAAAAAAAAGCACTTGCTGAAATTCTTAGAACAGAATTTCTTCTCAGGTGGTAATCAGCCATGTAGAAATTCTATAGACTGAAATAAAATCTGAAAAAACTTTGAAAAATACTTCTAATTATTCAAAGTCCAGAAAAACAAAAATCATAAAAATTTGACAATCCTACAGATAGAAATAATCAAAATAGCATACTATGTATAGGAATGCCGAAATTCTAAAAAGCTGAAATTAAAGATGCAAAACTTTTCTTCTTGTGTTCGTCTTCAAAGGCCTATCATAGTGGCACCCCTACATGCCTTAGGAGATCCCCGTGGAATGGGAGGAGAGGGTCTTGAAACCCTACTTTTCTCCTAAGACTGGACGACCTGGTGAAGCACCTAATCCAAGTACTTAAGAAGTGCTAAGTCATAACCTGGCTCTGATACCATAAATCATGGGGGACTAACTAGATGCGAAGATGAGGAGATGATGCAAGTGATTTTTTCTTTGGTGATTTTTAGGGTTTTAAAGATTTGTTTAGGATTCTCGAAAACAAGTAGGAGTAGATCTAGGGTTCTATACTAACAAGAACTTCAAGCAAGCAAGTCCCTAAGCAAGGATAAAAAGAGGATCCCGGGATTGAGAAACCCCGTAGGACTTAGCTCTCAGATCAATACCTACTTAGGAGTCAGGGTGGCAAACCTCAAAGATTAGAAGCGCCCGATGCCGAGTTCACTCGCTCTCGTGGATGCGGCTTGGATGATCGAGCAGTTAACCCTGTAGATGCACTGACTTTCTGTCTGAAGGTCACGATGGCAAGAGAAACCGACTCCGTGTTTGTGTCACCTTGAGGACCTGCGAGCATTCAAGAGGAGAGTTAGGATTCAACAAAGAAAACAAGGGATGAAGGAAAGATAGTTGATGTGGTGATAGTAGAGTTCTTCTTGCTAGGCGCCCGATTGGATGATCCTAATGGACTCTAACTCGAAGGTTGGAGGATGGAGTTGCGGAAGAGATAGTAACACGAGGCCTCACACCTCTCGACGCCTGAAGGCGAAGGTGCTCCCTCACGGAGATCGACGTTCCTAATGAACGAAGGTAACTAAAGAGAATTGGCTCTCAAAAAACTTGGTTTTTTCATTCATCATCAATTAGCTTTACGAAGGAGGGGTAAGGTCCCTTTTATAGGCACCTTAGGACCCCATTTAAATTTCAAATGAAAATTACAAATCTTTTCTTGATGGGGCACCCAAAAATTCAAAATAATTCTTCCTTCTTAGCCGACCATGAATGTGGCTTGATGTGAGGCTTGGAGCAAGGCTTGTGTCCTCCTTTCCTTGGTTGTGCTTCCACCTTTGGTACAAGGCATGATATGGGGAGTGGGAAGTGGAGGCACCTATGGATCTTGCTATCCCTTCCAAAGTTGTTCAAGTAGTTTAGGAATAAAGCTTGATATGAGGCTTGAAGCAAGGGATTTGAATTCTCCAAACTTTAACTTTCTTTGACCTTCCTTGGCCGGCCACCCATGTTTGGAAAATAGCTCGATAAGGGTGAGGGAAAAAGGGAGTGTATCAAGTGATGTGTCCCCCCATTTTGGTGCCCAAAATCTGAATTGTGTGCCACCCACATGGCATGGTGAAGTGGCACCATGTAGGATGAAGAGGTGGTCCCCTGAGTTGAGTTGGCTTCCTTCATAGCTTGGCTCAAAAAGTGACTAGACTTCAAGACCAATCTTGCATGGACCCATACTTCAAACAGACTCGGACTGGACTTAATACAAGACTGGACTCAATATAGGACTCAACTTGACCAACTTGGTCAAAGTACAGGACTAGACACAGACACTTGAGACTCAATTCAAAGCTAAAGGAAATCACAAGATTTAGGCTTGAAGCCTTATTATAAGACCCAAAAATTGAAACCTTAACCAGAGGTCTGGTGCCCACACCATCTGATCTCCCAACTAGGGGATAGGGTCACTTCAAGTAGACCAGGCCGGATCGTTTGTTATGAGGAGACCTTTTCAGGAGGGCTCCGGTTTCCCTTTCATCCCTTCTTCATGTCTGTGTTGAGCAACTACTGTCTAGTTCCTGCTCAGCTAGTCCAGAATGCCATTATGACCATCTTCTCCTTCATCGTACTCTGCCACTTCCACGGGTTCATCGCCCGCTTTTCCTTGTTCAGGGCATTCTTCATCCTGAAGCACCATCCCACAGAGGACGGGTGGTGGCCCTTGTCTTCTTGCCCGAAGGGCATTAGGTTTGAACTCCCCTCTTCCATCAAGGGATGGAAGAGCATATTTTTCTTTGCCACGGTCGAGGGGGTTGACTGGGTCTGGAGTGATCTAGATCAGTCCCCCAACCGAATCTCTGCGATTGATGCAGCTGACCAAGATGACTATGAGCAGCTCCGCACCGTCCAGGTTCCTTCCCTTAAGGTCCTGCTATCAAAGCATAACCTTTTCGATGCCAGGGTCGACCCAACTAGAGGGTTGGGTGAGTCTGGCTCAGGTCTTTCTTTCCTCTGTGCTTTCATACTGACCCTTCTGAGCTCTAACCATTGTGTGATTTACATGTAGGAATGATCTTCATGAAGAGTAACCTGTTGGCGATCACCAGGAAGAGGCCACCTGCTGGGCTGGCCGATGAGCCTTCGTCGAGATGGGCCCAGGGCGAGAGCGCGTCGGCGGCCGCTCCCGCAGCTTCGGATGTCACTAGTGGAGGGAGGCCGAAGCTGCCCCTGCACAAGTAGAGAAGGCAACGTCCGTGGTGCCAGGGCCAAATCAGCAGGCAGTTCGGAAGGTTCCTGAGAGGCCCAGGCAATAGGATATGGCCCCTACCCCAGAGTTTGAAGTGGTTGTCCGGGCCAGGGCCGTAGATGTCGCCGGCATGTCCCCCATTTCCCCGAGCCTGGCCATAATTGAGGTCAAGGGATAGGTTTGAGCTGGGGCTGGGCTTGTGACTGAGGCATCACCTGAGAAGGTGCCATGCCCACAGCCTGCTCCTGGGGGCTCCGCTGCTGGTGGAGTGAGCGACCCTACTCCCGGGGAGAGCAGGAGGGAGGAGGCACGGTGCCGGCTTCCGTTCAAGATGGGGCCGGAGAGCTCTCTGCTTCGGAACAACATGCTGGCCGAGCGTATGATGGATTTCTCAATCCAGGCATGCGACTGGCAAGGGATGGCAGGTCAGCGACTGGGGGATGTGATTGGGAACATCTTCCCTAAGCTCTTCTCGGTGAGCGATCCCACCCCTTTTACTTTCTTCTTTTTCTTTCTTCTTTTGTTTTTAACCTTTTGCACGATGCAGATTGGTGCCGAGGCCCTCTTCATAAAGGATTGCTTTCAGAATTGGCAAAAGGATGACCAGCAATGGGCAACTGAGGTCGAGTCACTGAAGGCTAACCTGAAGGAGAGGATTGACACAAACGGGGTGCTCTGTCAGAAGGTCAAGGACCTCGAGGGGAAGCTCACCGACTCTGAGGGGTGAGTAAAAGAGCTCCAAGAGGGCCTTAACCAGGAGCGGGGCCAGTCAAAGAAGAAGGCCGAGGAGCTCGCTAATGCTGAGAGAAGGCAGGGGTTGTTCAACGCTGAGGCAGTCCGGCAGAGGGAGATTGCTCGATCTCTTCAGACTGAACTAGCAATGGCAAGGGAGAGGCTGGCCGTGGCTGAGAGGGTGCAAAGGAGTCGACCAAGTCAGCAGAGGCTACCAGGGGGGAAGCCATCGAGGCAAGGAAGGATGCTGAAGAGGCAGTGGCTAGGTACAGAGTCTTGGAGGAGTTCATCATCAAAATTCATCAAACAGTGTCGGACTCCTTTTTCAAAGGCTTCATGTACTTGCACGACCGAATTGAGGGGTTTGTTCCTGACGAGGGCCACAACCGTCTCAGTTACCCTCAAGCCTCGGACATGGAGTCAGGCCTGCAGGCGGTCGTCGAGGAAGTGGCCACTCCCGAAGCTTCTCCGTCAACTGAATCCGGAGCTGGGCCACCTGAGGCCAGAGCTAGCCAATCGAAGGTCCTCGAGAATGGGACCTCGCAGCCTCATGGCCCTACTGGGGGGCCAGCCAGAGCAAAGTAGCCTTCCATCTATTTTTGTATTTGATCTGGGTCGCCCGTCATGTTGGGGGCCCAAAGATGCTTGTAAATACCTTCTATTAATGAAGTAGAAATTTTCTTGCCATATGTCCCCAAGCATCACTTAACCCTTCTCTCTTTTCTCTTTTCCTTTCCTTCTTTTCTCTCTCTATTTTTTTTTGGAGTTTGTAGCAAGATCAGAGAGAAAAGTTCTGTCCTGTCTGGGGCTTGATCTTCAAGCTCCAGTGTTCGTGAGGCGAGCTCAGGACTTTGGCGGTTTGGGAGCAGCTGGGCTCCAAGATTTGCTGGCCGGAGAGCTGGGCCCTGGTCTAGGTTGCCCGAGAGTTGGGCTCAGGTCTTGGTGTCTTAAAGCTAGGCTCGAAGACTTCTTGGCCGGAGAGCTGGGCTCAGGTCATGGTGTCTCAAAGCTAGGCTCGAAGACCTTCTTGGCTGGAGAGCTGGGTCCCGGTCCAAGGGTTGCTTGAGAGCTAGGCTTAGGTCTTGGTGTCTCAGAGCTAGGCTTGAAGACCTTCTTGGCTGGAGAGCTGGGCCCCGGTCCAAGGGTTGCCTGAGATCTAGGCTTAGGTCTTGTCTTGGCGCTAGGCTCGAAGAGTTACCATCCGAAGAGCTGGGCCCTGGGTCTTGTTCCCCTGAGAGCTGGGCTCAGGTCTTATTCTCCTGAGAGCTAGGCTCAGGTCTTGGTGTCATGGAGTTAGGCTCGAAGACTTCTTAGCCGGAGGGCTAGGCCCCGGTCCAAGGGTTGATGGTGTCTTGGAGCTGGGCTCAAAGACTTCTTGGCCAGAGAGCTGGGCTCCGGGGTTGATGGTGTTTCGGAGCTAGGCTCGAAGACATCTTGGTCGGAGTGCTGGGCTTCGGAGTTGTTGGTGTCTTGGGGCTGGGCTCGAAGACATCTTGGTCGGAGAGCTGGGCTCTAGTGTTGTTGGTGTCTTAGAGCTGGGCTCAGAGACATCTTGGCTAGAGAGCTGGGCTCCGGAGTTATTGGTGTCTTGGAGCTGGGCTCGAAGACATCTTGGCTAGAGAGCTGGGCTCCGGAGTTGTTGGTGTCTTGGAGCTGGGCTCGAAGACATCTTGGCTGGAGAGCTAGGCTCCGGAGTTGTTGGTGTCTTGGAGCTAGACTCGAAGACATCTTGGCTGGAGAGCTAGGCTCCGGAGTTGTTGGTGTCTTGGAGCTGGGCTCGAAGACATCTTAGCCGGAGAGCTGGGCTCCAGAGTTATTGGTGTCTTGGAGCTGGGCTCGAAGACATCTTAGCCAGAGAGCTAGGCTCCGGAGTTGTTGGTGTCTTGGAGCTGGGCTTGAAGACATCTTGGCTGGAGAGTTGGGCTCCGAAGTTGTTGGTGTCCTAGAGCTAGGCTCGAAGACATCTTGGCAAGAGAGCTGGGCTCTGGAGTTGTTGGTGTCTTGGAGCTGGGCTCGAAGACATCTTGGACGAAGAGCAGGGCTCCGGTGTTGTTGGTGTCTTGGAGCTGGGCTCGAAGACATCTTGGCCGGAGAGCTGGGCTCCGGAGTTGTTGTTGTCTTTGAGCTGGGCTTGAAGACATCTTGGCTGAAGAGCTGGGCTCCGGAGTTGTTGGTGTCTTAGAGCTAGGCTCTAAGACATCTTGGCCGGAGAGCTGGGCTCTGGGGTTGATGGTGTCTCGGTGCTGGGCTCGAAGACATCTTGGTCGGAGAGCTGGGCTCTGGAGTTGTTGGTGTCTTGGAGCTGGGCTTGGAGACATCTTGGCCATAGAGCTGGGCTCTGGAGTTGTTGGCATCTTGGAGCTGGGCTTGAAGACATCTTGGCCGGAGAGCTGGGCTCCAGAGTTGTTGGTGTCTTGGAGCTAGGCTCGGAGTCATCTTGGCCAGAGAGCTAGGCTCCTAAGTTGTTGGTGTCTTGGAGCTGGGCTCGAAGACATTCTGGAGATTTTCCTGCAAGGCAGATAGCTATTCGTGCAAAAGAAAATCTTTGTTATTACTGGAAGAAAACCTTACATTATTGATAGTATCTTCTCAGATTGCAGACATTCCACGTTCGAGGGAACCTGACACCGCCAAGATCCTCGAGGTAGTAGGCCCCATGTGAGAGGACCTCGGCCACCTTGTAGGGGCCTTCTCAGTTTGGTGAGAGTTTACCACACTCCCGAGGCTGAGACTCTTCGACTTGGCGCAGCACCAAATCCCTAGGTCTGAAGACTTTCGACCTCACCCGTGTGTTGTAGTATCGGACCACTCGTTACTGGTATGCCATCATCCAGAGCTGGGCTTTGTCCCTTGATTCTTCGAGGAGGTCTAGGTTGAGTAGGAGATGTGCCAAGTTCCGTGCTTCATCGTATTGCTACACTCATAGCATGGACACGCCGAGCTCAACCGGAATGACTGCCTCGGATCCGAAGACAAGGCTGAAGAGCATCTCATTAGTCGCCATCCTGGACATTGTGTGGTAGGCCCATAGAATGCTCGAAAGTTCTTCCGCCAATCTGCCTTTGGCTTGATCCAACCTGGTTCTAAGCCCTTGGAGGATGGTCCGATTAGTCACCTCGACCTCCCCATTTGTCTGGGATGAGCTGCCGAGGTAAAGGGGTGTTGAATGTCGTGCTCCGCGTAGAACCCTTCGAACTCCTGGTTGTCGAATTGCCACCCATTATCGGTGATGATGCAGTGAGGGAGTCCGAAATGACATATAACAGACGTCCAGAAGAATTGGTGGACATTGGCTTCGGTGATCTGAGCTAGCGGTTCCGCTTTGACCCACTTGGTGAAGTAGTCGATCGCCACTAGCAGGAATCTTTGCTGTCCAGATGCAGGGGAAAATGGTCCTAGGATGTCCATTCCCCACTGAGCAAAGGGCCAAGGAGATGAGAGCTAGGAGATCGGCACTGCCGGCTGGTGCTGTATGTGGGCATGGTGCTGGCATTTATCACACTTTTTGACAAAGTCGGCTGTGACTTCCCTCATGGTCTCTCAGAAGTACTCCTGGCGAAGCGCTTTATAAGCCAGTATTCTCCCTCCGATATGGTTCCCACAAAGGCCTTCGTGTATCTCCTGGAGCATGAAGGTTGCCTCTACAGGCCTGAGGCATTTCAGGAGCGGGTAGGAATAAGACCGGCGGTAGAGCTGGCCTTCCATCAAAATGAACCGAGAGGCCTTCTTCTTAATGAGGCCTGCTTCCATGTGGTCCTCCGACAAGGTGCCATCAGGGATGTATCTGACATACCATCCATCCAGCTCGGCTTGGGGGTGACTTGGAGCACCTCCTCTGGGCCTTCATAGCTTGGATTCTCGAGTTACTCGATGTAGGCGCACCCCAATGATAAGTCCGGAAGGGTCGCGAGCCTCGACAGTACATCCGTGCGTGCATTCTCCCCTCGGGAGATGTAGGAGATGGTAAAGCATCGAAAGCCTGCTGTGCTGGAGCGTATTCGATCCAGGTACTTCATCATCTGGGGATCTTTGGCCTTATATTCCCTGGAGACTTGCTCGTTAACCAGTTGGGAGTCGGTAAAGACTTTCAAGATTTTCATGCCCAGCTCGTGGGAGACTTTTAGACCCGCGAGGAACGCCTCGTACTCTGCTTGGTTATTCATCATGGTGAACTTGAAGCGGAGGGCACATTCCATCACCACCCTGTTGTTGTTGGCGACGATGAGGCCTGCTCCGCTCCCGCCGGAGTTGGATGCGCCATCCACATGGAGGACCCAAGGATCCTCTTCTAGTCCGGGCTCTATTTGGAGCTTCGTTATTGTCTGCTCTGGCTCCTCCATGAGCCCAGTGCATTCAACCACGAAGTCGGCCAGGATTGGGCCTTCTGCGAAGACCTCGACTGATAGGCTATGTCGAACTCGCTGAGGAGCAGGGACCACTTTGCCAGTCTCCCGGAAGTTTCATGGTGGCTAAGTATGGCCCTCAGTGGCTGGTCCATCATGACCGCGATCGGGTGTACTTGGAAATACGGCCTAAGGTGCTTAGCAGACATTATTAGTGCAAAAATGAGTTTCTCGGAGCGAGTATACCTGATCTCTGCATCGCGAAGGATTTTGCTAGTGTAGTACACCGGCTTCTGGGATCCATCCTCGTCTGCATGGACGAAGACTGAGCTGACGGCTCAAGTGTCACCACCAAATAGAGTAGAAGTTCTACCCCTTCTTCTGGCCTGGAAAGTAGTAGGGAAGAAGCTAGGAACTCCTTCAGCTCCTCGAAGGCCGCCCTGCATTCCTCCATCTAGGTGAAGTCGTGCATCTTGCATAATGCCTTGAAGAAGGGAAGGCAGTGGTCGGCCGACCTCGAGATGAACTGGCTCAAGGCAGCAATACGCCCCGTCAGGCATTGGACCTGCTTCTTGGATGTCGGGTGTGTAGGGTTCCGGTGCAACGCAGCGGAAGGGTAATTTCAAAAATTGAAATTAATATGCACAAAAACCCTAAAACAGGAACTCCTTAATAAGACTAGAATGTATGAAGACAAACATTTCTATGCAAATTGAATTAGAATACCAACCTGTAATCGCTAATTCCAATTTACGAAGACTTAAAACTTGAAGATCAACGGGCTATTTGAATTCACCAGGCATCCAAGTGTCCGCCCTCCGATGGTGATCCACACAGAGCAATGATCAAGAACACTATCTTCTTGTCCAATGGTTCCTCCTATTGAGTTCTTCTTCCTAGAACTCAATTCTTCGGATTATAGCTGGAATTCTTCCACACAAGAGGTTGCCTTCCTTTCTTTTATCTCTTCTCCTCCTTCCACTAAGACCTTGACCCTCTAAGACACTCTTGTCTTGAAGATAAGACTTTGTCCAAAGGGAATTTAGGCTTGTCTTAAATTGGAGGAGAAACTAAGACAAGAATGTCTTAATGTAAGAAAAAAAGAATAAAATCAGAACTCCATCTTTCCTTTACTGTCGGAGACTTTCGCTCTTGTTCTTGTTCAGTAGCAGAGTTTCGACAGAGGTGTACTCTATAAAGGAAAGAGTGCAAGAACAAGAAAAGAGAGAAAGAGTCTTTAGGAGAGGAAGAAGAATTAAAATTAAAAATTTTTTATCCCGAAGTTCTAATTCCTTAAATAGTTTTCAGAGAGACGCTAACACAACTCTTCGTAAATGCCATTCCAATTTTCTCACGCCCCTTCCCTCCTTCTCACGGCCTTTTCCTCCTTCTCACAGCCTTCTCCTCCTTCTCACGGTCTTCCAAATTAAATCCCATGGCTTTTCTTAAAGGAAAAGTCGTGAAGATTGGAGAAGAAAGGAGTCGCGAAGTTTGAATCTCCGAAGAGATATGATTTCGCACAACCGGGAAGCAGGAGTGCTTTCTTTCTTTCTTAAAACCCCATCATCCGCTGGATTTCCATCCAAGGGAGGACAATTGAAGTGCTAAAGGAGATAAGAAAAGAAGCCCCATATAAAAACACCGGAGTTTTTTATGGAGCGCACCAAGAGTCCATGCGCCATGGACTCTTCCAAATGGCACGCCAAGAGTCCATTAGCGCATGGACTCTTGGCATTTTGGCATGAAAAGGATAAGGGGCTGGTGGGGGGCTAGCCTAGATCCCTGGTTAGCCAATAGAGTTAGCCATAATCCCTATAACCTCAATTAGGGTCTAATTAGATCCAATTAGAACCCAAATTGAACAAATCCGGAACACTAATTCGAATCTAATTCGAATAGAAGCTAGGATTTGCAACACCTACTAGAGTGTCATCATGCAAAGATGATTTAATTATAAAATTAAACCCTTGATCAATTCTCTTAAGTGTGTGACCCATTGGGTTCCACATCTAGCCAGCAGTGGGTTCGAATACAAGTTGACCTAATTTGATTAGAACTCTTTCTAATCGCTTTAGGTCAAATCGGGCTTACCCGATTTTGATCAATTAGGACTCTTCTTAATAAATGATCATTAAATTTGATCAACCCACAGGACAAGATAGATGTCTAGCAACGTGTCATGTCTACCCGGAAGATATGAAAATTTTGGTGAAATACCAAAACTACCCTTCAGTAGAAAGTTATCGTACAATTAAATCCTTCGATCAGCCTGCACCCAAAATATAATTATGGATATGGATATATGGTGTGGGAACCAGAATCAGGAAAAGACTCCAACCTATTCAATTCAAGTCTGAATCCTTATGGTTGGATTAGTCCTGTAATTAGTCCTGTAATTTCTCTTTCAATTTTGAGTCCAAATAATCTTGTAATTAATTTCGAGTCCATATGGGGTCTGGTCCAGTTGAAGTCAAAGTCTTAGTCCAATTAATTTCGAGTCCATGCTGGGTCGGGTCCAATTTGAAGCCTTAGTCCAGTTGAAAGTCAGATTTTGAAGATCAAGACAAGTCCAAAGCCAAGTGGTGCCACATGCCACTTGCCACCTCAGTGCCACATCAGCTACCACTTGCCACCTCAGTGCCATCTCAGCTAGAAGCCACCTCATCAAGTGGTCCTCACTTTGGTGCCACTTGTCATGGGCTGAAGGAACTCCAAGAGGGCGCCCAAGAAGAAAGTTTGAATTCAAATGATGGTTGGCCACCCTCTTCCACAAATCAAGCATCAAGGCCTACAAATCCTCTAACTCTCCTTATAATCCTCCACATTTTAGGGATTTTCAAATTTTAGAGATTTACCCTCTTCCACAAATCAAGCATCAAGGCCTACAAATCCTCTAACTCTCCTTGTAATCCTCCACATTTTAGGGATTTTCAAATTTTAAAGATTTGTAAGGCTCCTATTAAAGACTTTGGGATGCCCCATTGTAAGGGAAATGGATGAATAAAATTTTTGGCTTGGATTATTCTTTCTATGTGATTGTCTTTGTGTCTATGTGGTTTAGTCTTTCTCCTCTTCCACGCCCACTCTAGTTCCTCCCTTCTTCCATCTCCAACGCCCAAGGACTCCTTTCTTCCTCTCCAATCTTAAGCGAGCCTTCAACATGCAATGGTGAATCAAGAGGATCAACACAAGGAGACCAACCTGTTCCATCTCAAGCACTCCACCGTGGCGCCAAGAAGGATCCCCATCAATTCTTCATCCACCTCTCTTCCCTTTCTCGATTTCATGTTTTGTCAAGTTCTTTCATCTTAGGGATTTCTTTGTTGCAGGGTTCTCTGGAATTCCGGCTTCAAGAGGAAGGTTTACTTGCCATAGATCTAGAAAACAAGAGGGGCCTTCAGTGGTATTATGTTCATGTCATCTGGGAGACCTCTTCAAGAGTGAATCTATTCTAATTGAAGGGCCAATGTCAGGTCTGTCTAGTATTGATTATGTCTGCAATGTTAAATTAGACCTAGCTTGGTTTGCGTGGTTCTCTTCTGGTCCTATTCCTTTCTTATTCTGAGAGTCTCGATCACTAGGTTTATGTTAGATCCTTCGAGCTTCTTCACTAGATCTCTTTGATAGTTTATGTTGAGTTGTTTATATGCAAATAGGGAATTGCTTGGTTAATCATTTGCTAATCTCCATTAGGGTTGCATAGTTTCATTTTACATTCTGCACCATTCTTGGTATCAGAGCATGGTCGGATAATTTCCTGCATTTAGATATGTTGCATGCATACTTGTTATCTAGTTATTTTTTTTAAAATCCAAGCAAGATCTAAAATTCACGCCTCCTGAGCGGGTGTACTCCAGTACACTGTCACGACCCATGGGAATAATGAGCCCCTGGCCAGACATGAATTTTTAGATTGAAGTTTGGGTAAGCCAATGCACTTGTTTGATTAGGTTCTGTTTACTGAAAATTTGCATCTGCTTACCGTAATCCATCTGCAGCTCCAAAGGCAAGTTGCTAATTTCTTGTTAAAATATTTTTTTCTTGTTCATTTTTAAGTCATTTATCACCATATTAAATTTCATCATCAGAAAAAAAATACGAAAAAAATGAAAATTCCTACTTCAATCTTCTATCCTGTTGAAATAGTCTACAGTACATGGTCTGTTTTTTTTTTTGTTTCGCTTTATATACTGATCTAAATTTTTTGATTTTCATTTTTATGGGATCTTCATAATTCATATTATTTTTCAACAATTTTTTAGATTTTATTTTGATTGTTAGAATTTCTAGCATTCTAAATACTCTCTGAGATTCAATCTGAAGTGAAATTCCAGCAAGAACCAATCTCAGAAAATTTTTGAATTTGAAGTTCAAATTTAAAATTTTAAAATTTTAAAATTTTGACATTATAGAATCTGAAACTTGGAGTTTGAAATTTAAATTTTAAAATTTAAGTTTGAATTTGAAATTGTTTGAAAACTAATCAAGTCAATTAATTAAGTCAGCTTATAAAACACAAAAAAAAAAAAAAAAAAAAAATTTGTATTCATTTGAAAACATCTTAAGGGCATCAATATGACATGGGGGCAAGAGTTCATCACTTGTCCTTAGCCCAAAACCACAACCCATCATCTCGATCCCAATCCTTAATTAAAACCAATTAGACTTAATCATCCTAATGGGTTAGGGACACCAACGAGTCGGGTTTGGATTAGGGTCAAGTTGATTGTGTCCACTAATTGGTGTGTGCTTACAAGCTTGGTGTCTAGGATTGGTGTATTAGGGCTTGTGGGTTGGTCCGCCTACCTGGCCAATCACAGATTGGTGTCTAAGGTTGGCAGAACAGGGACCTGCACTCCCCTTCCCACATACCTGGCCAAGTCACGTAAGTTACTACTAGCTAGTTGGTCCTTTTAATTAGATCTCTAATTCGTACTCTAGGTCTAGAAATCCTTAGCCCGAATTTGAGTCTAATTGTTTGTATAACAACTAGATCAGGAACTCCTTACCACCCTTCACAAGACCAACCAAGTTCATCCATGGACACTAGTATGGAAACCCTTATGAGATCTATGATTGAGCGACTGGAACGTTTGGATGCTAGGTTTGATCAGTTCGAGGAAAGGTAGGAACCTTAGAGGAATCTAGGTTAACCCCAATTGAACCACCTTCACCTAGATTACCTTCAGTTCGCCCTAGAGCCCAACGACAGGAACATACACCTGATCCAATTCATAGAAGGCCATATCAGGATTATGCTGATCACACTCCAGAGCCATATCCTAGAAGACCTCGCCATGATACTTTTGATCAGGATGATCGGGCCTTAAGGAATATCCGTCTAGATGCACCAACCTTTGAGGGAAGCCTAGATCCTAAGGTGTACATAGACTGAGAGGCTGACATGGACCAATATTTTGACTGGTATGATATGTCTGAAGAAAGAAGATTCAAGTTTGCCAAAATCAGACTAGTCCGTCAGGCTAGGTTGTATTGGGGAAATGTCGAACACATAGCTAGGCACAGGGGAGACTTACCTATAGCGACCTGGAGAGACATGAAGAGAAAGCTTAGAGAGAAATATTTGCCTATGTCTTATCAGCAAAGGTTGTTAGATCAGTGGCAGCGATTGACACAAGGAAATAAGACCGTTTCTGAATACGTTGCTAAATTTGATGAGTTTGTAATGCGATGCAACGTAGTCGAGTCTGAGGCAGCCACTTTATCGAGGTTTAGATCAGGATTGAATGAAGATATAAAAGAAGAATTTTTTTGAGAGAAGTCCATGATTTAGAACAGGCATACCAAGTTGCCATGGACTATGAGAGGTTTCAAAGGAGAGCTTCATTTAGGCGACCAGAGCCCACTAGGTTTAATCCTCCTGTTAGTCGACTTAGTTCAGTCCCTAATATAGCCAATAGACCAAGACCCAGCTCGAATCCAACCCCTAGACCCAACCCTGCCATTCCTCCAATTCCTAGAGAAGACAAAGGAAAGAGCCATGAAGTTCGAGGTGAGAGAGAGCGAGTCTGCTATAAGTGTCGTAAACCCGGTCATTTCCTGAGCCAATGTCCCTCTAGAGCTTTACATATAGGGGAGGTAGAAGAAGAAGAAGAATCAGAACCCCTGGAGAATAATGAAGAGGAGGTTTATGAAGCAGGGGATTGCTTGGCTGATGAGTATGAAGGAGATGAAGAAAATGTAGATTCATCAGATGTGTTAGGAGTTGTGAGATGTATCATGACACAGACCAAGGAGCAGGAAGACTGGCGTAGGACTAGCATCCTACACACATTTGTCAAAATAGGAGAAAAGGTCTGTAAGATCGTGATCGATAGTGGAAGCTGTGTCAATGCCATTTCCACTAGTGCAGCCAAGAGTCTAGGATTACCCACTGAACCACATCCCAATCCATATAAGGTATCCTGGATCGATTCCACTTCTATCCCAATCAAGCAGAGATGTCAGGTCCGAATCCAACTTCAGTCCTATCAGGAATGAATCTGGTGTGATGTGCTCCCTATGGGAGTAAGTAGCATCATCCTAGGTAGGCCATGGCTGTTTGACCATGATGTGACAATTTTTGGTCGATCAAATTCCTGTGCTTTCAATTTCAATGGCAAGAAAATTATCATTCATCCAACCCAGCCTAAGGACAACACCAAAAGAGGAGCTAGCAGCCTGAAAGAAAAAAGGACTGGATTAAATTTGATAGGTACAAGAGAATTAGAAAAAGATATTAATGAGGGAGCACCTATTTGGATGGTAGCTGCTAAAGAAACTAAGGACCACACCCCTGTAGAACACCCTCAAGAGGTGGTCCAATTATTGAAAAAATTTGAAGACGTGTTTCTCGAGGACCTACCCGATAGTCTTCCACCTTTAAGGGACATACAACATGCCACAGATTTAGTCCCTGGCGCGACTTTACCTAATTTGCCTCATTATAGGATGAATCCAACTGAACATCAGGAGTTACAAAGGCAAGTTAGTGAACTTCTTAGAAAGGGGTTTGTTAGAGAAAGTTTAAGCCCATGTGCAATCCCTGCCTTGTTAACCCCTAAGAAGGATGGCACCTGGAGGATGTGTGTAGACAGCCGTGCCATCAACAAGATTTCTGTTAAATATAGGTTTCCAATTCCAAGACTGGACGATATGTTAGACATGATAGCCGGATCAATGATTTTCTCCAAGATAGACTTAAAGAGTGGCTATCACCAGGTTAGGGTTAGGCCTGGAGATGAATGGAAGATCGCTTTTAAGACTAAAGATGGATTATATGAGTGGTTAGTCATGCCGTTCGATCTGTCCAATGCACCCAGCACCTTTATGAGAATTATGAATCAGGTGTTGAAAACCTTCATCGGGAAATTTGTGGTGGTCTACTTTGATGACATTCTTATCTATAGCAAGACTAAGGCAGACCATTTAACCCACCTAAGGCAAGTTTGCCAAGTCCTTAGAAAGGATAGCCTCTATGCCAATATCAAGAAGTGTGATTTCTTAACACATAGAGTTATCTTTCTAGGATTCGTAGTCACATCTGAAGGAGTGTCCGCTGACCCTGCAAAAATTAAGTCCATAGTAGAGTGGCCTGTACCCAAAAGCATCCATGATATCCGTAGTTTCCACGGTTTAGCCACCTTCTATATGAGATTCATTAGAGGGTTCAGTACGATAGTGGCTCCAATCACTGATTGTATTAGGAAGGGAACTTTTGAGTGGACTAAAGCAGCAGACAAAGCCTTCATAACAATTAAGAAAAAAATGACACACGCACCCATCTTGAGGTTACCCGATTTTACCAAAGTGTTTGAGGTTGCTTGTGATGCTTCTGGGATAGGAATTGGAGGTGTCTTGAGTCAAGAGAATCACCCAGTAGCATATTTCAGTGAAAAGTTAAATGAAGCGAGACTAAAGTATTCCACCTATGATAGGGAGCTGTATGCGGTAGTTCAGGCATTACGTTATTGGAGGCATTATCTTCTACCGCAAGAGTTTGTCCTATTTTCTGACCACGAAGCTCTTAGGTTCCTTAGTTCTCAGAAGAAATTGAACCCTAGGCACGGGAAATGGGTAAAGTTCATACAAGCTTATATGTTCGTACTGAATCATTGTGCCGGTACTGAAAATAGGATAGCCGATGCGTTGAGTCGTCGTTCCATGTTGTTGACTTCTGTGAGCACTGAGGTAGTACGGTTTGATAGATTGAAAGAGGAGTATCCTACATGCCCTGATTTTGGTAACATCTATCGATCCCTTCAACAAGGACCATCTAGTAAGCATAGTGATTATGCCCTTTTAGATGGATACCTTTTCAAAGGAAATTAGTTGTGTATTCCCAAGACCTCTGTTAGGGAATTTCTGATCTGGGAAGTTCATGCTGGAGGCTTGTCAGGACATTTTGGTAGGAATAAGACCATCTTAGCAATAGAAGACCAATTCTTTTGGCCTGGTCTCAAAAGAAATGTGGCCCAGATTGTAGCTCAGTGCCGTACCTGTGCTGTTGCAAAACAGCAAAGACAGAACATCGGTCTGTACACACCCTTACCTGTCCCTGATTGTCCATGGCAGGATATCAGCATGGATTTTGTAGTAGGCCTCCCTAAGACGTCTAGGAAGCATGATTCTGTCTTTGTGGTTGTCGATCGTTTCTCTAAGATGGCTCACTTCATTCCTTGTTCTTAAACTTTAGATGCTTCGAAGGTGGCCAAACTTTTTCTCGATCAGGTCGTTAGGCTTCATGGTTTACCCAAAACCATTGTGTCCAATAAAGATGTCAAATTTACTAGCTATTTCTGGAAAACCCTCTGGCACATGTTAGGTACCAAGCTGAAATTCTCTACTGCCTATCATCCTCAAACCAATGGCCAGACAGAGGTAGTAAACCGAAGCTTAGGAAATCTGTTGAGATGTTTGGTTGGTGACTACCTGGGAAACTGGGACCTATTACTTCCTCGTGCTGAATTTGCCTACAACAGCTCAGTTAATAGGTCTATTGGGAAAAGTCCGTTCGAAGTAGTCCATGGATACAGACCTAGGAAACCTTTAGACCTAGTCCCATTACCTACACATGCACGAGTGTCTGAGTCTGCTGAGTCATATGCACAGCATATTAGGGAATTGCATAAGGAGATTAGCCAAAAGATCCAATCGAGCAATGAACTCTATCAGCATATGACTAATTCACATAAATGGTTAAAAGAATTTAATGAAGGGGACTCCGTTATGATCAAATTTAAACCTGAAAGGTTTCCGCCGAGAACTATGAAGAAACTCCATGCCCGGGGAGCCGGACCCTTCAAAATAATAAAGAAAATTGGACCCAATGCTTATGTATTGGAATTACCACCAGGTTATGGCATTAGTTCAACCTTTAATGTTTCAGACTTAAAAGAATACAAAGAACCTGCATTGATACCTAGTGAGTTTTTTGGTCCTAATGTTTCTTTTGAGAGTGAAACACCAAATGAGTGTCCACCACCAAGTGTTCCTGAGAGAAAGGAGAGAATTGAAAGGATCTTGGATGACCAGATCATTACTACTAGAAATAAAGGCTACCAACATTATCTGGTTAGATGGCAAGGATGTCCTGAATCTGAAGACTCCTGGATTTCTCGAGAGGACCTACAACAAATCGACCCGGATGCATTAGAAGCTTATCAAGCCAACCCTCACTCGATAGGGTCGAGTTCCTCCCACCCCGGGAGAATTGGTGTGGGAACCAGAATCAGGAAAAGACTCCAACCTATTCAATTCAAGTCTGAGTCCTTATGGTTGGATTAGTCCTGTAATTAGTCCTGTAATTTCTCTTTCAATTTTGAGTCCAAATAATCTTGTAATTAATTTCGAGTCCATATAGGGTCTGGTCCAGTTGAAGTCAAAGTCTTAGTCCAATTAATTTCGAGTCCATGCTGGGTCGGGTCCAATTTGAAGCCTTAGTCCAGTTGAAAGTCAGATTTTGAAGCATCAAGACAAGTCCAAAGCCAAGTGGTGCCACATGCCACTTGCCACCTCAGCGCCACATCAGCTACCACTTGCCACCTCAGCACCATCTCAGCTAGAAGCCACCTCATCAAGTGGTCCCCACTTTGGTGCCACTTGTCATGGGTTGAAGGAACTCCAAGAGGGCGCCTAAGAAGAAAGTTTGAATTCAAAATGATGGTTGGCCACCCTCTTCCACAAATCAAGCATCAAGGCCTACAAATCCTCTAACTCTCCTTGTAATCCTCCACATTTTAGGGATTTTCAAATTTTAGAGATTTACCCTCTTCCACAAATCAAGCATCAAGGCCTACAAATCCTCTAACTCTCCTTGTAATCCTCCACATTTTAGGGATTTTCAAATTTTAAAGATTTGTAAGGCTCCTATTATAGACTTTGTGATGCCCCATTGTAAGGGAAATGGATGAATAAAATTTTTGGCTTGGATTATTCTTTCTATGTGATTGTCTTTGTGTCTATGTGGTTTAGTCTTTCTCCTCTTCCACGCCCACTCTAGTTCCTCCCTTCTTCCATCTCCAACGCCCAAGGACTCCTTTCTTCCTCTCCAATCTCAAGCGAGCCTTCAACATGCAATGGTGAATCAAGAGGATCAACACAAGGAGACCAACCTGTTCCATCTCAAACACTCCACCGTGGCGCCAAGAAGGATCCCCATCAATGCTTCATCCACCTCTCTTCCCTTTCTCCATTTCATGTTTTGTTAAGTTATTTCATCTTAGGGATTTCTTTGTTGCAGGGTTCTCTGGAATTCCGGCTTCAAGAGGAAGGTTTACTTGCCATAGATCCAGAAAACAAGAGGGGCCTTCAGTGGTATTATGTTCATGTCATCCGGGAGACCTCTTCAAGAGTGAATCTATTCTAATTGAAGGGCCAATGTCAGGTATGTCTAGTGTTGATTAAGTCTGCAATGTTAAATTAGACCTAGCTTGGCTTGCATGGTTCTCTTCTGGTCCTATTCCTTTCTTATTCTGAGAGTCTCGATCACTAGGTTTATGTTAGATCCTTCGAGCTTCTTCACTAGATCTCTTTGATAGTTTATGTTGAGTTGTTTATATGCAAATAGGGAATTGCTTGGTTAATCATTTGCTAATCTCCATTAGGGTTGCATAGTTTCATTTTACATTCTACACCAATATATGTCAAATCCAATATTGTATTTGTTTCTAGCTCAATCTTATATTGATGATTCAATTATCTTGATATTAGAAACCATCTCTAATATCTTTACTTTGATCAAAGATTCCCTGAATCATCATCCGATTGATAACTAGCTGGATGCAATCTCCTCTTACTAAGAGTGATCGATTCCTTGTTGACCTACTCATTACCTTCATATCCAATTCACCATTCTCAGTATCAATCCTGTGCATGACTCAGTGTCATGATTAGGATTGAACCAAAGCATGGGTTCATGTACATAAGGTACTTATGGCAGTCTCAGGTCAAAGGACTACTTGTACCACTCCCACTATGAGAACCTTCTATTGACATGTAGCTAAGACTCCATTAGATGTTCTCAAGTTGGATCATATCAGTGAACTCATTCTCTAATGAGCACCCACATCCTAGTATTAGTGTGATACACAAGTGACTGTGAGAGCAGTCACCCTCTCCAGTATACATGGGATGTGCTAGTCTTACCGGAAAAACCCTGATCCCCTACTCAGTGTTCCTTTGACTAGGAATATTTTAGATTAAGGTTTTAAGACTTTAGGTCTCACTAGTATGATCTCATCATAACCCTAAAGTCATAGCCCTAATATATGGGGTTCATCATATAATAATATACACAGCGTATGATGAAAAATAATGCCTTTATTATAATATTATCAATTACAATGGTTTGGGAGATACAACATAGATTGGCTTGTAGGGCATATCCCTTTCAATCACCCACTTGCACTAAAGCCAATCGCCTTTAAATCTTAGTCCCATGCACTCGAGGTGGTGATCGAACTCTCGCTGTGGTAGAGCCTTAGTGAACGGGTCTGCTACATTGTTCTTTGTATCAACTCTATTTATGTAGACATCTTGTCTTTCTACTATTTCTCAGACGAGATGAAAGCGTCTCAGAATGTGCTTGGACTTATGATGAGCTCTTGGTTCCTTAGCTTGAGCAACAGCTCCAATGTTGTCACAGTAAAGTGGCACTGGGTTTTCAATCTCAGGAACAACATCCAACTCTGTGATGAACTTCTTCATCCAGACTGCTTCCTTGGCGGCTTCACTGACAGCTATGTATTCGCCTCTGTGGTTGAGTCAGCTACAGTCTGCTGCTTGGTACTCTTCCAACTCACTGCTCCACCATTTAGGGTAAAAACATATCCCGAAATGGATTTGCTATCATCAGGGTCTGATTGAAAACTAGAATCAGAATAAGCTTCTAGTTTAAGATCAGAACTACCATAAACCAGAAAAATATCCTTAGTCCTTCTCAGGTACTTAAGAATATTTTTAACTGCTTTCCAATGATCCTCTCCTAGATCAGCCTGAAGCCTACTGATAATGCCTAAAGCATATGCCACATCAGGCCTGGTACATAACATGGCATACATTATGGACCCTATTGCCGAAGCATAAGGTATAGAAGTCATTTTATTTCTTTCTTCAGGTGTCTTAGGAGACATCCTTTTAGAAAGATATATGCCTTGACTCATAGGAAGATAACCTCTTTTACTTCCATCCATGCTGAATCTTTTCAGCACTAAATCAATGTACCTAGATTGGGATAAACCTAGCATTCTCTTAGATCTATCTCTATAGATCTTAATACCTAGTATATAGGATGCTTCTCCCAAATCTTTCATGGAAAACTGGTTTGATAGCCAAACCTTGACTGATTGTAACATTGGGATATCATTCCCAATGAGGAGTATGTCATCTACATACAGAACCATGAAGACTATGGCACTCCCACTAGTCTTCTTATAAACACAGGGTTCATCCACATTTTTGATAAAACCAAACCTTTTAATAGTTTCATCAAAGCGGATGTTCCAACTCCTTGAAGCTTGCTTTAATCCATAAATGGATTTCTTTAGCTTGCATACTTGATTAGGTTTATTCTTTGAAATAAAACCTTCTGGCTATGATATGTAAACTTCTTCCTCAAGGAAACCATTGAGGAATGCAGTCTTCATATCCATCTGCCAGATCTCATAATCGTGGTATGCTGCTATAGCAAGTAAAATCCGAATTGATTTGAGCATGGCAACAAGTGATAATGTTTCATCATAATCAATTTCCTGTTTTTGTCTAAAACCTTTTGCCACTAATCTAGCTTTATAAGTTTCAACTTGGCCATCAGCCCCAATCTTTTTCTTATAGACCCATTTGCACCCAATAGGATTAACACCTTCTGGTGCATCGACCAAAGACCATACTTGGTTGACATACATAGAGTCTATCTCGGATTCCATGGCTTCTTGCCATCTATCTGAATCAGTACTCAAGATAGCTTTCGTATAGGTCAGAGGTTCATCATTTTGAATGACTTGGGCTTCATTATTTTCAATAATAAACCCATACCTCTCAAGTGCCCGTGGCACTCTATCAGACCTACGGGGAGGAGTTTTGTGTTCTGGTTCTGTCCTAACTATATGTTCTAATGGTTGAGAATTGTCTATCTGTGTTTCTTGTACTTCTCCAAGTTCAATAGTTCTACCATTGCCCTTTTCTAAATTAAACTCTTTTTCTAGAAAAGTGGCATGTCTGCTGACAAAAATCTTTTGTTCAGTTGGATGGTAAAACAGATATCCTCTACCCTCTCTAGGATATCCTACAAATAGACATTTATCCGCTCTAGGTTCCAACTTATGTCCAAAATTTTTTTTAACATAAGCTAGACATCCCCATACCTTAAAATATTTAAGATACGGTTTCTTTCCACTCCAAATTTCATATGGAGTACTAACAATGGATTTAGAAGGTACTTTGTTCAGAATGTGAACAGCAGTTTCTAGGGCATGACCCCAGAAGGAAATGGGTAAATTTGTGAAGCACATCATGGATCGTACCATATCTAATAAGGTACGATTCCTCCTTTCAGCTATACCATTTAGCTGTGGTGTATAAAGAGGGGTCCATTTAGAAAGAATTCCATTAACTTTAAGATAGTCTAAAAACTCCGTGGATAAGTATTCTCCTTCTCGATCAGAACGAAGAACTTTAATACTTTTCCTGGTTTGTTTTTCGACCATACTTTGATACTCCTTAAATTTATCAAAGGCTTCAGATTTATGTTTCATAAGATACACATATCCGAACCTAGATAAATCATCTGTAAAAGTGATAAAATATGAGTATCCACCTCTGGCCTGAGTTATCATTGGACCACATACATCAGTATGTATAAGTCCTAATAACTCAGTTGACCTTTCTCCATGTCCAGTAAATGGAGTCTTAGTCATCTTACCCATGAGACATGATTCGCAAGTTCCTAATGATTCATACTCATAAGGATCAAGGAATTTTTTCTTGTATAACTTGCTTATCCTAGACTCATTAACATGACCAAGTCGATGATGCCAAAGTTAAGTATCATTAAAGTCTTCTCTTTTTCTTTTATTATTGACATGAAAAACACTATCATTGGAAGAAATAGTTAAGAGCCCATTGCTAAATATGCCAGAATAAACAAATTCATTAGATAACATTATCGAGCAACCAGTGCTCGTTACATCCATTACATATCCTTGTTTTAATAACAAGGGAATAGATATAATGTTCCTAATAATCTTAGGCATATAATAATAATTTTCTAACTCCAAGATCTTCCCTGAAGGCAACTTCAGAATATAGGTCCCTACAGCTTCTGCTTGGATGATATCACCACTAGCACCGTAGAGATTGAAGTCACCTTCCTTCAATACTTTAAGCTTGTGGAGGTCCTGCAAAGATTTGTATATATGGTAACCACAAGCGGTATCCAATATCCAAGTATTTGACATAGATGAATTTAATGTCAATATAGCATGTATCTCATACATACCTTTTGGCGCATCTGATGCACCAGGCTTCATAGTTGTAAGGTAAGCCTTGCAATTCCTTTTCCAATGTCCCGTTTTGCCGCAATACATACCTTTTGGAGCATCTGATGCACCAGGCTTCACAGTTGTAAGGTAAGCCTTGCAATTCCTTTTCCAATGTCCCGCTTTGCCGCAAAAGAAACATGTTGACTGTTTGGAGGCCTTCTTTCCTTTCTTATTATTATTGATGCCACTCTTAGGGTTTAGCCTCTTATTAAAACCCTTTTTGCCTGATTTCTTCTTATTGGTCTTATCAACAAGAAGAAGTGGAGCCTTTTCTTTCTTAATGTGACTCTCTGCTGTTTTTAACATATTTAACAGCTCAGGCAAGGAAGTGTTCAGTTTGTTCATGTGATAATTCAAGACAAACTGAGAAAATGACTCTGGGAGTGATTGCAGGATTAAATCCTGATTCAACTCCCCATCCATGATAAAACCTAATTGACCCAATCTGGTGATCAAGTCAATTATCTTTAGAACATGATCCTGAACGGATGTTCCCTCTGTCATCCTATCACGGAATAACTGCTTAGATATTTCATATCTAGCAGTTCTGCTATGTTCTCCATAAAGCTCTTTTAGATTGAGCATTATGGATTGAGTATCCATGCTTTCATGCTGTCTCTGTAACTCATTGATCATAGAGGCTAGTATGATATACTTGACAGTAAGGGAGTCATTCTGCCACATTTTGTATGTGGCCATATCTTCCTGTGTGGCATCGTCCCCTAGTGGATTAAGACTAGGGGTATCAAGAATATAAGAAAGTTTTTCTGAACTAAGCACAATCTTTAAATTTCTCAACCAGTGCACATAGTTTGGACCAGTCAGTTTGTTGGTATCTAAGATACTTCGTAGTGATAATGAAGATGCCATTTATCTACATTTAATAAAGAACAATACATAAGAAAACAACTATGAAATGACTTACATAATTAAATTAGGTCTTCAATTTAATTATGTCTCCCACTATTTTATCAAAAATCATAGCTCTCACTATGATAATCAAGAAGAACCCCGATCGATTATTCTTAGTGAGATTGAGATCCTAATAACTTATAAAAGATCTTGCAGAAAATACAACAAATCTTTTATAAGCTCAAAGGTAGGAAACTATTCCAATTATATCTCATATAATTCTCAAGAAGTAACTTGGCCTCTAGAACATTATTAGTCTTGCAGAAAACATAACAAACCATAATGTTCTTGTTAAGTCAAGACCCTTTCATTTCTATACAGTCAATACTCAAATATAATGCCCTTGTAGATAACACAACAAAGCATTATACTGAATATACTGTAAGCATATCTATGCACTAGACTAGTATTATGTCAATCACCATATTAGGTCTTGTAGATAACACAACAAACCTAATGTGGTTCTTAACACAATAATGATCCAGCATGAAAGAAGGCCAATATATAGTATTTTTAACACTAAGCATTTTAGTCAAGATTTAAATTTAATCAAATCGGCCAGGCAAGTGGAAGAGATGTGGGAGTCCCCCCGTTGCTTTCCTAGACACTAATAAAAATTGGCCAGGTAAGTAAACGGAACCAATTAAAAACCACAATTCTCTTTACCTTCCCAGAACCACCTTTCTAGACACCGAATGATCAATTGTACATCATGACTAGTGATGCTTATTAGTTAAATATACTAAGACTTAATATAATGTTTTTTTAAGAGGAGGGATTTATAAATTTGCAGCACATCCTTATAGAATGTATCACAATCAACATATCACTCTTATAAATAAACTAATATGTGCTAAGTGTGTCATCATACTAGGATAACCATTTACCACATAATGGATCCACCATTATGCCAGGGCAACCTTATTTCAGTATGATGACTTCAAAACTAAACATATCTCTATAATAATTAGGGTTTGAGTGAAAAACCTTAACTAGTGGCATACATCAAAACATATATGCTAAGTGTAGTAACATATTAGGATTTAAAAACCCTAAGATGTGACATACAAACTATCATAGATTATAGTCCTAATTAAGGTGGCTCTGATACCACTGTAGGGTTCCGGTGCAATGCAGCGGAAGGGTAATTTCAAAAATTGAAATTAATATGCACAAAAACCCTAAAACAGGAACTCCTTAATAAGACTAGAATGTATGAAGACAAACATTTCTATGTAAATTGAATTAGAATACCAACCTGTAATCACTAATTCCAATTTACGAAGACTTAAAACTTGAAGATCAACGGGCTATTTGAATTCACCAAGCGTCCAAGTGTCCGCCCTCCAATGGTGATCTACACAGAGCAATGATCAAGAACACTATCTTCTTGTCCAATGGTTCCTCCTATTGAGTTCTTCTTCCTAGAACTCAATTCTTTGGATTATGGTTGGAATTCTTCCACACAAGAGGTTGCCTTCCTTTCTTTTATCTCTTCTCCTCCTTCCACTAAGACCTTGACCCTCTAAGACACTCTTGTCTTGAAGATAAGACTTTGTCCTAAGGGGATTTAGGCTTGTCTTAAATTGAAGGAGAAACTAAGACAAGAATGTCTTAATGTAAGAAAGAAAGAATAAAATCAGAACTCCTTTCCTTTACTGTCGGAGACTTTCGCTCTTGTTCTTGTTCAGTAGCAGAGTTTCGACAGAGGTGTACTCTGTAAAGGAAATAGTGCAAGAACAAGAAAAGAGAGAAAGAGTCTTTAGGAGAGGAAGAAGAATTAAAATTAAAAATTTTTTATCCCGAAGTTCTGATTCCTTAAATAGTTTTCGGAGAGACGCCAACATAACTCTCCGTAAATGCCATTCCCATTTTCTCACGCCCCTTCCCTCCTTCTCATGGCCTTTTCCTCCTTCTCACGACCTTCTCCTCCTTCTCACGGTCTTCCAGATTAAATCTCATGGCTTTTCTCAAAGGAAAAGTCTTGAAGATTGGAGAAGAAAGGAGTCGCGAAGTTTGAATCTCCAAAGAGATATGATTTCGCACAACCGGGAAGCAGGAGCGCTTTCTTTCTTTCTTAAAACCCCATCATCCATTGGATTTCCATCCAAGGGAGGACAATTGAGGCTCTAAAGGAGATAAGGAAAGCCGCCCCATATAAAAACACCGGAGTTTTTTATGGAGCGCACCAAGAGTCCATGCGCCATGGACTCTTCCAAATGGCGCGCCAAGAGTCCATTAGCGCATGGACTCTTGGCATTTTGGCATGAAAAGGATAAGGGGTGGGTGGGGGGCTAGCCTAGATACCTGGTTAGCCAATAGGGTTAGCCATAATCCCTATAACCTCAATTAGGATCTAATTAGATCCAATTAGAACCCAAATTGAACCAATCCGAAATCCTAATTCGAATCTATTTTGAATAGAAGCTAGGATTTGCAACACCTGCTAGAGTGTCATCATGTAAAGATGATTTAATTATAAAATTAAACCCTTATTCAATTCTCTTAAGTGTGTGACCCATTGGGTTCCACATCTAGCCAGCAGTGGTTCGAATACAAGTTGACCTAATTTGATTAGAACTCTTTCTAATCAATTTAGGTCAAATCGGGCTTACCCGATTTTGATCAATTAGGACTCTTCCTAATAAATGATCATTAAATTTGATCAACCCACAAGACAAGTTTGACATCTAGCAACGTGTCATGTCTACCCGGAAGATATGGAAATTATGGTGAAATACCAAAACTACCATTCAGTAGAAAGTTACCGTACAATTAAATCCTTCGATCAGCCTGCACCCAAAATATAATTATGGATATGGATATATGTCAAATTCAATATTGTATTTGTTTCTAGCTCAATCTTATATTGATGATTCAATTATCTTGATATTAGAAACCATCTCTAATATCTTTACTTTGATCAAAGATTCTCTGAATCATCATCCAATTGATAACTAGCTGGATGCAATTTCCTCTTACTAAGAGTGATCGATTCCTTGTTAACCTACTCATTACCTTCATATCCAATTCACCATTCCCAGTATCAATCCTGTGCATGACTCAGTGTCATGATTAGGATTGAACCAAAGCATGGGTTCATGTACATAAGGTACTTATGGCAGTCTCAGGTCAAAGGACTACTTGTACCACTCCCACTATGAGAACCTTCTATTGACATGTAGCTAAGACTCCATTAGATGTTCTCAAGTTGGATCATATCAGTGAACTCATTCTCTAATGAGCACCCACATCCTAGTATTAGTGTGATACACAAGTGACTGTGAGAGCAGTCACCCTCTCCAGTATACATGGGATGTGCTAGTCTTACCGGAAAAACCCTGATCCCCTACTCAGGGTTCCTTTGACTAGGAATATTTTAGATTAAGATTTTAAGGCTTTAGGTCTCACTGGTATGATCTCATCATAACCCTAAAATCATAGTCCTAATCTATAGGGTTCATCATATAATAATAAACACAGTGTATGATGAAAAATAATACCTTTATTAAAATACTGTCAATTACAATGGTTTGGGAGATACAACATAGATTGGCTTGTAGGGCATATCCCTTTCAGGGTGCTCCATGTCGATGATCGCCTGGACCTTCTCCGGGTTTGCTTCAATGCCCCTCTGAGTGACCATGAAGCTAAGGAATTTTCCTGCTGCCATTCTGAAGGTGCACTTCATCGGGTTCAGCTTCATCTGGTGTTGCCAAAGGTTGTAGAAGGCTTCGGCGAGGTCGACGATGTGATCTAAGCTCGGCTTGCTCATAACAAGCATGTCGTCCACGTAAACATGCATGTTCCGGCCAATCTGGTCTTTGAATACCTTATTGACCAGGCACTGGTACGTGGTGCCAGCATTCTTTAGACCAAACGACATTATCCTGTAGCAGTATGTCCCCTAGTCGGTGACGAAGGCGGTATGCTCCTCATCCTTAGGGTGCATTCGGATCTGATTGTATCCAAAAAATGCATCCATGAAGGAGAGCAGCCTGTGCCCCGAAGTGGTGTCCACCAGCTGATCTATCTTCGATAGAGGGAAGCTATCCTTGGGGCATTCCTTGTTGAGGTTGGTGTAATCTACACAGATCCTCCATTTGCTGTTGTTCTTTTTTACCATCACCACGTTCGCCAGCCAGCTCGGATATTGCACCTCCCAAATGAAACCGGCAGTGAAGAGTTTGTCCACCTCCTCGTTGATAGCCACCTGTCTCTCCGGGGTGAAGCTCCTCTTCTTCTACCGAACTGGCCTGTACTTCGGGTCAATGCTCAACTTATGGGTGATGATGTCAGGGAGAATACCTGGCATGTCCGCCGCCGTCCAGGCGAACACGTCTACGTTTGTCCACAGGAACTCCAATAGCTGAGCCCTCTCCTTCTCAGGTAGTTATGCTCCAATCGCACTGTCTTTGCAGGATCATTCCCGAGTAGGTAAGAGAGCAAATGCTCGACCGGGCCTCCCCTGAGATCTTTAGCTCTTTGGTCAAGGTCGTCTGCCTTGGGGTCGCCCTCAGGGGCCTTGGCCTCAAGAACGGTTTGGAAGCAGTGCTGCACTAGCTGGGGTGCTCCCCTCATTTCCTCGACACTGTAGGGAGTTGGGAACTGTACAAGTAGCCTCTTGGTGGAGACGACGGCATCGAGGAGGTTGAGTCCGGGTCAGCCTAGAATCACGTTGTAGGTTGAAGGAAGCCTGACAACCATGAAAGTCATCATGATGATGCTCTGCCCGGGGGGATCCCGGTAGTGACTGGGAGAGTAACTTCTCCCTCCACCCTTACAGAATCACTTGTGAAACCGACAAGGGGTGTGTGTACAGGTTTAAGTTGAGCATGAGAAAGATTCATCTTGGAGAAAGCATCGTAGAAAAGCACATCTATGGAGCTTCCACTATCAACCATGATGCATTTTATAGGATGCTTCGTGATCGTCATCTCGACGACCATGGCATCATTATTTATATTTTCCCCCCATCTTCCCCTTCCCTCATAAAGGGGAGTACATTTTTAGAATGCCCTGCCCCCCGGGCCTTCATGGTGGCACGCTCGGCCCACCAGCATATCATCCCCACCGGCTTCTCAGTAGGACAGTTGTCGATTGCTGGAACCGGTGGGAGAGCAATGAGCGCCTGGGGTTCTGCTTGAGGTATGCCCCCCACAAACCTTTCGAGGCAGCCCCTCTTGATGAGCTCTTCGATTTCCCACTTGAGGTTGTGGCATTCCTCAGTGTCGTGGCCATGGTTGTGGTGGAAGCGGTAGTACTTTATTTTGTCATGGCCAGAGGATGGCTTCATCGGAGGTGGGTGCCATAGGTAGGTCTCACCTTCGATCTCCATAAGGATCTTCATCATTGGGGCAAGGAGGGGGTGTAACTCTCTTCTGGAATGAGAGCGCCTCTTGGCCTTGGTCCTTGCCGGGAGCTCTGAGCTGGGGGTTCCGGCTTCCACATTCCAGACATCTCGGTGGGGGCTGGCTTCTTCAGTGGCTTTCTGTCGAGCTCTCGCCTCGTACGATCCACCTCCTCGGTGTGGATGTACTTCTAGGCCTGGAGGAAGAGCTTGGAGTAGTTCCTCGGGGCCTTCTTGTCGAGCGAGTAGGTCAGGTGGGAGGTCCTGAGCCCTCGCTTCAGAGCCAGCATGGCAACCAGCTCCTCAAGATTGTAGATCTCCAACACGATAGCCTTGAAGTGAGCTACGTAGTCCCGTAATGGCTAGCGATCTTGTTGCCTGATGGAGAAGAGGCTGTCTACCTTCCATGGCATCTTTTGATAGGCGTCGAAGTGGGCGACGAACTTCTGCCCTAACTAGGTGAAAAAATTAATGCTCTTCGGCTCCAAACACACCCGGGCTACCTTCTGGAGAGCAGTAGGAAAGGTGATGCACAGGAGTGCGTCGGTGGCCCCCTGGACCCTCAAGAGGGCCCGGTAGCTTTCTAGGTGGTCCAAGGGATCAGTGGTCCTATCATAAGGATCTACCTGCAGCATACGAAACTGACCTGGGATCGGCTCTTCTTGGATTTCCTGGGAGAACCGGGGATGGGCGTCGTAGCCCGCTGGCTCACTGGTGGAGCCTGGTAAATTGGCAAATCAGGGGGATAATTCTGCCAGCTTGTCGTCATGCTTCTCCAGACGCTTTTTTGCCACGCGCTTGATGGCTTCATCAGTAGACCCCTCCGCCGAAGGAGATTGAGAAAGTGACATGGGTGCCTGGTGCCCATGGCGGGGGGTTTTGCCCTTTCTACCTCAGCGGGGCTTAGATGCTGCCTGCTCGAGGTTTGGTGAGCGACTCTTCCTGTCAACAGACCCAGCCCATTATCTTTTCATCGAAGTTTGATGGCTACCCCGGTTGTCAGTGATGGCCCATGGCTGTGAAGGCCTTCCTTGGAAGGAATGCAGGCTATCGTGGGGGGCTGCTGCATGTGCTGCGGGGGTCCCTGGCTACTGATGAGTGGCCAAGGACCGGTGCTGATGTTGAGGCTGGCGCACTGCTATGGCAAGGATCTGCATCTGTTTGGTGAGTGCGGCCAACTGGGATTCCGGCGAAGGTGGTTGAACTGGAGTGGATGGCTCCACCACTAGGTCGCGTGGGTTTCCTCGGGAGTGGAAATCCCCTGCACGGCTGGTGGAGACCTCCGTCGCCCTTGTCATCACCATCCTTACGTATAAAGGGAGGTTAAAGGTAGATTAGAGATCGCTTCTCTCTCCCTTCCTGGCATGCCAATCTGTTGCCACCAAGATCATCGTGGCCCGTAGCTACTGTCGGTGCCGGAGTGCGCTCCTTTCGATGGCTGGTGGTCCCGTGGTTCTGGACCTACAAAACAGGGGTTAGTGACCCGGGCTAGGGATTTTGGTGGGGGCACTTCGATGGTCATGTCAGTGACGATCCAGGGAAACAAATTCTTCTAGTCGAGCCCCTCTTGATGGACTCCATACTAGGAGGAGTGAGTAGTGTGATAGTGGGGTGCAAGTGCATCAGGAGAATGGTGATCGAGCTAGAGGAATTCTCTAGGTGGCCTCTCCTTCTTCCCTTGCCTGGGTTTTCTAGTGGTGCTTTGCCCTCTGGTTGAGCGTGCACTTGTGTTTTGCCTTTGCATTTGTGTACCTCCTCCCTTTGGGGGTGTCGAACATTCTTTGTAGCTAAGATGACTATTGGGCGCTTGCCTCGAGACCTTTGCTGGGTTGGCAGGCACGTGCGGTGGTGTCCCGTGCCATGGATGGGACATCTTTCCTGATTCATGCTAAAGGAAGCGTCATGTGTTCTGACATTCCTCCATATCGCCCTGTTCCGAGAAGCCTGGCAGTGTCTCGATCGAGGGACTGCCGCCCCCAAGATTCGAATCTCCTGGTTGACTTCCTCTTCCGGGTGGTTCAAGTGGTTGGTGAAGAGCATGGCACCTCGATCAGAGGGCTCCTCCCCTTTCAGGTGTAAGTGGGAGCTGCGGGCAGTTATTGCGGCATGGTGGGCATCTTGCTGCGATCCTTGGGCAGCTTGCTGGCGTCCTAGGGTAGTGGTGCCATTACTCTATTCGCTGGTGCCTTTGCCCGAGCTGGAGGCTGAGCAGGAAAGGTAGGGCTCGATCTGGTAGAGCATGGCTCCAGCTCAGAGGGCTCGACCTCGGAGAGACTCCATTTGGCGGAGGAGGGTTAAGCTCGACTCCGGACCACAGGGCTCGATCTGGCGGAGGGCAGAGCATAGCTCCAGCTCAGAGGGCTTGACCTCGAAGAGACTCCATGTGGTGGAGGAGAGCTGAGCTTGACTCCGAACCATAGGGCTCGATCTCGCGGAGGGCAGAGCGCAGCTCTGGCTCAGAGGGCTCGACCTTGGAGAGACTCCACGTGGCGGAGGAGGGCTGAGCTTGACTCCAGGCCACAGGACTCGATCTCGAGGGGCTCGATCTGGGGGATGCTACTTGGCTTCGGCCTAAGCATCCCAGGCTCATAGGCTCGACCTGGCGGAGGACGGAGCTCAGCTTCGGTGAGCTGCCCCCTTATACTGAGGGAGCTCAGTCCGGCGAAGGAGCCCGAGTAGAGTATCTGACATGGTGTCTGACAGCTACTCCACGTCAGCGATCATGCCACATCAATGAGTGCACCCTAAGATGCGACATAGATGAACTTGAGTCATGATGGGGGACTAACTAGATGCTAGGATGATGCAGGTGATTTTTAGGATATTAAATTAGGTTGAGGATTCCCGAATATAAGAGAGAGTAATTCTAGGGATTCAATAATAATAAGAACTATCAAGCAAGCAAGTAGTCCCTAAGCAATGATAAAGAGAGGACCCCGGGATTGAGAAACCCCGTAGGACTTAGCTCTCAGATCAATACCTACATAGGAGTCAGGGAGCAAACCTTAAAGATCTGAAGTGTCCGATGCCGAGGTCACTCACTCTGGCGGATGCGGCCTAGATGATTGAGCTATCAACCCTGCGGATGCGCCGGCTGGCTATCCAAAGTTCTCGATGGCAAGGGCAACCGACTCCGTACTCATGTCACCTGGAGGACCTGCGAGCATTCAAAGAAGGGTTAGGTTTCAATCAGAAGAAAGTAATAGAAGAAGGAAAGAGAGTTGTTGTGGTGATGGTGGAGTTCTTTTTGACTCAAGGTTGGAAGATGGAGTTGCGGAAGCGATGGTAACTTGAGACCTCACACCTCTCGACGCCTAAAGGCGAATGCGCTCCCTCATGGAGATCGATGTTCCTAGTGAACGAAGGCAACTAAAGAGAAATTGGATCTCAAGAAACTTAGTTTTTTCATTCATCAAAGATTAACCTTACAAGGGAGGGGGTAAGGTCCTTTATATAGGCACCTTAGATCCTTTCAAAATTTGAATGAAAAAATACATTTCTTCTCTTGCTAAGGCACCAAAAAAATATTCAAAAATCTGAAATTCAAGCTCCTTGGCCGACCAATGCTTCTTGGATTTGGGCACGACATGATAATGGGCTTGGAAGAAGGAATTTGGCTCCCTTGGACTTGGAAAGTTGACCTTCAATTTTGGGAAGAAGACATGATGCAAGGCTTGTGTCTCCCTCTTTCTTTGGTTGCTCACCCTTCTTTGGAAAGAAGCTTGATATGAGGCTTGGAGCAAGGCCTTTGTCTTCAACCTTTCCTTGGTTGCTCACCCTTCTTTGGAAAGAAGCTTGATATGAGGCTTAGAACAAGGCCTTTGTCTCAACCTTTCCTTGGATGCCCATGACTCCTTTAGTAAGTAGCTTGATGGAGGGAAAGGAGGAGAGAATATTTGATGTGTCTCCATTTAGCATCCAAGAAAACCTCACTTGTGCCGCCCACATGGCTGGATGAGGTGGTGCCACATGGGATTATGAAGTGGCACCACATGGGGTGGTGAAGTGGCGCCCTAGGGTTGGCATGTTGACCTTCGAGGCTTGGTCCAAAGTAGTTGAGCTGGACTCAAAGACCACTCCGGCTTGGACCCAGACTTGGACTAGACTCAATACAGGATTGGACTCAATACAGGATACAACTTGATCTAATTGGTCAAAGTACAGGACTAGACACAGACATAAGAGACTCAATTCAAAACTAAAGAAATTACAAGCTTTAGGCTTGAAGCCTTATTTCAAGACTTGAAAAAAAATGGAACCCTAATTGGACATCCATAGAGGGTTGAGGAGCCTCTGTCAGATTCTGGTGCCCACACCAGTTCTCCCGGGGTGGGAGGAACTTGACCCTGTCGAGTAAGAGTTGATTTGGCTAAGGTATTCTTCCAGAAGGTCGAGGTTGAGGCGCTGCAAGTCCTCCCGGGTAATCCACGAGTCATCGGACCCAGGTCGGCCTTGCCATCGGACCAATAAATGTTGATAACCTTGGACCCAGGTGGTAATAGCTTGGTCATCCAAGACATGCTCGATCTGCTCTCCTCTCTCAGGTATAATTGGAGGTGGACACTCAGGTTCGGGTTCACTCTCAAAAGAAAGGTTAGGCCCAAATGGCTCACTAGGTATGTTTGCTGGTTCCCTGTACTCAACTAAGTCTGAGATATTGAAAATCGAGCTAATGCCATAATTCGAGGGAAGCTCAAGAATGTAGGCATTAGGGCCAACTCTCTTTATCACTTTAAAGGGGCTAGCTCCACGATCATGAAGTTTCTTAGCGGTCCCAGGTGGAAACCGTTCAGGTCTAAGCCTAACCATTATATAATCCCTAATTTCAAACTCTTTGGCTCAATTCCGGGAATCAGCCAAATTATTTTAAAATTTATGTTTAATGCAGAATTCTATCATGATGCAAAATGCAGACTTAACTATGCATTCCTATTGAGAGAAATTTTATTGGACTCTTTAGGGCCTAAACCAAATAGATTACTGACTCTCTAGGTTTGACCCTAGTCTGGTATGTACAAGAAAAATTATCAAGGATCCCTAGCAAATGCCTAAGTTATGCCAGAAGTAAATGGCAAAAGGGATGGGTTCTAAGGAGTCATGCAGCCTAGTAATCTCAACAAAATACAACCCCATGGCTCTAGAAATTTGAGAAGGCTCAGGGAAGGGTAGGAAATAAGAATTAGACTCTTGGGGTGGCTTATAGGAAATATGAAATAGACCTTGGTTATTCAGGATGACCTTAAAATTTGGACATTGTTCTATAGGTTTCATATGGTCCACTTGTTCCGGTAGGTCTTGGGGCTCACTAGGGTCAATCCCACAGTGAAGAAGGTCTATTAAAGAGGATCCTGGGACCAATTCTATAGTATGCTGGATGTCTCTCAGGGATGGAAGTTGATCAGGTAACTCATCAGGAAGTACATCCTTAAATCCCTTCAGAGCTTCAACTATCTCTTGAGGATGTTGTCTTTGGGTCGGTTCATTAAGGGTTTGTTCCTGAACTCCTTCTATGGACAAGACTGGGGAACCCTCTTGTTCATGTACTAAATGTGATCCTGGCTCGGTCATTTCTTCTTCAAATTCTTTAGTGGGTTCATGATCTTTTTCCTTTAATTCCTTAATGATTTCAACCTTGGGCCCATCTTCACCATACTCCTCTACTAAACTTGGCTCATAGATGTTTTCTTTGGATTCTTTGATGGGCTCTGGAGTTTCTTTCTCTAGATTATCAATGGGTTCAACCTTTTCATACTTAAAGACTTCAATGGGCTCAGGGGTTTTCTCATTTAAATTCTCAGAATGTTCAACCTTTTCTTCCTGAAATTCATTCAAGGGTTCCTCTCTCTGGGTTGGATCATGAGTCTTTCTTGTGGCAGGGGTTCCCTTAGTCATCACATTCTCTGACTCTTTGACCTTGATCAGGTTAACTTCTAGCTCCTTTTCCTTTAGGCTAGTAGATTCTCTTTTTGCCTGGTCCGTAGGCTGAACTGGATTGATTGTAAATTTCTTTCCATGGTGGTTAAAGGTACAGGTATTGGTCCGACCATGAAGGGTGGCATCATGATCGTACAGCTAAGGTCGTCCTAAGATAATATTACTGACGCCCATGGGAAGGACATCATACCAAATCATCTCTTCATAAGATTGCAACTTGATCAAGACTTGGCACCTAGACTTTATGGGTATGGAGGTTGAATCAATCCATGAGACCTTATAAGGGTTAGGGTGAGGAACAGGGGTCAATCCTAGGGATTTGGCAGTACTTGAAGAAATGGCATTGACACAGCTCCCACTATCAACTATGATCTTGCATACCTTATTCTCTAGTCTAGCAAAGGTTTGTAGGATGTTAGTCCTATGCCAATCTTCTTGCACTATGTCCTGGGTAAGGATGCATCTAATTACTCCTAACAGGTCATCAGACTCATGCAGTTCTTCCTGATCTAGGAACTCTTGATTGGGTCTCCTAGGGTGAATCGCTTGGGCTGAGTTAAAATAGGAAATTCTCCTGGGTTCAGCCTCTATGGATGGTTCATGATGAGGGTAATCCCTAGGGGGAAAGGGCGACTCAGACTCAGGTTCAATAGATGGCCTAGGACTATTCTTTTCTATGGCTCCAACTCTATCATCAAGCTTGTCTAGCCTACTGTTTATCCTAGCCAATTGCTCAAGAATAACCTTGAGTTGACTTCTCTTTCATTCTCCATAGGTTCACTTGATTGGGAATTTTGGGGATGATAAGGGACTTCTGATCTAGTTGACATGAGTCAAGCATGCAAAAATCATCTATGATCTACTAGACTTAGAATCTCAACCAGTTGCCTAAGTTAGGGTGGCAAACCAGTCTGTAGTAACTCTGTGCTTGGCTAGGTAGGTGTAGGGGAGTGGAGGTCCTTGAACGCCAACCTTAGCACCAATCTGGGATTGGCCAGGTAGGCGGACCAATTCACAAGCCTTGAATCACCAAGTCTAGACACCAAGAGCAGCAGCACACATAGAATGGGCTGACGCCATGAATAGACACTTAGTCTTGACTCAACCAATTGGTGTCCCTAAGCTCTCTAGAGTAAATTAAGTTTCTATTTGATTTTAGTTAGAGCTTGGGTTCGATATGCCGGGTAGTGATTTTTGGGCTAGGGACAGGTAATGAAATCCTGACCCTATGTCAAATTGCCACCCTTAAAGTGATTTATGCAAATGATGGCAAACAAATGCTCTAATGAGATGGGTCTAAATTATATTATTATTATTTTTTTTGATGTATGATAACAGAGATAAGATGATGGGAAATAAAATGATATGACCCTAAATGCAAGATGATGTGGTGATGGCGGACACGAAGAAACCTGGGGTTATTCGGAAATGGGAAAGACATGAAGCAAACCAAGGATCGTGGGAGGGCTAAGAAGCCTCCTGGGACTAGGATAGGACGACCCCTGAAAATCCCTAAAATGGTTGGACTCTTTTGGTTTTCACTTTTCTTGGTGGAGGTGGCGAAGGAAGGATGGGGCTGGGAGACTGGGAACTGGAACTCATGGACCTTAGGACTCACCTTAACGAAGAGACCATCCACCTCTAAGGCATTACACCCTCCTCGATACTTGGAGGTGCTAGGATGGATCCCAAGGTCACGAGGGGAAGCAGAGAAAGACATGAATATGGGTGAGAGAATGGAGATACCTAGGGCCTCACACCCCTCGACGTCCCGAAGGACGAAGGCAAGTTGGGGCCTCACACCCCTCGATGTCCCGAAGGACAAAGGCAAACGGGCCTCAGCCCAGATCCACAAACAAGTGGAAAAACTCTCAAAAATTCATTTCATCAACTAACTTATTATAAGAGGAGTATGGGTATTTATAGATTCCCATATCCCCTTTGAAATTCAAAAATAAAATCCCCTGAAATCCTACCTTGATTTTGAATTCAAATTCAAAATCAAAAATCCCAAATTTTCTTTTTTTTTAAACCCAACATACATTCATGAAAAAATACCAAATAAATCCCTTTTATTTGAATTTTGAAATCTCCCTCTGCTCTAAAATTCATGCTGCCCTGAAAATTATGCTACTTTGAAAATCGTGCAGCTCCAAAAATCATGCAGAACAACTCCTTCTTTGGGGGTGCTTCGAGAAGCATGCCGAAGCTTCTCCATGGCCGTGCAACGGGGGGAAGGAATCGGATCTCCGGTGGCTGGTCGGGCAGGCGGCGGATGGCGGCGACGGGCAGGTGGCAGATGGTGGCGACGGGAAAGCGGCGGATCGACGACACAGGGGGGGCATGGCACGCTCAGGGCATGCCGTTTCGACTTCCCATGGCCGTGGGTGGTGGTTGGGCACTGGTGAGGCTCCGGCGAGATGGCGGACGGCCAGACGACGGCTTCGACGGGACGGCGGTGGCAGTGACGGGCGGTGGCACAGGGGTGGCACGGTCGCTCGGCATGCATGAGCATGCCGTTCGGTCGTCCCGCGGGCGTCCATGGGGCCCCAGGCACCGGCGAGAGCATCGACGGACGGCGGACGGTGGGATGGCACGGCGGTGGGAGGCAGTGGACGACGGGGCGACGGGGTGGCAGGGTGGCGGCAAGCGATGGCCATGGGTGGCCGTTCGACTTCCCATGGTATCCGTTCATCTCCCCACGGCGTGGGCGGCGGACGCCGATTTTCTGGCATGAGTGAGGCCGGCGAGTAGTGGTGGCGGGCCAACGGAGGTGGTCGGGGGGGATGGGCACGGCGGATCTGGAACTGGTGGGACAAAAAAATCGAGAAAATGAATGTTCTGTGACTCCCTTGGAGGTTGAAGAAGATAGGGATAGTCCTAGAATAAGTTGGGAATAACATGGGGATAAAATGAGAATTAAGGGAATAAGAGGAATAGTTAGAATAACTAAAAAAATTTTCTAAAAAAAAATAAAAATAAAAAGAGAAACCCGAATGGGTTTCGGGTCTCCCATCATATGGAGACTCTAATAGACCTACGAGGTGGAAGAGCATTTATGTGTATTGATTGAATAGCTTCGATCTGATCTCCAGCTGGCTGCTGTTCAGAGACTTTCTCATCGAGCTCAATTAATCTCCCACTACCACGTTCCTAAATAAACTATTTTTCAAGAAATGTGGCATGCCTGCTCACAATCATATTATGATCTTCTAGAAAGGTAAAATTAATATCCTAAACTTTCTTTAGGATATCCTATAAACTGAGCTTTCATAGATCTAGATTCCAACATGTTCGCCATTAGTCTCTTGACATAGGCAGGACATCCCCAAATCTTGAAATGGGCAAGACTTGGTTTCTTACCATTCCAAATCTCATATGGTGTGGTAGGAACAGATTTAGATGGAACCCTATTTAAAATATAAATTGAAGTTTGTAGGGCATATCCGCAAAGAAATAAAGGCAAGTCAGTGAAGCTCATCATGGATCGAACCATATCTAATAACATCCTGTTTCTCCTCTCAAATAGCCCATTAAGCTGAGGTGTACCTGGTGGAGTCCATTGTGAGACTATGCCATTGTTCTTAAAATAACCTAAAAATTCCCTACAAAGGTATTCTCCTCCCCGATCTGATCGAAGAACCTTAAAAATTTTACCTGTTTGTTTTTCTACCTCATGTCTGAATTCCTTGAACTTTTCAAAAGCTTCAGATTTGTGTCTCATAAGAAACACATAACCATACCGTGAACAATCATCAGTAAAGGTTATGAAGTAGTAAAAACCACCCCTGGACTGCACATCAAATGGACCACATACATCAGTGTGCACCAAGGCAAGTAATTATGTGGACCTCTCCCCATGTCCTACAAAGGATAACTTGATCATTTTACCTTGAAGACATGACTCACAAGGTAGGTATGATTCAAAATTAACTGAATCTAGGATCCCATCCCTTTCTAGTTTATTAATTCTGTCCTCACCTATATGACTGAGCTTTAGATGCCATATAAATTTATCATTTAGGTCATCTTTAGGACATTTATGTCCTATGGCATTCACTTTAATTTTCTCGTTAATGTTCAAAGATGCATCGGCATGCAAATGATAGAGACTGTCAATTAAAATAGCTTTTGCAACCAATTTATTTCTCAAATAAATACTACAAAAGTCTTTATTGAATATAAATTCAAATCCTTCCTTTGCTAGCACAGAGACAGAAATCAAATTTCTACTAGCTCCAGGCACAAAATAACAGTCACTAAGAACTAATCTAAACCCTAAAGGTAACACCAGAGAATATGATCCAATGGCTTGAGCAGCAACTTTTACTCCATTTCTGACATGTAGGACCATCTCACCTTCTCTCAGCATTCTACTTCTTTCCAGACCCTGCATTAAAATGCATATATGAGCACTAAAGCTAGAGTCTAAAATCTAGCTGGAAGTAGATGAAACCGTTAGGTTAGATTCAATAACGAGTATAGGTTTACCTTCAAAAGGTGTAACCTCCTATTTCTTTAGGCTTTCCAGGTAGAGAGGACAATTCCTTTTCCAGTGGCCATCTGTATTTCAGTGGAAACATTTCCCTTTGTAAACCTTGGCTTTCTTGGGAGTGTCCTTCTTCTTTTGTTTTCTTTCCTTCTTTTGCTTCTTTGCAGGTTTTTCTTTTTCCAAGTAGACTTTCTTTTGGAGGAAGACTACTCCATAGAGTAAACAGAACCCCTTGAACTCTTTAGGGTCCCCTCATTGCTTACCAGCATGTTCAACAATTCAGGCAAAGTGTAGTTCAACTTGTTCATATTATAATTCATAACAAATTGAGCATATGAACTAGTCAAGGACTGGAGGATCAAATCCACCTGAAGCTCCTTGTGAATAAGAATGCCCAGCTTCTCAAGCTGTTCTATGTCCTTGATCATTGTCAAACAATGATCGTGCATTGACTACCCTTCATGCATCTTGTTGTTGAAAAGCCTTTTTGACACTTCAAAGCGTGTAATCTGACTTTGTTCACCATATAACTCCTGTAGGTGAATTAGAATCGATTTAGCAGTTGGCATATCCTCATGTTGGCTCTGCAATTCATTTGACATTGAGGCCAACATATAACACTTAATCTTATTATCATCTTCCATCCATTTCTCATGTGCAGTCGTCTGATGAGCACTTGGATGGTCAGGTAAGACAGGGAGTTCCTGGTCAAGCACAAAGCCCAACTTCTCAGAACTCAAAACAATTTTAAAGTTTCTCAACCAATCTTTAAAATTAAGGCCAACTAGTCAGTTTGTCTCTAAAATACAGACTAAGGGATTTGAAGCAGACATGGTTAATTGCCAGAGTAAAAGATTCAAACTAGATGCTTTATACTTAATTAAAAAAAAATATTCTAGGGTCTTTAAGAAATGATTTTAGAACTCCCACTATTTTCTCAGATCTCTCACACTCCCAGTGGAGATGCGAAAATCCTACGACTCTAGGTTTCTAGTAGGTGCTATGGCCCCATCGATGTGTGGCACCTCATCGTATCCGGTTATTGGTAGTACGCTACACCAATAAGTGGCCAACTCTTGTCCAATGTATCTAATACAAATTGTAGCTCTTGGTCTCTAAATCATGGAACCTCAACATGCCCATTTATTGGTCCAATCATTAGTTAAGTCAGACCCACCATTCCTACTAGACAAAGCCATCATTGTGTCCCTCAACATGCCCGTTTATTGGGCCCAAACCCATCAGTACCTAGCAACATCTCATACCTAATAGGGTGGTTGTGTCTTCTCGATGCAACTAGATCACTGTAACCAGCCGAGAATAATCAACACCAGTAAGACACCCGCACACCTACAATGGTGGAAGACCTATGACTTAATATTTATTAGGAGCTTAGGTTCAGGTCTCTCTAAATTGATCAGCCAAATCATGACTAACCAATTACATTCAGTCAGCACAATCTCATGTCTGACTAAAATTATATTAGGTCAGCATAATCTCATGTCTGACTTAATATAACCAGCATGGGTGAACTCAAATCAAAAGTGACTAGTGGGGACACCAAGATCAGACACAGATCCCTGGATCCCATATGATTTAATAAGTTATGTGTCAAAGTTTTGAAAATTTTGTAATCAATTAAGATCGAGTCCTATAATAAGTTGAAGTTAGTTGATTTGTCTCAACTCTCAACCTAGTCAGTATTTTGAGTCCTGTACATCAATTATGAGTCCAGTATGAGCCCAATTTTTGTACAAGAGAGGAGGTCACCATATTTTGGAGTTTCACCAGGCCACATCTAGGAGTCAGAGGCCACTACATCAGTCCATTAGATCTTGTGTGACAACCCAGGATCCAAGATGCTTCCAGAAACCCTGATCTTTCCAGATGTCCTCCAAATGCCCAGATTCCAATCCAAATGCCAGAGCATATTTTCAAACTAGGGCATCCATGATTTCAAAGGTCCCTCCACATCCTATCCCAAAGAAATCAAGTCCAAGTGCCAAGCCCAAGTCCTAAAGAAGCAAGATTCCATGGAATATTCTTGCTACCAGGCTACAAGGCCACCCCAGCTTCTAGAGGCCCAAACCCATGCACCCAAGCCCCTTTGGGCCAGCCCCTTGCTGCCCCTAGAAGCCCAACACACCCTCCTAGGCATCCTTGAAGTGTTGACCAAGTTCAAGAGGTGTCCTTGAGTGGAATAGTCAAAGCATGAAGGAAAAAGGAGAAGACTAGGTCAATTCCAAACCTAATGGGGATTTGTTTTTCTAACCTAGCTAGGAAAGGACTTGTATTCCAATTTGGAAGAGGACTTGTAACCCAAGTGTGTAACCCTAGTTAGAGGGCATGGGAACTCTATAAATACCCCACCCCTCTCCCTCTTGTAAGCAACTTTTATTCATGATATCAAAACCCTAGTGAATTTATTTTGAGCTTGCGAGCTTGTGTTACTTTATTTTTTTGGTTTTTTGGTTTGTGTTTGTGTTTCCTTGCTGCCCTAGCATCCTTCCATGCCCTATCTCACTACCATCCAAGCCTTCACACATCCAAGAAGGAGTGCCCTAGGCCACCAAGCAGGAAGATTTTCAACAAGCTTCAAACAACCCAGCTTCTAATCCCTAACCTGATTCCTTCTAAACCTAGTTTCCTTTCCTTTTCTTACTTGCTCTTTTGATTGACCCTTGACATTTTGCAGGATCCTCGAGGTGTTTCACCTCTCCACAGGAGGCTTTTCTTGTATCTAGAGCCATCCAAATCAGCCATCTAATCAAGGGAACTGAACTTCATTATCCATACTCCAATCAGAGTGATGTGTGATCTCTTCATCGGAAATCATTTAAATCACTGATTGGTAACATCCTTCCCTTCTTTTAATTTCTGGTTTGATGAAGATAAGCTATCCTAATCTAGGAGTTTCTTAATTCTTGGGTCCTAGAATTTATTATTTTGCATGAGTTTGCCTGCAATACAATGATTCTATGCATTGCTCTTCTTCTTGCTAGTTCTTACTTTTATTTAGAAATTTAGCTTACAAATTAAATTATAAAAATTACAAAAAAATTATTTTACTATTTTTCCTATATGTTTAGCAATCTTAAAGTCATCCCACATCAGTTTGGTATTAGAGCAGGTTTAGAATAGCTTGCATCTGCATAAGAATCACAAACCCTAATTTTTTACATCCTGTGCACTGCATTAGGTTCATGTTTTTCATCTGATTTTGACCACCTAGGGATTTTATTTTTCCATGAAATTTGCATGCATTGTTATCTATTTAGTCCTCTATTTTATCATAATTTTTAATTAACTTTATGAAAAACCTAAGTCATTAAAACTCGGCATAATAAAAACTCTAACAAAAATTTTGATATTTCTACTATAGTCTGAAAACCCTAGGATTTGCATTATCATTTGATTTTTTGTTCTGCATAAAATTTGGTAGGTAGAATCATCACCGTCCATCCTCTGGTCTAGAATTTTTTTGATTTTTTTTTTTACATCGAAATCTATGTCAAATTCTGCATCGGTTGAAACCCTAATATCTTGAATTCTACTATTTTTGCATTTTGACTCAACCTAACCTAATCAATTTCCAAACCCCCCAATCCCAAGCCAAATTTTGTTTGCTAACCCTAATAAACTTAAACTTAACTTGACATCTCATAAATTAATTAAAAATTATTTTATTTTCTAATATATTTTAGATTGCATCAGGACCATTGAATGTTCATCATCTTTTAATATAATCTTAAGGGCAATCAATATAACATCAGGGCAGGAGGTCATAGCCTGTCCTGGGCCCAAAACAACCATCTAGCATTTCTACCCAAGCTTAATTAAACTTAATTAGACTTAATTTGCCCTAGTGGGCTAGGTGACACCCAACAGGTCGGGTTCGAACCGTGTGGGCCAACTAGTGCATTTAATCCTTTAGCTATTGCTGAAAGCTGGTGTCTAAGGCTGGGGGTCCAGAGTCAAACGACCTAAGTGGACTGGTGGTTTATAATTAGGATCCTGTGATAAGCAGGGGAGCCTCCCATGACCCCACCCCCTACCTGGCTAGTGGAAGGATTAGCTGTTGGGTTAACTGTAAGTTGAGCTAACTCACCCAAGTTTGGCTCTAGATCTAGGAAACCCTAGATTAAGCTAACCTATTTTGCATGCTTAGCTGCACCATTCCATTCTGATTGCTTGATTGAGTGTATGACCACTAGATTAGGAACCCAATACCATAAGACTAAACCCCAAACCAACTCAGCCATGGATCCCAATTTTGAAGCCATCATGAACCAGCTTGCCCAATTAACTACCCAAATGAACCAAGCCAATATCCAATCTCAAAACTAGTTTACCCAACTAAACCAATCCAATACCCAAATTAATACTAAGCTTGACCAAACCAATGACCAGATAACCCAAATGAACGATAGATTTAACCAAGTAGACTAATGATTTGACCAGGCAACCACTAGGATCAACCAGTTAACCACTAGTTTTGACCAAGTAGGAGATTGGTTAGGAACCCGAAACAAGATCCATAGGACTGAACCCATAACCTATGAACCCATAACCCTTAGTCAGCCTGAGCCTAATAGGATTAGTACCCTTAGATATGAACCTAGTGTTAGTCAGGAGCATCTTAGCCAACCCACCCTTGTCACCCCAGTCATTAGTCAGTTTTTCCTTAGTCTACCCCCTCTTACCACCTCATTGGTTCACCCAAATGACCTTGAAGATGAGATATATGAGGCTGACCCAAGCTTAGTGGAGGAGTATGAGGAGGAAGAAGAGAAGTTCCCCATAGAAGACTTAGAGCTAGTTGAATCAATATATATCTAGATAGAAGCCACCCTAGAATTAGTTGACCCTGACCATACCCACATAGTAGTCGACCCAGAGTTAGATGATCCAGATCATACCCAAGCTACAATGGAAGAGCAATTAGAGGAGACTTTAGAAGAAGATCCAATTGTAGAGCCTAGTCCGGAATTTCCTGAGCCAGAAGAGTTTATTGAGGACTTAGATTATCTCATCCAGTACCCTCTGGATGAAGTCACTTTCATGCTCCCAATTGAAGATCTTTTTCCTGAAATTAGTGACCCATTCTTCCATAAGGCAGACCTAGTAGATAGACATTAACCCCATAGGGTCAATCTTATTAGTCTAGATTTAATCCCTGACACCCCTTCTTACATCTTATTCTATCCAATCAACCTTGAACCCTTTCTACCCCACCAGACTAACCCAGAATCCATCTCATATTTCTTACCTTTTCTTGAATTTTCTTATATTTCTTTAATCATTCACCTACATCATGTAGATGTTTGCATGTTGCATTCATTTATTGTACATTTAGGTTTGCATCTTACCTCTTACATACCCTTTGGCATTTAGTAGGCATACATAGTAAATTTTCATATGCGTGCCATGCTAGGGTCAAACCTAGAGAGTCTATAGTGTGTTAGGTTAGACCCTAGAATGTTCAATAAAATTTTCTTCGATAGGAAAGTTTAGTCGAGCCTAATGGTATTAGTTAAGTTCAATATAATTTACAGTCCTAAATCTATATGCCTGCACCTACACTAGCCTTTGCACAGCATATGCATCATGAAATTAGTCAAAAGCTGAACATAACTAATGAACTAAATAACAACTTGGCTAATTCTCAAAGAGAGAGAATTTTCTGCAGAGGATTTATGATTGTAAAAGAATTTTCTGCTCGCGAAGCTGGCCCATCAAAAATAATGAAGAGTAATGGACCCAATGCCTATGTGCCTGAGATATGACCTGATTTAGGTATTAGCTCCACCTTCATCATTTCAGACTTTGTAAAGTCTCGAGAGCCAGCAGTGATACCCAGCGAGCCCCTTAAGCCACTCTCGTTCTTTGAGAGAGAACCCACCCCAGAGCGACCACATATAATTTGGCCTTATGGTGAGGTAAAGATTGAAAGAGCTCTAGATAATTAAGCTATCCATACCCAGGATAGAGATTGTCAGCGATATTCAGTCCGGTGGCAAGGTCAGCCAGAATCTGAGGACTTGTGGAATGCTGGTGCGGATCTGCAATGCCTTAACCCAGACCCTCCTTGAGCCAAATTGACCCATACGCGACGGGGTCGAGTTCCTCCTGCCCTGAGAGAGATGGTGGGGAACACCAGGATCAGACATAGATCACTGGATCCTATATGGTTTAATTAGTTATGTGTCAAAGTTTTGAAAATTTTGTAATCAATTAAGATCGATCCTGTAATAAGTTGAGGTTAGTTGATTTGTCTCAACCCTCAACCTAGTCAGTATTTTGAGTCCTGTACATCAATTATGAGTCCAATATGCGCCTAATTTTTGTACAAGAGAAAAGATCACCCTATTTTGGAGTTTTACCAGGCCACATCCAAGAGTCAGAGGCCGCTACATCAGTCCATTGGATCTTGTGTGACAACCTAGGATCCAAGATGCTTCCAGAAACCCTAATCTTTCCAGATGTCCTCCAAATGCTTAGATTCCAATCCAGATGCCAGAGCATATTTCCAAACCAGGGCATCCATGATTGCAAAGGTCTCTCTACATCCTAGCCCAAAGAAATCAAGTCCAAGTGCCAAGCCCAAGCCCTAAAGAAGCAAGATTCCATGGAATATTCCTGCTACCATGCTACCAGGCCACCCCAGCTTCTAGAGGCCCAAACCCATGCACCCAAGCCCCTTTGGGCCAGTCCCTTGCTACCCCTAGAAGCCCAACACGCCCTCCTAGGCATCCTTGAAGTGTTGACCAAGTCCAAGAGGTGTCCTTGAGTGGAATAGTCAAAGCTTGAAGGAAAAAGGAGAAGACTAGGTCAATTCCTAACCTTTGTTTTTCTAACCTAGCTAGGAAAGGACTTGTATTCCAATTTGGAAGAGGACTTGTAACCCAAGTGTGTAACCCTAGTTAGAGGACATAGGAACTCTATAAATACCCCACCCCTCTTCCTCTTGTAAGCAACTTTTATTCATGATATCAAAACCCTGGTGAATTTATTTTGAGCTTACGAGCTTATGTTACTTTGTTTTTTTGGTTCTTTGGTTTGTGTTTGTGTTTCCTTGCTGCCCTAGCATCCTTCCATGCCCTATCTCACTACCATTCAAGCCTTCACACGTCCAAGAAGGAGTGCCCTAGGCCGCCAAGCAGGAAGATCTTCAACAAGCTTCAAACAGTCCAGCTTCTAATCCCTAACATGATTCCTTCTAAACCTAGTTTCCTTTCCTTTTCTTACTTGCTATTTTGATTGACCCTTGACATTTTGCAGGATCCTCGAGGTATTTGACCTCCCCAGAGGAGGCTTTCTTTGCATCCAAAACCATCCAAATCAGCCATCTAATCAAGGGAAATGAACTTCATCATCAAGACTCCAATCAGACTACTGTGTGATCTCTTCATTGGAAATCATTCAAATCACTGATTGGTAACATCCTTCCCTTCTTTTAATTTTTGATTTGATGAAAATAAGCTATCCTAATCCGGGATTTTCTCAATTCTCAGGTCCTGAAATTTATTATTTTACATGAGTTTGCTTGTGATACGATGATTCTATGCATTGCTCTTCTTCTTGCTTGTTCTTACTTTTATTTGAAAATTTAGCTTACAAACTAAATTATAAAAATCATAAAAGAATTATTTTACTATTTTTCCTGTATGTTTAGCAATCTTAGAGTCATCTCGCATCAGTGACCCTTTTAAAATCTTAATCAACCAAATTGGCCAGGTCAGTTTGATCCATGGGAGGGTTCTGCCAATATACCCTCTTTCCGCCAATAAGTTGGTTGGGAAAGAGTTAGCCCTAATTAGCAAACCATGATCGAAAACTTCCTTAGACACTAATTGACTGACAAGATTCAATTAGGTCAACTAATGATCTGGGCTCATCACTGAGCCAAATTAGGTCTTAACTTATCGATTCAAATGAATCGATATGACCAGACTACATCTAAAACCAATTTTGAGCACACTTGACCTAACCCTAATCATCATGCAATTAGGTTAAGTCACTTACTCAAAATCATATTAGGGTTACTTGTTGATCTAATCAAGCCCTAATTCCTACAGCCCAATCTCTAGACTTAATTTGTTCAACCCAAACCCACATGCACCTAATTTAATTTTCTTAATCAAATCAATTTTAAAATTAGGTTTAAGTACATAACATTAATGGCTTATGATCATGAATCATATTTAAGATCTAAACCCTAATTTTGTGCATCTCATACAACAACATATAGATCACAACCTTTTGAAAACTCTTTTTCAAAACCAGGTATACATCAAAGTAGGACAACCTTTGCACTATAGGGGGTAAACCCTATAGCAGGACAACCTTATGTCACTTTGTGCAACCTTTGATCAATTTAATTTTAGATTATTAAATTTAATTTCAGATCTTACTTTTCAAAACATAAAATTCTATGCTAGAACAATCTCATGTTCAACATAGATCTAATACAATCATAATTATCTATCTGATCTGAATATTTTTCATATCTGATTCTCATGCATGCATGTTAAAGAGAGAACCACGGCTCTGATACCACAGTTGGTTTTCTCCCAGGAACATGAAATTGCAATTAAACAGGCATCAGCAGCCTATCGCAGCGGAAGTAGATATAAAAATAATTTATATCTAATCATGTAATTCATAAATAAATCTAATTTATTTATCATAAATTTCTAACATGCTGCATAACATGAAAAAAAGTATTAAAACTGAAATAAAAATTTTTTTAAACATAAAATCTTCCCTGATCGCTATTCGGGACTGCCCTGAAAAGCATGCAGTTCCGCTACTAAAAAATCAGGATTCTGTCGGAGCCGTGCAATCGCCAGGCCTCTACTGGTATCCACATGAAGCTCTCGCAACTGAGTCATAGAGGGCACCGGACTGCTAGATCCTTACAGCCCTCTCCTCTTTCAGCAAATTGCTTGCTTTAAGAACTGTGCCGATCCGAATCCAGACCAGCTTTTGGCTTCTGTCGTGCAAATCGGACTATGCAAGATCTTGGACCTCTTACTATCTTCTTCCTCTTGTGAAGAAGACCTCTCAACGCTCTTGAAGATCAAAAGGAAGAAATATTCTTGAAGGGAGGAAAAGATGGTGCCAGGAGAGAGACTCTCAGGTATTAGCTCCCAAGAGAAGAAAGATGCCCAAAATTAATTCATGGTGAAAAGGAGAAGCTTTTCATGCCAATTATATTCTATCTTGGTCGGCCACCTTTCTTCTTATATAAATTTAAGTTCTCCCATCCCATCAAAACAAAACACCAGTGTTTTATTTTATCTGGCTAGGATTTAAGATGAGTGGAAGAGAAGGACTCTTCCCTCTCTTAATTAATTCACGCCAACTCCATTTTAGCACCCTCCTTTTGTCATACAAATATTCTCCATGCCAAAATAAAAGGAGCTTGAACTTATCTAGTTTAGGTTTTAAGAGGAGTAGAAGAGAAGGACTCTTCCTCCTCTCTTATTCTCTCACGCCTAAACACTATTACTGCCCACCTAATTCACGCCCCATCATGTTTTGTCATACAAAAACGTGGGCCCACTAGGTTGGCATGTGGAGGAAGGGGGAGACATGGAGAGAGAGTCCCAGTCTAACTGGACTCTGGGTCTTGGTCCAAATGTAATGATTTTATAATCAAACTGAAGTCGATTTTAAATCCGATCGAACCCTTTCGAAGCAGACATTGACCCGAATCAATTTGGATTGATTAATTGAGTCTAACTCAATTAAATTAAATTTAATTTAAATTAATGAATAATTAATCTATAATTAATTAATTGTAACATTTACAATTAGGTCAAATATTAATTGAAACACTTATAATTAGGTCAAATTGATTTGCTGATTTGTTACTTGAGCTCCTAATGTGTGTGACCCTTCAGGTCCTATCATGTCTGGTAATGAGATATTCTATAATCTCCATTATACATCATCAAAACTCCTTTCGATGGACTGAAACAATTTCAACTCAACCCTAATTAGGATCATCGATCAGAGAATGATCCTAATGAGCTCTCATAATCTACAAGTGACACCTAGCAATATGTAGTGGCAATCCAGCAGAATAAGATTGGAACCCTTAAGTGTAGTTACCATGTGATTCAGTTCCTCTATCAAAATCTTGACATGATGTTGGTTACAGATACTTGTCAAACCCATCAGTCATATCTTAACTTAATTGACTTAAGTCCAATCCTGATACTAATGAAAACACCTTTTCATTATCACCCTACTATGGCCATAGATTTATGGACTTAGTCTCATTAAGCTTGTATAAGATTATACCTTATACTAAGGCTGATAGATCCTTACAAGTGAACACCCTGCTCCTACAAAAAATTTACTGCAGCCAACGAACACCGCAAGGTCCCATATGGATAGGAACCATGTGATTGTGCTGTCAAACTACAGCAACCTTATTATGAGTAGCTGAGACACTTAGGTCAAGGAACTATTCACACGACTATAGCATCAAGAAGTTATCGACGAGTGAGTAGTCATCCATGTAGCTTCCTATACATGGTCACGCTCAGTACCATTGATCTCTATCAACAAACTGCACTCTCACTCCAGTGTCACCACACGTAGGTCAGATACTCATCTACCCAAAAAGGGAAGTGATCTGTGCACCGATTTTAATAGATCAATCATCATCCTCGTGATATTCCAACAATCAAAAGCCTTTAGGAGTTAATTTATAAAGACACTTGTCTCAGATTCTCAACTCTTGAGAATGTGTTATTGTCCATTAACTTCATGGACGATTTGTAGACACAACAATATGAATGAAACTAATGCCCTTTATTAATAAAGAAGAATTAAGTACAAAGTTAATGCCCTAAAAATTATAGTGTGTCAAGCCAACATGGCTTTCAGGGCATACATCTAACAGAAATACCACCACATGCACCCGTAAGCAAGGGGAGAATCCCGAGGTAAGCGGCGTGCAACGGCCCTAGCTAAAAGGGCTCTCCCAAGGTTCAAACAAGGTAGGTCAAGTGATGCAGGCTTTCAACATCCCTAAGGTACAGCTCATTTTGGATATCCTCTCTAAGACCATTTCTAAACCTAAAGAGGGTAACTGACTTGGTGTGGGCACCAGAATCTGATAGAGGCTCCTCAACCCTCTGTGGATGTCCAATTAGTGTTCCATTTTTTTTCAGCTCTTGAAATAAGGCTTCAAGCCTAAAACTTGTAATTTCTTTAGTTTTGAATTGAGTCTCTTATGTCTGTGTCTAGTCCTATACTTTGACCAATTGGGTCAAGTTGTGTCCTGTATTGAGTCCAGTCCTGTGTTGAGTCTTGTCCAAGTCTGGGTCCAATCTGTAGTGGCCTTTGAGTCCAGCTCAACTACTTTGGGCCGAGCCTTGAAGGTCAACATGTCAACCCTAGGGTGCCACTTCACCACCCCATGTGGTGCCACTTTATCATCCCATGTGGCACCACCTCATCCAGCCATGTGGGTGGCACAAGTGAGATTTTCTTGGATGTCAAATGGAGACACATCAAATATTCTCTCCTCCTTTCCCTCCCTCCATCAAGCCACTTACTAAAGGAGTCATGGGCAACCAAGGAAAGGTTGAAGACAAAGGCCTTGTTCCAAGCCTCATATCAAGCTTCTTTCCAAAGAAGGGTGAGCAACCAAGGAAAGGTTGAAGACAAAGGCCTTGCTTCAAGCCTCATATCAAGCTTCTTTCCAAAGAAGGGTGAGCAACCAAGGAAAGAGGGAGACACAAGCCTTGTATCATGTCTTCTTCCCAAAATTGAAGGTCAACTTTCCAAGTCCAAGGGAGCCAAATTCCTTCTTCCAAGCCCATTATCATGCCATGCCCAAATCTAAGAAGCTTTGGTCGGCCAAGGAGTTTGAATTTTAGATTTTTAAATATTTTTTGGTTCCTTAGCAAGTGAAGAAATATATTTTTTCATTCAAATTTTGAAAGGATCTAAGGTGCCTATATAAAGGACCTTACCCCCTCCCTTGTAAGGTTAATCTTTGATGAATGAAAAAACCAAGTTTCTTGAGATCCAATTTCTCTTTAGTTGCCTTCGTTCACTAGGAATGTCGATCTCCGTGAGGGAAGATGGGCCGTACCCCAGTAGGAGAGGGTCGTTCGGACCTTGGCTCCAGGGGGTCGGACCCCTCTCGGTTGGAGCGGCCAGGTCAAACAGCAAAATTAGGCCGGTTCTGATAGAGTGCGAGCCGTCATGGTATAACAGTTGTCTCCCTTGCCCTTGTGCTTCGAGTGAGTCCGCAGGCTCGAAGGGCGAGGGCATTAAATGGCATTAAATGCGACAGTCTTCCAAATGATGGTGAATCCGATTCGGTGCATCGTGCCTGTCTGCCTCCCACCCCGATTTTTGGCCCCGAGATAGGTGGCAGCGCCTGATTGGCGGGGTCTGGCAGAGTAGGTATGGCTAGTACGGTGCGTAGTTGATGTCCATCCAGATTCTCGAAGCGATGTGGGACATGTGGCATCATCAGAGCGGTGGGTGCGCTCGCCAAAATAGCCCATCCATCGTTGCTTTGCTTGTCACGTGGATCGCGGCCATTTATGATCTGGCACATCCCTTCGATTTCCTGCCAAATTCAGGAATCGAAGCGGTAGCCGTCGAAGCCCGGCATGTGGGGGTGCGTTGGGGCGCGGCCCCCGGATGCCTATAAAAGGAGGGGGGGAGCGCCCAGGAGGCACTTGCTGCTGCACTTGCATTGGAAGAGAAAGAGTCACCTCCTCCCCCCTCCGCGCTGCTCTTAGGCATTCTTAGAGACCCAGAAACTAGGTTAGCCTCATCTTCGTCTTCCCCCATCTTCTTCTTCCCCTTCGGCAGATAGTCTTAGGATGGCTGTAGCCCATAGCCATAGGGAGCCTGGACTGTTCGACATCCCATCGAGCATAACTCGAGAGAGGTCGAAACCCTTAGAACAATTTATAATATACTGTCTACCTTACATCTGACCGTCCCCAGCCGAGAGGGTAGGATAAACGAACCCTTGAACCTTGGGGCCCTTCCCATGTACGAAGACCATCTGAAGGCCGGTCTTCGGTTTCCAATCTATAGTTTCTTTGTCTAGGTCTTTAACACTTTTAGGATTACACCCTCCCAGCTGATGCCGAATAGCATTAGAGTGCTTTGCGACTTCGTGGTTCTGTGTTGGGAGGCTGACATCGAGCCTAGGGTGTCTCTGTTTTCCAACTTCTTCTTGTTAAAGCAGGACTTCCGAAGTCAGGAATGGTGGATGTCCAGTCCCCGTCCTAACCAGAAGATCATAGTGGGACTTCCATCCGCTATTCATGGATGGAAGTCTAGGTTCTTCTTTACAGATAACCTGGAACCATGGGGCTTCGAGGCAGCCTGGAGGGGGCCGAGGCCGGATGCCTTGCACGGGAGGAAGGTCTCGAGGGCCGACGAGGCCGACTTCCACAGGCTGGACGGTGAAGACCTGAAGTTCATTAGCTTCCTTCTTTTTGACGATAGCCTTCATCGGGCAGGACTCAGTCGACAATCGACATTAGGTAGGGCGAGGGTTGTGTTGGGAGAGATCAACCTTCACCCTCTTCTTCTTTACTCGTTGTCGGCGTTTCCGATTGTTGCTAACTTTGTTTATGCTGCTGACAGGTAGAAAGATGAAGCCGGATAGGGCTGTCTTATCGGCACGGTCGGCACAGAAGAGAGCTGTCCGGATCGTAGAGCCGGCACAGCAAGAAAAGAGGAAGCGGGCGGTGAAACCAGCACCCGAAAGGCTGAAGAAGCAGTGGATGATGGAGTCATCCATTCCAGTGGTCTCCATCGACTCAGGGGATGACATGCCCCTAATCGAATGCCAGAAGGTGATCGCATCCGAGCGATCTTCAGCGGGACAAGCAGCAACCCAGGCGGAAGGGAGGCACTCCTCGTCGGCTAGGACAGTGGCAGCTCCTGCACTCCCACCACCGGAGACGACAACGATAGTTCACCCGATGACCCAGGGGGCCCCCGTGGGCGAGGGGCCGTCGGCTTCCGGTTTGAGGGCTGCTTGGGCCCTAGGACAGGAAGAAGAGAGCCTACTGTGGTGAACGACTGAGGAGGCAAGGGAGCAGCTCCAGCGGTCCATCCTCGAGACTGACATGCGGTCAGTCAACGAGGTGACCAGCAGTTCCCTTCGCCACCTTCTTGGGGTAAGCTTCGTTCTCTCGGTCTTTGCTTTCAGCTTACCATTATAGTTTTTCTGACTATTCATCTTTGTCGGTAGCTCGTCAGGGACAACCTCCTGATGGACCAAGGCTTGGGTAAGCTGCTGTATATAATAGAGTAGCTGACCAAGAGGGCCGAGGTGGCCGAGCTGGCGAGGGAGATGGGACGGACAGCACTGACAGCATCGCGGGAAGAGGTGCTCGGCTTGAGGGCTGAAACAGCCAAGGTGTCCCCTTACAGGCCGAGTTGGAGGCCGAAATGAAGAGAAGCGAGGACTTGCTCGCCCAGAAGGCTGACCGGGAGGCCAGGCTCAAAGAGAAAAAGAAGAAGCTTAATGCCTTGGCCCATCAGCTGAAGGTCAAGGAGGGCCGTTATACTGATCTGGATCTCCACTCGAAGGGATACCAAGCATCTGCGAAGAGGTACAAGGTCCTGCTGAAGACGACCTAGGATCTGCTGAAGATGGCTAGGGAGAAGGCTGTTGCCGACTACAAGGCCTCCAAGGATTTCGAGGAGGAGATGAACGAAGCCGGGACCGTCATCTTCGACTACGGGTATGAAGAGTTCCTATGGAAGTTTGGCACCGCCTTCCATGAGTTCGACCTCTCATTCCTCCAGCTGCCAAAGCCAGCGATGGCAAAAGCTTCGGAGGGAGTCGATCCGACCGCCCAAGCGACTGATGCCCCGACGGAGATGATTGCCGAAGAGGCTGAAGAAGCCGGAGCGGGAGCCCTAGCTTGTGCTGAAGCGGAAGCAGCTGGGGGGGCCAAAGAGGTCGAAGCGGCCGTTGTAGCCGAAGAGGCAGAAGTGGCCATTGTAGTACCCCCCGAAGGTCAAACCTAGCTGGTTGTAAAGGTCCGACCTTCACCTTTTGTAAAAGTCTTTTTGGATCGATGAAGTAAACTTTTCATCTTAATTTTATTTTCTTTTTGTGCTTTTTATTGCGCTGCTCTCTGAAATTTTGCTAAGTATGGGCCAGTCGACATATTAGAGTGTGCGGTCTGATCTTCGGGGTAAGTGCTGAGTGAAAACCCAGGATGAACTAGATCCTCTTAGGACTTTTACTTCAAGTACTAGCCCTTCAGCCTTCCAGATCGAGAATAGATTAGAACTGTTGAGGTAGAAGTCGGGTGTTAGCTCGGGCTGGAACAACTAGCTTAGGAGATTTATCCTAAGTGTTGGTCCGTCGACTTCCAGACACTGAAGCAGTTGGGGCAGCGGTCGGATGTCAGCTCGAGCTGGAGCAACTAGCTTAAGAGATTTATCCTCAGTGTTGGTCCATCGACTTCCGGACACTGAAGCAGTTGGGGCAGCGGTCGGATGTCAGCTCGGGCCGGAGCAACTAGCTTAGGAGATTTATCCTAAGTGTTGGTCCATCGGCTTCCAGACGCTGAAGCAGTTGGGGCAGCGGTCAGATGTCAGCTCAGGCCGGAGAAACTAGCTTAGGAGATTTATCCTAAGTGTTTGTCCGTCGGCTTCCGGATGCTAAAGCAATTGGGGCAGCGGTCGGATGTCAGCTCGGGTCGAAGCAACTAGCTTAGGAGATTCATCCAAAGTGTTGGTCCGTCGGCTTCCGGACACTGAAGCAGTTGGGGCAGTGGTCGGATGTCAGCTCAGGCCGGAGCAACTAGCTTAGGAGATTTATCCTAAGTGTTGGTCCGTCGACTTCTGGATGCTGAAGCAGTTGGGGCAGCGGTCGGATGTCAGCTCAGGCCAAAGCAACTAGCTTAGGAGATTTATCCTAAGTGTTGGTCCGTCGACTTTTGGATGCTGAAGTAGTTGGGGCAGCGGTCGGATGTCAGCTCGGGCCGGAGCAACTAGCTTAGGAGATTTATCCTAAGTGTTGGTCCATCGGGTTCCAAACGCTGAAGCAGTTGAGGCAGCGGTCGGATGTCAGCTCAGGCCGGACCAACTAGCTTAGGAGATTTATCCTAAGTGTTGGTCCGTCGGCTTCCGGATGCTGAAGCAGTTGGGGCAGCGGTCGGATGTCAGCTCGGGCTGGAGCAACTAGCTTAGGAGATTTATCCTAAGTATTGGTCTGTCGGCTTTTGGACGCTGAAGCAATTGAGGCAGCGGTCGGATGTCAGCTTCGGCCGGAGCAACTAGCTTAGGAGATTTATCCTAAGTGTTGGTCCATCGGCTTTCGGACGCTGAAGCAGTTGGGGTAGCGGTCGGATGTTAGCTCGGGCCGGAGCAACTAGCTTAGAAGATTTATCCTAAGTGTTGGTCCGTCGGCTTCTAGACTGGGCTACCCTAGAGCCTTTGCCGACTGGAGTTGGACTTTCAGAAGTGGGCTGCCCTAGAGCCTTTGCCGACCAAAGTCAAACTTTCGGAAGTAGGCTGCACTAGAGCCTTTGATGACCGGAGTCGGACTTTCGGAAGTGGGCTATCCTAGAGACTATGCCGACCGGAGTCGGACTTTCGGAAGTGGGCTGCCTTAGAGACTTTGCCGACTGGAGTCGGACATTCGGAAGTGAGCTGCCCTAGAGCCTTTGCCGACCGGAGTCGGACTTTCGGAAGTGGGCTGCCCTAGAGCCTTTGCCGACCGGAGTTGGACTTTCGAAAGTGGGCTGCCCTAGTGCCTTTGCCGACTGGAGTAGGACTTTCAGAAGTTGTTCGTAGGAGAAATGTGAACTTCATTGATAATATTTGCGGAGATTATCTACATTCCACGGACGCGCCAACTGTTGTCCGTCCAAAAATCCCAGCCGATAAGTGCCGGCTTGAACCACTTTGAAGACCCGATACGGTCCTTCCTAATTTGGGGAAAGCTTGCCTTGCTCTGTCGGCCTCGAGATTTTGGCCCTCCGTAAGGCCAAATCGCTGACTTTGAAAGCTCACGCCTTGACTCATGAGTTGTAGTACTTTGCCATCTTTTGGTGGCACACCGCCATCTTCATGCTTGCCCATAGCCTTGTCTCCTCAAGTAAGTCCAGGTCAGCCCTTCGTCACTCGGAGTTGGCTGGCTCAGCATAGCGATCGATCCGGAGGGATTGGAGAGAAATTTCAATAGGGATGACGGCTTCACTTCCGTAAGTTAGATTGAACGGAGTTTCTCCGATAGATGCTCTGGCAGTCGTCCGATATGCCCATAACACAGAATGGAGTTCTTCCACCCAAAGTCCCTTTGCTTCATTGAGACGGGTCTTCAGCCCATGCAGGATCATCCTATTGGTGACTTCGGCCTTGCCGTTGCACTATGGGTGGCCGACAGAGGTAAGTCGGTGAGAGATTTGGTACTGCTGACAGAAATCATGGAACTCGGAGTTGTCAAATTGTCTTTCATTGTCAGTGATAATTGTCTGGGGAATGCCAAATCAAAAGATGATGTTATTCCGATGAAGTTCTCCACTTTGGGCTCCGTTATTTGTGCTAGTGGTTCAGCTTCTACCCACTTGGTGAAATAGTCGATAGCCACAAGCAAGAATTTTCGTTGTCCGGAGGCCGGGGGAAAGGGTCCCAGAATATCCATCCCCCACTGTGCAAATGGCCATGGGGTGGTGATCGGAGTCAGCTCGCTAGCGGGCCTCCTTTAAATGATGGAGTTCCTTTGGCACGCATCGCACCATTGGATGAAGTCTGATGCATCCTTCTGAATGCTGGGCCAGTAATATCCCTGCCGGATGATCTTATAAGTCAGGGATCTCCCTTTGAGATGGTCGCCGCAAATACCTTCATGGACTTCTCTGAGGGCGTAGTCGGCATCAGCCGGCCTCAAACACTTCAGCAGCGGCTATGAGAATGACCGCTTATACAAGGCATCGTCAAGGATGATGTACTTGGGGGCTGTCAGGTATATCCGTTCGGCCTCCGCTGAATCATCAGGAAGGGTTCCCTTGGCCAAGAAAGTAAGGATTGGGTCCATCCAAGAGGCTTCATGTTCCACCAGATGGATCTCCATCGGCTTTTTTGCAATGCTGGGATGTCGCAAATACTCCACAAAGGTTCAGTCGAAAGTCTCGCTGGTGGCCATAGCTAGCCTTGAGAGAGCATCCGCTCGAAAGTTTTGCAGACGAGGTATGTGGAGAACTTCAAAAAACTTGAACCGAGGGATGAGGCTTTGTACCTGGTTTAAGTACTTTGCCAAGGTCAGATCCCTGGCCTCAAATTTCCCCTTCACTTGGTTGACCACCAGCTGGGAGTCAGAGAAAACTTTGAGTCGGCCGATGCCTAGTTCGTGGGTAATCCGCAGCCCCGCAAGGAGGGCTTCATGTTGGAAATTGTGTCCCAAAGCCAATCGCCTGGGTTGTAGGCAGTTGTGCTAAGTATTGCAGTTTTTCAATGAATTAATAAAATATTATTTTTGGCAGCTCATCACATATTGTATTTCCCTAAGAGAACTCTTTCCATGTGATGAAGTCCTTAGGACTACACTGATTTCGATACAGAGAGGATGTATTGAGTGGTCCTTAAACCTTGTTCACAACCAAAGGATATATTGTACTGGACGGCAATATATCAAGTATAGGTTGTTGTAGTTTACATCGTTTGGTTATCCTCTTGACCAAATGAGTGTGGTGACACTGATGTGATCTACAAGTGGGATATATGTGATATCTCATTGAACGTGACTCCGTGCAGTCCCTTTCTACCAAAGGGATACTCACGATTAGATATGGGTATAAGTGTCCCTCTGACCTGAGGTCATCATGACAGCTTGCAAGCAACTCCCTGTGCTTTGGTGCCGGACTACCCGGATTTTTAATCCAGTGACGGAAGGATTCTGGGTACAGGCAAGTACTTGTGGAGCAGTGATGGACCAAGATGGAATTGACCTGTCCAAACAGTTTAGATTGAATGTCTCGCAGTATCTCAATTTCGCAAATCCTCGGCTGGGGTAGCCCTAGTGAAGAGTCACTGGGCTTGCGAGGTTAAGACACGTAGTCGACTGACTCAGTCTGGGTTGGCAGCCCAATCTCAGTCGTCCTGAGCATTAGAGGTCAAAGGGATGAATTATACGGTAACCATATGCCAGAGGTTCGATTGTTTGCTCCTGCATCTTTGACCTATCCGGACGCCGGGACCCATTGCTAGATGGTTTCCCATGCTGGTACTAGAATGGTTCTAGTGCTACCGTTTAGGTTCGAACCTATGAGGTCACACGCCACAGAGGATAACTCTCTGATCTGGATACCGAATACGATTGGGAATCATCTCGGTTTCATGGTCATAGTAGTATTTTTGAGCACTCATTTTCCTCATCCTGCCCTTGCCTGGTCAACCGGAAATTATTCCGGGTTGATCAGCACTATGTGATGCAGGACGAATGCTCTGTTACCAAAAATGATGCAGAACAAAAAGGATGATGCGATGCAGAAGCAAATTATGATTAATGTATTTTTTTTTTTTTATATTTTCAGAAGTCGGCTTTGACTCAAAGGAAAGATAAACTAATATTGAAAGAAACTAAGAAATGACAGAAAGCACAATTAAAAGGAGTGGATTATCAGAGTAACTCAGGAGTAGGATCGCTGGGGATTGAGAAACCCCCAGATCTAGGGTTTACTCCTCTTTCAAGAAACAGACGAAGAGAGAAGAGAAGGTTTTATACCTGACTATGATATCTCTCGTTGCTTCAATTGAAGGACACTCTCGAGCAGATTGTAGGATCCTTGGAGATGGGGTATCTTCGCAATGGATCCTCGGATTGTAGTCCTATGGCAAGGTTGGCCTTCTTCTCGAACTCAGGATCTGGAAGAAGAAGAACAAAAGAAGAACCAGAAACTCAAAGAAAGACACTGACCTGAGGACTTAATGAAGATTGTTGGATGTAGAAGTTCCGGAGATCTTGATACTGATCTGACTCTTCTTTGAACTTGCTCCGTAGTTGAAATAGTTGATCTGAACCTGGATGCTGGTGGCCGGCCTCTATATGGAAGAGAGGGGCCGTGGGATGTAGATGGAAAATTAGGGTTTGGTGGTGGTGGAGTAGAGATGGGTAGACTAAGCTAGGGTTTTGGGGTTGGAGATCTCACACCTCCTCAAGGATCCTAGGGAACCCGGATTTACTCCCTCACGGAGCTCAACACTTGAATACAAGTGCAGAAGAGAGAAACACAAAGTTGCTCACAAAGAAATTGATTTCATTCATCATTTTCTTCAAGAGTTACATAGAGTTGAATATATAGACATAACAAAAAATAAAATTTCATACACTTTCCATGTGGGACTAATAGGACTAACCCATACTTTAGGCATCAAATTTTCTTCCTAAGACTCCTTCCATGAGTGGGCAACCCAAAAACTCGAAGAAAACTTGAAAATCAGCTCCAAATGGCAGGTTATGGGGGTGTCTCCTAGTATCTCTCCATGAATCAAGGATTTTCCCTTCATGGTTTGGCTCTTTTGGACACCTCCTAGTCTTGCTCCACAAGTTTTGGCTTCTTCCTTTCATGGCTTTGGCACTTTAGGAAACTTTTGGGTGCCTCCTTGATTTTCTCCCCAAGACATGCTCTCTTCCCTTTTATAACTAGGGTTTTTATGGAACATTGTGGGGCACCTCCTTGATCCTCTCTTCAAGAAAAATTCTTGCCATCCTGGCTTGGGTTTATCTGGAAAGAAGTTGGCTCCTCCTTGGATTGAGGTATCTTGATGGATTTCTCCCCCAAGTGGCGCATGAAAGAAGGGACCTGCTTTCTTGTGGTGTGGGGACCAAGGCACACTGGATGGAGATGTGGCGCCTCCTGGACTCTGGCGTGTGGCTGGGAGTGTGGCGCCCACTTGCTTGGTCCTGGGAGAAAATGTTGCACCTTGGAGAAGACCTAGACCACTACTAGGACTTGTATTGAGTCAACATGACTCAACAAAATTTAAATTGCAGGGAAATACATACTCAAACTAAAATTGAGTTGACCAAGTCAACCCTTATTACAAAACCAGAAAACCCTAATTCTTCGGGCAATGTCAATCAGAGATCCAGATGGAGCCCTGAAGTCTTCTTCTGAGTCTGGTGCCCGCACCAATTCTCCCGGGGTGGGAGGAACTCGACCCTGTCGAGTATGGATCAAGCTGGCTCTGGTATCTCTCCAAGAGGTCTGGGTCCAATTCTTGTAATTCTTCTTGGGAGATCCAAGAGTTATCAAAATCTGGCCTTCCTTGCCAGCGGACCAGGTATCTTTGGTATCCTCGATTACGAGTAGAGATAACCTGATCATCCAGGATCTTTTCAATCTGCTCTTTCCTCACAGGCCAGTTTGTTGGTGGACACACAGGGTTGGGTTCACTCTCAAGAGCAGGATTAGGCTCAAAAAGGCTCACTGGGAATCACAGTTGGCTCTCTATACTCTACTAGGTCTGTAATGTTGAAAGTGGAGCTAATGCCTAGTTCTGAAGGCAACTCGAGCACATAGGCATTGGACCCTACTCTCTTCACCACTCTAAATGGTCCAGCTCCTCTAGCATGTAACTTTCTAACAGTTCCAGGAGGAAACCGTTCAGGCCTTAACCTAATCATTACATAGTCTCCCTCAACAAAAGTTTTGACTCGCCTTTGAGAATCAGCCAACTTCTTATAAGTTTCATTACTTAAATTTATTTTGGCATGAATTTCTTTATGCAAGTCCTTTACATGCTATGAAAGTGCATCAAGAGACTTGTGTGTGTGGACTAATAGTGAAATCAGATCAAGTGGTGTGTGAGGCTTGTATCCATGAACAATTTCAAAGGGACTCTAGCCTATAGACCTATTGATCGAAACATTATATGCAAATTTAGTCCTGGACAAAATACAAATCCCAATTCCTGATGCTCTCAATCAAACCAAAATCAGAGCCAAAGCCTAGTAAAGGGTCAAGAAAAACTAAACTTGACTGACGACGCATTCCTAAAGAATGGACTTTATTCCAAAGGAACCCTAGGTCTAAACCCAACAAACTAAGGCTCTCTAGGTTTGACCTTGGGTCGGAGGAGGGCATGCAGAGCATGAAAACTTATTATGGATGCCTAGTAGGTGCCATAAGGTCTTCCAAAAGTAGGTGGCAAACCTAATAGGTTCTAAGGAGTCTTGCAACCTAGAGATCTCAATAAAGTGTAATCCCATAGCTCTAGAAACATGAGAAGATTCAGGGAAGGGTAGGAAATAAGAATCAGAGTTTTGAGGTGACTTATCAGAAACAAGAAACAAACCTTGGTTATTCAAGATGACCTTAAAATGAGGACATTGTTCTATAGGTGTACTCATCAAAACTTCATGATTTGCTCTAGGAGGGTCTACAAGTGCAAGTTCTAGGGTAGGCTGGGTGCTCCTAGAAGGTGGAAGGTTATCAGGAAGGTCTTTGGAATATTTATCTAAAAGGTCCTCTAAGCTACTATCTTTTTCTTGTTCTTGGACCTTCTCAATGGGCAATTCTTGTGAACCCCTTCCTTCTTCACACTTCTCTACCAGATTTGACTCAGGGGTGTCTTCTTTGGATTCCTCAATGAGTTCAGGGGTATTCTCACTTAAACATTCATTGGGTGTAATTTCTTCTTCCTGAACTTCCTCAAAAGGGTCTTCTCTTAGGGTTAGCTCCTGAATTCCTTGAGTGGCAGGGGTCCCCTCAATAACCCCATTAGGTAGGAGTTGGTTAATTGAATTATTGGGAGAGATATCCTCAAATTCTTCTTCTTCATATTCATCTATCAAACTTATGTCAGGCTCATATATTTCTTCCTCAATCTCACTGAAAGGTTCTAATCTATTCTCCTTTGATTCCTCTTTAAGTACGGCTCTGGTCGGGTCAACTAATTTTAGGATGACCATGCCTAACTCCTTCTCAGTGTTATCCTTCTGGTCAAGAGGTGACACAAGTGGGAATTGACAAACAAGAGTCTGGTTCACTACGGGTGTCGGATCAATCGGAACTTGACTCAAGTTGGTAGAGGTTGGCTTTAAGTCCAAAGTACTTGATTGGTTATATCTTAAAGACCACTCATAGTCTTGGGCTTCTTGGTAGGCTCGGTCTAACTTATTGTTCTTTTCAATGCATAGCTTCCTATAAATGTCTGGGTGTAACCCAACCCTAAACCTCGATGTGATCTGAGCTTTAGTCTCAATGGTATTGCATTTCATGTCATACCACTGGAAGTCCTCAATATATTTAGACACAGGCCTATTACCTTGTTGCAATTGGTACCATTGGTCTAAAAGTCTTTTCTCATAGGATCTACCTAGGTACCTATCTCTCAACTTACTTTTCATATCTCTCCAAGTATATATTTCTTCTTTTCTTTGATAACACTCATGCTCAATAGCATACCAATGCGACCTAGCATGTTTAGTGAACTTGGTTTTGGCCAACCTAACTTGTCCTAATTCTGATATGTTAGTGCACTCAAAATATCGATCCATTTGTTCTTCCCACTTAATATATGTCTCTTGTCTTCCATCAAAAGTGGGTGCATAAGGTTCGGTGTTCCTAACGGGTCCCTTTTCTGAGTCAACCAAGTATGGATATAGGCTCCTAGGGTTATGCTCGGGATCACGGTATAAGGTCCTCCTAGGCTCCTGGCATGGGTGAGGTTGGGGCCTATTAAATTTTGGATCAGGGGTCCAATTTTGATGTCTACATTTCTCAAGTCCCTGGGCTCCGTCTCTAAACTGGGCAAAACCCTCATTCATATCCTGACTCAATTTGGTCATACTTTTGGTAAGAGTTCTAATCATGGCCTCTAAATCAGGTTGGGTTTGACCAGGTTGGTAGGGTACTTCGTTCCGGGTGGACATGATGATACAAGCAAGCACACCAAATGAGACTCGACTGAAACGACTACGGGCTAACTAGACCTAGAGCCTAAACTAGATGCCCAATCAGAGTGTCAAGCTAGCCTGTAGTAACTCGGGACTCAGCCAGACAGGTGTAAGGGGAGTGTTAGGTCCCTAATTGCCAATCCTAGACACCAATCAGAGATTGGCCAGGTAGGCGGACCAGCACACAAGCCCTTCGGGATAGAATCCCTGAACCACCATTCTAGACACTGAGTACAAAGCACACACAGAGTAACTAGACAAACTGACTCAACATTAGCCTAGACCCGACTTGTTGGTGTCCCTAGCCCACTAGGGCAAATTAAGTCTAATAAATTTTAAAATTAGGCTTAGGATCGAATGAATGGGTGGTGGTTTTGGGCTAAGGAGAGGTTATCAACTCCTCCCCTTATCTTAGATGCTCAAATGCCCTTAAGTTGAATTAAGAGATGAACACTCAAAAATAAATGGATTGCAGAACACAAAAACAGAGTTGTAGTAATTTAATTCTCAGAAATCTTACGGAAACCAATAATTCATGAGAAAATTATGAAAATTAGTTTCAATTATACTGGTTTCAGCAAAGCAAAAATCACTGAATTTGGAGTTAGCTGCAGTGAGAAATAATTCCTACAATAGAGAAATTACGGGCTAAAAATAGAGCACTTCCCCATTTACAATTTCTGCTACGAAGTTGTAACCCAACGGATTCCCTACATGCCCTAGGAACACCCCGTGGAATGGGAAGAGGAGGTTTGCACCTCGCTTCGTTCCTAGGACCGGACGTCCTGGGGAGTCTACTTCGAGCAGACAAAGTAAAAAGAGAGAGACTCAAGCTAGCAAACGAAACAGAAACCCTAGGCAGGGCTCTGATACCAAAATTGATGCAGGACGAATGCTCTGTTACCAAAAATGATGCAGAACAAAAAGGATGATGCGATGCAGAAGCAAATTATGATTAATGTATTTTTTTTTTTTATATATTTTCAGAAGTCGGCTTTGACTCAAAGGAAAGATAAACTAATATTGAAAGAAACTAAGAAATGACAGAAAGCACAATTAAAAGGAGTGGATTATCAGAGTAACTCAGAAGTAGGATCGCTGGGGATTGAGAAACCCCCAGATCTAGGGTTTACTCCTCTTTCAAGAAACAGACGAAGAGAGAAGAGAAGGTTTTATACCTGACTATGATATCTCTCGTTGCTTCAATTGAAGGACACTCTCGAGCAGATTGTAGGATCCTTGGAGACGGGGTATCTTCGCAATGGATCCTCGGATTGTAGTCCTATGGCAAGGTTGGCCTTCTTCTCGAACTCAGGATCTGGAAGAAGAAGAACAAAAGAAGAACCAGAAACTCAAAGAAAGACACTGACCTGAGGACTTAATGAAGATTGTTGGATGTAGAAGTTCCGGAGATCTTGATACTGATCTGACTCTTCTTTGAACTTGCTCCATAGTTGAAATAGTTGATCTGAACCTGGATGCTGGTGGCTGGCCTCTATATGGAAGAGAGGGGCCGTGGGATGTAGATGGAAAATTAGGGTTTGGTGGTGGTGGAGTAGAGATGGGTGGACTAAGCTAGGGTTTTGGGGTTGGAGATCTCACACCTCCTCAAGGTTCCTAGGGAACCCGGATTTACTCCCTCACGGAGCTCAACACTTGAATACAAGTGCGGAAGAGAGAAACACAAAGTTGCTCACAAAGAAATTGATTTCATTCATCATTTTCTTCAAGAGTTACATAGAGTTGAATATATAGACATAACAAAAAAATAAAATTTCATACACTTTCCATGTGGGACTAATAGGACTAACCCACACTTTAGGCATCAAATTTTCTTCCCAAGACTCCTTCCATGAGTGGGCAACCCAAAAACTCCAAGAAAACTTGAAAATCAGCTCCAAATGGCAGGTTATGGGGGTGTCTCCTAGTATCTCTCCATGAATCAAGGATTTTCCCTTCATGGTTTGGCTCTTTTGGACACCTCCTAGTCTTGCTCCACAAGTTTAGGCTTCTTCCTTTCATGGCTTTGGCACTTTAGGAAACTTTTGGGTGCCTCCTTGATTTTCTCCCCAAGACATGCTCTCTTCCCTTTTATAACTAGGGTTTTTATGGAACATTGTGGGGCACCTCCTTGATCCTCTCTTCAAGAAAAATTCTTGCCATCCTGGCTTGGGTTTATCTGGAAAGAAGTTGGCTCCTCCTTGGATTGAGGTATCTTGATGGATTTCTCCCCCAAGTGGCGCATGAAAGAAGGGACCTGCTTTCTTGTGGTGTGGGGACCAAGGCACACTGGATGGAGATGTGGCGCCTCCTGGACTCTGGCGTGTGGCTGGGAGTGTGGCGCCCACTTGCTTGGTCCTGGGAGAAAATGTTGCACCTTGGAGAAGACCTAGACCACTACTAGGACTTGTATTGAGTCAACATGACTCAACAAAATTTAAATTGCAGGGAAATACATACTCAAACTAAAATTGAGTTGACCAAGTCAACCCTTATTACAAAACCAGAAAACCCTAATTCTTCGGGCAATGTCAATCAGAGATCCAGATGGAGCCCTGAAGTCTTCTTCTGAGTCTGGTGCCCGCACCACTTTGCCAGAATTTTTCTGAATCAGTTTTGAACTGATTTGGAGTTCGTTTCGGCCTCCAATTGGTTGTGAACCAATTGACCCAATTTTTAATTGGGCTTGGACCAGGTTCAATAGGATTGAACCAATGGCTTGGTTTAATAGAGATTGAACCAAGGTTTATTGGTTGGACCAGTTTCTTTTGAACCGGTGTTTTAATTCTCCGTGTAAATGGTTACACGCCACTCCCATGCGTTTGGAGGAAAGCCAAACGTTTGGAGAAAAACCGAAGGCCAAAACGTCCTCTTAAAACCCTTGTTAATGGCTTTTATCCCGTTTAAATTTTTGTTAATGGGAATTTGGAAACTTTCTCTCTCTTCCACTCCGGTCTCTCCATCTCCCTCATCCCCTCTACAGCCTTTATAATCCAACACTGCGTCCCCTGTTGTCGGGGTAGAGAGTTTTAAAAACAACAGTTGCCGTCCTCTGTTTTGAGTTGTTGGAGTGACACCGTGAGAAGAGAGTATCACCGTGTAAAGGGCTGTTCCTCCATTTGAAGGGGCTGAAGACCTGATCCATTGTAATACTCCTTGAGTGCTGGGTTTTGGGAGTGTTGTAAGGGAAACAAACCAAGATTCTTCCCACCATTTGAGTGCTCAAAAATCCCTGCTGCAGCAATTCTGTTTTGCTGCAGCAACCTGTGACCGTGAACCATCTTCCGGCATCTAGCACCGCGTGTGGAGTGGGATCAGAGAGCCCCGGGCATGTCTCCCCTCTAAAGGGAGTATTCTTCTACTCCTCGGAGCAAACCACGCGAGCCGGGATCGCTCCAGTTGCCCGAAATCCAACGTCGAAGACAGCTACTCTGTTCTGCTGCCATTTTTGTGTAGCAGACTTCGGCGAATTTTTATGATTTATTGGCTTAGTTTTTCTTGCAGAAACTAGTGCCAAATCGAAGAGGACTTCGTTAAGAATCTACAGATCAAATTTGGGAGCGATCGGAGGTCCGGAAGGCGGAGTTCCGGGGACTTTTCGGAAGCCCAGTTTTTAGCCCAAGGTGGAAGACGACTGGAATAACTTTATTCCAGTTATTCCATTCTATTCCTGGTTTATCCCAGACTTATTCCAGCTGGGAATAAGGTATGTTTTTGGGTTTTATTTTCGCTGCATGTGTAGATCTGGATTTATAAAATTGTTTATAAATATTATATGATTTGTATCATGCCAATACATGCATCTTGCATATGCTAGATCCTATGCGGAGTAGGTATTTTTCGTATTTATTTTAAAAATATTTTAAAATATTTACCTGCTCCTCAGTGGTATCAGAGCCAGGTTCTAGTGTAACATATCTTGATGCATATATAGTAGATTAAATTATTTAATCTTGGGATTAGAGAGTACTTTTAGGAACCTAATTGAGACCTTCACCATGGTCGTGTGTCTTTGACATGATGCGGTTCGTCTGTGTTGGCCTCTTCAGAAGGATCCTTTAAGGAAATCAAAAAGAAATTAAAATTATTTTATAAATTTGGCATGATTTATAATTTTGTTATTTGGGTCATATAATATTTATAAAAGTATAAATCTAGATATGATGCATAATTTAAGATGTAAAATTATTTCATATAGAGACTTAATTAAAAAATATTTTAATTAAGTATTTGGCTTAATAAAAAATTTTTAGGTTTATGAAATCTAATAAAATTTGCATAAGCCAAATTAGGTTAATTGGGTTAGCTGATTAGTTGGGTCCATCACTGGGTTAGACCTAAGTTTAGTTGAACCGGATTAAAAGAAGATTAAACAAAAGTTGTTTAAGGTCTTTCTTTAGAACTATCTAATAGTTAGATTAGTTGATCCATTCATCTAAAATGGATCCAATTAGTGGCTCAGTGGACGCCCGAGTCTTTAGGCTAGTCTGATCGAGTCTGGTAAACCGACTGGTGTCGAGGTAGGTTTGGCATTTGTGATCATGGTTGTATGAGGCTACCTCTTTCCTGGCCAACTTGGTTGGTGTCTAGGAAAGATGGTTAATGGCGGATACTCATCCATGATCTCACCTACTTGGCTAGTCGAGTCGACCAGAACTGATTGGAAATGCTCAATGACTCGAGATAACCCATGTCACCCAGGTTGATCGGTCTGACTGATCGATAGGTTCCCATGGGTCAATTGTTGATTTAATTCAACCCTCCTGGAATCTGATTGATTCAGTGGGAGGATGATCCATGTCCTTACCTTTTTCTTCTGTCACAAAAAAAAAAAAAAAAAAAATCCTCTAAAATTATTGGGTCCTTAAAAAGACTAAGTGAAGGAGTTGACAGTGTCTTAGCCTCCCATTAAGTTGGATAGAAATGTGTCCACTAGCTTGGTGTGCATCGACAGTTCCATAGAACGGGTGTACATCCGGTGACTGGAATTTCTATCTGATCGATGATGGTTCAGTGCAACCTCCTTAACGGGACCAGGTGGGCCAGCCATAGTCGGGCTTGGTCTTTAGTTAGCTGGAAGCATTGGATTAGTCATTTTAATGGTTGGACCTAACCAGAGACCCACAATAAGAGGCCCCTAGGCCGATTGGGGAGTTCTCTGGGGCAAAATAAAATACTGAAAATTGTTTAGTAAAACAATTGGTTTACGAACCTACCTTTAGGCTCGTATGGGTGAGCCGGCCATAGTCGGGCTCATGCGTAGCCTATTGGATTTCAGTACCCACTTGAAAAAAATGTTTTCACGGATTGGAGTTAGAGGCTACCAATCTGAAAAATTAGTGGGAGAAACCTTTAGACTAAAGTCCAAGTCTTTTGGTTAATTTATTAATTCATATACTAATAGGTCTTATTTTCTTTTCAGATGTCTTCCAATTTATCACTCCGGTCACTTCTCGATAACGAGAAGTTAAAGGGTCACAACTTCGATAGTTGGTATCGAAAGTTGAGAATAGTTCTGGAGCACGAACGGATCCTGTAGGTGTTAACGGATCCGGCACCTGAAATCCCTCCCGCTAATGCACGGAGTGCGGTCAGAGATGCTTATCTGAAGTGGGTCTCTGATCGGACTACTGTCCGTTGCATTATGCTAGCGGCGATGAACGACGAGTTCACTCGCAAATTCGAGGAGGCCCAACCTGATGAAATCCTTCAAAAGTTGAAGAAATCCTTCGGCACCCCGGATGATGTAGAACGGCACAAAGTGTCTTGTGCCACCTACAACTCCAAGATGTCGAATGGCGGTTCAGTCACTGATCATGCATTGTACATGATCGAGCTGATTGAAAAACTGGGCAAACTCGGATGCCCCTTGCACGAGCAGCTCGGCAAGGATGCGATCCTGAATTCTCTTCCCTCCTCCTATCTTGATTTTCTCGGTCATTATAGAATGAACAAGCCTGCAGTCAACTACCATGGTCTTTTGGGGTTGCTGCAGACTTTTGAGAAAGACCACCAACTGAATAAGGGGGTAGTGAATTTGGTGGGAGGTAGTAGAGGTCGTCGTCCGTTTAAGAAAGGGAAGAAGAAAATAAATAAGAAAGGAAAGAAAGTGCAGAATGCTCCTGGCCCTAGTCAGACCAGGAAGTATAAGGCTGATCAGTCTTCTGCAGAGTGCTTCTACTGCAAGAAGAAGGGACACTGGAAGAGGAACTGTCCTCTTTATATTGCGTCCCTTGATCCGAACAGGCCGAGAAAGCAGAAGTCTGCTGAACAAGGTATTTATATGATAAAACCTTGTAATTACTCAATTGTTGATACTGCTAACTGGGTATTGGATACTGGTAGTCCAATTCATGTTTGTAATTCGTTACAGGGACTTCAAGTTAGCAGAAGATTTGAAGATGGAGAACAATTTCTAAGCGTCGGGAATGGAAATCGTGTTCCAGTACTGGCGGTCGGAGTCCTGCGTCTTGTCTTTGAGTCTTGTACTGTCGAACTAGTCTACTGTCACTATTGTCCTAGTTTCATTATGAGCATAATCTCTGTAGGCCTTTTGGCCAGTTGTGGTTTTGAACTATCAATAAAAGGAGATTTTTGCAATGTTATTTTGAATAACTCTGTTATAATGAAAGCTAGATTAAATAATGGCATATACGTACTATCAATGCCTATTAGTGTAATGTACACTTCTAGCAAACGCCCAAAGTTAGATAACATCAACGATTTGTATCTTTGGCACTGTAGGCTAGGTCATATTAACCAAAATAGAATAAACAAGATGCGAGGAGATGGACTCCTCGAGGTCTGTGATTCTGAATCACTGCCCACTTGTGAATCCTGTTTACTTGGTAAAATGACCAGGTCACCTTTTACTGGAAAAGGTGAACGAGCTACAGAACTTCTAAGTCTAATACATACTGATGTATGTGGACCGATGACAGTTAGTGCTAGAGGAGGATACAAATATTTCATTACTTTTACAGACGACTTTTCAAGGTTCAGTTATGTCTTTTTAATGAGACATAAGTCTGAGTCGTTTGAAATGTTCAAACGATACCGTAATGAAGTAGAAAAGCAAACTGGAAAAAGTATTAAAACCCTTCGATCTGATCGAGGTGGCGAATATTTATCTGGTGCTTTTTTGACATATCTTGAGGAGAATGGAATTCTCTCTCAGTGGACTCCTCCAGGAACACCACAGTTGAATGGTGTGTCCGAAAGGAGGAATCGAACCTTGTTGGACATGGTTCGATCCATGATGGGCTTTGCAACTCTGCCGCTATCCTTTTTGGGATATGCGCTTCAGACAGCCTGTTACTTATTAGATAATGTTCCATGTAAATCTGTTGTCTCCACTCCGTATGTGATGTGGAATGGACGTAAACCATCAATCTCACACCTTCGGGTCTGGGGTTGTCCGGCTTACGTAAAGCGTTTAGACTCAGACAAACTTGGTCCTAGGTCTGATTGGTGTTTATTTGTTGGTTATCCTAAGGAAACCAAAGGGTATTTCTTCTACTTGGAGAATGAACAAAAGGTGTTCATTGCTCTTAGAGCTATCTTTTTAGAAAAGGAGTTCCTTGGAGAAGGAACTATAGCCTCTAAGATTGAACTTGATGAAGTTCAGCCAGTAGAAGAACCTACACACTCTAAGGACATCGTAGAACCGGTTGTGTTTGAATCACACCCATAACCCATTAGGAGATCTGGTAGAATACCGCGTCAGCCGGACAGATACTACGGTTTCTTGGTCCGGGACGGCGATCCCATTGAGCTCGATGAGAACAATGAGGATCCGATCACCTATATGGATGCGCTTCAGAGATCTGACTCTAAGGCATGGCTTGGAGCCATGCGATCCGAAATGGAGTCCATGGAAATCAATAATGTTTGGACATTGGTTGATCCGCCTGAAGGAATAAAACCCATCGGGTGTAAATGGATTTTCAAGTGGAAAAGGGGCGCAGATGGGAAGGAAGAGACCTATAAAGCCCGTCTGGTTGCCAAGGGGTATCGTCAACGATATGGTATCGATTATGACGAGACTTTCTCTCTTGTGGCAATGCTCAAGTCCATTCGGATCATGCTTGCTTTGGCAGCATATTTTGATTACGAGATCTGGCAGATGGATGTCTGAACCGCTTTCCTAAATGGGGAGCTGGAAGAGGAGGTGTATATGATACAGCCTGAAGGGTTCACATCCACAGATGAATCAAAAGTATGCAAGTTGCAGAGGTCCATTTATGGACTCAAGCAAGCATCTCGAAGTTGGAACTTAAGGTTTGATAGGTGTATCAAATCGTATGGCTTCGTTAGGAACGGAGAAGAACCGTGCATCTATAAATGGGTTAATGGTTCTGTGATTGTATTCCTAGTACTGTATGTTGACGACATTCTCTTAATTGGGAATGATGTCGCAGCATTGCAAGGAATAAAGGTCTGGTTATCATCTCAGTTCTCCATGAAGGACTTGGATGAAGCTTCTTACATACTAGGTATGAAAATCTATAGAGATAGATTTAAGAGGCTTTTGGGACTATCCCAGTCTACGTACATTGACACCGTGCTGAAACGGTTCAGCATGAAAAATTCCAAGAAAGGCTATCTCCCGATAGGTTCTGGAATTACTCTTTCCAAGAAGGATTGTGTGACAACTCCTGAGGAAAGAGAGCGCATGAGTAGAGTACCTTATGCTTCAGCAGTAGGCTCTATCATGTATGCTATGACTTGTACTAGACCAGACATGGCATACTCACTAGGAGTAGTGAGCAGATACCAGTCTGACCCAGGTGAGGCGCATTGGAAGGTGGTTAAGTCCATCCTTAAGTATTTGAGAAATATTAAAGACTAATGGCTGATTTATGGAGAACCTGACTTGAAACTTGTGGGGTACTCTGACTCCAGTTTCCAGTCGGAAAGAGATGATAGCAAGAGTGTGTCAAGGTTTGTATTTACCCTGAATGGAGGAGCGATCTGCTGGAAAAGTTCCAAGCTGGCAACTGTTGCAGACTCGGTATGCGAAGCACAATATATTGCAGCATCAGATGCAGCAAAGGAAGCTGTGTGGTTGCGAAAGTTCCTTGGAGAGCTAGGGGTGGCACCTTTCCTAGATGGTCCTGTTCCAGTGTACTATGACAGCACTGGAGCCATTGCTCAAGCTAAGGAGCCTAAAGCTCATCACCGCACCAAGCACATACTACGGCGCTACCACCTCGTACGAGAGATCGTTGAACGAGGCGACATCAATCTACTGAAGATCGATGGAAAAGAAAATCTAGCCGACCCTTTCACTAAAGCCCTCGGAATAAAAGAGTTCGATTATTGTAAAAGGGAAATGGGTATTAGATACTCTTCTGATTGGCTTTAGTACAAGTGGGAGTTGTTGGGAATTGTGTCCCAAAGCCAATCGCCTGGGTTGTAGGCGGTTGTGCTAAGTATTATAGTTTTTCAATAAATTAATAAAATATTATTTTTGGCAGCTCATCACATATTGTATTTCCCTAAGAGAACTCTTTCCATGTGATGAAGTCCTTAGGACTACACTGATTTCGATACAGAGAGGATGTATTGAGTGGTCCTTAAACCCTATTCACAACCAAAGGATATACTGTACTGGAGGGCAATATATCAAGTATAGGTTGTTGTAGTTTACATCATTTGGTTGTCCTCTTGACCAAATGAGTGTGGTGACACTGATGTGATCTACAAGTGGGATATATGTGATATCTCATTGAACGTGACTCCGTGCAGTCCCTTTCTGCCAAAGGGATACTCACGATTGGATATGGGTATAAGTGTCCCTCTGACCTGAGGTCATCACGGCAGCTTGTAAGCAACTCCCTGTGCTTTGGTGCCGGACTACCCGGATTCTTAATCTGGTGATGGAAGGTTTCTGGGTATAGGCAAGTACTTGTGGAGTAGTGATGGACCAAGATGGAATTGACCTGTCCAAACAGTTTGGATTGAATGTCTCGCAGTATCTCAATTTCGCAAATCCTCGGCTGGGGTAGCCCTAGTGAAGAGTCACTGGGCTTGCGAGGTTAAGACACGTAGTCGACTGACTCAGTCTGGGTTGGCAGCCCAATCTCAGTCGTCCTGAGCATTAGAGGTCAAAAGAATGAATTATACGGTAACCATATGCTAGAGGTTCGATTGTTTGCTCCCGCATCTTCGACCTTTCCGGATGCCGGGACCCATTGCTAGATGGTTTCCTATGCTGGTACTAGAATGGTTCTAGTGCTACCGTTTAGGTTCGAATCTATGAGGTCACACGCCACAGAGGATAACTCTCTGATCCGGATACCGAATACGATTGGGAATCATCTCGGTTTCATGGTGACAGTAGTAGTTTTGAGCACTCATTTTCCTCGTCCTGCCCTTGCCTGGTCAACCAGAAATTGTTCCTGGTTGATCAGCACTATGCCAGGATTTTTCTGAATCAGTTTTGAACTGATTCGGAGTTCGTTTCGGCCTCCAATTGGTTGTGAACCAATTGACCCAATTTTTAATTGGGCTTGGACCAGGTTCAATAGGATTGAACCAATGGCTTGGTTTAATAGAGATTGAACCAAGGTTTATTGGTTGGACCGGTTTCTTTTGAACCGGTGTTTTAATTCTCCGTGTAAATGGTTACACGCCACTCCCATGCATTTGGAGGAAAGCCAAACGTTGAGAGAAAAATCGAAGGCCAAAACGTCCTCTTAAAACCCTTGTTAATGGCTTTTATCCCGTTTAAATTTTTGTTAATGGGAATTTGGAAACCGGCTCTCTCTTCCACTTCGGTCTCTCCATCTCCCTCATCCCTTCTACAGCCTTTATAATCCAACACTGCGTCCCCTGTTGTCAGGGTAGAGAGTTTTAAAAACAACAGCTGACGTCCTCTGTTTTGAGTTGTTGGAGTGACACCGTGAGAAGAGAGTATCACCATGTAAAGGGCTGTTCCTCCATTTGAAGGGGCTGAAGACCTGATCCATTGTAATACTCCTTGAGTGCTGGGTTTTGGGAGTGTTGTAAGGGAGACAAACAAGATTCTTCCCACCATTTGAGTGCTCAAAAATCCCTACTGCAGCAATTCTGTTTTGCTGCTGCAACCTATGACCGTGAACCATCTTCCGGCGGCTAGCACCACGCGTGGAGTGGGATCGGAGAGCCCCGGGCATGTCTCCCCTCTAAAGGGAGTATTCTTCTACTCCTCGGAGCAAACCACGCGAGCCGGGATCGCTCCAGTTGCCCGAAATCCAACGTCGAAGACAGCTACTCTGTTCTGCTACCATTTTCGTGCAGCAGACTTCGACGAATTTTTATGATTTATTGGCTTAGTTTTTCTTGCAGAAACTAGTGCCAAATCGAAGAGAACTTCCTTAAAAATCTACAGCTCAAATTTGGGAGCGATCGGAGGTCCGGAAGGCGGCGTTCCGGGGACTTTTCGGAAGCCCAGTTTTCAGCCCAAGGTGGAAGATGACTGGAATAACTTTATTCCAGTTATTCCAGTCTATTCCTGGTTTATCCCAGACTTATTCCAGCTGGGAATAAGGTATGTTTTTGGGTTTTATTTTCGCTGCATGTGTAGATCTGGATTTATAAAATTGTTTATAAATATTATATGATCTGTATCATGCCAATACATGCATCTTGCATATGCTGATCCTGTGCAGAGTAGGTATTTTTGCATTTATTTTAAAAATATTTTAAAATATTTACCTGCTCCCTGTGCTGTTGCATGCTTAGCGTAGGCACCTGCAACCATATTTTTTGTACTTTCACTTCATACTCCGCTTGATTATTTGATACTTAAAATAAGAAGTGCAAAGCATACTCCAGGTTCTCCCCATCCGGCTTGGCCAAAATCAGTCCGGCTTCGCAGCCTGAAAGGTTGGACGCTCCATCCACATGGAGTGTCTAGGCTGGTTCTGCTTCATAAATAGCATATGCTTCGGGTATTTCGGCCATCCGAAGGGGCATCTCCTGCTTCCATGTATACTCTACAATGAAGTCAATAATTACCTGGGCCTTCAAGGCAGATCGCGGCCGGAAGGAGATATCGAACTCTCCTAACTTGACGGCCCATTTAGCGAGCTGATCGGATGTGTCTGGACTCCGAAGAATCGCTTTGAGAGGTTGGTCGGTCAGTACCACGATTGGATGTACTTGGAAGTATGGTCGGAGCCGCTTAGCCGATATGACTAAGGAGGATATTAATTTTTGCATCTTGGGGTACCTCATTTCGGCATCATGGAGGACTTTGCTGATGTAATAGATGGGCTTCTGCTATCTGTCCTCTCCGCCTCGCACGAGGATGGCATAGACTGCTTTCTCTGACGCCGAAAGGTAGAGGTATAAGGGTTCCCCCTTTGTCAGCTTGGCCAGCAGCGGAGGGTTCTTCAAGTACTCCTTCAATGCCTCAAAGGCTGACCGACATTCATCAGTCCAATAAAATCCCTCCGACCGATGCAGGGTCTTGAAGAATGGCAAGGACTTCTTAGCCGACCGGGAGATAAAACGGCTGAGAGAGGTGATTGACCGGTGAGCTCTTGGACCTACTTTTTGTTGGTCGGATGCGCCATCTCCGTGACGGCTTTGATCTTGTTAGGATTCACTTCAATTCCCCTCCGTGTAACTAGAAAACCAAAGAATTTACCAAAGGTTATCCCAAAGTACATTTTGTGGGGTTCATCTTCATCCGATGGCGCCTAAGTGCATCGAAGGATTCTTGTAGGTCCTTGATGTGGTCAGCCTTACGGAGACTCTTCACTATCATGTCGTCCACGTAAGCCTCCATGTTTCTTCCCAGCTGTCCCTCGAACACCCGGTTGATCAGTCATTGAAAGGTGGCACCGGCGTTCTTCAAGCTGAAGGGCATCATCCGATAGCAGTACAGGCCTTTGTCAGTGACAAAGGCGGTCTTCTCCTCATCTTCCGGATGCATCTTTATTTGGTTGTATCCGGAAAAGGTGTCCATAAAGCTGAAAAGCTGATGGCCGACCGTGGCATCCACCAGCTGATCAATCTTGGATACTGGAAAGCTGTCCTTTGGACAGGCCTTATTGAGGTTGGTGTAGTCCACACAGATCCTCCATTTTTCATTGGACTTCTTCATCATGACCACATTCACCAGCCATTCAGGGTAATGGACTTCCCTAATAAAGCCGGCATCGCGGAGCTTCTTCACTTCCTCATCAATAGCTTTCTATCTTTCAGCAACAAAGCTCCACTTCTTCTATCGGATAGGTCGATAGGCCGGATCGACCTTGAGTTGGTGAGTAATAACCTCCGACAGTATCCCAGGCATGTCCAACACTGACCAGGCAAAGACATTGGCATTTCTCCTTAGAAAGCTGATCAGCTCTGTCTTAAGGTTTTCACTAAGAGAGCCTCCAATTTGGAGGACCTTAGTGGGATCATCCTCTCAGAGTGGGACAAACAGAATCTTCTGCCCTGGTTGACCGAGGCCATCGGCTTCAGCCCTTGGGTCAAGTTGCTCTATGACAGAACGGCCCTCAGATCGTTGATTCAAAATAGTCAAACACTGTTTGGCCATCCGACGGTCTCCCCTCATCACTTCGACCCCGTTCCTGGTTGGGAACTTGGCCAACGATGGTAAGTGGAAATAATAGCTCAGAATTTGTTGAGGGCCGGCCGGCCTAGAATAGCATTGTAAGGTGAGGTTGTCTGTACAACCACAAAGTTGATGAGGAGGGTTTTCTGGAGAGGCTCCGCCCCAATTGTCACAGGGAGAACTATTTTACCTTCCACTCCGATGGAGTTACCCCCGAAGCCTCTCAGCGGCGCGGGGGATTCTAGCAGCATAGATCTGGACAAGTTCATTCTCATAAAAGCATCATACAGTAACACTTCTGTCGAGCTTCCATTATCAACAAGTATTCTCCTTACATTGTAATTGGCAATGACAACCGACATGACTATAGGATCATTCTCAAAGACATGATTTTCCAGGAGATCTTCATCAGAAAAGATAATGGCATTGGAGCCCCAGGACCTCTTAGCGACATCTGTCCCATCCTCCCAGCCTCCTTCGGACCACCGATGCAGCATGCCAACATCTCCACCAGTTGGTCTTTGATTGGGGAGGGTTTCTGGCATTTGATGCTTCTGCCCGGTCTCGATGGGGTCGAACATACTTGCGCAGGTACCTCCTCCGGATGAGGTCTTCGATGGCATCCTTCAGCTGCAGGCACTCCTCAGTACTGTGCCCATGGTCTCTGTGGAAGCGGCAGAACTTATCCTTGTTTCTTAGGACAGGAGGGCCCCTCATTGGCCAAGGCCTTTGCAGAAATGTCTCATTCTCGATCTCCATCAGGATATTCTCTCTTGGTAGGGACAGAGGCGCATAAGTCTTGAACCTTCAGGAAAAGTCCCTGGGCTTCGGACTTCGGGAGCTTTGTCGCTCTGCTTCTTCGAGGCCGACCTTCCTTCAGCTTGGCATCGGCCGGTAGCTTGTTCTTCCACCAGGGCATACTTCTGTGCTCTAGCCAGCAAGTCGCCATAGCTTGTCAGATGCTTCTTATCTAGGGAAAAGGTCAGCTTGGATGAGCGGCACCCTCGCTTGAAGGCCGACATCGCCACAGCTTTGTTCAGGTCTGGGACTTCCATGGTCGCTGAGTTGAAACGGGCCATGAAATCCCGGAGGGTCTCTCCCTCTTTTTGCAGCACGAGAGGAAGAGGCAGTCGGTAGTCCTCGAGATCCGATTGCAAGTCCTGAAATGGAAAAGAAAAAGATATTCGAGTTGGGAGAAGGAATGGATCGTACCTGGCCAGATGGTGGAGAACCACATCCGGGTGGTCTTCTTGAGGGTCGCGGGGAAGGCAATGTAATGCAGAGCATCGGAGGCACCTTGGACCATCATGTGGGCCTTGTACATGCCTAGATGGTCCATCGGATCGGTGGTACCATCGTAGGGGTCCACCTGTGGGATCTTGAAGTGGCGGGGAATCGTCTCTGCCAGAATTTCCGCAGAGAATGGGGGACGGGAGTCATATGCCTATCCCCCTTCAGCCTTCTACCAGAGGGCAATCTCATCAATGCTCTCCTCCATGCGCATAATCTTGTTGCCATAGTCCTTCGGAGGTTCGACGGCAGGCTGACTGCCGGAGGGGATGGACTCGGCGTAAGAAGGCAAGGCAGACCTCGCCCTTTTGCCATCGGCACGATCTCCCAAAGACCTCCAGGGCTCCTCGGCGGCATGGGAATCATGTTGGGGGATCTCTGGCCATCGGCCTCCCATAGCAGCAGTCTGAGGGTTGGTGTAGGAAGCAGCTGGTAGTTGTTGCCAGTTATCAGTTGCTTCCTTGAACCGTTGAACCGTAGCCGTGACTGTCTCGATGCGGTTCACCAAAGTTTGAAATTGCTGCAGTCCCAAAGTGATAGTAGGCTCTGTAGCAGTGGAAGCGGTGGCAACGAAATCATTCTCTCAGAGGGGCTCCTCAGACCTGGAAGGAGAGGTGTCTCTCTTGGCAGTGGCATTTGGAGCTCTTCCCTTAGCCATTTTTTTTTTGTTGAAGTGCTGAATTCCTCCTTTTAGAAGAAAGAATGAGCCGGCCCTTCCTCTAGCACTAATCTGTTGCTGTGTCAACTCCTGGACCGGGAACCGGGATGGCTGGATCAGCTAGAGTGCTCCTCTCCAGGGCAAACTTGTAGAAAAGTCCCCAAGGGTGCTGGTGGTGTTCCGGCGGGGGACCCTCCGATGCTTAAGTTAGCAGGAGGTTGAAGGCAACAGAATGGAGGAACCAAAGGATCCAACAGTGTAAGGAGAGGGAAGAGTTCTTATACCTCCAAATGGGGTCCCCCAGGTACCTTATATAGGCACCGAACAGTCCAAAATACGTTAGGGGAGAGGCTGGGAAAGATCGATCTACCCCTAGGAGAATTTGGATAGTGGCCATGTGGCGCGTAGATACGGCAACACCGTGGAAGTAGTGGAGTAGGGCCGTTGGGATGGCAGAATCCTGTCATAACAGAAAGATGCTTTTGGAGTACCCTGGATGCTAAGGCTTGCTCGTCGGATGTCAGCCATAAGGTGGTCGGTCGGTCAAAGGTCGAACCACCAAAGGAGAATGATGGGCCGTACCTTAGTAGGAGAGGGTCGTTCGGACCTCGGCTCTAGTGGGTCGGATCCCTGGAGAAGGACGATGGGCCGTACCCTAGCAGGAGAGGGTCGTTCGGACCTCGGCTCCAGTGGGTCGGACCCCTCTCGGTTGGAGCGGCCGAGTTAGACCGCAAAATTGGGCTGGTTCTGATAGAGGGTGAGCCGTCATGGTATAACACCCCCTATAATGCAAAGGTTGTCCTACTTTGATGTATACCAATTTTGAAAAAAGATTTTCAAAAGGATTTTGATCGGTTTATGACTATTGATATTGATGTATGCGATGAACCAATTTAGGGTTTAGATCTTAAATATGATTCAAGTTCATAAGCCATTAAAATCATGCACTTGAACCTAATTTTAAAATTTACTTGATCTAGAAAATTAAATTAGGTGAATGAGGGTTTGGGTTGAACAAATTAGGTCTAGAGATTGCGCTACATGATTAGGGCTTGATTAGATCAACAAGTAACCCTAATATGATTTTGAGCAAGTGACTTAACCTAATCGGATGATGATTAGGGTTAGGTCAAGTGTGCTCAAAATTGGTTTTAGATGTAGTCTGGTCAGATTGATTCACGATAGTGAATCAATAAGTTAAGACCTAATTTGGCTTAGTGATGAGCCCAGATCATTAGATGACCTAATTAAAACTTATCAGTCAGTTAGTGTCTAAGGAAGGTTTCGATCATGGTTTGCTAATTGGGGCTAACTCTTTTCCAACCAACTAGTTTGGCGGAAAGAGGGTATATTGGCAGAACCCTCCCATGGATCAAACTGACCTGGTCAATTTGGTTGATTAAGTTTTCAAAAGTGTCACTTTTGATTTGAGTTCACCCATGCTGGTTATATTAAGTCATACATGAGATTGTGCTGACCTAATGTAATTAGTCAGACATGAGATTATTATGACTTAATGTAATTGGTTAGTCATGATTTTGCTAATCAATTTAGAAGAGACCTAAACCTAAGCTCCCAATAAATATTAAGTCATAGGTCTTCCACCATTGTAGGTGTGCAGGTATCCTACTGGTGTTGATTATTCTTGGTTGGTTACATGGTCTAGTTGCATCGAGAAGACACAACCATCCTATTAGGCATGAGATGTTGCTAGGCACTGATGGGGTTGGGCCCAATAAATGGGCATGTTGAGGGACTCAATGATGGCTTTGTCTAGTAGGAATGGTGGGTCTGACTTAACTAATGATTGGACCAATAAACGGGTATGTTGAGGTTCCATGATTTAGAGACCAAGAGCTACAATTTGTATTAGATACATTGGATAAGAGTTGGCCACTTATTGGTGTAGCATGTTACCAATAACCGGATACGCTGAGGTGCCGCACATCGATGGGACCGTAGTACCCACTAGAAACCTAGAGTCGCAGGATTTTCGCATCTCCACGGGGAGTGTGAGAGATCCGAAAAAATAGTGAGAGTTCTAAAATTATTTCTTAAAGACCTAACAATAATTTTTATGATTAAGTATAAAGCATCTAATTTGAATCTTCTACTCTTGTAGTTAACCATGCTTGCTTCAAATTCCATAGTACATATTCTAGAGACAAACCAACTAGTTGGCCTCAATTTTAAAGATTGGCTGAGAAACTTCGAAATTATTTTGAGTTCTGAGAAGTTGGGCTATGTGCTTGACCAGGAACCCCCTGTCTTACCTAACCATCCAAATGCTCGTCAAATGACTGCATATGAAAAATGGATGGAAGATGATAATAAGGTTAAGTATTATATGTTTGCCTCCATGTCAAATGAATTGCAGAGCCAACATGAGGATATGTCAACTACTAAATCGATTTTGATTCACCTACAAGAGTTATATGGTGAACAAAGTCAGATTGCACGCTTCGAAGTATCAAAAAAGCTTTTCAACAATAAGATGTGTGAAGGGTAGTCAATGCACGATCATTATTTGATAATGATCAAGGACATCGAATAGCTTGAGAAGCTGGGCATTCTTATTCACAAGGAGCTTCAGGTGGATTTGATCCTCCAGTCCTTGACTAGTTCATATGCTCAGTTTGTTATGAACTATAATATGAACAAGTTGAATTACACTTTGGCTGAATTATTGAACATGCGGGTAAGAAATGAGGGGACCCTGAAGAGTTCAAGGGGCTCTGTTTACTCTATGGAGCAGTCTTCCTCCAAAAGAAAGTCTACTTGGAAGAAGAAGAAACCTGCGAAGAAGCAGAACAAACAGAAGAAGAAAGACACTCCCAAGAAAGCCAAGGTTAGCAAAGGAAAATATTTCCACTACAACATGATGGCCACTAGAAAAGGAATTGTCCTCTCTACCTGGAAAGCCTAAAGAAACAGAAGGAGGATGTGCCTTCTGAAGGTAAGCCTATACTCGTTATTGAATCTAACCTAACGATTTCATCTACTTCTAGCTGGATTTTAGACTCTGGCTCTAGTGCTCATATATGCATTTCAATGCAGGGTCTGGAAAGAAGTAGAATGCTTAGAGAATGTGAGATAGTCCTACATGTCAAAAATGGAGCAAAAGTTGCTACTCAAGCTGTTGGATCATATTCTCTAGTGTTACCTTTAGGGTTTAGATTAGTTCTTAGTGATTGTTATTTTGTGCCTGTTGCTAGTAGAAATTTGATTTCTGTCTTTGTGCTAGCATAGGAAGGATTTGAATTTATATTCAATAAAGACTTTTGTAGTATTTATTTGAGAAATAAATTAGTTGCGAAAGCTATTTTAATTGACAGTCTCTATCACTTGCATGTCGATGCATCTTTGAGCATTAACAAGAAAATTAAAGTGAATGCCATAGGACATAAACATCCTAAAGATAACCTAAATGATAAATTTATGTGGCATTTAAAGCTCGATCATATAGGTGAGGACAGAATTAACAAACTGGAAAGGGATGGGATCCTAGATTCAGTTAACTCTGAATTATACCCACCTTATGAGTCATGTCTTCAAGGTAAAATGACCAAGTTAACCTTTGTAGGACATGGGGAGAGGCCCATAGAATTACTTGCCCTGGTACACACTGATGTGTGCGGTCCATTTGATGTGCAGTCCAGGGGTGGTTTTTACTACTTCATAACCTTTACTGATGATTGTTCATGGTATGGTTATGTGTTTCTTATAAGACACAAATTTGAAGCTTTTGAAAAGTTTAAGAAATTTAAACATGAGGTAGAAAAACAAATAGGTAAAACCCTTAAGGTTCTTCAATCAGATCGGGGAGGAGAATACCTTAGTAGGGAATTTTTAGGTTATCTTAAGGACAATGGCATAATCTCACAATGGACTCCACCAGGTATGCCTCAGCTTAACGAGGTGTCTCAGTGGAGAAATAGGACATTATTAGAAATGGTCCGATCCATGATGAGCTTCACTAACTTGCCTTTATTTCTTTAAGAATATGCCTTACAAACTTCAATTTATATTCTAAATAGGGTTCCATCTAAATTTGTTCCTACCACACCATATGATATTTTGCATGGTAAGAAACCAAGTCTTGCCCATTTCAAGATTTGGGGATGTCCTGCCTATGTCAAGAGACTAATGGTGGACAAGTTGAAATCTAGATCTATGAAAGCTCAGTTTATAGGATATCCTATAGAAACTTTAGGATATTAATTTTATCTTCCAGAAGATCATAATGTGATTGTAAGTAGACATGCCACATTTCTTGAAAAATAGTTTATTCAAGAAGGTGGTAGTGAGAGATTAATTGAGCTCGATGAGAAAGTCTCTGAACAGCAGCCAGCTAGAGATCAGATTGAACCTAATCAACCAGTACACATAAATGCTCTTCCACCTTATAGGTCTATTAAAGTCTCCATACCTCCTGAAAGATACTTGGTATGTTTATAGAGGATATAAAGAAAATGTTTCTTGTTGGGGATCAGAATCAATCGATTGATCCCAAGACTTATGATGAGGCGATGTCAGACATTGACTCCGAGAAATGGTTGAATGCTATGAAGTTAGAAATTGATTCAATGCATTCTAACCAAGTTTGGTCCTTAGTGGATCCACCAGAGGGTATTGTACCTATTGGTTGTAAATGGATCTATATGGAGCAGCCTTTGGGTTTCACTTCCAATAATGAAGATCATAAGGTCAGCAAGCTGCATAGATCAATCTATAGATTGAAGCAAGCTTCTCGGAGTTGGAATACTCATTTTGATGATGCAATCAAATCGTTTGATTTTATCAAGAATGAGGATGAGCCATGTGTTTACAGGAAGGCCAGTGGGAGGGCAGTGACATTCCTCGTATTGTACATGGATGACATCCTCCTTTTAGGGAATGATATTCCCATGTTGACTTCGATCAAAAGTTGGTTATCTAAGGATTTCTCTATGAAAGACTTAGGTGAAGCATCTTATATTTAGGGATTAAAGTCTATATAGATAGATCTAATCGGATGCTTGGCCTTTCATAAAAATTGTGCATAGAGAAAGTGCTGTAAAGGTTTAGCATGGAGAATAAAAGATGATTGTTATCTCTTTGGCATGGCATTAATCTCTGCAAGAAAATATGTCCCAACACACCTAAAGAGATTTGACGCATGAGCAAAATTTCATATGCTTCGGCAATTGGAAGCCTTATATATGTCATGTTGTGTACTCGACCTGATATAGCTCTTGCTGTGAGTATCACGAGTAGATATCAGTCGAATCCAAGTGAAGAATACTAGATAGCTATGAAGAACATTCTTAAGTACTTGAGAAGGACTAAAGATTTGTTCTTAGTCTTTGGAGGGAGTTCAGAATTAGGGATAAAGGGATATACAGACTCAGACTTTATGTCTGATCTTGATGATAGGAGGTCTACATCAGGGTCTGTGTTTTTGTGTAATGGTAGGGCAACTAGATGGAAAGGTTCCAAGCAGCCCATCATAGCAAATTCAACATTGGAAGTAGAGTCCATTGCTGCCTCTGAAGCTGCAAAAGTAGCCTTTTGGTACAAAAGGTTCATTATGGAGCTTGGAGTGATGCCATCCCCATATATTGTGATAATAATGGTGCAATAGCTCTTGCTAAGGAACCAAGGTCTTACAAGAAGTCTAAGCATATTGAGCTGCGATTTCATATCATACACGACTATCTCGAGAAGAAATATGTTGAGGAGCGAAGAGTAGACTCCACGGACAATGTGGCAGACCCACTGACTAAGACTCTGAGCCAATAGAAGGCTGAAGTCCACTTTGAGAAAATGAGACTTAGATATATAGCCAATTGGCTTTAGTGCAAGTGGGATATTGTTAAATGCATGCCTTGAAAGCCATGTTGGATTGACACATTTTAATTTTAGGGCATGAACTTTGTACTTAATTTTTTTTATTAATTTAAAGGACATTAGTTTCATTCATATTGTTGTGTCTATGAATAGTCCATGGAGTTAATGGACAATGACACATATTCTCAAGAGTTGAGAATCTGAGGTATGTTGGTGTGGCCACCAGGATCCGACAGAGGCTCCTCAACCCTCTGTGGATCTTATATTAGGGTTCCACTTCTATGAGTCTTGTAATAAGGCTATGAGCCAATGCAATTTCATAATTTCTAGTCATGTAACTATTCTAAGTTTGTTTAGTCTTGTACCTTGACCAATTTGGATCAAGTTAGGTCATGAGTCATGTATTTATTTTTGGTTCGAGTCTGAGTTTGTATTGGGTCCAAGCCCAATTGAAGTTAACCTGGATTTCAAGACCAAGTCAAGTTCCATGTGGGCCAACCCACCTCTTTCACTTGGAAAGATGCCAACACAGGTGCCACCTCAGCCACCTATGTGGCGCCACATCAATTGACACTTGGGCATCCAAGGAAGGAAACAAGGAGGCGCCCTCATACATTCCACACGCCCTCTCCATGCCTTTTTCTCTTGGGCAACCTTGGAAGGAGGAGACATCATCCCCCTCTTCCCTCCCCCACATCACGCCATGATCCATCAATAAATGGGGCATTGAAGATTCTTGAAGAGACCAAGCCACAAAGCAAGCCATTTTCCAAGCCTTCTTCCCAAAGTAGTCACACAAGAAAGGAAGGCCAAGGAGAACATTCCCCATTCCAAGCCATCAAATTTGCAACGCCCAAAAGCTCCCTCCTTGGTCGGCCATGACTCACTCCATCTAGGTGTGGAAGAAATCAAAGGGAGACACATCCCTTGAAGTAAGCCTTGCTCCATGTTTTCTTTCCAAAGTGAGCATGCAAAGAAGGAAGTCTAAAGGCCAATCCCCCTCTCCAAGCCCTCCCACATGCCACGCCAATCTCCTCTTCCCTTTTGGTCGGCCATGAAGATCTTGCCACATCTATGTGGGCGCAACTTTTGGGGTTGTAATTTGGGTTCAAGGGTTTTGAATTATTTTGAATTCAAATGGGCCATGGGTGCCTATTTAAAGGACCTAATCCCTCCATTGTAAAGCTATTGAATGGTTAATGAAAAAGAGCTTGAGTCTTCTATCTTCCAACCCTTGTCTCTTAGACTAGGTTGAGTGAAGTTGCCTTCGTCCCCAGGGTTGTCGAGTGGTGTGAGGCCACCTATCCGTCGCCCCAGGGCATCGCTAATCCTTCATCCTCTTGGATGTCGCGTGGTGTTAGGCCACAATCCTTCATCCTCCGGGACATCGCGGGGTGCGAGGCCCCAAGTTATCTCCAACTTTGACTACGGAATCCAACCGGACACCGGGCTCGAGGCCCCTTCTCAACCCCATCTCAGTTCCTTTCCGTGCATCTCCACATCTTGATGATCCTTCTTTTGTTTGCCTATAGGTCCTCCCTGGCATCTCGGGCATCGGAGACAGTCGGCTTTGCCATCGTGACCTCTCGACCGAAAGCCAGTGCTTCCACTGGTTCGACTGCTCGGGCATCTAGGCCGCATCCGTCGAGTTGAGCGATCTCTGCACCGGGTGCTTTAGAAGTGTGAGGTTTGCTTTCTCTCTATTGTTGGGAATTGTGTCCCAAAGCCAATCGCCTGGGTTGTAGGCGGTTGATCTCTGCACCGGGTACTGAAGTCCAATCCCCTGGGCGACGTCCCTTCTTCTCCTCCACCAGATAATTCTAACTCCTGTTTATTTGCTGGTTTAATGGAGTTGGCAACTGCTGCCTCTTGGCCTCCCCGTCTCTCCACCTCCCTCTTCCTCTGCTGCCTATATAAACCAAGCAAGTCCCCTGTTTCCATGATGAGTTTTCAGCCGTGAGAACACTGTGATATTGCACTTGGGTGTTCTTTCTTTGAGAGGTTGAGAGACCCCCTGATTGAGAGCTTAGAGTTTGCTCTTATAGGATAGGATTTGGAGTATGTGAGGAAGAGTTTCAAGGTCCTTTTTCTTGTCCAATTGAGTGCTCAAACCCAGGACTGCAGCAAGCCCAGTTGCTGCCGTTCACTATGGCCAAATCTTCTTCCAGCAGCTAGCACCACGTGTGGAGAGGGACCCGACAGCCCCGGGCGCATCTCCCCTCTAGAGGGAGTACCCTTCTACTCCTAGGAGCAAGCCACGCGAGCCGGGATCGCTCCAGCTGCTCCAAATCGAAGGCCAAAGCCTGCTGCCCAGTTCTGCTACAGAAAATCTGGCAGTAGACTTTGGTGAATTTTTATATTTTTTTGGCTGACATTTTATTGTAGATTTCAATTGGAGATCGAAGACCACTTGTCCAAGTTGTCGCTGCTGAAATTTGGGAGAAAACGGAGGTCCGGAAGGTGGTGTTCCGACGCTGTTTTTAAAGCCAAAAACAGAGCTCTTCTCAGGCCAAGGAGGAAGAAGGCTGGAATAGATTTATTCCAGCTATTCCAGCCTATTCTAGGTTTATCCCAGAGTTATTCCAGCTAGAATAAGGTATGAAAAAATTATTTTTTAATCATGCATGAATAGATTTTTTAATTCAAATATTTTGCAAATATTTTATATCATCCTACATGCCTATTTGCAACTAGAATTAGATTAGTTTCTGGGCGGAGCAGATTTTCGCTGTGCGGATTTTTAAAAATATTTTTTAAAATCCATTCTGCTCACGCAGTTGTTTGCATGCCTAGTGTAGGATCATGTCAAACCACCTGCACCATTTTTCTTTCAGTGGTATTAGAGCAGGTTGCATGTGTAATCTAATCTAGTATGCATGTTTAATAGATTAAAATTAGTTTAATCTTAATATGTATCCATGTTTCTTTTTGGAACCTAGTTGAGACCTTCACCATGACCGTGTGTCTTTGACACGATGCGGATCGTCTGTGTTAGCCTCTTTAGAAGGATCCTTAAAGAATATTAAAATTAAAAATTATTTTAATTTGGTGATACATGTTTTAGGCATGTTTTATATTGGATATAAAATATTTGTAAAATATCTTGATGCATGATTTGGTATGTAAAATTGTTTTACATTGAGACTTAATTAAAAATTATTTTAATTAAGTGTTTGGCTTATTAAATTTTTTTTTAGGTTTATGAAATCTAATCAAATTTGCATAAGCCATTTTGGGTTAATTGGGTTAGCTGACTAGTTGGGTCCTTAAATGGGTTAGACCTAAGTTTAGTTGAACCGGATAACAAGAAGATTAAACAAAATTTGTTTAAGGCCCTTCTTTAGAACTATCTAATAGTTAGATTAGTTGATCTGTTCATCTAAAATGGATCCAATTAGTGGCTCAGTGGATGTCCGAGTCTTTAGGCTAGTCTGATCGAGTCTGGTAAATGACTAGTGTCGAGGTAGGTTTGGCATTGTGATCATGGTTGTATGAGGCTACCTCTTTCTTAGCCAACTTGGTTGGTGTCTAGGAAAGATGGTTAATGGCGGATACTCACCTATGATCTCACCTACTTGGCTAGTCGAGTCGACCAGAACTGATTGAAAAAGATCAATGACTCGAGTTAACCCATGTCACCTAGGTTGATCGGTCTGACTGATCTATAAGTGCCCATGGATTAATTTGTTGATTTATTTCAACCCTCCTGAAAACTGATTGATTCAGTGGGAGGATGATCCATGTCCTTGTCTTATCTTCTGTCACAACTAAAAATCCTCTAAAATTATTAGGTCCTCAAAAAGACTAAGTCAAGGAGTTGACAGTGTCTTAGCCTCCCATTAAGTCGGTTAGAAATGTGTCCACTAGCTTGGTGTGCATCGGCAGTTCCAAAGAACGGGTATAAATCCGGCAACTGGAATTTCTATCTGATCGATGATGGTTCAGTGCAACCTCCTTAACGGGACTAGGTAACCCGGCCATAGTCGGGCTTGGTGATGCAGGACGAAAGCTCTGATACCAAAATGATGCAGGACGAAAGCTCTTATACCAAAAATGATGCAGAACAAAAGAGATGATGCGATGCGGAAGTAAATTAAAATTAATGTATTTTTTCTTATTTATTTATTCTTAGAAGTCGGCTTTGACTCAAAGGAAAGATAAACTAATGTTGAAAGAAACTAAGAAATGACAGAAAGCACAATTAAAAGGAGTGGATTATCAGAGTAACTCAGAAGTAGGATCACTGGGGATTGAGAAACCCCCAGACCTAGGGTTTACTCCTCTTTCAAGAAACAGATGAAGAGAGAAGAGAAGGTTTTATACCTGACTGTGATATCTCTCGTTGCTTCAATTGAAGGATACTCTCGAGCAGATTGTAGGATCCTTGGAGACGGGGTATCTTCGCAATGGATCCTCGGATTGTAGTCCTATGGCAAGGTTGGCCTTCTTCTCGAACTCAGGATCTGGAAGAAGAAGAACAAAAAAAAAGAACCAGAAACTCAAAGAAAGACACTGACCTGAGGACTTAATGAAGATTGTTGGATGTAGAAGTTCTGGAGATCTTGATACAGATCTGACTCTTCTTTCAACTTGCTCTGTAGTTGAAACAGTTGATCTGAACCTGGATGCTGGTGGCCGGCCTCTATGTGGAAGAGAGGGGCCATGGGATGTAGATGGAAAATTAGGGTTTGGTGGTGGTGGAGTAGAGATGGGTGGACTAAGCTAGAGTTTTGGGGTTGGAGATCTTACACCTCCTCAAGGTTCCTAGGGAACCTGGATTTACTCTCTCATGGAGCTCAACACTTGAATACAAGTGCGGAAGAGAGAAACACAAAGTTGCTCACAAAGAAATTGATTTCCTTCATCATTTAAATTCAAGAGTTACATAGAGTTGAATATATAGACATAACGAAGAAATAAAATTTTATACGTTTCCCATATGGGACTAATAGGACTAACCCACACTTTAGGCATCAAATTCTCTTCCCAAGACTCCTTCCATGAGTGGGCAGCCCAAAAACTCCAAGAAAACTTGAAAATCAGCTCCAAATGGCAGGTTATGGGGGTGTCTCCTAGTATCTCTCCATGAATCAAGGATTTTCCCTTCATGGTTTGGCTCTTTTGGACACCTCCTAGTCTTGCTCCACAAGTTTAGGCTTCTTCCTTTCATGGCTTTGGCACTTTTGGAAACTTTTGGGTGACTCCTTGATTTTCTCCCCGAGACATGCTCTCTTCCCTTTTATAACTTGGATTTTTATGGAACATTATGGGGCACCTCCTTGATCCTCTCTCCAAGAAAAATTCTTGCCATCCTGGCTTGGGTTTATCTGGAAAGAAGTTGGCTCCTCCTTGGATTGAGGTATCTTGATGGATTTCTCCCCCAAGTGGTGCAAGAAAAAAAGAACCTGCTTACTTGAGGCATGGGGACCAAGGTACACTGGATGGAGATGTGGCAGGGAGTGTGGCACCCACTTGTAGCTAGAAAATGTGGTGCCCTATGGCAAAGGGAATGACACATACCTGGGCCTTGGACTTGGACTGAGTCAACATGACCCAACAAAAATTGAAATGACAAAATTACAGACTCAAAATTGAGTTGATCAGGTCAACCCTTATTACAAAACCAGAAAATCCTAATTCTTCGGGCAAGGTCAATCAGAGATCCAGATGGAGCCCTGAAGTCTTCTTCTGAGTCTGGTGCACGCACCAATTCTTCCGGGGTGGGAGGAACTCGACCCTGTCGAGCATGGATCAAGCTGGCTCTGGTATCTCTCCAAGAGGTCTGGGTCCAATTCTTGTAATTCTTCTTGGGAGATCCAAGAGTCATCAGAATCTGGCCTTCCTTGCCAGCAGACCAGGTATCTTAGGTATCCTCGATTACGAGTAAAGATAACCTGATCATCCAGGATCTTTTCAATCTGCTCTTTCATCGCAGGCCTGTTTGTTGGTGGACACACATGGTTGGGTTCACTCTCAAGAGCAGGATTAGGCTCAAAAGGCTCACTGGGAATCACAGCTGGCTCTCTACACTCTACTAGGTCTGTAATGTTGAAAGTGGAGCTAATGCCTAGTTCTGAAGGCAACTCGAGCACATAGGCATTGGATCCCACTCTCTTCATCACTCTAAATGGTCCAGCTCCACTAGCATGTAACTTCCTAACGGTTCCAGGAGGAAACCGTTCAGGCCTTAACCTAATCATTACATAGTCTCCCTCAACAAAAGTTTTGACTCGCTTTGAGAATCAGCCAACTTCTTATAAGTTTCATTACTTAAAGTTATTTTTGCATGAATTTCTTTATGCAAGTCCTTTACATGCTATGCAAGTGCATCAAGAGACTTGTGTGTGTAGGCTAATAGTGAAATCAGATCAAGTGGTGTGTGAGGCTTGTATCCATGAACAATTTCAAAGGGACTCTAGCCTATAGACCTATTGATCGAAACATTGAATGCAATTTCAGCCCTGGACAAAATACAAATCCCAATTACTGGTGCTCTCAATCAAACCAAAATCTGAGCCAAAGCCTAGTAAAGGGTCAAGAAAAACTAAACTAGACTGACGACGCATTCCTAAAGAATGGACTTTATTCCAAAGGAACCCTAGGTCTAAACCTAACAAACTAAGGCTCTCTAGGTTTGACCTTGGGTCGGAGGATGGCATGCCGAGCATGAAAACTTATCATGGGTGCCTAGTAGGTGCCATAAGGTCTTCCAGAAGTAGGTGGCAAACCTAATAGGTTTTGACACGTGGTTCACTCTAAAGACTTCGACAAAGTATACTTGGATGGTGTAAGAAGCATTGGAAGTCCTAGAGAAAGGGAGGAAATATGAGGTGGAGTCTCGAATTACCTGTTGACTAAAGGTGGTGACCTGAAGGTTTGAATGGTGATCTATGAGTGTCAATTGGTCATCCTTACGAAAGGAAAAGTTTGCTACTCCTAGGAATGGATCAAGAGATGGTTCGGGGAGTAGCCTAGGACATGTGATTACAATAGCTAAGGTTTGTTCTCTAAGCAAACAATGATCCACTTTCTCAAAAAATGGATTAGAGAATGATTCATGGGAGGGTCTATGGATGATGACCTCAAGACTTGAAATTTGACCTATGGGTGAGGAAAGGTATACTCTATAGAAGGATAGGTCAGTCATGCGAAGGAAGGGGTATGGAGTCATAAGGAGGACTTCTACAGGACTGGGTGAATCAATCCGCTCAAGACAAGGATGTTCAACTGAGATTACGGGAGAGACCTTAGTGGCTGGGCATGGGACAAGGTCCAATTGTAAGAGGCTTGATTCAGTCATCCTAAGGAGAGGATCTACCATAGGGTGGGCAAACTTAAACAGTTTAGTGCAAAGATCTTCAATTGGTACTTGGGGAATGACTGTCATTAGAGGATACGAACTGATAGCTCGGGCTAACACTATGAGTTCTTCCTGGGGGTATTTGACTAAAAGAACCTGGTTCTCACAAATCTCTTGAATTTCTGAACTAGGTCCTACCACTTGGTTGCTTTCCAAGGTCTCCTCAGGTAACGAACCAATAGTATCGATGTCACATTCTTCAAGTTCTTCCCCCTCATATTCATCAACTAGACTCAAGCCTGCATCATATACTTCCTCGATGCCATCATCAATGGGTTTCGGGTCAGTGATAATCGGGTCAACTGATTCTGGGCTTGTCATACCTAACCTTTCTTCCTCATTGGTAGGCTTGGGTTCTCCCTCATTAATGTCATCCTTAGGATTCTTACCACTTAGCTGTGCACAAGCCAGTCCTATGCATGGGCACTGACTAGATTTATGGCCTCTTTCTCCACAAAACAAACATTCTTGCGATATAGGAACCTGGGTCACACTGGGTTTCAAGCTAGTAGAGACCTTACTTGGGCATGGGTGTGGATCTAAATGGTTTGATCTAGAAGACTTGGGTTGTTGAGTGACTGGTCTAGAATATTGTAAGGACCTCTCATAGACACGATCCACACTATAGATATCATGGTTAGGCTTCCTAAGGTTATGCTCGGGATCACGGTATAAGGTCCTCCTAGGCTCCTGGCATGGATGAGGTTGGGGCCTATTAAATTTTGGATCAGGGGTCCAATTTTGATGTCTACGTTTCTCAAGTACTTGGACTCAATCCCTAAGCTGGGTAAAATTCTCATGGACTTGTTCTTTACACTGGGTAACAGTAGCAGTCATATCCTGACTCAATTTGTTCATACTTTCAGTAAGAGCTCTAACCATGTCCTCTAAATCAGGTTGGGTTTGACCAGGTTGGTAGGGTACTCCATTCCGGGTATACATGATGATGCAAGCAAACACACAGAATGTGACTAGACTAAAGCGACTACTGGCTCACTAGACCTAGAGTCCAAACTAGATGCCCAATCAGAGTGGCAAGCTAGCCTATAGTAACTCGGGACTCAGCCAGGTAGGTGTAAGGGGAGTGATAGGTCCCTAAATGCCAATCCTAGACACCAATCAGTGATTGGCCAGGTAGGCGGACCAGCACACATGCCCTTCGGGACGTAGTCCCTGAATCACCGTTCTAGACACTGAATACAAAGCACACACAGAGTAACTAGAAACTGACTCAACACTAGCCTAGACCCGACTTGTTGGTGTCCCCAGCCCACTAGGGCAAATTAAGTCTAATAAATTTTAAAATTAGGCTTAGGTTCGAATGAATGGGTGGTGGTTTTGGGCTAAGGAGAGGTTATCAACTCCTCCCCTTATCTTAGATGCTCAATTGCCCTTAAGATGAATTAGAAGATCACTCAAAAAAAAAATTAAATTGCAGAAACACAGAAATAGAGTTGCTATAAATTAACTCTCAGAAATTTAACGAAAACAAATAAATCATAGTAAAATTATGTAAACTAGTTTCAATTATACCGGTTCCAGAAAAACAAAAATCATGCAATTTGGAGTTACCTGCAATGAGAAACAATTCTTGCAACAGGATAGTTACAGAATGAAAACAGAATGCTTCTCCCGTTTACAATTCCTGCTACGAAGTTGTAACCCAGCGGATCCCCTACATGCCCTAGGAACACCCCGTGGAATGGGAAGAGGAGGTTTGCACCTCGCTTCGTTCCTAGGACCGGACGTCCTGGGGAGTCTACTTCGAGCAGACAAAGTAAAAAGGAGAGAGACTTAAAACAAGCAAGCAAAACAGAAACCCTAGACTGGGCTCTGATACCAAAAATGATGCAGGATGAAAGCTCTGATACCAAAATGATGCAGGACGAAAGCTCTTATACCAAAAATGATGCAGAACAAAAGAGATGATGCGATGCGGAAGTAAATTAAAATTAATGTATTTTTTCTTATTTATTTATTCTTAGAAGTCGGCTTTGACTCAAAGGAAAGATAAACTAATGTTGAAAGAAACTAAGAAATGGCAGAAAGCACAATTAAAAGGAGTGGATTATCAGAGTAACTCAGAAGTAGGATCGCTGGGAATTGAGAAACCCCCAGACCTAGGGTTTACTCCTCTTTCAAGAAACAGACGAAGAGAGAAGAGAAGGTTTTATACCTAACTGTGATATCTCTCGTTGCTTCAATTGAAGGACACTCTCGAGCAGATTGTAGGATCCTTGGAGATGGGGTATCTTCGCAATGGATCCTCGGATTGTAGTCCTATGGCAAGGTTGGCCTTCTTCTCAAACTCAGGATCTGGAAGAAGAAGAACAAAAAAAAAGAACCAGAAACTCAAAGAAAGACACTGACCTGAGGACTTAATGAAGATTGTTGGATGTAGAAGTTCCGGAGATCTTGATACTGATCTGACTCTTCTTTCAACTTGCTCTGTAGTTGAAACAGTTGATCTGAACCTGGATGCTGGTGGTCGGCCTCTATGTGGAAGAGAGGGGCCGTGGGATGTAGATGGAAAATTAGGGTTTGGTGGTGGTGGAGTAGAGATGGGTGGACTAAGCTAGAGTTTTGGGGTTGGAGATCTTACACCTCCTCAAGGTTCCTAGGGAACCCGGATTTACTCTCTCATGGAGCTCAACACTTGAATACAAGTGCGGAAGAGAGAAACACAAAGTTGCTCACAAAGAAATTGATTTCCTTCATCATTTAAATTCAAGAGTTACATAGAGTTGAATATATAGACATAACGAAGAAATAAAATTTTATACATTTCCCATATGGGACTAATAGGACTAACCCACACTTTAGGCATCAAATTCTCTTCCCAAGACTCCTTCCATGAGTGGGCAGCCCAAAAACTCCAAGAAAACTTGAAAATCAGCTCCAAATGGTAGGTTATGGGGGTGTCTCCTAGTATCTCTCCATGAATCAAGGATTTTCCCTTCATGGTTTGGCTCTTTTGGACACCTCCTAGTCTTGCTCCACAAGTTTAGGCTTCTTCCTTTCATGGCTTTGGCAGTTTTGGAAACTTTTGGGTGCCTCCTTGATTTTCTCCCCGAGACATGCTCTCTTTCCTTTTATAACTTGGATTTTTATGGAACATTGTGGGGCACCTCCTTGATCCTCTCTTCAAGAAAAATTCTTGCCATCCTGGCTTGGGTTTATCTGGAAAGAAGTTGGCTCCTCCTTGGATTGAGGTATCTTGATGGATTTCTCCCCCAAGTGGTGCAAGAAAAAAAGAACCTGCTTACTTGAGGCATGGGGACCAAGGTACACTGGATGGAGATGTGGCTGGGAGTGTGGCACCCACTTGTAGCTGGAAAATGTGGTGCCCTATGGCAAAGGGAATGACACATACCTGGGCCTTGGACTTGGACCGAGTCAACATGACCCAACAAAAATTGAAATGACAAAATTATAGACTCAAAATTGAGTTGATCAGGTCAACCCTTATTACAAAACCAGAAAACCCTAATTCTTCGGGCAAGGTCAATCAGAGATCCAGATGGAGCCCTGAAGTCTTCTTCTGAGTTTGGTGCACGCACCACTTGGTCTTTAGTTAGCTGGAAGCATTGGATTTGTCATTTTAATGGTTGAACCTAACCAGAGACCCGCAATAGGAGGCCCCAAGGCCAATTGGGGTGTACTCTGGGGCAAAATAAAATACTGAAAATTGTTTAGGGAAACAATTGGTTTACGAACCTACCTTTAGGCTCGTATGGGTGAGCTGGCCAAAGTCGGGCTCATGCGTGGCCTATTAGATTTCAGTACCCACTTGAAAAAGTGTTTTCACGGATTAGAGTTAGAGGCTACCAATCTGAAAAAATTAGTGGGAGAAACCTTTAGACTAAAGTCCAAGTCTTTTGATTAAGTTATTAATTCATACACTAATTTGGTCTTATTTTTCTTTTCAGATGTCTTCCAATTTATCGCTCCGGTCACTTCTCGATAATGAGAAGTTAAAGGGTCACAACTTCGATAGTTGGTATCGAAGATTGAGAATCGTTCTGGAGCATGAATGGATCCTTTATGTGATAACGAATCCGGCACCTAAAATCCCTCCCGCTAATGCATGGAGTGCGGTCAGAGATGCTTATCTGAAGTGGGTCTTTGATCGGACTACTGTCCGATGCATTATATTAGCGGCGATGAACGACGAGTTCAGTCACAAATTCGAGGAGGCCCAACCTGATGAAATCCTTCAAAAGTTGAAGGAATCCTTCGGCACCCCGGATGATGTAGAACGGTACAAAGTGTCTTGTGCCATCTACAACTCCAAGATGCTGAATGGTGGTTCAGTCACTGATCATGTATTGTACATGATCGAGCTGATTGAAAAGTTGGGCAAACTCGGATGTCCCTTGCACGAGCAGCTCGGTAAGGATGCAATCCTGAATTCTCTTCCCTCCTCCTATCTTGATTTTCTCGATCATTATAGAATGAACAAGCCTGCAGTCAACTACCATGGTCTTTTGGGGTTGTTGCAGACTTTCGAGAAAGACCACCAACTGAATAAGGGGGTGGTGAATTTAGTGGAAGGTAGTAGAGGTCGTCGTCCCTTTAAGAAAGGGAAGAAGAAAATAAATAAAAAAGGAAAGAAGGTGTAGAATGCTCCTGGCCCTAGTCAGACCAGGAAGTATAAGGCTGATCAGTCTTCCGCAGAATGTTTTTACTGCAAGAAGAAGGGACACTGGAAGAGGAACTGTCCTCTTTATATTGCATCCCTTGATCCGAACAGGCCAAGAAAGCAGAAGTCTGCTGAACAAGTTATTTATATGATAAAACCTTGTAATTACTCAATTGTTGATACTGCTAACTGGGTATTGGATACTGGTAGTCCAATTCACGTTTGTAATTCGTTACAGGGACTTCAAGTTAGCAGAAGATTTGAAGATGGAGAACAGTTTCTGAGCATCGGGAATGGAAATCGTGTTCCAGTACTGGCGGTCGGAGTCCTGCATCTTGTCATTGAGTCTTGTACTGTCGAACTAGTCGACTGTCACTATTGTCCTAGTTTCATTATGAGCATAATCTCTGTAGGCCTTTTGGCCAATTGTGGTTTTGAACTATCAGTAAAAGGAGATTTTTGCAATGTTATTTTGAATAACTCTGTTATAATGAAAGCTAGATTAAATAATGGCATATATGCACTATCAAGGCCTGTTAGTGTAATGTACACTTCTAGCAAACGCCCAAGATTAGATAATATCAACGATTTGTATCTTTGGTACTGTAGGCTAGGTCATATTAACCAAAATAGGATAAACAAGATACGAGGAGAAGGACTCCTTGAGGTCTGCGATTCTGAATCACTGCCTACTTGTGAATCCTGTTTACTAGGTAAAATGACCAAGTCACCTTTTACTGGAAAAGGTGAACGAGCAACAGAACTTCTAAGTCTCATACAAACTGATGTATGTGGACCGATGACAGTTAGTGCCAGAGGAGGATGCAAATATTTCATTACTTTTACAGATGACTTTTCAAGGTTCGGTTATGTCTTTTTAATGAGACATAAGTCTGAGTCGTTTGAAATGTTCAAACGATACCGTAATGAAGTAGAAAAGCAAACTGGAAAAATTATTAAAACAATTCGATCTGATCGAGGTGGTGAATACTTATCTGGTGAATTTTTGACATATCTTGAGGAGAATGGAATTCTCTCTCAGTGGACTCCTCCAGGAACACCACAGTTGAATGGTGTGTCCGAAAGGAGGAATCAAACCTTGTTGGATATGGTTCGATCCATGATGGGTTTTGCAACTCCGCCGCTATCCTTTTGGGGATATGCGCTTCAGACAGCCTGCTACTTATTAAATGATGTTCCAAGTAAGTCTGTTGTCTCCACTCCTATGAGATGTGGATTGGACGTAAACCCTCAATCTCATACCTTCGGGTCTGGGGTTGTCCGGCTTATGTAAAGCGTTTAGACTCAGACAAACGTGGTCCAAGGTCTGATCGATGTTTATTCATTGGTTATCCTAAGGAAACCAAAGGGTATTTCTTCTACTTGGAGAATGAACAAAAGGTGTTCGTTGCTCTTTGAGCTATCTTTTTGGAAAAGGAGTTCCTTGGAGAAGGAACTATAGCTTCTAAGATTGAACTTGATGAAGTTCAGCCAATAGAAGAACCTGCACACTCTAAGGACATCGTAGAACCGGCTGTGATTGAATCACACCCAGAACCCATTAGGAGATCCGGTAGAATACTGCGTCAGCCGGACAGATACTACGGTTTCTTGATCCGGGATGGCGATCCCATTGAGCTCGATAAGAACAATGAGGATCCGATCACCTATATGGATGCACTTCAGATATCTGACTCTGAGGCATGGCTTGGAGCCATGCGATCCAAAATGGAGTCCATGGAAATCAACAATGTTTGGACATTGGTTGATCCGCCTGAAGGAATAAAACCCATCGGGTGTAAATGGATCTTCAAGAGGAAAAGGGGCGCAGATGGGAAGGTAGAGACCTATAAAGCCCGTCTGGTTGCCAAGGGGTATCGTCAGCGATATGGTATCGATTATGATGAGACTTTCTTCCCTGTGGCAATGCTCAAGTCCATTCGGATCATGCTTGCTTTGGCAGCATATTTTGATTACGAGATCTGGCAGATGGATGTCCGAACCACTTTCTTAAATGGAGAGCTGGAAGAGGAGGTGTATATGATACAGCCTGAAGGGTTCACATCCACAGATGAATCAAAAGTATGCAAGTTGCAGAGGTCCATCTATGGACTCAAGCAAGCATCTCGAAGTTGGAACTTACGGTTTGATAGGTGTATCAAATCGTATGGCTTCGTTAGGAACAGAGAAGAACCGTGTATCTATAAATGGGTTAATGGTTCTGTGATTGTATTCCTAGTACTGTATGTTGACGACATTCTCTTAATCGGGAATGATGTCGCAGCATTACAAGGAATAAAGGTCTGGTTATCATCTCAATTCTCCATGAAGGACTTGGGTGAAGCTTCTTACATACTAGGTATGAAGATCTATAGAGATAGATCTAAGAAGCTTTTGGGACTATCCCAGTCTACGTACATTGACACCATGCTAAAACGGTTCAGCATGGAAAATTCCAAGAAAGGCTATCTCCCGATAGGTTCTGGAATTACTCTTTCCAAGAAGGATTGTGCGACAACTCCTGAGGAAAGAGAGCGCATGAGTAGAGTACCTTATGCTTCTGCAGTAAGCTCTATCATGTATGCTATGACTTGTACTAGACCTGATGTGGCATACTCACTAGGAGTAGTGAGCAGATACCAGTCTGACCCAGGTGAGGCGCATTGGAAGGTGATTAAGTCCATCCTTAAGTATTTAAGAAATACTAAAGATCAATGGCTGATTTATGGAGAACCTGACTTAAAACTTGTGGGGTACTCTGACTCCAGTTTCCAGTCGGATAGAGATGATAGCAAGAGTGTGTCAGGGTTTGTATTTACCCTGAACGGATGAGCGATCTGCTAGAAAAGTTCCAAGCAAGCAGACTCGGTATGAGAAGCAGAATATATTGCAGCATCAGATGCAGCAAAGGAAGCTGTGTGGTTGCGGAAGATCCTTGGAGAGCTAGGGGTGGCCCCTTCCCTAGATGGTCATGTTCCAATGTACTGTGACAGCACTGGAGCCATTGCTCAAGCTAAGGAGCCTAAAGCTCAGCACCGCACCAAACACATACTACGGCGCTACCACCTCGTACGAGAGATCGTGGAACGAGGCGACATCAATCTTTTGAAGATCGATGGAAAGGAAAATCTGGCCGACCCCTTCACTAAAGCCCTCGGAATAAAAGAGTTCGACTATTGTAAATGGGAAATGGGTATTAGATACTCTTCTGATTGGCTTTAGTACAGGTGGGAGTTATTGGGAATTGTGTCCCAAAGCCAATCGCCTAGGTTGTAGGCGGTTGAGTTAAGTATTGTACTCTTTCTTTGAATTAATAAAATATTATTTTTGGCAGCTCATCACATATTGTATTTCCTTGAAATGAACTCTTTCCATGTGATGAAGTCCTTAGGACTACACTGATTTCGATACAGAGAGGATGTATCGAGTGGTCCTTAAACCTTGTTCACAACCAAAGGATATATTATACTGGACGGCAATATATCAAGTATAGGTTGTTGTAGTTCACATCGTTTGGTTGTCCTTTTGACCAAATGAGTATGGTGACACTGATGTTATCTACAAGTGGGATATGTGATATCTCATTGAACGTGACTCCGTGTAGCCCCTTTCTGCCAAAGGGATACTCACGACTGGATATGGGTATATGTGTCCCTCCGACCTGAGGTCATCACGGTAGCTTGCAAGCAACTCCCTGTGCTTTGGTGCCGGACTACCCGAATTTTTAATCCGGTGATGGAAGGTTTCTGGGTACAGGTAAGTACTTGTGGAGCAGTGATGGACCAAGATGGAATTGACCTGTCCAAATAGTTTGGATTGAATGTCTCGAAGTATCTCAATTTAGCAAATCCTCGGCCGGGGTAGCCCTAGTGAAGATTCACTGGGCTTGAGAGGTTGAGACACGTAGTGGACTGACTCTGTCTAGGTTGGCAGCCAAATCTCAGTCGTCCTGAGCATTAGAGGTCAAAGGGATGAATTATACGGTAACTATATGCCAGAGGTTCGATAGTTTGCTCCCGCATCTTCGACCTATCCGGACGTCGGGACCCATTGCTAGATGGTTTCCTGTGTTGGTACTAGAATTTTTCTAGTGCTACAATTTAGGTTCGAACCTATGAGGTCACACGCCACAGAGGATTACTCTCTGATCCGGATACCGATTATGAATGGGAATCATCTCGGTTTTATGGTCATAGTATTTTTTGAGCACTCTTTTTCCCATCATGCCCTTGTCTTTGTCAACCGAGCTGACCAGCACTGCGCCAGGATTTTTCTGAATCAGTTTTGAACTGATTTGGAGTTCGTTTTGGCCTCCAATTGGTTGTGAACCAATTGAACCAATTTTATTAGGCTCGGACTGGTTCAATTGGATTGAACCACCGTTGGTTTATTGAACCAATGGGTTTGAACCTATTTGGTTTAAAGCTTTTTGGACTGGTTTCTTTTGAACTGGTGTGTTTTTCTCTTGATCATTTTACATGGTAATTCATTTGCTGGGAAAATCTTTCGCTGGAGGAGGCCAAACGACCGAAGTCCAATCCCCTGGGTGACGTCCCTTCTTCTCCTCCACCAGATAATTCTAACTCCTGTTTATTTACTGGTTTAATGGAGTTGGCAACTACTGCCTCTTGGCCTCCCCGTCTCTCCACCTCCCTCTTCCTCTGCTGCCTATATAAACCAAGCAAGTCCCCTGTTTCCATGATGAGTTTTCAGCCGTGAGAACACTGTGATATTGCACCTGGGTGTTCTTTCTTTGAGAGGTTGAGAGACCCCCTGATTGAGAGCTTAGAGTTTGCTCTTATAGGCTGGGATTTGGAGTTTGTGAGGAAGAGTTTCAAGGCCCTTTTTCTTGTCCAATTGAGTGCTCAAACCCAGGACTGCAGCAAGCCCAGTTGCTGCCGTTCACTGTGGCCGAATCTTCTTCCAGCGGCTAGCACCGCATGTGGAGAGGGATCTGAGAGCCCCGGGTGCATCTCCCCTCTAGAGGGAGTACCCTTCTACTCCTAGGAGCAAGCCACGCGAGCCGGGATCACTCCAGCTGCTCCAAATCAAAGGCCAAAGCCTGCTGCCCAGTTCTGCTGCAGAAAATCCGGCAGCAGACTTTGATGAATTTTTATATTTTTTTGGCTAACATTTTCTTGCAGCTTTCAATTGGAGATCGAAGACCACTTGTCCAAGTTGCCGCTGCTGAACTTTGGGAGCAAACGGAGGTCCAGAAGGCGGTGTTCCGATGCCATTTTTAAAGCCAAAAACAGAGCTCTTCTCAGCCCAAGGAGGAAGAAGGCTGGAATAGATTTATTCTAGCCTATTCTAGGTTTATCCCAGAGTTATTCCAGCCAGAATAAGGTATGAAAAAATTATTTTTTAATCATGCATGAATAGATTTTTTAATTCAAATATTTTGCAAATATTTTATATCATCCTACATGCCTATTTGTAACTAGAATTAGATTAGTTTATGGGCGGAGCAGATTTCCGCTGCACGGATTTTTAAAAATATTTTTTAAAATCCATTCTGCTCCCACAGTTGTTTGCATGCCTAGTGTAGGATCATGTCAAACCACCTGCACCGTTTTTCTTTCATCTATCTCCTAAGTAGGTATTGTTTGTCGAGCTAGTCCTACCGGTGTTTCTTAATCCCGGGGTCCTGTTCTCGTTCTCACTTTTTAGGACTTTGAACTGCTAGTGTAAGCTTCCATTACTCATCTTTCGTATTTCTTGCCTTTGCTTGTGATCGGGAATCAAAACCCTAAGAAAAACAACAAAAAAACTCATCAACTCTAAAAAAAAAAAAAGAGAAATTTCTTGCATCATAAGCATCCATCCCAGCATCCCTTAGCCCCTGTACATCCACATCATTTTTGGTATCAGAGCAAGGCTAGGACTAGTGTATTTTGTTTCATTTTCTGCATTCTGGTCAGCCCATATATAGTCTAATCTTTGGATTGTTTCTCCCTATAGCGACCTCCAAATTTTATGATTTCTATTCTGTTGGATATCATTTAATTCAAAGTACTTTTGTCTATTTTCTTAGATTTTATTTCAATTTGTAGAATTTCTACAAGCCGAAATACTACTTGAAAAAATCTCAGGTCTGAAATTTCGGCAAGCATCTCATTTCTTACTTTATTCATCCATCTAGTTTATTTCTTGAATTTAGGGGCATATTTTAATTCCTGCATTTTGTTTAGCATTCACACATCTGAAAGACATGAAAAAACAAGAAAATTTTAAGTCATTTCATTAGTCATTTTTGTGCATCATTCTCCATAACTTATCTTAAGGGCGACAAATTAACATAGGGTCAGGATTTCATTACCTGTCCCTAGCCCAAAAACTACCACCCGACATATCGAACCCTAGCCATTAACTAAAATTGATTAAACATTTAATCTGCTCTAGTGAGCTAGGGACACCCACGAAGTCGGGTCGACCCAAGTGCCGAGCCAAGCTAGATTGCTTGTTGGTGTGTGCTTGAGTAACTGGTGTCTAGGCAAGTGGTTCAAGGACTAGAGCCCGAAGGGAAGTGGGTTGGTTCGCTTACCTGGCCAATTTCTAATTGGTGTCTAGGAAAGCAAAGAGGAACCTTCACTAACCTTACACTTACCTGGCCAGGTGCCAAGTTACTGCTTTTAGGTTCATCTTCTTGACTTTACATTTGGAGAGATCTCCTAGGTCTAGCAAACCGTAGCATCATTTTGTTACATGTGCACTAGATCAGGAACCTCTTTTCACCCACCTTCTCCACCCTCTACCGAAACCATGGAACAATTGCGAGCTGACATTGGAGCCCTAACTCAATCCATGACTCAATTAAGCAACCAGTTGAATAATAGATGTGATCAAATAGAGGCCAGACTAGGACCCATAGAGGAAGCCGCTAGGCTCCGTGATCGTTTCCAAAGAGCTCCCACCTACAGAAGACCTGAGCCCTTTAGGAACCAGAGCCGTATCCCTGGATCCACCCAAGGTTACAGCCAGGCTTACCCAAGTCGACCAAGCTCGAACCGATCTGATCCTAGTCGACCAAGCCTAGCCCGACCCAGTCCTAGTCTTTCTAGTCTGAATCAACCCCAATATAGTAGAGAGGAAAAGGGTGAGGCTATTGAAGTCTAGAGGAGACTCGATCCCCAAGGCAACAGCTATAGGTGCCATAAACCTAAGCATTTTGCTAGTCAGTGCACCGCCCCTGCCCTACTTATGGATGAACCGACTGAAACTGAACCCGAACCCATTGTTGAACCAGAGGAAGACTTGAAGGTTGAACCCATTGAAAATCTAGGAAAAGAAACTCCTGAGCCCATTAAAGAATTGAAAGAAAGCATCTATGAGTCAAGTTTAGTAGAAGATGGGCCTGAGGGTGAAATCATTGAGGAATCCAAGGAAAATGATCCTGAACCCACTACAAAATTTGAAGAGGAAATGACCAAACCAGGATCACATCTAGTAAATAAACATGAGGATTCACCAGTCTTTTCCACAGGAGTTCAGGAACCAACCCTTAATGAACCGATCCAAAGAGAACATCCTTAAGAGATGGTTGAAGCTCGGAAAGAAATTGAGGATGAAGTTCCCGATGAGTTACCTGATCAACTTCCACCCCTAGGAGACATCCATCATACTATAGACGTGGTCCCAGGATCCTCTTTAACAGACCTTCCTCACTATGGGATTGACCCTAGCGAGCCCCAAGATCTACCAGAACAAGTGAACCATATGACACCTATAGAACGATGCCCAAATTTTAAGGTCTTCCTGAATAACCAAGGTCTATTTTATGTTTTCCATAAGCCACCCCAAGACTCCAATTTCTATTTCCTACCCTTCCCTGAACCTTCTCACATTTCTAGAGCCATGGGGTTACTTTTTATTGAGATTACCAGAATGCGTGACTCCTTAGAGCCCATCCCTTTTGCCCTCTACTTCTGGTACACTTTATGGAATTTGCTAGGGATCCTTAATAACTTTTCTTGTGCATATCAGACTAGGGTCAAACCTAGAGAGTCAAAAGTTTGTTGGGTTTAGACCCTAGGAGTCCAATAAAGTTTTCTCAAAAAGATTGCGTAGTTGAGTCTGCATTTTGCATCATGTTAGGATTATGCAATAAATATAATTTTTAAAATAATTTGGCTGATTCTCGAAAGCGAGCCAAAGAGTTTGAAATAGGGGATTTTGTAATGATTAGGCTCCGGCCTGAATGGTTTCCACCGGGAACTATTAAAAAGCTTCATGTTCGTGGGGCGGGTCCCTTTAAAGTGATTAGGAGAATGGGCCCTAATGCCTATGTGCTAGAATTACCTCCGGATTATGGAATTAGCTCGACATTCAATATCTCTGACTTAGTCGAGTATATGGAACCCACAAACATACCCAGTGAGCCGTTTGAGCCTGACCTCTCTTTTGAGAGTGAACCTAAACCTGAGTGTCCTCATCCAAATATACTTGAGCGAGGAGAGCGGATTGAGCGTGTCCTGGATAACCAAGCCATCACTACCCGGGGCAAAGGCTATCAATGTTACTTGGTCCGATTGCAAGGTCGACCCGAATCTGATGACTTGTGGATCACATGGGAGGACTTGCAACGCATCGACCCCGACATCCTAGAGAGGTACCAAAGCCAGACTAACCGTTACTCGACAGGGTCGAGTTCCTCCCACCACGGGAGAATTGGTTTGGGCACCAGGTCCGACAGAGGCTCCTCAACCTTCTGTGGATCTTATATTAGGGTTCCACTTCTATGAGTCTTGTAATAAGGCTATGAGCCAATGCAATTTCATAATTTCTAGTCATGTAACTAGTCTACGTTTGTTTAGTCTTGTACCTTGACCAATTTGGGTTAAGTTAGGTCATGAGTCCTGTATTTATTTTTGGTTCGAGTCGGAGTTTGGATTGGGTCCAAGCCCAATTGAAGTCAACCTGGATTTCAAGACCAAGTCAAGTTCCTTGTGGACCAACCCACCTCTTTCACTTGGAAAGATGCCAACACAGGTGCCACCTTAGCCACCTATGTGGCACCACATCAATTGCCACTTGGGCATCCAAAGAAGGAAACAAGGAGGCGCCCTCATGCATTCCACACGCCCTCTCCAAGACTTTTTCTCTTGGGCAACCTTGGAAGGAGGAGACATCATCCCCCTCTTCCATCCCCCACATCATGCCATGATCCATCAATAAATGGGGCATTGAAGATTCTTGAAGAGACCAAGCCACAAAGCAAGCCATTTTCCAAGCCTTCTTCCCAAAGTAGTCACACAAGAAAGGAAGGTCAATGAGAACATTCCCCATTCCAAGCCATCAAATTTGCAACGCCCAAATGCTCCCTCCTTGGTCGGCCATGACTCACTCCATCTAGGCATGGAAGAAATCAAAGGGAGACACATCCCTTGAAGTAAGCCTTGCTCCATGTTTTCTTCCCAAAGTGAGCATGCAAAGAAGGAAGTCTAAAGGCCAATCCCCCTCTCCAAGCCCTCCCACATGCCACGCCAATCTCCTCTTCCCTTTTGGTCGGCCATGAAGATCTTGCCACATCTATGTGGGCGCCAACCGTTGGGGTTGTAATTTGGGTTCAAGGGTTTTGAATTATTTTGAATTCAAATGGGCCTTGGGTGCCTATTTAAAGGACCCAATCCCTCCATTGAAAATCTATTGAATGGTTAATGAAAAAGGAGCTTGAGTCTTCTATCTTTCAACCCTTATCTCTTAGACTAGGTTGAGTGAAGTTGCCTTCATCCCCAGGGACGTCGAGTGGTGTGAGGCCACCTGTCCGTCGCCCCAGGGTGTTGCTAATCCTTCATCCTCCTGGACGTCGCGTGGTGTGAGGCCACAATCCTTCATCCTCCGGGACGTCGCGGGGTGCGAGGCCCCAAGTTATCTCCAACTTCGACTTCAGAATCTAGCCAGACACCAGGCTCGAGATCCCTTCTCAACCCCATCTCAGTTCCTTTTCGTGAATCTCCACATCTCGCTGATCCTTCTTTTGTTTGCCTACAGGTCCTCCATGGCATCTCGGGCATCGGAGACAGTCGGCTTCGCCATCACGACCTCCCGACCGAAAGCCAGTTCTTCCACGGGTTCGACTGCTCGGGCATCCAGGCCATATCCGCCGAGTTGAGCGATCTCTGCACCGAGTGCTTTAGAAGTGTGAGGTTTGCTTTCTCTCTATCTCCTAAGTAGGTATTGTATGTCGAGCTAGTCCTACCGAGGTTTCTTAATCCTGGGGTCCTGTTCTCGTTCTCACTTTTTAGGGCTTTGACTGCTAGTATAAGCTTCCATTACTCATCTTTCGTATTCCTTGCGTTTGCTTGCGATCGGGAATCAAATCCCTAAGAAAAATAACAAAAAAACTCATCAACCCTAAAAAAAAAAAAGGAGAAATTTCTTGCATCATAAGAATCCATCCCAGCATCCCCTAGCCCCTCTACATCCACATCACATGTGTCTTTATAGATTAACTCCTAAAGGCTCCTGATTGTTGGAATATCATGAGGACAGTGATTGATCCGTTAAAATCGGTGCACAGATCACTTTCCTTTCTTGGTAGATGAGTTTCTGACCTACAGTGTGGTGACACTAGAGTGAGAGTGCAAGTAGTTGATAGAGATCAATGGTACTGAGCATGACCAAGTACAGGAAGGACCTGTAGGCAAACAAAAGAAGGGTCAGCGAGATGTGGAGATGCACGGAAAGGAATTGAGATGGAGTTGGGAAGGGGCTTTGAGCCTGGTGTCCTGCTGGATTCCGAAGTCAAAGTTGGAGATAACTTGGGGCCTCGCACCCCGCGACATCCCGGAGGATGAAGGAATGTGGCCTCACACCATGTGACATCCTGGAGGATGAAGGATTCGCGATGCCCTGGGGCGACGGACAGGTTGCCTCACACCACTTGATGTCCCTGGGGATGAAGGAAATTCCACTTAAACCTAGCCTAAGAGACAATGGTTGGAGGGTGGAAAAAACTCAAACTTTTTCATTAATCACTCAATCATTCAATTGTTCTACAAGAGAGGGATTGGGTCCTTTAAATAGGCACCCAAGGCCCATTTGAAATTTAAAATTACAACTTTCATGGTGGCGCCCAAAATTCTCCATCATCTCCTCTCTTTGGCCGACCAAATGACTTGGGGTTGGGCATGGCATGTGGGAAGGCTTGGAGAGGGGGATTGGTCTCTTGACTTCCTTCCTTAGCATGCTTATTTTTGGAAGAAAGAGTGGGGCATGGCTTGCTTGAAGGGATGTGTTTTCTTGGACTCTTCAACACCATCTCTTGGATTGATTCAAGGCCAACCAAGGGAGAGCTCTTTGGGCGTTGCATGGTTGAGGGCTTGAAGAGGGGAGTGTGTCCTTTGACCTTCCATCCTTGCATGAACACTTTGGGAAGAAAGCTTGGAAGGGGGCTTGCTTTGTGGCTTGGTTTCTTCAAGGATCTTCAACGCCCTTCTTTTGATGGAACAAGGCGTGATGTGGGGGAGGGAAGAGGGGGATGGTGTTTCTTCCTTCCAATGTCGCCCAAGGCGTGTGGAAAGCATGAGGGTGCCACTTTGTTTCCCTCCTTGGATGCCCAAATGGCAGCTGATGTGGCACCACGTAGGTAGCTGAGGTGGCACCTGAGTTGGCATTATCCCAAGTGGAAGGGGTGGGTTGGCCCACCAGAACTTGATTTGGTGAAGAAAACCAGGGTGACTTCAATTGGGCTTGGGCCCAATCCAAACTCAGACTCAAACAAATACAAGACTCATGACCTAACTTGACCCAAATTGGTCAAGGTACTGGACTAAACAAACTTTGACAAGAAATTATGAAATTACTTTGGCTCAAGGCCTTATTACAGGACTCATAGAAGGGGGAACCCTAATCTTAGATCCACAGAGGGTTGAGGAGCCTCTGTCGGATCCTGGTGCCCACACCAGTGGGTATACTAGGTTTATAGGGAGTGGATGGATAGGATCTATGTTCATAGGTTTTGGGTATATAGGGTAAAGGTGGCTTAGGTTTGGATCTAGTATGGGTCCTATGGGTTTTGTCTAGGATTTCTAGTCGATTGTCTAGAAGATCAAACCTATGGTTCATTTGGACCATGGATTGGGCTAGCTGCTCAGTAAAGGCTTTAATTTGGGCCTGAACCCCAGACTCCATGACTAGACTGGGCTGGATATGAGCTAACAGGCTCCTAATCTAGACTGGACATGGGCTGATGGCCTAATGGGCTCCTAATCTAGTGCTCATGTAAGACTTGATCAAACCGATTACAGCTGACTAGACCTAGAGTCCAAAACTAAGGGCTCAATCAGAGTAGCAAGCTAGCCTATAGTAACCCTGTACTCAGCCAGGCAGGTGTAAGGGGAGTGTTAGGTCCCTGATTGCCAATCCTAGACACCAATCAGAGATTGGCCAAGTAGGCGGACCAGCACACAAGCCCTTCGGGTTGAATCCCTAAACCACCGTTCTAGACACTGAGCACAAAGCACACACAGGTTAGCTTGACACAATGATTTGACACTTAGCCCGGACCCGACCAGTTGGTGTCCCTAGCCTACTAGGGCAAATTAAGTGTAGTTAATTTTAGGTTAAGGCATGGGACCGAATGCAAGGGGTGTGGTTTTGGGCTAAGGAAAGGTGATCAAATCCTCCCCCCATCTGACATAGCAAGAGTGCCCTTAAAAGTAGATTATGCAATGATGGCAAGCAAATGATGCAAATTAGGGTTAGATGTTTTAGTAGCTTTTAGAGAATATGTAATTTTTTTTTATATATTTTGGTATTTTCTTAAATAGAAGAAAACTTGCAAATTATCGCCTAATATGCAGGAAATATACTAAAATTAAAAGATATGCAAAAGATGCTAATCAAAACCCTAAAACTTCTAAACTTGTCCTGCTGAAAAAAAAATAGAGCCAAAAATATTCAGGATGTATTTTGGCTTGCAGAAAATTCACAAACCGAGATAAAATCTGAAAAAACTCTGAAAATTACTTTGAATTATTATGAATCCAAAAAAATAAATTTTAAAATTTTTATAATTCTGAACAGATAAAAATAAATAAAATAACAATGTATATACAGACTGAAAAAAATGCAGAAAACAAGCCCTAATCTATGCTCTGATACCAAATGATGCAGGACTAATATGCAAGCAATTCTTTTTGTATATTTTATATTTTGGGTTAGGTAATTAATTCCTGAATTTTAGATCAAAATTAATTGTAGAGAATTTTGTATGAATTTTTGAAGCCAGGCATGATGATTAGAACCTAGAAAAGTACTAAAGAAGGATCGCCGAGGCTGAGAAGCCTCAGTTAGGGCAAGTTCTCCTACAATATAAAGACTGGAGGTAGAGAGGGTGTACCTGACAATGTCTGAAGTGCCCGATGAGGATCACAATGAAGGGATCTCTCATTTCTCGATGGATGCGGACTGGAAAACCGAGCCAAAGACCCGCGGATACCCGACTTTCTGCTCGGTGGTTCGATTGAGGCTTGGCTGGAGTCGTTAGATTCGTAGGAACTCAGGGACCTACAAACGACCTATCAGGGGTTAGAAAACTCACAAGAGAGCAAAGAAATAAAAGAAAAAAATAAAGAAAAGGTGTCTTTTGAAGTGGGCGGCCAGGGTTCTGGAAGGTTGGCTGGCGGCAGGAAGATGGTTGCAACACCGGGAAGAAGAAAACTCTCAAACCCCTTTATGCACACAATAGGGTAACACTCAAAGCAATAAAAGAACTCAAGGTTTATTTTATATATCAAAATCAAGTTTCATACAAGATGTTAGGGTCCCTTAAATAAACCCTTAACCTTGGGCCCCAAGTAAGGGTACAATTGACATTACATAAGAATCCTTTTACCTCTCAAACCTTAGCTAGAAAATAAGGAAATATTAGGTAGAAAAAATCCTTAAAATTCTCTTGACTTGGTTAACACTCCAAGGAAGCCTAAGGGGGTGTGTTGGGCTTCTAAGAGCAGTAAGGGGCCGGCCTAAAGGGGCTCGGGTGCATGGGTTTGGGCCTCTGGAAGCTGGGATGGCCTGGTAGCCAGGTAGCAGGAATATTCCCTGGTATCTTGCTTCTTAGGGGCTTGGTCTTGGCACCTGGGCTTGATTTCTTTGGGCTAGGATGCAGATGGACCTCTAAAATCATGGATGCCTTGATCTATGAATATACTTTGGCATCTGGAAGGGAATCTGGGCATCTGGAGGGCATCTGCAAGGAATCAGGGTTTCTGATTTTCCTCCTAGGGTCTTCAAATCTTCAAGTTGGGTTGGACTTGGGCTAAACTTCCATATCTTCAATCTAGTTGGACTTGGTCTTCACTTGTATGATGTGGTCTTGAGTCTTCAGTATGCTTGGACAGGACTCAAAAAAATAAAATCAGCTCAACATTGATGCAGAACAAAAGAGATGATGCGATGCGGAAGTAAATTAAAATTAATGTATTTATTTATTTATTTATTTTATATATATTTTCAGAAGTCAGCTTTGACTCAAAGGAAAGTTAAATTAAATTGAAAGAAACTATATAATAATTGAAATCACAATTCAAAGAAACTAGATTATCAGAGTAGTTCAGAAGTAAAGGATCGCTGGGGGTTGAGAAACTCCCAGACCTTGGGTTTCGCTCTGAACTTTCAACAGGACAGAAATAAAGAGAAGGGAAGGGTTATGTACCAGGAAGTGATCTTCACAGAGTTTGGTGGAAGGACTCTCTCGAGCAGATTGTTGGATTCTCGGATTCGGATATCTTCGCAATGGATCCTCCAATACTGGCCCTTTGGCAGAGTTGGCTTCTCCTGAACTCAGGATCTGGGAAAGAAGAAGAACAAGTTAAGGAACCAGATACTCAAAGAAAGGATTTACCAGATAAGAAGAACTTGAAAAAAATTGATGTTGCTGAAATCCTGATTCTCTTGGATGCTGATCTGACTTCCTCTGGGATTTGCTCTGTATTCAAAGTAGCCGATCTGGACCTGGATGTTGGTGGTCGGCCTCTATTTGGAAGAGAGGGGCCGTGAGATGATGAGGTAGATTAGGGTTTAGATGATTGGTGGAATGAAGAAGATGATGGGCGGCTAGGGTTTGGAATTGAAGTGGCTAACCTAGGGTTTTGGTAGGGTTTTGGGGTTGGAGATCTCACACCTCCTCAAGGTTCCTAGGGAACCCGGATTTACTCCCTCATGGAGCTCAACACCTGAACACAAGTGCAGAAGAGAGAAACACAAAGTTGCTCACAAAGAAATTGATTTCATTCATCATTAAATTCAAGAGTTACATAGAGTTGAATATATAGACATAACAAAGAAATAAAATTTTATACATTTTCCAAGTGGGACTAATAGGACTAACCCACAGTTTAGGCATCAAATTCTCTTCCCAAGACTCCTTCCATGAGTGGGCAGCCCAAAAACTCCAAGAAAACTTGAAAATCATCTCCAAATGGCAGGTTATGGGGGTGTCTCCTAGTATCTCTCCATGAATCAAGGATTTTCCCTTCATGGTTTGGCTCATTTAGACACCTCCTAGTCTTGCTCCACAAGTTTAGGCTTCTTCCTTTCATGGCTTTGGCACTTTTGGAAACTTTTGGGAACCTCCTTGAATTCCTCCCCAAGACATGCTCTCTTCCCTTTTATAACTTGGATTTTTGTGGAACATTGTGGTGCACCTCCTTGATCCTCTCTTCAAGAAAAATTCTTGCCATCCTGGCTTGGGTTTATTTCTTGTGGTGTAGGGACCAAAGACACTGGATGGAGATGTGGCACCTCCTGGACTCTGGCGTGTGGCTGGGAGTGTGGCACCCACTTGCTTGGGCCTGGGAGAAAAAAATGTGGCACCTTGGACCTTGGACCTTGACTTGACTGAAAAAAAAGTGGCACCAACCTAGAGAAGACCTAGACCACTACTAGGACTTGTACTGAGTCAACATGACTCAACAAAATTTAAATTGCAGGGAAATACAGACTCAAGACAAAAATTGAGTTGACCAAGTCAACCCTTATTACAAAACCAAAAAATCCTAATTCTTCGGGCAAGGTCAATCAGAGATCCAGATGGAGCCCTGAAGTCTTCTTTTGAGTCTGGTGCCCGCACCAAACATGAACTGACTAACATTGGACTGAACTAGCTCAACATGAGCTGACTAGTACAGAACTAAAATAATAACTCAAAAGACTCAAATAACAACTAAAATGGACTCAGATTGGCTAAGCCCTTATTACAGATGGACTCATAAATTATTGATCAATCCACAGAGGGTTGAAAAGCCTCTATCTTATTCTGGTGCCTCTGGTGTCCGCACCAGAGAGGTGAAGCTCGACTTCGGAGATGGCATCTCGACCTGAAGGGAGCGCAACCAGGTGAAGGAGAGGTGGAGCTCGACTTTGGCCATGGCATCTCGAACCGAAGGGAGCACGGCCGGGTGAAGGAGAGGCAGAGCTCGACTTCAACCATGACATCTACACCCGAAGGAAGCGCAGCCGGGTGAAGGAGAGGTGAAGCTCGATTTCGGCCACGACGTCTCGATCCAAAGGGAGCGCGACTGGCCAAAGGAGAGGCGGATCTCAACTTTGGCCATGGCATCTCGACCCGAAGGGATCCCAGCCAGGTGAAGGAGAGGCGGAGCTCGACTTCAGCCACGGCATCTTGACCCAGAGGGAGTGTGGCCGGGCGAAGGAAAGGTAGGGCTTAACTTCGACCGCAGTATCTCGACCCGAAGGGAGCATGGCTGGGCGAAGAAGAGGTCGAGCTCGACTTCGGCCATGTGATCTCGACTCGAAGGGAGCGTGGCTGGGCGAAGGAGAGGCGGAGCTCGATTTTGACCACGGTGTCTCGACCCGGAGGGAGCACAACCAGGTGAAGGAGGGGTGGAGCTCAACTTTAGCCACGGTGTCTTGACCTGGAGGGAGTGCGGCCGGGCGAAGGAGTCCGAAAAGAAAAAATCTGACCTGGCAGCTTCATCCAACATGGCATTTGGCAGGGTCTGACATGGGTTTCACATCAGCAATCACACAACATCACACCTCATGACAAATTTAGCTAACCTATCAATATTCAGTCCAATTGAACCCATATGAGACATGTTTTATTCAATACAATTAAAACCTAAAATGGATATGAATTTTAAATAAAATATCTAAAGCAGATTTTGGTCGAGTACGGATAATGATATATCCCATTCTAAATCTAACTTGATATAATCTTAATTTAAATCCCTTCTTTCAAAATTATAATTATTTTATAATATTTATATTATGAGTTTACACAATTCAATCCAATCCAGTCATTCGAACCTGATCTAACCTGATCCACACTACTACTTGACTATATCTAAAATAGGTACGGAGTGGGTATCATAATAGAGTTTATGCAAGACAAGTATGGATATTAACTGGCTCGATTTATGTCCAACCCATTTCCATCCCCAATAGTTGGCTAGATTGATAAAATTCCTACATCGGAATAGAAAGTTTGTAGGTTTTTGAAGATTATACTTAGGAAGTAATTATGCATTGGATCAAAATCAAATGGCTAACCCTACCTTTATGGTATGGAGTTTTAGTATGGACTATTCGATTCATCGAATTGTCTTATGCATAATTTAAAAATAAATAAATTTATATATTAAAAAAGGAAAGAAAACTGATAGTTTTAAAAGTTTTTTAAGCGGATGGAGCCATAGAAATGAAGGCACGAGACCAAGCAATGAACCCAATTTTGCATCCTTCCTTGTTCTTACTAATTTATTTATTGATTTATTTGTTTACTTATTGTTTGTTTGTCAATTTACTTATTTATGGAAAAATCACTCGTAGGCACACCCAATTGATGTGGCTCGGTCTAACTTTTGGATATATCAAACTTAGGAAACTAATTTTAACACTCCCATAATGCCTATGATATTTGATATGGCACATCCGCTAATGTGGAGCCTCTACTGGTAGCCTCGCTGAAAAAAGAGTTTGTCACCTAGGCACGGTGGCCAAACCAAAGAATCAAGGTGAGCCCTCCTACCGAGGTCAGCTCCCAGTCGGGGTCATGCTCATTGGGCGAGCCCTCCATCTGAGACCAGCTCCTGGCCGGGTTAGGCTCATGCTGCCAAGGTGAGCCTTCCTACCGAGGTCAGATCCTAGCCAGGGTCGCGCTCATAAGGCGAGCCCCCCATCTGAGGCCAGCTCCCGGCTGGGGTCGCGCTCATGCTGCCAAGGCGAGCCCTCCTGCCGAGGTTAGCTCCCAGTCGGGGACATGCTCATAGGGCAAGCCCTCCATTTGAGGCCAGCTTGGTACGGGCACCAAAGTCCGGAAGAGGCTTCAATCTAATTCAGTATAGCTTTAATTCTTTCATGTCTTGTAAATAGAGTCAGTTTACTTCATTAAATAAATTTGAGTTATGTAATTAGAATAGGTTTATTTCAGTTTGGTTTCTTTTGAGTCCAATTATGATCAAATTGGTCTTGTAATTATTAAGTTTAGTAGTTGAGTCCAAGAAAGGTTTGAAATTGAGTAAGCTCAATTGAAGATGGAATGCACTCAACCACTTCAACCATTTAAGCCAAAGAGGATGCCACCTCAGTAAGCCAGGTGGGATGCCATGTCAACCCCTTCCAACCATGTGGAGTACACCTCAGCAAGACACCTCATCACATGCCACATCACCAAGGATTCAAATTCAAAGTGGGTAGCCAAGGAGCTTTACTCTTCCACAATTTTAGCTAGCTATCCCATAAAATTCTCCATGTAATTTGAATCCCACCCTTATAGCTAGGAACCTCCCTTGAAAATCACTTTGTAATTTGAAATTTCAAAAGTCCTTGGAGGCTTATAAATCTACTCCAAGTCCTCTTGTAAAGGATGATGAATTTTGAATGAAAAAAAGAGTGTTTCTTTTATAAATCTACTCCAAGTTCTCTTGTAAAGGATGATGAATTTTGAATGAAAAAAAGAGTGTTTCTTCTTCCATTTGGTGTTATCCAATGTCCTTCGAGAGGGAGTGGGTGAGAGGCCCTTAGTTACTTTAAGAGAGTTCTTCTTCCATGCCATTAGCCATTAACAAATCTTCTAGTCCATCCAATCACACCATCCCCAACATCCAAGGTGCAAGAAGATTCATTCCAAGAGGGCCGGCCAAGCTACTTCAAATCCATCAGCTTCTTCTCAACTTCAACCATGAATTCCATTGTTTCCTACCTTTTAAGTTACTTCTTAACTCTTCTATGCTTTGTGTAGGATCCCCGGGATATCCAGGTTCCAAAGAAGAAGGTCTTCCAAGGCAAGAAACAAAAACTATGATTCCTGATATCTGAAGGAATTACCATATCATTCAAAGACTTCATCCTTGAGTGTAACTCTTCAAATCCTTGAGATATTAATGCCTGGTTATCCATCTTTTAGTGTTTTTCTAGATCTAAAATGTTAAATTAATTAGGCCCTATCCTTTGTGGTTTCCTAACCATGAAGATCCATTTCTCTTTAATATTGTGAAAGTTCTCATTCAGGTTTAGTTTACATGTAGAATTCCTTCATGATAGTTTCATTTCTTTTACATGGAAAGTAGCCTTACTTTACTCCATCTCTCATTTAATTGTTATTATCTCCTCTTAGATTGCATCTTTCAATTTCATCCCACATCATATTGGTATCAGAGCATGGTAGGTTAGGGCTTTGCATCATCTTCAGTACCTGGATTTGGGTGCTTCACCAGGCCGTCCGATCTTAGGAGAAAAGTATGATTTCAAGACCCTCTCTTCCCATTCCACGGAGATCTCCTAAGGCATGTCAGGGTGCCATTATGATTGACCCTTGAAGGGGAACATAAGAAGGTAAGTTTAAAATCCTAAAGAATAGTTTTGCATTATTTAAATCTGGCATCTTTAAAATTTCTGCTTGCTGTATTTCTGAGTAGGCTAACAGTAATTTGTATAAAACTCTATAAAAAAGTAGTTAATTTTTTATTAAAGTATTTTTTTCCTAATCCATATTAAGCTATCTATCAAAATGCATAATTTTATTTTCAGAAAAAAATCACAGAAAAAATAAAAACTCCCGCACTCCATCATTGTTGCTGAAATTCCTGTATGTTCTATTCTGTTCCTTTTACATTATCTAAATTTCAGGATCTGCTCAGCATAGCACAGATTTTATTATTTAATTTTCTTTCATCTAGTATGTCATCCATAAGTTAGGAATGTTTTTTAATTTTTTCTAAATTCTTGAATATAATTACATTACACTTTTTTGCACAACTTTAGAACTACAACAGACTAATTTTTGCACCTGAAATTAGGGTCCATATGCTTGTTTGCATTCATTTCATGGTAAATCAATTTAAGAGCATCAATATGATATAGGGTCAGGATTTCATCATTTGTCCCTAGTCCAAATATCACCAAACTGCATAACGAACCCAACCTTTAATTAAAACTAAGTAGACATTTAATTTGCTCTAGTGAGCTAGGGACATCCACAAGGTCGGGTCGAATCAAGTGTCAAGCCAACTTAGATAACCTATTTGTGTGTGCTTGTGTATCTGGTATCTAGGCAAGTGGTTCAGGGACAAGAGCCCAAAGGAAGGTGGGTTGGTTCGCTTACATGGCGAGTTTCAAATTGGTGTCTAAGGCAAGCAAAGAAAAAGCTCCACTAACCTTACACTTACCTGACCAGGTGCCAAGTTACTACAACCCGGATTATCATTTTGACCTTACATTTGATTTGGACTCTAGGTCTAGCAAACCCCTAGTCCGAGTTTGAGTTCGTGTGTGCATGGCAACTAGATCAGGAGCACCCTACCAACAAACTGAAGCCCAATCGAGTGTAACCATGGACCAAAATTTTGAGAACTTTATAGAAACTTTGAATGACCAAATGACCCGATTGAACCAAAACTTGACAGACCAATTGGCCCAGACCAACCAAAGCATGATTGATCAGATGATCCTTATCACTGCTAGGCTTGATCGATTAGAAGATCGTACCCTTGGAGGAACCCATGAAGTCTAGAATGAGTTAGAGCCTGAACCAGAGTTTGATACACCCATCAACCCTAGAAGGGCTCTGCGACAAGACCTTTTTCCCAAACCCAATCCTAGAAGGATTCACCAAGACCATTTCTTTGAGCCAAATCCTAGGAGACCCAACCCTGATTGAGTCCATGACCCGAACCCTAGGAGAGCATGCCATGACCCAGCCTATGAGCCAAACCCTAGGAGACCCAATCAGGATCAAATGGACCATGATGACTGAACCCTTAGGAATATTAGGTTGGAAGCACCAATATTTGATGGAAATCTAGATCCTAGGGTTTACATAGACTGGGAGGGAGAGATGGATTAGTACTTCAATTGATATGACATGATTGAGGAGAGAAAATGCAAATTTACAAAGCTTAGGTTAATTCGTCAGGCTAGGCTTTACTGGGGAAATGTCGAGAAGTTCATTAGACAAAGAGGTGATGTTCTGTTGCCCAGGTAGCTACCCAAGAGGAGGGGGAAATTGGGACTTTTAAAATTTAAAGCAAGTAATATGCAATTAAAAATCCTTTGCAAGTGGTAGGTGCTGTGATAAAGTAATAAATTGCAAAAGCTAAGTAAAGCAAAGGAAGCACATCACAAACACACAAAATTTATAGTGGTTTGGAGCAACCCAGCTCCTATGTCCACTATCCAAGATACCACTTGGGATTTTCACTATATTTACACCCGAATAAAGTAGGATTGTTTTACAAGATCACAATCCAAAACCTCTGCACTTTGGTTTTAATGGGATCACCAAAGAAAACCCAACACCCTTTGGTTTTAAACAGGCTCACCAAAAAAACCTAACTCCCTTTGGTTTTAAACATGCTCACTAAAGAAACCTAACTTGGTTTTACCAGGATCACCAAGAACCTAACTTGGTTTTACCAGGATCACCAAGAACCCAACACTTGGTTTTTATCAAGGCTCACTAAGAACCTAATTGGTTTTTCAAATGGGCTCACCAATAACCGTACAATTCAAAAAATGAATTGAAGTAAATGCAACAAAAATGACAAACTCAATTCATCGGATAGTTGCCAGTGCAGCTTGATGGAAGTCCACTTGAATGCACTTGAATAAGCTTTAATTACTTTAGTGGCTTCTTCAAATGTTGCTTCAAGCTTCGGATCAGAGTTGGTGAAGACTTGAAGGCTGACTTGAATGCTCTTGTGCTCTTTAGATGTTGGTAGTTTGGATATTCAATGAAGCTCTCTTCTCCTTGAAGAGCTTTTCAAAACTCTTCTTTTTGGATGTTCAAATCCTTCAAATATATGGTTTTCTATCACTCCAAGGCAGTTTTAGCCATTGTAGATTGTTGGGGAATGATTTGTGACCGTTGGAGCACTTTTTGGCATTCAAAAATAATTTCTGGAACTAGCCGTTGGATACCTGAAAATGATGTTCGAGTTGGCTTGGATTCCTTCGAGTCGGCTCGGATCATTCGAGTTAATAGGTCGAGTCACCAAATCTTCAGTGCAGTCGGCTCTTTGTCTCAGGGCACAAAACTTCACTCTAGATGAGTCGGCTCTTGATAGCTCGGGTTGGCTCGAATTCTTTCTTTGAAAAACTTGAACTCGAGGAGTCGGCTCTTTTCAACTTGGGTTGGCTCTTCTTCACAGATTCTGAAATGATCACTCTAGAAGAGTCAGCTCAATGCAGTTCGGGTCGGCTCACTTTCTCAGGTCTTCAAAATTAGGTCTGGCAGATTCGGCTCTTTATGGTTTGAGTTGGCTTGCCTGGTTGTTCTCAGAAAACTTTAGAAACTAGATTCTGGAGGAGTCTGCTCGGACATGATCCAGTCGACTCGGATTCTCTAGAGTTGGCTTGGTTACCTTCGAGTCGGCTCAGATTGTTGCGTTCCAGAATCCTTGCTGCATGCTAGTAAGTGGAGTCAGCTCTTCAACATGCTGGGTCAGCTCGAGTATCTTCTTCAGGATTTTTATACATGAACTCAAAAAAAAACTCTTACCAACTTTTTACATTTTTAAGCATACCAACTCAAAACTGTTTTATGGCACACACACATAGAAGTAACCCTTTTTAATATGATTTTTTCTTAGCTTTTTCATTGGATTCTTCTTTACAAAAACAAATTACAACACAACTCAAACAAGAAACAATAGTATAGGAGTTGAAGTTTGAACAAATTAAACCATCCTACAAAAACTTGTAAAACACTTGAAGAGTTGTTAGAAATAAATATACATACTCCAATATTTGGTTATCATCAAAATCACTTGTGGGGTCAACAATCTCCCCCTTTTTGATGATGACAAAACACTGGGCATGAAAAAGCAATATAAAACTTTACAATTACTTGTATGACTATATTTGCAAGAACATATGAACAAGTAAAATGAATTTGCTTCAATTAGTGCCAAATTATGGAATGAGAATTAGGGCAATGAGAGGGAATCTCCCCCTCAATACGATACTCCATGTTTTGACACACTTTCTATGCAATTTCATGCTTCAAAGCTCAATAATTTCTAATAAAATCTTAAATATACTGAGCTTACTAAATATCAGGTCTTAAAGTATTTAAATCAGAGCTTGAAATATTGTAACAGATGTATCATAGCTTTCATATATTTTAAGTATCAGAGCTTAGCTTACAAGCTTTATGTATCAGAGCTTTCATTCTTTATGTATCAGAGCAAATATATGAACATGAATATATTTTAACCTTTTCATGCAATAATTTCACAACTTTCTTTCCCTTTTTGTCAATCAATCAAAAAGGTAGAGTAAGAGTTAAGCTTAGATTTTAAGATAGAATGAGAAAGTATTTAAAATTTGTTTGAGATAATTTCACTTTCTCATATTCATCTTGAAATTCTAATTAAAAAATCAGTCATTGTATGAACAATTGAACATAAACATTCATTTGCATAGAGAAATAGAACAATTGGATAGACAAAAAGTATACTTTTCATTTCATTGCAAAGATATTCAATACAAAGTTTAAAATCAAAAGTAATATAATTAGTCACTATCTATATCTACTCTAGGTTTTGAAGGTTGGCAAGGAATTTGAATGCCAGGTGGCAGAGAAGCAATTGGGTCAACAAATTGTGGAATATTGTGGGTTCCTTGTGGCCTAAGGTGTGGAGCAGGTTGTCTTGGATGAGCAGATTAACTAGGAAAAGGTGTAGAAGAGGGAGGGGCACTTTGAGCAGCTTGGATATCTTCAATTTTAGTCATCATTTTTCATAAGAAGCTGTTCATAGATTTCAATTTGGCTTCAACTTTCTTTGTACTTTTAGAAGCAGCTAAATCTTCCATTGCTTTTATTTCTGCCACTTCCTTTTGCATTGTAAACATTTCTGAGGCTTGAACATTTGCAAAGGCTTTAGCCGAGCCTCTCAGTCTCCTAAACTCACTTCTAATGATCCCAATACCCTTGGTGTAATCTTCTTCCATTCTTTTGCCTTCAACTAAGCCCATTCTGATTCTCATGTTGTCCATCTTAGTTCTATAAGCTTCAAGTACTTGAGTAACAGAGCTTTTAGTAGATTCAGAGCTTTATGCAATCAATTGAAGAATTGTTTGTAGATCTGTCTCTGTTGCACCAGTTGCAGTCTTGGAGGTTTCAAGGTTGTCAATTCTGCTTTTCAGATTCTCTATCTGTCCCCCAAACTGATTTAGTTTATCATCAATTGACTGTCGAAGTTCTCCAAACATTGCAACCATAGAAGACTTTATAGTTTCAGTCATGTTATTCAATTACTATGTAATGAAGTATTATAACAATGAAGTGTCTACAGCAGGAGCAGTAGTAGCATGACTGTGAACTGGAATATTAGTAGACTAAGTAAAATTAGGTGTACTATATGGTAAATCAGGCATATCTAGTATTGAGACATCTAGGAAAGAAGTGTCAAAGTCTACTTGGACAGTCTATGGCTGTGGTTCTGGAATTTGCATTGTAGTGCCTTCACCAGTCTCTATTTCTGCTTGCTTTTGAACCTCTTCAGTTTCTTCAACCATAGGAGCATCAGTCTTCTTTTTCCAGGTATCATCTGATAATAAATAACCCGTTCTTTGAAAAGTTTTGGCAGTATAGGTATCTATATGAAGAAGTGTCTTACTGTCCTCTCCTGTCAAATCTATATTTGCATTTTGAAATAATAAAGTGAGGACCATTCCATACGGCAGACAAGCCTTGACTTTTCTCACTGCTTCCTTCATCTGGCTAATCATAATAGCTGGCAGATTAATCTTATCACCATTAATTAGAAGCTCCATAAAGCACAGATCCCGCTCACTAACCCAATCGAAGCAGCCTGTTCTGGGCAAAAAGATCCTGCTGATAAAACTATGTAGAACTCTCATTTCAATGGATAACATGCTGGCCTTGAGAATCCCTATATCATCATCTTCAGTTCTTTCTAAAACAGTTTGCAGTGCTTTAGTTCTGTCTTTCAGTAGTAAGTACTTAGTTCCCTCAAATGACATTTCTAAAGTATTACCAAGGATTTCTTGAGAGATAATAGTTCTTCTCCCTTTCACTGATGATTCAATAAAACTCTCACCAAATCTTAAATTTTCATAGAAACTTCTAACCAGATCAGGGTAAGTTTTAACATCTAAAGAATATAGGTCTCTCCAGCCTTGATTCTCAATGAGGTCACCAATGACAAACCAATTTCTTTTAGGTACTCAAATAAAATCCGTCTGCCGGTAGTAATAGGTCTTATGCCTAAAGATATCTGGTGGCTAGGAAAAACTAGGCTTGGCTCTTCTTCAGACTGTGGTGGATTTTGGGAAGCACTGTCTTCTCGGAACTTTGTCCTCCTTTCTTGCGGAGCAGCTTCACTATCTTCTCTTGATTTCTTTCCAACTACTCTCTTTGGTGCCATTGTACACAAACACTTGAATTCCAAAATAGTTTTTGGAAGTTGGAAGTATTTGGAAGGTTCCTTGGTGGGAAAGAGAGTAGGGTTTAGGAATAAAAATGGGAAAGGAAAACCCTATTGCTCGGACTAAAAAGAGATGGCTCGACATCTGAACCAGCTCGACTAATAGGTCATCTGCTCGAGTCAGCTCGAGCAAAGGGAGCACAAGATAAATTTTTGGATTTCAATCAAAGCTCATTTATCACACAATTTGGGATTAGGAGGTTACCTAGATAATTTGTCCTTAAGATTATGGGAGTATTTCTAGAGTTGGTCACATAATCCTAGTTCATTTCTAATCATTACAAATCTATCAAAATTCAAAGGTTTGGTAAAAATATCAGCAAGTTGGTTTTCAGTTGGCATGAATTCAAGTACAATATTATTATTCAAAACATGATCTCTTATAAAACGGTTCCTAATTTCAATGTACTAAGTTCATGAATGCTGAACAAGTTTTTTGTCAAATTAATAGCACTTGCATTATCATATTTGATTAGAATTTTAGATTGTGTAACACCAAAATCTTCTAGCTATTGTTTAATCCATAACACTTGAGCACAACAACTACTAGCATCAACATACTCTACCTTAGTAGTGGACAATGCTACAGAGTTTTGCTTCTTACAGTGCCATGAAATTAAACTTAACCCTAGAAATTGGCATGTACCACTAGTGCTCTTTCCATCAATTTTGCAACCAGCATAGTCAGCATCAGAAACACCAATTAAATTCAAAGATGATTCTTTAGAATACCAAAGACCTAAATTGCTTGTACCTTTCAAATATTTAATAATTCTTTTAACAGCGAGCATATGTGTTTCTTTGGGATTATATTGAAATCTAGCACATACACATACACTATACAAGATATCAGGTCTACTGGCTGTAAGATATAATAGGGATCCGATCATACCTCTATATAGCTTTTGGTCAACATTGGATCCATTTTCATCTTTGTCTAGTCTGCAGGTGGGGCTCATGGCTATGTTAGCCTCTTTGCTTGTTTCCATGCCAAATTTCTTGATATCTTTTTGATGTACTTGGCTTAGCTTATAAATATTCCTTCATTTGTTTGACTTGTAGTCTGAAGAAGTAGTTGAGCTCACCCATAAGGCTAATTTCAAACTCACCCTGCATCAACTTAGCAAATTCTCCATAAAGATTTTCATTAGTTGTACCAAATATAATATCATCAACGTAGATTTGTACAACTAGCATATCATTCTCTTTGTTCTTAATAAAAAGAGTTTTGTCCACATTTCCTCTTTCAAAATTATTTTCAAGTAAAAATTTGCTCAATCTATTATACCAGGCTCTAGGTGCTTCTTTCAAACCATATAAAGCTTTGTTCAATTTAAACACATGATTTGGAAAAGCATGATTTTCAAAACTTGGTAGCTGTTCTACAAAAACTCGTTCAAAAATAAATCCATTTAGAAAAGAACTTTTGACATCCATTTGAAAGAGTTTAAAATTCATGTAGCAAGCAAATGCAAGAAGTAGACTAATGGCCTCAAGTCTTGCTATGGGAGCATATGTTTCATCAAAATCAATGCCTTCTTCTTGATTGTATCCTTTTGCTACCAATCTTGCTTTATTTTTTATAACCTTGCCATTCTCATCTAGTTTGTTCCTATAGACCCATTTGGTTCCTATGATTGGGTGGTCTGTAGGTCTACTAACTAGTATCCAAACATTATTCCTTTCAAACTGGTTTAATTCATCATGCATGGCCATCATCCAGTTATGATCAATTTCAGCTTCTTCTAAACAATGTGGTTCAATTTGTGAAACAAAGGCTAGGTAGTCATGTGCATCTCTATATGCTGACCTAGTCCTAACACCATGAGAAGGATCACCAATAATTAAATCTTTGGGATGTGAAGTTACATACCTCCATTCCTTTGGAAAATCGGTATGATCCTTGCTTACCATTTCACTTCCATCTTGCATTGGCTGGTCTTGAATGCTTAGATCTTCCATTTTTTTTTGTAATGTACCTGCATCATTATCTATACACTCATCTTTTCTAGATGGTGAGGGGTTAGTTTCATCAGAAATAACATGAATTGACTCTTCTATAGTAAGAGTCCTCTTATTAAACACTCTATATACTTTGCTATACAGTGAATAACCAAGGAATATAGATTCATCAGACTTTGCATCAAACTTTTATAGGTTATCTTTACCATTGTTCAACACAAAGCATTTACACTCAAAAACATGAAAATAGTTAATATTCGGTTTTCTTCCATTCCAAAGCTCATAAGGGGTTTTCTTTGAAATTTGTTGAATTAAAACTTAGTTTAAAATATAACAGGCAGTGTTCACCGCTTCTGTCCAAAAGTACCTTGGAAGATTACCTTCACACAACATGGTTCGGGCCATTTCTTCCAATGTCCTATTCTTTATCTTTACAACACCATTTTGTTATTATGTTCTAGGAGTGGAGAAGTTGTGCTCAGTGCAATATTCATCAAAAAATTGATTTTGAAATTCATTTCCATGATCACTTTTTATAGAAATAACAAAAAGATTTTTCTTATTTGAAACTTTCTTATGAAAATTTTGAAATACATCAAAAATTTCATCTTTATGTGCAATAAATAATATCCATGTGAATCTAGAAAAGTCATCTACAATTACAAGGCCAAATTTCATACCTCCTGGGCTTGTGGTCCTAGTTGGTCCAAATAAGTCCATATGAAGTAGCTCAAGGGCTCTAGTTATTGAAATAACATTTTTTGATTTAAAACTGTCCATAGTTTGTTTGCTTAATTAACAAGCATCACATACATAATTAAGATCAACTTAAAATGTGGCAAACCTCTAACTAGATTTTTTGAGATTAATTTTGCAATTGTATGCATGCTATCATGACCTAATCGTCTATGCCATAATAAACATGACTCCTTGGTCTTAGCATTCATTGCTACTAGACTAGAACTACTAATCATGGCTAGATCATTTAGATCTACCACATAGATGTTTCCAAGCCTATGACCAATAAATTTATTGCTAGAATCAAGAGAGTTAGTTACTATACACATAGATGATTCAAAGATAACTTTGAAGGCTTTATCACACAATTGACTAATACTCAATAAATTATGCTTCAATTTATCTACTAGCAGCACATCTTCAATAAAAGTACAGGAGGTTATTTTGATCTTACCGATTCTGATTATTCTCCCCTTGTCATTATCTCCAAAAGTAACTAATCCTCCTTCTTTCATTTATAGGGTGATGAACTGATCTTTGTCACCCATCATATGCTTTGAATAATCGCTGTCAAGATACCATCTTTTCTTTAATTTGTGGGCTGCAAGATAGTCCTGCAAAATAGTCAAGGAGTGATTTTAGGTACCCAAGCTAACTTGGGTCCTTTCGGGTTAGCAAAATCAGTTTCCTTTGGAATCCAAATGGTTTTATATTTCAATGCAACAATCATGGAATTTTTTAAGGAATTGCATTGATAAGATTTATGTCCAAATCTATGACATGCATGACAGATAATTTTGTCATTTTTGGCATGCTTTGAAGCTATAAAAGATGCAGAAACAAGAAATATTTTGTTTGAAAGATTTTTTCATAGAATTCTTAGGAACATATTTCAAGCCATTTGAAATAGAATTTGATGGAAAAGCTTTTTGAAATTTAGCATTCGAAGCTGAAGCTTTTGAAGATACAAATTTTGTTATTGAAATTCCTTTAGCATTTAAGGTATTAAATACAATTCCAGCTTTACTTTTTGAATCCTTTTGTTCTTTCAAAATTAACTCAAGCTTGTTAGAACTCAAAGTAAGTTTTTCTACTAAAGGCTTAAGCTTTTCAACCTCCTTTTTTAAATCAACATTTTCGGCAACTAAAATTATGTTTGCCTCATTTAAAGCATTTTTCTCATTATTCAAAACAATAACATTTTCAGAAAAGTTTTTCAATTCTTTTTGCAAAATGTTATTCTTTTCAGAAATCTCATCCTTGTCTTTCAATTAAACATCATTTTGTTTCTTCAAGGATTTAATTTTAACCCCAGCTTTCTTGAATTCGATAAGCAAATCATGAAATGTAGAATTTAATTCATCATATATAAATTTAGTTTGAAGCTCAGGGGATGATACCTCATTTTCAAGACCCATCAGACATAGATTTGTAGATTTCGTGGTCTCTTCTCTTCGAAGAACTTTTTAAAACTCTTCTTTTTGGATGTTCAAATCCTTCAAATATATGGTCTTCTATCACTCCAAAGTAGTTCTAGCCATTGTAGACAGTTGGGGAATGATTTGTGACTGTCGTAGCACTTTTTGGCATTCAAAAATAATTTCTGGAACTAGCCATTGGAAACTTGAAAATGATGTTCGAGTTGGGTCGGATTCCTTCGAGTCGGCTCGGATTCCTTCGAGTCGGCTCGGATCCTTCGAGTCGATAGGTCGAGTCATCAAATCTTCAGTGCAGTCAGCTCTTTGTCTCAGGGTGCAAAACTTCACTCTGGACGAGTCGGCTCTTGATAGCTCGGGTTGGCTCGAACTTCTTTCTTTAAAAAACTTGAACTCGAGGAGTTGTCTCTTTTCAGCTTTTGTTGGCTCTTCTTCACAGATTCTGAAATGATCACTTTGGAAGAGTCAGCTCGATGCAGTTCGGGTTGGCTCGCTTTCTCAGGTCTTCAAAATTAGGTCTGGCAGAGTCGGCTCTTTCTGGTTCAGGTTGGTTTGCCTGGTTGTTCTTAGAAAACTTTAGAAACTGGACTCTGGAGGAGTCAGCTCGGACATAATTCAGTCGACTCGGATTCACTGGAGTCGACTCGGTTACCTTCGAGTCGGCTCGGATTGCTGCGTTCCAGAATCCTTACTACGTGCTAGTATGTGGAGTCGGCTCTTCAACATGCTAGGTCGGCTCAAGTATCTTCTTCAGGATTTTTACACGTGAACTCAAAGAAAAACTCTTACTAACTTTTTAAATTTTCAAGCATACCAACTCAAAATAGTTTTATGGCACACACACATAGAAGTAACCATTTTTAACATGATTTTTTCTTAGCCTTTTCATTGGGTTCTTCTTTTAAAAAATAAATTACAACACAACTCAAACAAGAAATAATAGTGTAGGAGTTGAAGTTTGAACAAATTACACCATCCTACAACTTGTAAAACACTTGAAGAGTTATTAAAAATAAATATACATGCTTTAATATTTGGTTATCATCAAAATCACTTATGGGATCAACATGTTCCCATAATAACGTGGAGAGTAATGAAACTTATTGCTTAGAGAGAAATACCATCCCATGTCCTACCATCAGAGACTTCTAGACCTGTGGCAAAGGTTGACCCAGGGAACCGGGAGTGTAGCTGAATACATTGCAAAGTTTGACGAATTTGTGATAAGCTGCAATGTAGATGAGTCCGAGTTAGTTACTTTGTCTAGATTTAGGGCCGGATTAAGAGAAGAGATTTAGAAAGAGTTGTTTATGAGAGAAGTTCAAGATTTAGAGTTAGCCTATCAGGTAGCACGAGATGCTGAGAGATTTCATAGGGGACAAATTTATCGGAGACCAGAACCCCCTAGAACTAGTGCACCTAATCATCAGCCAGGATCAAGTCAGATGCGACCCAATCGACCCAACCCTAATACACCTCTGACCCATAAGGATGATAGGAGTAAAGCACCAGTAGTTCAGAGAACCCCAAACCCTAATACTTCTTACTTTAGATGTCACAAATTAGGCCATTGTGCTAGCAATTGTCCAACTGAGCCTTGCACATAGGAGAATTAGAAGAGAATGAGTCTGAACCCATAGAGCCCCTAGGTGATAACGTTGAGGAGGTATATCAGGCTGAGGATGATTTGGATAAAGAGTATGAAGGTGACGAGGAACATGTAGAGCCTGATCTTTTGGGAGTAGTTAGATGCATCCTTACCCAGACCATGACACAGGAAGATTGGCATAGGACTAACATCCTACAAATATTTGTCAAGTTAGAGGATAAGGTATGTAAAATAATCATAGATAGTGGGATTTGTGTAAATTCCATATCCACTAATGTTGTCAAAACTTTAGGCTTGTCCACAGTTCCACATCCAACTCCCTATAAGGTTTCTTGGATAGACTCCACTTCAATTCCTATCAAGCATAGGTGTCTTGTCCAAATCCAATTATAGTCCTATCAGGAGAAAGTGTGGTGTGATGTCCTACCTATGAGAGTGAGCAGTATCATCCTAGATCGACCCTGGTTATTTGACCATGATGCGACCCTATATGGCTGATCTAATTCCTGCTCATTTATGCACCTTGGAAAGAAGTTTGTGATCAACCCAGCACCACCTAAAGACACTGTTAAGAGAGGATCGAGCCACCTAAAGGAAAAGAAAACTGGAGTCAATTTGATAACTGATATGGAGATTGAGAAAGAACTCATTGAGGGTACACCTGTTTGGATTTTAGCCACTAAGGAAATTCAAGAGCCTTCCTAGAAAGAACGCCCTCAGGAAATGGTTAAAGTGTTAGAAGACTTTAAGGATGTGTTTCCAGATGACCTACCTGACCATCTTCCACCACTTAGGGACATCTAGCATGCCATTGATTTAGTCCCAAGGGCAACCATACCCAACCTTCCATATTATAGGATGAACCCTACCGAATACTTAGAGTCACAAAGATAAGTCAGGGTTCTCCTTAGGAAAGGATTTATTAGGGAAAGCTTGAGTCCTTGTGCAGTACCCGCATTACTGACCCCTAAGAAAGATGTCACTTGGAGGATGTGCATTGACAGTCATGCTAGTAATAAGATCACAACTAAATATAGGTTTTCCATACCCTGTTTGGATGACATGTTAGATATGATGGCCGGAGCAACAATATTTTCAAAGATTGATCTTAAGAGTGGCTATCATCAGGTTAGGATTAGACCTGGGGATGAGTGGAAGACTGCATTCAAGACCACGGAGGGTCTTTTTGAATGGGTAGTAATGCCTTTCAGATTATCCAATGCTCCTAGTACCTTTATGCGGATTATGAATCAAGTCCTATGGTTATTTATAGGAAAGTTTGTTGTAGTTTACTTCGACGACATTCTTATATATAGCAGGATCCAGGAAGATCATTTGGACCATTTGAATCAAGTTTGTTTAGCTCTTAGGGAAAATGGTCTCTTCGCAAACCTTAAAAAATGTGACTTTCTCACCCATATATTCGTTTTCCTAGGTTTTGTTATCACACCTGATGGAGTTTCTGCTGATCCCGAAAAGATTAAGTCAATTATAGAGTGGCCTATACCAAAAAGTGTTCATGAAGTACGAAGTTTTTATGGCTTAGCTTCTTTTTATAGAAGATTCATTCGGGGGTTTAGTACCATAGTTGCGCCAATCACAGATTACATTAGGAAAGGCCATTTTGAATGGACCAAAGCTGCTGATAGGGCCTTCCTAGACGTTAAGAAGAAAATGACACAAGCACCTATCTTAAGATTGCATGATTTTTCCAAGGTTTTTGAGGTCGCTTGTGATGCATCTGGTGTTGGAATAGGTAGAGTTTTAAGCTAGGAGAGCCACCCCATAGCTTTTTTTAGTGAAAAGTTAAATGAAGCTAAGCTTAGGTATTTCACATATAATAAGGAGCTCTATGCGGTAGTGCAAGCTTTAAGGTATTGGAGACACTATCTTCTACCGCAAGAATTTGTTCTATTTTCTGACCATGAAGCCCTTAGATTTCTTAGTTCCCAAAAAAAGTTGAATCCTAGGCATGCCAATGGGTAGAATATATCCAAGCCTACACTTTTGTCCTAAAGCACCGTGCCAGAATTGAGAATAAAGTAGCCGATGCTTTATGCCATAGAGCCTTACTCCTGAATTCGATCAGCACTGAAGTAGTTAGATTTGAGAGACTTAAGGATGAATATAAAACCTGTCCAGACTTTAGTGAGGTTTACCAGGCTGAGTCAAGGACCATCTAGTGACCATAGTGAGTATACCCTTCTAGATGGTTATCTGTTTAAAGAAAATAAGCTCTGTGTTCCAAAAACTTCCTTAAGAGATTTTCTAGTTTGGAAGACCCATGCTAGGGGTCTAGCTAGCCACTTTGGAAGAAATAAAACCATATTAATAGTTGAAAAGAAATTTTACTGGCTAGGCCTTAAGAGACATGTAGCCAATATTATTGCCCGATGTAGGATGTGCGCTTGTTGCCAAACATCAATGACAAAACACCGGGTTATACACTCCTTTACCTGTGCCCGAGTGTCCATGGCAGGATCTTAGCATGGACTTTATTTTAGGATTGCCCAAGACCCTTAGGAAGCATGATTCGATCTTTGTACTGGTCGACAGATTTTCAAAGATGGCCCATTTCATACCCTGTTCTCAGACTTTTGATGCCTCTAGGGTAGCTAAGCTTTTCTCGATCAAGTAGTCAAATTACATGGGTTACCTAAGACCATTGTTTCTGATAGGAATGTTCATTTCACGAGTTACTTTTGGAAAACCCTTTAGCACCTACTAGGAACAAAACTGAAATTCTTAACTGCTTATCACCCTGAGACTGATGGACAAACCAAGGTTGTAAATAAAAGTCTAGGGAACTTATTAAGGTGCCCTGTTGGAGAGAGTTTGGGAAACTGGGATTTGCTTTTTCCTCGTGCTAAATTCTCTTACAATAGCTCAGTCAATAGGTCTACTGGTAAAAGTCCCTTTGAGATTATCCATGGTTACAGACCTAGGAGACCTATCAACCTCATTCCTTTACCCACACATGCATGAATGTCTGAGTCCACCGAGTCATATGCACAACATATTAAAGAATTTCATAAGGAGATTAGTAAAAAAATTTGAATGAGTAATGAAGTCTATAAGCATATGGCCAAATCACATAAACGAGTGAAAGAATTCAATGTAGGGAACTCTATAATGGTTAAACATAGACTTGAAAGGTTCTCACCGAGAACTATGAAGAAACTGCATGCCCGGGGAGCTGGACCTTTCAAAGTATTAAAGAGAATCGGACCTAATGCATACATGTTAAAGTTACCACTGGATTATGGCATTAGTTTCATGTTTAGCATTTCTGATATGAAACATCTTTGTGTGCGATAAACGAAACCCATGTAAATTTAGAAAAATCATCTACTATCACAAGAGTATATTTTATACCACCTAGGCTTGTAGTCTTAGTTGGTCCGAATAAGTCCATATGAAGTAGCTCAAGGGGTCTTGAAGTTGAAATCATATTTTTTGATTTAAAACTCTCCTTAGTTTGTTTACCTAATTACAAGCATCACAAACATGTTTAAAATCTACTTTAAACTTAGGCAAACCTCTAACAAGATTCCTTGAAATTAACTTGGCAATAGTATGCATGCTAGCATGACCTAATTATCTATGCCAAAGTAAACAAGACTCCTTAGTCTTAGCATTCATTGCTACTAAACTGGAACTACTAGACATAGCTAGATCATTAAGATCTCCTATATAAATATTTCCAAGTCTATGTCCAATGAATTTATTACTAGAATCAAGAGAGTTTGTTACAATGTACATAGATGATTTAAAGACAACCTTGAAGCCTTTATCACATAATTAAGTAATACTTAACAAATTATGCTTCAATTTGTCTACTAGCAATACATTTTTAATAAAAGTACAGAGGGTCAATTTGATCTTAACAATACCAATTATTTTTTCCTTGCCATTATCTCCAAAGGTCACCAAACCTCCTTCTTTCATCTCTAGGATGATAAATTGATCCTTTTCACCCATCATATGCCTTGAATAGCCACTATTGAGATACCATCTTTTCTTTAATTTTTAGGCTGTAAGATATTCCTGCAAAATAGTCATCAAGTTCTTTTAGGTACCCAAGCTACCTTGGATCCTTGCAGGTTAGCAGAGGTGGTTCCTTTGGGAACCCAAATCTTCCTTATTTTACTTTGAACATTTCTATAAATATTGCATTGAAAAGCCTTATGTCCTATTCTTTTTCAAGCATAACAAATAATTCTAGAATTTTGAAAGGATGTATGCTTTAAAGTTCTAGAAGTAGATGCAGATGCATATGTAGAAACATTTGACTTCAAAGATTTCTGATTTGAAAACTTAGGAATATACTTTGAATCTTTTGAAATGGATGTTGAAGGATTTGAAACATAAGCTTTTTGGGATATAACTTTTGGAATATAAGCTTTTGAAGGTACAAAAGTAATAGCTGAAATTCCATTTAAATTAGAAGAATTAAAACCAATTCCAACCTTATTTTCAGAAATTCTTTGATCTTTTAAAATTAACTCAAGCTTGTTCGAAGATAAAGTAAGTTTTTTAACTAAGGGCTTGAGCTTTTCAACCTTCATTTTTAAATCAGAGTTTTCAACTGTCAAAGCTTTGTTTTCTCAAGACATGCAATTTTCTCAGATTCCAAAGCTTTGTTCTTTTCAGAAAAGACATGTAAATCTTTTTTCAATAAATTATTCTTTTCTGAAATCTCTTCCTTTTCTTTTTGTAAATCTAATCTTTACACCAGCCTTTTTGAATTCAGACAATAAGTCATGAAATACAAAATTCAATTCATCGTATGTAAATTCTATTTGAGGTTCAGGGAATGTTACCTCGTCTTGGAGACCCATTAGGCATAGATTTACAGTCTTTGTGGCCTCTTCTTCTTTGATTGAAGTCGACTCCTCGCTTTGCTCCATGTGGCAACCATTTCTTTCTTCTTCTTTTTCTTAAACATCTTTTTTAGTAGAGGACAATCTGGATGGATGTGCCTGGGCTTCTTGCATTCATAGCACGTGGGCATCTGTTCTTTTTCTTTTTCTCTTTCTTTATCCTTCTCCTTAGAGTGCTCACCTCGTTTATAGAATTTTTAATAGTATCTTCCTTTTTTCTTTTTCATAAACCTTCTAAATCTCTTCACGACCATAGCAATATCTTCATTTTCCAAGTCATCTCTAGAGGAGGAGCATTCATTTTCTGATTCCTCATCTTTCTTTGAATTCGATGCAGCTTTGAAGGCTATTATTTTCTTCTTCTTCTGATCATCATCAATCCTATGCTGCATGGCTAGCTCATTTGTGAAGAGAGAACCCATCAGTTCATCCAGAGGTAAAGTATTTAGATCTTTCACTTCCTGGATATCAGTCACTTTGGGGTCCCACTTATCCGAAAGTAATATGAGAATCTTTTGTCCTAGATCAGTATTTGAATAGACCCTGCCAAGACTTTTCAAACCATTAATGATATTCGTAAAGCGAGAAAACATGGTAGAGATAGTATCATTTTGTTCCACTTTAAATAACTCATAATTATGTATCAGAAGATTAATTTTGGAGGTCTTCACTTGGGAAGTTCCCTCATTGGTCACTTCGAGTTTATCCCAAATTTCCTTTGTAGAAGAGCAAGTGGAAATTTGATTGAACTCATTAGCATCCAAAGCACAGTATAATAAATTCATGGCTTTGGCATTCAATTCTCCCATCTTCATGTCATGTTCATTCCAATCCTCTTCAGGTTTTGGGACATCCATGCCATCAATTTTAATCATGGGTATACTTGGACCCTTTAAGATGACCTTCCATAATTGAAAATCTATATCTTGTATATAAATTTTCATCCGAGCTTTTCAGTAAGAATAATTTGTTCCAGAGAACAGTGGAGGTCTATTTATGGATTGGCCTTCAGCCAAAGAGGTACTCATGGGATGAGCCATTTATCTTTACTCTTGATAAATTCAGAGACACTGCTCTGATACCAGTTATTGCCCAGGTGGATTTCCCAAGAGGAGGGTGAATTGGGAATTTAAAAAATTTAACAGAGTATGTGCCTTTTTAAAAACTTCTTTGATATGGTAGGTGCTGTGATTCAAAAATTTAAAGCAGAAGCAATTAAGACAAGAAGTAAAAGCATAATCATAAACATAGTAGTATAGAGTGGTTTGGAGCATCCGATCTCCTATGTCCACTATCCAAGATATCACTTGGAATTTTCACTATATTCACTACCGGAATACAGTCGGATTGTTTTACCGGGCTCACAATCCAAACCTAACTTGCTTTTTCAACTGGGCTCACCAAAAACCCAACTTTTGGTTTAAACAGGATCACCAAGAACCCAACTTGATTTTACCAGGATCACCAAGAACCCTTCCACATTTAGTTTTGAGCAGGATCACTAACAACCCACTTGGTTTTTAGATCGGGCTCACCAATAACCCAACTCTACAAGAGTAGAAGAGAGTAAGAAATAATAATGACAAACTATATTGTCGGATGGTTGGTTATGCAGCTCGAGAGAAGCCTTCATGATTGCATTTTAATGGCTTCTTCAACTTCTTCAATAAGTGCTTCAAGCTTTTTATAGGAGTTGATGAAGGCTTGAAGTCTATCTTGAATGCTCTTTCAGTGCTCTCTAGCTCACAAGCTCAAGTAAGAATTAATCATTCATTAACCTTTTCAAAAGTTGTCCCAATCCCTCTTTTATAGAGTCTTGTACTCTTCTCAGATGGTTTTAGTCATTGTAGACCATTGGGATGTGACACTTGATCGTTGGAGCACTTTTCAAATTCAAAAATGGAGTTCTGGAACTAGCCACTACTTGCCTAAAATTGACCTTTGAGTCAGCTTAGATCTTCTCGAGTTGGCTCAGATCCTCAGAGTGGTTCTAGTCAAGTCACCTCATTTTATTCGAGTCAGCTCGGTTTCTCAATAGTTTAATTCCATACTCTGGAAGAGTCGGCTCATCTTACATCGAGTCGGCTTGGATTCTCAGGCTTTCAAAACTGTACTCTAGAAGAGTTGGCTCGGGTTTCTCCAGGTCAGCTCTCCTGGCTGTTCACTCAGAACAATTTTTTCTAGACTCTGGAGGAGTCATCTCGGATGCTAAAAAGTCAACTCGGATGCCAGACTGAAGAACTTAGTCATCTCCGATTTCCTTCGAGCTGGCTCGCCTGTTTGATTCAATGATTGATACTCTAGATGAGCTGGCTCGGGTTTCTTCGAGTCGACTCAACTATCTGTGTACCAGAAACCTTCAACCGTACCATAAATCAGAGTCGGCTCTTTCTAGTAAAGACGGCTTGGATAGATCTTCAGTAAAAAACTTGAACTTCTCTCTAGAAGTTTTCTAGAAAATCTTCAACACTTCAAACTTTTCAAACTCAATTTACAAATGAATTCAAGAAATTTAAAGCTTGAAAAACATAGAAGCAACCCATTTTTCATGATTTTCTTTGAACTTTTTCTATGGGTTCTTCTTTACATGAGATAATTACAACACAACTCATGACAGAAAATAAAAATGTAGGAGTTGAAAATAAGCAGTGAAATCATCCTACAAAAACTTGTAAAGCACTTGAAGAGTTGTTGTAACACAAATACATACTCCAATATTTTGTTATCATTAAAATCACTTAAGGGGTCAACAAAACCCTAGTACTTATTCATTTCAAATCTTAATTCGATAATGAAGATTTGATCGATGTGAGATTAGAAACCCTATCTAATGTTATCATGCTTTGATCAAAGACTTCTCGAGTCATCGTTCGATGAAATCATATGGAGTAACTACTCCCCTTACTGGTAGCGATTGATTCCTTGTTGACCTACTCATTATCTTCATGCACAATCCATCATGCCCAAAAGAACCCCGTACATGACCTAATTGCCATGAATGAGTATACACCAAAACATGGGTTCATGTGCCCAAGATACTATGGTAGTCTTAGGTCTAAGGACCATATGCACAACTCCTACTAAAAGAACATTCCTATCGATAAGTAAGTAAGACTTCCATTTGATGTTCTCTTGTCGGATCAGTTTAGTGAACTCACAACCTAATGATCACCTACATCCTTGTATTAGTGTCTCTATATAAGTGGTTGTAAGGCCAACCACCCTCTCTAATGAGTATACATATGATGTACTAGTCTTTCTTGTATATCGATCCCCAAATCAATAATCCAATGACTAGGAACATTTTAGATTAGGATTTATAGGAACTTAGGTCTCATTATTATGATTTCTATCATAACCCTAATTCCATTGCCCTAACCTACGGGGTTCATCATAATCTTATAATTAAAAGCATAAAACACAGCATATGATAAATCAGAAAATGCCTTTATTGATAAATAATGTCATACATGAGCTGGAAGATTACAAAATTGTCCATACAAAGATTGGTTTTTAGGGCATAATTCTTTCAATCTCCCACTTGTACTAAAGCCAATCACCTTTATATTTAATACCCATAAAATCTAAATGGCAATCTAACTGCTGTAGTGGTAGGGCCTTAGTGAATGGGTCTACTATGTTGTTCTTTGTATCTACTCATTTTACAACAACTTCTTTTCTTTCAATGATATCTCGAACGAGGTGGAAGCATCTCAGGATGTGCTTTGACTTATGGTGAGATGTTGGTTCCTTGTCTTATGCAACAGCTCCAGTGTTATCATAATAAAGTGGTACTACTTATTATATAATAGGAACTACATCCAAATCCATGATGAAACTTTCTTATCCAGACTGCTTCCTTAGTAGTTTCACTAGTAGCTATGTATTCTACCTCAGTAACTGAGTCAGCTACAGTTGGCTGCTTGGTACTCTTCCAAATCACTACTCCACCATTCAGAGTAAAAACATACCCTGATATAGATTTACTATCATCTGGATCAGATTGGAAACTTGAGTTTTTATAGCCTTGTAGTTTCAATTCTGATTCGCCATATATAAGAAAAACATCCTTAGTTCTTCTCAGGTACATAAAAATATTTTTCATAGCTTTTTAATGATCCTCCCCTAGATTAGCCTGGAATCTGCTCACTATGCCCAAGGCATAAGCAACATCAGGCCTGGTACATAACATGGCATACATTATAGATCCCAATATCGAAGCATAAGGGATTTTATTCATCCTATCTCTTTCTTCTTGAGTCTTAAGTGGCATCCTTTTAGATAGGTGTATGCCTTGACTCATGGGCAAGTAACCCTTCTTACTTCCCTCCATGTTGAATCTCTTCAATACTAAGTCAATGTACTTGGATTGGGATAAACCCAGCATCCTTTTAGATCTATCTCTATAGATCTTTATACCTAGTATATAGGATGCCTCTCCCAAATCCTTCATGGAAAATTGCTTTGACAACCAAGACTTGACCGATTGCAACATTGAGAGATCATTCCCAATGATGAGTATTGATGTTGCGACATCCGCTGACATGGAGCATGCGGGTAGCCACAACGACAGGAGACCCGTCACTCGGGTGTGGTAGCCTGACAAAGGGCTGAGGTTGGGCTTATTGGGTGAGCCCCTCATCTGAGGTCAGCCTCCCTTTCGAGGTCAAGCTCCTAACCGAGGCCAGGCTCATTGGGTGAGCCCCCAGCCTAAGGTCAGCCTCCCTGCCAAGGTCAAGCTCCCAATCGAGACCAAGCTCGTTGGGCAAGTCCCCCATTTAAGATCAGCCTCCCTACCGAGGTCAAGCTCCCAACCGAGGCTGGGCTCGTTGGACGAGCCCTCCATCAAAGGTCAACCTCTTTATCAAGGTCAAGCTCCCTGCCGAGGCCAGGCTTATTAGGCGAGCCCCCCATCTGAGGTCAACCTCCCTACCGAGGATGGGCTCATTAGGTGAGCCCCCTGTCTGAGGTCAGCCTCCCTGCCGAGGTCAAGCTTCTAACTGAAGCCAGGCTCATGAGGCACACCCCTATCCGAGGTCAGCTCCCGGTCGGGGCCATGCTCGTGTCCCAAGGTGAAGTCCTAGGTATGGAGTTCCCACCACAAAGAAGATGTTCAAATCAAGCCACAGCAAAAGCCTTGCCACATGCAGCCTTCTGCAGGAGGTGTCAGCCCTACAAGAGATACGATACGGGCACCCCCAGGCCCCAGGATAGTGGCGTGCTGCCACGCCCATAACCGTACCACCAATGGTCGCCCACCATAATGGCATGACACCCGGAGCTTCCCCAAGAGAGGAATCTAGCCAAGACTCCAGGACCGGCAACGCCTAGGTAGTCCCTCTTGAAATAGAAGCACCCCTCCTATAAGGAGCGGGGAGAAGGAATAAGGAGGTTTTTTCTTCCGAACTTCCTACCAAATGGCAAGGGAGAACTTTCGGAGCCAGGGGAGGTCCACAGATTAGCGCATCCAAGGGTCTTCTTCAGGCTCCCTGAGACCCCTTCGTGGAGAGAGCCTCGACCCCTCCTCTGGAGAGAAAGAGGAAGGTAAGGAAGGTAAGAACGCAGGGGAAGGTGAGGGAGAGGTAAGTCCCCATTCCCCGCTCTCAATCCCTACTCTTTCCATTTCCTTTACATTTTCATCTCGAGTCACACCCTCCTGGGGGATGGGTCCCCCAAGCCTTATGCCATGGAGGTATTTTTTGTTCTCCTCGATCATCCCACTGACTTGATCATTGGAGTATCCTCGCCAGAATCCTCGGCCTGGGTCTTCCCTTTTTTGCAAGAAGGGAGGACACGTGGTCATGGGGGAGGAGGAACGCCCTGGCATGACTGAGCTACAGGCCACGGCGATCTTGGTGGTAACAAATTGGCATGCCAGGTAGGGGAACGAAGTTCCAAGATCCTGGCTATCAACAGATTGGTGCACCAGGTAGGGGAGCAAAGTTTCAAGATCCTGGTGACCAATAGATTGGCGCATCAGAAAGGGGATGAAGTTTCAAAATCCTGGCGATCGATAAATTGGCTTGCCAGGAACATCAGCTACCATCCTCACCATTGGGGGGTAGACGAGGGCATAAGAGGGGAAGACAACTGTGTTTTCCTAAACGATGGTCACCTCCCATAGTGCCCTCCAGTTGGAACCAGATCCATCCATCTCTCCTTAAGATGATGGTTAACGAGTTCGACCCGTGACCCCTGAAAGAGTAACACACTCCCATCCATGTGACCAGAGTCTGATGGATAATTCTCTTCCCCTATTACCCTCATAATATGAAGAGTAGTGTGACAGGTTCATAGGAAAAGCTTCTATCTCGCCACCAACAAAAAGTATTGTAGTCTAACACCTGTCGCTGAGCCCATGATCTAGCGATGTTAGCCGGGAAGCCTGAGGGTTCTCACCATCTACTGCTTGACTCTCAGTTCAGCACTTGCCATGCTCACAATCCAGAGATGTCCATGATGACTCGATGAAGTCTTGCCATCTAACGCGAGGCTCACAGTTTGGCAATTGCTATGCTAATAGTCTAAAGAAGGCTGAGCCCATGATCTAGCTATGTCAGCCGAGAAGCCCGAGGGGTCTCACCATCTACTGCTTGACTCTCAATTCTGCACTTGCCATGCTCATAGTCCAGAGATGTCTGCAATGACTCGATGAAGTCCCGTCATCTACCGCGAGGCTCACAGTTTGGCAACTGCTATGCTAATAGTCTGATGAAGTCTATAGAGACTCCAAAAGGCCCCCATCATCTACCGCCTGACTCTCAGTTCAGCTCTTGCCTTGCTCACAGTCTGAAGAAGTTCATGATGACTCGACGAAGTCTTGCCATCTATCGTGAGGCACACAGCTTGGCATCTACTGTGCTCACAGTCCAAAGATATTTGTGGGGAACCCTAGCGGTCCCGTTGTCCACCGCTTGACTCACAGACCGGCACCCACTGCATTAACAATGCGGAGATATCCACAAAGATGCCAAAAGCTCCACCACCTGACTCGCAGCATGGTCAACCAATGAGCCGAGCCCTCTCGATGGGCTCGCATCAAAGCTTTGAGCTCGAAGCAGTCAACCACCTTGTTAAGGATGTATGACTTGTCCTATGATTATTGAAACTCACTTTTAGTGCAACCTTTTCTTTTGTCTATGCAGGCACTCATCCGATAGACCTCAAGCCTGCCTAAGCCTAGAAACTTACGAAGCCCGGTACTCTAAATCCAAAAACTTACGAAGCCCGACAATCTAAGCCTGGAAACTTCCGAGGCCTAGCACTATAAGACCAAAAAATTATGAAGCCCAGCACTCTAAGCCCAAAAACTCTCGAAGCCTAACACTCTAAGCCCGAAAACTTTCAAAGCCTGGCACTCCAAGCCCAAGAACTTCTAAAGCCTGGCACTCTAAGCCCGAAAATATAGGAAGCCCAGCACTTTAAGCCTAAAAACTCTCGAAGCCCAACACTCTAAGCCCGCAAACTCTCGAAGCCCAGCACTCTAAGCTCGAAAACTCCTGAAGCCCGGCACTCAGGACCAGAAGCTCAGCCAGCCTCTCGACTATAGCCACCTTGCTCATAGTCCAGAGATATCCATTGAGAAACTCTAGAAGTCCCAGCCATCTATTGCCTGACTCACAGCTTTATGCATCAGGTTGCTCGACTGATGCTGGACAGGGATTGGGGTTGGATCACTGGCAAGCTGAGAAGTCACCAGGGGTTTAGGGCTTTCCTGGAAGAAGAAAGAGCAGGGCGACTAGGGCGCAGGAAGGTAGTAGCAGAGATGGGACTCACATAGATTTTCCTAGGAAGGACAAAGCACACAACAATGTCGAGGATAAAGCACATAGCCCAGGGATCACACAGAAATCCTAAGGAATCACACAGATACCCTTCACACAAAACAATAGGGATCACACGGATACCCTAGGGATCAAACAAATTCCCTCACATAATAAATCACATAGAACTCAAGAAAATTTTATTAATTCATGGCATGAAAAAATACAAGAGGGGTGGGGTATTTATATATCCACCCATGATGCGGAACTTATATATGCATGCAATTATATTTTCTTTTGTATGTTTTTAATTCAAGTTGTGAATCTAATCCCGAAGAGCAGATCATGTATTTAAGCAAGGAAAACTATGCAAGAAAGAAACTAAAAGCATGCGAAATAGGACCTATGAGCATCAAAAAGAGAAGGACCATCGGGGTTGAGAAGCCTCGGTTGGACTAGTTCTTCTATAATAATGCTACCGGTGGTAGAGGGGGTATACCTGGAAATGTCTGAAGTGCTTGATGAAGATCGCAGCAAAGAGATCACTCATCCTCAATGGATGCAGCCTGGAAAATCAAGCCAGAGACACACGGATTCCCGGCTTTCTGCTCGGTGGTCAAATGGAGACCTGGCTAGAGTCGTTGGGTTCATCAGAGTCGAGGGTCTGCAAACGATCTGTCAGGGGTTAGAAAACTCAAGGAAGAAGAAGAAAATAAGAGAAAACAACAAAGGAAAAGGAAGTTTTGGAGTGGGTGGCTAAGGTTTGGAGGACAAGCTGGTGGCAGGAATCTGTTGTGACACCTGGAAGAAGAAGACACCAATAAACCCCTTAAGCACATAGTAGGGTAGCACACAGCAGTCGTAGAAAACTCAATTATCATTCATATATCAAAGTTCCTCTCATACAAGAGACTAGGGTCCATTAAATAGACTCATAGCCTTGGGCCCCAAGTAAGGATACAAAAGTAATTACATAGGAGTTTTATTCCCACCCAAACCCTAGCTAGAAAATAAGGAAACATTAGGTAGATAAAATCCCTAAAAATTCTCCCTCTCTCCTTGCCTTGGTTGGCCAAGAAGGTGACTCTAAGAGGCCGACCAAGGGGTGGTCACCATAAGCTCTTGGCACCCTAGCTCCCTCTTGGGCTTGGGCTGGCCCAATTTGCTTTCGACTGGTCTAGGGCTTCAGGGTTTCTGATTTCTCCTCCTAGGGTCTTCAAATCTTCAAGCTAGGTTTGGCTTGGGCTACACTTCCATGTCTTCAATCTAGTTGGACTTGGTCTTCACTTATATGATATGGTCTTGAATCTTCAGTGTGCTTGGACATGACTCAAAAAAATAAAATTAGCTCAACATAAGCTGACTAGCACTAGATTGGACTAGCTCAACATGAGCTGACTAATACAGGACTCAAATAAAGATAACTTAAATGAACTAAGCTTTATTACAATGGACTTGAATGTAGCTAAGTGATCCACAAAGGGTTGAGAAGCCTCTGTCTTATTCTAGTGCCTCTGGTATCCGTACCAATTCTCCCGGGGTGGGAGGAACTTGACCCTGTCAAGTGAAAATCAAGCTGGCTCACATATCTCTTGAGGAGGTCTGGGTTGAGGTGTTGCAAGTCCTCTTGAAAAATCCACAAATCATCTAACTCTAGCCAGCCTTGCCATCGGACTAGGAAGCGTTAATAGCCGCGGCCCCGGGTCGTTAAGGCTTGATCATCCAGGATATGCTCGATCCGTTCTCCTCTCTCAGGCCAGTTTATAGGTGGACACTCTGGGCTGGGGTCACTCTCAATGAAAGGAATAGGTCCAAAGTCCTCACTAGGTATCGTTGTCGGTTCCATGTACTCAACCAGGTCTGCGATATTGAAGGTAGAACTAATGCCCAGATCCGAAGGCAAATCTAACACATAGGCATTTGCTCCAACCCTCTCTACCACTCTAAAAGGTCCGGCTCTGTGAGCATGAAGTTTTTTAACAGTCCCGGGAGGGAACCACTCAGGCCTAAGCCTAATCATGATAGAATCCCCTACATCAAATTCCTTGGCCCTTCTTCAGGAATTAGCCAGTTTCTTATATGTTTTGTTACTTAGATTTATTTTTTGGCTAATGTCCTTATGCAAGTCTCTAATATACTATGCGAATGATTCTACAGACTCTGAGACTCGTGCATGAATAGGTAAAGGAATCAGGTCAATGGGGCGATTAGGCTTGTACCCATGGACTATTTTAAAAGGACTCTTGCCTGTTGTCATATTCACTAAACTATTGTAGGCAAACTCTATTCTAGACAACAATAGATCCCAAGTTCCAATATGTTCACCTACCAGGCATCTAAGGCGGTTTCCTAAACTACGGTTTACCACTTTAGTCTAGCCATCTATTTGCAGGTGGTAGGCTATAGAAAACTTAAGCTTGGTCCCTAACAAGTGCCACAGGGTATTCCAGAAATAACTGGAGAACCTAACATCCCTATCAGATATGATGGTCTTGGGTAAGCCATGGAGTCTAACCACATGATATAAGAAAAGCTTGGCTACTCAAGATGCATCAAAGGTCTGGGAACAGGGGATGAAGTAAGCCATCTTAGAGAACCTATCGACCACTACAAAGATAGAATCATCTCTCTTCTAGGTCTTAGGTAATCCTAACACAAAGTCCATACTTTGGTCCTGCCAAGGGTGATCAGACATTGGTAAAGGTGTGTAGAGACAAGTGTTTTGCTTCTACTATTTTGCAACAGCACAAGTTCTACACCTGGCTACAATATTATGAACTGGTGCTCTATCGCTAAGATTGTCCTTGAGATGGGGAGGTCCTTGAGAGCTCAAGGCGGTGAGGTCCTTGAGAGCTCAAGGCGGTGAGGTCCTTGAGTGGAGGTTCTCACGGATTCGACAAACTACTATCGATCTTCTTCAAGCTCTACACACCCAATCCTTCCTTTTTTTCATTTTTGAATCTGATTTACTTCAATTTGAAAGTCTTGTTTGCTACCTTCTCTGTAGATCCCAGTTGTTTAAGGACTTTAGAGGATGGATCCTTTGCTTCGAAATCGAGATATGACTATATATCTGAAATCTGGAGTCCCAATCTTCATCCTACTGTGAGATCTGAACGACCAAGTAGCCGATCTATCCCGAGTCAAAGAGAATCTCCATTGGGATAAGCAACCAATCCTTTATCATTAGATTTGGTAGTTGAAGCATGGAATAGCCTAATCTTAGATGGTTTCCTAGCCGTCGGGTCCTTATTCTTTATAGCTTGTGGATCAGATTGCGGGTAAGTAGTTAGTTACTTTCTTTAATCTCTTTAGTTTATTATTGTTAGTTGCTTTATTGCTATGATCATTGCTCTTTAAAACATCTTAGACTAAAACTAGATCATCTTACATCATATCGCATCATTCCACATCATCTTATTGGTATCAGAGCATTAGGTTAGATTAGGGTTTTATGCTTGTTGAATTCTCTTTAAGTACTTGGATTAGGTGCTTCACCATGGCCGTCCGGTCATAGAAAAAATTAGGGCTGCAAAATCCTCACATCCTATTCAAAGAGAATTTTTTATGGCATGTAGAGGTGCCGTTGTGAATTGTCCCCTGAAGAAGAAAATGAAGAGAAATGCATCTTTAGGGTTAATTTTTTGCATCCCATCCATTCCAGTACATGGTCTGTTAATTTAATTATTCTTGTACGTAAGAAGATCAAAAAGTTTTGATTTTTATTTCGTTGGATTTTCTATATTTGGTTTTATTTTTTGGTATTTTCTTAGGATTTAACTTGATCTATAAAATTTCTTCAATCCTGATTACTGCTTGAGAATATTTCTATTTCAAAATTTTAGCATATAGTTTAAATTCCATAAAAGTTCAATTTCTGTAATTTAAAATTTAAAATTTAAAAATTTAAAATTTAAAATTCAAATATGAAATCTAAACTTAAAATTTAAAATTTAAAGTTTAACTTTTGAATTGATAGTGTTGATTGTGCATTCATTTTACTTGAAAATACTTAAGGGCAAGCAATATAATATAAGGAAAGGATTGAGACCCTTTTCTTAGCCCAAAACAACCAACCTCATTTGCATAGTCCTAAGCCTTAATTAAAATCGAGTAGCACTTAAAGCTAGAGATAGCAACAGGTCAGGTTTTATATGTTGGGAATAGTGTCCCAAAGCCAATCGCCTGGGTTGTAGGCGGTTGTGGTAAGTATTGTACTCATTTTATGAATTAATAAAATAATATTTTTGGCAGCTCATCACATACTTAATTTTCCTGAAATGAACTCTTTCAATGTGATGAAGTCCTTAGGACTACACTGACTTTGATACAGAGAGGATGTATCGAGTGGTCCTTAAACCCTATTCACAATCAAAGGATATATTGTACTGGACGGCAATATATCAAGAATAGGTTGTTGTAGTTCTTATCGTTTGGTTGTCCTCTTGACAAAATGAGTGTGGTGACAATGATGTGATCTGCAAGTGGGATATGTGATATCTTATTGAACGTGACTCCGTGCAGCCCCTTTCTGTCAAAGGGATATTCACGATTGGATATGGGTATATGTGTCCCTCTGACCTGAGGTCATCACGGTAGCTTGCAAGCAACTCCCTGTGCTTTGGTGCCGGACTACCCGGATTTTTAATCCGGTGATGGAAAGTTTCTAGGTACAGGCAAGTACTTGTGGAGCAGTGATGGACCATGATGGAATTGACCTGTCCAAACAGTTTGGATTGAATGTCTCGCAGTATCTCAATTTAGCAAATCCTCGGCCAGGGTAGTCCTAGTGAAGAGTCACTGGGCTTGCGAGGTTGAGACACATAGTCGACTGACTCTGTCTAGGTTGGCAGCCCAATCTCAGTCGTCCTGAGCATTAGAGGTCAAAGGGATGAATTATACGGTAACCATATGCCAGAGGTTCGATAGTTTGCTCCCGCATCTTCGACCTATCCAGACGCCGGGACCCATTGCTAGATGGTTTCCTGTGCTGGTACTAAAATTATTCTAGTGCTACCGTTTAGGTTCGAACCTATGAGGTCACATGCCATAGAGGATAACTCTCTGATCCGGATACCGATTACGATTGAGAATTGTCTCGGTTTTATGGTCACAGTATTTTTGAACACTCTTTTCCCCATCTTGCCTTTGTCTGTGTCAACCGAAAATTATTCCGGGCTGACCAGCACTGTGCCAGGATTTTTCTGAATCAGTTTTGAATTGATTCGGAGTTCGTTTCGGCCTCAAATTGGTTGTGAACCAATTTTATTCCTTGAACCAGGTTCAACCGTTTGGTTTAATAGGATTGAACCAAAATTGGGTTTGAACCAATTTTTGGCTTGGATCGGTTTAAGAGGTTGAACCAATGTTTTACTCCTTGGAACGTTTACACGGTGATACACATTGGAGAAAAACTCCAAGCGATCGAAGCCCAAATGACCGAACAAATCGCTGGCGTCTCTTCCTCTTCTCCCTCCACCATTTGGTATTAATGGTTTATTAATCCTGGTTTAAGGCTTGTTATTTGGGTTAACCACCAGCAGCCCCTTGGCCTTCCGTCGCTCCACCTCCCTCTCCCTCCCAGCAACCTTTATAAACACCAAACCAGCGTCCCTGTTCAGAGTTAGAGTTTAAAAATGAGAGAAAAATTTCTCTTCACCATGAGAGAGGCTTAAAGAGAGAGAGATTTGGGCATTCTTTGAGAGGCTTAAGGAGAGAACGTCTGGGGCTAGGTTTAGGAGCTTTAGAGGGAGAGAAACAAGGCTTTAATCCATTGTTTTGAAGTGCTCAAGTTCTGCCCAGTGCTGCAGAATTCTGTGACCCTAAAGCCCTCTTCCGGCGGCTAGCACCGTGCGTTGAGGCAGATCCGAGAGCCCCGGGCGTGTCTCCCCTCTAGAGGGAGTACCATTATACTCCTAGGAGCAAAACTCGTGAGCCGGGATTGCTCCAGTTGCTCCGAAACGAAGGCCAAAGTCTGCTGCCCAGTTCTGCTGCAAAAATCTGGCAGCAGACTTTGGTGATTTATTTTTTTTTTTGGCTTATATTTGATTGCAGTAATCGATGGAAAATCGAAGAAGACTTGTTCAAGTTGCTGCTGCTCAAATTTGGGAGCAAACAGAGGTCCGGAAGGAGGTGTTCCAACGATGTTTTGCAAGCCAAAAACAGAGTCACAAGGAGGAAGACGACTGGAATAACTTTATTCCAGTTATTCCAGTCTATTCCAGGTTTATTCCAGAGTTATTCCAGGCAGAATATAAGGTATGGAAAATTATTTTTTAATCATGCATGGATAGATTAAATTGTTTAATATTTTATAAATATTTTATTTGATTATACATGCCTAAATGCAACTAGATTAGATTAGTTCCTGGCGGAGCAGATTTCCACTGCGTGAATTTTAAAAATTATTTTAAAATCCAATCTGCTCCCGCAGATGTTTGCATGCCTAGTGTAGGATCTTGTCAAACCACCTGCATTGTTGACTTTCAGTGGTATCAGAGCCACGTTGAATTTGTAATCTAATCTAGTATGAAGGGTTATAGATTAAAATTGTTTAATCTTAAAGATGTATCAAGTTTTCTTTTTGGAACCTAGTTGAGACCTTCACCATGACCGTGTGTCTTTGATACGATGTAGATCGTCTGTGTTGGCCTCTTCAGAAGGATCCTTAAAGAATATTAAAAATTAAAAAATTATTTTAATTTGCAGATACATGTTTTAGGCATGTTTTATAAGATATTTGTAAAATATTTTTTGATGCATGATTTGGAATGTAAAATTATTTTATATAGAGACTTAATTAAAAATATTTTAATTAAGTGTTTGGCTTTTTAAAATTTTTTTTAGGTTTATGAAATCTAATACAATTTGCATAAGCCATTTTTGGGTTAATTGGGTTAGCTAACTAGTTGGGTCCAAAACTGGGTTAGACCTAAGTTTAGTTGAACTGGATAATAAGAAGAAGATTAAACAAAAATTGTTTAAGGTCCTTCTTTAGAACTATCTAATAGTTAGATTAGTTAATCCGTTCATCTAAAATGGATCCAATTAGTGGCTCAGTGGATGCCCGAGTCTTTAGGCTAGTCTGATCGAGTCTGGTAAACCGACTGGTGTCGAGGTAGGTTTGGCATTGTGATCATGGCTATATGAGGCTACCTCTTTCCTGGCCAACTTGGTTGGTGTCTAGGAAAGATGGTTAATGGCGGATACTCACCCATGATCTCACCTACATGGCTAGTCGAGTCGACTAGAACTAATTGGAAAAGCTCAATGACTCAAGTTAACCCATGTCACCCAGGTTGATCGGTCTGATTGATCTATAGGTGCCCATGGATCATTTGTTGATTTATTTCAACCCTCCTGGAATCAGATTGATTTAAAGGGATGATGATCCATGTCCTTATCTCTTTTCTTCTGTCATAATTAAAAAGTCTTCTAAAATTATTAGGTCCTTAAAAAGACTAAGTCAAGGAGTTGATAGTGTCTTAGCCTCCCATTAAGTTGGATAGAAATGTGTCCACTAGCTTGGTGTGCATCAGCAGTTCCATAGAACGGGTGTACATCAGGCGACTGGAATTTCTATCTGATCAATGATGGTTCAGTGCAACCTCCTTAACGGGACCATGTGGGCCGTCCACAGTCGAGCTTGGTCTTTAGTTAACTGGAAGCATTGGATTTGTCATTTTAATGGTTGGACCTAACTAGAGACCCGCAATAGGAGGCCCCTAGGTCGATTGGGGTGCTCTCTGGGGCAAAATAAAATACTGAAAATTTTTTAGGGAAACAATTGGTTTACGAACCTACCTTTAGGCTCGTATGGGTGAGCCGGCCATAGTCGGGCTCATGCGAGGCCTATTGGATTTCAGTACCCACTTAAGAAAAAGTATTTTCACGGATTGGAGTTAGAGGCTACCAATCTGAAAAATTAGTGGGAGAAACCTTTAAACTAAAGTCCAAGTCTTTTGGTTAAGTTATTAATTCATAAACTAATTTGGTCTTATTTTCTTTTCAGATGTCTTCAAATTCATCGCTCCGGTCACTTCTCAATAATGAGAAGTTAAAGGGTCACAACTTCGATAGTTGGTATCGAAGATTGAGAATTATTCTGGAGCATGAATGGATCCTCTATGCAATAGCGGATCCGGCACCTGAAATCCCTCCCGCTAATGCACGGAGTGCGGTCAGAGATGCTTATCTGAAGTGGGTCTCTGATCAGACTACTGTCCGATGCATTATGTTAGCGGCTATGATCGACGAGTTCAGTCACAAATTCGAGGAGGCCCAACCTGATGAAATCCTTCAAAAGTTAAAGGAATCCTTTGGCACTCCGGATGATGTAGAAAGGTACAAAGTGTCTTGTGCCATCTACAACTCCAAGATGCCGAATGGTGGTTCAGTCACTGATCATGTATTGTACATGATCGAGTTGATTGAAAAGTTGGGCAAACTCGGATGCCCCTTGCACGAGCAGCTCGGCAAGGATGCGATCCTGAATTCTCTTCCCTCCTCCTATCTTGATTTTCTCGATCATTATAGAATGAACAAGCCTACAGTTAACTACCATGGCCTTTTGGGGTTACTGCAGGCTTTCGAGAAAGACCACCAACTGAATAAGGGGGTGGTGAATTTAGTGGGAGGTAGTAGAGGTCGTCGTCCCTTTAAGAAAGGGAAAAAGAAAATAATTAAGAAGGTGCAGAATGTTCCTGGCCCTAGTCAGACCAGGAAGTTTAAGGCTGATCAGTCTTCTGCAGAATATTTCTACTGCAAGAAGAAGGGACACTGGAAGAGGAACTGTCCTCTTTATATTGCGTCCCTTGATCCGAACAGGCCGAGGAAGCAGAAGTCTGCTGAACAAGGTATTTATATGATAAAACCTTGTAATTACTCAATTGTTGATACTGCTAACTGGGTATTGGATACTGGTAGTCCTATTCATGTTTGTAATTCATTACAGGGACTTCAAGTTAGCAGAAGATCTGAAGATGGAGAACAGTTTCTGAGCATCGGGAATGGAAATCGTGTTCCAGTACTGGTGATCGGAGTCCTGCATCTTATCTTTGAGCCTTGTACTGTCGAACTAGTTGACTGTCACTATTGTCCTAGTTTCATTATGAGCATAATCTCTGTAGGCCTTTTGGCCAATTGTGGTTTTGAACTATCAATAAAAGGAAATTTTTGCAATGTTATTTTGAATAAATCTGTTATAATGAAAGCTAGATTAAATAATGGCATTTACGTACTATCAAGGCTGTTAGTGTAATGTACACTTTTAGGAAACGCCCAAGGTTAGATAATGTCAATGTTTTGCATCTTTGGCACAGTAGGCTAGGTCATATTAACCAAAATAGAATAAACAAGATGCGAGGAGATGGACTTCTCGAGGTCAGTGATTCTGAATCACCACCTACTTGTGAATCCTGTTTACTTGCTAAAATGACCAAGTCACCTTTTACTAGAAAGGGTGAATGAGCTACTAAACTTCTAAGTCTAATACATACTGATGTATGTGGACCGATGTTAGTTAGTGCCAGAGAAGGATACAAATATTTCATTACTTTTACATACGACTTTTCAAGATTCGGTTATGTCTTTTTAATGAGACATAAGTCTGAATCATTTGAAATGTTCAAACGATACCGTAATGAAGTAGAAAAGCAAACTGGAAAAAGTATTAAAACCCTTCGATCTGATCGAGATGGTGAATACTTATCTGATGCTTTTTTGACATATCTTGATGAGAATGGAATTCTCTCTCAGTGGACTCCTCCAGGAACACCACAGTTGAATGGTGTGTTCGAAAGGAGGAATCGAACCTTGTTGGACATGGTTCGATCCATGATGGGCTTTGCAACTCTGCCGCTATCCTTTTGGGGATATGCGCTTCAGACAGCCTGTTACTTATTAAATAATGTTCCAAGTAAGTCTGTTGTCTCCACTCTGTATGAGATGTGGAATGGGCGTAAACCCTCAATCTCACACCTTCGGGTCTGGGGTTGTCCGACTTACGTCAAGCATTTAGACTCAGACAAACTTGATCCTAAGTCTGACAGGTGTTTATTCATTGGTTATCCTAAGGAAACTAAAGGATATTTCTTCTACTTGGAGAATGAACAAAAGGTGTTCGTTGCTCTCAGAGCTATCTTTTTGGAAAAGGAGTTCGTTGGAGAAAGAAATATAGCTTCTAAGATTGAACTTGATGAAGTTCAGTCAATAGAAGAACCTACACACTCTAACGATATCAAAGAACCGGCTGTGATTGAATCACACCCAGAATCCATTAGGAGATCCGGTAGAATACCGCATCACCCGGACAGATACTATAGTTTCTTGGTCCGGGACGGCGATCCCATTGAGCTCAATTAGAACAATGAGGATCCGATCACCTATATGGATGCACTTCAGAGATCTAACTCTGAGGCATGGCTTTGAGCCATGTGATCCAAAATGGAGTCCATGGAAATCAACAATGTTTGGACATTGGTTGATTCGCCTGAAGGAATAAAATCCATCGGGTGTAAATGGATCTTCAAGAGGAAAATGGGCGCAGATGGGAAGGTAGAGACCTATAAAGCCCGTCTGGTTGCCAAGGGGTATCGTCAGCAATATGGTATCGATTATGACGAGACTTTCTCTCCTGTGGCAATGCTCAAGTCCATTCGGATCATGCTTGCTTTGGCAGCATATTTTGATTACGAGATCTGGCAGATGGATGTCCGAACCGCTTTCCTAAATGGGGAGCTGGAAGAAGAGGTGTATATAATATAGCCTGAAGGGTTCACATCCATAGATGAATCAAAAGTATGCAAGTTGCAGAGGTCCATCTATGGACTCAAGCAAGCATCTCGAAGTTGGAACTTACGGTTTGATAGGTGTATCAAATCGTATGGCTTCATTAGGAACAGAGAAGAACCGTTCATCTATAAATGGGTTAATGGTTTTGTAATTGTATTCCTAGTACTGTATGTTGATGACATTCTCTTAATCGGGAATGATGTCGCAGCATTACAAGGAATAAAGGTCTGGTTATCATCTCAGTTCTCCATGAAGGACTTGGGTGAAGCTTCTTACATACTAGGTATGAAGATCTATAGAGATAGATCTAAGAAGCTTTTGGGACTGTCCCAGTCTACATACATTGACACTGTGTTGAAACGGTTCAGCATAGAAAATTCCAAGAAAGGCTATCTTCCGATAGGTTCTGGAATTACTCTTTCCAAGAAGGATTGTGCGACAACTCCTAAGGAAAGAGAACGCATGAGTAGAGTACCTTATGCTTATGCAGTAGGCTCTATCATGTATGCTATGACTTGTACTAGACCAGACGTGGCATACTCACTAGGAGTAGTGAGCAGATACCAGTCTGACCCAGGTGAGGCGCATTGGAAGGTGGTTAAGTCCATCCTTAAGTATTTAAGAAATATTAAAGATCAATGGCTGATTTATGGAGAACCTGACTTGAAACTTGTGGGGTACTCTGACTCTAGTTTCCAGTCAGATGGAGATGATAGCAAGAGTGTGTCAGGGTTTGTATTTAATCTAAATGGAGGAGCGATCTGCTGGAAAAGTTATAAGCAGGCAACTGTTGCAGACTCGGTATGCGAAGCAGAATACATTGCAGTATCAGATGCGGCAAAGGAAGCTGTGTGGTTGCGGAAGTTCCTTGGAGAGCTAGGGGTGGCATCTTTCCTAGATGGTCCTGTTCCGGTGTACTGTGACAGCACTGGAGCCATTGCTCAAGCTAAGGAGCCTAAAGCTCATCACCGCACCAAACACATTCTGCGGTGCTACCACCTCGTACGAGAGGTCATGGAACGAGGCGACATCAATCTTCTAAAGATCAATGGAAAAAAAAATCTGGCTGACCCCTTCACTAAAGCCCTCGGAATAAAAGAGTTCGACTATTGTAAATGAGAAATGGGTATTAGATACTTTTCTGATTGGCTTTAGTACAACTGGGAGTTGTTGGGAATAGTGTCCCAAAGCCAATCGCCTGGGTTGTAGGTGGTTGTGCTAAGTATTGTACTCATTTTATGAATTAATAAAATAATATTTTTGGTAGCTCATCACATACTTAATTTCCCTGAAATGAACTCTTTCAATGTGATGAAGTCCTTAGGACTACATTGACTTCGATACAGAGAGGATGTATCGAGTGGTCCTTAAACCCTGTTCACAACCAAAGGATATATTGTACTGGATGGCAATATATCAAGAATAGGTTGTTGTAGTTCACATCGTTTGGTTGTCCTCTTGACAAAATGAGTGTGGTGACACTGATGTGATCTGCAAGTGGGATATGTAATATCTTATTGAACGTGACTCCGTGCAGCCCCTTTCTGCCAAAGGGATACTCATGATTGGATATGGGTATATGTGTCCCTCTGACCTGAGGTCATCACGGTAGCTTGCAAGCAACTCCTTGTGCTTTGGTGCTGGACTACCCGGATTTTTAATCCGATGATGAAAGGTTTCTAGGTACAGGCAAGTACTTGTGGAGCAGTGATGGACCATGATGGAATTGACCTGTCCAAACAGTTTGGATTGAATGTCTCGCAGTATCTCGCAGATTTCTGCTGCGTGAATTTTAAAAATTGTTTTAAAATCCAATCTGCTCCCGCAGATGTTTGCATGCCTAGTGTAGGATCTTGTCAAACCACTTGCATTGTTGACTTTCATTATATACGTGTTAACCCATTGTAGTAGTCACTTTTGTATGTCCTTCTTAGAATTGGTGTCCAAGGCTAGAGGTCTAGAGGCAAACGTCCTAAGTGGACTGGTGGTTCTTTAATTAGGACCTCACGAAAGTGAGGGGAGCCTCTCACCACCCCACCTCTTATCTAACAAATCGAGGAGTTGCTATAGTCTTGGTTATTACCTTGACTAAGCAATATATTGGCCCTTAGGTCTAGGAACCCCAGACTTAGGTTGTTTTGTAATGTTTGCATTGCATGACCACTAGAGCAGGCCAAACCCAACCCAGTCCGATCATGGAGTCCACTATAGAAATTTTACTGAAGACCTTCAATGAACAATGTGCCTTGATGGACAATAGGTGTGACCGACTAGATAAGCAACTTGATAACCTAGAAAGAACCTGTAGGGCCAGGACTAACCCTGGTTCACCTAAACCGACTTTCCCTGGAACAAGAATTCATTAGACATAACCCATTTGGATTAGTGCCCCTTATCAAAAATTAGGATCTAGCCTAGTCCACCCGAGTCAACCCATTCTATAATTGAGTCAACCCAATTTTCATCAGAGCCAACTAAACCCTAATCCTAGCTGACCCACTCCTGTACCCCGTTTGTTCCTAAGAATGACCCTGCAGAGGAAATATCTATTACAGACTCAGCGTTAATTGACCAGAAGGTTACTCAAGCTGAAACCGTAGTGGAAATATATGAAGCTGGAGAAAACCTGATGGATGAATACGAAGGAGAAGACTTCGAGGAGGACAACTCTAGTACCTTACCTAAGGAAACCCTTGGAAAAGAAAAGATTATTGAGCCTAGTCTTGAAATATCAAAAATATAGGAAATTAGTGAGGACTTGGTTCCCGTAACTCAATGCCCTCAGGAAGAACCCAATCCTTTAGCCTCGACACAAGACCTCCTTCAAGTCCCCGAGGAACAACCCCAGGAGGTCGACATTATTTTAAAACACTTTCAAGATGAATTTCCGAAGACCTTCCAGATGAACTTCCGCCACCTATAAGCATCCCACCTGCCTTAGATCTTACACCAATAAATCAATATTCAAATCATAAGGTCATCCTGAGTAACCAAGGTCTATTTCATGCTTCCCCTAAGTTACCCTAAGACTTTGATTCCTATTTCTTATCCTTCCCTTATCATGCTTCTAGAGCCATTAGGTTTCATTTAGAAGAGATTGCCAGGTTGCATGAGCCCTTAAAGCCCATCCCTTTTGCTATCTACTTTTGGAAGACCTTATGGCATTTGTTAGGGATCTATGGTAACTTTTCATGTACATACCAGACCAGGGTCAAACCTAGAGAATCAATCATCTAGGTTTAGACCCTAGGAGTCTAATAAAATTCCTCTTAATAGGATTACATAGTTGAGTATACTTTTTGTCAAGTGTCAGTCTGAGTCCCAAAGTCCACAGAGTCATTTGCACAGCATGTCAAAGCATTGCATAAAGAAATTTGTAACAAAATTAAAAAGAGAAATGAATCATATGAGCATGAGGCTAACTTATATCGAGGCTAACTTATATAAGAGATTTAAAGAGTTTAACGAAGGGGACTTCATCATGATCAGGTTATGACCTGAACGGTTTCTAGTTGGAACCATGAAAAATTGCATGCCTGTAGTGCTGGACCGTATAGGATTATAAAAAAGATTGGACCTAATGCTTATATGCTAGAATTACCATCTGAGTTAGGTATTAGTCCGACCTTCAATATATCTAATCTAGTCAAGTTTAAGGAACCAATGGTGATACCTAGTGAGCCATTTGAGCCTGATCTCACCTTTGAGAGTAACCCTATCCTAGAATGTCCACCAGCCAAATTACCAGAGAGGAGAGAAAAGATTGAGCAGATCATGGATGATAAGATCATAACTACAAGAAATACGAACTACCAAAGATATCTGGTTCATTGGCAAGGGAGACCTGAGTTTGAGGATTCTTGGATCACCAAAGAGGATCTTCAAAAGTAGAACCCTGACTTGCAAGAATATTACCATAGCCGAATTGACCCATACTTGATGGGGTCGAGTTCCTCCCACCCTGGAAGAATTGGTGAGGACACAAGATCCAGGAGAGAAAGCAAACCTTTTTCAATTCAATTTGGATCACCAATAAGTAAGTCCATGTGTTCTTTACAAAGAGCACTTGAGTCCCAGTTATTTTGAGTTTGTAATTAGATTAAATTGAGTTGTAATTTGATCAAATTGAGTGTAATTTGGTCAATTAGGGTTGTTAAGTTACCAATTGAGTCCATTGAGTCCATCAATTGGTTTAAGAGTCTTGTAAATAGCATTAATTTCCTTTGTTGGTGAATTATCCAATTTGAGTCCTGTAATTAGTGCTTGAATAAGTCAAGGGGTGTCATAAGTACCCAAGACCCAAGTCATCATCACCTTGGTGGATCAATTCTAGGTCAAAACAAGTTTGTCAAAATTTCTTATCCAAACATCCGGACATCCAGACATCCAGACATCCAAACATCCGACATCCAGACATCCATACATCTGGACATCCAGACATCTGGAGATCCAGACATCCAAACATCCAGACATCCGAACATCCGGACAACCAGACATCCAAAGATCCAGACATTAGGACATCCAGACATCGGGACATCCGAACATCTGGACATTTGGACATCAAGACAAAGTCATCCTTATGAAAGGGATATGCCCTACAAGCCAATCAATATTATATCTCCCAAATCAATATAATTGACAATATTCTAATAAAGGCATTATTTTTTCGTCATATGCTGTGTTTTATTATGATGAACCCCATAGATTAGGGCTATGATTTTAGGGTTATGATGAGATCATACTAGTGAGACCTAAAGTCTTAAAACCTTAATCTAAAATATTCCTAGTCAAAGGAACCCTGAGTAGGGGATCGGGGTTTTTCCGGTAAGACTAGCACATCCCATGTATACTGGAAAGGGTGACTGCTCTCACAGTCACTTGTGTATGACACTAATACTAGGATGTGGGTGCTCATTAGTGAATGAGTTCACTGGGGTGACTGCTCTCACAGTCACTTGTGTATGACACTAATATTAGGATGTGGGTGCTCATTAGTGAATGAGTTCACTGATATGATCCAACTTGAGAACATCTAATGGAGTCTTAGCTACATGTCAATAGAAGGTTATCATAATGGGAGTGGTACAAGTAATCCTTTGACCTGAGATTGCCATAAGTACCTTATGTACATGAACCCATCCTTTGGTTCAATCCTAATCATGACATTGAGTCATGCACAGGATTGATACTAGGAATGGTGAATTGTATATGAAGGTAATGAGTAGGTCAACAAGGAATCGATCACTCTTAGTAAGAGGAGATTGCATCCAGCTAGTTATCAATCGGATGATGATTCAGGAAATCTTTGATCAAAGTAAAAATATTAGAGATAGTTTCTAATATCAAGATAATTGAATCATCAATATAAGATTGAGCTAGAAATAAATATAATATTGGATTTGACATATATCCATATCCATAATTATATTTAAGTATTGACTGTAAAGAAATGAAAGGGTTTTGACTTAAGTAGAACATTATGGTTTGTTGTGTCTTCTGTAAGACTAATAATGTTTTAGAGGCCAAGTTACTTCTTGAGAATTATATGAGATATAATTGGAAGAGTTTCCTACCTTTAAGCTTATAAAAGATTTGTTGTGTTTTCTGCAAGATCTTTTATAAGTTATTAGGATCTCAATCTCACTAAGAAAAACCTATCAGTTTTTTTTTTTTTCGATTATCATAGTGAGGGCTATGATTTTTGATAAAATAGTGGGAGACATAATTAAATTAAAGACCTTATTTAATTATGTATGTCATTTCATGATTGTTTGCTTATGTATTGTTCTTTGTTAAATGTAGATAAATGGCATCTTCATTATCACTACGAAGTATCTTAGATACCAACAAACTGACTGGTCCAAACTATGTGGACTGGTTAAGAAATTTAAAGATTGTGCTGAGTTCAAAAAAACTTTCTTATATTCTTGATACCCCTAGTCTTAATCAACTAGGGGACGATGCCACACAAGAAGATATGGCCACATACAAAATGTGGCAGAATGACTCCCTCACTGTCAAGTATATCATACTAGCCTCTATTACCAATGAGTTATAGAGACAGCATGAAAGCATGGATACTCAATCCATAATGCTCAATTTAAAAGAGCTTTATGGAGAACATAGCAGAACTGCTAGATATGAAATATCTAAGCAGTTATTCCATGCTAGGATGACAGAGGGAACATCCATTTAGGATCATGTTCTGAAAGTAATTGACTTGATCACCAGATTGGGTCAATTAGGTTTTATTATAGATGGGGAGTTGAATCAGGATTTAATCCTCCAATCACTCCCAGAGTCATTTTCTCAGTTTGTCTTGAATTATCACATGAACAAACTGAACACTTCCTTGCCTGAGCTGTTAAATCTGTTAAAAACAGCGGAGAGCCACATAAAGAAAGAAAAGGCTCCACTTCTTCTTATTGATAAGTTCAATAAGAAAAAATCAGGCAAAAAGGGTTTTAATAGGAAGCTAAACCCTAAGAGTGGCATCAATAAGAATAAGAAAGGAAAGAAGGCCTCCAAACAGTCGACCTGTTTCTTTTGCGGCAAAGCAGGACATTGGAAAAGGAATTGCAAGGCTTACCTTGCAACTGTGAAGCCTGGTGCATCAGATGCGCCAAAAGGTATGTATGAGATACATTCTATATTGACATTAAATTCATTTATTTCAAATACTTGGGTATTGGATACCGCTTGTGGTTACCATATATGCAAATCTTTGCAAGACCTCCACAAGCTTAAAGTATTAAAGGAAGGTGACTTTAATCTCTACGGTGCTAGTGGTGATATCATCCAAGCAGAAGCTGTAGGGACCTATATTCTGAAGTTGCCTTCAGGGAAGATCTTGGAGTTAGAAAATTGTTATTATATGCCTAAGATTATTAGGAACATTATATCTATTCCTTTGTTATTAAAACAAGGATATGTAATGGATGTAATGAGCACTGGTTGCTCGATAATGTTATCTAATGAATTTGTTTGTTCTGGCATATTTAGCAATGGGCTCTTAACTCTTTCTTCCAATGATAGTGTTTTTCATGTCAATAATAAAAGAAGAAGAGAACACTTTAATAATACTTTACTTTGGCATCATCGACTTGGTCATGTTAATGAGTCTAGGATAAGCAAGTTATACAAGGAGAAATTCCTTGATCCTTATGAATATAAATTATTAGGGACTTGCGAATCATGTCTCATGGGTAAGATGACCAAGACTTCATTTACTAGACATGGAGAAAGGTCAACTGAGTTATTAGGACTTATACATACTGATGTATGTGATCCAATGATGACTCAGGCCAGAGGTGGATACTTATATTTTATCACTTTTACAGATGATTTATCTAGGTTCAGATATGTGTATCTTATGAAACATAAATCTGAAGCCTTTGATAAATTTAAGGAGTATCAAAGTATGGTCGAAAAACAAACCGGGAAAAGTATTAAAGTTCTTCGGTCTGATCGAGGAGGAGAATACTTATCCACGGAGTTTTTAGACTATCTTAAAGTTAATGGAATTCTTTCTGAATGGACCCCTCCTTATACACCACAGCTAAATGGTGTAGCTGAAAGGAGGAATCGTACCTTATTAGATATGGTACGATCCATGATGTGCTTCACAAAATTACCCATTTCCTTCTAGGGTCATGCCCTAGAAACTGCTATTTACATTCTGAACAAAGTACCTTCTAAATCCGTTTTTAGTACTCCGTATGAGATTTGGAGAGGAAAGAAATCATATCTTAAATATTTTAAGATATGGGGATGTCCAGCTTATGTTAAAAGAAATTTTGGACATAAGTTGGAAGCTAGAGCAGATAAATGTCTATTTGTAGGATATCTTAGAGAGGGTAGAGGATATCTGTTTTACCATCCTACTGAATAAAAGATTTTTGTCAGCAGGCATGCCAGTTTTCTAGAAAAAGAGTTCATTTTAGAAAAAGGCAATGGTAGAACTGTTGAACTTGGAAAAGTACAAGAAACACAAATAGACAATTCTCAACCATTAGAACATATAGCTAGGTCAGAACCAGAATACAAAACTCCTCCCCGTAGGTCTGATAGAGTGCCATGGGCACCTGAGAGGTATAGGTTTATTATTGAAAATAATGAAGCCCAAGTCATTCAAAATGATGAACCTCTGACCTATACGGAAACTATCTTGAGTAGTGACTCAGATAGATGGCAAGAAGCCATTGAATCCGAGATAGACTCTATGTATGTCAACCAAGTATGGTCTTTGGTCGATGCACCAGAGGGTGTTAATCTTATTGGGTGCAAATGGGTCTATAAGAAAAAGATTGGGGCTGATGGCCAAGTTGAAACCTATAAAGCCAGATTAGTGGCAAAAGGTTTTAGACAAAAACAGGGAATTGATTATGATGAAACATTCTCACCTGTAGCCATGCTCAAATCAATTCGGATTTTACTTGCTATATCAGCATACCACGATTATGAGATCTGGCAAATGGATGTGAAGACTGCTTTCCTCAATGGTTTCATTGAGGAAGAAGTCTACATGTCACAACCATAAGGTTTTATTTCAAATAATAAACCTAATCAAGTATGCAAGCTAAAGAATTCCATTTATGGATTGAAACAAGCTTCAAGGAGTTGGAACATCCGTTTTGATGAAACTATTAAAAGGTTTGGTTTTATCAAAAATGTGGATGAACCCTGTGTTTATAAAAAGACTAGTGGGAGTACCATAGTCTTCTTGGTGCTGTATGTAGATGACATAAACCTCATTGGGAATGATATCCCAATGTTACAATCAGTCAAGGTTTGGCTATCAAACCAGTTTTCCATGAAAGATTTGGGAGAAGCATCCTATATACTAGGTATTAAGATCTATAAAGATAGGTCTAAGAGGATGCTAGGTTTATCCCAGTCAAGGTACATTGACTTAGTGCTGAAAAGATTCAGCATGGATGGAAGTAAAAGAGGTTATCTTCCTATGAGTCAAGGCATACATCTTTCCAAAAGAATGTCTCCTAAGATACATGAAGAAAGAAATAGAATGAATTATATACCTTATGCTTCGGCAATAGGGTCCATAATATATGCCATATTATGTACCAGGCCTGATGTGGCATATGCTTTAGGCATTGTTAGTAGGTTTCAGGCTGATCCAGGAGAAGATCATTGGAAAGCAGTTAAAAATATTCTTAAGTACCTGAGAAGGACTAAGGATATTTTTCTGGTTTATGGTGGTTCTGATCTTAAACTAGAAGCATATTCTGATTCTAGTTTTCAATCAGACATTGATGATATTAAATCCATTTCGGGATATGTTTGTACCCTAAATGGTGGAGTAGTGAGTTGGAAGAGTACTAAGCAGCAGACTGTAGCTGACTCAACCATAGAGGCAGAATACATAGCTGTCAGTGAAGCCGCCAAGGAAGCAGTCTGGATGAAGAAGTTCATCACAGAGTTGGGTGTTGTTCCTGAGATTGAAAACCCAGTGCTACTTTACTGTGACAATACTGGAGCTGTTGCTCAAGCTAAGGAACCAAGAGCTCATCATAAGTCCAAGCACATTTTGAGATGCTTCCATCTCGTCTGAGAAATAGTCGAAAAACAAGATGTCTACATAAATAGAGTTGATACAAAGAACAACGTAGCAGACCCGTTCACTAAGGCTCTACCATAGTGAGATTTTGATCGCCACCTCGAGGGTATGGGGTTAAGATTTAAAGGGGATTGGCTTTAGTGCAAGTGGGAGATTGAAAGGGATATGCCCTACAAGCCAATCAATATTGTATCTCCTGAATCAATGTAATTGACAATATTCTAATAAAGACATTATTTTTCGTCATATGCTGTGTTTTATTATGATGAACCCCATAGATTAGTGCTATGATTTTAGGGTTATGATGAGATCATACCAGTGAGACCTAAAGTCATAAAACCTTAATCTAAAATATTCCTAATCAAAGCAACCCTGAGTAGGGGACAGGGTTTTTCCGGTAAGACTGGCATATCCCATGTATACTGGAAAGGGGGACTGCTCTCACAGTCACTTGTGTATGACACTAATACTAGGATGTGGGTACTCATTAGTGAATGAGTTCACTGATATGATCCAACTTGAGAACATCTAATGGAGTCTTAGCTACATGTCAATAGAAGATTCTCATTATGGGAGTGGTACAAGTAATCCTTTGACCTGAGACTGCCATAAGTACCTTATGTACATGAACCCATCCTTTGGTTCAATCCTAATCATGACATTGAGTCATTCACAGGATTGATACTGGGAATGGTGAATTGTATATGAAGGTAATGAGTAGGTCAACAAGGAATCGATCACTCTCAGTAAGAGGAGATTGCATCCAGCTAGTTATCAATCGGATGATGATTCAGGAAATCTTTGATCAAAGTAAAGATATTAGAGTTGGTTTCTAATATCAAGATAATTGAATCATCAATATAAGATTGAGCTAGAAATAAATATAATATTGGATTTGATATATATCCATATCCATAATTATATTTTGGGTGCAGGCTGATCGAAAGATTTAATTGTATGGTAACTTTCTACTGAAGGGTAGTTTTGGTATTTTATCAGAATTTCATATCTTCCGGGTAGACATGACACGTTGCTAGACGTCAATCTTGTCTTGTGGGTTGATCAAATTTAAAGATCACTTATTAGGAAGAGTCCTAATTGATCAAGTCGGGTAAGCTCATTTTGACCTAAATCGATTAGAAAGAGTTCTAATCAAGTTAGGTCAACTTGTACTCAAACCTACTGCCGGCTGGATATGGAACCCAATGGGTCACACACTTAAGAGGATTGATCAAGAGTTTAATTTATAATTAAATCATCTTTGCAGGATAACACTCTAGCAGGTGTTGCGAACCCTAGCTTCTATTCGAATTGGATTTGAATTAGGGTTCCGAATTGGATCAATTTGGGTTCTAATTGGACCTAATTAGACCCTAATTAAATATATAGGACTTTGGGCTAACCCATGGCTAGGACTACATCTTAATTAACACCCAAGCCCATCCATATAGGCCGTCCAAATTATTTGTGCGCGTGGATAAGAGGAAAGACTCCACGCACGCATGGACTCTTCATGCGCGCGTGAAGTCTTCTTATTTCACCACAATTTTTGCATTTTGGCCAGTTATTCTCTATTAGCGCATCTCCTAATGACCATTAGATGGTCATCTAACGATTTGGGGGATTTTGAGAAAGATAAAAGGTGCTAACTCTTCCCGGTTGCGCGATATAACGTCTCTTCGGAGACTGAAACATCGCGACTTCCTTCATCTTAAAACTTTACGACTTTTCTTTTAGGAAGAGCCGTGAGTTTGAATATGAAGGGCCATGACAAGGAAGGAGAGGGCGTGAGAAATGTGGAAAGCCATGAGAAATAGTTTATGGAGAGTTGTGTTCTTTTGAAAAGACATCTTTCTGTAGTCTATTTAAGGAACAGAGGCTTCGGGTGTTTTTCTGATGTACGATAGAAGTTTTTTTTTTTATTTTTCTTTCCTTTTCAGGAGACTGATTCCTACTTAGCTTGTTTAGGACACAAGAGTTTTCCTTTTATAGAGTTCTCTTCTCTGTTGAAACTCAAGTCTAAAACAAGAGATAGGAAGAATCTCTCGAACGTTAAAAAAAAAGAAGATATACTCTGTTTTTATTTCCTTTTACATTAAGACATTAGTGTCTTAAATCCTCCTCCTCCTTCAAGACAAGAGTGTATTCTAAGGACAAGGTCTTAAGAAAGGGAGAGGAAGAAGAAAGAAAGGAAGTAAGAAGTCCCTGCCATGGTGTTTTTCAGCCATAGTACTCTTGAGTTCTAGGAGAAGAATTCAAGTGAAGGAACTTTTGAAGAAGCAAGCATCTTGATCAATTTTCTTGTGGATCACCATTGGAGGGTGGACATTTGGACGCCTGGTGAATTCAAAAGGGTCATTCAACATCAAGTTTTGATTCTACATCAAAATTGGATTTAGCGATAACAGGTTGGTGCCCTAATTCTAATAGTGTAGGTTAGCATGTTTCTCATATGTTTTAATCCTGAATAAGGAGATCCTGGCTAAGGGTTTTGGTGTAAATTTCATCATTTTGAAATTATCTTTTCACTGTGGTGCACTGGAATCCTTTCACCTTATCCAAGAGAGGCGCCCCATCCCATTTATTTTTCATTGCCCATTTCAATTTCAAGGAAGCGCCCATTTAAGAGGAGTAAAGCAGAAGGACTTTGCTTTTCATCTGGCACCCCCTCTCATTGTCGCCCACTCCAGATGATGCCCAACCATGATTCATTCAAATGGAGTCCAAGATAAGTGGAGTTATCTTTTATCTACATCCAAAACTCAAAGGAGGAGATATCTTCATTCAAATTCAAAGAAGAGTCCAAGGATAAGTGGAGGTCATCTAAATTTCAAAGGAGTTCAAGTTTTCATGGAATCCATTTAACATTTAAAAAGAAGTTTTATTATCTTGCCTACCATTCAAATTTGAAACCAGGAAGGAGTTCACGCTACGGATGGATTAGCACTGATTGAGAAGGAATTAAGGCACCATCATATTTTTCGTTTGTTGCACATTTCTTCTTAAACCATGGAACACCTCATTCACCGCCCAAGCCAAGAAGAGCCAATTTAAATTTCATATTCAAGGAAGATGCCAAGAAGCCAAGGAGCGTTTGAATTAAAATTTAAATTTAAATGTAATCTAAATTCAAAGGAGTCCTATGATATCTTCATGTGTGAAGAACCCTATAAATAGGATCCCATACCCCCCTTATAAGGATTATTATTGATTCATGAAATAAAATGTATTTTTTCTTCCACAAAGCTGGGTTAGGCTTTAATGTTTTTCTCTAAGGGCGGGGAGGTCTTTAAGAGCTCAAGACGGGGAGGTCCTTGAGAGCTCAAGGCGGTGAGGTCCTTGAGTGGAGGTTCTATCGGATTTGAGAAACTGCTACCGATCTTCTTCAAGCTCTACGCACCCAACCCTTCCTTTTTTTCCATTTTTGAATCTGATTTACTTCAATGTTAAAGTCTTGTTTGCTGCCTTCTCTGCAGATCCTAGGTGTTCAAGGACTTTAAATGATGGATCCTTTGCTTCTGAATCGAGATCTGATTGTAGTCTAAAATCTGGAGTCCCGATCTTCATCCTGCTATGAGATCTGAGTGACCAAGCAGCCGATCTATCTCGAGTCAAAGAGAATCTCCATTGGGATAAGCAACCAATCCTTTCTCATTAGATTTGGTAGTTGATGCATGGAATAGCCTAATCTTAGATGGTTTTATAGCCGTCGAGTCCTTATTCTATATAGCTTGTGGATCAGATTGTGGGTAAGTAGTTAGTTACTTTCTTTAATCTCTTTAGTCTGTTATGTTTAGTTGCTTTACTACTATGATCATTACTCTTTAAAACATCTTAGAGTATAATTAGATCATCTTTCACCGTATCACATCGTTCCACATCACTTAGGCTTAGAGAGAAGTACCGTCCATGTCCTACCACCAAAGACTTTTAGACTAGTGGTAGAGATTAACCTAGAGGACCAAGAGTGTTGCTGAGTACATTGCAAAATTTGATGAGTTTGTGATGAGATGTAATGTCGATGAGTCCAAATCAGTTACCTTATCTAGGTTCAAAGTCGGATTAAGGGAAGAGATCCAAAAGGAGTTGTTCTTGAGAGAAGTCCAAGATTTAGAGTGATGCAGAACAAATAAAGGGATGCGATGCGGAAGTAAATTAAGATTAACTAATTTTTTTGTTGTTTTTATATGTTTGTAGAAGTTGGCTTCAAATCAAAGAAAAGTTAACCTAACATTGAAAGATACTAATATGATAATTGAAAGCACAATTTTAAGGAAACTAAATTATCAGAGTAGTTCAGAAGCAACGGATCGCTGGGGTTGAGAAACTCCCAGACCTAGGGTTTCGCTCCGAACTTTCAACAGAACAGAAATAAAGAGAAGAGATGGTTTACCTAACCAGACAATGATCTTCACAGATTTTGGTGGAAGAACTCTCCCGAGCAGATTGTTGGATCCTCGGATTCAGATATCTTCGCAATGGATCCTCCAATACTGGTCCTTGGCGGGTTGGCTTCTCCTGAACTCAAGATCTGGAGGAGAAGAAAAACAATTGATGGAATCAGAGAGTCAAGGGAAAAATTTACCAGGTTGATGAACTTGAAGATTGAAATTGCTGAAAACTGGATTCTCCTGGAAGCTGATGTGATTTTCCTTGGAACTTGCTCTGGATCTGAAGTAGCCGGACTGGATCTGGATGAAGGTGGACGGCCTGGACTTGTAGAGAGAGAGAGGCCATGGGAGATGGAAGGAGCTAGGGTTCGATGGATTGAAAATAATGAAGGGCGGCTAGGGTTTTGGATTTTTAAGTGGCTAACCTAGGGTTTTAGATAAAGATGGAGATCTCTCACCTCCTCAAGGCTCCAATGGAACCCGGATTACCCCCTCACGGAGCTCAACACTTAGAATAGTGCGGAAGAAGTGAAACCTAGGTTATTCAACACAAGAGAATAGCAAAAATAATTTTTCTTCATTGATTTTCTAAAGTTACAAAGAGAGGTCTATTATATAGACCTAAAATTTTCTCCAAGTTTGTACAAATTTCCATGTGGGACTAAATTCCTCCAACCTCTAGATTAGGTAGAAAACCTCCTCTCTTGGCCGACCAAGAATTCAAAAAAATTTGGGACGGCCATAAAGGATTTTTTTGGAATTTTTTTTTTTATTATTTATTTATTTATTTTTTTTTTTTATGGCGCCTTCTTTGGAGTTGGATTTGGATTTGGAGTCCTCTTCTCCTTATGGCATTTCTTCTTTTCTTCCACTCCAAATTAAGCTCTTTGATTTTGATTTGAACTTCAATTAGGAGTAGGTTGGATGTCCTTCTTTGATTTTTTCTCCAAGAGAAGTCCCTTTCCTTCTTTGCTTAGACAAAATTGGCAGGTATGGGCGCCTCCTTTAAATTGGCTTCCAATTTGATTTTTTTCTTCTTTGGATGTGGGGACCATGACACTGGGATGCCTCTGTGGCGCCTCCTGGACCCTGGCGTGTGCTCGGAGTGTGGCTGGGCGTGTGGCTTGGAGTGTGGCCTCCACTTGCTTGGACATTGATTTGATTGGAAGACAAATGTGGCACCATTTTGGACCTTGATTTGATTGGAAGACAATTGCGGCACCATTTTGGATAAAATTGAAACCACATCGGGACTTGCACCGAGTCAACATGACTCAACAAAATTTAAATGGTGACTCAAGAAATAAATAAAAATAAATAAACTGGTTGACCAGGTCAACCTTTATTACAAACCCTAATTTCTCGGGCAATGTCAATCAGAGATCCAAATGGAGCTCTGAAGTCTTCTTATGAGTCTGGTGCCCGCACCAATTCTCCCAGGGTGGGAGGAACTCGACCCTGTCGAGTAAGGCTCAAGTTGGCTCTGGTATCTCTCCAAGAGGTCTGGGTCCAATTCTTGTAATTCTTCTCGGGAGATCCAAGAGTCATCAGAATCTGGCCTTCCTTGCCAGCGGACCAGGTACCTTTGGTATCCTCGATTACGAGTAGAGATAACCTGATCATCTAGGATCTTTTCAATCTGCTCTTTCCTCACAAGCCAGTTTGTTGGTGGACACACAGGGTCGGGATCACTCTCAATGATAGGGTTAGGCTCAAAAGGCTTACTAGGAATCATAGCTGGCTCCCTGTACTCTACTAAGTCTGTAATGTTGAAAGTAGAGCTAATGCCTAGTTCTGGAGGCAACTCGAGCACATAGGCATTGGATCCTACTCTCTTTACCACTCTAAATGGTCCAACTCCCCTAGCATGTAACTTTCTAACGGTTCCAGGAGGAAACCGTTCAGGCCTTAACCTAATCATCACATAGTCTCCCTCAACAAAAGATTTGACTCGCCTTTGAGTATCAGCCAACTTCTTATAAGTTTCATTACTTAAATTTATTTTGGCATGAATTTCTTTATGCAAGTCTTTTACATGCTGTGCAAAATTCTCAGCAGACTCGGAGACTCGAGTGTGGACAGGTAAAGGGACTAGGTCAAGAGGTGTGTGAGGTTTGTACCCATGTATAATTTCAAATGGACTCTTACCCGTAGACCTATTGACCGAGTCATTGTATGCAAATTCTGCCCTTGGTAGGTATAAATCCCAATTTCTGGTGTTTTCACCAACAAGACATCTCAGCAGATTTCCTAGGCTACGGTTCACTACTTCAGTTTGGCCATCAGTTTGGGGATGATAGGCAGTTGAAAACTTAAGTTTTGTCCCTAACTTATGCCAAAGGGTCTTCCAAAAGTAACTGGTGAACCGGACATCCCTATCTGAAACGATTGTCTTAGGTAGGCCATGGAGTCTAACTATCTCATTGAAGAAAAGTGTGGCTACCTTAGACGCATCAAAGGTTTGGGAACAAGGCAAGAAGTGGGCCATTTTAGAGAATCGGTCGACTACGACACAGATAGAATCATGTCTCCTCTGGGTCTTAGGTAAACCTAACACAAAATCCATACTCACATCTTGCCAAGGACGATCTGGGATAGGGAGTGGGGTATAAAGGCCAGTGTTTTGTTTTCGCTGTTTGGCAACAGCGCAGGTTCGACATCTAGCTACAATATTAGCTACATCCCTTTTCAAGCTAGGCCAGAAAAAGTGGTCTTCAATAGCTAGAATGGTCTTGTCTTTTCCAAAATGGCCGGCTAAACCTCCAGCATGGATTTCCCAAATCAAAAATTCCCTAAGAGAAGTTCTAGGGATGCAAAGCCTATTTTTGAAGAACAAAAAACCATCTACAAGGGTATAATCCTGGTGATTACTAGATGGTCCTTGAACTAGATCCTGAAACATAGTTGTGAAATCCGGACAAGACTCATATTCCTCTTTGATTTGCTCAAACCCTATGACCTCAGTTCTAACAGAAGTTAATAACAGAGATCGGCGACTAAGGGCATCAGCTACCTTATTCTCAACTCCAGCCTTATGTTTCAGGACAAAAGTATAGGACTGGATATATTCTACCCACTTAGCATGCCTAGGGTTAAGCTTCTTTTGGGAGTTCAGAAATCTAAGAGCCTCATGGTCTGAAAATAATACAAATTCCTGCGGTAGCAAATAATGTCTCCAGTAACGCAAAGCTTGCACTACCGCATAAAATTCCTTATCATAGGTAGAATACCTAAGCTTAGCATCATTAAGTTTTTCACTAAAGAATGCTATGGGATGATTCTCTTGGCTTAGGACTCCACCTATTCCTACACCTGAAGCATCACAGGCAACCTCAAATACTTTAGAAAAATTGGGTAATCTCAGAATGGGTGCCTGGGTCATTTTATCCTTAAGATCTAGGAAGGCTTTATGGGCTGACTTAGTCCAATGAAATTCTCCCTTCCTAATACAATCAGTGATAGGAGCAGCTAAAGTACTAAACCCCTTGATGAATCGCCTATAGAAGGTAGCCAAGCCGTGGAAACTTCTAACTTCATGCACATTGGTTGGCTCTGGCCAGTCTACTATGGACCTAATCTTCTTAGGATCGGCCGCCACGCCGTCAGGGGTTACTACAAAACCAAGAAAGATAACTCTACTAGTCATGAATTCACACTTCTTAAGATTACCGTAGAGTCTATCATTCCTCAAAACTTGGCAGACTGCTCTAAGGTGGCCTAGGTGATCTGCTGGGGTCTTACTATAGATCAGGATGTCATCAAAATAGACCACCATAAATTTTCCTATGAAAGCTCTAAGTACCTGGGTCATAATTCTCATGAAAGTACTAGGGGCATTGGACAACCCAAAAGGCATAACAACCCATTCATAAAGACCATCCTTAGTTTGAAAGCAGTTTTCCATTCATCCCCGGGTCTAATCCTAACCTGATGATAGCCACTTTTGAGATCAATCTTAGAAAAAACCATTGCACCAGCCATCATATCAAGCATGTCATCTAGTCTAGGGATGGGAAACCTATATTTGATTGTAATTTTATTGATGGCACGACTGTCAACACACATCCTCCACGTGCCATCTTTCTTTGGGGTCAGTAAGGCTGGGACTGCACAAGGGCTAAGACTTTCTCTAAAAATCCCTTCCTCAATAATTCTCCAACCTGCTTTTGCAGTTCTTCATGCTCAGATAGATTCATCCTGTAATGGGGCAAGTTGGGCAAAGTCGCTCCTGGGATTAGATCTATGGCATGCTGGATATCCCTAAGAGGTGGAAGGTGGTCTGGCAAATCCTCGGGAAAGACATCCTCAAATTCTTTTAACACAGGTTTAACTTTTTGAGGAGGCTCTGAGGGTTCCGAAGTTCTAAGTTCCTTAGCAGTCAACATCCAGATGGGTGAACCACTATGAATTTCTTGTTCTAGATCCTTAGCACTGATTAGGTTCACTCCAGTTTTCATCTCCTTAACCTTACCGGCTCCTTTAGTTACCTTGTCCTTAGGGGGAACTGAATGGATCGTAATCTTCTTCCCATTGAAACTAAAGACACAGGTATTGGATTTTCCTAAGAGGGTGGCATCATGATCATACAACCAAGGTCTTCCGAGAATTATACTGCTCACCCCCATGGGTAAGACATCGCACCAAATCTTTTCGTGATAAGATTGCATTTGGATTTGGACTTGACATCTAGACTGGATGGGTATGGAGGTAGAATCTACCCAAGAAACCTTATAGGGGTTGGGATGGGGAACTGGGATTAAGCCTAACATCTTGACAGTGCTAGTAGAGATGGCATTTACACAGCTCCCACTATCTATGATGATCTTACATACCTTATCCCCTAATTTAAGAAAAGTCTGTAGGATGTTAGTCCTACGCCAATCCTCTTGAACTAGATTCTGGGATAGGATGCATCTTAAAACTCCTAATTGGTCAGATTCATTGGGTTCCTCCTCTCCTTCATACTCCTCAACCAAATTCATTCCGGTCTCATAAACTTCTTCTTCAAATTCCTCACTGGGCTCGGAATTATCATTCTCTCCCTCTTCTATGTAAAGGGATCTCCGTGGGCACTGGCTAGCAACATGACCTACCTTATGACACTTGAAACAGGCTATGGCAGTACACTGACTGGAAATGTGACCTGGTTTCTGACACTTAAAACAGGTGATATTTGAACTAGGGGTTCTCTGGGTGTCAGGTGCCTTACCTTTGTCCATGGGCCTAGGGGTAGAAGTACCCTGAAAAGGTTTACTAGGGATAACTTGGCTAGGTCCATTCCTTGGGATTGGGGCACTAACCCTAGAAGGTATAGGTCCTCTCTGAAATTTCTCAGTGTTCAGTGCAATCTGGTAGGCTTGGTCTAGATCAGTAACCTCTCTCAGAAATAGTTCTCTCTTGATATCTTCCCTCAGTCCAGCCCTAAATCTAGACAAAGTGACTTCGTGGGCTTCACTCACATCACATCTCATTAGGTATTCATCAAAAGTAGCTATGTAGTCTGAGACAGATCGGTTTCCTTGTTTCAGGTTTTGCCATTGGTCTAACAGGTTTTGCTGGTATGAAATGGGTAGGTATTTATCTCTCAGTTTTTCTTTCATACCCTGCCAAGTGTTTATGGGCTCAACATTCCGTCTCCTAGTGGTTAGCTCAATGTTCCCCCAGTATAACCTAGCTTGACGCACTAATTTCATCTTGGCAAACTTGTATTTCCTCTCCTCAGACATAGCATACCACTCAAAGTATTCGTCCATCTCACCCTCCCAATCAGAATATACCTTAGGGTTCAGACTACCATCAAAAGTGGGTGCATCTAATTTGATGTTCCTGATGAACCTATCATCTCTATCTTCAGGCTCTGGGTCAGGCCTCCTATGATTAGGTTCAGGATCTCTATATAAAGGCCTTCTAGGCTCCTGATGTGGGTGAGGTTGAGGCACATTAAAATCGGGGTCAGGAGTCCAATTCCGATGTCTAGGTTCTTCAAGTACTTGGACTCGGTCCCTAAGTTGGGTAAGATCCTCATGAATTTGTGCGCTAAATTGGGCCACAGTGTTTGTCATATCCTGATTCATTTTAGCCATACTTTCAGTAAGAGTTCTGATCATGGCCTCTAAATCAGGTTGGGTTTGACCAGGTTGATATGGCACTCCGTTTCTGGTAGACATGATGATTCAAGCAAGCACACAAAATGAGACTAGACTAAATCGACTACTGGATCACTAGACCTAGAGTCCAAACTAGATGCCCAATCAGAGTGGCAAGCTAGCCTGTAGTAACTCAGGACTCAGCCAGGCAGGTGTAAGGGGAGTGTTAGGTCCCTGATTGCCAATCCTAGACACCAATCAGTGATTGGCCAGGTAGGCGGACCAGCACACAAGCCCTTCGGGAATGGATCCCTGAACCACCGTTCTAGACACTGAGTGCTAAGCACACACAGAATAACTCGGCAAACTGACACAACACTAGCCTAGACCCGACCAATTGGTGTCCCTAGCCCACTAGGGCAAATTAGGTCTAACTGATTTTAAATTAGGTCTAGGTTCGAATGATTGGATGGTGGTTTTGGGCTAAGGAGAGGTAATCAACTCCTCCCCTTATCTTAGATGCTCAATTGCCCTTAAGTAAATTATGAGATGATCACTCCAAAAAGAATTGAATTGTAGAACACAAAAACAGAGTTGTTGTACTTTAATGCTCAGAATTTTTACCGAAACCAATAAATCACAGAAAAATTATGGAAATAGGCTCAATTATACTGGTTTCAAAGAAGCAAAAATCATGCAATTCGGAGTTTTATGCTGGGAGAAATAATTCAGACAACAGGGAAATTACGGGCTGCAACTAGATTGTCTTCCCCGTTTATAATCCCTGCTACGAAGTTATAACCCAATGGATCCCCTACACGACCTAGGAACACCCGTGGAATGGGAGGAGGAGGCTTGCACCTCGCTTAGTTCCTAGGACCGGACATCCTGGGGAGTCTACTTCGAGCAGACAAAATAAAAAGAGAAAACAATCAAAACAAGCAAGCAAGCAAATCAGAAACCCTAGACTGGGCTCTGATACCAAAAATGATGCAGAACAAATAAAGGGATGCGATGCGGAAGTAAATTAAGATTAACTAATTTTTTTGTTGTTTTTATATGTTTGTAGAAGTTGGCTTCAAATCAAAGAAAAGTTAACCTAACATTGAAAGATACTAATATGATAATTGAAAGCACAATTTTAAGGAAACTAAATTATCAGAGTAGTTCAGAAGCAACGGATCGCTGGGGGTTGAGAAACTCCCAGACCTAGGGTTTCGCTCCGAACTTTCAATAGAACAGAAATAAAGAGAAGAGATGGTTTACCTAACCAGACAATGATCTTCACAGATTTTGGTGGAAGAACTCTCCCGAGCAGATTGTTGGATCCTCGGATTCAGATATCTTCGCAATGGATCCTCCAATACTGGTCCTTGGCGGGTTGGCTTCTCCTGAACTCAAGATCTGGAGGAGAAGAAAAATAATTGATGGAATCAGAGAGTCAAGGGAAAAATTTACCAGGTTGATGAACTTGAAGATTGAAATTGCTGAAAACTGGATTCTCCTGGAAGCTGATGTGATTTTCCTTAGAACTTGCTCTGGATCTGAAGTAGCCAGACTGGATCTGGATGAAGGTGGACGGCCTGGACTTGTAGAGAGAGAGAGGCCGTGGGAGATGGAAGGAGCTAGGGTTCGATGGATTGAAAATAATGAAGGGCGGCTAGGGTTTTGGATTTTTAAGTGGCTAACCTAGGGTTTTAGATAAAGATGGAGATCTCTCACCTCCTCAAGGCTCCAATGGAACCCGGATTACCCCCTCACGGAGCTCAACACTTAGAATAGTGCGGAAGAAGCGAAACCTAGGTTATTCAACACAAGAGAATAGCAAAAATAATTTTTCTTCATTGATTTTCTAAAGTTACAAAGAGAGGTCTATTATATAGACCTAAAATTTTCTCTAAGTTTGTACAAATTCCCATGTGGGACTAAATTCCTCCAACCTCTAGATTAGGTAGAAAACCTCCTCTCTTGGCCGACCAAGAATTCAAAAAAATTTGGGACGGCCATAAAGGATTTTTTTGGAATTTTTTTTTATTTTTTTTTTATTTTATTTTTTTTATTTTTATGGCGCCTTCTTTGGAGTTGGATTTGGATTTGGAGTCCTCTTCTCCTTATGGCATTTCTTCTTTTCTTCCACTCCAAGTTAAGCTCTTTGATTTTGATTTGAACTTCAATTAGGAGTAGGTTGGATGTCCTTCTTTGATTTTTTCTCCAAGAGAAGTCCCTTTCCTTCTTTGCTTAGACAAAATTGGCAGGTATGGGCGCCTCCTTTAAATTGGCTTCCAATTTGATTTTTTTCTTCTTTGGATGTGGGGACCATGACACTGGGATGCCTCTGTGGTGCCTCCTGGACCCTGGCGTGTGCTCGGAGTGTGGCTGGGCGTGTGGCTTGGAGTGTGGCCTCCACTTGCTTGGACCTTGATTTGATTGGAAGACAAATGTGGCACCATTTTGGACCTTGATTTGATTGGAAGACAATTGCGGCACCATTTTGGATAAAATTGAAACCACATCGGGACTTGCACCGAGTCAACATGACTCAACAAAATTTAAATGGTGACTCAAGAAATAAATAAAAATAAATAAACTGGTTGACCAGGTCAACCTTTATTACAAACCCTAATTTCTCGGGCAATGTCAATCAGAGATCCAAATGGAGCTCTGAAGTCTTCTTATGAGTCTGGTGCCCGCACCAATTCTCCCAGGGTGGGAGGAACTCGACCCTGTCGAGTAAGGCACAAGTTGGCTCTGGTATCTCTCCAAGAGGTCTGGGTCCAATTCTTGTAATTCTTCTCGGGAGATCCAAGAGTCATCAGAATCTGGCCTTCCTTGCCAGCGGACCAGGTACCTTTGGTATCCTCGATTACGAGTAGAGATAACCTGATCATCCAGGATCTTTTCAATCTGCTCTTTCCTCACAGGCCAGTTTGTTGGTGGACACACAGGGTCGGGAACACTCTCAATGATAGGGTTAGGCTCAAAAGGCTCACTAGGAATCATAGCTGGCTCCCTGTACTCTACTAAGTCTGTAATGTTGAAAGTAGAGCTAATGCCTAGTTCTGGAGGCAACTCGAGCACATAGGCATTGGATCCTACTCTCTTTACCACTCTAAATGGTCCAACTCCCCTAGCATGTAACTTTCTAACGGTTCCAGGAGGAAACCGTTCAGGCCTTAACCTAATCATCACATAGTCTCCCTCAACAAAAGATTTGACTCGCCTTTGAGTATCAGCCAACTTCTTATAAGTTTCATTACTTAAATTTATTTTGGCATGAATTTCTTTATGCAAGTCTTTTACATGCTGTGCAAAATTCTCAGCAGACTCGGAGACTCGAGTGTGGACAGGTAAAGGGACTAGGTCAAGAGGTGTGTGAGGTTTGTACCCATGTACAATTTCAAATGGACTCTTACCCGTAGACCTATTGACCGAGTCATTGTACGCAAATTCTGCCCTTGGTAGGTATAAATCCCAATTTCTGGTGTTTTCACCAACAAGACATCTCAGCAGATTTCCTAGGCTACGGTTCACTACTTTAGTTTGGCCATCAGTTTGGGGATGATAGGCAGTTGAAAACTTAAGTTTTGTCCCTAACTTATGCCAAAGGGTCTTCCAAAAGTAACTGGTGAATCGGACATCCCTATCTGAAACGATTGTCTTAGGTAGGCCATGGAGTCTAACTATCTCATTGAAGAAAAGTGTGGCTACCTTAGACGCATCAAAGGTTTGGGAACAAGGCAAGAAGTGGGCCATTTTAGAGAATCGGTCGACTACGACACAGATAGAATCATGTCTCCTCTGGGTCTTAGGAAAACCTAACACAAAATCCATACTCACATCTTGCCAAGGACGATCTGGGACAGGGAGTGGGGTATAAAGGCCAGTGTTTTGTTTTCGCTGTTTGGCAACAGCGCAGGTTCGACATCTAGCTACAATATTAGCTACATCCCTTTTCAAGCTAGGCCAGAAAAAGTGGTCTTCAATAGCTAGAATGGTCTTGTCTTTTCCAAAATGGCCGGCTAAAGCTCCAGCATGGATTTCCCAAATCAAAAATTCCCTAAGAGAAGTTCTAGGGATGCAAAGCCTATTTTTGAAGAACAAAAAACCATCTACAAGGGTATAATCCTGGTGATTACTAGATGGTCCTTGAACTAGATCCTGAAACATAGTTGTGAAATCCGGACAAGACTCATATTCCTCTTTGATTTGCTCAAACCCTATGACCTCAGTTCTAACAGAAGTTAATAACAGAGATCGGCGACTAAGGGCATCAGCTACCTTATTCTCAACTCCAGCCTTATGTTTCAGGACAAAAGTATAGGACTGGATATATTCTACCCACTTAGCATGCCTAGGGTTAAGCTTCTTTTGGGAGTTCAGAAATCTAAGAGCCTCATGGTCTGAAAATAATACAAATTCCTGCGGTAGCAAATAATGTCTCCAGTAACGCAAAGCTTGCACTACCGCATAAAATTCCTTATCATAGGTAGAATACCTAAGCTTAGCATCATTAAGTTTTTCACTAAAGAATGCTATGGGATGATTCTCTTGGCTTAGGACTCCACCTATTCCTACACCTGAAGCATCACAGGCAACCTCAAATACTTTAGAAAAATCGGGTAATCTCAGAATGGGTGCCTGGATCATTTTTTATCCTTAAGATCTAGGAAGGCTTTATGGGCTGACTTAGTCCAATGAAATTCTCCCTTCCTAATACAATCAGTGATAGGAGCAGCTAAAGTACTAAACCCCTTGATGAATCGCCTATAGAAGGTAGCCAAGCCGTGGAAACTTCTAACTTCATGCACATTGGTTGGCTCTGGCCAGTCTACTATGGACCTAATCTTCTCAGGATCGGCCGCCACGCCGTCAGGGGTTACTACAAAACCAAGAAAGATAACTCTACTAGTCATGAATTCACACTTCTTAAGATTACCGTAGAGTCTATCATTCCTCAAAACTTGGCAGACTGCTCTAAGGTGGCCTAGGTGATCTGCTGGGGTCTTACTATAGATCAGGATGTCATCAAAATAGACCACCATAAATTTTCCTATGAAAGCTCTAAGTACCTGGGTCATAATTCTCATGAAAGTACTAGGGGCATTGGACAACCCAAAAGGCATAACAACCCATTCATAAAGACCATCCTTAGTTTTGAAAGCAGTTTTCCATTCATCCCCGGGTCTAATCCTAACCTGATGATAGCCACTTTTGAGATCAATCTTAGAAAAAACCATTGCACCAGCCATCATATCAAGCATGTCATCTAGTCTAGGGATGGGAAACCTATATTTGATTGTAATTTTATTGATGGCACGACTGTCAACACACATCCTCCACGTGCCATCTTTCTTTGGGGTCAGTAAGGCTGGGACTGCACAAGGGCTAAGACTTTCTCTAATAAATCCCTTCCTCAATAATTCTCCAACCTGCTTTTGCAGTTCTTCATGCTCAGATGGATTCATCCTGTAATGGGGCAAGTTGGGCAAAGTCGCTCCTGGGATTAGATCTATGGCATGCTGGATATCCCTAAGAGGTGGAAGGTGGTCTGGCAAATCCTCGGGAAAGACATCCTCAAATTCTTTTAACACAGGTTTAACTTCTTGAGGAGGCTCTGAGGGTTCCGAAGTTCTAAGTTCCTTAGCAGTCAACATCCAGATGGGTGAACCACTATGAATTTCTTGTTCTAGATCCTTAGCACTGATTAGGTTCACTCCAGTTTTCATCTCCTTAACCTTACCGGCTCCTTTAGTTACCTTGTCCTTAGGGGGAACTGAATGGATCGTAATCTTCTTCCCATTGAAACTAAAGACACAGGTATTGGATTTTCCTAAGAGGGTGGCATCATGATCAAACAACCAAGGTCTTCCGAGAATTATACTGCTCACCCCCATGGGTAAGACATCGCACCAAATCTTTTCGTGATAAGATTGCATTTGGATTTGGACTTGACATCTAGACTGGATGGGTATGGAGGTAGAATCTACCCAAGAAACCTTATAGGGGTTGGGATGGGGAACTGGGATTAAGCCTAACATCTTGACAGTGCTAGTAGAGATGGCATTTACACAGCTCCCACTATCTATGATGATCTTACATACCTTATCCCCTAATTTAAGAAAAGTCTGTAGGATGTTAGTCCTACGCCAATCCTCTTGAACTAGATTCTGGGATAGGATGCATCTTAAAACTCCTAATTGGTCAGATTCATTGGGTTCCTCCTCTCCTTCATACTCCTCAACCAAATTCATTCCGGTCTCATAAACTTCTTCTTCAAATTCCTCACCGGGCTCGGAATTATCATTCTCTCCCCCTTCTATGTAAAGGGATCTCCGTGGGCACTGGCTAGCAACATGACCTACCTTATGACACTTGAAACAGGCTATGGCAGTACACTGACTGGAAATGTGACCTGGTTTCTGACACTTAAAACAGGTGATATTTGAACTAGGGGTTCTCTGGTTGTCAGGTGCCTTACCTTTGTCCATGGGCCTAGGGGTAGAAGTACCCTGAAAAGGTTTACTAGGGATAACTTGGCTAGGTCCATTCCTTGGGATTGGGGCACTAACCCTAGAAGGTATAGGTCCTCTCTGAAATTTCTCAGTGTTCAGTGCAATCTGGTAGGCTTGGTCTAGATCAGTAACCTCTCTCAGAAATAGTTCTCTCTTGATATCTTCCCTCAGTCCAGCCCTAAATCTAGACAAAGTGACTTCGTGGGCTTCACTCACATCACATCTCATTAGGTATTCATCAAAAGTAGCTATGTAGTCTGAGACAGATCGATTTCCTTGTTTCAGGTTTTGCCATTGGTCTAACAGGTTTTGCTGGTATGAAATGGGTAGGTATTTATCTCTCAGTTTTTCTTTCATACCCTGCCAAGTGTTTATGGGCTCAACATTCCGTCTCCTAGTGGTTAGCTCAATGTTCCCCCAGTATAACCTAGCTTGACGCACTAATTTCATCTTGGCAAACTTGTATTTCCTCTCCTCAGACATAGCATACCACTCAAAGTATTCGTCCATCTCACCCTCCCAATCAGAATATACCTTAGGGTTCAGACTACCATCAAAAGTGGGTGCATCTAATTTGATGTTCCTGATGAACCTATCATCTCTATCTTCAGGCTCTGGGTCAGGCCTCCTATGATTAGGTTCAGGATCTCTATATAAAGGCCTTCTAGGCTCCTGATGTGGGTGAGGTTGAGGCACATTAAAATCGGGGTCAGGAGTCCAATTCCGATGTCTAGGTTCTTCAAGTACTTGGACTCGGTCCCTAAGTTGGGTAAGATCCTCATGAATTTGTGCGCTAAACTGGGTCACAGTGTTTGTCATATCCTGATTCATTTTAGCCATACTTTCAGTAAGAGTTCTGATCATGGCCTCTAAATCAGGTTGGGTTTGACCAGGTTGATATGGCACTCCGTTTCTGGTAGACATGATGATTCAAGCAAGCACACAAAATGAGACTAGACTAAATCGACTACTGGATCACTAGACCTAGAGTCCAAACTAGATGCCCAATCAGAGTGGCAAGCTAGCCTGTAGTAACTCAGGACTCAGCCAGGCAGGTGTAAGGGGAGTGTTAGGTCCCTGATTGCCAATCCTAGACACCAATCAGTGATTGGCCAGGTAGGCGGACCAGCACACAAGCCCTTCGGGAATGGATCCCTGAACCACCGTTCTAGACACTGAGTGCTAAGCATACACAGAATAACTCGGCAAACTGACTCAACACTAGCCTAGACCCGACCAATTGGTGTCCCTAGCCCACTAGGGCAAATTAGGTCTAACTGATTTTAAATTAGGTCTAGGTTCGAATGATTGGATGGTGGTTTTGGGCTAAGGAGAGGTAATCAACTCCTCCCCTTATCTTAGATGCTCAATTGTCCTTAAGTAAATTATGAGATGATCACTCCAAAAAGAATTGAATTGTAGAACACAAAAAATAGAGTTATTGTATTTTAATGCTCAGAATTTTTACCGAAACCAATAAATCACAGAAAAATTATGAAAAATAGGCTCAATTATACTGGTTTCAAAGAAGAAAAAATCATGCAATTCGGAGTTTTATGCAGGGAGAAATAATTCAGAAAATAGGGAAATTACGGGCTGCAACTAGATTGTCTTCCCCGTTTATAATCCCTGCTACGAAGTTATAACCCAATGGATCCCCTACACGACCTAGGAACACCCCATGGAATGGGAGGAGGAGGCTTGCACCTCGCTTAGTTCCTAGGACCGGACGTCCTGGGGAGTCTACTTCGAGCAGACAAAATAAAAAGAGAAAACAATCAAAACAAGCAAGCAAGCAAATCAGAAACCCTAGACTGGGCTCTGATACCAAAAATGATGCAGAACAAATAAAGGGATGCGATGCGGAAGTAAATTAAGATTAACTAATTTTTTTGTTGTTTTTATATGTTTGTAGAAGTTGGCTTCAAATCAAAGAAAAGTTAACCTAACATTGAAAGATACTAATATGATAATTGAAAGCACAATTTTAAGGAAACTAAATTATCAGAGTAGTTCAGAAGCAACGGATCGCTGGGGGTTGAGAAACTCCCAGACCTAGGGTTTCGCTCCGAACTTTCAATAGAACAGAAATAAAGAGAAGAGATGGTTTACCTAACCAGACAATGATCTTCACAGATTTTGGTGGAAGAACTCTCCCGAGCAGATTGTTGGATCCTCGGATTCAGATATCTTCGCAATGGATCCTCCAATACTGGTCCTTGGCGGGTTGGCTTCTCCTGAACTCAAGATCTGGAGGAGAAGAAAAATAATTGATGGAATCAGAGAGTCAAGGGAAAAATTTACCAGGTTGATGAACTTGAAGATTGAAATTGCTGAAAACTGGATTCTCCTGGAAGCTGATGTGATTTTCCTTGGAACTTGCTCTGGATCTGAAGTAGCCGGACTGGATCTGGATGAAGGTGGATGGCCTGGACTTGTAGAGAGAGAGAGGCCATGGGAGATGGAAGGAGCTAGGGTTCGATGGATTGAAAATAATGAAGGGCGGCTAGGATTTTGGATTTTTAAGTGGCTAACCTAGGGTTTTGGATAAAGATGGAGATCTCTCACCTCCTCAAGGCTCCAATGGAACCCGGATTACCCCCTCACGGAGCTCAACACTTAGAATAGTGCGGAAGAAGTGAAACCTAGGTTACTCAACACAAGAGAATAGCAAAAATAATTTTTCTTCATTGATTTTCTAAAGTTACAAAGAGAGGTCTATTATATAGACCTAAAATTTTCTCCAAGTTTGTACAAATTCCCATGTGGGACTAAACTCCTCCAACCTCTAGATTAGGTAGAAAACCTCCTCTCTTGGCCGACCAAGAATTCAAAAAAATCTGGGACGGCCATAACGGATTTTTTGGATTTTTTTTTTTTTTTTTTTTTTTTTTTTTATTTTTTTTTTTATGGTGCCTTCTCTGGAGTTGGATTTGGATTTGGAGTCCTCTTCTCCTTATGGCATTTCTTCTTTTCTTCCACTCCAAGTTAAGCTCTTTGATTTTGATTTGAACTTCAATTAGGAGTAGGTTGGATGTCCTTCTTTGATTTTTTCTCCAAGAGAAGTCCCTTTCCTTCTTTGCTTAGACAAAATTGGCAGGTATGGGCGCCTCCTTTAAATTGGCTTCCAATTTGATTTTTTTCTTCTTTGGATGTGGGGACCATGACACTGGGATGCCTCTGTGGCGCCTCCTGGACCCTGGCGTGTGCTCGGAGTGTGGCTGGGCGTGTGGCTTGGAGTGTGGCCTCCACTTGCTTGGACCTTGATTTGATTGGAAGACAAATATGGCACCATTTTGGACCTTGATTTGATTGGAAGACAATTGCGGCACCATTTTGGTTAAAATTGAAACCACATCGGGACTTGCACCGAGTCAACATGACTCAACAAAATTTAAATGGTGACTCAAGAAATAAATACAAATAAATAAACTGGTTGACCAGGTCAACCTTTATTACAAACCCTAATTTCTCGGGCAATGTCAATCAGAGATCCAAATGGAGCTCTGAAGTCTTCTTATGAGTCTGGTGCCCGCACCATAGAGCTAGCCTACCAGGTAGCATGAGATGCTGAGAGATTTAATAGGGGACCAATTTATCGTAGACTAGAACCCCCTAGAATTAGTGCACCTAATCAGTAGCCAGGACCAAGTCAGATGCGACCAAACCGACCAAACCCTAGTACACCTATGACCCATAAAGATGATAGGGGTAAGGCACAAGAAGTTCAAAGAACCCCAAACCCTAATGCTCCTTATTTCAGATGTCATAAGATAGGCCATTATGCTATCAATTGCCCAACTAGAGTCTTGCATATTGGAGAATTAGCGGAGAATGAGTCTGAACCCATAGAGCCCCTAGATGATTGTGTTGAGGAAGTATTTCAGGCTGAGGATAATTTGGGATATGAGTATGAAGGTGACGAAGATCTTGTAGAGCATGACCTTTTGGGAGTAGTAAGATGCATCCTTATCCAGACTGAGACCCAAGAAGATTGGGATAGGACTAACATCCTACAAACCTTTGTCAAGTTAGGGGATAAGGTGTGTAAGATAATCATAGATAGTGAGAGTTGTGTGAATGCCATATCCACTAGTACTGTCAAAACTTTAGGCTTATCCATAGTTCCCCATCCGAATCCCTATAAGGTTTCTTAAATAGACTCCACCTCAATTCCTATCAAGCTTAGGTGTCTAGTCCAAATCCAATTGCAGTCCTATCGGGAGAAAGTGTGGTGTGACGTCCTACCAATGAGAGTGAGTAGTATCATTTTAGGTCGACCCTGATTATTTGACCATGATGCAACCCTTTATGGCCGATCTAATTCTTGTGCATTCATGCACTTTGGAAAGAAGTTTGTGATCAACCCTACACCACCTAAGGACACTATTAAGAGAGGATCAAGCCACCTAAAGGAAAAGAAGACTGGAATCAACCTGATAACCGCAAAGGAAATTAAGAAAGAGCTCACTAAGGGTACACCTGTTTGGATCTTAACCACTAAGGAAATTTAAGAGCCTTCCCAAAAAGAACACCCTCAAGAAGTGGTTGAAGTGTTATATGACTTTAAGGATGTGTTTCCAAATGACCTACCTGACCACCATCCACCATTTAGGGACATCCAACACGCCATTGATTTAGTCCCAGGAGCAACCCTACCCAACCTCCCACATTATTGGATGAACCCTACCGAACACCTTGTTGACTCTAGTCTTGATTTTGATGATTGACAAAATGTTTAAGTATATATGAGTACTAATTATATTTTAAGTGTATTTCTTAGATCTTAGTACTCAACCATGTTGAATGAAGAAATGCTTGTATTTCAGTTGAAAAAGTCCTTAAATTAATGGAAAATCAAATATATGGACTTTGGAATTAATATGAAAGAATTTGAAGATAGTTCAGCAAAGCCGGCACGACAAAATTTTAGTGGCACGCTTCAGAGGTCGACACCAGAGGTCGACACCTATCCAGAGGTCGACACCTGAGGTCAACACCTGTCCAGAGGTCGACACCTGAGGTCAACACCTATCCAGAGGTCGACACCTGAGGTCAACACCTGTCCAGAGGTCGACACCTGAGGTCGACACTTGATCCAGAGGTCGACACCAGAGGTCAACACCTATTCAGAGGTCGACACCTGAGGTCAACACCTGTTCAGAGGTCGACACCTGAGGTCAACACCTGTCCAGAGGTCGACACCTGAGGTCGACATTTGATCCAGAGGTCGACTCATGGTATAACGGCTAGTTTTTCTGAACTTTTGATTTGATTTCTAACGGCCATAAACGGCCATATTTTTGATTCTAACGGTCTTGTGGAGTTGTTTTAGCTTGAATGAAGTATTTAACCTCCACCAAACTTCAAAAAAGACATGGAGACAAGGTGAAAAGGATTAGAGTGAAAGTAAAAAGCCTTTAAGCAATTCCAAGCCAAAAAGAGTGAGAAATCCAAGAGATTCCTTAGCCAAAAGCTTTCCATCTTTGAGGAATCCAACTTTCAAGAGTTTGGCATTTAGTGAGGTCAAAGATTCCAAGGGAAAAGGCTTGAAGAGTCTCCATCAAGAGCTTCAACAAATTTCTTATTGCTCAAAAGGAGTTTGTATTGTTTTAATTCATTGTATTCATATTCTTTTGTCTTTGGCTAGTTTCAAGGGAATTTGAAACTAGTGTGAGGTTTGTTGGTGAGCCAATTGATAAAACCAACTAGGGTTCCTTGTAAGCCCGAAGCCAAAACAAGTGAGTGAGGTTTGTTGGTGAGCCAATTGATAAAACCAACTAGGGTTGCTTGTAAGCCCGAAGCCAAAACAAGTGAGTGAGGTTTGTTGGTGAGCCAATTGATAAAACCAACTAGGGTTGCTTGTTAGCCCGAAGCCAAAACAAGTGTGTAAGGTTTTGACTTGTGAGCCTGGTAAAACAAGTCGGCTGTAATCTAAAGATTATAGTGGAAATTCCCAAGTGGAGCTTGGGGAGTGGATGTAGGTGCTAGGTGCACCGAACCACTATACTTCTTGTGTGTTTGCATTGCTATTCTTTTTGCTCTTTAATTGTTGATTTATTTCATTACTTCCGTTGCACAATTATTTGAGCACTATCACTCTTCACCTTAAAACTTGATAGCATATATATTGCTTTAATTTTTTAAATACCCAATTCACCCCCCCTCTTGGGCACCATATCTGGGCAACACACCTAGAATTACAAAGACAAGTATGAGACCTCCTTAGAAAAGGATTTATTAGGAAAACTTTGAGCCCTTGTGCAGTACCCGCATTATTGGCCCCTAAGAAAGATGGCACTTGGGGGGTGTGTGTTGACAGCCATGCCATTAATAAGATCATAACTAAATATAGGTTTCCCATACCTCGTTCGGACAATATGTTAGATATGATGGCCGGTGCAACAGTATTTTTAAAGATTGATCTTAAGAGTGGCTATCATCAAGTTAGGATTAGACCAGGGGATGAGTGGAAGATTGTGTTTAAGACCAAGGAGGGTCTTTTTGAATGGGTAGTGATGCCTTTTGGATTGTCCAATGCTCCTAGCATCTTTATGCGGATCATGAACGAAGTCTTATGATTATTTATAAGAAAGTTTGTCGTAGTTTATTTCAACGACATTCTTATATATAGCAGGACCCAGGAGGATCATTTAGACCATTTAAAACAAGTCTGTTTAGCTCTTAGGAAAAAAAGTCTCTACGCAAACTTGAAAAAGTATGATTTTCTTACCAATAGAGTCATTTATCTAGGTTATGTTATCACACCTGACAGAGTTTCTGCTAACCCCAAAAAGGTTAAGTCAATTATAGAGTGGCCTGTGCCAAATAGTGTTCATGAAGTATGAAGTTTTCATGGCCTAGCTACTTTTTATAGAAGATTCAATCCAGGGTTTAGCACCATAGTTACACCAATCACGGATTACATTAGGAAGGGCCATTTTGAATGGACCAAAGCTACTGATATGGCCTTCCTAGACATCAAGAATAAAATGATGCAAGCACCTATCTTAAAATTGCTTGATTTTTCCAAGGTTTTTGAGGTGGCTTGTGATGCCTCTAGAGTAGGTATTGGTGGAGTTTTGAGCCAAGAGAATCATCCTGTAGCCTTTTTTAGTGAAAAATTGAATGAGGCTAAATTAAAATACTCCACCTATGATAAATAACTTTATGCAGTAGTCTAGGCTTTAAGGTATTGGAGGCACTACCTTTTATCGGAATAGTTTGTCTTTTACTCTGATCATGAAGCACTCCGGTTCCTCAATTCTCAGAAGAAACTGAATCCTAGGCATGGTAAGTTGGTAGAATACATTCAGGCATACACCTTTATATTGAAACATCGTGCCGGGACTGAAAACCGCATAGCCGATGTCCTGAGTCATCGATCCTTGCTTTTGACATTAGTCAGCACTGAAGTCATAGGATTCAATAGGTTGAAGGAAGAATACCGTAATTGTCCTAACTTTAGTGAAGTTCATCAAACTCTACAACATGGACCATCTAGCATATTTAGCAATTACACTCTACGTGATGGTTTTGTTTTTTAGGATAATAAGCTATGTATCCCACGAACATTGATTAGAGACTTCTTAGTGTGGGAAATTCAAGCTGGAGGATTGGCTGGCCACTTTGGAAGAAATAAGACCATATTAATAGTTGAGGAGAAATTTTATAGGCCAGGCCTTAAGAGACACGTAGCCATTATTGTTGCCCGATGTAGGACATGTGCTATTGCAAAACATCAAAAGGCAAAACACCGGGTTATACACTACTTTACCTGTACCTGAGTGTCCATGGAAGGATCTTAGCATGGACTTTGTTTTAGGGTTGTCCAAGATCCTTAGGAAACATGATTCAATCTTCGTAGTGGTCGACAGATTTTTAAAGATGGCCCATTTTATACCCTGTTCCCAAACTTTTAATGCCTCTAGGGTAGCCAAGCTTTTTCTTGATCAAGTAGTCAAATTGCATGGGTTACCTAAGACCATTGTTTCTGATAGGGATATCCGTTTCATGAGTTACTTTTGGAAAATCCTTTGGCACCTACTAGGAATAAAATTGAACTTCTCAACTGCTTACCACCTTTAGATTGATGGATAGATTGAAGTAGTAAATAGAAGTCTAGGGAACTTATTGAGATGTCTTGTTGGAGAGAGTCTGGGAAACTGGGATTTGCTATTACCTCATGCTGAATTTGCTTACAACATCTCAGTCAATAGGTCTACTGGTAAAAGTCCCTTTGAGATTGTCCATGGTTACAAACCTAGGAGACCTATTGACCTCATTCCATTACCCACTCATGCACGAATGTCTGAGTCTGCCGAGTCATATGCACAGCCTATTTAGGAATTGCATAAGGAGATTAGTAAGAAAACTCAAATGAGCAATGAAGTCTATAAGCATATGGCAAATTCACATAAATGAATGAAAGAATTCAATGTAGGGTACTTTGCAATGGTTAGACTTAAACCTGAAAGGTTCTTGTTGGGAACTATGAAGAAACTACATGCCCGGTGATAGAAAAGTGCCCTAAGAGCCAATCATTGTAAAGGCCTTTTTTTTGTATTCTTCCAACTCTTGTATGACATTATATATTAATAAAGGCATCTATTTTTCATCATATACTGTTGTGTCTTATTTATGATTATGATGAACCCCATAGATTAGAGCAATGGAATTAGGGTTATGATGAAGTTCATAACAGTGAGACCAAATTTCCTATAAACCCTAATCTAAAATGTTCCTAGTCATTGGACCATTGATTCGGGGATCAATGAATCCGATAAGACTAGCTTATCCTATGTATGCTCAGATGATGAGAGTGGTTGATCTCACAACCACTTCTGTAGAGATACTAATACAAGGATAAGGGTGCTCATCAGGGTATGAGTACACTGAACTGATCCGTACCGGGACTATCTTATGGAAGTCTTACTACTTGTCAAAAGATAGATGCCTGAGTAGGAGTTGTGCATGTGATCTTTAGACCTGAGGTCACCATGGTTCCTTGTGCACACAAAGCCATATTTTGGTTCATACTCATTCATGCCATTACGACATGTACGGGGTGTTCCTGGTATGGTGGAAGGTGTATGGAGGATATGAGTGGACCAACAAGGAATCGATCATTCCTAGTAAGAGGAATTGTTATCCTATGCAATCTTTTCGATGAGTGACTTAAGGAGCCTTTGATCAAAGCAGGATGAGATTAGTAGAATCTAATCAGTCATCAACTGAGTCCTCACTATCGAGTTGAGATTTGATATGATTAAGTATTAGGGTTTGACATCTATCCATACCTATCACTTAATCGGGATAATGGGATATCGAAAGATTGAATTGCACGGTAACTTACTACTGAATGGTATTTTGATAATTTTTACCAAATTCCTCATTTTTTAGGTAGGAATGATACATTTCTAGATGTCAATCTTATCTTGTAGGTATTCATGAACCAATTGGATTGGTTTCATGAGTCAATTCGATGGATGGTTCGAATTGGACAATTAGATGAGCTAGTTTGACCTAAATAGGTCAATCGGGTTCGATTAGATCGAATCTGCTCAAACCTAAACCTACTGCTGGCTAGATGTGGAACCCAATAGGTCACACACACTAGAAAATTAGACAAGGAAGTCATTCATGATTTAATTAGGGTCATAGGATCCTAATTGGTTAGCTATGTGACACACTAGCATGTGTAGGCTAACCTAATTTCTAAACCCAATTGGATTGGGTCCGGTTGCTTGCTAAATGGACTAACCAATTTGTGGGAGACCTAAATTGGGTTATGTCCTAAGTAGGATAAATTTATAAGATTTTATCTGTTGTTTTTTGGAGGTTTTATCTCGGAATTATGAAGAGTCCCTAAGGCATAAGACTCTTGGTACCTAAATGACATGTTGGCATTCAAAAGGGCCTAGAAGAGTCTATAGTTCTCTGATTGGAAAAATTTTTATATTTTCAAAAAGCTCATTTAATGCCCTTTCATTTAACACCCATATTGCATATACTTTTACTTTGTCAAAGGGAGCATATGGTGTGGAAAAAGGTTGACCGAATTGTGAAGAGAAGTGACTCTTCATTTGGCACGCAGAAAGGACCAAGAGTCCTTCTGCAGATGTGTTTCTACTGTTGATTGGACTTCATCTAATCTTTATCTTTATCTGCATGCCCTTTCATGAAGGATTTGACTGGTCAATGATTTTTGAATTGGCATGAAGAAGGAAAGGATGAATGGCGCATATGAAAGGCTGCGACTTTTCATGAGAGGGCGCACGGTTTGAAGTAGAGTCCTTCTGCTTTCATATCTCTTAGATTTTCTCTGACTTTTAGGAAATGAGAAGATTCCTCTTGGCTCTTCCAGAGACCGGTACATGCCATGTGGCGCGAGAAGGTTTCATTTGGACATGAAGAGATGTCAAATAAGACTCCTGAATCCTAAAGAGTCTTATCAGATATGAGAAACATATCTGATAAGAGATTTTCGGATGTGTTTCATGCCTCTTAAAAAACTATTTAAAGGGTGTTTGGTGGAATGAGATGATTATTCATTCAGTCATCTAAAATAGGAGTCTAGATTCTACCGTATTATCCATCTGAGTTTTTCTCTCTCCCTCTTCCTTTCTTTAAGACAAGACTTGTCTTGTTAAGACAAGGTCTTTTCTATTAGGATAAGGCTTTGTTTTAGTACATAAGCCTAAGAGGTCCTAAAGAAGGGTTGTTCTAAAACCAAGAGTGGTTTAGAAGAGTGTCCAAAGAGTCCTATAGTGGGATAGTGAGTCCTACAAAGGCCAAAGTCTAAAAGGCTGCCGAAAGAGTCCTACCTGGACAAGCAACTTCAAGAAGGAGTTCTTCCTTGTTTCAAATCTTGTGTGGATCATCGTTGGAGGACTTACACTTGTGAGTCTAGTAGAAGAAGTGGAATATAGCGCTCCAAGTATGTTTCATTAACCTTCTTTTATGACATATTAGTTGTAATCTAATAAGGGATCTTGGGAATTAGGATTTCTAACTGATAAAGAGTTATCTTAATGCATGAAATTTTATAATTCAGTCTTACTAAGTTGCATAATGATCTCCTTAAAATCCAACAGTGGTATCGGAGCCACCCTTAGTTTATTTCAACTATTTATCATTTGTAATAAAGATGATACTCCCAGGATTATGATTCAATGCATATTAGGGATCATATGTTTGGTCTCTACATTATTATGAAAAATAGCATGTTATTATTTTATGCATATTATAGATCAAATGCATCGTTATAACATGTTTTATCCTAATAGTTATTTAGGATTGGATTAGTCAGCGGGGTATTTGAAATATCATGCTATGATATGATTGCTATGTACATCATGCAATGTTATGCATATGCTAGATTGCTATGTCTTATGCTAGTCACTAGTTAGGGTTTTTTAACACTTAAACCCTAATCTTTAAAATATGTCAAGATATTTTTTTTTAGTCACATTCTGAAATAAGGTTGTCCTAACATAGCGGTGGATGTCTGTTATGTTGTAAGGTTGTCTTAGAATGATGACACACCTAGCATATATTTTGCATCATGTCATATATGTATGGTTTCCTATTATAAGTACATTATGATATGTTAAATAGTATTAGAATGTGTTTGAGACCATCAAAGCCCTCATTAAAAACCATATTTAGTCTTAGTATCAAGTTAATCATGATGCAGAACCAATTAGGGTTTGATCAGCCAATTGGTGTCTAGGCAAGTGGTTCTGGGAAGGTAAAGGGATTGAGGTTTATTAATTGGTTCCGTTGTCTAACCTGGCCAATTTAATTGATGTCTAAGAAAAGCAACGAGGGGACCCCCTCATCCCTTCCACTTACCTGGCCAATTTGGTCATATCTAAACCTTAACTTGAGAATGCTAATTGATTATGTATACTATAATTTGCCTTCCTTCATGCTAAGCCAAATTAATATCAAAACTATAGTAGGTTTGTTGTGTAACACAAGATCTACTCTAGGGTTTGATATGAAATTTGTATTGGTGCACTTAGTGCTTTATGGCATGGTTGAAATTGTTGCTTTGTTGTGTAACAAAAGGGCAACAATCTTCAATTATAGCTATATAGAAATAAAGGGTTTGACTAAACTAAGGCATTATAGTTTGTTGTGTAACACAAGACTATAAGTGTCTTAGAGGCAAAGATAATTGTTGAGAATTGCACGGATTGCAATTGGAAAGTAAGTCCTAACTTTGAACTTATTAGTGTTTGTTGTGTAACACAAGGCACTAATGAGAAATTAGGATCTCAACCCCACTAAGGAAACCGGGAAGGTTTCTCATTTACCATAAAATGAGGGTTATGGTATTTGAAGAAAATAGTGGGAGACATAATTAGATAGTAAGTCCTTATCTAGTTATGAATGTCATTCTTAAGTGGTCTGCTGATATTGTTCTTTAATTAAATGAAGAATATTTATATTTATGGCTTCAAACTTATCACTGAGGGGCATCTTGGATGCCAATAAGTTAACTGGTCCAAATTATATGGATTGGTTAAGGAACCTGAGAATCGTATTAACTCAGGAGAAGCTTTTCTATATACTTGATTCTCCGGATCCTGAGGTGATTGGAGAGGATGCTTTAGCAGAGGAAAGGGCCACCATCAAATGTGGCTAAATGACAGTATGACTGTCAGGTGCATCTTGTTGGCTTCCAAGAGCAACGAGCTACAGAGGCAACATGAAGGTCTGAAACCTCAGTCCGTATTGCTCAATTTAAATGAGCTTTATGGAGAGCAAAGTAGGGTTGCCCAATATGAGATATCGAAATAGTTGTTCCGGGCACGGATGAGTGAAGGTTCACCTATGCAAACCCATGTACTGAAAATGATTGACTTAATCACTCGATTGGGTCAATTAGGGTTTGTGATGGATAGTGAACTTAATCAGGACTTGATCCTACAATCACTCCTAGATTCCTTCTCTTAGTTTGTTCTTAACTACCATATGAAAAAATTGAATACCACTTTGCCAGAGCTGCTTAACATGCTTAAGACAGCTGAGAGCCACTCTAAAGGAGATAAGGCTCATGTTCTTCTTGTTAATGGAAGAAAGAAACAGGCAAGGAAAAAGGGTATGAAAAGAAAGTTTAACTTTAAGAAGAGCATCCAGCAGAAAAATAAGAAAGCTATGAAGGATGGAGTCTGTTGCCATTGCAGCAAGACTGGGCATTGGAAGAAGAATTGCAAGGTTTACCTTGCAAGTGGAGCATCTAAAGGTTTGTACATGATATAAACTAATTTATCATTGAGTGCTTCTATTTCTAATTCATGGGTATTAGATACCGCATGTAGATCTCATATATGCAATTCATTGCAGGGACTCCACAGAATTAGAAGATTGAAGAGGGGTGACTTTAAGCTGCATGGGGCCAATGGTGAAGCCATATATGCTGAAGCTGTGGGCACCTATCTTCTTTTATTACCTTCGGGTGATGTAAAAAAGCTAGAAGAATGCTTTTATGTACCAGATATTATTACAAATATTATTTCTATCCCCTTGTTATTACAACAGGGATATGAAATAAGTGTAAAGAGCAGTGGCTGCTCTATTCTTTATAATAATAAAATATTTGGACATGGATGTTTTATAAATGGTCTCTTAACTTTGCAACTCAATGATAATATTTTTCTTGTTGATGATAAGAAGAGAAAAGGAGATAATGACAATGTCACATATCTCTGGCACTGCCGATTAGGTCATATTAGTGAGTCAAGAATAAACAAATTAGTCAAAGATAATTACTTTGACTCTAATGATTTCCAAACATTAGGAACTTGTGAATCTTGTCTCAAAGGAAAAATGACTAAGTCTCCATTCACTGGACATGGAAAAAGAGCAACTGAATTGTTAGGTCTTATACATATTGATGTGTGTGGACCTATATCAAATCAGGCCAGATGAGGATATTCTTATTTCATCACTTTTATTGATGATTTATCAAGGTTTGGTTATGTGTATCTTATGAAACACAAGTCTGAAGCTTTTGATAGATTTAAAGAATATTATAGTATGGTTGAAAAACAAACTGGACTTAGTATTAAAACTTTTCATTCTGATCGAGGAGGTGAATACTTGTCTAGTGAGTTTTTGAACCATCTCAAAGACAAAGAAATTATTTCTGTATGGACTCCTCCTTATACACCCTAGTTAAATGGAGTGGTAGAAAGGAGAAATCGCACCTTATTAGATATGGTGAGGTCCATGATGAGCTGTATAGATCTTCCCATTTCCTTTTGGGGACATGCCCTGGAAACTGCTGCATATATATTAAATAGGGTTCTCTCTAAGTCAGTAAGTAGCACTCAATATGAGTTATGGAATGGCAAGAGACCAAATCTTAAATACTTAAAGATTTGGGGTTGCCACGCTTATGTCAAGAACAATTTTGGACATAAGTTAAGTGCTAGGGCTGACAAATGTAGGTTTGTTGGTTATCCAAAAGAGGGTGTTGGATACCTCTTTTATAATACTACTGATCAAAAGATAATTGTTAGTAGGCATGCTACATTCTTGGAGCAAGAATTTATCCAAGAAAGAAGTAGTAATTCTTCACTTGAGTTATGTGAAGAACTGAACCAACAAACTGATGAGCCTTCAAGAGATATTCCTCAACCAGAAGTTCTTGAGGATCAAGAACATCCACAATGCACACCTCCGCTCCGAAGGTCAGAGAGGGTGCAGGGAGCATCTCTTAGATATGGCTTTGTCATCAGAGATGACAATGAAGCCAGTATTATACAGAATGATGATCATGTGACCTATTCGAAAGCTGTCGAGAGTAGAGACTCTGACAAATGGCTAAGTGCCATGAAATCTAAAATGGACTCCATGTATTCCAATCAAGTTTGGACTTTGGTAGATCTACTAGAAGGAATTAACCCAATAGGGTGTAAATGGATCTTCAAGAAAAAGATTGGAGCGGATGGTCAAATTGAGACCTACAAGGCTAGACTGGTAGCAAAAGTTTTCAAACAAAAACATGGTATAGACTATAATGAAACTTTTTCTCCAGTAGCCGTGCTCAAGTCCATTCGGATAATGCTTGCAATAGCAGCATAGCATGACTATGAGATTTGGCAGATGGATGTAAAGACTGCTTTCCTCAATGGAAACCTTGAGGAAGAAGTCTATATGTCACAGCGAGAGGGTTTTGTCTCAAGTGGGAGACCAAATCAGGTATACAAATTAAAGAAGTCTATTTATGGACTTAAGCTAGCATCGAGGAGTTGGAACATCAATTTTAGTCAAACAATTAAAAGATTTGGTTTTGTCAAAAATGTGGATGAACCATGAGTGTATAAGAAGACAAGTGGGAGTGTACCTTTTTTCTTGGTTTTGTATGTGGATGACATACTGATCATTGGGAATGATATCCCAATGTTGCAATTAGTTAAGACTTGGCTATCATCAAAGTTTTCCATGAAGGATTTGGGAGAAGCATCCTATATACTGGGTATAAGGATCTATAGAGAGAGATCCAAGAGGATGCTAGGCTTATCCCAATCCAGGTACATTGACTTAGTGTTGAAGAGATTCAACATGGATGGAAGTAAGAAAGGTTACTTGCCAATGAGTCAAGGCATACATCTCTCTAAAAATATGTCTCCTAAGACATCGAAAGAAAGAGAGAGGATGATTAAGATTCCTTATGCTTCGGCTATAGGATCAATTATTTATGCTATGTTATGTACCAGACCTGATGTTGCGTATGCCTTAGGCATAGTGAGCAGATTCTAGGCAGATCCAGGAGAAGATCATTAGAAAGCTGTGAAAAATATTCTTAAGTACCTTAGAAGGACTAAAGATATTTTTCTAGTATATGGAGGATCTGAGTTGAAATTAGAAGGCTATATAATTCTAGTTTTCAAACAGATCCAGATGATAGCAAATCCACATCGGGGTATGTCTTCACCCTGAATGGTGGTGCAGTGAGTTGGAAAAGTATAAAATAGCCAACAGTAGCTGACTCAGTCATTGAGGCAGAGTACATAGCTGCAAGTGAAGCTGCAAAGGAGGCTGTCTAGATGAAGAAATTCATCAAGGAATTGGGCGTGGTTCCTGATATACAACAGCCAGTGCCATTGTACTGTGATAACGCTGGAGCCGTTGCATAAGCCAAGGAACCAAGGTCTCATCACAAGTCCAAGCACATTCTAAGACTGTTCCACCTCGTTCGAGAGATAATAGAAAGACAAGATGTTGTCATCAATCGAGTAGAAACAAAGAACAATATAGCAGACCCATTCACTAAAGCATTACCTAAGCAACAGTTAGATCGCCACTTGGATGGTATGGGTATAAAGTACAAGGGTGATTGATTTTAGTGTAATGGGAGTTTGATAGAAAAGTATCCTAAGAGCCAATCATTATAAGTGCCTTTTTTATGTATTCTTCAAACTCTTGTATGACATTATATATTAATATAGGCATCTATTTTTCATCATATACTGTTATGTCTTATTTATGATTATGATGAATCCCATAGATTAAAGCAATGGAATTAGGGTTATGATGAAGTTCATAACAGTGAGACCTAATTTCCTATAAACCCTAATCTAAAATGTTCCTAGTCATTGGACCATTGATTCGGGGATCAATGAATCCGGTAAGACTAGCTTATCCTATGTATGCTCAGATGATGAGAGTGGTTGGTCTCACAACCACTTATGTAGAGACACTAATACAAGGATAAGGGTGCTCATCAAGGTATGAGTACACTAAAGTGATCCATACCGGGACTATCTTATGAAAGTCTTACTACTTGTCAAAAGATAGATCCCTGAGTAGGAGTTATGCATGTGATCTTTAGACCTGAGGTCACCATGGTTCCTTGTGCACACTAAGCCATATTTTGGTTTATACTCATTCATGCCATTATGACATGTACGGGGTGTTCTGGGTATGGTGGAAGGTGTATGGAGGATATGAGTGGACCAACAAGGAATCGATCATTCCTAGTAAGAGAAATTATTATCCTATGCAATCTCTTCGATGAGTGACTTAAGGAGCCTTTGATCAAAGCAGGATGAGATTAGTGGAATCTAATCAGTCATCAGCTGAGTCCTCACTATCGAGTTGAGATTCGATATGATTAAGTGTTAGGGTTTGACATCTATCCATACCTATCACCTAATCTGGATAATGGGAGATCGAAAGATTGAATTGCACGGTAACTTACTACTGAAGTGTATTTTGGTAATTTCCATCAAATTCCTCATCTTCCGGGTAGGCATGACACGTTGCTAGATCTCAATCTTGTCTTGTAGGTATTCATGAAACAATTGGATTGGTTTCATGAGTCAATTTGATGGATGGTTCGAATTGGACAATTAGATGAGCTAGTTTGACCTAATTAGGTCAATCGAGTTCGATTGGATCGAATCTGCACAAACCTAAACCTACTGCTGGCTAGATGTGGAACCCAATAAGTCACACACACTATAGAATTGGATAAGGAAGTAATTCATGATTTAATTAGGGTCATAGGATCCTAATTGGTTAGCTAGGTGACACACTAGCATGTGTAGGCTAACCTAATTCCTAAACCCAAATGGATTGGGTCCGGTTGCTTGCTAAATGGACTAACCAATTTATGGGAGATCTAAATTTGGTTATGCTCTAAGTAGGATGAATTTATCAGATTTTATCTGATATTTTATGGAGGTTTTATCTCGGAATTATGAAGAGTCCCTAAGTCATAGGACTCTTGGTACCTAAATGATATGTTGGCATTCAAAAGGGCCCAGAAGTGTCTATAGTTTTCTGATCGGAAAAATTTTTATATGGTCAGAAAGATTATTTAATGCCCTTTCATTTGACACCCATATTGCATATACTTTGACTTTGTAATAGGTAGCATATGGCATGGAAAAAGGTTGACCAAATTTTGAAGAGAAGCGACTCTTCATTTGGCGTGCAGAAAGGACCAAGAGTCCTTCTGCAAATGAGTTTCTTCTATTGATTGGACTTCTTCAAATATTTATCATTATCTCCATGCCCTTTCATGAAGGATTTGATTGGTCAATGATTTTTGAATTGGCGTAAAGAAGGAAAGGATGAATGGTGCACATGAAAGGTTGTGACTTTTCATGAGTGGGCGCATGGTTTGAAGCAGAGTCCTTCTGCTTTTAGATCTCTTCGATTTTCTCCCACTTTTAAGAAATGAGAAGATGCCTTTTGGCTCTTCCAGAGACCAGTACATGCCATGTGGTGTGAGAAGGTTTCATTTGAACATGAAGAGATGTCAGATAAGACTCCTGAATCCTAAAGAGTCTTATCAGATATGAAGAAACATATTTCATAAGAGATTTTGGGATGTGTTTCATGCCCCTTAAGAAACTATTTAAAGGGTATATAGTGGAATGAGATGATTATTCATTCAGTCTTCTAAAATAGGAGTCTAGATTCTACCATATTATCCATCTGAGTTTTTCTCTCTCCCTCTTCCTTTCTTTAAGACAAGACTAGTCTTGTTAAGACAACGTCTTTTCTATTAGGACAAGGCTTTGTTTTAGGACATAAGCCTAAGGGGTCCTAAAGAAGGGTTGTCTTAAAACCAAGAGTAGTTTAGAAGAGTGTTCAAAGAGTCCTATAGTGGGATAGTGAGTCCTACAAAAGCCAAAGTCTAAAAGGCTGCCGAAAGAGTCCTACCCGGACAAGCAACTTCAAGAAGGAGTTCTTCCTTGTTTCAAATCTTGTGTGGATCACCATTGGAGGACTTTCACTTGTGAGTCTAGTAGAAGAAGTGGAATATAGAACTCCATGTATGTTTTATTAACCTTCTTTTATGACATAATAGTTGTAATTGAATAATGGATCTTGGGAATTAGGGTTTCTAACTGATAAAGTGTTATCTTTATGCATGATATTTTATAATTCAGTCTTACTAAGTTGCATAATGATCTCCTTGAAACCCAACACCCAAGGAGCTGGACCTTTCAAAGTATTAAAGAGAGTTGGACCTAATGCATACGTGTTAGAGTTACCACCAGATTATGGCATTAGTTCATATTTCTGATCTAAAAGAATACAAAGAGCCGGCATTAATTCCTAGTGAGCCTCTTGGACCTTATCCAGCCTTTGAGAGTAAAACCCCACCTGTTTGTCCACCAGCACTTCAGCAAGAATGGAGAGATAGGATTGAAAGTATCTTGGATGACCAGGCAAATTCCACCAGAAATAAGGGCTATCAATGTTATTTGGTTCGATGGCAAGGAAGACCCGAATCCGAGGATTCCAAGATCACCCGCGAGGATCTGCAGTAAATTGATCCAGATCTACTAGAAAGGTATCAAATTCAGACCAGTCCATACTCGACAAGGTCAAGTTCCTCCCATCCCGGGAGAAATGGTGCGGGCACCAAAGTTCGAAAGAGGCTTCAGTCTAATGCAGTATGGCTTTAATTCTTTCATTGACTTGTGTCTTGTAAATAGAGTAATTTTACTTCTTTAATTGAATTTGGGTTATGTAATTAGGGTTAGGTTTATTTCAATTTGGTTCATTAGGGTTTTTGAGTCCAATTATGGTCAAATTGATCTTGTATTTAGTGAGTTTAGTAGTTGGGTCCAAGAGAGGTTTGGAATTGGTTCAATGTAAGCAAGCTCACTTGAAGATTGGATGCATTCAACCACTCCAACAAATTAATCCAAGGTGGTTGCCACTTCAGCAAGCATTATTGGTTGCCATGTCAACCACTTGGTGTACACCTCATCAAGCCACATCACCACATGCCACATCGCCAAAAGGATTTCAAATTCAAAGGAGCCGGCCAAGGTGTTTCAACTTTCCACCCTTATAGCTAGCTAAGGTTGCAATTTCCATGAAAAACTCCATGTATTTCGAATTTCCACCCTTATAGCTAGCAACTTCCCATGAAAAGCTCCAAGTATTTCGAATTTTCAAAAGTTCCTTGGAGGCTTATAAATACTACTCCAAGCTCTTTTGTAAAGATGATGATGATATGAATGAAAAGTTGAATTTCTTCCCTTCCATTTGTGTTATCAAATGTCCTCCGAGAGGGAGTGGGTGAGAGGCCCTTAGCTACTTCAAGAAAAAACATCTTCCACACCAAGAGCCATTAGCATATTTTCCATTCCATCCAATCATTCCATTCCATCTTCCAAGGTGCAAGGAAACCATACAAAGGAGGCCGGCCAAGCTACTTCCATTCCACCAAAACTTCTTCTCAACATCAACTTTCATTTCATTAGTATCCCACCTTTCAATTTTTTTTTGACTCTAATATGGTTTGTGTAGGATCCCCGGAATTTTCAGGTTCCAAAGAAGAAGGTCTTGCGAGACAAGAAATAGAGACAAGAAGTCCTACCATCTAGAGGAATCTCCTTGTCATCCAAGAGCTTCATCCTTGAGTGTAATCCATCAAATCACTGAAATGTTAATGACCGGGTACCCCTCCTTCAATGTTTTTAGATCTGAAATATTAGAGTAACTAAGCCTTAGCATGTGTGGTTTCTTAGCCACAAAGATCCTTTCTCTATACTACTTTGTAGGCTCTCATTCAGGTCTAGTTTAACATGCAAATCACTTCATGAAAATTTCTATTTTTTTTTACATGGAAAAGTATCTTAGCTTCACTTCATTTTTCATTTAGTTACTACTATCTCCTCCTAGATTGAATATTCCATTTCATCCCGCATCAAGATGGTAGTAGTAGGGATGGGGTTCACATAGATTCCCTTTGGAAGGACAAAGCACACAGCAATGTCGAGGACAAAGCACACAGTGCAGGGATCACACAGAAACCATGAGAGATCACATAGATACCCTTCACACAAAACAATAGGGATCACACAGATACCCTAGGGATCACACAGATTCCCTCACAAAGTAAATCACGCAGAACTCAAGAAAATTTTATTAATTCATGGAACGAAAAAATACAAGAGGGGTGGGATATTTTTAGATCCACCTAGGTCCCTAGACTCCATTACAGACTGGGACCATATTGCCTAGATGGCTTCCCAAGAGGGGGGTGAATTGGGTTTAAAAATCTTTTGCAAGTATGTGCACTTTGAAATTCATTTAGTGTAGAAGTGAAGTGTGCAAAGCGGAAGTAAATAAATTAAAGCAATCAAGCAATGAAAGCACAATCACAAACACCAAGAAATAGAGTGGTTCAGAGCAACTGGCTCCTACATCCACTACCCAAGGACCCCATGGGATTTTCACTATATCCCCCAACCAGAATACAGTCGGATTATTTTACTAGGCTCACAATCCAAACCTATACACTTTGGTTTTACCGGGATCACCAAAGAAACCGTAACTCCCTTTGGTTTTACATGGGATCACCAAAGAAAACCGAAACACTTGGTTTGAAACCGAGAAAACCAAGAACCCAAACATAGGTTTTACAAGGTTCACCTAAAAACCTATAACTATATCTTAATATACAGCCCCTTGCTGTTCTTAGAGAATAAACAAAGATAAAGAATGAATAACAAGCAACTACAATAAACCAAGTTTGTTTTGGTGTTGCCAATGTAGATCAAGATGAAGTCAAGCCTTGAGTGCTCTTCAATGCTCTTCAATGCTGCTTCTTCCCTTCTTAAATGAGTGGATTCAATGATAGAGTAGAGTTGGTGAAGCTTTGAATCCAACTTGAATGCTCTTTGAGGTAGGTAGAGGAATAATTTGAAAGCTCTTTGTTTTCTCAAGAAAATTCAGCAATAAATCTCAATTAATTCTTTAATCCTTCAAAAATAATCTCTTTTATAGTTTTCCATGAGATATGGCCATTGTAGGGCCTTGGAATTTGTGAAATGGCCATTGGAGATGAATTAGAATTCAAATTTCAATTTCAGCAACTAGCCATTGAAGTGCAGACAACGGCTCCACAAGCTGGCTCGAGCTCTAGGAGTCGGCTCGAAGTCTTAGACAGGCCAAAAACAAACTTCTGTGGGAGCCAGCTCTTGGACCAGGAGTCGGCTCTTGCCTTCAAGCTTTTAGTCATGACAAACATAAATATCTAGAGTCAGCTCTTGAACTGGGAGTCGGCTCTAGTTCTCGAAACTTCAAAAACTATATTTCTGGAAGAGTCGGCTCTTGAACTAGGAGTCGGCTCTTGAACTGGGAGTCGGCTCTTGGTTCTGAAACTTTGAATCTTCCTCTGTGCCATGCCATTTTGAGTCAGCTCTTACAAATCATTTAAAAATATGCTTCAAGCTTCCCAAAAACTTCAACATTAAATCAACTAGAAATTAATCTACATACTTTATCAAAATATTTACAATTTTTAAGCTCATTTTTCATGATTACGGCATTGATAAGTTGGGCTTTTACAAACTCAATTGAATTACCCTTAAGTAAATTTGAAAATCACTTTAAACAAGGTAACCAATTCCTGCAAAACTTCTTAAACAATTTATAAAGGGTTAGTATGAAATACATGCTCCAATGTTTGGTGATCATCAAAATTATTCCAGGGGTCAACAATCTCCCCCTTATTGACGATGACAAAACACCGGGTATGATTAAAAAATTGAAAGCACTTTATAATTGCAGTAATTTCATGTCTATGTGTATCATATAGGTTAAGTATCGGTGTATCGATATAATGTGCCAAAATATATCAAATGTATGGTATTGAATACTACATATCATGTGTATCAAGTATATCGAAACATGATGTACCATATGTATCATAACATGATGTATCGATACATGATGTATCAAGGGTATTAACTATACAATGGGTATCGAAACTTATGAAAATTTTCAAACTTTTGAAGTAAACTTAAGTTTCATCAAATTTTCATGAATCAAACATCTATTTTATCAAAGTTTCATAACATTCAATTATCCATATCGCATTTGTAAACAATTTTGAGCAATTTTCATGAATGAACATAGATTTTCAAGAAATTTTTATGAATCAACATAACTTCCTTTCATGAATCAATATAGCATAGATTTATTAATATAGCTTTTTCTTTTTCATGCCAACCACTGTCTCCATTCTCCCCCAAAAGGTGTATGAGAAATGGACATTCATTCATAACATATATTCATAACATATGAGAAATATTGATTCAATCATACCATTAATGCATTCATAACACTAATTCATAACAAGTGAAGTATATATATATATATGAGAAATAAGCCAATACATAGCATATGTGATACTTTACAAATGTGCCACGGCACAACAAAATAGTATCACAAAACCAAAATACAACAACATCAAGTCTCAAAAAGATAAAACCTAAACATCATAATGAAGTGCTAGGATCACTATCAGGTTCTTCCTTATCAGAGGAGGAACCAACCTTTAGAATACCTGGACTAGGTTTGAACTTGGGGAACCTAGGGCGGAGATCCCTAATCCTAGTCCTAGTAGGTGTAGAAGTCCTAGTTACTTTAGATTTAGGTTTAGGTTTGGTTTTTGATTCTGATGAAATAAAGATGGGTGTAGGTCTGGCAGAAGGTGGATCAAGAGATAAGGCCAAAGTGCTGGTGGATGAAAGCATCTGAGTAGCAGGAGTCACTCCAACATCAGCAGATCTAGCAGCCTCCATACTATCCTGAGGCTCACCAACAGCATGTGTGGCTTGATACGGTGCATCAGTACAATGTTTCTCCTGTCCCTACTCAGCATGTGTGCCAGTACCAGTCTCAGTGCCCATGCCAATTGCTGTGCCAGTCCTTGTGCCAGTCGCTGTGGAAGTAGAAGGTGCATGCTGGCTAGCCGCATATAGCTATCTCAATATAGCCATAATATCATGAAAGCCCTGCTGCATCTCAGACTGTAGAGAACTAATCCTCCTATCAGTGTCAGTCCTGAGACAAGAAATCTCCTCTAAAACTCTATGAAGTCTATCATTAGTATCAGCTCTAGCAGCAGGAGTCCTGACTGGTGAATGTGGTGAAGCAGGAGCTGGCTCGGATGGTCCAGCCTCATTAGTCTGTCCCTCAGTCTTCTCACCATGTCCTTGTGCAGCCTGTACATCATCACCTGAGTCCTCTGAATGTGCTACAGGAACTCCTGAAGTCTTTCTGATCCAATTTCCATCCACTTTAATAAATCCCATTCTGGTCAGGGATTTCATAGTGTACCTGTTGGTGTGCAGCAACAAATGACAGTCCGCTCCAGTGAGATCAATATCAGCATCCTGGAACAACAAAGTAAACACCATCCCATAGGGCAAACATGCTCGTGCCCTATGTACAGCCTCTCTCATCCGAGAAATCATAATAAATGGAAGGTTGAGGGGCTCCCCCTCAATCAGTCGTCTCATGAATGTATGATCTCTCTCGCTAACCCAATCGAATCTACCTATCCTGGGTAGGAAAATCTGGCTAATGATGTTATGCAACAGCCTCATTTCCAATGAGAGCTAGTTTACACTTACATGAATAATTTCTTTCACATTAGATCTTCCCAAGATGAGTCTGAGAGTCTTCACTCTTTCCTTCATAACCAAATAGCATTCCCCTTCTTTAGGTATATTCAATAAATTTTAAAGTTTTTGCTCATTCACCTCTATCAATTTCCCTTTTACTGTTCCTTCAATATGAAAATCTCCTAGTGACATGTTTTTAAAGAATTGTCTAACCAGATTTGGGTAAGTTGGAACATTTAGTTGACAAAAATCCTTCCAACCCTGTCTTTCAAGCCACATACCAATATTCAACTGTTCTTGTTCTAGAAAACTGAAATCGATGCACCTACCAGGCATCACTTGTTGATTTTCCATTGGAATGACTTACCGGGGTACTGGAACAACTTCCTCTTATTCAGTTTGCTGTTCTTCTTGTGGAATCGAGGTATCCAGTCGCCTCTTGCTCATCCTTTCCTCAGTCATAGTCCGAACAACTCTTGTTGCTTTCTTTATCACCGCCTTGTGAGGTGCCATTCTCCAAGGATTAAAGGATTGAGAAGATTTGAGAGGGTTTTGGGAGAGTTTTCTAGTGTGGAGTGAGGAGTTGGCTAAGATAAAATAGTTAAAATCCAAAAAATACAATGAATAGGGAAAGAGGAAACCCTACTTAAAAAGCTTCGGCCCGACCTGCAAGTCAGCTCACCCAAAGCTCTGAGAACTCGAGTCAACTCGAGCAAAAATCTATTCTAAAAAATCAAAATGGGTCAAACTCAGTTTCTAAGGATTTCTAGAGTCTAAACTAGGTTGCCCTATGCTCTAAAGAGAAGTTTGAAATTTCTAGATAATTTTACCTTAATTTTTAAAAATGGGTCACATAACCCTAATTCTCCTCTAATTTTCTCAAATCTATCTAGATTTAATGGTTTAGTGAAAATGTCCACTAGTTGGTCTTCAGTAGGTACAAATTCAAGTTCCACAATATTATTTAGAACATGATCATGAATAAAATGATGTCAAATTTCAATGTGCTTTGTTCGTGAGTGCTGAATTGGATTTTTTGATAAATTAATAGCACTAGTGTTGTCACATTTAATAGGAATTTTAGATTGGACAATACCATAATCTTCTAGTTGTTGCTTGATCCATAACACTTGAGCACAACAGCTCCCAATAGCTATATATTCTGCCTCAGTAGTAGATAATGCTATAGAGTTCTGTTTGCGACAGTGCCAAGAGATCAAGTTAATACCTAGAAATTGACAGGTGCCACTTGTGCTCTTTCCATCTATTTTACATCCTCCATAATCAGCATCAGAATAACTAATTAATTTCAGTGATGTGTGTTTGGAATACCACAAACCTACATTACAGGTGCATTTCAAGTATTTAACAATTCTCTTAACAGCTGTGATGTGTGATTCTTTAGGATTAGATTGAAAATGTGCACACATACAAATACTAAATAATATATCAGGTCTACTAGCTATTAAATAAAGTAATGATCCAATCATACCTCGGTACAGCTTTTGATCAACATTTGTGCCATTCTCATCTTTGTCAAGTCTACATGCAAGACTCATTGGTGTTCCAATTACCTTGCTAGATTCCATGCCAAACTTCTCGATTATTTCTTTAATATACTTGGCTTGGTTGATAAGAATACCTTCTTTAGTTTGTTTAATTTGTAGTCCAAGAAAGTAACTCAATTTGCCCATCAACCTCATTTCGAATTCTCCCTGCATTAGCTTAGCAAAGTATTGACACAAAGATTCATCAGTAGATCCAAAGATAATATCATCAACATATATTTAACAACTAAAATATCATTTTTCTTTCTTTGAATAAATAGTGTGGTGTCAATACTACCTCTTACAAATTTATTTGCAACTAAAAATTTGCTTAGTCTATCATACCAGGTTCTAGGTGCCTATTTTAGACCATATAAAGATTTATTCAGTTTAAAAACATGATTTGGAAAAATATGATCGATAAAACTGGGAGGTTGCTCAACAAAAATTTCTTCAGATAAAAATCCAGTCAAAAAAGTACTCTTTATATCCATTTTAAATAACTTGAAATTCATAAAACATGCATAAGCTAGTAGCAATCTAATGGCTTCAATATAGCTATAGGTGCATAAGTTTCATCAAAATATATTCCTTCTTCTTGATTATATCCTTGTGCAACCAATCTAGCCTTATTTCTAATTATATTTACATCTTTATCTAGTTTATTTATGTAAACCCACTTAGTGCCTATAACAGGATGATCATTAGGTCTTTCTACTAAGGTCCAGATATTATTTCTTCTAAATTTGTTTAATTCATAATGCTTGCTAACATCCAATTAGGATCTGTTTTGGCTTCTTCTATATTATGAGGTTCTACATGAGAAACAAAAGCAATTAAATCATGTGCATCTCTATGTGCAGATCTAGTTTTAATACCTTGAAATGGGTCTCCTATAATTAATTCTTTAGGGTGTGATTGTACATACCTCCATTCTTTAGGTATATCATCATGCTTTTTACTCACCTATTCTTCATGTGGTTTACTTGATTGTTTGTCTTTAAGAGTTAAGTCTTTCATTCCATGCTCTAGTGTACCTGCATCATCATCAGCAAAATCTTCCTTTCTCGAAAATGTAATGTCAGATTCATTGAAAACAACATAAACAGATTATTCAACAATCAAAGTTCTTTTATTAAAAACTCGATAGGCTTTACTATTTATAGAATATCTAAGAAAAATAGCCTCATCGGATTTTACATCAAATTTACCAAGATTGTCTTTTCCATTGTCGAGAACAAAACATTACATCCGGAAACATGAAAATATTTGATATTTGGTTTTCTATTATTCCAAAGCTCATAGGGGGTTTTTCTAATAATAGGTCTAATCAAAACTATGTTTAAAATATAGCATTGAGTATTAACAACTTCTGCCCAAAAGTATTTTAGAAGATTTCCTTCACAAAGCATTGTTCTGGACATTTCTTCCAAAGTACGATTCTTTCTTTCTACAACACTATTTTGCTGTGGTGTTCTAGGTGTAAAAAAGTTATGATCAATACCGTGCTTTGTACAAAAATGATCAAAATACTGGTATTCAAATTCGGTGCCATGATCACTATGAATTGAAATAACAGATAAGTTTTTCAAATTTGTAACTCTTTTGTAAAACTTTTTGAATACATTAAAAGTATTATCCTTATGTGCAATAAACAAAACTCATGTGTATTTTGAAAAATCATCTACAATCACAAGTCTATATTTTATACCACCTAGGCTGGTAGTCCTAATAGGTCCAAATAGGTCCATGTGAAGTAGCTCTAAGGGTCTAGAAGTTGAAACTATGTTTTTAGATTTAAAACTTCTCCTCACTTGTTTTCCTAACTGACATGCATCACAAACATAATCAAAATTAGCTTTAAACTTTGGGAAACCATTGACTAAGTCCTTTGAAATTAATTTAGCTACTGTGCCTATACTAGCATGACTAAGTCACTTATTCCATAGTAAACTTGATTCCTTGCTCTTGTCATTCATTGCTACAAGACTTGTATTACTTGACATTGCTATATCATTAAGATCTACCACATAAATATTACCAAGTCTGTGTCCAATGAATTTGGTACTAGAGTCAAGTCGATCACTACTATACACATTGATGACTTGAAGAATACATTATAACCAATGTCACATAGCTGACTAATACTTAAAAGATTATGCTTTAATTTTTCTACCAGTAATACATTTTCAATATATATAGAAGGAGTAATTTTGATTTTACCAATACCGATTATCCTTCCTTTTCTATTGTCACCAAATGTTACCATTCCACCATCCTTTTATTCTAGGGTGAAGAATTGATCAGCATCACCCGTCATGTGTCTTAAACTGCCGCTATCCAAATACCATCTTTTCTTTATGCTTATGGCTGTAAGATATCCCTGTAAAACAATCATTTAATAGATTTAGGTATCCAAGCTTTCTTGGGTCCTTGCAAGTTAGTGGAAATGGTTCCTTTTGGAACATAAACTTTTTTAATTTTCCTTTTGTCATTGTGTTTCAAATGACATTCAAAAGTTTTATGACCAATGTTATTATATGCATAGCATACAATCCTTGAATTTGAATAACAACTACGAGATGTTGCAAATTTAGGTCTAACAAGTTTAGAACTAATGAATTTAGGAGCAGAAAATGTGTTTAAAATAGAGCCTTTATAACCAATTCCAAATCTATTATTTGTTTCTTTTTTATCTTTTAAGATTAACTCAAGTTTGTTAGAACTTAGGGTTAATTTTTGAACTTCTTTCTTTAGATCATCATTTTCATTTTTCAAATTCTTATTTTTCTCAAAAAGCTCTTCTTTTTCAACTTGAACAATCTTGAGTCTTTCACAAACCAAATTTAGTTCTCTTTATGAGATTTTATTTCTTTCACAAGATTCATTTTTGTCATTTTCAAATACATCACATTTATGTTTTAAATCTCTCAATTTTAAACCAGCTTTTTTATATTCTATCAATAATTCACAAAAAGCATTATATAATTTATCATAAGTAAATTCTAAATTAGGTTCAGAAGTACTTACCTCATCCTCCAAACCCATAAGATAGATTTGTGCTATTTTTGTTGTCTCTTCATCCTCTTTAGTAGACGTAGTTTCATCACTATCACTCCAAGCAACTAGTATTGCCTTCTTCTTCTTTCTAGAGAATATCTTTTTCTTTCCTTCAGGATAATTAAGTCGGATGTGTCATGGTTTCTTGCATCCATAGCAGATAGGTACTTGATCTTTATCTTTTACTTTATCTCTTTTCTTTTCTTTTCCAAAGTCACCTTTTTTGTAATGCTTTCTCCATCTATTTATTTTTCTTCTGCCCATAAACCTCTTGAATTTCTTCATGACTAGGGCAATTTCATCACTTCCAAGATCATCATCATCTGCTGAATCAGATTCTTCATTCTTATCTTCCTTGGTAGCTTTAAATGCAATGGCTTTCTTTCTTTTTGTATCTTCTTCAGTCCTTTGTTGCATAGACAATTCATGTGTGATTAAGGATCCAAATAGTTCATCTAGTGGCAATGTATTTAGGTCCTTCACTTCTTGAATTGCTGTCACTTTGGCTTCCCATTTATCTAGCAAAGATCTTAAGACTTTTTGAACAAGATCAGCATTAGAATAAGCTCTACCCAGACTCTTGAGACCATTTATAATATTAGTAAAATGAGTATACATAGCAGATATAGTCTCACTGGGATCCATCTTGAATAACTTATAATTATGTACAAGTAGATTGATCTTTGATGTCTTAACTTAAGAAGTGCCTTCGTGTGTGATTTCTAATTTGTCCTAAATTTTTTTAGCAGAGTTGCAAGTTGAAATTCTGTTAAACTCATTTGGATCCAAAGCACAATATAATAGGTTCATTGCTTTGGCATTTAATTCATCTAATTTCATATCATTCTCATCCCAATCCTCTTCTGGTTTGGGAACCTCTACATCATTAACTATAATTATGGGTGTGTGAGGTTCTTTCATGATGATTTTCCATAAGTGAAAGTCTACAGCTTGAATGTATATCTTCATTCTTGCCTTCCAATAAGTGTAATTAATTTTGGTGAAAAGTGGTGGTCTATTTGTCGATTGACCTTCGGCCAATGAAGTGCTCATGGGATGTGCCATATGTCTTTACTCTAAGTAACTTTCAGAGACTCTGCTCTAATACCACTTGTTGCCCAGGTGGCCTTCCAAGAGGGGGGTGAATTGGGTTTAAAAATCTTTTGCAAGTATCTGAACTTTGAAATTCTTTTAGTGTAGAAGTGAAGTGTGCAAAGCGAAAGTAAATAAATTAAAGCAATCAAGCAATGAAAGCACAATCACGAATACTAAGAAATAGAGTGGTACGGAGCAACCAGCTCCTACATCCACTACCCAAGGACCACTTGGGATTTCAACTATATCCCCTAACCAAAATATAGTCAGATTGTTTTACTAGGCTCACAATCCAAACCTATGCACTTTGGTTTTACCGGGATCACCAAAGAAATCCTAACTCCCTTTGGTTTTACGTGGGATCACCAAAGAAAACCAAAACACTTGGTTTTAAATTGAAAAAACCAAGAACCTAAACTTAGGTTTTACAAGGTTCACCTAAAAACCTATAACTCTCTCTTAAGATACAGCCCCTTGCTGTTCTTAGAGAATAAACAAAGATAAAGAATGAATAACAAGCAACTACAACAAACCAAGTTTGTTTTGGTGTTGCCAATGTAGATCAAGATGAAGTCAAGCCTTGAGTGCTCTTGAATGCTCTTCAATGCTGCTTCTTTCCTTCTTCAATGAGTGGATTCAATGATAGAATAGAGTTAGTGAAGCTTTGAATCCAACTTGAATGCTCTTTGAGGTAGGTAGAGGAATAACTTGAAAGCTCTTTGTTTTCTCAAGAAAATTCAGCAATAAATCTTAATTAATTGTTTAACCCTTCAAAAATAATCCCTTTTATAGTTTTCTATGAGATTTGACCGTTGTAGAGCCTTGGGATTCATGAAATGGCCGTTGGAGATGAATTAGAATTCAAATTTTAATTTTAGCAACTAGCCATTGAAGCGCAGACAACAGCTCCACGAGCCGGCTCGAGCTCTAGGTGTCGGCTCGAAGTCTCAGACAGGCCAAAAACAAACTTCTGTGGGAGCCGGCTGTTGGACTAGGAGTCGGCTCTTGCCTTCAAGCTTTTAGTCATGACAAACATACATACCTAGAGTCAGCTCTTGAACTGGGAGTCGGCTCTAGTTCTCAAAACATCAAAAACTATTTTTCTGGAAGAGTTGACTCTTAAACTAGGAAGTCGGCTCTTGGTTCTGAAACTTTGAATCTTCCTCCATGCCGTGCCATTTTGAGTCGGTTCTCACAAATCTTTTAAAAATATGCTTCAAGCTTCCCAAAAACTTCAACATTGAATCAACTAGAAACTAATCTACATACTTTATCAAAATATTTATAATTTTTAAGCCCATTTTTCATGATTACAGCATTCATAAGTTAGGGCTTTTACAAACTCATTTGAATTACCCTTAAGTTAATTTGAAAAACACTTTAAACAAAGGTAACCAATTCTTGCAAAACTTCTTAAACAATTTCTAAAGGATTAGTATCAAATACATGCTCCAATGTTTTGTGATCATCATAATCATTCCAGGGGTCAACAGACTATAAAACATAAGGGCCAAGTAAACAATAACTTGAGGGCCAAGAAAGCTCGCCTAGGCTTGGGCTTTGAACTCCCTATTGGACTTGGTCTTGGGGTGCCATCACTTGATGCTTGGACTGGGACACTCTCTTATGGGCTTGGAGGCATGAAAGGGCCCAGGTGCTTGAAATCCAATTCTGCTTGAGAAGGATTTGGTGAATCTCCTGGTCTGCTGACTCTCCTCTTGAACATGACTTGAATGAAAACTACGTGGACTCGATTAGACTTGACTGGACTAAAAATGACCAGACTTGATTAAGTGGACTCAACTAGACTCATTTGTCTCACTTTAATACAAGTAACTCAGGACTAATGAACTCAAATAAAATTAAAATAAATAGACTTTCAGGTCCCCATCATCGACCTCCTTCATCAAACCTCCCGGCCTCCATCATCAGGCCCCTCAGCCCCCTTCAGTAGGCCTCTCGGCCCCCTCCATCAGGCCTCTTAACCTCCCCCACTAAGCCTCTTAGCCTCCTTCATCAAGCCCCTTGGCTTTAGCCGCCTTGCTCACAGTCTGGAGAGTCCACTGGAAAATTTTAGAAGTTCCGGCCATCTACCGCCTGACTCATAGCTTGGTGCATAAGGCCCCTCAGCCTCCTTCGTTAGGCCTCTTGGCCTCCTCCATCAAGCCTCTTGGCCCCCTCCATTAGGCCTCTCGATCTCCTCCACCAGGCCTTTCAACCCCCTCCATCAAGCCTCTTTGCTCCGGCCACCTTGCTCATAGTCCGGAGATGTCCACCGAGAAACTCAAGAAGTCACGGCCATCTACCGCCTGACTCTTAGCTTGGTGCATCAAGCCCCTTGACCTCCTTCATTTGGCCTCTCGGCCTTCTCCACCAGGCCTCTCGGCTCCCTTCATCAAGCCTCTTGGCTCTGGCCACCATGCTCACAATCCGTAGATGTCAACCAGGAAACTCTAGAAGTCCTGGCTATCTATCGCCTGACTCACAGCTTGGCGCATCAGGCCCCTCGGCCTCCTTCATGAAAGAATGGTGCCCTAAAAGCCAATCTTTGTTTAGGCATTTTCATAATCTTCCAACTCATGTATGATATTTTTTAATAAATGGAAAGGTATTTTGATTCATCATATTGCTACATCTTATAAAGATTATGATGAACCCCATAGGTTAGGGCAATGAAATTAGGTTTATGATAGAGATCATGATGGTGAGACCTAAGTTCCTATAAATTCTAATCTAAAATATTTCTAGTCATTGGATAATCGATCCAGAGATTGATGAATCTGGAAAGAATAGCACATCCTATGTACGCTCGATGGAGAGGGAGGTTGGTCTCACAACCACTTGTGTAGAGACACTAATACAAAGATGTGGGTGCTCATTAGGTTATGAGTCCACTGAACTGATCCGACAAGAGAACATTAAATGGAAGTCTTACTTGTCAAAAAAATATTCTTTTAGTGGGAGTTGTGCATGTGATCCTTATACCTGAGACTACCATAGTATCTTGTGCACATGAACCTATGTTTTGGTGCATACTCACTCATGGCAATTAAGTAATGTATAGGGTGTTTCTGGATATGGTGGATTGTGTATGAAGGTAATGAGAAGTTCAACAAGGAATCAATCACTCCTAGAAAGAGAAGAAGTTATCCTGTATGATCTTTATGAATGATGACTCAGAAAGTCTTTGGCCAAAGCAGGATGAGATTAGATAGGATTTCTAATCATTCATCAATGGAGTCTTTATTATCAAATTGAGATTCAAAATGATTAAGTGCTAGGATTTGACATTTATTCATGCCCATCACTTAATCGAGATACAGGGAGATCGAAGGATTGAATTGCATGGTAACTTTTCGCTGAAGAATATTTTGGTACTTTCTACCAAATTCCTTATCTTCTAGGTAGGAATATGATGCAGAACAAATAAAATGATGCGTTGCGGAAGTAAATTAAGACTAATTTTTTTTTGTGTTTTGTTAGAAGTTGGCTTGACTCAAAAACAAGGCTAACTAATATTGAAAGAAAATATGCACTGAAAGAAAGCACAATTCAAAAGAGTAGATTATCAGAGTAATAAAGAAGTAGGATCGCTGGGGATTGAGAAACCCCCAGACCTAGGATTTGCTCCTCTTTCAAGAAACAGACGAAGAGAGAAGAGAAGGTTTTATACCTGACTGTGATATCTCTCTTTGCTTCAATTGAAAGACACTCTCGAGCAGATTGTAGGATCCTTGGAGACGGGGTATCTTCGCAATGGATCCTCGGATTGTAATCCTATGGCAAGGTTGGCCTTCTTCTCGTACTCTGGATTAGGAAAGGATGAAGAACAAGATAAGGATGTGAGAAACTCAAGGAAGAGACCTTTACCTGGGATAGCTCTGGACTGCTCGAACTTTGAAGATGAGGGAAGAGTATGGAGGTGGCGGTGGAAGATGGAGTGGATTTAGGATTTGGCTGGTAGGGCGGCGGCTTGGAGAAGGAGATGGCGGCCTTGAATGAAGTGGGAATAGGATTTAGGAATTTGGGTGTTGGCGGCTAGGATGATGAAAGGAAATTAGGGTTCGTGGCCAGGGATGAAAGCAGGGCAGGGTTTTGGTAACTTTGGAGATCTCTCACCTCCTCAAGGCTCCAATGGAACCCGGATTTACTCCCTCATGGAGCTGAACACTCAAAGAAGTGCGGAAGAAGAGAACACAAGGTTGCTCAACACAAGAAAAGATTTCATTTACTTAATCATTATCAAAAGATTACATAAGGGTCCAATATATAGACCTTGCAAGAGAAACAAAATTACACTACTTCCCATGTGGGACTAAACATTCATCCTAAGCATGAAAATCCTTCCCTTGACTGACCAGGCTTCTTTCCTTGGAGTGGGCAGTCTCAAATGCAAGGTGATGGCTTCATATGGCAGGTACGTGGGGCACCTCCTAGTTCTTCTCTTTAAGTCATGGGTTTTCCTTCCATGACTTGCTCTTTCTTGGAAGAAAAAACTCATCTCCTAGTCTTTCTCCCCAAGACTAGGCTCCTTCCATTGATAGCCAGGTACTTTAGGCAGGTGTGGGCGCCTACCTTGAAGTCCTCTCCAAGAAAAATCCCCTGCTCCTTTAGCTTGGTTACTTTTGGCAGCTTGTGGGCGCCTTCCTTGACTTCTTCTAAGAAAATTTTCTTGCTCTCTTGGGCGTTGGGACCAGGGACACTGGGATGAAATGTGGTGCCAACTTGTCCTAGGAGTGTGGCTGGGAGTGTGGCGTCCACTTGCATTTGGCCTTGGAAGAAAAATTGACGCCCTAGGGAATGGCGCCAACCAGGAATTGACTTGGACTTAGACTGAGTCAACATGACTCAACAAAATGAAATGCAGACTCAAAGAAATAAAATAATCTAGTTGACCAGGTCAACCCTTATTACAAACCCTAATCTTCGGGCAAGGTCATTCAGAGATCCAGATGGAACCCTGAAATCTTCTTCTGATTCTAGTGCCCACACCAGAATAACACGTTGCTAGATGTCAATTATGTCTTATGGGTTTTCATGAATCAATTGGATTGAATTCATGAATCAATTGGATTGAATTCATGAGTCAATTCAAAAGTTGGATCGAATTGGCAATTTAGGTCAGCTCAATTTGACATAATTAGGTCAATCAGGTTCGATTGGATCGAATTGGCTCAGACCTAGACCTATTGCTACCTATATGTGAAACCCAAAGGGTCACACACATTAGGGGATTGACCTAGGAAGTCAATTGGCACTTAATTAGGGTCATGGGATCCTAATTGGTTAGCTAGATTACACACTAGCATGTGTATGCTAACATAACTCTTAACCTAATTGAATTGGATCTGAAAGGTTGCTAAATGGACTAACCAATTCATAGGAAACCTAAATTGGGTTGTGTCCTATGTGGGACAAATTTATCAGATTTTATCTGATATTTTTTGGACATGTCATGCACCATATATCAAGAGTCCAAATGGCATGGGACTCTTGGTGCAAAATGGGTGCTCAGCATTTAAAAGGGCACAGAAGGACCAATAGACCTCTTACTTGAAAACAAATTATATGGTTAAAAAGTAGATTTAATGCCGTTTCATATGACACCCATTTTGCATATGTTTTGACTGGGTCAAATACATGAAAGGCATGGAGAAAGATGGCGCACAAAGTGAAGAGTCGCGACTCTTCACTATTGGTGCACAGATTTTTGGTGCATAAAAAGGACCAGAGTCCTTTTGCTTGTCATTCACCAAATCTAGATAATGTCCAAGGGACTTTATCCTCATCTTTATGCCCTCTCATATGGGCTTTGACCGGTCAACAAAATGAAGAATGCGGTGGAAGGAAGTTGGTGCACATGAAGAGTTGCGACTTTTCATGTTTGGCGCAAAATCCATGAAGCAGAGTCCTTCTGCTTTAAGGAATTTCAAATCACCGATTATTCTAAATCAAAAGCCATGTCCCTTGGCCTTCTTGCAACCAGTCATTGACATGTGGCAAGAGGAAAAGTTGGAAGGAAACTTGAAGAGACAGATATATGGCAGTTGGCGCAGGAAATGTCATGACTCTTCAAGATAAGACTACTTCTCATTGAATAGTCCTATTTGATCTGTTGATTCATAGATCAAAGGCTGATGAGAGGCCATATCTGGTGCCCTAACTTCTTCTATAAATAGCCATTGGTGTTTGGGCCGATGGTATCTGATTCCATCCTTTCTTTCCTACATTCACTCACACTCTGCCACTCACTCTCCTTATCTCCTCTTCCCTTGTTAGAGTTTAGGTCTTGTCTTAAGACAAGTCCATCATTTTAAGACAAGGGTTTAGGAAGAGATTTAAAAAGTGGAAAAGAGATTGAAGAAAGGATTTGGAGAGGGATCAGAGTGCTCTACTAGAGGGCAAGGGTCTTAGCAAGGAAGGAGGGGCTGCCAAAGGAAGAAATGACATCAAAAGAGTCCCAATGGTTTAAGCAACCTACTAAGGAGTGCTTCCTAGGTTTCATTACTGTGTGGATCACCTCTGGAGGGCATGCACTTATGTGCCTAGTTGAAAGAAGGAATTAGCATTCCATGTATTTTTCCAAACCCTAAATACATGACTTGTTGATTGAAATGAAATAAGTGATCTTGGACTTGGGGTTTCTAGTTTTTAGGGTTTTCAAAAAAGAAATTTTTGAAATCCATTATTCCACTGTGCCATCGAGACCCTAGAACCTAACACATCAATAGGCCTCTCGGCCTCCTCTATAAGGCCTCTTGATCTCCTTCATCAAGCCTCTCGGCCCTCTCTATCAGGCCTCTCAGCCTCCTCCACCAAGCCTCTCGATCCCTCCATCAAGCCTCTTGGCTCCGGCCGCCTTTCTCACGACCGAAGATGTCTACCGGGAAACTCTAGAAGTCCCGGCCATCTACCACCTGACTCATAACTTGGCACATCAGGACCATCGGCCTCCTTTAGTAGGCCTCTCGACCTCCTCCATCAGGCCTCTCGGCCTCCATCATCAGGCCTCTCGGCCTCCTTCATCAGGCCTCTCGGCCTCCTCCATCGGGCCTCTCAGTCCCCTCCATCAAGCCCTTTGTTTCTAGCCACCAAGCTCGAACGTAGTCTGGGGTCAAGAGTCGAAGGAGTCTGAAGTCTCGCTCAACAGGTCAAACCGAGGGACCCTGAAAGCTTCAGAAGCCAAAGGCCTTCACATGGGCCCTAAGGCTCCAGCATCATCCCGTAGAAGCCGAAAGTCTGGAACAGACTTGAGATGGCCCTGGAAATACACCTTCTTATTCTAAAGACTAAAGAAGAGGAATAAAAGATGGAGGTGCATCAGATGATAGAAAAAGATGCCTTCATTAATCAAAAGTCTCTTACATTAAGGGAGATCTCTGACAGATCAGGGAAATCTCTCCAAAGCCAAATTACAAATAGAAAGGGAAGGGAGCTTGGTCCTCTCCAGCCCTGGCCCTGACCTTAACCTCCATGATTGGTGCAAAAGGCGCTAGCAAGATAGGCCGAGCCCATAGGGACCCTTCCTTAGCTATCCACGAGACCTCTAGAGTCCGGCATTGGCTCCACTGCCTCCCCCTTGGATTTCATTGATCTCGTGATTCCAAGGGCAGCTGCAGCAGCCCCACATTATGCCACCTTTGATGGCATCAGAGGGGTCATGATTTGTCACACAATGACCACACCCCGACCACCACCTCCTCGTCAAAGACCTCCGGTCTTATAAATTGAGGGGAGGCAAGAGTGGCCTCTTTCTCCCTCTTCTGTTCTTCCCCAGCTATGCGACTGGAGGCTCTCCCCCTTGTCCTCCTAGGAGGATGTTTTCAAGCTCAACAGATTTCTTCTCTAAGCTAGATGCCATCGCCTTGATGACCGGCCGATCCCTCCCGACGAGTCTTCGCTCGACTCCCTGATTAGTTGGCAAAGAACCTGAAGTCCACCAAGAGCCCTCCCTCAGTGCGACCCAAAGGAGGAGTGAAGGAAGAAAGCATGGGGGAAGGATTGATGCAGGACAGAATGGGGAAGGATCGCTGGCGAGCATCGGAGTCACCAGAAGATTAGGGCTTGTACTCAAGAACCAAGAACCCAGACGTCACACCCACTCCAATCCAGAGAAAACTCAAAACTCAGATAAAAATAATATTTGTTTGTATTCATAAGAAAAAAGATGTTTAATACAAAAGGGGAGGGGCGGTATTTATAGATTCATCCCAGGGTACATGACTTGAGGGCTAAGAAACCCTAACTTGTGGGCCAAGAAATCCTGGTGGACCGGTCAACAGTGGGCCTGTCTTGAGCTAGAGCTCTCTTGCGGGCTTGGCATCATGAAAGGGTCCAGGTGCATGAAGGCCGGCTCTGGTTGGAGGGGTCTGGTGAATCTCCTGGCTGCTGATGACTCTCCTCTTGACTTAACAATTTAATTGGACTCTTGACTGAACTAAAATGACAGGACCCGACTAAGTGGACTCAATTGACTCAATTGTCCCACTTTATTATAGAACTCAAGTGACTCACTTTGACTCAAGTGATACAGGACTAATGGACTCTAATAAAATAAAATAAAATAGGTTTTCATGTCCCCATCAAGGATCTAGCCTATCAAGAGCTCTCAACACTTGTGCGAGAGAAGAACTAGAGGTAAAAGAAGGAGAGCAAGGTAGAATATTGCTGGCCAGCACTCAAGGACTCCTTAAATGGGGGAGGACACATGGTGTGGGCACCATAACCAGACAGAGGCTCCTCAACCCTCTATGGATCTCTGACTAGGGTTTAGTCTATTGGGTTCTATAATAAGGCTTCAAGCCTAAGCATTTTTTAATTTAAGTCATGTATTTTTGTTTTAGTCCTGTAACTTGATTAATTTGGTCAAGTTGGGTCAGTGGGTCCTGTATTTAGTTAAGTTGGTTCCAGTCCAAGTCTACTTGAAGATTGGGCCCAAGCTTGGAGTGGTCATTGAGTCTAGTCCATTTATTAAAAGGTCAAACCATCTCCCAATCTTTGAAAGATGCCACTTCAGCCCTTGAGCACCACCTCATCCATCCCATGAGGCACCACATCACCATGACAAGTGGGCGGCCAAGGCAAGAAGGAAATGCTGAATTTGTGGGTGCCATTCCTTGATTCTTTCCTCCCTTCCCTCCACCTATCAATCCTCTTTCCAAAAGAGGTATGGGCAACCAAGGAAGGTCAATGGGTAATTGATGGGGGACAAAGCTCTGATACCAGAAATGATGGGGTACTAACTAGATGCTAGGATGATGCAGGTGATTTTTAGGGTTTTAAATTAGGTTGAGGATTCCCAAAGATAAGAGAGAGTAATTCTAGGGATTCAATAATAATAAGAACTATCAAGCAAGAAAGTAGTCCCTAAGCAATGATAAAGAGAGGACCCCGAGATTGAGAAACCCCGTAGGACTTGGCTCTTAGATTAATACCTACTTAGGAGTCCGAGGGAAAACCTCAAAGATCTGAAGCACCCGATGCCGAGGTCACTCACTCTGATGTATGTGGCCTGGATGATCGAGCCGTCAACCCTGCGGATGCGCTGGCTGGCTGTCCGAAGATCTCGATGGCAAGGGCAACCGACTCAATACTCATGTCACCTGGAGGACCTGCGAGCATTCAAAGAAGGGTTAGGTTTTAATCAGAAAAAAGCAATAAAAGAAGGAAAGAGAGTTGTTGTGGTGATGGCAGAGTTCTTCTTGACTCGAAGTTGGAGGATGGAGTTTCGGAAGCGACGGTAACTTGAGGCCTCACACATCTCAACGCCCGATGGTGAAGGCGCTCCCTCACGAAGATCGATGTTCCTAGTGAACGAAGGCAACTAAAGAGAAATTGGATCTCAAGAAACTTGGTTTTTCATTCATCAAAGATTAAAAATTACAAAGGAGGGGTAAGGTCCATTTTATAGGCACCTTAGGACCCCATTTGAAACTCAAATGAAAATACAAGTCCTCTTTGAAGAGACACCCAAAAAAAATTCAGATTTCTCTCCCTTTGGCCGACCTTGACTTTGGATTTGATTTGGCTTGACTTGAGGCTTGGAAGAGGGATCTTGGTGCCCTTGACTTGGTAGGTGGAGTTCTTATTTTGGAAGAAGACTTGAAGTAGGGCTTGTAGCAAGGCAAGTGTTCTCCTTCTTTCCTTGGTTGTGCATCTGTTGCCCAGAAATGGAGCCCAAGATGGGGGGTGAATTGGATCTTTTTAAAATTTGAAACAATAATGTGAATGTCTAGTGGTGTTTTGTGAGTGATGAATTTAATGCACTAGATTGAATGCAGTGGAAAGTAGTAAATGAATTGCAATAAACAAAGAGCAAGAAAGAAAGAGGAAATCACACACAAACACAAAGTTTATAGTGGTTTGGTGCAAACCTAGCACCTACATCCACTCCCCAAGCCACCCTTGGGAATTCCACTATAATCCAATCAAGATTACAGTCGACTTGTTTTTCAAAAGGCTTACAAGTCAAAACCTATATTGGTTTTATCACCTAGGCTTACCAACAAACCTTTACACTTGTTTTGTCTTCGGGCTCACAAGTTAACCCTAGTTGGTTTTGTCCCTTTGGCTTACCAACAAACCATAACAACCTTCTTTCAAGACACCCTTGAAAGCAAGGTCAAATTACAAGATAAAAGCAGATATACAATTTCAAAAATTAAGATAAGCTCTCTTCAAGAGTAGAATAGAAGCTTTGAAGGTCAAGATGATGCTTTCACTTTTCTCCTCCTTGGAATATTCTTCAAACTCCTCTTTTGGAATGAAGTAATGATGGGCTTGTAAGCATTTTAAGGGAATCAAACTTTAAATGGCTCTTGTTGTGAAGTTCTTGAGAGAATCTTTGCTTTTTGGCTTTCAATGGAATTCAATACCTTAATAATTAAGTTGGTGGATGTTAAATACAACTAAAAACTTCCAAAAAATGTTTTGTGACTATTGGAGCCTCAAATCTAGCCATTGGAAGCTTGAAAAGTAATTTCTGCAAGTCAAAAAAATAAATCCATTAGGGCTGTCAGACTTCAAGTGTCGACACTTGGCTGTCAGGTGTCGATACTTGATTTCTAGGTGTCGACACTTGATGCACAGGTGTTGACACTTGATACAAAAAACCCTCCATTGGTAAAGTTCTGTATTTTCAAAAATCTCAGGCCTTGAGTCGACACTTGGAAACCTAAGTGTCGACACTTGAATTGCAGGTGTCGACACTTGAGTTCTAGGTATCGACACTTGGCATGCCAAGGAACTTTTCTGCGTGCCAAATGCTGAAGTGTCGATACTTGACTTCCCAGGTGTCGACACTTGACTTTGAAAAATTCATAATCAAGTACAAATTAAGCCAAAAACATAAACATTAATTTTGAAACTTAAATGAAATATAAACAATCAATAATTGAACATGTAAAAGCCCTTTTTGCATGAAGAGGATGTCCTAAATTACAAAAAATGCTCCATGCCACGGCATGCCATGATACTTAAACTTTTAAGAATTTTAGGTGCTTGCTTCCAGAAAACTCATAGCTGAGAATAAACATTAGTATATAATATGTACTCAATGTTTTGTTATTCATCAAAATCACTAGGTGGTGCCAACAATCTTTTCCTTTTTGATGATGACAAAACCTTGAGTAAAACAACATTAATTTTCAAATTTCAGATATGATATTTCATGAATATGATTGTAAGTTCATATAACCTACAATTTTCGTAGTTAGGAAGAATAAATCTCCCCCTCAATTAGATAATTCTAATCAGAACAAGAAATATGTTATTCTGGGTATCAGATCAAATTGGAAAATTTGCAAACATAAACAATTTATACCATACTCCCCCTTTTTGTCAATCATCAGAAAAGGGAGTAAACTCCCCCTCAAAATGAGCATGAAGACAAAAAGTGGTAGAGTATTAGAGTTGACAGGTATCAGAGCCAAAAAGAAAGTACATCTATGAAGTAAATGTAACCAATCAAGCTGTCAAAAGAAATCATTGTGAATCATAATTTGTAAACTACAAACTGAAATATATATATCTGTTAAGTAGTGTTTTCAGTACAAAACTTGCTGACTCATCAGCAAAACTGAAACAAACAGAATATATCAAGAGTCATACATCATAAGTAACATGAGTCATAACGAGCATACAACATAATAAACATCTGTGAGGCTAATCCTCATCAGATGGGATCTCAAAGGAAATAGGACCTGTAACCCTAGACCTATGGGCTAGACCACTAGGAGTCTTTAAGATACCACGACTCCGAGTCCTAGTGGAAGGTCCAAAATGGGGTATAACCCTAGAAGCTCTAGTAGAGGGAGGGGGTAGAGTCTCAGCAGTAGTGACAAAGACTGGATCAGTGGTGACAGGTGTGCCAGTCGCATCAGCGGGAGGAATATCAGGAGACTGCAGCTCTCGGCTGACTATCTCATATCCATCATCACCATCGTCACTATCACTATCATCATCAATAACATATGTAGCTCTATTCTCAATCCCATCAGTACGGTCACCACCCTCAATAGTATCATCAGGGTCATCCTGGTGGCCGTCATCATCATCATCACCAGCAGGTGGATCAGCATGAGCAACAGAAGGAAGCAAGGATCAAAGCAAATCCTCAATGCGAGCAAATCTTGCCTCCATAGACTGACGAATCTCAGCATGCTCTGAAGCTGTATGAGCTCTAAGGCTCTCTATCTCAATCCATAGCTGAGTCATCCAAACTCCAAGACTAATGAGCTCACCTCTAACCTCCGCAAATTGCTGACGAGAATACTCCTCAAAATGTAATCCAGTAGATGCTGGAGGAGCAGCTGAAGGAGTGGCAGAAGGTGTCACAGGCTCTATCTTAGATGCATGAGCTGCCTGAGCAAGAGGACTAACTGGCCTTGATCGCCCTGCCTCTGCCTCTCATACCTCGTCCTCCTCATCTGGCTCCTGGCCAGACTCCCTCCAGACCCATATGCTTGCTACCAGTCTATAGCCCATGTAATGAAGTGATCTCTCATCGTATACATCCATGTGCAAGATCTCCTTGGGGATCTCCCCCTCCAAGGATACTCCACATGCTCTAAAGAGTCGAGTCAACCCCATACCATATGGCAGACAGTGTCGATGCTGGCTCGCAGCATCTCTCATCTGTACTAACATCATAGATGGAAAATCGACCTGGGTCCTCTGAGTCAAACATACTATAAGCATAAGCTCCCTCTCTATGATGAAGTCGAAGCGCCCAGTCTTCGGAAGTTGTATCCGAGCTATGATATGATGCAGAAGGTGCATCTCCACTGAAAGCTGGTTCGCAGTGACCATCGTCACTCTACAAACATCCTTGCGCTCAAGAATACATCGAAGGTAGCCTCTTTGTCCTCCATAGAGAAAATACTGATACCCCGGTGCGGAATCTCCCAAATCCTACTCAGAAGCTCCTCAGTTAGAAGAATCTCAACACCCTGGACAAAAGTCCTCCACATCAAACGACAGCAGTCCAAGGTGCCATAAAACTCATGCACTAGGTGGGGGTAATACCTCTCCTGTATGGTGCAGAAGGGTACCAGACCCGCATCAGTGAGTGCCTAACGAATCTAAAAATGCTGCCTGTCGAAGAACTCGAGGTCAATCCATCGACCAGAGGCTACAGCCTTCCCTGCCATCCTCTCTGTAGGGAAACCTAGGGCAACTGAGCTACTAGACTCTCTTGTATTATGTCTAGTCTTGGTCCTCCTCTCTGATCTCTGACTAGGTCTCCTAATAGCTAATCTCTTTCTTGGACCCATTTCAATCAAACTGAACATAAAAAGAAGAAAATAAATAACCTAAATAACCTAGAGGTTTCAAATAGGTTAAAGGAGGCTATGTCTTTCTATGAGAGGAAAAGCTAGAACAAGTTTTGAAAAACGGGATTCACCAGAATTAAGTTGTAAAATACAGGAAATAGAGGATGAAATACTTTTGACATAAGAAATCGGGGGTAAAATCATAAGAAAATGGGGGATTTTATGCATTTGGGTTAAAAATACATGATAAAACATATCTAGGTTAAAAAATATATTAACGTATATTTCATAAGAAAATAATCTAAATATTTGGGTTTTCTTTGGGTTAAAATCAAAATACATTAGGGTTTTAGATTTAAATACCAAACTAATGGAGAAGAAAACATCACAAATATTCTTCCTAAAGCAATAGAAATCCAATAAATTGTTTGGAAACCCTAAGATTTTTTGGCCAAAAATCAATCCAATAGTGATTTTAAGGAAAAATGGACGGAATGAGTGGGAAATCGGCCAAAAATCCGTGAGAAAAACAAAAGGAATGCATTCAAGCATGATTCCTTTCAAATGGAGTCTTTCATTTGACTGAAAACATTGAAAAATCGGTTTAAACATCATTGAAATCGCACGGAAAACCCAAAACCTAGGTTACACGGTTCCAAAATAACAAAAACGAAAGAGAGAGAGGGAAATACCTAATTTTGGTTGACAAAAGAAGGGAGAAACACTGATTTGGAATGTAGGGGAGCTTGGGGATCCACTGGAGCTCGAGAGAAAGCGAGGGAAAACAAAATACAAAACCCTCGGTCCACCGTTAAAAATTAGATTTTTCTCGCAAGTGTCGACACTTAGGATTTCTCAAGTGTCGACACTTGGTCAGGTGTCGACACTTGACAAAATCCAAGTGTCGATACTTGGCCAATAAAATCCCAAAAAAAAATTGAAAAAATCTTCAAAAAATTCAAGGAAGTTTTTAAAAGCTTTTGGGACTAAACACAAGTGATTTTTGAGTAAAATACCTTAGGTAAGAAGAAATTTAAGAGAGTTCTAGGAGAATGGGTCAATAATACCTAACTCTCTTCTAATCATACAAAATCTCTCATCACTCAAGGGTTTGGTAAACACATTAGCTAATTGATCATCAGTACACACAAATTCAAGTAAAACATTAGAGTTTTGTACATGATCTCTTATGAAATAATGTCTTATTTCAATGTGTTTACTTCTTGAATGTTCCATAGGATTCTTAGTTAAATTGATTGCACTAGTATTGTCACATCTTATGGGTGTCTTAATTAGTTTAATGCCAAAATCTTCGAGTTGTTGTTTGATCCAAAGGATTTGAGCATAACAGCTTCCAACTGCTATATATTCGGCTTCCGCCGTAGATAGAGCAACAGAATTCTGTTTCTTGCTACTCTAAGAGATCAAATTTGATCCAAGAAACTGACATGTTCCACTAGTACTTTAACGATCAAGTTTGCACCCAGCAAAGTCAGCATCAGAATTAGCAATCAATTCAAATGAAGAATCTCTAGAGTACCACAAACCAATTTCAATTGAGCCAGATAGATATCTAAGTATGCATTTAATGGCCAAAAGATGAGATACTTTAGGATTAGACTGATATCTAGCACACATACATATAATAAACATGATATCTGGCCTACTGGCAGTAAGATATAGCAATGAACCGATCATGCCATGATATAATTTTTGGTCAATAGATTTACCTTATTCATCCTTGTCAAGTCTACAAGAAGAGCTCATAGGGGTACCTAAAGGCTTGGTGTTCTCCATCCAAAACTTCTTGAGTATTTCTTTTGTGTATTTTGCTTGGTTGATGAAGATCCCCTCTTTGGTTTATTTTATTTGGAGTCCGAGGAAGAAATTAAGTTCTCCCATCATGCTCATCTCGAACTCACCCTGCATTAACTTTGCAAATTCTTGACAAAGAGATTCGTTAGTAGCACCAAATATGATATCATCTACATAGATTTGTACTACTAAGAGATCATCATTCTTTTTCTTCAAAAATAAAGTTTTTTCTACATTACCTCTAGTAAAGTCATTTTTAAGCAGAAAAGAACTTAAACGATCATACCAAGCTTTAGGAGATTGTTTTAAACCATACAAATCTTTATGAAGTTTGAAAACATGATTTGGAAATTCAGAATTTTCAAAACCAGGTGATTGTTCAACGTAAACCTCTTCTTCAATGAAACCATTTAAAATGGCACTTTTAACATCCATGTGAAATAATTTAAAATTTATAAAACAAGCAAAAGCCAATAATAGCCTAATTGCCTCAAGTCTAGCCACAGGAGCAAAGGTTTCATCAAAATCTATTCCTTCCTCCTGATTGTATCCTTTGATAACTAGTCTAGCTTTATTTCTTGTAACAATACCATTTTCATCAAGTTTATTTCAAAAAACCCATTTTGTGCCAATAATTGAAGTATTTGAAGACCTATCTACTAATGTCCAAACATTATTTCTTTTGAATTGGTTAAGTTCATCTTGCATAGCATTTATCCAATTGCTATCAAATTCAGCTTCCTCAATAGTTTTAGGTTCAATTTGAGAAACAAATACTAAATAATCACAGATATTTATAAGGGATGATCGAGTACTTACACCTTTAGATGGATCATCAATAATTAGTTCTTTTGGGTGTCCATGAGCATACCTCCATTCTTTTGGTAGTGGATCAATAGTAGATGTGTTTTCATCACCTTGTGCTTGATCTCCTTCAGTGTTTTGATCATCTTCTTGTTCCTTGGTAGGTTTTTCGTTGTTGTTTACACTTTCAGTTTTCTTGGTACCTGTTTCATCAGAAAGCATATCTTCTTTTCTAGAAGATTTCTGGTCAGATTCATCAAATACCACATGTATGGATTCTTCAACAACAAGTATTCTTCTGTTGAAGACCCTATATGCCTTGCTAGATGTAGAGTAGCCTAGAAAGACACCCTCATCTGATTTGGCATCAAATTTACTCAAATTATCTTTACCATTGTTTAGGATGAAACAACGACATCCAAAAACATGAAAATAATGAATTGAAGGTTTTCTACCCTTCCAAAGCTCATAAGGTTTTTTCTTTAAAATTGGACAGATTAAAACTCGATTTAAAACATTGCATGTAGTATTTATGGCTTTTGTCCAAAAATATCTAGGTAGGTCATTTTCACAAAGCATGGTGCGTGCCATTTCTTCAAGAGTTCTATTTTTCCTTTCTACCACCCCATTTTGTTGAGGTGTCCTAGGTGCTGGAAAATTATGATGAATGCCATTTTCAATACAAAATTTTTCAAAATCAGTATTTTCAAATTCGGTTCCATGGTCACTTCTCAAAGATATGATTGAAACACCTTTTTCATTTGAAACACGTTTATGAAATCTAATGAATTCTAAAAACGTTTCATCTTTGTGTGTTAAAAACATGACCCATGTAAATCATGAGAAATCATCTATAATGACTAGACCGTACTTCTTACCTCCCAAACTAGATATTCTAGTTGGCCCAAAGAGGTCCATGTGAAGCAACTCTAAGGGTCTAGATGTAGAGATTACTCTTTTTGGTTTGAAAGAGGATTTGGTTTGTTTTCCAAGCTGACATGCATTGCAAATCTTGTCTTTTTCAAAACTGAGTTTTGGCAAATCTTTTATCAAGTTCTTTTTGCTAAGTTTTGAAATCAAATGCATACTAGCATGCCCTAGTCTACGATGCCAAAGCCAACTAGTTTCATCGATCTTGGCTTCCATTGCCACTAGGCATTGACCATTTTGAATTGGAAGATCATGAAGATCAATCATATAAATATTGCCATGCCTATGACCAATGAACTTGATGCCATTGCCATCTAAACTAGAATCAATGCACATAGAAGATTCGAAAATAACTTTAAAATCCTTGTCACAAAATTGACTAATACTAAGCAAGTTATGTTTCAAACCATCAACATATAAAACATTATCAATGTAAGTAGAGGGGGTGATATGGACTTTACCAATACCAACAATTTTGCCCTTTTCATTATCACCAAAAGTCACATTGCCACTATTTTGATATTCGAGTGATGAGAACTGCTCCACATCTCTGGTCATATGTCTTGAGCAACCGCTATCAAGGTACCACATTCTTTTCTTATTGGTTGCAAGGCATACCTGCAATAAAAATCAAGTGGAGACTTTAGGTACCCAAGTCATCTTGGGTCCTTTTAGGTTAGTGGCATTGGTTCCTTTTGGAACCCAAACTTTCTTAATGTTGCTCAATCTTCTTTTATTGCACATATAAGATTTATGCTCTATAGTTCCACATGTATAACAAGTAATGGATGAAGATGCAGGCACGAAAAAATTTTTGTTTCTTATGAGTTCTAAACCCTAAACCTGCTCTATCAAAAATAGCCCTTTGATTGTTCAAAAGCAAGTTTAATTTTTTAGAACTGTATGTAAATTTATCTACAAAAGGTTTTAACTTTTCAATTTCTTCTTTATATCTTTTATTTTCATCCAAAATTTTTTCTTTGTTTTGAAAGATTTTCATTTGAAACTGAAGGACTTTTTTTTTTCAAAACTTCTTTTTCCTTTTCAAGAGCTGAAATCTTATTATTTAATTTTTTATTTTGAAGAAGAAGTCAGTCATTTTCATTAGAAAACTTATCATTTGCTTTGGATAACTCCAAATTTTACTTTTTCAAATCTTTATGTTTTGACTTTAGTTTTTGAAATTCTATAACTAATTCATCAAAAATTTCATGAAGTTCTTCAAATATAAATTCATTCTCTGTTTCAGATTGTACCTCATCATAATCCACCATCAGACAGAAGTTTGCAACTTTCTGCCATTCTTCCTCAGAGCTGGAGTCCTCACTGTCACTCCAGGTTACCATCATGGCCTTCTTTCTTAATTTTCTTCTACTTTTCTTAAGTAAGGGGCAGTCTACGTTGAAATGGCCAGGTTTTTTACATTTGAAGCACGTGGGCTGCTCCTTATCTTTCTCCTTGTCTTTCTCTTTACTTGGCTCACCTTTCAGGGGTTTCTTCTTGAAGTTGAACATTTTCTTCCTCATAAACCTTCTGAATTTTCTTGCCATTAGAGCCGTCTCATCTTCTTCATCATCTTCTTCAGAGTCATCGCTTGATTCTTCTCTTGCAGTGGATGTGAAAGCGATTACTTTCTTCTTTTTGTCGACTTCCACATTCTTTTATTTGAGGGAGAGCTCGTAGGTCATCAGTAAACCCAACAATTGTTCAAGTGGAAGAGTGTTGACATCCTTGGCTTCTTCAATAGCTGTCACCTTTGCATCTCAAGAAGCAGGTAGAGACCTGAGAAGTTTGTTTACAAGTTCACCATTAGAAATAATTTTTTCTAGGTTTCTCATGCCATTCACAATATTTGTGAACCTAGTATACATCTTACTAATAGACTCAGTAGGTTCTATTTTAAACATTTTGTAAGTATGAATGAGCATGTAAATCTTAGTTGTTTTCACTCGGTGTGTACCCTCATGGGTAACCTCAAGTGTGTCCCAAATCTCCTTAGCAGAGAGATAATTAGATATTCTATTGAATTCACTTAGATCAAGAGAGCAATACAATAAATTCATAGCCTTAGCATTAAGCTCTATTTGCTTAATGCCATTCTCATCCCAATCATCTTCCATTTTTGGAGTGAGAATGCCATGAACCATCATAGTAGGCTGATGAGGACCTTTTATGATTGTCCTCCAAAGATTATAATCCAATGCTTGAATGAATATGCGCATGCGAGTTTTTCAATAAGCATAATTCGTGTCATTAAATAGTGGGGGACGGTTTGAAGCTTGACCTTCAACAACACCCATTCCAATTGGGGCTGTCATGATCTTTTACTCAAGATCCTTGGACCTATAAGAGAGTACCAGCACTCTGATACCACTTATTGCCCAAAAATGGAGTCCAAGAGGGGGGGTGAATTGTATCTTTTTAAAATTTAAAACAATAATGTGAAGGTCTAGTAGTGTTTTGTGAGTGATGAATTCAATACACTAGATTGAATGCAGCGGAAAGCAGTAAATGAATTACGATAAACAAAGAGCAAGAAAGAAAGAGGGCAATCACAATCAAACACAAAGTTTATAGTGGTTCAATGCATACCTAGCACCTACATCCACTCCCCAAGCTACCCTTGGAAATTCCACTATAATCAAATCAAGATTACAGCCGACTTGTTTTTCAAAAGGCTTACAAGTCAAAACCTATGTTGGTTTTATCACCTAGACTCACCAACATACCTTTACACTTGTTTTGTCTTCGGGCTCACAAGTTAACCCTAGTTGGTTTTATCCCTTTGGTTTACCAACAAACCACAACAACCTTTTTTCAAGACACCCTTGAAAGCAAGGTCAAATCACAAGATGAAAGCATATATACAATTTCAAAAATTAAGACAAACTCTCTTTAAGAGTAGAATAGAAGCTTTGAAGCTCAAGATGATGCTTTCTCTTGTCTCCTCCTTGAAATATTCTTCAAACTCCTCTTTTGGAATGAAGTAAGGATGGGCTTGTAAGCTTTTTCAGGGAATCAAACTTTAAATGGCTCTTGATGTGAAGTTCTTGAGAGAATCTTGGCTTTTTGGCTTTCAATGGACTTCAATACCTTAAGAATGAAGTTGGTGGAGGTTAAATATAGCTAAAAACTTTCAAAAAATGGTTTGTGACCATTGGAGCCTCGAATATATCCGTTGGGAGCTTGAAAAGTGATTTCTGTAAGTCAGAAAAATAGATCCGTTAGGACTGTCAGACTTCAAGTGTCGACACTTGGCTGTCAGGTGTCGACACTTGGCTGTCATGTGTTGACACTTGATTTCTAGGTGTTGACACTTGAACTTTCAAGTGTCGACACTTGATGCACAGGTGTCGACACTTGACACAAAAAACCCTCCATTGGTAAAGTTCTATATTTTCAAAAATCTCAGGCCTTGAGTCGATACTTGGAAACCTAAGTGTCGACACTTGAATTGCAGATGTCGACACTTGAGTTCTGGGTGTCAACACTTGGCATGCCAAGGGGTTTTTCTGCGTGCTAAATGATGAAGTGTCGACACTTGATTTTGAAAAATTTATAATCAAGTACAAATTAAGCCAAAAACATAAACATTAATTTTGAAACTTAAATGGAACATAAACAATCAATAATTGAACATGTAAAAGCCCTTTTTGCATGAAGATGATGTCCTAAATTGCAAAAAATGCTCCGTGCCATGGCGTGCCATGATACTTAAACTTTTGAGAATTTGAGGTTCTTGCTTCCTGAAATCTCATAGCTGAGAATAAACATTAGTATACAACATGCACTCAATATTTTGTTATTCATCAAAATCACTAGGTGGAGCCAACAGCATCCATCTTTGAAATAAGGCAAGATGTGGTGGGTGGGAGGTGGAGGTGCCCATGGATTCTTGCCTTCCTTCCATAGTTGTTCATGTAGTTTGGGAAGAATGCTTGATTGGAGGGCATGAAGCAAGGGATTTGAATTCCAAACCTTAACTCCCATTTGACTTTCCCTTGGTCGGCCACCCATAAGTAGAAACTAGCTTGATGTGGGGGAGGGAAAGAGGGAGTGTATCATGTATTGTGTCCCCCCTTTGGGCATCTAAGAAGAAATGTGTGCCTCCCACATGGCAAGTTGTCATGGCACCACATAAGATGAAAAGGTAGGCCCTGAGCTGAGTTGGATTCCATCCTGACTTGGCTCCAAAGAGACTAAATTTTAAGACCAATTCTTGCTTAGACCCATACTTCAAACTGAGTCTGACTGGACTCAATACAGGACACAATTGACTCACTACAGGATTGGAGTCAGTACAGGACACAATTCGATCCAATTGGTCAAAGTATAGGACTAGACACAAACATAAGAGACTCAATTCAAAACTAAAGAAATTACAAGTTTTGGGCTTGAAGCCTTATTTCAAGACCTGAAAAAAAATGGAACCCTAATTGGACATCCATAAAGGGTTGAGGAGCCTCTGTCAAATTCTGGTGCCCACACCAGTTCTCCAGTGGTGGGAGGAACTCGACCCTGTTGAGTAAGAGTTGAGTTGGCTTAGGTACTCCTCCAGAAGGTCAGGATCGAGGCGCTGCAAGTCCTCCTGTGTAATCCATGAGTCATCGGACTCAGGTCGACCTTGCCATCGGATTAAGAATCGTTGATAACCTTTGCCCTGGGTGGTGATAGCTTGGTCATCTAGGACACGCTCGATCCGCTCTCCTCTCTCAGGTATAATTGGAGGTGGACACTCAGGTTCGGTTCTCTCTCAAAAGAAAGGTCAGGCCCAATTGGCTCGCTAGGTATGTTTGTTGGTTCCCTATACTTTCCTAAGTCTGAGATATCGAAAGTCAAGCTAATGCCATAATTCGGGGGTAGCTCAAGAATGTAGGCATTAGGGCCAACTCTCCTTACCACACTAAAGGGACCAACCCCATGAGCATTAAGTCTCTTAATGGTTCTGGGTGGAAACCATTTAGGTCTAAGCCTAATCATTACAGAATCCCTAATTTCAAACTCTTTGGCTCATTTCCGGGAATCAGCCAAATTATTTTAAAATTTATATTTAATGCAGAGATGCAAAATGCAGACTTAACTATGCATTCCTATAGAGCAAAATTTTGTTGGACTCTCTAGGGCCTAAACCTAACAGATTATAGACTCACTAGGTTTGACCCTGGCTTGGTATGCACAAGAAAAATTACCATGAATCCTTAGCAGATGCCGTAAAGTATACCAAAAGTAGGTAGCAAATGGGATGGTCTCTAAGGGTTCATGCAACCTGGTAATCTCTACGAAATGTAACCCTATGGCTCTAGAAACATGAGAAGACTTAGGGAAGGGTAGGAAATAGGAATCAGAGTCTTGGGGCAAACTATGCGAAGCATGAAACAGACCTTGGTTATTTAGGCTGATCTTAAAATTTGGACATTGATCTATATCTTTGGGCAAGAAAAGGTCCATGTTATGAAAGGATGGGCCAACAATTTCTAGGAAGAGATCTTGAATTGGAATTGAGGGAATGAGCACTTCCTGAGGGTACCGAACTAAAGAGACCATATCCTCAATAATTTTCTCTGGGATTTTAAGACTAGGCTTGATAATTGGACTCTCTTCTATAGTCTCCTCAGGTAAAGTCATTATAGTATCAGTATCATAGCTTCCTCCCTCTGACTGTTCTTCTTATTCATCTACTAAGTGTGCTTCAGCTTCATATGCTTCTACTCCAGGCTCACTGGTGGGTTCAAGATTATTATCCTTTGATTCCTTGATGATTTCAACCTTGGGTTCATCTACATCACACTTCTCCACTAGGCTTGATTCAGAGATGTCTTCTATAGATTCCTCACTAGGCTCAGGGTTTTCATTACTTAGATTCTCAATGGACTCAATCTTTTCTCCCTGATGTTTCTCAGAAGGTTCTTCTCTCTGTGTTGAATCATGAATTTCTCTAGTGGTAGGGGTTCCCTCAGTATTCCCCTTCTCTAACTCCTTGTCACTAATCAGGTTGACTACAGGTTTCTTTTCCTTAAGGCTACTTGATTCTCTTTTAACCTGGTCCATGAACTCCTGATTGGATCTCCTAGGGTGGGGATGTGATTCAAACTCTAGTTTAGGGTGAGGCTTCTGGGTCCTCTCCAGAGTTTCTAGCCTTGTACCAAGCTTATCAAACCTATTGTTTATCCTAGTTAATTGTTCAATGATGAGCTTTAATTGATCCTCGTGATTGTTCTTCATGGGTTCACTTGACTGAGAAAGATGAGGGTGATAAGGGACTCTGGATATAGTCGACATGAGTCAAGCATGCAAAATCATCTATGATCTACTAGACCTAGAATCTCAACCAGTTGCCTAAGTCAGGGTGGAAAACCAGTCTATAGTAACTCTGTTCTTAACTAAGTAGGTGTAGGGGAGTGGAGGTCCCTGAACGCCAACCTTAGACACTGTTGACTCTGGTCTTGATTTTGATGATTGACAAAATGTTTAAGTATATATGAGTACTAATTATATTTTAAGTGTATTTTTCAGATCTTAGTACTCAACCATGTTGAATGAATAAATGCTTGTATTTCAGTTTAAAAAATCCTTAAATTAATAGAAAATCAAGTTTATGAACTTTGGAATTGATATGGAAGAACTTGAAAAGGTTAAAGTTTCAATTTGAAGAAGTATCAGCAAAGTTTCAGCATGGCACAAGCAAGTTTCGACACTTGGAAATGAAGTGTCGACACCTGAGGATCAAGTGTCGACACTTCAAGAGTGAAGTGTCAACTCAAGGCCTGAGAACAAGAAAAATACAGAAAATATGAAAAATCAAATTGGCTGTGAATAGTGTTCTAGTGTCGACCTACTGTAGCAATTGTGGACACTTGCACTGTTCAAGTGTCGACACTTACTATTCAAGTGTCGACACTTGAACAGTAACGACTAGTTTTCTGGGCTACAGAACTTCTCCAACTTGTTTTCAAACGGTCATATTTTCTTTTCTAACGGCTATAAATGGTCATTTAAGTATTGGGAGGCTATATAAATATCAAGAATCAAATGAGAAAGTAATCCTTTGGTGAGTTTCTTAAATATTCTTAAAGGATTCAAGAGTTGAGTGATTCAAGCCTTCAAGCTTCCAAGTTTCAAAGAGAGCAATCAAAGTCTACATCCACAAGCATCAATCAAAGGCTTTATCAACTTGAAGACAAGATCTTCATCAACATTCAAGGGCTTCAAAGAGATATTTGCTTTATTTTAGAAAGCTTTTATTGTATTCATTTATACTGGCTTTTACATTATTTTACTTAAGATTTTTGGTGAGCCTTGGAAAATCAAAGAGATTTTTTGTGAGCCTTGGAAAACCAAAGAGGTTTTTGGTAAGCCTTAAAAACCAAAGTGGTTGTTGGTAAGCCTTGAAACCAACTAGGATTTTACTTGTGAGCCCGAAGCCAAAATAAGTTGTTTAGGTTCTTGGTTAGTATGTAAAACCAAGGGTGGTTGTTGGTGAGCCTTGAAACCAACTAGGGTTTAACTTGTGAGCCCGAAGGTAAAACAAGTTGTAAAGGTTGTTGGTGAGCCTAAGATATAAAACCAAACTTGGTGAAATTCCCATGGGTGGCTTGGGGAGTGGATGTACATGCTTGGTTGGCACCGAACCACTATAAACCTTTGTGTTTGTGTGATTGTTCTCCTTGTGCTTTTATTTCTATATTTCCGCTGTATTATTTTGAAATATACAAACACTTGAATTGTATTAGCACATACTTGCTTAAGTTCATAGCTTTTAAAAGTAATTCAAAAGTTTTATAAAACATAATTCACCCTCCCTCTTGGGTTGTTTACCTGAGCCTATAATTGGTATCAGAGCTCGGTGTTCTATTTTGAAAATCAAACAATTTTGAGTTAAAGATTATGGCAATCCTAGTAGGTATTAGTGTTAGACCATCATTTTTCGATGGCACAAATTATGCTTTTTGGAAAACTCACATGCGCATTTATATTCAATCTATTAATTATTATCTTTGGAAAGTTATTGTTAGTGGTCCTCATATTCCTTCCATGTTGGTTAATGACATTTCCATTCCAAAGCTCGAAGAGGATTGGAATGAATATGACATTAAGCAAACTAAACTCAATGCTAAAGCAATGAACTTGCTTTATTATGCATTGGACATAAATGAATTTAATAGAATTTCTACATGCACATCGGTGAAGGAAATATGGGACACCCTTGAAGTTACTCATGAGGGTACTCTTCAAGTGAAGAATACTAAAATTAATTTTCTTATATATTCTTTTCAAATTTTTGAAATGATGCATTATGAATCTATTTCTGATATATATACTAGATTTATGGCTATTATTAATGTATTGAAAAGTATTGGCAAAATCCATACTAATGCTGATTTGGTAAACAAAATTCTTAGATCCTGGCCAAAATCATGGGTTCCAAAGGTGACGGTGATCCAAGAAGCTAAAGATGTAAAAAGCTTACCTTTGGAGGAGCTTATCAGTTCGCTCATGATCTATGAGTTGAACTTATGGCAAAGGATAGTGGAAGTTGATACAAAAAAGAAGATAATGGCTTTCAAAGCCAAAATAAAATTCAAGGCAATGATGGCAACTTGGAGCGATAGCGAAGATTCAAGTATGGATGATGAAGTTGCCCATCTTTGCTTCATAGCAAATGAGAAAAAGGTTTGTGCTAAAAATGATTATAATTTTATATATGATGAATGACATGGTGCATCTAATGATCTTGTGCATGAATATAAATTGCTAAAAATCAAGCACAAGAAATTAAATAGGCATGTAGATTCATTTTCTCTTGATAACACCAATCTTGCCAATAAAAATATTGATTTAAATGCCAAGATTGATATTTTAAAGAATAAAAAGAATAATTTTTCTAAAGAAAAAGAATTTTTAGAAAAAGAAAATATTGTTTTGAAAGATTTATGTGATAAAGTTTTGAATTAAAAAAATATTTTGGTTGAGGAAAAGAAGCAATATCTTTTGAAGAATTTCTCTATTCCTGCTTTTTTTAATTTGTCTTATAAATGTGGTTTTAATACTTATCATTCCAGATTAAGAAATATTTGGGTTCCAAAAGGAACCATAATTACTAATCATAAAGGACCCAAGAAAGTTTGGGTACAATAAATGTCCACTTACTTTATTTTGCAGGAATGTCTTGCAGCCCAACTTGAAGAAAGGAAGTTTTTAATAAATGGCTGTACAAGACAATTTGAAGATGTGGACAAGCTACATTTTGGACTAAATGGTAAAGAAAGAATTATGTACATTGGTAAATTCTAAACATCTCCTTCCATAATTGAAAATGTAGTTAAATATTTTTTTGTTATAATTATTGCATCAATTACTTTAAAAAAATATTTTAAATGATTAATTATAATCAAGTTTAGACTTATAATCACTGGTTATGATCATGAACTTCTTGATGTTGATGAATTTCATGCTATCATGATTAAACTTGTGATTGTGAGACCTTCACTTGATTTTGATTAATGTATTTCATAAAAATACTTTTAAAGATGCATATTGCTTTGAAAAATATTTTAAGTGATTGATTAGAATCAAGCTTAGACTAATAATCATTTACTGTAATCATGACCATTTTGATGTTGATGGATTTCAAGCTCTCATGGTCAAACTTGTGATTATTAGATCTTCACTTAATTTTGATTAATATAGTTTTTAAATTATTTCAAGTAAAATGCTATGATTTATATGTTTTCTTTTTTGGCATCTTTGCATAATCTTGAAATGATTTGGATCAAGTATATAACTAGTAGTTAAGGGTTACTTTTAAGAAGAAGGGATGCATATTGATAAACCCTTGCTCTGGTAGCTAGACTTGATATCATATTACTTCTAGCACTTGTATGGATATCAAATCATGAATATCTTGAAATTTTCAAAAATCATGAATATCTTGAAATTTTCAATTCCGTGGATTCAGACTTAGAATTTATGTTCCATCTAAAATTGTCTGAAATTATGATGCATGTGCTTTCATATTTTATTCCTCAAATGAATGCATATTTTTAAGGGGGAATAACATTCAGGGAGAGCATATAAAGATTTTTATCATATATTTGATGCTTTGGATATTTTGCTTGATATCTTGCTGTACTTATATTGCTCTGATACTCATTCTCCTTATTTTCAAATCTAATTTTTTTGAGAGGAGCTACATTCAAATGTGGTGCGGGCACCAGACTCAGAAGAAGACTTCAGAGCTCCATTTGGATCTCTGATTGACATTGCCCGAGAAATTAGGGTTTGTAATAAAGGTTGACCTGGTCAACCAGTTTATTTATTTTATTTATTTCTTGAGTCACCATTTAAATTTTGTTGAGTCATGTTGACTCGGTGCAAGTCCCAATGTGGTTTCAATTTGGTCCAAAATGGTGCCACATTTCTCTTCCAATCAACTCAAGGTTCAAGCAAGTGGAGGCCACACTCCAAGCCACACGCCCAGCCACACTCCGAGCACACGCCAGAGTCCAGGAGGTGCCATAGAGGCATCCCAGTGTCATGGTCCCCACATCCAAAGAAGAAAAAATCAAATTGGAGGCTAAATTAAAGGAGGCGCCCACACCTGCCTAATTTACCTAAGCAAAGAAGGAAGAAAACTTCTCTTGGAGAAGAAATCAAAGAAGGACATCCAACCTACTCCTAATTGAAGTTCAAATCAAAATCAAAGAGCTTAACTTGGAGTGGAAGAAAAGAAGAAATACCATAAGAAGAAGAGGACTCCAAATCCAAATCCAACTCCAAAGGAGGTGCCATAAAAGTTCCAAAACAATTCCTTTATGGCCGTCCCAATTTTTTTTGGACTCTTGGTCGGCCAAGGGAGAGGATTTTCTACCTAATCTAGGGGTTGGAAGAGTTTAGTCCCACATGGGAATTTGTACAAGCTAGGAGAAAATTTTAGGTCTATATAATAGACCTCTCTTTGTAACTTTAGAAAATCAATGAAGAAAAATTATTTTTGCTATTCTCTTGTGTTGAGCAACCTAGGTTTCTCTTCTTCCGCACTATTCTAAGTGTTGAGCTCCGTGAGGGGGTAATCCGGGTTCCATTGGAGCCTTGAGGAGGTGAGAGATCTCCATCTTTATCCAAAACCCTAGGTTAGCCACTTGAAATTCCAAAACCCTAGCCACCTTTCATTATTTTCCATCCACCAAACCCTAGATCCATCCATCTCCCACGGCCTCTCTCTCTCTACAAGTCCAGGCCGTCCACCTTCATCCAGATCCAGTCCGGCTACTTCAGATCCAGAGCAAGTTCCAAGGAAAATCACATCAGCATCCAGGAGAATCCAGTTTTCAGCAATTTCGATCTTCAAGTTCATCAACCTGGTAAATCTTTTCCTTGACTCTCTGATTCCATCAATTGTTTTTCTTCTCTTCCAGATCTTGAGTTCAGGAGAAGCCAACCCGCCAAAGGACCAGTATTGGAGGATCCATTACGAAGATATCCGACTCCGAGGATCCAACAATCTGCTCGGGATAGTTCTTCCACCAAAATCTGTGAAGATCATTGTCTGGTTAGATAAACCTTCCCTTCTCTTTATTTCTGTTTTGTTGAAAGCTCGGAGTGAAACCCTAGGTCTGGGAGTTTCTCAACCCCCAGCGATCCGTTGCTTCTAAACTACTCTGATAATTTAGTTTCCTTAAAATTGTGCTTTCAATTATCATATTAGTATCTTTCAATGTTAGGTTAACTTTTCTTTGATTTGAAGCCAACTTCTACAAACCTATAAAAACAACAAAAAAATTAGTTAATCTTAATTTACTTCCGCATCGCATCCTTTTATTTGTTCTGCATCATTTTGGTATCAGAGCCCAGTCTAGGGTTTCTGATTTGCTTGCTTGCTTTGATTGATCTCTTTTTATTTTGTCTGCTCGAAGTAGACTCCCCAGGACGTCCGGTCCTAGGAACTAAGCGAGGCGCAAGCCTCCTCCTCCCATTCCATGGGGTGTTCCTAGGGCGTGTAGGGGATCCATTGGGTTATAACTTCGTAGCAGGGATTATAAACGGGGAAGACAATCTAGTTGCAGCCCGTAACTGCCCTGTTATCTGAATTATTTCTCCCTGTATAAAACTCCGAATTGCATGATTTTTGCTTCGTTGAAACCAGTATAATTGATCCTATTTTCCATAATTTTTTTGTGATTTATTAGTTTCGGTAAAAACTCTGAGAATTAAAATACAGCAACTCTGTTTTTTGTGTTCTGCAATTCAATTCTTTTTGGAGTGATCATCTCATAATTTACTTAAGGGCAATTGAGCATCTAAGATAAGGGGAGGAGTTGATTACCTCTCCTTAGCCCAAAACCACCATCCAATCATTCGAACCTAGACCTAATTTAAAATCAGTTAGACCTAATTTGCCCTAGTGGGCTAGGGACACCAATTGGTCGGGTCTAGGCTAGTGTTGGGTCAGTTTGCTGAGTTATTCTGTGTGTGCTTAGCACTCAGTGTCTAGAACGGTGGTTCAGGGACTACGTCCCGAAGGGCTTGTGTGCTGGTCCGCCTACCTGGCCAATCACTGATTGGTGTCTAGGATTGGCAATCAGGGACCTAACACTCCCCTTACACCTGCCTGGCTGAGTCCTGAGTTACTACAGGCTAGCTTGCCACTCTGATTGGGCATCTAGTTTGGACTCTAGGTCTAGTGATCCAGTAGTCGATTTAGTCTAGTCTCATTTTGTGTGCTTGCTTGAATCATCATGTCTACCAGAAATGGAGTGCCATATCAACCTGGTCAAACCCAACCTGATTTAGAGGCCATGATCAGAACTCTTACTGAAAGTATGGCTAAAATGAATCAGGATATGACAAACACTGTGGCCCAGTTTAGCGCACAAATTCATGAGGATCTTACCCAACTTAGGGACCGAGTCCAAGTACTTGAAGAACCTAGACATCGGAATTGGACTCCTGACCCCGATTTTAATGTGCCTCAGCCTCACCCACATCAGGAGCCTAGAAGGCATTTATATAGAGATCCTGAACCTAATCATAGGAGGCCTGACCCAGAGCCTGAAGATAGAGATGATAGGTTCATCAGGAACATCAAATTAGATGCACCCACTTTTGATGGTAGTCTGAACCCTAAGGTGTATTCTGATTGGGAGGGTGAGATGGATCAATACTTTGAGTGGTATGCTATGTCTGAGAAGAGGAAATACAAGTTTGCCAAGATGAAATTAGTGCGTCAAGCTAGGTTATACTGGGGGAACATTGAGCTAACCACTAGGAGACGGAATGTTGAGCCCATAACCACTTGGCAGGGTATGAAAGAAAAATTGAGAGATAAATACCTACCCATTTCATACCAGCAAAACCTGTTAGACCAATGGCAAAACCTGAAACAAGGAAACCGATCTGTCTCAGACTACATAACTACTTTTGATGAATACCTAATGAGATGTGATGTGAGTGAAGCCCACGAAGTCACTTTGTCTAGATTTAGGGCTGGACTGAGGGAAGATGTCAAGAGAGAACTATTTCTGAGAGAGGTTACTGATCTAGACCAAGCCTACCAGATTGCACTGAACACTGAGAAATTTCAGAAAGGACCTATACCTTCTAGGGTTAGTGCCCCAATCCCAAGGAATGGACCTAGCCAAGTTATCCCTAGTAAACCTTTTCAGGGTACTTCTACCCCTAGGCCCATGGACAAAGGTAAGGCACCTGACACCCAGAGAACCCCTAGTGCAAATATCACCTGTTTTAAGTGTCAGAAACCAGGTCACATTTCCAGTCAGTGTACTGCCATAGCCTGTTTCAAGTGTCATAAGGTAGGTCATGTTGCTAGCCAGTGCCCACGGAGATCCCTTTACATAGAAGAGGGAGAGAATGATAATTCCGAGCCCAGTGAGGAATTCGAAGAAGAAGTTTATGAGGCCGGAATGAATTTGGTTGAGGAGTATGAAGGAGAGGAGGAACCCAATGAATCTGACCAATTAGGAGTTGTAAGATGCATCCTATCCCAGAATCTAGTTCAAGAGGATTGGCGTAGGACTAACATCCTACAAACTTTTCTTAAATTAGGGGATAAGGTATGTAAGATCATCATAGATAGTGGGAGCTGTGTAAATGCCATCTCTACTAGCACTGTTAAGATGTTAGGCTTAATCCCAGTTCCCCATCCCAACCCCTATAAGGTTTCTTGGGTAGATTCTACCTCCATACCCATCCAATCTAGATGTCAAGTCCAAATCCAAATGCAATCTTATCACGAAAAGATTTGGTGCGATGTCTTACCCATGGGGGTGAGCAGTATAATTCTCGGAAGACCTTGGTTGTATGATCATGATGCCACCCTCTTAGGAAAATCCAATACCTGTGTCTTTAATTTCAAAGGGAAGAAGATTACGATCCATTCCGTTCCCCCTAAGGACAAGGTAACTAAAGGAGCTGGTAAGGTTAAGGAGATGAAAACTGGAGTGAAACTAATCAGTGCTAAGGATCTAGAACAAGAAATTCATAGTGGTTCACCCATCTGGATGCTGATTGCTAAGGAACTTAGAACTTCGGAACCCTCAGAGCCTCCTCAAGAAGTTAAACCTGTGTTAAAAGAATTTGAGGATGTCTTTCCCGAGGATTTGCCAGACCACCTTCCACCTCTTAGGGATATCCAGCATGCCATAGATCTAATCCCAGGAGCGACTTTGCCCAACTTGCCCCATTACAGGATGAATCCATCTGAGCATGAAGAACTGCAAAAGCAGGTTGGAGAATTATTGAGGAAGGGGTTTATTAGAGAAAGTCTTAGCCCTTGTGTAGTCCCAGCCTTACTGACCCCAAAAAAAGATGGCACGTGGAGGATGTGTGTTGACAGTCGTGCCATCAATAAAATTACAATCAAATATAGGTTTCCCATCCCTAGACTAGATGACATGCTTGATATGATGGCTGGTGCAATGGTTTTTTCTAAGATTGATCTCAAAAGCGGCTATCATCAGGTTAGGATTAGACCCGGGGATGAATGGAAAACTGCTTTCAAAACTAAGGATGGTCTTTATGAATGGGTTGTTATGCCTTTTGGGTTGTCCAATGCCCCTAGTACTTTCATGAGAATTATGACCCAGGTACTTAGAGCTTTCATAGGAAAATTTGTGGTGGTCTATTTTGATGACATCCTGATCTATAGTAAGACCCCAACAGATCACCTAGACCACCTTAGAGCAGTCTGCCAAGTTTTGAGGAATGAGAGACTCTACGGTAATCTTAAGAAGTATGAATTCATGACTAGTAGAGTTATCTTTCTTGGTTTTGTAGTAACCCCTAACGGCGTGGCGGCCGATCCTGAGAAGATTAAGTCCATAGTAGACTGGCCAGAGCCAACCAATGTGCATGAAGTTAGAAGTTTCCATGGCTTGGCTACCTTCTATAGGCGATTCATCAAGGGGTTTAGTACTTTAGCTGCTCTAATCACTGATTGTATTAGGAAGGGAGAATTTCATTGGACTAAGTCAGCCCATAAAGCCTTCCTAGATCTTAAGGATAAAATGTCCCAGGCACCCATTCTGAGATTACCCGATTTTTCTAAAGTATTTGAGGTTGCCTGTGATGCTTCAGGTGTAGGAATAGGTGGAGTCCTAAGCCAAGAGAATCATCCCATAGCATTCTTTAGTGAAAAATTAATGATGCTAAGCTTAGGTATTCTACCTATGATAAGGAATTTTATGCGGTGGTGCAAGCTTTGCGTTACTGGAGACATTATTTGCTACCGCAGGAATTTGTACTATTTTCGGACCATGAGGCTCTTAGATTTCTGAACTCCCAAAAGAAGCTTAACCCTAGGCATGCTAAGTGGGTAGAATATATCCAGTCCTATACTTTTGTCCTGAAACATAAGGCTGGAGTTGAGAATAAGGTAGCTGATGCCCTTAGTCGCCGATCTCTGTTATTAACTTCTGTTAGAACTGAGGTCATAGGGTTTGAGCAAATCAAAGAGGAATATGAGTCTTGTCCGGATTTCACAACTGTGTATCAGGATCTAGTTCAAGGACCATCTAGTAATCACCAGGATTATACCCTTGTAGATGGTTTTTTGTTCTTCAAAAATAGGCTTTGCATCCCTAGAACTTCTCTTAGGGAATTTTTGATTTGGGAAATCCATGCTGGAGGTTTAGCTGGCCATTTTGGAAAAGACAAGACCATTCTAGCTATTGAAGACCACTTTTTCTGGCCTAGCTTAAAAAGGGATGTAGCTAATATTGTAGCTAGATGTCGAACCTGCGCTGTTGCCAAACAGCGAAAACAAAACACTGGCCTTTATACCCCACTCCCTGTCCCAGATCGTCCTTGGCAAGATGTGAGTATGGATTTTGTGTTAGGTTTACCTAAGACCCAGAGGAGACATGATTCTATCTGTGTCGTAGTCGACCGATTCTCTAAAATGGCCCACTTCTTGCCTTGTTCCCAAACTTTTGATGCGTCTAAGGTAGCCACACTTTTCTTCAATGAGATAGTTAGACTCCATGGCCTACCTAAGACAATCGTTTCAGATAGGGATGTCCGGTTCACCAGTTACTTTTGGAAGACCCTTTGGCATAAGTTAGGGACAAAACTTAAGTTTTCAACTGCCTATCATCCCCAAACTGATGGCCAAACTGAAGTAGTGAACCGTAGCCTAGGAAATCTGCTGAGATGTCTTGTTGGTGAAAATACCAGAAATTGGGATTTATACCTACCAAGGGCAGAATTTGCGTACAACGACTCGGTCAATAGGTCTACGGGTAAGAGTCCATTTGAAATTGTACATGGGTACAAACCTCACACACCTCTTGACCTAGTCCCTTTACCTGTCCACACTCGAGTCTCCGAATCTGCTGAGAATTTTGCACAGCATATAAAAGACTTGCATAAAGAAATTCATGCCAAAATAAATTTAAGTAATGAAACTTATAAGAAGTTGGCTGATACTCAAAGGCGAGTCAAATCTTTTGTTGAGGGAGACTATGTGATGATTAGGTTAAGGCCTGAACGGTTTCCTCCTGGAACCGTTAGAAAGTTACATGCTAGGGGAGCTGGACCATTTAGAGTGGTAAAGAGAGTAGGATCCAATGCCTATGTGCTCGAGTTGCCTCCAGAACTAGGCATTAGCTCTACTTTCAACATTACAGACTTAGTAGAGTACAGGGAGCCAGCTGTGATTCCTAGTGAGCCTTTTGAGCCTAACCCTATCATTGAGAGTGATCCCGACCCTGTGTGTCCACCAACAAACTGGCCTGTGAGGAAAGAGCAGATTGAAAAGATCCTGGATGATCAGGTTATCTCTACTCGTAATCGAGGATACCAAAGGTACCTGGTCCGCTGGCAAGGAAGGCCAGATTCTGATGACTCTTGGATCTCCCGAGAAGAATTACAAGAATTGGACCCAGACCTCTTGGAGAGATACCAGAGCCAACTTGAGCCTTACTCGACAAGGTCGAGTTCCTCCCACCCTGGGAGAATTGGTGCGGGCACCAGACTCAGAAGAAGACTTCAGAGCTCCATTTGGATCTCTGATTGACATTGCCCGAGAAATTAGGGTTTGTAATAAAGGTTGACCTGGTCAACCAGTTTATTTATTTTATTTATTTCTTGAGTCACCATTTAAATTTTGTTGAGTCATGTTGACTCGGTGCAAGTCCCAATGTGGTTTCAATTTGGTCCAAAATGGTGCCACATTTCTCTTCCAATCAACTCAAGGTTCAAGCAAGTGGAGGCCACACTCCAAGCCACACGCCCAGCCACACTCCGAGCACATGCCAGAGTCCAGGAGGTGCCATAGAGGCATCCCAGTGTCATGGTCCCCACATCCAAAGAAGAAAAAATCAAATTGGAGGCTAAATTAAAGGAGGCGCCCACACCTGCCTAATTTACCTAAGCAAAGAAGGAAGAAAACTTCTCTTGGAGAAGAAATCAAAGAAGGACATCCAACCTACTCCTAATTGAAGTTCAAATCAAAATCAAAGAGCTTAACTTGGAGTGGAAGAAAAGAAGAAATACCATAAGAAGAAGAGGACTCCAAATCCAAATCCAACTCCAAAAGAGGTGCCATAAAAGTTCCAAAACAATTCCTTTATGGCCGTCCCAATTTTTTTTGGACTCTTGGTCGGCCAAGGGAGAGGATTTTCTACCTAATCTAGGGGTTGGAAGAGTTTAGTCCCACATGGGAATTTGTACAAGCTAGGAGAAAATTTTAGGTCTATATAATAGACCTCTCTTTGTAACTTTAGAAAATCAATGAAGAAAAATTATTTTTGCTATTCTCTTGTGTTGAGCAACCTAGGTTTCTCTTCTTCCGCACTATTCTAAGTGTTGAGCTCCGTGAGGGGGTAATCCGGGTTCCATTGGAGCCTTGAGGAGGTGAGAGATCTCCATCTTTATCCAAAACCCTAGGTTAGCCACTTGAAATTCCAAAACCCTAGCCACCTTTCATTATTTTCCATCCACCAAACCCTAGATCCATCCATCTCCCATGGCCTCTCTCTCTCTACAAGTCCAGGCCGTCCACCTTCATCCAGATCCAGTCCGGCTACTTCAGATCCAGAGCAAGTTCCAAGGAAAATCACATCAGCATCCAGGAGAATCCAGTTTTCAGCAATTTCGATCTTCAAGTTCATCAACCTGGTAAATCTTTTCCTTGACTCTCTGATTCCATCAATTGTTTTTCTTCTCTTCCAGATCTTGAGTTCAGGAGAAGCCAACCCGCCAAAGGACCAGTATTGGAGGATCCATTACGAAGATATCCGACTCCGAGGATCCAACAATCTGCTCGGGAGAGTTCTTCCACCAAAATCTGTGAAGATCATTGTCTGGTTAGATAAACCTTCCCTTCTCTTTATTTCTGTTTTGTTGAAAGCTCGGAGTGAAACCCTAGGTCTGGGAGTTTCTCAACCCCCAGCGATCCGTTGCTTCTAAACTACTCTGATAATTTAGTTTCCTTAAAATTGTGCTTTCAATTATCATATTAGTATCTTTCAATGTTAGGTTAACTTTTCTTTGATTTGAAGCCAACTTCTACAAACCTATAAAAACAACAAAAAAATTAGTTAATCTTAATTTACTTCCGCATCGCATCCCTTTATTTGTTCTGCATCAAAATGGTATCATATTATATTGGTATTACTTTTAAAAAGAATTCCTAGTAACCGCTTCGGATTGGGTTAGTCACCATGGCCGTCCGGTCATAGGAAATAAGCAGGACTTAAAGACCCTCTCTTCCCATTCAATAGGATCTCTTATGACGTGTAGGGGTGCCACTGTAACCTTATCCCATGAACAAGTAAGGTGAATGGATAACATACATCAAATCATTTCTTGCATGTGCTTATCATTCTATGGTATTATGTTAAATTTGTATCATAATTATTTGATTTCATGCTTTGATTTTGATGATCTACTTGCTATTCTTTCCGACTTCATTTCAACTTTGTATTGCCTTTAGCCCTTTTTCATGATGTCAAAAAGGGAGAGAAAATTGTTAAATATGAAAAGGAGAAGATATGATAAACATGAAAAATCATATGAGAAATGAAAGAAAGTACAAAAAGGGGAGCAGAATGCTAAATATTTTTATCCGAAGGAAATAATTAGTAAGAAGAAGAAATTTTAAAAATTTGAAAGAAGAATTAGTAAGAAGAAGAAATTTTGAAAATTTGAAAGAAAAATTAGTAAGAAGAAGAAATTTTAAAAAATTTGAAAATTTTGCATATTTTGAAAAATGTTTTTGAAGATTTTTGATTATATTTTGAGGGGGAGCTTAGTGCTTATTAATTTTGAGCTTATTTGTTTATCTTATTGTTAATCTTTTTAAGCTTACCCTATTCATATACGTAAAGATTTTGTCATCATCAAAAAGGGAGAGATTATTGACTCTGATCTTGATTTTGATGATTGACAAAATGTTTAAGTATATATGAGTACTAATTATATTTTAAGTGTATTTTTCAGATCTTAGTACTTAACCATGTTGAATGAAAAAATGCTTGTATTTCAGTTGAAAAGTCCTTAAATTAATGGAAAATCAAGTATATGGACTTTGGAATTGATATGGAAGAACTTGAAAAGGTTAAAGTTTAAATTTGAAGAAGTATCAGCAAAGTTTCAGCATGGCACAGGCAAGTGTCGACACATGGAAATGAAGTGTCGACACCTGAAGATCAAGTGTCGACACTTGAAGAGTGAAGTATCGACTCAAGGCCCGAGAACAAGAAAAATATAGAAAATATGAAAAATCTAATTGGCTGTGAATAGTGTTCTAGTGTCGACCTACTGTAGCAAGTGTCGACACTTGCACTGTACAAGTGTCAACACTTACTATTCAAGTGTCGACACTTGAACAGTAATGGCTAGTTTCATGGGCTGCAGAACTTCTCCAACTTGCTTCCAAACGGTCATATTTTCCTTCCTAACGGTTATAAACGGTCATTTAAGTATTGGAAGGCTATATAAACATCGAGAATCAAATGGGAAAGTAATCCTTTGGTGAGTTTCTTGAATATTCTTAAAGGATTCAAGAGTTGAGTGATTCAAGCCTTCAAGCTTCCAAGTTTCAAAGAAAGCAATCAAAGTCTACATCCACAAGCATCAATCAAAGGCTTCATCAACTTGAAGACAAGATCTTCATCAACATTCAAGGGCTTCAAAAAGATATTTGCTTTATTTTAGAAAGCTTTTATTGTATTCATTTATACTTGCTCTTACATTATTTTACTTAAGGTTTTTGGTAAGCCTTGGAAAACCAAAGAGGTTTTTGGTGAGCCTTGGAAAACCAAAGAGGTTTTTAGTAAGCCTTGAAAACCAAAGTGGTTGTTGGTGAGCCTTGAAACCAACTAGGATTTTACTTGTGAGCCCGAAGCCAAAATAAGTTGTTTAGGTTCTTGGTTAGCCCGTAAAACCAAGGGTGGTTGTTGGTGAGCCTTGAAACCAACTAGGGTTTAACTTGTGAGTCTGAAAACAAAACAAGTTGTAAAGGTTGTTGGTGAGCCTAAGTTATAAACCAAACTTAGTGAAATTCCCAAAGGATGGCTTGGGGAGTAGATGTAGGTGCTTGGTTGGCACCGAACCACTATAAACATTTGTGTTTGTGTGATTGTTCTCCTTGTATTTTTATTTCTTTATTTTCGCTGCATTTATTTGAAATACACAAACACTTGAATTGTATTAGCACATACTTGCTTTAGTTCATAATTTTTAAAAGTAGTTCAAAAGTTTTATAAAACCCAATTCACCTTCCCTCTTAGGTTGCCTACCTGAGCCTACAATTGGTATCAGAGCTTGGTGCTCTGTTTTGAAAATCTAATGATTTTGAGTTAAAGATTATGGCAACCCTAGTAGGTATTAGTGTTAGACCACCATTTTTCGATGGCACAAATTATGCATTTTGGAAAACTCGCATGCGCATACATATTCAATCTATTAATTATTATCTTTAGAAAGTTATTGTTAGTGGTCTTCATATTCCTTCCATGTTGGTTAACGTCATTTCCATTCCAAAGCTCGAAGAGGATTGGAATGAATATGATATTAAGCAAACTGAACTCAATGCTAAAGCAATGAACTTGCTTTATTGTGCATTGAACTTAAATGAATTTAATAAAATTTCTACATGCACATCGGCGAAGGAAATATGGGACACACTTTAAGTTACTCATGAGGGTACTCTTCAAGTGAAGAATACTAAAATTAATTTGCTTGTACATTCTTTTGAAATTTTTGAAATAATACATTATGAATCTATTTTCTGATATGTATACTAGATTTATGACTATTATTAATGAATTGAAAAGTCTAGACAAAATCTATACTAATGCTGATTTGGTGAACAAAATTCTTAGATCCTTGTCAAAATTATGGGATCCAAAGGTGACGGCGATCCAATATGCTAAAGATGTAGAAACCTTACCTTTGGAGGAGCTTATCAGTTCACTCATGACCTATGAGTTGAACTTATGGCAAAGGATAGTGGAAGCTGATACAGAAAAGAAGATAATGGCTTTCAAAGCTAAAAAGAAATTCAAGGCAATGATGGCAACTTGGAGCGAAAGTGAAGATTCAAGTACGGATGTTGAAGTTGCCCATCTTTCCTTTATAGCAAATGAGAAAAAGGTATGTGCTAAAAATGATTATAATTTTACCTTTGATGAATTACATGGTGCATCTAATGATCTTGTGCATGAATATAAATTGCTAAAAATTGAGCACAAGAAATTAAATAGGCATGTAGATTCATTTTCTCTTGATAACAACAATCTTGCCAAAAAAAAATATTGATTTAAATGCCAAGATTGATATTTTGAAAAATGAAAATAATAATTTTTATAAAGAAAAGAATTTTTAGAAATAGAAAATATTGTTTTGAAAGATTTATGTGATAAAGTTTTGAATAAGAAAAATATTTTGGTTGAGGAAAAGAAGCAATATCTTTTGAAGAATTTCTCTATTCCTGCTTCTTTCAATTTATCTTATAAATGTGGTTTTAATACTTATCCTTCTAGATTAAGAAATATTTGGATTCCAAAAGAAACTATAATTACTAATCATAAAGGACCAAAGAAAGTTTGGGTACCAAAAATGTCCACTTACTTTGTTTTGCAGGAATGTCTTGCAGCCCAACTTGAAGAAAGGAAGTTTTAATAAATGGCTGTACAAGACAATTTGAAGATGTGGACAAGCTATATTTTGGACTAAATGGTAAAAAGAAAGAATTATGTACATTGGTAAATTCTAAACTTCTCCTTCCATAAATGAAAATGTAGTTAAATTTTTTTTGTTATAATTATTGCATCAATTACTTTGAAAAATTATTTTAAATGATTAATTATAATCAAGTTTAGACTTATAATCATTGGTTATGATCATGAACTTCTTGATGTTGATGAATTTCATGCTATCATGATTAAACTTGTGATTGTGAGACCTTCACTTGATTTTGATTAATGTATTTCATAAAAATACTTTTAAAGATGCATATTGCTTTGAAAAATATTTTAAGTGATTGATTAGAATCAAGCTTAGACTAATAATCATTTACTGTAATCATGACCATTTTGATGTTGATGGATTTCAAGCTCTCATGGTCAAACTTGTGATTATTAGATCTTCACTTAATTTTGATTAATATAGTTTTTAAATTATTTCAAGTAAAATGCTATGATTTATATGTTTTCTTTTTTGGCATCTTTTCATAATCTTGAAATGATTTGGATCAAGTATAGAACTAGTAGTTAAGGCTTACTTTTAAGAAGAAGGGATGCATATTGATAAACCCTTGCTCTGGTAGCTAGACTTGATATCATATTACTTCTAGCACTTGTATGGATATCAAATTATTTTAAATGAATTTGAAATCATGCTGAAAGTTTTTAAGTGGTATAAATGATTTGTATTTCGAAAATCATGAATATCTTGAAATTTTCAATTCCGTGGTTTCAGACTTAGAATTTATGTTCCATCTAAAATTGTCTGAAATTATGATGCATGTGCTTTCATATTTTATTCCTCAAATGAATGCATATTTTTAAGGGTGAATAACATTCAGGGAGAGCATATAAAGATTTTTTATCATATATTTGATGCTTTGGATATTTTGCTTGATATCTTGCTGTACTTATATTGCTCTGATACTCATTTTCCTTATTTTCAAATCTAATTTTTTTGAGAGGAGCTACATTCAAATGGTATCATATTATATTGGTATTACTTTTAAAAAGAATTCCTAGTAACCGCTTCGGATTGGGTTAGTCACTATGGCCGTCCGGTCATAGGAGATAAGCAGGACTTAAAGACCCTCTCTTCTCATTCAATAGGATCTCTTATGACGTGTAGGGGTGCCACTGTAACCTTATCCCATGAACAAGTAAGGTGAATAGATAACATACATCAAATCATTTCTTGCATGTGCTTATCATTCTATGGTATTATGTTAAATTTGTATCATAATTATTTGATTTCATGCATTGATTTTGATGATCTACTTGCTATTCTTTCCGACTTCATTCCCACTTTGTATTGCCTTTCGTCCTTTTTTTGATGTCAAAAAGGGAAAGAAAAATGTTAAATATGTAAAGGAGAAGATATGATAAACATGAAAAATCATATGAGAAATGAAAGAAAGTACAAAAGGGGGAGAAGAATGCTAAATATTTTTATCTGAAGGAAAGAATTAGTAAGAAGAAATTTTGAAAATTTGAAAGAAGAATTAGTAAGAAGAAGAAATTTTAAAAAAATTGAAAAATTTTGCATATTTTGAAAAATGTTTTTGAAGATTTTTGATCATATTTTGAGGGGGAGCTTAGTGCTTATTGATTTTGAGCTTACATGTTTATCTTAATGTAAATCTTTTTAAGCTTACCCTATATATATACTTAAAGATTTTGTCATCATCAAAATGGGAAAGATTGTTGACTCTGCTCTTGATTTTGATGATTGACAAAATGTTTAAGTATATATGAGTACTAATTATATTTTAAGTGTATTTTTCAGATCATAGTACTCAACCATGTTGAATGAAGAAATGTTTGTATTTCAGTTAAAAAAGTCCTTAAATTAATGGAAAATAAAGTATATGGACTTTGGAATTGATATGGAAGAACTTAAAAAGGTTAAAGTTTCAATTTGAAGAAGTATCAGCAAAGTTTCAGCATGGCACAGGGAAGTGTTGACACATGGAAATGAAGTGTCACACCTGAGGATCAAGTGTCGACGCTTGAAGAGTGAAGTGTCGACTCAAGGCCTGAGAACAAGAAAAATACAGAAAATATGAAAAATCAAATTGACTGTGAACAGTGTTCTAGTGTCGACCTACTATAGCAACTGTGGACACTTGCACTGTACAAGTGTCGACACTTAATGTTCAAGTGTTGACACTTGAACAGTAACGGCTAGTTTTCTGGGCTGTAGAACTTTTCCAACTTGCTTCCAAATGGTCATATTTTCCTCCATAACGGCTATAAACAGTCATTTAAGTGTTGGGAGGCTATATAAACATCAAGAATCAAATGGGGAATGTTGGCTCCACCCAGTGATTTTGATGAATAACAAAACATTGAGTGCATATTGTATTCTAATGAGGATTTCAAGTTGTGAGTTTTCAGGAAGAAAGCACTTCAAAATTCCAAAAACTTATGGTTTATGGCACGTAATGGCACGAAGCAATTCTCACATATCCGGGCATCCTCTTCATTGAAAAAGGGCATATAATTGTTTAACTATTATGTGTTTATGTATTCATCAATTTTTTTTTTGTTTTCGAGGCATTTACACTTGAATCTGGATGTTTTCAGTCTCAAGTGTCGACACCTGGACAGTCAAGTGTCGACACTTCAGCATTTGGCACGGACAAAAATCCTTGGCACGCCAATTGTCGACACCTATATTCAAGTGTCGACACCAAGTGTCGACACTTAGGTTCAAAGTGTCGACTCAAGGCCTGAGATTTTTGAAAATACAGAACTTTATTATTTTGAGGATTTTTGTGTCAAGTGTCGACACCTGTGCATCAAGTGTTGATACTTGAATGTTCAAGTGTCGACACCCAGAAATCAAGTGTCGACACCTGACAGCCAAGTGTCGACACCTGACATCCAAGTGTCGACACTTGCAGCCTGACAGCTCTAATGGATCAATTTTTCTAGCTTGCAGAAGTTGGTTTTCAAGCTCCAAACGGCTATTTCCAATGCTCCAATGGTCACAAACCATTTTTAGAAGGTTTTTGGTGTATTTAAGCTCCACCAACCTCATTTTAAAGCAAGAGAAAGCAAGAGAGAAGTGAAGAGAAGTCTATTCAAGAGCATTCAAGTCCAATCAAAAGCCATAAAGCCAATATTCTCTCCAAACTTCAAATCAAAAGTCTCTTCTAGCTTGATTCTACTGAAAAGCCTACAAGATCAACCTTACTTCATTCCAAAAAGAGGCATCTTGAAGAAGAGTGAAGACAAAGCATCCTTTTGAGCTTCAAAGATTCCAATCTACTCTTGAAAAGAGTTTGTTGTAGCTTTTAAATTTCATATATGTTTTAATTATGATTTGACCTTGCTTTCAAGGGTGTCTTGAAAGAAGGTTATTGTGGTTTGTTGGTGAGCCAAAGGGACAAAACCAACTAGGGTTAACTTGTGAGCCCGAAGACAAAACAAGTATTTAGGTTTGTTGGTAAGCCTAGGTGACAAAACCAACTTAGGTTTTGACTTGTGAGCCTTGCGAAAAATAAGTCAACTGTAATCTGGTGTGGATTATAGTGGAATTCCCAAGGGTGGCTTGGGGAGTGGATGTAGGTGCTAGGTTTGCACCGAACCACTATAAACCTTGTGTTTGTGTGTGATTGCTCTTTTCCTCTCGTACTCTTTAATTATTGCTTTCATCTTGCATCAAATTTATTATTGCTCACAAGCACCACTAGACCTTCATTTTATTGTGTTAATTTTTTAAAAGACCCAATTCACCCCCCCTCTTGGGCTCCATTTCTGGGCAACAGGGAAGTAATCCTTTGGTGAGTTTCTTGAATATTCTTAAAGGATTCAAGAGTTGAGTGATTCAAGCCTTCAAGCTTCCAAGTTTCAAAGAGAGCAATCAATGTCTACATCCATAGCATTAATCAAAGGCTTCATCAACTTGAAGACAATCTTCATCAACATTCAAGGGCTTCAAAGAGATATTTTCTTTATTTTAGAAAGCTTTTATTGTATTCATTTATACTTGCTCTTACATTATTTTACTTAAGGTTTTTGGTGAGCCTTGGAAAACCAAAGAGGTTTTTGGTGAGCCTTAGAAAACCAAAGAGATTTTTGGTAAGCCTTAAAAACCAAAGTGGTTGTCGGTTAGCCTTGAAACCAACTAGGGTTTTACTTATGAGCCCGAAGCCAAAACAAGGTGTTTAGGTTCTTGGTTAGCGCGTAAAACAAAGGGTGGTTGTTGGTGAGCCTTGAAACCAACTAGGGTTTAACTTATGAGCCCGAAGACAAAACAAGTTGTAAAGGTTGTTGGTGAGCCTAAGTTATAAAACCAAGCATAGTGAAATTCCCAAGGATGGCTTGGGGAGTGGATGTAGGTGCTTGGTAGGCACCGAACCACTATAAACCTTTGTGTTTGTGTGATTGTTCTCATTATGCTTTTATTTCTTTATTTTCACTACATTTATTTGAAATACACAAACACTTGAATTATATTAGAACATACTTGCTTTAGTTCATAGTTTTTAAAAGTAGTTCAAATTTTTTATAAAACCCAATTCACCCCCCCTCTTGGGTTGCCTACCTGAGCCTACAGACAGCAATCTGGGATTGGCCAGGTAACGGACCAACTCCAAGCCCTGAATCACCAAGTTTAGATACCAAGAGCAACGGCACATACAGAATGGGCTGACGCCAAGAATAGACACTTAGTCTTGACTCGACCAGTTGGTGTCTCTAAGCTCTCTAGAGCAAATTAGGTGTCTATTTGATTTTAATGAGAGCTTGGGTTTGATATGCCGGGGGGTGATTTTTGGGCTAGGGACAGGTAATGAAATCCTGACCCTATGTCAAATTGCCGCCCTTAAAGTGATTTATGCAAATGATGGCAAACAAATGCTCTAATGAGATGGATCTAATTTATATTTTTGGATTTTTGATGTATGATAACAGAGATAAGATGATGAAAATAAAATGATATGACCCTAAATGCAAGATTAAACTATATGATAAATGAAAACGTAAGAAAATGTAATTGCTGAAATTCTCAGAATAGAACTTCTTCTCTGGTAATATTCTGGCTTGTAGAAATTTTACAAGCTATAACAAAATCTGAGAAAATTATCAAAAATACTTTGAATTATATGAGATCTAATAAAACAAAAATCATGAGATTTGAAGGTTCCTACAAATAGAAAAAACTAAAATAACAGACTATATTCAGAAATAAAAAAATGTCGAAATTTAAAGATGAGATCTAAGATGCAAAATTTTTTTTTTTTGTTCTTTTAAATCTATTATTCTTGTATTCCCCTTCAAATGCCTATCACAATGGCACCCCTACATGCCTTAGGAGATCCCGGTGGAATGGGAAGAGAGGGTCTTGAAACCCTACTTTTCTCCTTAGACAGAACAGCCTGGTGAAGCACCTAATCCAGGTACTTAAGAAGCGCTAAGTCCTAACCTAGCTCTGATACTAGAAATGATGGGGGCCAAAGCTCTGATACCAGAAGTGATAGGGGACTAACTAGATGCTAGGATGATGTAGGTGATTTTTAGGATTTTAAATTAGGTTGAGGATTCCCGAAGATAATATAGAGTAATTCTAGGGATTAAATAATAATAAGAACTATCAAGCAAGCAAGTAGTCCCTAAGTAATGATGAAGAGTGGACCCTGGGATTGAGAAACCCCATAGGACTTAGCTCTCAGATCAATACCTATTTAGGAGTCAGGGGGCAAACCTCAAAGATCTAAAGTGCCCGATGCCGAGGTCACTCACTCTGGCGGATGTGGCCTGGATGATCGAGCCTTCAACCCTGTGGATGCACCGGCTGGCTATCCGAAGATCTCGATGGCAAGGGCAACTGACTCCGTACTCGTGTCACCTGGAGGACCTGCGAGCATTCAAAGAAGGGTTAGGTTTCAATCAGAAGAAAGCAATAGAAGAAGGAAAGAGAGTTTTTGTGCTGATGGCGAAGTTCTTCTTGACTCGAAGTTGGAGGATGGAGTTGCAGAAGTAACGGTAACTTGAGGCCTCACACCTCTCAATACCCCAAGGCGAAGGCGCTCCCTCATGGAGATCGATGTTCCTAGTGAACGAAGGCAACTAAAGAGAAATTGGATTTCAAGAAACTTGGTTTTTCATTCATCAAAGATTAAAAATTACAAAGGAGGGGTAAGGTCCTTTTTATAGGCACCTTAGGACCCCATTTGAAATTCAAATGAAAATACAAGTCCTCTTCGAAGAGGCGCCCAAAAGAATTTCAGATTTCTCTCCCTTTGGCCGACCTTGACTTTGGATTTGATTGGGCTTGACTTGAGACTTGGAAGAGGGATCTTGGCGCCCTTGACTTGGTAGGTGGAGTTTTTATTTTGGAAGAAGACTTGAAGTAGAGCTTGTAGCAAGGCAAGTGTTCTCCTTCTTTCCTTGGTTGTGCATCCATCATTGGAACAAGGTAAGAGGTGGGGAGTGGGAGGTGGAGGCGCTCATGGATTCTTGCCTTCCTTCCATAGTTGTTCATGTTGTTTGGGAAGAAAGCTTGATTGGAGGACTTGAAGCAAGGGATTTGAATTCCAAACCTTAACTCCCATTTGACTTTCCCTTGGTCGGCCACCCATATATAGAAACTAGCTTGATGTGGGGGAGGGAAAGAAGGTGTGTATCATGTATTGTGTCCCTTTTTTGGGCATCCAAGAAGAAATGTGTGCTGCCCACATGGCAAGTTGTCATGGCACCACTTAGGATGAAAAGGTGGGCCCTGAGCTGAGTTGGATTCCTTCCTGACTTGGCTCCAAAGCGATAAATTTTAAGACCAATTCTTGCTTGGACCCATACTTCAAACTGACTCTGACTGGACTCAGTACAGGACACAATTGACTCACTATAGGACTGGACTCAGTATAGGACACAATTCCACCAATTGGTTAAAGTACAGGACTAGACACAGACATAAGAGACTTAATTCAAAACTAAAGAAATTACAAGTTTTAGGCTTGAAGCCTTATTTCAAGACCTGAAAAAAAATGGAACCCTAATTGGACATCCACAGAGGGTTGAGGAGGCTTTGTCGGATTCTGGTGCCCACACCAGTAATGGAGACATGATCCTTGTTTCAAGCCCCATATCAAGCTTACTTTCCAAATAGCATGGTTGGCTATGGAAGAAATGCATTGACCCAAAAATCAAGGAGACAACTCCCATCTTTCAAGCCCTAAATCAAGCCACAAAACCTTGGTCGGCCAAGACAAGAAGAAATCTGAATTTGGGTGCCCTCTTCATGAAGCTTTGAATTTTTTTTATTTGAATTTGAATGGGTATTAAGGTGCTCATATAAAGGACCTTACCCCTCCCTTGTACGGACTAATTTTGAATGAATGAAAAAGAAAAGTTTGAGTGATATTCTTATAGTTTGCCTTCATTCCTTAAGAACGTCGAACTCTGTGAGGGAGCACCTTCACCTTAGAGCATCGAGGGGTGTGAGGCCCTAAGCTACCATCTCTTTTGCACAAGCCATCTTTCATCTTCGAGTTTGGAGGCCATCTAGGTGATCCTTGCGGGAGCCTAGCAAGAAGATCCCCCAACACCATCATCTTCAACTTTTGTTCCTTCATTGCTTCTTGTTTCTTGTTGACCCCTAACATTGATCTTGATTGCTCGCAAGTCCTCCAAGTGCCACGGACACGTAGTCAGTCTCCCTTGCCATCGTGACCTCCAGATGGAAAGCCGGCGCATCCTTAGGGTTGAAGGCTTGATCCTCCACGTCGCATCTGCGAGAGCGAGTGAACATGGCATCGGGTGCATCAGAGCTTTACAAGTTTTGCAACGCTAAACTTCTAAGTTGGTATTGATCCAAGAGCTATGTCCTATGAGGTTTCGCAATCCCAGGGTCCTCTTCTTATCCTTGTTTAGGGACTTATTTGCTTGCTTGAAGTTCTTGTTATTATAGAAACCCTAAATCTACTCTTGCTCGTCTTCGGGAATCCTTAACCTCATTAAAACCTAAAAATCACAAAATAAAAATCACTTGCATCATTCCATCTTATCCTAGCCTCTAGTTAGTCCTGCATCATGTTTGGTATCAGAGCCTGGTTAGGACTTAGCATCTTCTTAAGTACATGGATTGGGTGCTTCACCATGGCCGTCCGGTCATAGGAAAAAGAAGGGCTGCAAGACCCTTACATCCCATTCCACGGGAATTTTCTATGGCATGTAGGGGTGCAGATGTGATTGACCTTTGAAGGGGAACACAAGGAGATAAGTTTTAAATCTTAAAGAATAGTTTTGTATCATTAGAATCTAGCATCTTCAAATTTCTGCATTTTTTTTTAATCTCAGTATATAGTCTACTTTTTTAGTTGTTTCTGCCTGTAGGAACATCAGATTATTGTTATTTTATTTTGCTGAATTCTGCATAATTAGAAGTATTTTCTAAATTTTTCTTAGATTTTATTTCAGTTTGTAGAATTTTTACATGGTTTATTACCATCTGAGAAAAATTCTGCTCTAAAAATCCAGCAAGTGCATCCCAGCATAGTCATGGGATCAAACCTTGAAGCCCACTTGTGGGCCCTTAGTGAACAACTGGCCCAATTGGACCAAAAGATGGCCCAAGCAGAGGCTCAGGCAGAGGCCTGCAAGACCCATTCTAAGTTCAAATCCTCTAGGCCCAATTCTCTTGATCCAAGAGCCTATTATCATGATCTTGACCTTGAGCCTAGCCCTAGAAGCCCATACCTGTACTTGGTTGAATCAGAGAAAAGACCCATTAGGAACATTAGGAAAGATGCTTTCTCATTTCAAGGTAGTCTTGATCCTCGGGTGTACATTGCTTGGGAGGAAGATATGAATGATTATTTTAAGTGGAATGAAATGTCCGGGGATGGAAAGGTTAGGTTTGCCCGAGTGCATCTATGGGGTCTAGCCGAGTCTTATTGGAACAATGTTCAAGGAAGGAGGGCATATGAGAGACACGAACCCAATAAGACCTGAAAAAGAATGAAGAGCAAGCTTTGTGAAAGATATATCCCTGCATCCTACCAACAAAATCTGATGTGGAACTAGGCTCTGATACCAAGAATGATGTGAAACTATGCTCTGATACCAGAAATGATATGAAACTACGCTCTGATACCAAAGAAAGGGTGATGCGGGATGGCATGCATGAAAACTATCCTAGGAATCCAGAGGAGTACTGATGCTTATAATCAACATAGGTTTTGGAGAACATTCAAATAGGATAGATCTTAGATCATGCATTCCCTCATGCTAGACTTAATAAAAAAACAAAGAACCAGGACTCAGAGATTAAGAAATCCTTGATCAAGGACATGCACGCATTTCAAAACTTCAGATCTAAAGCAAGTAAAGAGAGAAAGGACCTTATGATAGTAATAGCTATTTTCCTATGATGAGGTCACTTAACCTTGGAAGATGCGGTTTGGGTGATCAACAATCAGTCGTCCAACGACAGGCATCAGGAGCACGGGTTGATGGCTAGGATCCCTTCAAGGCTCAGTACTGGAAAGGAGCTAACAAAATTAAACTCGGATTAGCCTAAGTGAGATAATCAAAGCCAAAAACATAACCCAAATTAAAGTAAATGGGGCTTATTCTAATATGGATTAAATCTGGGATAAGTGTGGAATAGAAGGAATAGCTAGAATAGCTATTCCTGTCTTCTTTCAATAGCAGCTTGACGAGTCTTCTTCATAGCAACAGCCAAATGCTTCGCAGAACATGGTAGTGAGCTTGAAGCTTTATGGGGTAGAGCTTGGAGAAGATGGCGTTGGGCGACCTCGGAGCTTCATTTTTGGTGGAGAGTCGGGCTCTGGTGGAAGAACATCGAGCAGACATCCGGAAAGGATATGGAGAGCTCGGGAGCAGGGGAGGTGAGCCGGGTCTGGGCAAAACTCCGTGGAGCAATGCCCGAAGCTGATGATGGCATTGTGGCATACCGGAGGAGGGAGATCCAGCGACGGGAGGACCTGAGGAGGGAGATCCAACAACAGAGAAGGACCGGAGGAGGTAGGTTTGGGCGACAAGAAGACCGGAGGAGGCATACGGATGATGGGAGAATGGAGGAGGGAGGTTTGGGTGACGGGAAGACCAGAGTAGGCTGTTTGGGTGATTGGAGACCGGAGGAGGAAGGTTTTGGGCGACGGGAAGACCGGAAGGAGGGAGGGTCGGGCGACAGAGGCCGGAGGAGGGAGATTGGATGATATGATCTGGGGGCTATCTTCTTTGATGACCGAGTGGTAGGTTGGAAAAAAGTTTGGGGAAGACAGAGGCGGTAGTGGTCAATGGAGATGGCGAGGAAGGGTGGTGCAGAGGTCAGTGAAGGCATGGGAGGGTGGCATGGGAGGGTGGCGACAAGAAGACCAGAGTAGGCGTGGAAGGAAGGCACAGCAATTGGTTGAGTTCGAAGGGAGGGAGGAAGGTAGCGGTGGAGCCTCATGCTCCTCAACATTGTGGATGCAATGAAGGCAGGGTCAAGGCCTCGCACCCCTCGACGTCACCATGGCAACGAAGGCTTGGACAGGCAATCAGAGTACAAGAACTGGATGTTCTCATTACAATTCATCATGAATTCCTTCATACAAGCAAGCCATATTTATAGGCTCATATGGATGTTTCTAGAGCAACCTTAAAATGGGTTTACTCATTAACTAATCCAAGGATTAGTTACCAAAACAAAACTAATCCTAAGAAGTGGCAGGGGGGAGTTTGTTACACGAGATTTCATGGGATTTTATTCCCCTTTTAATTGCACAAAAATTGAAATAAAATGGAAAAAAATTCTGGAAACTTCTGGAAATCTCCAGAACCTGGGATTTAGTTCGATCGTGTCTCGAGTTGGCTCGGCAGTGTCGGGTCGGCTTGACGGTGCAGGTCCTATTCTCCTTGTTCTATGACCCAGATGGGTTCTTGAAGCTTGGTCTTGGTCTTGGTGTCCCCACCATTTCTCCTGGGGTGGGAGGAACTCAACCCCGTTGAGTAAGGGTCTGTTTGGCTTTGATACTCTTCCAAGAGATCTGGATCAATGCATTGCAGGTCCTCTCTGGTAATCCAGGAGTCCTTTGATTCAGGATGACCTTGCAATTTTACCAAGTAGTGCTAATAGCCATTTCGTCGAGTACTGATAGCTTGATTTCCTGGATTAGCTCGATCTTCTCTCTTCGCTAATGCCATTTTTTGTGGACACTCCAGGGTAGGCTCTATCTCAAGTAAAGGTTCAAGCCCGAATGCCTCACTAGGAATTACTGTCGGTTCCCTGTACTCAGTTAGATCAGAAATATTGAAAGTGGAGCTAATGCCTAAATCAGGGGTAACTTGAGCACATAGGCATTGGGTCCAATTTTTTTAATAATTTTATAGGGTCCAATACTTCGAGAATGCAGTTTCTTGATAGTTCCAGGAAGAAATCGTTTAGGTCTGAGTCTTATCATGACAAAATCCCCTATAAAAATTCTTTGAAACGTTTTCTAAAATCAACTTGTCTTTCATAAGCATCGTTACTCATTTTGATCTTTTGGGTAATTTCCTTATGCAAATTTCTAACATGCTGTGCAAAAGATTCAGCTGATTTGGACAATCTAGCATGCAATGGCAGGGGAATCAAATCAAGTGGTTTATTGGGTTGGTACCCATGGATAATCTCGAAAGAGCTCTTTTTCGGGAATCAGTCAAATTATTTTAAAATTTGTACTTAATGCAAATTTTAATATGATGCAAAATGTAGACTCAACTATACATTCCTATTGAGGGAAAAAATTTATTGGACTCTCTAGGGCCTAAACCTAACAGACTATAAACCCTCTAGGTTTGATCCTAGTCTAGTGTGCACTTGAAAATTTACAATGGATACTTAACAAATGCCATAAAGTCTTCCAAAAGTAGGTCACAAACCTAACATACTCAAAGAATTGGTGCAACCGAAAAATCTCAGCATAATGTAGTTTTCAAGTTTGGGAAGCATTGGGAGCCTTAAGATGTGATAGGAAATCAAAATTTTGTGACAATTTATTGGGCTTAGGGAACAGATCTTGGTGACTTGTGGAGACCTTAAGATTAGAATATTGAGCTATGGGTGTCATATGGTCAAATTGATGAATGGAGAATTTGGTCAAAGTAAGTATAAATTTTTCATGCAAGGAAGGCTTAGTTAGTTCCAGAAAAAGGTCATCAACAGGAATGAGCTCTTTACAAGGGGGCTGAATTAGGTCTTGGATTGAGATTAAAAGAGTGGGTTCTTCTTGAGGGCATTGATTTACAGGAACCAGGTCCTCACTAATTTCTTATCGCTCTGGTGTTTCTGGACTAGGCTCAACAATCTTATCTTCTACATGGACTTCCTTAGGTAAGGTACTAGAGTTGAACTCTTCTCCTTCATACTCATCTAATAAACTCATGTCAGCCTTATACATTTTCTCAGTGGGCTCAGACTTGTTCTCTTCCTTCCCTAGCTCTTCAATCTAGGGATACTCTAAGTCTTGAATATTAGTGCACTCAATTTGTACTTCAGGGTTCTTGTTCCTATCATTCATATGAACTAATGGAACAGTAGAAGTTGGTTGGTCTAAGGGAAGTTGACTAAGGTCGGGTTTGGGTTCAAAGGTACTAACCCTACTGGGCTTAACTTGGTAGTTCATGAATTTTCTTTAATATGACTCAAATTCCCTAGCAATGTCATAGGCTTCTTCCAGGCTATAAATCTTCCAATGGAGAAGTTCTCGCTGGATATCCCTATGTAGACCATCTCGAAACCTAGCTATGGACTCAGACTTAGATTCAGTGGTGTTACATCTCTTGACAAGCTCCTGGAATTCCTTGATATACTCAGACACTGGCCTATCATCCTGTCTCAGTCGAAACAACTGGGACTCGAGTGTTCTTTGTGAAGAACACATGGACTTACTCATTAGTTATCCAAATTGAATTGGGAAAGGTTTGCTTCCTCTTCCATGCTCTTGTGTCCTTACCATCATGCATGTAGAAATAAATCCTAAAGTAATAGTGGTGCGGACACCAGAGGCACCAGAATAAGACAAAGGCTTCTCAACCCTCTATGGATCACTTAGCTACATTCAAGTCTATTGTAATAAAGCTTAGTTCATTTAAGTTATCTTTATTTGAGTCCCATATTGGTCAGCTCATGTTGAGCTTGTCCAGTCCAATGCTAGTCAGCTCATGTTGAGCTAATTTTATTTTTCTGAGTCCTGTCCAAGCACACTAAAGACTCAAGACCATATCATACAAGTGAAGACCAAGTCCAACCAGATTGAAGACATGGAAGTGTAGCCCAAGTCTAATCCAGCTTGAAGATTTGAAGACCCCAGGAGGAGAAATTAGAAACATTGAAGCCTTGGACCAGCTAGAAGCAAATTGGGCCAGCCCAGGCCTAGGGGGGAGCTAGGGCTCCAAGAGCTTATGGAGACCACCCCTTGGTCGGCCACTTAGAGTTACCCAATTGGCCGACCAAGGCAAGGAGAGAGGGAGAATTTTTAGGGATTTTTTCTACCTAATGTTTCGTTATTTTCTAGCTAGGGTTTGGGTGGGCATAAGACTCCTATGTAATTTCTTTTGTATCCTTACTTGGGGCCCAAGGCTATGGGTCTTTTTAAAGGACCCTAGTCTCTTGTATGAGGGGAACTTTGATATATGAATGATAATTGAGTTTTCTACAACTACTGTGTGCTTCCCTGCTGTATGCTTAAAGAGTTTATTGGTGTCTTCTTCCCGGTGTTGCAACAGATTCCTACCGCCATCCTGTCCTCCAATCCTTAGCCCCCCACTCCAAAACTTCCTTTTCCTTTGCTGTTTTCTCTTATTTTCTTCTTCTCCCTTGAGTTTTCTAACCCCTAATAGGTTGTTTGCAAGTCCCTCGACTCCGATGAATCCAATGACTCCAGCCATGTCTCCATCAGACCACCGAGCAGGAAGCTAGGAATTCGCGGGTCTCTGGCTTGATTTTTTAGGCCGCATCCATCGAGGACAAGTGATCTCTTTACTGCGATCTTCATCAGGCACTCAGACAATACCAGGTACACGCCCTATACCACCGGTAGCGTTATTGTAGAAGAACTTGCCCAACCGAGGCTTCTTAGCCCCGACGGTCCTTCTCTTTCTGATGCTCATAGGTCCTATTTCGCATGCTTTTAGTTTCTTTCTTGCATAGTTTTCCTTGCTTAAATACTTGATCTACTCTTCGACATTAGATTCAAAACTTGAATTAAAAACATACAAAAAAATATAATTGCATGCATATATAGGTTCCGCATTAGTTTGGTATTAGAGCTTAGATTAGGGCTCATTTTCTGCACCCTTCATAGTCCGTATATATATTTCTTTTAATTGTTTCTCCTTGGTCAGAATTTTAAAAATTCTAAAACTCATTTTGTTCAATTCAGCTTAATTGAAAGTATTTTACAAAATTTTTGCAGATTTTATTTCGATCTGTGAAGTTTCTGCAAGCCAAAATACAGCCTATAAATTTTTAGCTATATATTTTTTTTTTTAGCAAGACAATTTTAGAAGATTTAGGGTTTTGTTTAATATTTCTTTGCATATCTTTTATTTTATTATGTTTCCTGCATATTAGAGCATAATCTGCAAATATCTTCCTATTTAAGAAAATTCTAAAAAAAAATTACATATAATCGAAAATACCAAAAATATCTAAACCCTAATTTGCATCCTCATCTGCCTGCCATCATTGCGTAATTTACTTTAAGGGCACTCTCTTTATGCCAGATAAGGAAAGGAGGTCATTACCTTTTCTTAGCCCAAAACCACCATCTTTGCATTCCATCCCAAGCCTAACATAAAATTAACGTGACTTAATTTTTCCCTAGTGGGCTATGGGCACCAACTAGTTAGGTCTGGGCTAAGTGTCATATCACTGTGTCAAGCTAACTTGTGTGTGCCTTATGCTTAGTGTCTAGAACGGTGGTTCAGGGATTCAATCCCGAAGGGCTTGTATGCTGGTCCGCCTACCTAGCCAATCTCTGATTGGTATCTAGGATTGGCAATCAGGGACCTAACACTCCCCTTACACTTGCCTGGCTAAGTACAGGGTTACTATAGGCTAGTTTGCTACCCTGATTGAGCATCTAGTTTTGGACTCTAGATCTTGGGAGCTGTAGTTGGTCTGATCGAGTCTTGCATGAGCACTAGATCAGGAGCATCATATCATCCACCATCTTCACCTTTGATTGAACCCATGGATAACTTTGAAACCTAAATGAAAGCCCTTATTGTAAACTAGCCCAATCCATCAATCTTAGGCTTGATCAATCAAATGCCCAATTGACTCGTAGACTTGATCAAATAGATGCCCGACTAGGAACCCTAGAAGAGACACGTAGGGCCCAGTCTGAACCAGAACTTGAGTCACCTCCCCATCATAGGAGAACCCCTCGCCATGACCCATACTATGATACTGAACCTTGGAGGAGCCCAAACCCTGATCCATACCTTGAGGTTGAACCTAGGAGAGCCTATCATCATGACTCAATCCCAAAGGTTCATCCTAGAAGTCCCAATCAAGATTTTGTAGACCAGGAAGACAGATCCTATAGACATATTAAGCTTGATGCCCCCACTTTTGATGGATGTCTTGATCCTAAGGTCTATATAGATTGGGAGGGAGAGATTGATCAATACTTTGAGTGGTACGATATGTCGGAGGAGCGTAAGTTTAGGTTTGCTAAGCTTAAGTTGGTTCGGGAGACCAGGTTACATTGGGCTAGTGTGGAGAGAACCCTTAGACTAGGAGGGTATGATCCCATAGTTACCTAGTGGGCCATGAAGGATAAGCTTAGGGGAATGTACATTCCACCATTGTATCGTTGTGGTGTATTGGATCAATGGCAGCGATTGAATCAGGGTAGCAGGAGTATAGATGAGTACATCGCAAAATTTGATGAGTATTCCATGCGATGTGACTTAAATGAGTCTGAGGATGTTGTTCTGCATAGATTTAGGGCAGGACTAAGAGATGACATTAAGAAGGAGATCTATATGAGAGAGGTTAGAGATCTGGACCATGCTTACCATATTGCTAGGGATCATGAGCATTTTCAAAGGGGGCACATTACCATAAACCTGAGAGCACTATATACCCTAGTCAATATCCCAGAGCTAGCCAGTCCCAATAGAACCGACCCAGCCCTAGCCGATCTATTCCAAGTCGACCCAATCTGAGTCATCCTGACCCAAGTCGACCCCAGCCGAGTACTCCTTTGACCCGTAGAGATGATAATGAAAAATCTGTAGAGGTCCATAGGAGTAACAATCCCCAGAAGATCTATTTTAGATGTAAGAAACCAGGCCACTTTATACACCAATGCCCAGCTGCCCTACAACTAGGTGAGCTAGTGGAAGAAGAGCCTGAACCTGTAGCTGAACCTGAGGGAGAGATTTATGAGGTTGATGATCAACTGATAGACGAGTGTGAAGGTGGGGAGGAGGAACCTGAGTCTAAGAACTAATTAGGAATGGTTAGGTGCATCTTAACCCAAACCCCAGTTAAGGAAGATTAGCATAGGATTAACATCCTACAGACTTTTGTTAAGGTAGAGGGTAAGGTACTTAAGATCATCATAGACAGTGGGATTTGTGTCAATGCCATCTCTGCCAACACAGTTAAATCTTTAGGATTGACCATAGTGCCCCATCCTAGCCCTTACAAAGTTTCTTGGGTATATTGCACCTCCATCCAGATTAAAGCTAGGTGCCAAATCTTAATTAGACTGCAAATCTATGAGGAAAAGATTTGGCGTGATGTCATCCCCATGGAAGTGAGTAGTATCATTCTAGGTAGACCTTGGCTTTTTGATCATGATGCAACCCTGTATGGTCGAACCAATGTTTGTGCTTTTAACTACCATGGGAATAAGTTTGTTATCCACCTAGCTCCCTAGAGACCCAATTAAGAGGGGTTCTAGTAGCCTTAAGGACAAGAAACCTGGAGTTAATCTAATTAAAGCTAGGGAGTTAGAAGAAGAGATTGCTGAGGGTAACCCTATTTGGATCTTGACTACCAAAGAAATACATGAGCCAACCCAAAAGGAACACCCTAAAGAAATTATCGAGGCTCTGAAAGAATTTGAGGATGTCTTCTCTGATGATTTACCTGATCAATTACCACCTCTTAGAGACATCCAAGATGCAATAGGCTTAGTCCCAGGAGCCACTTTACCAAACCTTCCTCGCTATAGAATGAACCCCAGTGAGCATCAAGAATTATAGAAACAAGTGGGAGAATTGCTTAGGTAGGGTTTTATTAGGGAGAGCTTGAGTCCATGTGTAGTCCCTGCTCTACTGACCCCTAAGAAAGATGGTACCTGGAGGATGTGTGCAGATAGTAGAGCCATCAACAAAATAACTATGAAATATAGGTTTCCCATCCCCCGATTGGATGATATGTTAGACATGATGGCCGGAGCCAAAATTTTCTCAAAGATAGACCTTAAGAGCGACTATCATCAGGTTAGGATTAGACTTGGGGATGAGTAGAAAACAGCATTCAAGACTAAGGATGGCCTGTTTGAGTGGGTTGTGATGCCTTTCGGACTTTTTAATGCACCAAGTACATTTATGAGGATTATGACCCAAACCCTAAAAGAATATACAGGAAATTTCATTGTGGTCTACTTTGATGTTATCTTAATTTATAGCAAGACTAAGAAGGACCATCTTAGACATCTGAGATTAGTATGCCAGACCCTTAGGGAGAATAGTCTCCATGCCAATTTTAAGAAATGTGAGTTCATGACATATAGGGTTATCTTCCTAGATTTTGTTGTGACCCCTAAGGGAGTTTCTGCAGATCCTGAAAAGGTTAGGACAATTGTTAAGTGGCCTACACCTAATGGTGTCCACGATATGCATAGTTTCCATGGCCTAGTAACCTTTTATAAGAGATTTATTAGGAGTTTTAGTATAGTCGTCGCACCTATCACTGATTGTATTAGGAAGGGTATATTTGAGTGGACCGAAGCAACTGATAAGGCCTTCCTAGAGCTTAAGAATAAGATGACCCATGCACCCATCCTTAGATTACTTGACTTCTCTAAGGTGTTTGAGGTCGCTTGCAACGCCTCGGGAGTAGGAATAGGTGGGGTACTAAGTCAAGAGAATTACCCTGTAGCCTTCTTCGGTGAGAAGCTAAATGAGGCTAAACTTAAGTATTCTACCTATGACAAAGAACTTTATGCGGTAGTCCATGCCCTTGGATATTGGAGACATTACTTACTATCGCAAGAGTTTGTCTTATTCTTTATGAAAGGATTATGCCCTAAAGGCCAATCGAAATGTTGTATTTCGATGGGATTTTCCTTTGTATCCCAAACCAATGTATTGACATTATCAATTAATAAAGGCATTTTATTTTTATCATACGCTGTGTCTTAATTATTTTATTATTATATGATGAACCCCATAGATTAGGGCTATGGTTCTAGGGTTATGATGAGATCATATCAGTGAGACCTAAAGTCTTAAAACCCTAATCTAAAATATTCCTGGTCGATGGGACGTTGAGTAGGGGATCAATGTTTCCGGCAAGACCAGCACATCCTATGTATACTTGGTGAAGAGGGTGATTGATCTCACAGTCACTTGTATTTGACACTAATACTAGGATGAGGGTGCTCATTAGAGAATGAGTTCACTAATTGGATCCAGCTTGAGAACATCTAATGGAACCTTATCTGTTTGTCAATAGATAGTTCTCATAGTGGGAGTAGTGCATGTGGTCCTTTGACCTGAGACTGCCATGGTACCTTGTATGCATCAATCCATACTTTGGTTCATACTCAATCATGACACTGAGTCATGCATGGGGTGATACTGGGTATGGTGGATTGCATATAGAGGTTGTGAGTAGGTCAAAAAGGAATCGATCAACCCTAAAAAGAGGTAATCGCATCCAACTAATTTCGATCAAATGAAGATTCAGGAAATCTTTGATCAAAGTATGAACATTAGAAATAGTTTCTAATGGTTCATTAATGAATCATCATTATCAGATTAAGCTTGGAATGAATATGAAATTGGATTTGACAAGTATCCATATCCATAGTAATATTCAGGGTGCAAGCTGATCGAAGGACTGAATTGCACGGTAACTCACCACAGAAGGGTATTTTGGTAATGCCACCAAAATCCCACATCTTTCGGGTAGACATGATACATTGCTAGACGTCAATCTTGTATTATGGGGATTTGATTGAATTATGGTAATTCAATCAGTTAATTAGAATTGGATTCTAATTGACCTAGTCGGGCCTAAATCGATTTGGATGTGATCCAATCGAATCAGGTCAAGTTACACCCGGACTCATTGCTGGCTAGATGTGGAACCCAATGGGTCACACACAAAGGGTTCTGATCAAGGGTTTAATTGGATTAAACCATGTTTGCAGGTGAACATGCCAGCACGTGTTGCAAACCCTAGCACCTAGATTCGAATCAATTTCGAATCAGGTTTCGATTTGGGCTAATTTGGATTAATTAAAGTCAAATTAAATTTGGCTCAAGTGTTGGGTCAGTCCTTGGCTAGAAGACCAAGGTTTAAGTTAGCCAATTTGGATTAATTAACCTGAGATTATCCATTTAGCAATTGGGCTAAGTTGGGCATGTGAAATGTTTGGACTAAGTGGGACTCTTGGGCGCCAACATGTTTTCTACGTAGAAATTGCATGAGAAAATAATCCAGAGGTGCCCCCTAGCCAAGAGTACTTCTGCATTAAGCAGAGGACCAAGTCAAACACACTTTCACTCCTCTTGGAGTCTTCCACGCCCCTTTGGACACATCTTCATGCCAAAAGAAGAAGAGTCCATGCCCTTTGGGACTCTTGGCGCTAAGAGAGGCGTCCCCTATTTTTCACGCACATTTTGAGAAAGATAAATGGCGTGGACTACTTTGGTGCATGTCCTAACACCTCTTGGATGGAGATTAAAAATCCAGAAGTCGCTTGGTTTAAAGTATGGCGTTTGGATTTAAGAAGAGAAGCGACACTTGATTTAAAGAGTCACTCTACTTCTTTTTCTCAGAAGTTTTGAATCCAAGGATCGCAATACATGCCAAGCTTCATGTCCTAACAGAAGAGTCATGTCTTCTAGCATGAATGGATATCTTAGAAGCCCCTTGATGTGCTCTAAATAGCATAGACTCTTGGGGTGTTAAACAGATTTGATCACGAAGACTTCTTTCTTTCTTATTTTTATTACATCCTATCCTCTTATCCTAAACACTCTAGCCCTTTTAGGACAAGGTCTTTGGAAGGCCGAGGAGTGTTCAAATCAAGAGAGGAATTAGAGAAAACTAAAGAAGAGAAAAAGAGGAAGAAGAAGGGAAGGAGTAGAAAGGCTGATTTAAAGAAGAGTTAGTCCAATTGGATTGGAAATTGCCCAAATCCTATTAGGCTTAAATTTGAAAGTCTAGTTGGTGGAACCAAGTTCTTTAATGTGCTGGTGTCTTGGTCAAGCCCCGTGTGGATCACCGTTGGAGAGCGAATGTTTGGACGCCTGGTGGAGAAGAAGGCTAAATCAGGGTTTTCTTCATCGGATTGGATACTAGCGGTTTAGGTTGGTTTCTAAACTCTAGTTTATATCATATATGCATATTTATATGTTTTAATTCCTAGTAAGGAGGTCTTAGATTAAGGGTTTGGTAGTGGTTTCATAATAAATTTTTGAAATCCATGCTTCCGCCCTGGTCACCAAACCCTAAAAGTAGTATCAGAGCCACCTTGGTTGGACTCTACAAAATTGAAGTTGCCCAATTTTGTAGAACTCTTGAGGTTTCCAATTTTGGTAGGACTCTACAAAATTGAAGTTGCCCAATTTTGTAGGACTCTTGAGGTTGCCCATTTTGGTAGGACTCTATAAAATTGAAGTTGCCCAATTTTGTAGAACTCTTGAGGTTGCCCATTTTTGTAGGACTCTACAAAATTGAAGTTGCCCAATTTTGTATGACTCTTGAGGTTGCCCATTTTTGTAGGACTCTACAAAATTTGATGTTGCCCAATTTTGTAGGACTCTACAAAAGTTTAAAGTTACATATGATTGATATGTTTATGCATATATGTATGTCATTGGTTAGGGTTTTCACTTAAACCTTAACCGATATAGAGATATGTTTAGCTTTCGAGTCATCATAATGAAATAAGGTTGCCCTGGCATAATGGTGGCTCCATTATGTGGTAGATGGTTGTCCTAGTATGATGACAAACTTGGTGCATTATAAAATGATATATGATGCATGGTTGATTGAATGGTAATATTAGAATGTGCTTCTGTTTGAATTACCCTCTATTAAAATTATATTAAGCTGTAGTGTCATATACCAAAATCAAAATAATCAAGATGATTAGTTGATCATTCGGTGTCTAGGAAAAGTGGTTCATAATCGGTAAAGAGGACATGGTTTTTAATTGGTTACGTTGACTGACCTGGCCAATTTTTATTGGTGTCTAGGAAAGCAACGGGGGGACTCCCACTACTCTCCCACTTACTTGGCCGATAAGATTAACTTAATTCTTGATTGATATGCTTAGTATAATATTCACTACATTAGGCCTTCCTTCATGCTAGGTCATTATTATGTTATGATCCGTATTAGGTTTGTTGTGTACACACAAGGCCTATTATGGTGACTAACACAATTTTGGCCTGGTGCATTTGATGCTTATGGCATGATTTAATATAATACTTTGTTGGTACACACAATGATATTATTATTACAATCATGACTATAAAGGAATGAAGGGTCTTACTTTACTAAAATATTATAGTTTGTTGTGCACACACAAGCCTATTAATATTTTAGAGGCCAAGATATGTTGAGAATTGTATGAGTTACAATTGGAAAGAGTTTTCCTACCTTTGAACTTATATAAGATTTGTTGTGAACACACAAGGTCTTTATAAGGAATTAGGATCTCAACCCCACTAAGAAAACCAATTAGGGTTTCTTGATCATCATATAGAGGGTTATGATGCTTGATAAAATAGTGGGAGGCATAATTAAGTTAAAGTCCTAATTTAATTATGTTTTATCAACATTGGTTGTTTGCTTATGTTATGTTCTTTGTTAATGTAGATTAAGTGGCCTCTTCACTCTCACTCCATAGTATACTTGATGCCAATAAATTGACTGGACCAAACTATGTTGACTGGTTAAGAAACCTAAAGATAGTACTCAGCCAGGAAAAACTTTCTTACATTCTTGATACCCCTACCTTGGAACCTTTAAGGGAAGATGCCTTGCAAGAGGAAAATACCACATACAAGATGTGGCAAAATGACTCACTCACTGTCAAATGTATCATGCTTGCCTCTATGACCAATGAGTTGTAGAGGCAACATGATAGCATGGACACTAAATTTATACTGCTCAATCTAAAAGAGCTATATGGAGAACATAGTCGAACTGCTAGATATGAGATATCTAAGCAGTTATTCCGTGTGAGAATGATAGAAGGTACATTCGTACAAGACCATGTACAAATGGTTATTGACCTGATCACTCGATTAGGTCAATTGGGTTTTGTTATGGATGGGGAGTTGAATCAGGATTTGATCCTGCAGTCACTCCCAGAGTCATTTTCATAATTTGTTCTTAATTATCATATGAACAAACTTAACACTTCCTTACCTGAGCTGTTAAACATGTTAAAAACAGTAGAGAGCCATTTAAAAAAAAATAAGGCTCCACTTCTTCTTGTGGATGGGATCAACAAGAAGAAGTCAGGCAGAAAGGGTTCCAAGAAGAGATTGAACCCAAAAAGGGGCATCAAGAAGAAGAAATGAAAGAAGGCCTCTGGATAGATGACCTGCTTTCACTGTGGCAAGCCGGGTCATTGGAAGAGGAACTTCAAGGCTTACCTTGCAGGTGTGAAGCCTGGTGCATTGGATGCACCAAAAGGTATGAAAGAAGTTGATACTATTTTGTCATTGGATTCTTCCATTTCAAATACTTGGGTATTGGATACCGCTTATGGTCATAATATCTGCAAATCATTGCAGGGGCTGCAGAGGCTTAGAGCATTGATGGAAGGAGACTTCAAGCTCTAGGTGCTGGAGGAGAGTCCATCCAAGCAGAGGCCGTAGGGACTTATATCTTGAAGTTACCTTCGGGAAAGATCTTAGACCTGAGAGATTGTTACTATATGCCTAAGGTCATTAGAAATATCATATCTGTACCCTTGTTACTTAGACAAGGCTATACTATGAATGTAATGAGCAATGGTTGCTCAATCAGCTTTTCTAATGAAATTATATGTTGTGGCATATTTTGCAATGGTCTTTTAACTCTATCTACTAATGACAATATACTTCATGTAAGTAACAAACGAAAGAGAGATGATGTAAACAATACTTTACTCTGGCACTGTCAGCTTGGACATATTAGTGAAACTAGGATTAGCAAGTTATACAAGGAAAATTTCCTTAATCCTTATGATTATGAATCATTAGGAACTTGTGAATCATGTCTCATGGGTAAAATGACCAAGACTCCATTTAGTGGATATAGAGAAAGGACAACTGAGTTATTAGGACTCATACATACAGATGTATGTGGGCCTATGACAACTCGGGCCAAGGGTAGATACTCTTATTTCTTCATCATGTTTACTGATGATTTTTCATGGTACGGATTTTGTATCTTATGAAACATAAGTCCAAAGCCTTTGATAAATTTTTAGAGTATCAAAATATGGTAGAGAAACAAATGGGAAAAAGTATTAAAATTTTTTGATCAGATCGAGGAGGTGAATACTTATCCATCGAGTTTCTCGATCACCTTAAAGAAAATGGGATTATCTATGAATGGACCCCTCCTTACACACCACAATTAAATGGTATTGCTGAAAGGAGGAATCATACCTTATTAGATATGGTACGGTCCATGATGTGCTTCATAGAGTTACCTGTTTCCTTCTAGAGATATGCCTTGGAAATCATGGCTAATATCTTAAATAGAGTACCATCTAAATCTGTCTCTAGCATTCCATATGAGAAATGGAGGGGTAAGAAACCCAATCTTAAGTATCTTAAGATATGTCGATGTCTAACCTATGTCAAAAGAAATTTTAGACATAAGCTGGATGCTAGAGCAGATAAGTGTCTATTTATAGGATATCCTAAAGATAGTATAGGATATCTATTCTACCACCCTACTGAACAAAAAATTTTTGTCAGTAGGCATGCCACTTTTCTGGAGAAAGAGTTCATCCTACAAAAGGGCAGTGGGAGAAATATTGAACTTAATGAAGTTCAACAAATAGATACACCTCAACCAAATGATAACATAGTTAGTATAGAATTAGAACACACTACTCCTATCCGTAGATCTGATAGGGTGCATCATGCACCTGAGAGGTATGGGTTCATTATTGAGAATAATGAAGCCCGGATCATTGAAAATGATGAGCCTCTGACCTATACGGATGCTGTCATGAGTAGGGACTCAAACAGATGGCTGGAAGCCATGAGATCCGAAATGGACTCCATGTATGTCAACCAAGTGTGGACTTTGGTTGATGCACCAGAGGGTGTTAACCCTATTGGATGCAAATGGGTCTATAAGAAAAAGATTAGGGCAGATGGCCAAGTCGAAACATATAAAGCCAGATTAGTGGCTAAGGGTTTCAGACAAAAACAGGGAATAGATTATGATGAAACATTATCTCCTGTTGCTATGCTCAAATCTATTCGGATCATGCTTGCTATAGCAGCATATCATGATTATGAAATCTGGCAGATGGATGTGAAAACTGCATTCCTTAATGGTTTTCTTGAGGAAGAGGTCTACATGTCATAGCTAGAAGGTTTTGTCTTGGAGACTAGACCTAATCAGGTATGTAGGCTGAAGAAATCCATTTATGGATTAAAGCAAGCATCCAGGAGTTGGAACATCTGATTTGATAAGACAGTCAAAGAGTTTGACTTTATCAAAAATGAGGATGAACCTTGTGTGTACAAGAATACTAGTGGGAGTGCCATAGTTTTCTTGGTTCTGTATGTGGATGACATACTCCTCATTGGGAATGATATCCCAATGTTACAATCAGTCAAAATATGGTTATCTAAATAGTTTTCCATGAAAGACATGGGAGAAGCATCCTATATACTGGGTATCAAGATCTATAGAGATAGATCTAGGAGGATGCTAGGCTTATCCCAGTCTAGGTACATTGACCAAGTGCTAAAGAGATTTAGCTTGGAAGGAAGTAAAAGAGGTTACTTACCCATTGGTCATGGCATACATCTTTCTAAGAAGATATCTCCTAAGACACCTGAAGAGAGAAATAGAATGAGTTCTGTACCTTATGCTTCGGCAGCAGGGTCTATAATGTATGCTACGTTATGTTCCAGGCCTGATGTGGCATATGCCTTAGATATAGCTTGTAGGTTTCAGGCTGATCCAGGAGAGGATCATTGTAAGGCTGTGAAAAATATCCTTAAGTACTTAAGAAGGACTATGGATATTTTTCTAATATACGGAGGATCTGATCTTAAACTAGAAGCTTATTCAGATTCTAGTTTTCAATCAGATCCAAATGATAACAAATCTATTTTAGGGTATGTTTTTACCCTAAATGGAGGTGCTGTAAGCTGGAAGAGTTCTAAACAGCAGACTGTAGCTGACTCAATAACAGAGGCAGAATACATTGCTATTAGTGAAGCTGCCAAGGAAGCTATCTGGATGAAGAAGTTCATCTCAGAGTTGGGCATTGTTCCAGAGATTGAAGATCCAGTACCACTTTACTGTGATAATACTGGAGCCGTCGCTCAAGCTAAGGAACCAAGAGCTCAGTACAAATCAAAGTACATTCTGAGATGCTTCCATCTCGTTCGAGAGATTATCGAAAGACAAGAAGTCTGCATTAAAATAGTTGAAATGAAGAACAACATAGCAGACCTGTTCACTAAGGCTCTACCATAGCGGGAGTTTGATCGCCACCTCAATTATATGGGGTAAAAATTTAAAGGCGATTGGCTTTAGTGCAAGTTGGAGATTTAAAGGATGATGCCCTAAAGGCCAATCGAAATATTGTATTTCGATGGGATTTTCCTTTGTATCCCAAACCAATGTATTGACATTATCAATTAATAAAGGCATTTTATTTTCATCATACGCTATGTCTTAATTATTTTATTATTATATGATGAACCCCAAAGATTAGGGCTATGGTTCTAGGGTTATGATGAGATCATACCAGTGAGACCTAAAGCCTTAAAACCCTAATCTAAAATATTCCTGGTCAATAGGATGTTGAGTAGGGGATCAATGTTTCTGGCAAGACCAGCAAATCCTATGTATACTTGGTGAAGAGGGTGACTGATCTTACGGTCACTTGTGTTTGACACTAATACTAGGATGAGGGTGCTCATTAGAGAATGAGCTCACTGAATGGATCTATCTTGAGAACATCTAATGGAACCTTATCTGTTTGTCAATAGATAGTTCTCATAGTGGGAGTAGTGCATGTGGTCCTTTGACCTGAGACTGCCATGGTACCTTGTATGCATGAATCCATACTTTGGTTCATACTCAATCATGACACTGAGTCATGCATGGGGTGATACTGGGTATGGTGGATTGCATATGGAGGTTGTGAGTAGGTCAAAAAGGTATCGATCAACCCTAGTAAGAGGGAATCACATCCAGCTGATTTTGATCAAATGAAGATTCGGGAAATCTTTGATCAAAGTATGAACATTAGAAATAGTTTCTAATGGTTCATTAATGAATCATCATTATCATATTGAGCTAGGAATGAATATGAAATTGGATTTGACAAGTATCCATATCCATAGTAATATTCAAGGTGCAAGCTGATCGAAGGACTGAATTGTTCGGTAACTTACCACTGAAGGGTATTTTGGTAATACCACCAAAATCCAACATCTTCCGGGTAGACATGATACGTTGCTAGACGTCAATCTTGTCTTGTGGGGATTTGATTGAATTATGGTAAGTCAATCAGTTAATAAGAATTGGATTCTAATTGACCTAGTCGGGCCTAAATCAGTTTGGATGTGGTCCAATCGAATCAGGTCAAGTTACACCCTGACTCACTGCTGGCTAGATGTGGAACCCAATAGGTCACACACAAAGGGTTCTGATCAAGGGTTTAATTGGATTAAACCATGTTTGCAAGTAAACATGCTAGCACGTGTTGCAAACCCTAGCACCAAGATTCAAATCGATTTCGAATCAGGTTCCGATTTAGGCTAATTTGGATTAATTAAAGTCAAATTAAATTTGGCACAAGTGTTGGGTCAGTCCTTGGCTAGAAGGCCAAGGTTTAAGTCAGCCAATTTCGATTAATTAACCTGAGATTATCCATTTAGCAATTGGGCTATGTTGGGCGTGTGAAATGTTTGGACTAAGTGGGACTCTTGGTTGCCAACCTATTTTCTACGTAGAAATTGCATAAGAAAATAATCCAGAGGCACCCCCTAGCCAAGAGTCCTTCTGCATTAAGTAGAGGACCAAGTCAAACACACTTTCACACCTCTTAGAGTCTTCCACGCCCCTTTGGACACATCTTCATGACAAAAGAAGAAGAGTCCACACCCCTTGGGACTCTTGGCGCTAAGAGTGGCATCCCCTCTTTTTCACACACATTCTGAGAAAGATAAATGGCATGGACTCCTCTGGTGCGTGTCCTAACACCTCTCAGGCATAGATTAAAAATCCAAAAATTGCTTGGTTTAAAGTATGGCATTTGGATTTAAGAAGAGAAGCGACTCTTGATTTAAAGAGTTACACTGCTTCTTTTTCTCGAAAGTTTTGAATCCAAGGATCGCAATACTTGCCAAGCTTCGTGTCCTAACAGAAGAGTCATGTCTTCTGGCTTGAATGGATATCTCAGAAGCCCCTTGGTGTGCTATAAATAGCGTAGCCTCTCGGGGTGTTAAACAGATTTGATCCCGAAGACTTCTTTTTTTTCTTATTTTATTACATCCTATCCTCTTGTCCTAAACACTCTAGCCCTTTTAGGACAAGGTCTTTGGAAGGCCTAGAAGTGTTCAAATCAGGAGAGGAATTAGGGAAAAGTAAAGAAGAGAAGAAGAGGAAGAAGAAGGGAAGGAGTAGAATGGCTGATTTAAAGAAGAGTTAGTCCAATTGGATTGGAATTTGTCCAAATCCTATTAGGCTTAAGTTTGAAAGTCTAGTTGGTGGAACCAAGTTCTTTGAAGGTGCTGGTTTCTTGCTCAAGCCCCGTGTGGATCACCGTTGGAGAGTGAACGTTTGGGCGCCTGGTGGAGAAGAAGGCTAAATCAGGGTTTTCTTCATCGGATTGGATACTAGCGGTTCAGGTTGGTTCATAAACTCTAGTTTATATCATATATGCATGTTTATATATTTTAATTCCTAGTAATGAGGTCTTGGGTTAAGGGTTTGGTAGTGGTTTCATAAAAAATTTTTGAAATCCATGCTTCCGTCCTGGTCACCAAACCCAACACTCTAACCATGAGGCACTCCGATTCCTAAACTCTCAAAAAAAACTTAACCCATGGCACAGTAAATGAATCGAGTACATTCAGGCCTATACCTTTGTCCTGAAACACCATTCCGGCTCTGAAAATATGGTAGCAGATGCACTGAGCCGTAGGTCTTTGCTGTTAGGATCAGTTAGCACCCAAGTCGTAGGGTTTGATAGGTTAAAGGATGAATATGAAACCTACCCAGACTTTGGAGACATTTACCAGACCCTCATGCTTGGACCATCCAGTACCCATAGTGAGTATACCATTCAGGATGGCTACCTTTTCCAGAACAATCGACTCTGTATACCTAAAACTTTCCTTAAAGAATTCCTAATTTGGGAGACCCATGCTAGAGGTTTAATTGGTCACTTTGGTAGAAATAAGACAATCTTAGTGATAGAGGACCAGTTCTTTTGGCCAGGATTGAAAAGGCATGTTGCATAGATTGTAGCCAGGTATAGAACTTGTGCTGTTGAAAAACAGTAGAAGCAAAATACTAGTCTCTACATACCTTTACCAGTGCTTGATCACCCTTGGCAAGACCTAAGTATGGACTTCGTGTTAGGATTACCTAAGACCCAAAAGAGATATGATTCTATCTTTGTAGTGGTCGATAGGTTCTCTAAGATGGCTCACTTCATCCCCTATTCCTAGACCTTTGATGCGTCTAGAGTAGCTAAGCTTTTCTTAGATCATGTGGTTAGACTCCATGGCCTACCCAAGACCATCATATCTGATAGGGATATTAGGTTCACCAATTATTTCTGGAAAATCCTGTGGCACTTGTTAGGGACCAAGCTTAAGTTTTCTACAGCCTACCACCCCCAAACAGATGGCCAGACTGAAGTGGTGAACCATAGTTTAGGAAACCTCCTTAGATGCCTGGTAGGTGAACACATTGGAACTTGGGATCTATTGTTGCCTAGAGCAGAGTTTGCCTATAATAGTTCAATGAATAGGACAACGGGCAAGAGTCCTTTTGAGATAGTCCATGGGTACAAGCCTAATCGCCCCATTGACCTGATTCCTTTACCTGTTCATGCACAAGTCTCAGAGTCTGCAGAATCATTCACACAGCATAATAGATACTTGCATAAGGACATTAGCCAAAAAATAAATCTAAGTAACAAAACATATAAGAAACTGACTAATTCCCGAAGAAGGACCAAGGAATTTGATGTAGGGGATTCTATCATGATTAGACTTAGGCCTGAGTAGTTCCCTCCCGAGACCATTAAGAAACTTCATGCTCGCAGAGCCGGACCTTTTAGAGTGATAGAGAGTGTTGGACCAAATGCCTATGTGTTAGATTTGCCTTCGGATCTAGGCATTAGTTCTTCCTTTAATATCGCAGACCTGGTTGAGTACAAGGAACCGGCAGTGATACCTAGTGAGGCCTTTGGACCTATCCCTTTCATTGAGAGTGAACCTAGCCCAGAGTGTCCACCAATTAATTGGCTTGAGAGAAGAGAACGAATCTAGCGTATCCTGGATGATCAAGCCTTAACAACCCAGGATCGCGGTAATCAACGCTTCCTGGTCCGATAGAAAGGCCATACATAGTCGGACGATTCATGGATTTATCGAGAGGACTTGCAATGCCTCAACCCAGACCTCCTCAAGGGATATGTGAGCCAGCTTGATTATCACTCGACAAGGTCGAGTTCCTCCCACCCCGGGAGAATTGGTGCGGACACCAGAGGCTCCAGAATAAGACAGAGACTTCTCAACCCTCTATGGATCACTTAGCTACATTCAAGTCCATTGTAATAAAGTGTAGTTCATTTAAGTTGTCTTTATTTGAGTTCTGTATTAGTCAGCTCATGCTGAGCTAGTCCAGTCCAGTGCTAGTCAGCTCATGTTGAGCTAATTTTATTTTTCTGAGTCCTGTCCAAGCACACTGAAGACTCAAGACCATATCATACAAGTGAAGACCAAGTCCAACCAGATTGAAGACATGGAAGTGTAGCCCAAGTCCAACCCAGCTTGAAGATTTGAAGACCTCAAGAGGAGAAATCAGAAACCCTGAAGCCCTGAACCAACCGGAAGCAAATTGGGCCAGCCCAAGCCCAGGAGGGAGCTAGGGTGCCAAGAGCTTATGGTGACCACCCCTTGGTTAGCGACTTAGAGTCACCCTCTTGGCCGACCAAGTTAAGGAGAGAGGGAGAATTTTTAGGGATTCTTTCAACCTAATGTTTCCTTATTTTGTAGCTAGGGTTTGGGTGGGAATAAGACTCCTATGTAATTACTTTTGTATCCTTACTTGGGGCCAGGGCTATGGGTCTATTTAAAGGACCCTAGTCTCTTGTATGAGGGGAACTTTGATATATGAATGATAATTAAGTTTTCTGCAACTGCTGTGTGCTACCCTGCTGTGTGCTTAAGGGGTTTATTGATGCTTTCTTCTTCCCAGTGTTGCAACAGATTCCTGCCGCCAGCCTGTCCTCCAAACCTTGGACGCCCACTCTAAAACATCTTTTTTATTTTCTATTTACTCTTATTTTCTTCTTCTCCCTTGAGTTTTCTAACCTTTGATACGTCATTTGCAAGTCCCTCGACTCCGACGAATCCAACGACTCCAACCAGGTCTCCATCGGACCACCGAGCAGAAAGCCAGGAATTCACGGGTCTCTAGCTTGATTTTCCAGGCTGCATCCATCGAGGATGAGTGATCTCTTTGCTGTGATCTTCATCAGGTGCTCAGACATTGCCAGGTACACCCCCTCTACCACCGGTAGCATTATTGTAGAAGAACTAGCCTAACCGAGGCTTCTTAGCCCTGGCGGTCCTTCTCTTTCTGATGCTCATAGGTCCTATTTTGTATGCTTTTAGTTTCTTTCTTACATAGTTTTCCTTGCTTAAATACATGATCTGCTCTTCGAGATTAGATTCACAACTTGAATTAAAAACATACAAAAAAAATATAATTGCATACATATATAGGGTCTGCATCAAATAGATAAGCAGGATCACCAAGGTTGAGAAACTTTGGTCAAGCTAGGTCTCCTACAATACCATTAGTGATGAATCAAGGGGGTGTACCTGGCAATGGTTGAAGCACCTGATGAAGATCATGCACGAAGAGATCACTCTCGCTCCAAAATGCAGCCTGGAAAAGCAAGCTTCTGACCCAACGGATTCATGGCTTTCGGCTCAGTGATCCGAAGGCTGATCAAAAGTTATCCTCGGATTTGTGGGAACTGAGGGAACTACAAATCAACATCCACGGGTTAAAAAATAGTGTAGGGATGAAGAAATAATTCAAAAATGTCAAGGGAAAGAGTGTTTTGTGTTGGGCATCCAAGGCTTTGAAGGAGGGCGGCTAGGATTTTGATGTTAGGGATGGAGGCATGGCACAGGAATAAGGACAAAATAATGCGCACATAGCTCGCACATAGCACCCACATAAATCGCACACAGGAAAGAGAGAAAACTCAATTTAATTCATCAATTCATCTCGAATTACATGAGGAGGGGAGGCCTTTATATATGCTTACAAACTTGGGGCTTAAGAAAGGGTGTACAAGTAATCTCACAGTAAACCCTAACCTATACAAACTCTACCTCAAGTTCTCTCCACTTTTGACTGAGCCTCTATCTCTCTCACTCTCCTTCTCTTGGTCGGCCAAAGGGTGGTGCCCCTAAGGATTGCCGACCAAGGGGGGTAACCCTAAGGGTTGGTACCTTCTTGGTTGCTCTTGGGCCTTGGGAGGCCTACTTCAATGCTGGGCAGGCTTCAGGGCTTCTTCAACTGTTCTCCTCTGTGGCGGGCTAGATCACATGTCCTCCAGGTCTCCCTTGATCACTTCATGCTCTTAAATGGCTTCACTGGGTGGATGACTGGAGTGTTATGCTGATAGGCTTTAAAATGATTTAAGTCTTCTTCTTTTTACAGGACTAGATTGGACTCACACTTACATAATTTAACTTCAAAATTTACATGACTCAAAACTTGACCTGACTTAACTGACTTGACATAACCCAAAAACTAATCTCAAACCCTAATAGTATGGATCAAAACCTAAATACAGGACTCAAATATTGAAAGGCCCAAAATAAGACTCAGGGCCATACAAAGACTCATATGGACTAATCCATAAAACTCAAATGAACTTACTTAAATTAACTAAACCCTAATTACAAATTGGGCTCAAATCCTAAACTCTAATTTGATAACCACAGAGGATTGAGATGCCTCTATCAAAGTCTAGGACCTCTGATATCCTCATCAATTCTCCCAAGATGAGAGGAACTCGACCTTATCGAGTAAGGGTCACACTGAATATGGTGTATCTCTGGAGGGTCTGAGTAGAGGTACAACAAGTCCTCTCGAGTAACCCATGAAGCATTGGATCCCAGTAAACCTTGCCAACAGACCAGGTGGCGCTGAAAACTACTATCTTGGGTCAAGGTAGCTCGATCGTCCAGGACACACTCGATCCATTTTTCTCTCTTAGGCCAAAATATAGGTGGGCACTCAGGGTCAAGCTCACTCTTAATGGATGGGGTAGGTTCAAAGGCCTCATTAGGAATCACTGCCAGTTTCCTATACTCGACTAGGTCTGTGGTATTGAAGGTAGAGCTAAAGCCAAAATCCGAGGGCAACTCGTGCACATGGGGTCCTACCTTCTCTATCACTTATAAGGATCTAGCTCTGCGACCATGAGACCTCTTCTTAGGCCTAAGCCTAACTAAGATAGAATTCCCTACATTGAATCCATTGGCTTTTATTCGAGAATTAGCCAGTTTGTTAAATGTTTTATTACTTAAATTACTCATATGGCTAATATCCTGATGCATATGCTGTGCAGTGTTCAGTGCAGGTGTGGATAGTTGAACTGGGTTTATGGACTCCTAACATGTGACATAAAGGACTCATACTAACACCTAATAGACTCGACTATGCATTATTATTGAAAAAGGTTTATTAGGTCTTAACTACAACTTGGGCATGGGGCATGAGTCGTGGTTGATGGGTGACATGTAGATGAAAATTTGCCAGGAACTTGTAATAGATACTAGAGGGTCTTCCAAAAGTAGGCAGCAAATAGGATGGGCTCTAAGGATTCATGCAACCTGATAATCTCAACAAAATGTGACCTCATGTTTCTAGATACATGAGATGACTCAGGGAAGGGTAGAAAATAGGAAGGGGATTCCGGGACTGGTTCTGGACTAAAGAGACTATGGTGCGGGCACCAGACTCAGAAGAAGACTTCAGGGCTTCATCTGGATCTCTGATTGACATTGCCCGAAGAATTAGGGTTTTCTGGTTTTGTAATAAGGGTTGACTTGGTCAACTCAATTTTAGTTTGAGTCTGTATTTCCCTGCAATTTAAATTTTTTTGAGTCATGTTGACTCAATACAAGTCCTAGTAGTGGTCTAGGTCTTCTCCAAGGTGCCACATTTTCTCCCAGGACCAAGCAAGTGGGCGCCACACTCCCAGCCACACGCCAGAGTCCAGGAGGCGCCACATCTCCATCCAGTGTGCCTTGGTCCCCACACCACAAGAAAGCAGGTCCCTTCTTTCATGCGCCACTTGGGGGAGAAATCCATCAAGATACCTCAATCCAAGGAGGAGCCAAATTCTTTCCAGATAAACCCAAGCCAGGATGGCAAGAATTTTTCTTGAAGAGTGGATCAAGGAGGTGCCCCACAATGTTCCATAAAAACCCAAGTTATGAAAGGGAAGAGAGCATGTCTTGGGGAGAAAATCAAGGAGGCACCCAAAAGTTTCCTAAAGTGCCAAAGCCATGAAAGGAAGAAGCCTAAACTTGTGGAGCAAGACTAGGAGGTGTCCAAAAGTGCCAAACCATGAAGGGAAAATCCTTGATTCATGGAGAGATACTAGGAGACACCCCCATAACCTGCCATTTGGAGCTGATTTTCAAGTTTTCTTGGAGTTTTTGGGCTGCCCACTCATGGAAGGAGTCTTGGGAAGAGAATTTGATGCCTAAAGTGTGGGTTAGTCCTATTAGTCCCACATGGGAAGTGTATGAAATTTTATTTCTTTGTTATGTCTATATATTCAACTCTATGTAACTCTTGAAAAAAAGATGAATGAAACCAATTTTTTTTAGTGAGCAAACTCTGTGTTTTCTCTCTTCCGCACTTGCATCCAGGTGTTGAGCTCCATGAGGGAGTAAATCCGGGTTCCCCAGGAACCTTGAGGAGGTGTGAGATCTCCAAAACCCAAACCCTAGGTTAGCCACTTCTACTCCAAAACCCTAGCCGCCCACCATCCACTTCAATCCACCAAACCCTAGCATATTCCACCTCCCACGGCCTCTCTCTCCAAGTCCAGGCCGACCACCAGCATCCAGCTACAGTCTGGATACTTCAGATCCAAAGCTTTTTCCAGAGGGAGTCGAATCAACCTTCAAGAGAATCTGGGTCTCAGCGACATCATCCTTCAAGTTCTTCGAACTGGTAAATCCTTCCCAGAGTCTCTGAATCCATCACTTGTTTTTCTTCTTCCCAAATCTTGAGTCCAGGAGAAGCCGACCAAACCACAAGACCAGTATTGGAGGATCCATTACGAAGATAGCCGAATCCGATGATCCAACAATCTGCCCGAGAGAGTTCTTCCACCCAAATTCTGTGAAGATCACTGTCTGGTTGGTAACCCATCTCTCCTCTCTATTTCTGTCCTGTTGAAAGTTCAGAGCGAAACCCTAGGTCTGGGAGTTTCTCAACCCCCAGCGATCCGTTACTTCTGAACTACTCTGATAACCTAGTTTTTCTAAATTGTGCTTTCAATCCTTACCTAGTTCCTTCAACTTAGTTTAACTTTACTTTGAGTCAAAGCCAATTTCTGAAATATAAAAAAAAAAAGAAAAAAAAAAGGAATTAATCTTAATTTTACTTCCGCATACGCTTCTTGTTCTTTATTCTGCATCATTTTTGGTATCAGAGCTTTCGTTCTGCATCATTTTTGGTATCAGAGCCCTGTCTAGGGTTTCTGTTTTGATTGCTTGTTTGAGTCTCTCTCTTTTTACTTTGTCTGCTCGAAGTAGACTCCCCAGGACGTCCGGTCCTAGGAACGAAGCGAGGTGCAAACCTCCTCTTCCCATTCCACAGGGTGTTCCTAGGGCGTGTAGGGGATCCGTTGGGTTATAACTTCGTAGCAGGAATTGTAAACGGGGAAGTGCTCTGTTTTCAGCCCGTAATTTCCCTGTTGCAGGAATTATTTTTCACTGCAGTTAACTCCAAATTCTATGATTTTTGTTTTTCTGAAACCAGTATAATTGAAACCAATTTGCATAATTTTCCCATGATTTATTAGTTTCCGTGCAATTTCTGAGAATTAAATTACTGCAACTCTATTTTTTGTGTTCTGCAATCCATTTATTTTTGAGTGTTCATCTCTTAATTCATCTTAAGGGCATTTGAGCATCTAAGATAAGGGGAGGAGTTGATAACCTCTCCTTAGCCCAAAACCACCATCCCTTCATTCGAACCTAAGCCTTTAATCTAAAATTTAATTAAACCTAATTTGCCCTAGTGGGCTAGGGACATCAACAAGTCGGGTCAAGGCTAGTGTTGAGTCAGTTTGTCTGGTTACTCTGTGTGTGCTTTGTACTCAGTGTCTAGAATGGTGGTTCAGGGATTCTATCCCGAAGGGCTTATGTGCTGGTCCGCCTACCTGGCCAATCACTGATTGGTGTCTAGGATTGGCATCTAGGGACCTAACACTCCCCTTACACTTGCCTGGCTGAGTCCCGAGTTACTACAGGCTAGCTTGCCACTCTGATTGGGCATCTAGTTTGGGCTCTAGGTCTAGTTAGCCAGTAGTCGCTTTAGTCTAGTCACATTCTGTGTGCTTGCTTGCATCATCATGTCTACCCGGAATGGAGTACCCTACCAACCTAGTCAAATCCAACCAGATTTAGAGGCCATGGTTAGAAATCTTACCGAAAGTATGACCAAATTGAGTCAGGACATGAATGAGGGTTTTTCCCAATTTAGGGATCGAGTCCAAGTACTTGAGAAATGTAGACATCAAAATTGGACCCCTGATCCAAAATTTAATAGGCCCCAACCTCACCCATGCCAGGAGCCTAGGAGGACCTTATACCATGATCCCGAGCATAACCTTAGGAAGCCTAACCATGATATCTATAGTGTGGATCGTGTCTATGAGAGGTCCTTACAATATTCTAGACCAGTCACTCAACAACCCAAGTCTTTTAGATCAAACCATTTAGATCCACACCCATGCCCAAGTAAGGTCTTTACTAGCTTGAAACCCAGTGTGACCCAGGTTCCTATATCGCAAGAATGTTTGTTTTGTGGAGAAAGAGGCCATAAATCTAGTCAGTGCCCATGCATAGGACTGGCTTGTGCTCAGCTAAGTGGTAAGAATCCTAAGAATGACATTAATGAGGGAGAACCCAAGCCTACCAATGAGGAAGAAGGGTTAGGTATGACAAGCCCAGAATCAGTTGACCCGATTACCACTGACCCGAAACCCATTGAAGATGGCATCGAGGAAGTATATGATGCTGGCTTGAGTCTAGTTGATGAATATGAGGGGGAAGAACTTGAAGAATGTGACATTGATACTATTGGTTCCTTACCTGAGGAGACCTTGGAAAACAACCAACTGGTAGGTCCTAGTTCAGAAATTCAAGAGATTTGTGAGAACCAGGTTCCTTTAGTCAAATACCCCCAGGAAGAACTCATAGTGTTAGCCCGAGCTATTAGTTCGTACCCTCTAATGACAGTCATTCCCCAAGTACCAATTGAAGATCTTTGCACTGAACTGTTTAAGTTTGCCCACCCTATGGTAGATCCTCTTCTTAGGATGACTGAATCAAGCCTCTTACAATTGGACCTTGTCCCATGCTTAGCCACTAAGGTCTCTCCCGTAATCTCAGTTGGACATCCTTTTCTTGAGCGGATTGATTCACCCAGTCCTGTAGAAGTCCTCCTTATGACCCCAGACCCCTTCCTTCGCATGACTGACCTACCCTTCTATAGAGTATGCCTTTCCTCACCCATAGGTCAAATTTCAAGTCTTGAGGTCATCATCCATAGGACCTTCCATGAATCATTCTCTAATCCATTTCTTGAGAAAGTGGATCATTATTTGCTTAGAGAACAAACCTTAACTGTTGCAATCACATATCCTAGGCTACTCCCCGAACCATATCTTGATCCATTCCTGGGAGTAGCAAACTTTTCCTTTCGTAAGGATGACCAGTTGACATTCATAGATCACCATTCAAATCTTCAGGTCACCACCTTTAGCCAGAAGGTAATTCGAGACTCCACCTCATTTTTCCTCCCTTTCTCTAGGACTTCCAATGCTTCTTACACCATCCAAGTATACTTTGTCAAAGTCTTTAGAGTGAATCACGTGTCAGAATCTATTAGGTTTGCCACCTACTTCTGGAAGACCTTATGGCACCTACTAGGCACCCATGATAAGTTTTCATGCTCTGCATGCCATCCTCCGACCCAAGGTCAAACCTAGAGAGCCGTAGTTTGTTAGGTTTAGACCTAGGGTTCCTTTGAATAAAGTCCATTCTTTAGGAATGCATCGTCAGTCGAGTTTAGGACATTGTCTCAGATTTTGATTGAGTGAGAATACCAGGAATTGGGATTTGTATTTACCCAGGGCTAAATTTGCATATAATGTTTCGATCAATAGGTCTATAGGCTAGAGCCCCTTTGAAATTGTTCATGGATACAAGCCTCATACACCACTTGATCTGATTTCACTATTAGTCCACACACACAAGTCTCTTGATGCACTTGCATAGCATGTAAAGGACTTGCATAAAGAAATTCATGCCAAAATAAATTTAAGTAATGAAACTTATAAGAAGTTGGCTGATTCTCAAAGGCGAGTCAAAACTTTTATTGAGGGAGACTATGTAATGATTAGGTTAAGGCCTGAACGGTTTCCTCCTGGAACCGTTAGAAAGTTACATGCTAGAGGAGCTGGACCATTTAGAGTAGTGAAGAGAGTAGGATCCAATGCCTATGTGCTCGAGTTGCCTTCAGAACTAGGCATTAGCTCCACTTTCAACATTACAGACCTAGTAGAGTATAGAGAGCCAGCTGTGATTCCCAGTGAGCCTTTTTGAGCCTAATCCTGCTCTTGAGAGTGAACCCAACCCTGTGTGTCCGCCAACAAACTGGCCTGTGAGGAAAGAGCAGATTGAAAAGATCCTGGATGATCAGGTTATCTCTACTCGTAATCGAGGATACCAAAGATACCTGGTCCGCTGGCAAGGAAGGCCAGATTCTGATAACTCTTGGATCTCCCAAGAAGAATTACAAGAATTGGACCCAGACCTCTTGGAGAGATACCAGAGCCAGCTTGATCCATACTCGACAGGGTCGAGTTCCTCCCACCCCGGGAGAATTGGTGCGGGCACCAGACTCAGAAGAAGACTTCAGGGCTCCATCTGGATCTCTGATTGACATTGCCCGAAGAATTAGTGTTTTCTGGTTTTGTAATAAGGGTTGACTTGGTCAACTCAATTTTAGTTTGAGTCTGTATTTCCCTGCAATTTAAATTTTGTTGAGTCATGTTGACTCAATACAAGTCCTAGTAGTGGTCTAGGTCTTCTCCAAGGTGCCATATTTTCTCCCAGGACCAAGCAAGTGGGCACCACACTCCCAGCCACACGCCAGAGTCCAGGAGGCGCCACATCTCCATCCAGTGTGCCTTGGTCCCCACACCACAAGAAAGCAGGTCCCTTCTTTCATGCGCCACTTGGGGGAGAAATCCATCAAGATACCTCAATCCAAGGAGGAGCCAACTTCTTTCCAGATAAACCCAAGCCAGGATGGCAAGAATTTTTCTTGAAGAGAGGATCAAGGAGGTGCCCCACAATGTTCCATAAAAACCCAAGTTATGAAAGGGAAGAGAGCATGTCTTGGGGAGAAAATCAAGGAGGCACCCAAAAGTTTTCTAAAGTGCCAAAGCCATGAAAGGAAGAAGCCTAAACTTGTGGAGCAAGACTAGGAGGTGTCCAAAAGTGCCAAACCATGAAGGAAAAATCCTTGATTCATGGAGAGATACTAGGAGACACCCCCATAACCTGCCATTTGGAGCTGATTTTCAAGTTTTCTTGGAGTTTTTGGGCTACCCACTCATGGAAGGAGTCTTGGGAAGAGAATTTGATGCCTAAAGTGTGGGTTAGTCCTATTAGTCCCACATGGGAAGTGTATGAAATTTTATTTCTTTGTTATGTCTATATATTCAACTCTATGTAACTCTTGAAAAAAAGATGAATGAAACCAAATTTTTTTAGTGAGCAAACTCTGTGTTTTCTCTCTTCCGCACTTGCATCCAGGTGTTGAGCTCCATGAGGGAGTAAATCCGGGTTCCCCAGGAACCTTGAGGAGGTGTGAGATCTCCAAAACCCAAACCCTAGGTTAGCCACTTCTACTCCAAAACCCTAGCCGCCCACCATCCACTTCAATCCACCAAACCCTAGCCTATTCCACCTCCCACGGCCTCTCTCTCCAAGTCCAGGCCGACCACCAGCATCCAGCTACAGTCTGGATACTTCAGATCCAAAGCTCTTTCCAGAGGGAGTCGAATCAACCTTCAAGAGAATCCGGGTCTCAGCGACATCAGCCTTCAAGTTCTTCGAACTGGTAAATCCTTCCCCGAGTCTCTGAATCCATCACTTGTTTTTCTTCTTCCCAAATCTTGAGTCCAGGAGAAGCCGACCAAACCACAAGACCAGTATTGGAGGATCCATTGCGAAGATAGCCGAATCCGAGGATCCAACAATCTGCCCGAGAGAGTTCTTCCACCCAAATTCTGTGAAGATCACTGTCTGGTTGGTAACCCATCTCTCCTCTCTATTTCTGTCCTGTTGAAAGTTTAGAGCGAAACCCTAGGTCTGGGAGTTTCTCAACCCCCAGCGATCCGTTACTTCTGAACTACTCTGATAACCTAGTTTTTCTAAATTATGCTTTCAATCCTTACCTAGTTCCTTCAACTTAGTTTAACTTTACTTTGAGTCAAAGCCAATTTCTGAAATATAAAAAAAAAAGAAAAAAAAAAAGGAATTAATCTTAATTTTAATTCCACATACGCTTCTTGTTCTTTGTTCTGCATCATTTTTGGTATCAGAGCTTTCGTTCTGCATCAGACTAACCTTAATGTATGAACATTGGGTTATGTCTCTAGGCAAGAAATGGTCCATGCTATGGAAGGATGGGTCAGCAATTTCTAGGAAGAGGTCCTCAATGGGAACTATGGGAGGGGATTCATCTTGAGGGTAATGAATTAAAGAGATCATGTCATCAATAAATTCCTTGGGCTCTTGAATTTTAGTACTGGGCTCTATAATTAGGCTTTCCTCTAGTGGCTCATCAGGCATGATTCTAATAGTAGGGTCAGGTTTCTCATGTTCCTCTTTCTCTAACTGTTCTTCTAAGATGGTTTTGGTTTGGATGTGGTCAGGGTCAGCTACCTCTAGATTGGCTTCTATCTGGGTACCGATGGGGTCAACTAATTTTAGGTCTTCTAGAGATGTCTCCTCTTCTTCTCCCTCATACTCATCTACTAAGCTCATATCGGCTTCATACACTTCTACTTTAATGTCTTACTTTAATGTCATTCTGGTGAACCAGTGGGGTGGTGGGAGGGTTGGTGGTAGGAGGGGTTTGGTTAAGGGAATATTAGCTAGTGACTAGGATAGTTGGAGTGGGTCCACTAAGGGGTACCTGACCTGTATCTGGGTTCTGACTATGGGCACTGATCCTAGTGGGTTCAAGTTGACTACAAGGAAGGGGACTAGTACTGGGATCATATCTAGGGGTACTAATCCTATAGGATTCAGGTCGATGGCCTATGGGTTCATTCTGCTCATAGGTCATGGGTTCAGATCTATAGGTCATGGGTCTACTGTGTTTATAGGGTGTGAGTGCATAGGATCTGGATGCATAGGATCTATGGTCATGGGATCTGGAGTCATAGGATCTAGGTTCATAGGTTCTAGGTTCATAGGTTTTGGATTCATTAGACCTAGGTAGTGTGGGTAAAGGTGGCTCAGGTTTGGATCTAGTCTGGGTCCTACGGGTTTTCTCTAGGGTTCCTAGCCAAACATCTACTTGGTCAAATCTATGAGTCAATTAGGCATTCGATTAGGCTATCAGGTCATCCATTTGGTTTAATCGGGTGTTCAATCGGGCCATCTGGTCACTCAAGGTCTTTAGGACAGCATCAAGGTGGGATTCCATGGGTTCAGCCAGTTGTGGAGGTGGTGGATTATATGAAGCTCCTGATCTAGTGCACATGCAAGACTCAAACAAATCGACTATGGGTACCTAAACCTAGAGCCCAAATAGAATTGGTCGACTCAACTTACACACAACTCAACTCCTAATCCTTCCATTGGCCAGGTAAGAAGTGGGATGGTGGGAGGCCCCCCTGCTTAATGCAGGACCCAATAAATGAACCACCGATCTACTTAGGTCATTTGACTCTGTACCTCTAGCCTAGACACCAGCTTCTATTAATAGGAGATGAATTGGGTGCACTAGTCTTCCCATAATGGTTGAACCCGACCTGTTGATGTCCCTAGCTCTCTAGAGCAAATTAGGTCTAATCAATTTTAGTTAGGGTTGGGTTCAGATACAAAGATTATGGTTTTGGGCTAAAGAGAGGTGATCAAATCCTCCCCCCATCTGACATAGTAAAAGTGCCCTTAAGGTAAGTTATGTAGATGATGGCACACTTAGGAAATGCAAATTAGAATTTTGTAGTTTTAGTATTTTCTGATTTTGAATATTTTTTTAACTTTATATTTGGAAAGAAAAAAAATATTCATAAACATACCTAATATGCATAAAATATGTAGAAAAATTAAAATATGGAATGATTATGTAAGAAGAACCCTAAACATACTAAAATTTGTCTTGCTGAAAAATAGAGCAGAATTGTTCTCAGAAAGTATTCTGGTGTATTAAAAATCCACAGACCGAATAAAATCATGAGAAAACAATGAAAAATACTTTCAATTATATTGAATTTATAAAAATAAAAATCAGGATTTTTGGATCTTCCTACATGCACAAATCATAAGAAAAATAGACCATATACTGAGATGACGGGATGCAGAAACTAGCCTTAAACTATGCTCTGATACCAAGTGATGCGGGCTGATTTATGCTTGCAAAGTATTTTTCCATGATTAAGCATGAAGTTAAGGTTTTAGATATTGAATTTCATGCCAAGATTCAATGTGTAAAATTATAAGAAAATTCTATAATTCATGCATGCAGAAATAAACCCTAAAGTAATAGATAAGCAGGATCGCCAAGGTTATGAAACCCTGGTCAGGCTAGCTTTCCTACAATACCACTATTGATGAATCAAGGGGGTGTACCTAGCAATGATTGAAGTGCCTGATGAAGATCGTGCATGAAGAGATTACTCTTGCTCCCGGATGCGGTGTTGAAAAGCAAGCTTCTGACCCTGCGGATTCACGGCTTTCTGCTCGGTGATCCGAAGGTTGATCAAAAGGTATCCTTAGATTTGCAGGAACTGAGGGACCTACAAATTACCATTTGCAGGTTAGAAAATGGTGTAGGGATGAAGAAATAAATCAAAAATAGCAAGGGGAAGAGTGTTTTGTGTTGGGTGGCCAAGGCTTGGAAGGAGGGCAGCTAGGGTTTTGATGTCGGGGATGGAGGCAGGGCATAGGAACAAGGAGAAAATAATTTGCACATAGCTCGCACACAGCACGCACACAACTCACACACAACAAAGAGAGAAAACTCAATTTAATTCATCAATTCCTCTCCAATTACATGTGGAGGGGAGGCTTTTATGTTGTCTTACAAACTTGGGGTTGAAGAAAGGGTCTACAAGTAATCTCACAGTTAACCCTAATCTATACGAACTCTCCCTCAAGTTCTCTCCACTTTTGACCGAGCCTCTCTCTCCCCCTCTCCTTCTCTTGGTCGGCCAAAGGGTGGTGACCCAAAGGGTGGCCGACCAAGGGGTGGTAACCCTAAGGTTTGGAGCCTTCTTGGTTGCTCTTGGGCCCTGGGAGGCCCACTTCAATGTTGGACAGGCTTCAGGGCTTCTTCAGTTGTTCTCCTCTCTAGCACACTAGATCACATGTCCTCTAGGTCTCCCTTGATAGCTTCATGCTCCTAAATGGCTCAACTGGGTGGATGACTGGAGTGTTATGTTGACAGACTTCAAAATGATTTGAGTATTCTTTTTATATGACTAGATTAGACTCAATAGACTGGACTCACACTTACATAATTTAACGTCAAAATTTACATGACTCAAAGCTTGACCTAACTTAACTGACTTGAAATAACCCAAAAACTGATCTCAAAATCTAATAGTATGGATCAAAATCCAAATATAGGACTCAAATATTGAAAGGCCCAAAATAGGACTCAGGGCTATACAAAGACTCATATGGACTAACCCACAAAACTCAAATAAACTTACTCAAATTAACTAAACCCTAATTACAAATTGGACTCAAATCCTAAACTCTAATTTGATAACCACAGAGGATTGAGATGCCTCTACCAAAGTCTAGGACCTCTGATGTCCCCATCAAGATGGTTCAGTTGGTCACCTCAGCCTCCCCGTTGGTCTAAGGGTAAGCCCCTGAAGTGAAGCAATGGTGGATGTTGAGGTCAGCATAAAACTCTTCGACAGCTTGGTTGTCACCCGTTATCAGTGATGACTGATTGTGGGAGTCCAAAATGGTAAATGACTGACTTCTAGAAGAAGGATCTAACCTTGGCCTCAGTGATCCATGCCAGGGGTTCGACCTTGACCCATTTGGTGAAATAGTCGATGGCCACAATCAAATAATTCCATTGGCCAGACATGGGAGGAAAGGGACCTAGGATGTCCATTACCTACTGGGCAAATGTCCATGGAGCTGATAGCTAGGAGAGCGGGGCAACCGGCTGAGGTTGGATGTGGGTGTGATGTTGACAGTAGTCACATCTACTCACAAAATTGGTGATGTCATCCCATATGGTCTTTGGTGGGGGCAACAGGATCAGACACAGATTACTGGGCCCTATCCGGTTTACTTAGCCATGAGTCAAATTTTGTAATCAAGTAAAATTGAGTCCTGTAATAAGTTGAGGCTAGTTGATTTGTCTCAATCCCAGTCCAGTCTTTGAGTCCGGTACTTGAGTATTAGTCCAGTACTAGTTCAATTTTTGTACAAGAGAAAAGGATACCCTATTTTAGAGTTCCACCAAGCCTCATCCAGGAGCCAGAGGCCTTCATATCAGCTCATTGGTCCTTGCTTGCTACCCAAAGTCCAAGATTCTTTCAAGATGCCCAGATGCCTTCCAGATGCCTTGATACCCTCCAGATGCCAGAGAATATTCCCAGATCAGGGTGCCTCATGATTCCACGAATATGCCAGCACATAGGCCAAGAGATTCCAAGCCCAGGAGTCAAGCCCATGAGCCCCAGAACCAAGATTCCAAGGAATATGCTTGTACTAGGGCATCCCAATTTCTAGGGCCCAAAACCCATGCACCAACCCAAAGGAGGCCACCCACCCTTGCTGCCCTTCAAGTCTACATGCTCAAGCCCAAAGCCCTTGGCATCCTAGCCCAAATGGAAGACTCTTGTCCAAGTTAAAAAAGGTGAAGGAATCCAAGTAGAATAAGGAGAACTAGTTTCATTCAAAGTTTATTCTCCTAATCTTAATTAAACTTGTAATCCCTTTCCCTCTCAACTTTGTAATCCTATCATATCTAGGAGAGGACTTGGGGAACATCTATAAATACCCCTCCCCTCCCCCTCTTGTAAGTAATCTTTTTTATGAAATAATACCTTGTTGAAATTTTGAGTGAACTTGTGTTCTTGTGTGTTCTTGTTTTGGGTTGTGTGATAGTTGTTTGAGAGCCCTAGCCTTCCAAGCCTTGGTCGACCATGCACCATCATTCAAGCCCTAAGACACCCAGGGAGAAGCAGCCATCATACGTCCAAAGAAAAGATCCTTCTTTCCCACTCTAGCCACCATTAACCGAAACCCTAATCCCTTCTTTCTCTTCGTACCCTGTTTCTTTTCTTTGATTGTTATTTCTTGCCTAACCTCTGACACTTGCAGGATCCCTAACGTGTTTTCTCCTCCAAAGAGGAGGCCTTCTTTTCCTTTTGGACCGATCCAAATTGCCTTCTAATTCAAGGAACCAAAGGCTTATCTTCCAGGCACCATCCAGAGTGTTGAGAGACCTCTTCATCAAGTGGATCTTCAATCTCTGCCTGGTACAAACCTTCTCTCTCCTGATTTCTGACTGGTTGAAGGTATGCTATCCTAAACCGGGGTTTCTCAATTCCTAGGATCCTATCTTTTATTATTTTGCATGTATCTTTTTGTGGATATGATAGTTTCTTTCATTACATGTTTGCCTGCAATTCTTACTAGCTTTCGGGTTATTAGCCTACAAACTTAAATCCATAAAATTATAAAAAAATTAGATTTTTTATTTTTATTTCAATTGTATCAGTCCTAGGATCATCCCATATTAGTTTGGTGTCAGAGCTAGTTCAGGATAGCTTGCATCTTCATCCAAATTATAAAAACACTCATTGCTATTTTTTCTGCATCTTGTTCTCTACAGTAGGTGTCGGATTTTTAGTCTAGTTCATCATCTAAGGAATTTTGTATTTCATTGAAATTTTCATGAAGTGTCCTCTATTTAGTTTTGATAATTATCATAATTTTTAATTATTCTTACCTAAACAAAAATTATAAAAATTACTGCATCATAGGAACCCTAATCAAAAGCCTAGACTTTTGCTCATGGCATGAAAACCCTAGGTTTTGCTATCATCTGATTTTTTTTTTTTGCATGAAACTTGGTAGAGATCATCTTTGCTTCTCACTCTCTATTCTAAAAGTTTTTTGAATTTTTTCTGCATCAAAACCCGAACCAAATTCTGCAGTGAATCAAACCCTAAATTTCTGTTCTGCATACTTGACTCAACTTAACCTAACCAACTTCCAAACCCCTCAATCCCAAGCCCAATTTGATTGCTAACCTAATCAACTTAAACCTAACTTTTCATCTCATAAAATATCCAAAAATATTTTATTTTTTGATTGTTATTAGTTTGCATTAGGGCTCATTGAATGTGCATCATTTGATTAAAATATTCTTAAGGGCAATTCACTATCTCAGATCAGGGCGGGATTTCATCACCTATCCTGGGCCCTAAACAATCACCTTCAACCTAACCTAAGCCTTAATTAAAATTAATTAGAATTAATTTGCCCTAATAGGCTAGGTGACACCAACAAGTCGGGTCTGAATTGTGTGGGCCAACTAGTGCATCCAATTCTCCAACTATTATTGGAATATGGTGTCTAAGGCTGGGATTCAAGAGTTAGACGACCTAAGTGGTATTGTGGTTACTTAATTAGGTCCCTGTGAAAGTAGGGGGGGCCTCCCACACTCCCACCCTCTACTTGGCTAGAGGAAGGATTAATTGTTAAGTTAGGTGTAAGTTGGGTCGACCCACTCAGTTTTGGCTCTAGGTTTACAAAACACTAGCTTGTACTAACCCTTGCATGCTTGGGTGCATCATTTCACCTTGATTGCTTGTTTGATTGTATGACCACTAGATTAGAAACCAAATATCAACAGTCTAGACCCCAACCTAGTTCAGCCATGGAGTCCAATCTTGAAGCTCTCATAAAAGCTATGAGTGAACAGATGACCCAAATGAAAACCCAATTAACCACCAAAATAAACCAATCCAATTCCCAATTAACCACCTAATTAACCACCCAAATAAACCAATCCAATACCTAAACCCAAAACCAGCTTGCCCAGTTGACCACTCAAATCAACCAAATAACCCAATCAAACAACCAAGCAACCCATAGGATTGACCAGTTAACCAATAGGTTGAACCAAGTAGAGGATCGATTAGGTATCATAGAACGAACCCAAGAGTCCAATGCTGAATTCGATCCTGATTCACCCTGTTCCACCTCTCATAACCCTAGGGGAGTCCAAAATCTAGACCAATTTATGGAGCCCAACCCTAGGAGAACCTAGAACCAGGACCAATTTGTGGAACCCAATCCTAGGAGAGTCCAATACCAGGAACCACATCAGGAACCCAGTCCTAGGAGAGTCCAATACCAGGAACCACATCAGGAACCCAGTCCTAGGAGAGTCCAATACCAGGAACCACACATGAACCTAACCCTAGGAGAGTTCAACATCAGGATCTATATCAGGAACCCAACCCTAGGAGAGTCCAAAACCCTGACCCTATCCAGGAACCCAACCGTAGAAGGCTCCATCATGAACTCTGTGCTCAAGATGAAAGGGCCATGAGGAACATTAGGGTAGAGGCACCTACCTTTGATGGTAGTCTTGAACCAAAAGTCTATGTAGATTGGGTAAGAGAAATGAATTATTATTTTGAATGGTATGAGATAAGTGAAGAGATGAAATATAAGTTTGCCAAGATGAGGTTGATTCGATAGGCTAGGCTACATTGGGCTAACCTTGAGCGTACTAGGAGTCAACAAGCCCTTCCAACCATAACTACTTGGCAAGATATGAAATTGAAACTTAAGAAGAAGTACCTACCAGAATCCTACAATTAGAAACTCTTAGACCAATGGAATAAGCTACGTCAAGGGAATAGGTTTGTATCAGAGTATAATGCCCAGTTTGATGATTTCACAGCTAGGTGCAATGAACCTGAGTCTTTAGCATAAACCCTATCTAGGTTCAGAATTGGATTACGTGAAGGCATTCAGAAAGAGCTATACATGAGGGAGGTCACCGATTTGGATCAAGCATACTAAATATATAGACATTATAAACAATTCCAAAGGGGACCCACATATCAATGAACTGAACCTATTAGGACCAATACCCCATTTCCAAAACCAAACCCAAACCAGGTGTACCAAGGTCGACCAAACCCCAATCCCAACCCAGTTAGGTTTAACTCCAACCCTGTTTGGTCAAACCCTAACCCAGTCTGACCCAATCCTAACCCAATTTGATCCAATCCTAACCCGACCCATCCCAATCCTAACCCGAGTCTGAGTCAGTCCAGTTCAAGTAATTCTGCACCTATTAGAGTTGATAAGGGTAAGGCACCAACATTTCAAAAAGCTCCAAGCCCCAGCCCCAATGCCTGTTTTAGGTGCAACAAGGTAGGTCACTATGCTAGCCAGTGTCCCACCAGATCGTTACATATAGGGAAGCTTGAGAAGGAAGAGCCTGAACCCACTATTGAAGAAGAATATGTTTATGAAGCTGAGCCAAACATGATAGTAGAATATGAAGGAGATGAGGAGGAATTTGATCAGGATAACCTAGTAGGGGTAGTTAGATGCATCTTGACAAAAACCCAAACTGAGAAAGATTGGTGTAGGACTAGTATCCTACAAACTTTTGAGAAAATTTGGGATAAGGTATGCAAGATTATAATAGATAGTGGGAGTTGTGTCAATGCTATTGCTGCTGATACAGTTAGATCTTTAAGATTGACCCCAGTTCCCAATCCTAGCCCCTATAAGTCTCTTGGATAAATTCCATATTTATTCCAATCAAGTCTAGGTGCCAAATCTTAATTAAACCACAATCATATGAGGAGAAGATTTGGTATGATATCCTTTCCATAAGAGCTAGTAGCATCATCCTAAGTCGACCATGGCTTTACGATCACGATGCAGCCTTATCTGGTCGAACCAATACCTTTACCTTTAGTCATCATGGAAAGAAATTTGTGATTCACCCGACTCAGCCCAAAGAACCAATTAAGAGAATTTGTAGTAGCCTTAAGGAAAAGAAACTAGGAGTTTATCTAATTAAGGCTAAGGAGTTAGAAGAAAATATTTCTGAACCTATTGAGGAACCAAATGAAAATGATCCTGAACCCATTATAATATTTGAAGACAAGTGACTGAGCCAGGATCAAACAATATGGTTGAAAAGGAGGGTTCACATGAGTTGTTCATAGAGAAAATCCAAGGACAACTCCCTAAGGAACAACCCCAGGAAATAAATATAGGTAGTGAAATAATATTTGGTTTTGATTCTAATCAGTCCACTGACTTACTTCATCTGACTACATATACACTGACCTCTGCACATCATTTGCATCAGGAAATTAGCCTAAAGATGAACATAAGTAATGCACCCTATAAAAACTTGGCTAATTCTTGAAAACAAGCTAAAGAGTTTTCTGTAGGGAATTTTGTGATGATCAAATTTAGGCCTGAGCGATTCCCTCCAAGGACCATAAAGAAATTTCATGCTCACAAAGTTGGACAATACAAAATAATAAAGAGATTTGGATCTGATACATATGTGCTCGAGTTGCCACCCGAATTAGGTATAGGGTCAACCTTCAATATTTCAGACCTTATGGAGTACCGGGAGCTAGCAGCAATACCTAGTGAGCTCTTTGAACCTCTCCCTTTTTTTGAGAGTGAACCCACCCCAGAGAGTCCACTTACAATTTGGCCTATTAGTGAGGAAATGATCGAGCAAATCATGGATGATCAAGCTATCAGTACTTGAAACAAACGCTATCAGAGGTATTTTGTTAGATGGCAAGGTCGATCAGAATCTGAGAACTCATGTATCACCTGTAAGGATCTGCAACACCTCAATCCAGACCTTATTGAGTAGTATGAGAGTCAAGCTAATCCTTACTCCATAGGGTCAAGTTCCTCCTTCATCGGGATAATTGGTGAGGGCACCAAGATCAGACACAAATTACTGGACCCTATCTGGTTTACTTAGCCATGTGTCAAATTTTGTAATCAAGTAAGATTGAGTCTTGTAATAAGTTGAGACTAGTTGATTTGTCTCAACCCTAGTCTAGTCTTTGAGTCCTGTACTTGATTATTAGTCTAGTACTAGTTCAATTTTTATATAAGAGAAAAGGATACCCTATTTTAGAGTTCCACCAAGCCTTATCCAGGAGCCAGAGGCCTTCACATCAACTTATTGGGCCTTGTTTGCCACCCCAGGGTCTAAGATTTGTTCAAGATGCACAGATACCTTCCAGATGCCTTGAAACCCTCCAGATGCTAAAGAATATTGTCAGAACAGGGCACCTCATGATTCTAGGAATATGCTAGCACCCAGGCCAAGAGATTCCAAGCCAAGGAGTCAAGCCCAGGAGCCCTAGAACCATGATTCCAAGGAATATGCTGATACCAGGGCATCCCAGTTTCCAGGGCCCAAAGCCTATACGCCAACCCAAAAGAGGCCGCCCACCCATGCTGCCCTTGAAGCCCACACACTTAAGCCCAAAGCCCTTGGCATCCTAGCCCAAATGGAAGACTCTTGTCCAAGTCAAAAGAGGAGATGAAATCCAAGTAGAATAAGGAGAACTAGTTTCATTCAAAGTGTATTATCGTAATCTTAATCAAACTTGTAATCCATTTCCCTCCCAACATTATAATCCTATCCTATCTAGGAGAGGACTTGGGGAACATCTATAAATACCCCACCCCTCCCCCTCTTGTAAGTAATCTTTTTTATGAAATAAAACCTTGCTGAAATTTTGAGTGAACTTGTGTCTTGTGTGTTCTTGTGTTGGGTTCTGTGATAGTTGTTTGAAAGCCCTATCCTTACGAGCCTTGGCTGACCAAGCACCATCATTCAAGCCCTAAGATGCTCATGGAGAAGCAACACCAGATTCCTGGTAATCATAGTAAAACCAGGTTAGGTTTCTTTGGTGAGCTTGTTCAAAACCAAAGGGTGTTGGATTTTCTTTGGTGATCCCATTAAAATCAAAGTGTAGAGGTTTTGGATTGTGATCCTGCAAAACAATCCAACTATATTCGGGTATGAATATAGTAGAAACCCAAGTGGTATCTTGGGTAGTGGACGTAGGAACTGGTTTGCTCTGAACCACTATAAACCTTATATGTTTGTATTATGATTCTCTGATTTTCTTTAACTTCTGCATTTAATTTTTAATCAAAACATACAACACTTTGAAAAGGAATTTTAATTGCACATTATTTGCTTTAAAATTTTAAATTCTCAATTCACCCCCCTCTTGGGTAGCCACCTGGGCAATAACTGGTATCAGAGCAGTGTCTCTGATTAAACTTGAGTAAAGATTGATGGCTCATCCAATGAGTACGTCCTTGGCGGAAGGCCAATCAACTAATAGACATCCACTCTTCAGTGGCATAAATTATTCTTATTGGAAAGCAAGAATTAAAATCTATATTCAAGCTGTTGATTTTCAATTATGGAAGGTCATTCTTAAAGGGCCACATGTTCCCATGATTAAAGTGGATGGCGTGGATGTCCCTAAGCCTGAAGAGGATTGGGATGCACACGAAATGAAATTAGGTGAATCGAATGCCAAAGCCATAAACTTGCTCTACTATGCTTTGGATAGTAATGAGTTTAATCAAATTTTCACTTGCTCTTCAGCAATGGAAATTTGGGATAAACTTGAGGTGACCCATGAAGGAACTTCTCAAGTGAAAACTTTAAAGATTAATCTTTTAGTACACAATTATGAGTTATTTAAAATGGAGCTTAATGAAAATATCTTTGCCATGTACACTAGATTTACATATATTATTAACGGTTTGAAATGTCTTGGCAAGGTATACTCAAATGCTGATTTAGTACAGAAGATATTGAGATCACTTCCTGACAAATGGGACCCTAAAGTTACTGTCATTCATGAAGCTAAAGATTTGACTACATTATCAATGGATGAACTAATGGGTTCTCTCATCACACACGAATTGGCCATGCAGCATAAAATGGATGATGATCAAAAAAAGAAGAAAACAATTGCATTCAAGGCCGCTTTAGAATCAAAGGATGATGAAGAGATGGAAGATGACTCTACCTCCTCTGAAGATGATCTTGAAGATGAAGACATTGCAATGGTCGTGAGGAGATTCAGAAAGTTTATGGGAAAGAAGAAAGGTAGATACAACAAAAAATTTCATAAACGAGGAGAACATTCAAAAGAAAAGGATAAGGACAAAGAGAAAGATAAGGAACAAGTCCCCACCTGCTATGAATATAAAAAATCAGGGCACATTCGTCCTAACTGTCCACTACTTAAGAAATTTTTTAAAAAGAAGAAAAAGAAAGCGATGGTTGCCACGTAGAGCGACAATGAAGACTCCACTTCAACTGAAGAAGAAGAGACCACGAAAATAGCTAACTTATGTCTAATGGGTCTCGAGGATGAGGTAACTTCCCCCGATACTCAAATTGAATTCATATTTGATGAGTTAAATTATGCATTTCATGATCTTTTATCTGAATTTAAAAAGGTAGGAGTAAATATTAGATCATTAAAGCATATCAATGATTCTTTACTCAAAGAAAAAGAGGACATTTCAGAAAAGAATGTTTTATTGCAAAAAGAACTTCATAAAAAATATAATGTGTTGAAAACTGAAAACAACGAGTTTCATGACAAAAATAATATTTTGTTGAAAGAAAACAATGAGCTGAAAAAGGATGTTGAAAAACTCAAGCCACTTGTTGAAAAACTAACTTTATCTTCTAACAAGCTTGAGTTGATTATTAAAGATCAAAGAATTTCTAATAATAAAGATGGAATAGGTTTCAATGCTTAAAATTGAAATTTCATTTCAGCAACTATATTTATGAAACAAAAAGATTTTGTTCCCAAGCCTACTTCTCAAAAAGCTTTTGTAACAAAAGGTTCTACTTCCACTTCAAAAACCACTTTGTATGGTTCAAAAAATTCAATTACAAAACCTGCTATTTCTGCACTTCATGCATCTATATTTTCAAAGTATAAATTATTTCAAAATTCTAGAATCAGATGTTTTGCTTACAAAGAACTAGGACATAAAGCTTTCAACTGCAATACTATTAGAAATGTCCATAATAGATCATGAAAAATTTGGGTTCCCAAAGGAACCATCTTGGCTAACCTACAAGGACCCAAGTTAGCTTGGGTATCTAAAAGAACTCCTTGATTTTCTTGTAAGATTGTCTTAAAGCCCAGAAATTGAAGAAAAGATGGTTTCTCGATAGTGGCTATTCAAGGCATATGACGGGTGACAAGGATCAGTTCATCACCCAGGAAATGAAAGAAGGAGGTATTGTTACTTTTGGAGAGAATGGCAAAGGAAAAATAATCAGAATTGTTAAGATCAAAATAATCTCTTGTACTTTTATTGAAAATGTATTAATAGTAGATAAGTTGAAGCATAATCTGTTAAGTATTAGTCAATTATGTGATAAAAGCTTCAAAGTTATCTTCGAATCATCTGTGCATAGTAACAAACTCTCTTGATTCTAGTAGTAAATTCATTGGACATAGACTTGAAAATATCTATGGTAGATCTAAATGATCTAGCCATGACTAGTAGTTCCAGTTTAGTTGCAGTGAATGCTAAGACCAAGGAGTCTTGTTTATTATAGCATAGAAGATTAGGTCATACTAGCATGCATACTATTGCCAGGTTGATTTCCAAAAATCTTGTTAGAGGCATGCCTAAGTTTAAAGTTGATTTTGATCATGTTTATGATGCATGCCAAATGGATAAACAAACTAGGGGGAGATTTAAATCAAAAAATATAATTTCAACTTCTAGACCTTTAGAACTACTTCACATGAACTTATTTGGACCAACTAGGACCACAAGCCTACGAGGTATGAAATATGCCCTTATGATTGCAGATGATTTTTTCAGATTTACATGGATTTTATTTATTTCTCACAAAGATAAAACTTTTAAAATATTTATAAAATTTCACAAAAATGTTTCAAATCAGAAAAATCTTTCAATAATTTCAATTAAGAGTGATCACAGCACTGAATTTGAAAATCAACTTTTTGATAATTATTACACTGAAAATGGCATTGATCATAACTTCTCCACTCCTAGAATGCCACAACAAAATGGTGTTGTAAAGAGAAAAAATAGGACTTTGGAAGAAATGGCCAGAACAATGTTATGTGAAGGTAATCTTCCAAGGTACTTTTGGGCAGAAGCGGTGAACACTGCTTGTTATATATTAAACCGCGTTTTGGTCCATCCTATTTTGAAGAAAACACCCTATGAGCTTTGGAATGAAAAGAAATCCAACATAAATTATTTTTATGTGTTTGGATACAAATGTTTTGTGCTTAATAATGGAAAGGATAATTTAGAAAAATTTGATTATAAATCTGATGAAGCAATTTTTCTTGGTTATTCACTACATAGCAAAGCATATAGGATATTTAATAAAAGGACTCTTACTGTTGAAGAGTCAGTGCATCTTATCTTTGATGAAACTAACCCTTCACCATCTAGAAAAGATGAGTGTATTAACAATGATACAGGTACTATTCAAAAAGAGATGGAAGACATGAGTATTCAAGAAAGACCAATTGAAGAATAAGAAACGGTAAGTAAGGATCATACCGATCTACCAACTGAATGGAGGTACGCTACTTTCCATCCTAAAGAATTAATTATTGGTGATCCTTCTCAAGGTATTCAGACTAGGTCTGCACATAGGACTGCACATGACTACCTAGCCTTTGTATCACAAATAGAGCCTCACACTTTAGAAGAAGCAGAAATTGACCCAAACTGGATGTTAGCTATGCATGAAGAACTGAACCATTTTGAAAGAAATAAGGTTTGGACACTAGTTGATAGACCTAAAGACCACCCAATCATAGGAACCAAATGGGTCTATAGGAATAAATTAGATGAACAAGGAAATGTCATTAGAAACAAAGCTAGATTAGTGGCTAAGGGATATAGTCAAGAAAAAGGTATTGATTTTGATGAAACCTATGCACCCGTAGCAAGACTAGAAGCCATTAGATTACTTCTTGCATTTGCTTGCTACATGAACTTTAAACTTTTTCAAATGGATGTAAAAAGTGTATTTCTAAATGGTTTTATCTTCGAATAAGTTTTTGTAGAACAACAACCGGGTTTTGAAAATCATGCTTTTCCAAACCATGTGTTTAAACTCAATAAAGCTTTATATGGTTTGAAACAAGCCCCTAGAGCTTGGTATGATAGACTTAGCACTTTCTTAATTTAAAATAATTTTTTAAGAGGAAATATTGATAAAACTCTTTTTATCAAAAAGAAAAATAATGATATATTAGTTGTACAAATTTATGTGGATGATATTATATTTGGTGCAACTAATAAAAATTTTTGTGAAGAATTTGCTAAGCTAATGTAGGGAGAATTTGAAGTGAGCCTAATGGGTGAACTTAATTACTTCCTTGGACTTCAAGTAATGCAATCAAAGGAAGGAATATTCATTAACCAAGCCAAATACACCAAGAAAATAATCAAGAAGTTTGGTATGGAAACGAGCAAACAAATGAGCACACCCATGAGCCCATCTTGCAAATTGGACAAAGATGAAAATGGATCCAATGTTGACCAAAATCTATATAGAGGTATGATCGAATCCTTATTATATTTAACTACAAGTAGACCAGATATCTTATATAGTGTATGTGTATATGATAGATTTTAATGTAATCCTAAAGAAACACATATGCTTGCTCTTAAAAGAATATTGAGATATTTGAAAGGTACAAATAATCTAGGTCTTTGGTTTTTAAAAGAATCATCTTTAAATTTAATTGGATTTTCTGATGCTGATTATGCTGGTTGTAAAGTTGATAGAAAGAGCACTAGTGGTACATGTCAATTTCTAAGGTAGAATTTAATCTCATGGCACAGCAAGAAACAAAACTCGGTAGCACTTTCTACAACTAAGGTAGAATATGTTGCTGTAGGGAGTTGTTGTGTACAAGTGTTATGGATTAAACAACAACTAGTAGACTTTGGTGTTACACAATACAAAATTCCTATCAAGTGTGATAACACAAGTGCTGTAAATTTAACCAAAAATATTATTCAGCATTCTAGAACTAAGCACATAGAGATTAGACACCATTTTATTAGAGACCATATTTTGAATGGTGATATTGAACTAGAATTTATCCCTACTGAAAAATAATTAGCTGACATTTTTACTAAGCCACTAAATCAAGGTAGATTTGAATTGCTTAGAGGAGAATTAGGGCTTTGTGATCCTTTCTAGATTTAAATAACCCAATTTCTATTAAAACTAAGGATGAATTATCTAGAAAACCTCCTACATTTATTTATGATTGTTAAGCAACTTTCCTTGGACTTTCATTTTATCAAATTCAATTTCTAAAACATTTCATTTTTCTATGGAAAGTTTCTATTCTAGTCGACTCAAGCAATCTTGCTCTAGTCGAGTTGGCTTAAATGTTTGAGTTCTCTACCTATTGCTCTGGTCGAGCCGACTAAGTCTTTGCCTAGCTGACTCGGATATGTCTAGGGTTGAGCGAGCTGACTCGAAAGTCGGGAAATCACTATTTAAATAGTTTTGAGCTGTATTTTCCTATACTTCACTCTTTTTATTTTACTTCAAACACACTCTACTCTCGAAAACTTTACCAAACTCCCAATATTCATTCCCTAGAACCTAAATTTCCTAAGTTCCACTGCAATGGCTTCTCGAAGATCTGCAAGGAAGATTCTTCAAGTTGGTGAATCAAAGCGCATGTAGTGAAGATGCAAAAGGGAAAAGAGAAAAGAGGAAAAGGTCTACTCCTATGTAGGAAGAAGAAGAAACTCCTTCTCCTCCCGGATAGATTGTCTCAATGGCCAACCGGCCTGTCACTTATGGAAGAAGAATAGATTTCTCCTTCCTATAAGAGATGGAAATGAAGATTGGAAAATGGATAAAAAGTCAGGGCTAGAAGCATTTCTATTTTTTAGACATCTTAACCTACCCCTCACTGGTACGAATCTTCTATGAAAATATTATTCTTCAAGAATTTCATTTGGAACCAACAGTTAAGGGAATCAAGATCATCGTGGATGAAGAGAAGTTGGGCAATTTGCTGCAAATGCCCATGGATGGTGCCACTGAGCTGACTTTATCGGACAAAGAACACATATTAAAGCTCATTTTGGAGAAAGAAAATGTGAGCTCCGTTCAGCATGTTCAGGCCAACTTACTATCGAAGGAAATGAGGCTTCTACACAATATGGTCAGTAGAATTTTTCTTCCTAGGACCAGTCGCTTTGATTGGGTCAGCGAGAAAGACATGACCTTTATGGGACATCTAATAGAAGAAAAGCCTCTCAATCTTCCCTATATAATGATGATTCAAATGACTGAAGCAGCCAAGAAAATCAAAGTGGTACGGGCACCAGACTTAGAAGAAGACTTCAGGGCTCCATCTGGATCTCTGATTGACCTTGCCCGAAGAATTAGGGTTTTCTGGTTTTGTAATAAGGGTTGACCTGATTAACTCAATTTTGAGTCTATAATTTTGTCATTTCAATTTTTGTTGGGTCATGTTGACTTAGTCCAAGTCCAAGGCCAAGGTAGGTGTCATTCCCTTTGCCATAAGGCACCACATTTTCCAGCTACAAGTGGGTGCCACACTCCCTGCCACTTCTCCATCCAGTGTACCTTGGTCCCCATGCCTCAAGTAAGCAGGTTCTTTTTTCTTGCACCACTTGGGGGAGAAATCCATCAAGATACCTCAATCCAAGGAGGAGCCAACTTCTTTCCAGATAAACCCAAGCCAGGATGGCAAGAACTTTTCTTGAAGAGAGGATCAAGGAGGTGCCCCACAATGTTCCATAAAAATCCAAGTTATAAAAGGGAAGAGAGCATGTCTTGGGGAGAAAATCAAGGAGGCACCCAAAAGTTTCCAAAAGTGCCAAAGCCATGAAAGGAAGAAGCCTAAACTTGTGGAGCAAGACTAGGAGGTGTCCAAAAGAGCCAAACCATGAAGGGAAAATCATTGATTCATGGAGAGATACTAGGAGACACCCCCAAAACCTACCATTTGGAGCTGATTTTCAAGTTTTCTTGGAGTTTTTGGGCTGCCCACTCATGGAAGGAGTCTTGGGAAGAGAATTTGATGCCTAAAGTGTGGGTTAGTCCTATTAGTCCCACATGGAAAATGTATAAAATTTTATTTCTTTGTTATGTCTATATATTCAACTCTATGTAACTCTTGAATTTAAATGAGGAATGGAATCAATTTCTGTGTGAGCAACTTTTTGTTTCTCTCTTCCGCACTTGTATTCAGGTGTTGAGCTCCGTGAGGGAGTAAATCCGGGTTCCCTAGGAACCTTGAGGAGGTGTGAGATCTCCAACTCCAAAATCCTACCAAAACCCTAGGTTAGCCACTTCAATTCCAAACCCTAGCCGCCCATCATCTTCTTCATTCCACCAATCATCCAAACCCTAATCTACCTCATCATCTCAAAGCCCCTCTCTTCCAAGTAGAGGCCGACCACCAGCATCCAGGTCCAGATCGGTTACTTCGAATACAGAGCAAATCCCAGAGGAAGTCAGATTAGCATCCAGGAGAATCAGGATTTCAGCAAAATCAATTTTCAAGTTCTTCTTATCTGGTAAATCCTTTCTTTGAGTATCTGGTTCCTTAACTTGTTCTTCTTCTTTCCCAGATCCTGAGTTTAGGAGAAGCCAACTCTGCCAAAGGACCAGTATTAGAGGATCCATTGCGAAGATATCCAAATTCGAGGATCCAACAATCTGCTCGAGAGAGTCCTTCCACCAAACTCTGTGAAGATCACTGCCTGGTACATAACCCTTCCCTTCTCTTTAGTTCTATCCTGTTGAAAGTTCAGAGTGAAATCCTAGGTCTGGGAGTTTCTCAACCCCCAGCGATCCTTTACTTCTGAACTACTTTGATAATCTAGTTTCTTTGAATTGTGCTTTCTGTCATTTCTTAGTTTCTTTCAACATTAGTTTATCTTTCCTTTGAGTCAAAGCCAACTTCTGAAAATATATAAAAATAAAAATAAAAATATACATTAATTTTAATTTGCTTCCATATTCCACATATCCGTTCTACATCAATTTTGGTATCAGAGTCTTTGTACTGCATCAATTTTGGTATCAGAGCTTTCGTACTGCATCAATTTTGGTATCAGAGCCCTGTCTAGGGTTTTTGACTTGCTTGCATGTTTTGAGTGTCTCTCTTTTTTACTTTGTCTGCTCGAAGTAGACTCCCCAGGACGTCCGGCCCTAGGAACGAAGCGAGGTGCAAGCCTCTTCTTCCCATTCCATGGGGTGTTCCTAGGGCGTGTAGGGGATCTGCTGGGTTACAACTTCGTAGTAGGAATTGTAAACGGGAGAAGCATTCTATTTTCAGTCTGTTACTACCCTATTGCAGGAATTGTTTCTCATTGCAGGTAACTCCAAATTATATAATTTTTATTTTTCTAGAATCAGTATAATTGAATCTATTTTACGTAATTTTACTGTAATTTATTGGTTTCTATGAAATTTCTGAGAGTTAAATTACAACAATTCTGTTTCTATGTTTCTGCAATTCAATTTTTGAGTGATCATCTCCTAATTCATCTTAAGGGCAATTGAGCATCTAAGATAAGGGGAGGAGTTGATAACCTCTCCTTAGCCCAAAACCATCACCCATTCATTCGATCCTAAGCCTAATTTTAAAATTTATTAGACTTAATTTGCCCTAGTGGGCTAGGGACACCAACAAGTCGGGTCTAGGCTAATGTTGAGTCAGTTTGTCTAGTTACTCTGTGTGTGCTTTATACTTAGTGTCTAGAACAGTGGTTCAGGGATTCTATCCCGAAGAGCTTGTGTGCTGGTCCGCCTACCTGGCCAATCTCTGATTGGTGTCTAGGATTGGCATTTAGGGACCTAACACTCCCCTTACACCTGCCTGGCTGAGTCCCGAGTTACTACAGGCTAGCTTGCCACTCTGATTGGGCATCTAGTTTGGGCTCTAGGTCTAGTGAGCCAGTAGTCGCTTTAGTCTAGTCACGTTTTGTGTGCTTGCTTGCATCATCATGTCTACCCGGAATGGAGTACCCTACCAACCTGGTCAAACCCAACCATATTTAGAGGCCATGGTTAGAAATCTTACCGAAAGCATGACCAAATTGAGTCAGGATATGAATGAGGGTTTTTTCCAGTTTAGAGATCGAGTCCAAGTACTTGAGAAGCGTAGACATCAAAATTGGACCCCAGATCCAAAATTTAATAGTCCCTAACCTCACCCATGCCAGGAGCCTAGGAGGACCTAATACCGTGATCCCGAGCATAACCTTAGGAAGCCTAACCATGATATCTATAGTGTGGATCGTGTCTATGAGAGGTCCTTACAATATTCTAGACCAGTCACTCAACAACCCAAGTCTTCTAGATCAAACCATTTAGATCCACACCCATGCCCAAGTAAGGTCTCTACTAGCTTGAAACCCAATGTGACCCAGGTTCCTATATCGCAAGAATGTTGGTTTTGTGGAGAAAGTGGCCATAAATCTAGTCAGTGCCCATGCATAGGACTGGCTTGTGCACAGCTAAGTGGTAAGAATCCTAAGGATGACATTAATGAGGGAGAACCCAAGCCTACCAATGAGGAAGAAAGGTAAGGTATGACAAGCCCAGAATCAGTTGACCCGATTACCACTGACCCGAAACCCATTGAAGATGGCATCGAGGAAGTATATGATGATGGCTTGAGTCTAGTTGATGAATATGAGGGGGAAGAACTTGAAGAATGTGACATCGATACTATTGGTTCCTTACCTGAGGAGACCTTGGAGAGCAACCAAGTGGTAGGACCTAGTTCAGAAATTCAAGAGATTTGTGAGAATCAGATTCCTTTAGTCAAATACCCCCAGGAAGAACTCATAGGGTTAGCCCGAGCTATCTGTTCGTACCCTCTAATGATAGTCATTCCCCAAGTACCAATTGAAGATCTTTGCACTGAACTGTTTAAGTTTGCCCACCCTATGGTAGATCCTCTCCTTAGGATGACTGAATCAAGCCTCTTACAATTGGACCTTGTCCCATGCCCAGCCACTAAGGTCTCTCCCGTAATCTCAGTTGAACATCCTTGTCTTGAGCGGATTGATTCACCCAGTCCTGTAGAAGTCCTCCTTATGGCCCCAGACCCCTTCCTTCGCATGACTGACCTACCCTTCTATAGAGTATACCTTTCCGCACCCATAGGTCAAATTTCAAGTCTTGAGGTCATCATCCATAGGCCCTCCCATGAATCATTCTCTAATCCAGTTCTTGAGAAAGTGGATCATTATTTGCTTAGAGAACAAACCTTAACTATTGCAATCACATGTCCTAGGCTACTTCCCGAACCATATCTTGATCCATTCCTGGGAGTAGCAAACTTTTCCTTTCGTAAGGATGACCAGTTGACACTCATAGATCACCATTCAAACCTTCAGGTCACCACCTTTAGTCAACAGGTAATTCGAGACTCCACCTCATATCTCCTCCCTTTCTCTAGGACTTCCAATGCTTCTTACACCATCCAAGTGTACTTTGTCGAAGCCTTTAGAGTGAACCACGTGTCAGAACCTATTAGGTTTGCCACCTACTTCTGGAAGACCTTATGGCACCTACTAGGCATCCATAATAAGTTTTCATGCTCTGCATGCCCTCCTCCGACCCAAGGTCAAACCTAGAGAGCCTTAGTTTGTTAGGTTTAGACCTAGGGTTCCTTTGTAATAAAGTCCATTCTTTAGGAATGCATCGTTAGTCTAGTTTAGTTTTCTTGACCCTTTACTAGGCTTTGGCTCAGATTTTGGTTTGATTGAGAGCACCAGGAATTGGGATTTGTACTTTGTCCAGGGCTGAAATTGCATTCAATGTTTCGATCAATAGGTCTATAGGCTAAAGTCCCTTTGAAATTGTTCATGGATACAAGCCTCACACACCACTTGATCTGATTTCACTATTAGCCCACACACACAAGTCTCTTGATGCACTTGCATAGCATGTAAAGGACTTGCATAAAGAAATTCATGCCAAAATAACTTTAAGTAATGAAACTAATAAGAAGTTGACTGATTCTCAAAGACGTGTCAAAACTTTTGTTGAGAGAGACTATGTAATGATTTGGTTAAGGCCTGAGCAGTTTTCTCCTGGAACCGTTAGAAAGTTACATGCTAGAGGAGCTGGACCATTTAGAGTAGTGAAGAGAGTAGGATCCAATGCCTATGTGCTCGAGTTGCCTCCAGAACTAGGCAATAGCTCTACTTTCAACATTACAGACCTAGTAGAGTACAGGGAGCCAGTTGTGATTCCCAGTGAGCCTTTTGAACCTAATCCTGTTATTGAGAGTGATCCCGACCATGTGTGTCCACCAACAAACTGGCCTGTGAGGAAAGAGCAGATTGAAAAGATCCTGGATGATCAGGTTATCTCTCTCATACTCGAGGATACCAAAGATACTTTGTCCGCTGGCAAGGAAGGCCAGACTCTGATGACTCTTGGATCTCCAGAGAAGAGCTACAAGATTTGGATCTAGACCTCTTGGAGAGATACCAGAGCCAACTTGAGCCTTACTCGACAAGGTCGAGTTCCTCCCACCCCGGGAGAATTAGTGCGGGCACCAGACTCAGAAGAAGACTTCAGGGCTCCATCTGGATCTCTGATTGACCTTGCCCAAAGAATTAGGGTTTTCTGGTTTTGTAATAAGGGTTGACCTGATCAACTCAATTTTGAGTCTGTAATTTTGTCATTTCAATTTTTGTTGGGTCATGTTGACTCAGTCCAAGTCCAAGGCCAAGGTAGGTGTCATTCCCTTTGCCATAAGGCACCACATTTTCCAGCTACAAGTGGGTGCCACACTCCCTGCCACATCTCCATCCAGTGTACCTTGGTCCCCACGCCTCAAGTAAGCAGGTTCTTTTATCTTGCACCACTTGGGGGAGAGATCCATCAAGATACCTTAATCCAAGGAGGAGCCAACATCTTTCCAGATAAACCCAAGCCAGGATGGCAAGAATTTTTCTTGAAGAGAGGATCAAGGAGGTGCCCCAAAATGTTCCATAAAAATCCAAGTTATAAAAGGGAAGAGAGCATGTCTTGGGGAGAAAATCAAGGAGGCACCCAAAAGCTTCCAAAAGTGCCAAAGCCATGAAAGGAAGAAGCCTAAACTTGTGGAGCAAGACTAGGAGGTGTCCAAAAGAGCCAAACCATGAAGGGAAAATCCTTGATTCATGGAGAGATACAAGGAGACACCCCCATAACCTGCCATTTGGAACTGATTTTCAAGTTTTCTTGGAGTTTTTGGGCTGCCCACTCATGGAAGGAGTCTTGGGAAGAGAATTTGATGCCTAAAGTGTTGGTTAGTCCTATTAGTCCCACATGGGAAATGTATAAAATTTTATTTCTTTGTTATGTCTATATATTCAACTCTATGTAACTCTTGAATTTAAATGAGAAATGAAATCAATTTCTGTGTGAGCAACTTTGTGTTTCTCTCTTCCGCTCTTGTATTCAGGTGTTGAGCTCCGTGAGGGAGTAAATACGGGTTCCCTAGGAACCTTGAAGAGGTGTGAGATCTCCAACCCCAAAATCCTACCAAAACCCTAGGTTAGCCACTTCAATTCCAAACACTAGCCGCCCATCATCTTCTTCATTCCACCAATCATCCAAACCCTAATCTACCTCATCATCTCAAAGCCCCTCTCTTCCAAGTAGAGGCCGACCACCAGCATCCAGGTCCAGATCGGTTACTTCGAATACAGAGCAAATCCCAGAGGAAGTCAGATTAGCATCCAGGAGAATCAGGATTTCAGCAACATCAATTTTCAAGTTCTTCTTATCTGGTAAATCCTTTCTTTGAGTATCTGGTTCCTTAACTTGTTCTTCTTCTTTCCCAGATCCTGAGTTTAGGAGAAGCCAACTCTGCTAAAGGACCAGTATTGGAGGATCCATTGTGAAGATATCCGAATCCGAGGATCCAACAATCTGCCCGAGAGAGTCCTTCCACCAAACTCTATGAAGATCACTGCCTGGTACATAACCCTTCCCTTCTCTTTAGTTCTGTCCTGTTGAAAGTTCAGAGCGAAACCCTAGGTCTAGGAGTTTCTCAACCCCCAGCGATCCTTTACTTCTGAACTACTCTGATAATCTAGTTTCTTTGAATTGTGCTTTCTGTCATTTCTTAGTTTCTTTCAACATTAGTTTATCTTTTCTTTGAGTCAAAGCCTACTTCTGAAAATATATAAAAATAAAAATAAAAATATACATTAATTTTAATTTGCTTCCGCATTCCACATATCCATTCTACATCAATTTTGGTATCAGAGTTTTTGTACTGCATCAATTTTGGTATCAGAGCTTTCGTACTGCATCACAAAGCCTACCTACCCTATAGTATGGTCTTCACTCTACTATTTGAAGAAGCTGGAGTTGACTTAACTAATGAAATAGGCAAGCCACAACATCACATTGGCACTTACTCCTTCAATTCACTGAAATGAATGGGTTATAAGCTACAGGAAGGAATTTGGACAAAGAAAGTGTCTAGTCAGGTTGCTGCTACATATTCAGAGGATGATGAAGCTACTACTATTGAAGAAAGATCTGAAGGTAAATAATTACTCCATCTGACCTCAAAAAGCAATATTTCAGAAGATGGAAATAATTTCAAGTTCATTGACATATCACATGAACTCTGCAACTAATGAAATGAAAAATACTGTTAATGCAAGCTTGCAGAAAATGAGATCTGAACAGAAGCTTCACCAAGAAAAAATTAAAAAGAAAATGGAAGATTTTAAAGAAGAGATCAGAAGCATCCTGCTATAATCATAAAAGGAAACAATCACTACTGAAGATGCTCCTGAACAGATCTTCAAGGATTCACTTGAAACTCCTGCTTCTATTCCTTCATGTGATCTTCCCTCAATTGAACCTAAACCTGTTGAGACCAAGAAGAAACCCAAAACCAATAAGACTAAGGCTTTTATAGCCCCTGTTAAAACTAGGTTCAAGGATTTAAGGTTTAAACCCCTGAAAACTAAGACCTCTGATAAGGTTATAGAGGTAGGCTCCTCTTCTTCTAGTGGAGAAGAAGAAGAATAGTTTATTTGACTAGTCTTTTGGTTGTAATTTTGACTTTGCCAATGTTTTACTTTATATCTTTTACAATGTGAATGTAGTTTCCTTCTCACTTTGTATCACAATATTCTCAATGAAATGAAAGATCTTTTAGCAATTTTCTTTGTTATCATATACAATCTGATACAATGCTTTGATACAATTGTGATGAATTTTAATTAGAATCTCCAATTTGAGAAAGTAAAATTATTTAAAACAAATATTAAAGACTTTCTCAATCTATTTTAAAATCTAAGCTTTATTTGAAATCACCTTTTTGATTGATTGACAAAAAGGGGGAGAAATGTGTTGGAGAAATGTGTTGTCATGAAAATTCTCTTAAGTATGTTGAGCTTCCTACAAATTGTTCTTAAAGTACTTAAAAAGAATGAAAAAGGGGGAGCACGAAAGTGATAGAATTCAAATGAACCTAATTCTTAATTACTTTAAAACCTAGAGAAAGGGGGAGATTCTCTTGAATGATTTTGCTCTGATTGCAACTTAATCTTAATGCTCTGATTGCTATTGCTCTACAAATTGGTCTTAATTCTGTCAATTTTTTTTTTCAAACTCTGATACTCCATGTTTTGTGCTAATTATAATATTATGAAGCATGAAAAGTTTGATACCTTGATGATATACAATAATATCATCTCTTGAGCTCTGATAATTATTTATAAATTTAATTAGCTTCGATACTTGTGAATATTTAACTTTCAAATACTTTTATACATGTAAAGCGTAAGGAATTTTTCATGCCCAATATTTTGTCATCATCAAAAAGGGGGAGATTGTTGACCCCATAAGTGATTTTGATGATAACCAAACATTAAAGCAGTACATTTATTTCTAACAACTCTTCAAGTATTTTATAAGTTTTTGTAAGATGAGTTCATTATTCAAACTTCAACTCCTACACCTTGTTTCTTGTTTGAATTGTGTTATAATTCATTTTTGTAAAGAAGAACCCAATGAAAAAGCTAAGAAAAAATTATGTAAAAAGGGTTACTTCTGTGTGTGTGCACCTTAAACTTATTTTGAGTTGGTTTGCATAAAAAAAGTAAGAGAGTTAGTGAGAAGTTTCTTTGAGTTCAATTATAAAAATCCTAAAGAAAAATACTCAAGCCGACCCAGCATGTTGAAGAGCTGACTCTACTCCATGGCATGTAGCTAGGATTCTAGTGCTCAGCAATCCAAGCCGACTCGAAGGTAACCGAGCTTACTCCAGTGAATTCGAGTCGACTGGAATATATCTAAACTGACTCCTCTAGAGTCCAGTTTTTGAATATCTTTGAGAATAGCTAGGCAAGCCGACCCGAACCAGAAAGAGCCGACTCTGCCAGACCTAATTTTAAAGACCTGAGAAAGCGAGCCAACCCGAACTGCATCGAGCTGACTCTTCCAAAGTGATGATTTTAGAACCTGAGAAGAAGATCCGATAAAAGATCAAAAGAGCCGACTCCTCGAGTTCAAGTTTTTCGAAGATATAAGTTCGAGCCGACCCGAGCTATCAAGAGCAGACTCATCCAGAGTGAAGTTTTGCACCCTGAGACAAAGAACCGACTACATTGAAGATTTGGCGACTCGACCTATCGACTTGAAGGATCTGAGCTGACTCGAACATCACTTTCACGTATCCAACGACTAGTTCCAGAATTTGTTTCTGAATGCCAAAAAGTGCTCCAATGGTCACAAACCACTTCCTAATGGTCTATAATGGTTAGAATTACCTTGAAGTGATGAAAGACCTTATATTTGAAGGATTTGAACTTCCTTGAAGTAAGAGATTGAAAATGTTCTTCAAAGTTTAGAGAGCTACATTGAATATCCTACCTACCAAAAAGAAAGAGAGCACAAGAGCATTAAAGCAAGCTTTCAAGTCTTCACCAATTCTGATCTGAAGCTTGAAGCAATTTTAGAAGAAGCTACTGAAGCAATTAAAGTTCATTCAAGTGCAAGTCAAGTGGACTTCTATCAAGCTGCACCGACAACTATCCAATAAATTGAGTTTGTCATTTATTGTTGCATTTACTTCAATTCTTTTTCTGAATTGTTGTTGGATTATCAATGAGCCCGGTTGAAAAACCAAATAGGTCCTTGGTGAGCCTTGATAAAAACCAAGTGTTGGGTTCTTGGTGATCCTGGTAAAACAAAGTTAGGTTTCTTTGGTGAGCCTGTTCAAAACCAAAGGGTGTTGGGTTTTCTTTGGTAATCTCATTAAAACCAAAGTGTAGTGGTTTTGGATTGTGATCCTGCAAAACAATCTGACTGTATTCGGGTGTGAATATAATGAAAATCCCAAGTGGTATCTTGGGTAGTGGACGTAGGAGCTGGGTTGCTCCGAACCATTATAAACCTTGTGTGTTTCTATTGTAATTCTTTGATTTCTTTTAGCTTTTGTATTTAATTTTTAATCACAACACACAACACTTTGAAAAGGAATTTTAATTGCACATTATTTATTTTAAATTTTTAAATTTCCATTCCACCCCCCTCTTGGATAGCCACCTGGGCAACATACACAGACACAATGAGTGCAAAAATAATCTTTTTAGATTGAGTGTACCTCATTTCTATACCGCAGAGCAGCATGCTGATGTAGTAGATCGGTCGCTGGGAACCATCCTTGTTAGTGCAAACCAACACTGAGCTGACCACTTTCGATAAGATTGCTAGCTACAGGAAGAGCTTTTCCTCGGGCTCTGGCCTAGACAGCAGTGACAGGGAGGCGAGGAGCTTCTTCAACACCTCGAAAGCCTCCCGGCACACTTCCATCTAGGTGAAGTCTTGCATCTTGCATAGCACCTTGAAAAATGGCTGGCAGTGCTTGGTGGAACACGAGATGAAATGGCTTAGTACCGTGATACATCCAGTCAGGCATTGAACCTCCTTCTTGGAGATAGGGTGTCTCATGTTAGTAATCGCTTGGATCTTCTCGGGGTTGGCCTTTATCCCCCTTTGGATGACTATAAACCCAAGAAATCTTCCCTCCGTAATGCCAAGTGCGCATTTGGTGGGGTTAGCTTCATCTGGTAGGGGCGAAGGTTGTCCAAGGCCTCTAACAGGTCAGTGATGTGGTCCAACTCCTGGCCACTCATGACGAGCATGTCATCCACGTAGACCTGTATGTTGTGACTGATCTAGTCTTTGAAGACCCTATTGACCAAGTGATGGTACATGGCTCCCATGTTCTTAAGGTTGAACAGCATCATCCTGTAACAGTACGTACCTCTATCGATCATGAATGCCATGTGCTCCTCATCCTTTAGGTGCATATGAATTTGGTTGTATCCGGAGAATGCATCCAAGAAGCTAATGAACTTGTGACCCGAGGTCGCATCCACTAGCTGGTCAATCTTGGAAAGCAGGAAGCTTTCTTTTGGGCATGCCCGGTTGAGGTCGATGTAGTGCACACAGATCCTCCACCTCCTGGAAGCTTTCTTGACCATCACTACATTAGCAAGCCAGTCAGGATACCATACCTCATGGATGGAGCCTGCTACAAGGAGCTTCTTGACCTCCTTATCAATTGCCTTCTACCACTTTGGGGCAAAATGGTGCGGACATCAAAGGCACCAGAATAAGGCAGAGGCTTCTCAACCCTCTGTGGATCACTTAAATGATATTTGAGTCCACTGTAATAAAGCATAGTCCAGCTGAGTTGTTTTCATTTAAGTCCTATAATTATTTAGCTCATGTTGAGCTAGTCCAGTCCAATGTTAGTCAGCTCATGTCGAGCTAATTTTATTTTTTTGAGTCCTGTTCAACCATATTGAAGACTCAAGACCACATCATACAAGTGAAGACCAAGTCCAACCTGATTGAAGACATGGATGTTGAGCCCGAGTCCAACTTAACTAGAAGACACGAAGATCCCTGGAGGAGAATTAAAACAAGTGCAAACCTGAAGCCTGGAGACCAGCCAGAAGGAATCTGGGCCAGCCCAGGCCCAGGGAGAAATTAGGGCGCCCCTCCTTAGAATTACCTTCCCCTTGGTCGGCCACTTATGGTCACCCCCTTTGCCGACCAAGACAAGGAGAGGGAGTCCCATTCCATTTAAAATTTTTCTACCTAGGTTGCCATGTATTCCTAGTTAGAGTTTGTAAGGGAAAAGGAGTCCTATGTAATGTCTAAAGTACCCTTACTTGGAGCCCAAGGTTAAGGGTCTATTTAAGGGACCCTAGCCTCTTGTATGAAGTTAGAATTTTTGATGAATGAAAACCTTGAGTTCTTCTATTGAGTTGTGTGATACCCTGCTGTGTGCATAAAGGGGTTTGCGAGAGTTTTTCTTCCCAGTGCTGCAATCATCTTCCTGCTACCAACAAGCATCTCAGATCCCTGGACGCCCACTCCAAAAGAAGCCTTCCCTTGCTATTTTTCCTTTGTTTTCTTGTTCCTTTGTGAGTTTTCTAACCCCTGATAGGTCGTTTACAGGTCCTCGAGTTCCTACGAATCCAACGACTCCAACCAAGCCTCAATCGGATCACCGAGCAGAAAACCGGGTATCCGCGGGTCTTTGGCTCGGTTTTCCAAGCCGCATCCATCGAGGAACGAGAGACCCTTTTGCTGAGATCTTCACAGACGTTGTCAGGTACACCCCCTCTACCTCCAGTTGTTTTATTGTAGGAGAACTTGCCCTAACTGAGGCTTCTCAGCCCCGGCGATCCTTCTTTTCTACTTTTCTAGGTCCTAATCTGAATACTGATCTTCTAAAATTCATATAAAATTTTCTACAACTTATTTTAATCTAAAATTTGGGAATTAATCACTCAACCCCACATATAAAACATATAAAAAGAATTGCATGCATATTAGTCCCCCATCATTTGGTATCAGAGCTTAGATTAGGGCTTATTTTCTGTAATTTTTTTGTCCATATATGCTCTATTAGTTTAATTATTTCTCCCTAATAAAAACTTCAAAAATTCTGAAATTTATTTTTTTGGATTCATCATAATTCATAGTAAGTTTAAGAATCTTTTCAAATTTTATTATGGACTGTGAATTTTCTGCAACCCAAAATACAGCCTGTAAATTTCTGGCTCTATTTTTTCAGCAAGACAAGTTTGGAAGTTTTAGGATTTTATTTAGCATTTTTGCATATCTTTTAATTTTAGTATATTTCCAGCATATTAGGCCATGATTTGAATGTTCTCTTCTATTTAATAAAATACCAAAAAAAAAAATTACATATTCTCCAAAAATACCAAAAACATCTAAACCCTAATTTGCATCCTCATATGCTTGCCATCATTGCATAATTTACTTTAAGGGCACTCTCTTTATACCAGATAAGGGAAGGAGGTCATTACCTTTCCTTAGCCCAAAACCACCTTCCTTGCATTCGGTCCCAAGCCAAACTTAAAATTGATTAGACCTAATTTGCCCTAGTGGGCTAGGGACACCAACTGGTCGGGTCCGGGCTAAGTGTTAGATCACTGTGTCAAGCAAACCTGTGTGTGCCTTGTGCTTGGTGTCTAGAATGGTGGTTTAGGGATTCAATCCCGAAGGGCTTGTGTGCTGGTCTACCTACCTGGCCAATCTCTGATTGGTGTCTAGGATTGGCAATCAGGGACATAACACTCCCCTTACACCAGCCTGGCTGAGTACAGGGTTACTATAGGCTAGTTTGCCACCCTGATTGAGCATCTAGTTTGGACTCTAGGTCTAGTCAGCTATAGTCGGTCTGATAGAGTCTTGCATGAGCACTAGATTAGGAGTTTCATATCACCCACCTCCTTCACAAATATCTGAACCCATGGAAAATTTACAAGCCCAAATAAAAGCCCTAGCTGATCAAATGGCCCAGATGGCTACCCAGATAACTACCCAGATGACCCAGTTAACTCAGTCTCATATTCAAACCAATGATAGAATTGACCATCTTGCCAATAGGTTTGATCAGTTAAAAGTCCGGGTAGGGACCCCAAGAAAAACCCAAGGGTCACAGTCTGAGCCAGATCCTGATTCCCCTCAACCTAGGAGGACCCCAAACCCTGATCTATACCATGAGGTCGAACCAAGGAGAGCCCCTTATCCTGACCCGTACTACAATCCTCAACCTAGGAGGACCCCAAACCCTGATCCATACCTTGAGGCTGAACCTAGGAGAGCCCATCGTCATGACCCAATCCCTAAGGTTAGTCCTAGAAGACCCAATCAAGATTTTATAGACCAAGAAGATAGATCCTATTTACCCTCTCCCTACAAGCCTAGTATACCCACAACCTATATCTTATGACTCCAAATCCTATGAACCTAGAACCTATGAATCCATAACCAATGAACCTAGATCCTATGACTCTAGATCCCATGATCATAGATCCTATGCACCCACACCTTATGAGCCTAGTAGACCCATCACCCAATATTCTGACCCATATAGGGAGTCCAACCCTAGGAGAACCCAGTATTCTGACCCATATAGGGAGTCCAACCCTAGGAGGACCCAATATCCTGACCCATATAGAGAACCCAACCTTAGGAGGACTCCATTCCATGATCCATCCTTAGAACCTGACCATAAAGCTGACCCAAAATCCTATGACACCAGATCTTATAATCCCATGACCCATAGATCTGCACCCTTGTCCTATAAGCCCAGAGAACCCATAACCCCTAAGTATCAATCTAGTACTAGTCAGGTTTCCCTTAGTCAACTTGAACCCCATAGGATTAGCACCCCTAAATATGAGCCCAGTAGTGAGCCACTATCCCTTAGGCAACTTGAACCTACTAGGATTAGTGTCCATAATCAGAAACTAGGACCTAGCCAATTTTCCCCTAGCCGACCTTCTCCAACCATTCCTGAGTTTGACAAGGCTTACATTAACGCAGAAGTGTATGAAGCTGATGCGAGCCTAGTGGATGAGTATGAAGGAGAAGAGGAGACACCTTTAGATGACCTAGAATTAGCTGACCCAATAGATACCCAGGTAGAAGCCAACCTAGAGGTAGTTGACCTTGACCACATCCAACCTAAAGCTATAGTGGAAGAACAAATAGAGAAAGAGAACGTAGGTACTGCTACTAGAGCCTTACCAAAGGAAACCATAGAGGAAAGCCAAATTATAGAGTCTAGTCCTAAAATACAAGAACCAGAAGAATTTATTAAGGACTTGATCTCTTTGAATCAGTACCTTCAGGATGAACTTCCTCCTATAGTTCCCATTAAGGACCTCTTCCCTGAGATTAGTAACCCATCCTTCCATTATGCAAACCCCATAGATATACCGCAACCTCGTAAGGTTAGCCTCATTAGTCTAGGATTAGTCCCTGACATGCCTTCTTATATCGAACTTTATCCAACTAACCTTGAACCTTTTTTCCTACCCTACCAAACTAATTCTGAACCCACTTCCTATTTTCTGCCCTTTCCTGGCACCTCCAGCATTTCTAGGATTATTAGATTGCATTTAACTGAGATTAGCGTACTGCATGCATTCATTACGCATGTTAGATTTGCATTATACTTCTGGCATACCCTTTGGCATTTGCTTGGAGTCCATTGTAAATACTCTTGTGCACACCACACTAGGGTCAGACCTAGAGAGTCAATAGTCTCTTAAGTTTAGGCCCATAAAAGTCTAATAAATTTCCTTCGATAGGAATGCAAAGTCAAGTCTATTAGGTGTTAGTTTGAGTCCTTTGCATCATTTCGTTAGGAGTATGCATGTGCCTACCATGTTCACCACCCGCACTAATGTTAAACAAACTGGCTAATTCCCGAAGAAGGAACAAAGAATTTGATGTAGGGGATTCTGTCATGATTAGGCTTAGGCCTGAACGGTTCCCACCTGGGACCATTAAGAAGCTTCATGCTCGGGGAGCCGGACCTTTTAAAGTATTAAAGAATGTTGGATCAAATGCCTATATGCTAGACTTGCCTTCGGATATGGGCATTAGTTCTACCTTCAATATTACAGACCTGGTTGAGTACAGGGAACTGGCAATGATACCCAATGAGGCTTTTGGACCTATCCCTTCTGTTGAGAGTGATCCTTACCCAGAGTATCCACCAATTAATTGGCCTGAGAGAGGAGAACGGATCGAGCGTATCCTGAATGATCAAGCTATTACGACCCGGGGCCGCGGTTATCAACGTTTCCTAGTCCGATGGCATGGCCGGCCAGAGTTGGACGATTCATGGATTTCTCAAGAGGACTTGCAATGCCTCAACCCAGACCTTCTTGAGAGATATGTGAGCGAGTCTGATCTTCACTCAACAGGGTCGATTTCCTCCCACCCCGGGAGAATTGGTGCGGAGACCAAAGGCACCAGAATAAGACAGAGGCTTCTCAACCCTCTGTGGATCACTTAAATAATATTCGAGTCCACTGTAATAAAGCTTAGTCCAGCTGAGTTGTTTTCATTTAAGTCCTGTAATTATTTAGCTCATGTTGAGCTAGTCCAGTCCAATGTTAGTCAGCTCATGTCGAGCTAATTTTATTTTTTTGAGTCCAGTTCAACCATATTGAAGACTCAAGACCACATCATACAAGTGAAGACCAAGTCCAACCTAATTGAAGACATGGATGTTGAGCCCGAGTCCAACTTATCTAGAAGACATGAAGATCCCTGGAGGAGAATTAAAACAAGTGCAAACCTGAAGCCTGGAGACCAGCCAGAAGGAAACTGGGCCAGCCCAGGCCCAGGGAGAAATTAGGGCGCCCCTCCTTAGAATTACCTTCCCCTTGGTCGGCCACTTATGGTCACCCCCTTGGCCGACCAAGACAAGGAGAGGGAGTCCCATTCCATTTAAAATTTTTCTACCTAGGTTGCCATGTATTCCTAGTTAGAGTTTGTAAGGAAAAAGGAGTCCTATGTAAAGTCTAAAGTACCCTTGGAGTCCAAGGTTAAGGGTCTATTTAAGGGACCCTAGCCTCTTGTATGAAGTTAGAATTTTTGATGAATGAAAACCTTGAGTTCTTCTATTGAGTTGTGTGATACCCTGCTATGTGGATAAAGGGGTTTGCGAGAGTTTTTATTCCCAGTGCTGCAATCATCTTCCTGCTACCAACAAGCATCTCAGATCCCTGGATGCCCACTCCAAAAGAAGCCTTCCCTTGCTATTTTTCCTTTATTTTCTTGTTCCTTTATGAGATTTCTAATCCCTGACAGGTCGTTTACAGGTCCCCGAGTTCCTACGAATCCAACGACTCCAGCCAAGCCTCAATCGGATCACCGAGTAGAAAGCTGGGTATTCGCGGGTCTTTAGCTCAGTTTTCCAGGCCGCATCCGTCGAGGAACGAGAGACCCTTTTGCTGCGATCTTCACAGACGTTGTTAGGTACACCCTCTCTACCTCCAGTAGTTTTATTGTAGGAGAACTTGCCCTAACCGAGGCTTCTCAGCCCCGGCGATCCTTCTTTTCTACTTTTCTAGGTCCTAATCTGCATGCTGATCTTCTAAAATTCATATAAAATCCCCTACAACTTATTTTAATCTGAAATTTGGGAATTAATCACTCAACCCTACATATAAAGCATACAAAAAGAATTGCATGCATATTAGTCCCCCATCACAAAAGTCCTCTTCTTCTACCAAACCAAATGATAGTTGGGGTTGATGTTCAGCCTATGGGTGATCACTTCTGGTTGAATCCCGGGCATGTCTACTATAGTCCAGGCGAAGATGTCCACATTGGCTCGTAGAAAACTGAGTAGATGGGATCTCTCCTCTTCGAGCAGCAAGGCTCCCACTTGCACGATCTTCAAGGGGTCTTACCCTAGAGGAAAAGATAGTAGGGGCTTGACTAGCCTGTCCTTTGACTCCTGCTCTATCAGGCTTGACTGGTCAATGACCAGACCCTACATGGCCTCTCATGCTCCCGAGACTGTCTGTAGGAAGTGCTGGACTGGTTACCAGGACCCTCTCATCTTTCCGGTCCCCAAAAGAGTGGGAACTAGATGAGAAGATGCCTGATGGAGATGGTAGCATTGAGTAGATTGAGTCTAGGATGCCACAAGATTGTGTTGTAAGGTGAGTGAAGCCTCATAATGATAAATGTTGTCAACATGGTGCTTTGCTGAGGTAGCATCTCGGTGGTTATTGGGAGTGTGATCTCTCCTTCAATTCTGACCGAATCTCCGGTGAAGACCACTAAGAGATTGAATACCGATTTTATTCGGTCAATGGATAAGTTCTTCCTTGCAAAAGCATCTTAAAAAAGGATGTCAACAAAGCTTCCATTATCAACCATAATTCTTTTTACAGGATATTTTGCTATCATTATTTCTACGATGATAGCATCATTATTTGGGTTATCTACCTAGCCGACCCTTCTCCCTCGTAGGGGAGTACATCATCACTTCTCTCTCTCCCTTTAGCCCTCTTCAAGCTTCTCTCCGCCCCCCAGGAGATCATCCGCATCGGCTTCTCCATAGGGCGACTGTTGATGGCAAGCGATCCTGGTCTTCATTTTGGACTGCTGAGGCAACTTTTTCCTTCATGTACTTCCTAACATAGCCGTGCTTAATCAGGTCTTCTATCTCCCTATTCAGGTGGTGGAATTCCTCGATATCATGGCCATGGTACCGATGGAAGCGGTAGTAATTGAATCTGTCGTGTCCAACAAACGGTCTCAATGGAGGAGGATGGCGTAGGAAGTTCTCACCCTCGATCTTCAATAGGATCTTTACTCTTAGGGTGAGGAGAGGAGTGAACTTTTCTTCCTTGGCAGGGTTGACTCTGGGCCTGGACGAAGGCTTCCCCCATGGCCTGCCTTTTTAGTGGCCTCCCATCCAGCTCCCTTCTGGTATGGTCAGCATTTTTTGCATGGATGTACTTATGGACCTAGAGGAGGAGCTTTGAGTAAGTCTTTGGAGGCTTTTTGTCAAGAGAGTAGGTGAAGCAGGAAAGCCTGAGCCCCCTCTTCAGGGCCAGCATGGTGACTGGCTCATCGAGGTGATAGATCTCCAAGGTGGTGGCTTTAAAATGGGACACGTAGTCTTGGAGGGGCTCTCGATCAAGCTAGTGGATCGAGAAGAGATTATCAACCTCACGTGGAGCCTTTTTTCATGTATCAAAGTGTGCCATGAACTTTTTCTCTAGCTATCCGAAGGAGTCAATGCCTTCTAACTCGAGTCTAGAGAACCGGCTCGAGTAGCCTTCTAGAGGGTAGTTGGGAAGGTGATGTAGAAGAGAGCATCGGTGGCCCGCTGGACCCTCAAGTGGGCCTTGTAGCTTTCCAGGGGGTCAAAGGGATTGGTTGTCCTATCATAGGGATCAACCTGGGGTATGCGGAACAAGTTAGGGATTGGTTACTCTTGGATTCTATAGAAGAAGGTTGGATGGGTGTCATAACCTATGGGCTCACTGGTGCGGACACCAAAGACACCAAAATAAGGTAGAGGCTTCTCAACCCTCTGTGAATTGATCAATAATTTTTGAGTCCATCTGTAATAAGGGCTTAGCCCATCTGAGTCCTTTTTTTAGTTGTTGTTTGAGTCTTTTGAGTTGTTATTTCAGTTTTGTACTAGTCAGCTTATGTTGAGCTAGTTCAGTCCAATGCTAGTCAGCTCATGTTGAGCTTATTTTATTTTTTTGAGTCCTGTCCAAGCATACTGAAGACTCAAGACTATATCATACAAGTGAAGACCAAGTCCACCTAGATTGAAGACATGGAAGTATAGCACAAGTCCAACCCAGCTTGAAGATTTGAAGACCCCAGGAGGAAAATTCAGAAAACCCTGATTTCTTGCAGATGCCCTCCAGATGCCCAGATTCCCTTCCAGATGCCAAAGTATATTTATAGATAAGGTCATCCATGATTCCAGAGGTCCATCTGCATCCTAGCCCAAAGAAATCAAGCCCAGGTGCCAAGCCCAAGCCCCTAAGAAGCAAGATACCAGGGAATATTCCTGCTACCTGGCTACCAGGCCACCCCAGCTTCCAGAGGCCCAAACCCATGCACCCAAGCCCCTTTGGGCTGGCCTTTTGCTGCTCCTAGAAGCCCAACACGCCCCCCTATGCATCCTTGGAGTCTTGACCAAGTCAAGAAAATTTTTAGGGATTTTTCTACCTAATATTTCCTTATTTTCTAGCTAGGGTTTGAGAGGGAAAAGGATTCTTATGTAAAGACTTATGTACCTTTACTTGGAGCCCAAGGTTAAGGATCTATTTAAGGGACCCTAGCCTCTTGTATGAAGGAGAATTTTTGATGAATGAAAACCTTGAGTTCTTCTATTGAGTGGTGTGATACCCTGCTGTGTGCATAAAGGGGTTTGTGAGAGTTCTTCTTCTTGGTGTTTGCAATCATCTTCCTGCTGCCAACAAACCCTCCAGATCCCTGGATGCCCACTCCAAAAGAAGCCTTCCCTTGCTATTTTTACTTTGTTTTCTTGTTCCTTTGTGAGCTTTCTAACCCATGACAGGTCGTTTACAGGTCCCTGAGTTCCTACGAATCCAACGTCTCCAGCAAAGCCTCAATCAGATCACCGAGCAGAAAGCCGGGTATCCGCGGGTCTTTGGCTAGATTTTTCAGGCCGCATCCGTCGAGGAACGAGAGACCCCTTCGCTGCGATCTTCACAGACATTGTCAGGTACATCCCTCTACCTCCAATAGTTTTATTGTAGGAGAACTTGCCCTAACCGAGGATTCTCAGCCCCGGCGGTCCTTCTTTGCTACTTTTCTAGGTCATAATCTGCATGCTGATCTTCAAAAATTCATACAAAATTCCCTACAAATAATTTTTAACTGAAATTTTGGAATTTATCACCTAACTCAACATGTAAAACATACAAAAAAAATGGCATGCATATTAGTTCCCCATCATTTGGTATCAGAGCTTAGGTTAGGGCTTGTTTTCTGCAATTTTTCAGTCCATATATACTCTGTTATTTTAATTATTTCTCCCTGATAAAAACTCTAAAAATTCTGAAATTTATTTTTCTGGATTCATCATAATTTACAGTAATTTTAGAAATTTTTGTAGATTTTATTATAGCCTGTGAATTTTCTTCAAGCCGAAATACATCCTGTAAATTTTCAACTCTATTTTTTCAGCAAGACAAGTTTGGAAGTTTTAGGTTTTTGTTTAGCAATTTTTGCATATTTTTTAATTTTAGTATATTTCCTGCATATTAGGCCATGATTTGCAAGTTTTCTTATATTTAAAAAAATACCAAAAAAAAAATTACATATTCTCCAAAATACTAAAAAAAAATATCTAAACCCTAATTTGCATCCTCATCTGCCTGCCATCATTGCATAATTTACTTTTAAGGGCACTCTTGCTATATCAGATGGGGGGAGGATTTGATCACCTCTCCTTAGCCCAAAACCACATCTCTTGCATTCGGTCCCAAGCCTTAACCTAAAATTAATTAGACTTAATTTGCCCTAGTGGGCAAGGGACACCAACTGGTCGGGTCCGGGCTAGTGTTAGATCACTGTGTCAAGTTAACCTGTGTGTGCCTTGTGCTTAGTGTCTAGAACGGTGGTTTAGGGATTCAATCCTGAAGGGCTTGTGTGCTACTCCGCCTACCTAGCCAATCTCTTATTGGTGTCTAGGATTGGCAATCAGGGACCTAACACTCCCCTTACACCTGCCTGGCTGAGTACAGGGTTACTATAGGCTAGTTTGCCACCCTAATTGAGCATCTAGTTTGGACTCTAGGTCTAGTCAGCTATAATCGGTCTGATAGAGTCTTGCATGAGCACTAGATCAGGAGTTTCATATCACCCACCTCCTTCACAAATGTCTGAACCCATGAAAAATTTACAAGCTCAAATAAAAGCCCTAGCTGATCAAATGGCCCAGATGGCTACCCAGATAACTACCCAGATGATCCAGTTAACTCAGTCTCGTATTCAAACCAATGATAGAATTGACCATCTTGCCAATAGGTTTGATCAGTTAAAAGTCCGGGTAGGGACCCCAGAAAAAAACCATGGGTCACAGTCTGAACCAGATCCTAATTCCCCTCAACTTAGGAGGACCCCAAGCCCTGATCCATACCTTGAGGCTGAACCTAGGAGAGCCCATCGTCATGACCCAATCCCTAAGGTTAGTCCTAGAAGACCCAATCAGGATTTTATAGACCAGGAAGATAGATCCTATTTACCCTCTCCCTATAAGCCTAGTATACCTACAACCTATAGATCTTATGACTCCAAATCCTATGAACCTAGAACTTATGAATCCATAACCTATGAACCTAGATCCTATGACTCTAGATCCCATGATCATAGATCCTATGCACCCACACCCTATGTGCCTAGTAGACCCAACACCCAATATTCTGACCCATATAGGGAGTCCAAACCTAGGAGGACCCAACATTCTGACCCATATAGGGAGTCCAACCCTAGGAGAACCCAGTATTCTGACCCATATAGGGAGTCCAATCCTAGAAGGACCCAATTTCCTGACCCATATAGAGAGCCCAACCTTAGGAGGACCCCATACCTTGATCCATCCTTAGAACCTGATCATAGAGCTGACCCAAAATCCTATGACCCCAGATCCTATAATCCCATGACCCATAGATCTGCACCCTTGTCCTATGAGCCTAGAGAACCCATAACCCCTAAGTATCAGCCTAGTACTAGTCATGCTTCCCCTAGTCAACTTGAACCCCATAGGATTAGTATTCCTAAATATGAACCCAATAGTGAGCCACTACCTCTTATACAACCTGAACCTACTAGGAGTAGTACCCATAATCAGAGACCAGAACCTAACCAATTTCCTGCTAACCGACCTTCTCCAACCATTCCTGAGATTCGCAAGGCTTACATTAACGCGGAAGTGTATGAAGCTGATGTGAGCCTAGTGGATGAGTATGAGGGAGAAGAGGAAACACCTTTAGATGACCTAGAATTAGCTGACCCAGTAGATACCCAGGTAGAAACCAACCCAGAGCTAATTGACCTTGACCACATCCAACCTAAAGCTATAGTGGAAGAACAAATAGAGGAAGAGAACCTAGGTATTGCTGCTAGAGCCTTACCTGAGGAAACCATAGAGGAGAGCCAAATTATAGAGTCTAGTCCTAAAATACAAGAACCAGAAGAATTTATTAAGGACCTTATCTCTTTGAATCAATACCTTCAAGTTGAGTCCCCTCCTATAGTTCCCATTAAGGACCTCTTCCCCGAAATTGGCGACCCATCCTTCTATTATGCAAACCCTGTAGATATAGCTCAACCTCATAAGGTTAACCTCATTAGTATAGGATTAGTTCCTGACACCCCGTCTTTTATCCTACTTTATCCAACTAACCATGAACCTTTTTCTCTACCTTACCAAACTAATTCTGAACCCACTTCCTATTTTCTGCCCTTTCCTGACACCTCCAGCATTTCTAGGATCATTAGATTGCATTTAGCTGAGATTAGCATACTGCATGCATTCATCACGCATGTTAGGTTTGCATCTTACTTCTGGCATACTCTTTGGAATTTGCTTGGAGTTCACTGTAAATTTTCATGTGCATGTCAAGCTAGGATCAAACATAGAGAACCTATAATCTATTAGGTTTAGATCTAAAGAGTTCAATAAAATTTTCTTCGATAGGAATACATAGTCGAGTCTATTAGGTGTCAGTATGAGTCCTTTGCATCATTTGTTAGGAGTCTGCATGTGCCTAGCATGTTCACCACCCGCACTAATCTTAAAACAACTAGCTAATTCTCGAAAAAGGGTCAAAGAATTTGATGTAGTGGATTCTATCTTGGTTAGGCTTAGGCCTAAAAGAAGCTTCATGCTCGCAGAGCCGGACCTTTTAAAGTGATAGAGAATGATTGGGTCAAATGCCTAGGTGTTAGACTTGCCTTCGAATTTGGGCATTAGTTCTACCTTCAATATTACAGACCTGGTTGAGTATAGGGAACCGGCAGCGATACCTAGTAACGCCTTTGGACCTATTCCTTTTCATTGTGAGTGACCCTAACCCAGAGTGTCCACTAACAAATTGGCCTGAGAGAGGAGAACGGATCGAGCGTATCCTGGACGATCAAGCCATCACGACCCGGGGCCATGACTATCAATGCTTCCTGATCCGATGGCAAGGCCAGCCAGAGTCGAACGATTTGTAGATTTCTTGAGAGGACTTGCAATGCCTCAACCCAGACCTTCTCGAGAGATATGTGAGCCAGTCTGATCTTCACTCGACAGGGTCGAGTTCCTCCCACCCCGGGAGAATTGGTGCGGACACAAAAGACACCAGAATAAGGCAAAGGCTTCTCAACCCTCTGTGAATTGATCAATAATTTTTGAGTCCATCTGTAATAAGGGCTTAGCCCATCTGAGTCCTTTTTTTAGTTGTTGTTTGAGTTTTTGAGTTGTTATTTCAGTTCTATACTAGTCAGCTTATGTTGAGCTAGTTCAGTCCAATGCTAGTCAGCTCATGTTGAGCTTATTTTATTTTTTTGAGTCCTGTCCAAGCATACTGAAGACTCAAGACTATATCATACAAGTGAAGACCAAGTCAAACTATATTGAAGATATGGAAGTATAGCACAAGTCCAACCCAGCTTGAAGATTTGAAGACCCCAGGAGGAAAATTCAGAAAACCCTGATTTCTTGCAGATGCCCTCCAGATGCCCAGATTCCCTTCCAGATGCCAAAGTATATTTATAGATAAGGTCATCCATGATTCCAGAGGTCCATCTGCATCCTAGCCCAAAGAAATCAAGCCCAGGTGCCAAGCCCAAGCCCCTAAGAAGCAAGATACCAGGGAATATTCCTGCTACCTGGCTACCAGGCCACCCCAGCTTCCAGAGGCCCAAACCCATGCACCCAAGCCCCTTTGGGCTGGCCTTTTGCTGCTCCTAGAAGCCCAACACGCCCCCCTAGGCATCCTTGGAGTCTTGACCAAGTCAAGAAAATTTTTAGGGATTTTTCTACCTAATATTTCCTTATTTTCTAGCTAGGGTTTGAGAGGGAAAAGGATTCTTATGTAAAGACTTATGTACCCTTACTTGGAGCCCAAGGTTAAGGGTCTATTTAAGGGACCCTAGCCTCTTGTATGAAGGAGAATTTTTGATGAATGAAAACCTTGAGTTCTTCTATTGAGTGGTGTGATACCCTGCTGTGTGCATAAAGGGGTTTGTGAGTGTTCTTCTTCCTGGTGTTTGCAATCATCTTCCTGCTGCCAACAAACCCTCCAGATCCCTGGATGCCCACTCCAAAAGAAGCCTTCCCTTGCTGTTTTTACTTTGTTTTCTTGTTCCTTTGTGAGCTTTCTAACCCCTGACAGGTCATTTGCAGGTCCCTGAGTTCCTACGAATCCAACGACTCCAACCAAGCCTCAATCGGATCACCGAGCAGAAAGCCGGGTATCCGCGGGTCTTTGGCTCGGTTTTCCAGGCCGCATCCGTCGAGGAACGAGAGACCCCTTCGCTGCGATCTTCACAGACATTGTCAGGTACATCCCTCTACCTCCAATAGTTTTATTGTAGGAGAACTTGCCCTAACCGAGGCTTCTCAGCCCCGGCGGTCCTTCTTTGCTACTTTTCTAGGTCCTAATCTGCATGCTGATCTTCAAAAATTCATACAAAATTCCCTACAAATAATTTTGATCTGAAATTTGGGAATTAATCACCTAACTCAACATGTAAAACATACAATAAAAATGGCATGCATATTAGTTCTCCATCACTCACTAGGGTAGTCCTAAATCTCAGCAAACCAGCAAGATAGGTTAGCCAGCTTTCGCTCTTGTTCTTTGAGGTGCCTTTCCACTTGACGGTGGATAGCCTCATCCATGGACCCTTTGGCGAAGGCCGTTAAGGGGAAAGGTGGCGTGGAGTGAAGGAACTCTCGCCTGAGTTCCCAACCATGACAATTCCATTGGTGCAAGCATGCACCATCGTCCAAAGTTAGGGAGAGGCTCTCCTAGTCAGTCAGGCCATCTTGCTACTTCTTCCCGACCGTCTGGTGGTCTCCCCGTGTGATGCGGAACTAACAATGCATACAAAATTATTTTTTTTGTATTTTTATATTAAGTTATGTATCATAATTCTGAAGATCATGCCACAAATCTAATTAGAGGGTTCTATGCAAGTAAGAAACTAAAGCATGCAAAGTAGAACTTAAAAAGTAATAAGAAAGAGGACCGTCGAGGCTGAGAAGTCTCGGTTGGGCTAGTTCTCCTTCAATAAGGCTACTGGCAGGTAGAGGGGGTATACCTGACAATGGTTAATGCACCCGATGAAGACCATAGATGAAGGGATCGCTCTCGCTCCCGGATGTGGCCTGGATGATCAAGCCGAAGACCCATGGATTCTCGGCTTTCAACCCGGTGATCTAATCATTGCCCGGCTGGAGTTGTTGGACTCGTAGAAGTTAAAGGACCTACAAATAGCCTATCAAGGGTTAGGAAACAAAACAAGGATGAAGAAATAAAGTCAAAATAGTAAGGGAAAGAAGAGTTTGAGGTTGGGCGGCCAGTGCTTGGAGAGGTGGATGGCGGCTGGATACTGGGCGGAGGATTCAAGGAAGAAGAGGAGGGGTTCACACAGAATCTCCTTAGCACACAGCAATAAGAAAACTCAGTTGTATTCATTCAAAAAAGTTATTCAAACAAGAGAATAGAGTTTCTTAAATAGACTCACTCACTTGGCCCCCAAGTAAGGATACAACAGACTTTTACTAGGAATTTGAATCCCACCTCAAACCCTAGCTAGAATACATGGTAGGTCTAGGATTTGATTGCCCTAAAATTGTTCTCTCCTCTCTTGCCTTGGTCGGCCAAGGGAGGTGACCCTAAGTGGCCGACCAAGGGGTGGTGACCATAGGGTGGATGGTGCCCTAGCTCTCCTCCTAGGCCTTGGCAAGCCCATTTTGCTTCAGGTTGCGGTTTAGGGCTTCAGGGCTTCTGATTTAGCTCCCGGGCTTTTGATTTCTTCTACTAGGCCTTCCATGGTCTTCATAACTTCAAGTTGGGTTGATCTTTACTTGTATTGGCTTAGTCTTCACTTGCACTAAGTCTTCACTTGACTTGGACTAACATATACAGGACTCAAAAAGAAAACTAGCTCAACATGAGCTAACTGGTACAGGATTCAAATAATGAAAACTCAATTAGGCTAAGCCCTTATTACAAATGGACTCAAATACTACTAAGTAATCCATAGAGGGTTGAGAAGCCTCTATCTTATTCTGGTGCCTCTGGTGTCCGCACCAATTCTTCCGGGATGGGGAGAACTTGACCCTGTCAAGTAAGGAACACACTGGCTCACATATCTCTTTAGAAGATCTGGGTCGAGGTGATGCAAGTCCTCTCGAAAAATCCATGAATCGTCTGGTTCTGGCCGTTCTTGCAATCTAACCAAGTAGCGTTGATAGCCATAACACCGGGTCGTGATGGCTTGATCATCCAGGATATGCTTGATCCGTTCTCCTCTCTCAGGCTAATTAATTGGTGGACACTCTGGGCTAGGGTCACTCAAAATGGAAGGAATAGGTCTAAAGGTCTCACTGGGTATCACTGCCAGTTCATTATACTCAACCAGGTCTGCGATATTGAAGGTAGAACTATTGCCAAATCTGGAGGCAAATCTAACACATAGGCATTTGGTCCAACCCTCTATCACTTTAAAAGGTCCGGCTCCACGAGCATGAAGCTTCTAAATAGTCCCAGGTGTGAACTGCTCAAGCCTAAGCCTAATCATGATAGAATCCACTACACTAAATTTCTTGGCCCTTTTTTGGGAATTAGCCAGTTTGTTTCAAAATTAGTGCAGGTGGTGAAGATGCTAGGCACATGCATACTCCTAACAGGTGATGTAAAGGAGTCATACTAATACCTAATGGGCTCGACTATGTATGCCTATCGAAAGAGGTTTATTAGGTCTTAACTACAACTTGGGCATGGGGCATGAGTCATGGTTGATGGATGACATGCATAAGAAAATTTGCTATGAACTCCTAATAGAGGGTTTTCCAAAAATAGGTGGCAAATGGGATGGGCTTTAAGGATTCATGTAACTTGGTAATCCCAATAAAATGGAACCTAATGGTTCTAGACACATGAGACGACTCAGGGAAGGGTAGGAAATAGGAAGGGGATTCCGGAACTAGTTCTGGACTAAAGAGACTGACCTTAATATATGAGCATTAGGTTGTCTTTAGGCAAGAAAAAGTCCATGCTATGGAAGGATGGGTCAACAATTTCTGGGAAGAGGTCCTCAGTGGGAACTACGGGAGGGGGTGTTGGAAAATGTATCCCAAAGCCAATTATATACTGTAGACAGTTGTACATTTAATGTAATTGTATATGAATTATATTATTGAATAAAATGTTTATTCTGGTAGTTCATCACTATTTCATCTTTCTGTAATGAGTTCTTAAGTGATGAAGTCCTTAGGACTATTTGTATGTGATATAGAGAGGATATATCATATAGTCCCAAAATTGTTCGTGACCAAATAATACACTTATTTCAGGACGATAGTACATCATGTATAGGTCGTTGTGTACCATAGTCATTGGTTATCCTCTTAACCAAGGAGTGTGGAGACACTAATATGGCATGCAGATGTTGTGTTTGATATTTTATCGAACGTGACCCGTCTATACTTTTTCTGCCTAGAGTTTTTAGTATGGATGTAGTTATCCCTTAGACATGAGATTGTCATGGTAGCTTAGAAGCAACTCACTGTACTTTGGTGCTAGACTATCTGGATTTCTAATCCAGGGAGAGAAGGTTTATGTGTGCAGTTAAGTACTCATGTATCAATGATCGGATCAAGATGGGATTGACCCCTCCAAAGTGTTTAGAGCAGATATCTTACTGTATTTCAATTTAGCAAAATCTTGGCCATGATAGTCTCTGTAAAGTGATACAAGACTTGTGAGGTTGAGACACATTATTGATGGACTTTATGGGTTGGGCAGTTTAACCCTAAGTCTTCCTGAGCATTGAGGTCAAAGGGATTAATTATAGGGTTTCCTTATCTCCTGGTTCTTGATTATTGCTCTACAACTTTGACCTATTCGGATGTCGGGTGTCATTGCTAGATGGCGACTTTGATTGGTATTGGAAATGTTCCAGTGCTACCGGCTTAGTGTTCGAACCTATAGGGTCACACACCATAGAGGTTTCTACTTGATCTAGTGATCGGAGAACTATTGGAAATCGTTCGTGCACTCACAAAGGAAAAGTATTTTTTTTTACACTAGTGTCAACACTTGATATTCTTAAAAGTGTCGACACTTGTGTAGGTGTCGACACTTGTTAATTTCGCAAGTGTAGACACTTGATATCACAAAAGTTGTGATATAAAATTTTTCACTAAAAGTTGGTGATGCATGGAGGTGAATTAAGTAATGTGATTACTTTATAGCCCAATTTGTTTGAGCTATAAAAATCTGGAATGAATCAAATGGGATTGGTTCAAAATCGGTTTGGGTCCAATTGGGTTGAACCCAATGTATGCACACTTGACCCAACTTATTTCAGTTATGATCTAAAATTAATTGAGACATTAATCTGAATTTAAATAGGTTTAAATTTAGTTTTGGGGAGTTATATAACCTCCCATGACTATAACTTCCCATAACCACCCATAACCCCTCCATAACAACCCATAACTCCCCACTCTCCCTCTCCCTCTCCACCTATATGATGGGCTAAAATGGGAGGACGAAAATAACTGATCATTCAGCAAAGAAATGCTAGAAAAATCAAAATGGAGGAAAGGGAAGAAACTAAGAAAGGTTCTAGGTTTTGTATGGGTGTGAGGACTTTGGAAAAAGAGTATGCATGTTTGTACCTAGTGATCTAGGTCTTGGGATTGAGTGTTTGGGAAGGGTTTCAACATCTCATCCTCCACCTCTTGAGTTTCTTCATTCATTCAATGAGTTCGACATCGAAAGAAGAAAAGGAGTCCTGATCAAATTGTTCCATAACAAGCTAGCACTTGGAGTGGAAGTGGATCTTGAAAGAGCCCCGGTGTGAACCACCTGTAGAGGCCGGACACGTGTGCGGCTAAGCAGAGATCTTCTACCTCCTCCTGGATCTTCTGCAGCGGAGAGCGTCTCCACTTCATACGAGGTATGGTTTTATATATAGAGATATGTTGCTTTGAAAGCTGTTCATAGCATGAGTTCATAATTTCATAGTTTATATTACTCATTCATGCAAGATCTTGGGCTAAGTAGCATAGAAAAGTTCTAAAAGCATGCTTAGATTAAATGTTAATCTTCTTTATTATGCTTCCGCTATATATTATTTAGAAAAAGTTTTAAAATAGAAAGCATGCTCGCTACAGTTTTCCTTTTAGGGGGCTCAACCCGTGGTTACTGATTCAAAGAGATCAGGTCCTTAATAAATTCTTCTAGTTCTTGTATTTTAGGACTAGACTCTATAATTTGGCTCCCTCCATGGTTTCCTACGGTAAGGTTCTAGCAGTAGTATCTAGGTTCTCTTCCTCTAATTGTTCTTCCACTACAGCTTTAGGCTAGGTATAATCAGGGTCAACTAACTCTAGATTGGCATCTACCGGGGTACCTACGGGGTCAACTTATTCTAGGTCTTCCAGAGGTGTCTCATCTTCTCCCTCATACTCACCCACTAATTTCACATCTGCTTCATACACTTCCACTTTAATGTCATCCTTGTGAATCGAAGGGATGGTAGGGAAAGGTCAGCTAAGGGGAAATTGGCTAGGTCCTGGTCTCTGATTATGGGCACTAATCCTACTAGGTTCAGGTTACCTATGGGTAGTGGCTTACTATTGGGCTCATATGTAGGGGTACTAACCTTATGGGGTTTAGGTCGATGGCCTATGGGTTTATTTTGCTCATAGGTCATGGGTTCAGATCTACAGGTCATGGGTCTACTGGGCTTATAGTGTGTGGGTGCATAGGATCTAGAGTCATAGGATCTAGGTTCATAAGTTTTGGATATATAGGTTCTAGATTCATAGGATTTGGAGTCATAAGATCTATAGGTTGTGGGTCTCTTGGACACATAGGACTTGGGTAGGTACTTTATCCTTAGTTCAAGTTTTATGTCACTCTAAGTAGTTATGGGTTCACGACCTTCTTTTCTAAGTATTCTCTCAACATTATCCCAGTCTACCTTGGCCTGGTGAACTAACTTTGCTTTAGCAAACCTGAACTGATATCTTTCAGAATAGAAACCCATATTTTGTTCAAAATACAGGTCCATATCTCTTTCCCAAGCAACATAATCCTCATACTCAGGATCACTAAATTTAGGTACTACCAACACAACATACCTAGTGGCTCCCCTAGGGTTGGGCTCCAAATAGGGGTCATGGTATGGGGTTCTCCTAGGGTTGGGCTCCATGGTTCCACTAGGTTGAGTTGGGTTGAGGTTATTTGTATTGGACTTCTAATCTAATGGTTATGTAATCAAACACACACATCGACACCTAAGCCAGTGCACATGCAAGACTCAAAGACAAATCGACTATGGCTACCTAGACCTAGAGCCCACTTAGAATGGGTTGACTCAACTTACACACAACTCAATTCCTAGTCCTTCAACTGGCCAGGTAAGAGGTGGGATGGTAGGAGGCCCCCCTACTCTCGCAGGGACCCAATTAAGGAATCACCGATCTGCTTAGGTCATTTGACACTGTATCTCTAGCCTAGACACCAGCGTCCAGTAATAGGAGATGAATTGGGTGCACTAGGCATCCCACAATGGTTGAACATGACCGGTTGGTGTCCATAGCCCACTAGGACAAATTAAGTCTAGTTAATTTTAGATTAGGCTTGGGATTGAATGCAAGAGAGCTGGTTTTTGGCTAAGGAAAGGTAATGATCTCCTTCCCTTATCTTGGATATTGATGCCCTTAAGTTAATTATGCAATGATGGCAGGCAGATGAAATTGCAAATGAGGGTTTTAAATGTTTTTGGTATTTTATGAGTATATGTATAATTTTTTTTTGTTTTGGTATTTTTTAAATAGAAATATAAAATAATATGCAGGAAACATGCCAAAATTTTAAGATTTGCAAAAATTATACTTTAACAACCCTAAACTTGCTGAAATTTGTTTTGCTACCAAAAATAGGATAGAATTGTTCTCAGGCAGTGTTACGGCTAGCATAAAATCCACATATCGAAATAATTCTTAAAAAAATTCTGAAAATTAAATTCAATTATACGAAACTTAGAAAAATAAATTTTAGATTTTTTTTGAGTTCTATGCAAGCAAAAACAATTGAAAAAGTAGGTGATGTACTTAGAAGATCGAGATGCAAAAAGATTATAATGAACTCTTTGTGTTCTTCTTCAGGGGTCAATTCATAGCGGCACCCCTACAGGCCATAAAAGATCCTATAGATTGGGAAGAGCAGGTCTTGTAGCCCTACTTCTCTCCTACGACCGAACGGCCATGGTGAAGCACTCGATCCGAATATGCAAAGAGAACTGAGCAAAAACAGGCTCTAATACCAAATGATGCGGAACTAACAATGCATGCAAAATTAATTTTTTTTTATTTTTATATTAAGTTATGTATCATAATCCCGATGATCAGGCCACAAATCTAATTAGAGGGTTCTATGCAAGTAAGAAACTAAAGCATGCAACGTAAAACCTAAAAAGCAAAAAGAAAGAGGACCGCCAAGGCTGAGAAGTCTCGGTTGGGCAATTTCCCCTTCAATAAGGCTACTGGCAGGCAGAGAGGGTATACCTGATAATAGTTGATACGCTCGATGAAGATTGTAGATGAAGAGATCGCTCTCGCTCCCGAATGCAGCCTGGATGATCAAGCTCGAGACTCGTGGATTCTCGGCTTTCAACCCGGTGATCCGATTGTTGCCCATTTGGAGTCATTGGATTTATAGAAGTCAAGAGACCTACTGATGGAGACATCAAAACCCATCAAGGTTTTCTCTTTTTCTCCTCAATTTTTTTATTTTATTTTATATTTTCTTATTCCAACTAATCCACCTATCCTTGTTATTCCTATTTTATTCCATATTTATCCCTAACTTATTCCTCTGTTATTCCTGTCATCTTCTTCCTCCATCCATTGCCCAGATCACTTTTGATCCACCATTACGGTCGATCTAGCAACACCACCATCGCCTAACCCGTGCAATCGGAGCTGCCCTGTCGCCCTCTCCACCTTCTTCACCTAGCACTACCGACAGAGCCACAAATCCATGGTCGAGCCACCATGCCACCCGACCTCCCTGCTCGTCCACCTTCGAACGGTGCCTCCCTCCCTAATGCTGGATCAGCTCCCGCTATCCCGCCAGTCAACCGCCACCTCACTGTCGACGACAAGGCCACCGTGCACCAATCGTCGGATCTCATCCCATCCGGAGAAGCCGTCCACCTTCCGCCGATGCTTGATGCCTTTGCCTTGCTAGATCTCCACACCACCGACCATGCCGCCACCTTCCACAGCCACCGATCATGCCGCCGCCTTCCCCAGCCACCGACCGTGCCGCTGCCTTCCCCAGCCACCGGCCATGACGCTACCTTCCCCAGCCACCGGCCGTGCCACCCTGCAAGTTCCCCTTCCCTCGTCCATTGTCGCCCCCTCTGTTCCATGGACACAACAAAAAATTTGCACAGATCTCAGAGTAGTAGAGCAACTTTGCATGGATTTCAAAGCTGCATGCATTTCAGAGTAGCATGCTTCTCAGAGCAAGAGTTTTTTGCAAAGTTATCAGGCCTACATAAATTTCAGAGAAGCTCATTATGGATGGATCTTAATGAATTTGGGTTATATTTAAATTTTTTAAAATGGATGTATTGATTAGTTTGAAGTTGTTTTAATTTCAAATTTGTTTTAGATTAGACTATTAGTTTGAAGTTTGTTAGGATTGGGATAGGTTTCATCTTCATCTTGTAGAGGGTTGGAAAGTCTATAAATACCACCCTCGTTCATTTGTAAAAAATTGGTCAATAAAGATGAGCGTTTAGAAAAGAGTATTCTTTTTGTTCACCCCATATAGGGAGGGTGTGACGCATGTTTTTCCTTCTCCATTAGGCGTCGAGGGGTGTGAGACCTTATTCCTTCGCTTTCGAGCATCGCGGGGTGTGAGGCCCTTTTTATTTGTTCTTCGGAACATCACAGGGTGTGAGGCCATTTTCCTTTGTTTTTCGAAACATCGCGGGGTGCGATGCCCTAGTTATCTCCTTCTTCATTCTAATTCCAGGAGACTTCTTAGCTCTCCAATGATCCTCCTAGCCTTGTCCTCCATCACCTTCAAACAGCCTATCAAGGGTTAGGAAACAAAGCAAGGATGAAGAAATAAAGTCAAAACAGCAAGGGAAAGAAGAGTTTGAGGTTGGGTGGCTAGGGCTTAGAGAGGTAGATGGCGGCTAGAGACTGGGTGCAGGACACAAGGAAGAAGAGGAGGGGTTCATACAGAATCCCCTTAGCACACAATAATAAGCACACATCAATAAGAAAACTCAGTTGTATTCATTCAAAAAAAGTTATTCATATAAGAGAATAGAGTCTCTTAAATAAACTCACTAATTTGGCCCCCAATTAAGGATACAACAGACTTTTACTAGGAATTTGAATCCCACCCAAACCCTAGCTAAAATACATGGTAGGTCTAGGATTTGATTAACCTCATATTGCTCTCTCCTCTCTTGCCTTGGTCAGCCAAGGGAGGTGACCCTATGTGGCCGACCAAGGGGTGGTGACCATAGGGTGGATGGCACATTTGCTTCCCTCCTAGGCCTTGGCTGGCCCATTTTGCTTCAAGATGCGATCTAGGGCTTCAAGGCTTCTGATTTGGCTCTCGGGCTTCTGATTTCTTCTACTAGGCCTTCCATGGTCTTCATAACTTCAAGTTGGATTGATCTTTACTTGTATTGGCTTAGTCTTCACTTGACTTGGACTGACATATACAGGACTCAGAAAGAAAACCAGCTCAACATGAGCTGACTGGTACAGGACTCAAATAATGAAAACTCAATTAGGCTAAGCCCTTATTACAAATGGACTCAAACACTACTAAGTAATCCACAGAGGGTTGAGAAGCCTCTATCTTATTCTGGTGCCTCTGGTATCTGCACCACCGTGGGTGGGATGCTGAATGTAACAGCCCCTCCTGGAAGGACTGTAGGTTGGTACGAGGGTCGATGACGAGGGTCGCCGGCATCCCTGGTTGCTATTAAGTTAACAGGGACCGGTGTCATTGATGGAGCTGGTGCACCACCGTAGCCAAGGCATAGACCTACTGAGCAAGTGCGGTGATCTGGGCATCCATCGAAGGTGGCGGTGGATTGGGGAGCTCCCCCTCAGGGCTCTGTGAGTCGTCATGGCGAGGGGGCCCCCTGCATGGCTGGTGGAAGCCTCCCATGCATGTGTTGTCACCAAGGGTCCGTAGATGTCCATGGGTGTCCTTCTTGTAGTGGAGGACTTGCTACCGGACCTCCCATAATCAATTGTGTTTCTTCTATCCCTCCTACCTAGCATGCCAATTTGTTTTCACCAAGATCAGCATGGCCTATAGGTTTGACATGTCATAAATGTGTAGAGCTCCTTCTAGGTGCTTGGCCCTCTTTTCCGGTTAGCTCTAGAGTCAAGGTGACCTGCAAAAAAGAGGAGATCCAGGCTGGGGGTTCTGGCCGGGACACTCCAATGATCAAGTCAGTTGGGATGATCAAGGAGAACAGAATCTCTATGATATAGAGATTGGGACCTCTCCACGTAGAGGATGAAAGATAAGATTTTAGAAATGGAAAGATAAGGTGAAGTGAAAATTGGAGAGCGGGGTGGTTCTCTTAGCTGGTTCCTTGCCCGTTTGCTCTCTGTATCTTACTAGTTTCTTCTCTCCCTTTTTCGGAGGTCCCTTCCTCTGTTTTATATGAGAGGAATGGCCCAAACCAAATTTGGGGCTTCATTGATATGTCACTTTCTTGATGCTACTTTTGGAAAGGGTTTTCCTTTATCTGCAACCTCCCCCCTGTCAGACCAATCCTCAGAAGGAGATCCTTCTATTGGGGGTGTTCACCAGTATAGTACGGATATTGTCCTTCTAGTGGTGTAGTTTTTCATGAGAGGTGTTGGCACCGTGCCACTACGCCTTGAGCCATGGTGGGGCATTTCTATTCCAGGAGGGACCGTCGGAGTGTTGCAGGGCCTGGGGCCTTAATTGGATACTCCTCTTAGAGGAGGTACATGTTCCGTGTCATGAAGACTGGAGCCCTTGTTTGCATGGTTGTTGACATGGCGATGTGCTACAAGGCCTACAGCCTGGTGAAGCATTCATTGTGCAGTACGTGCAGGTGGCACGTTTGTAGAGCTTGAATCTTAAGCATGCATTGTGCAGTACGTGTAGGTGGCACGTTTGTGGAGCTTAAATCTTCAGTAGGGTATGTGGCACCTCATGGATGTTGCAGGTAGCTGGAAGCTTCCATGCCATAGTTTGAACCTCTACTGATCCTCCCATTTTGGCTGCTAGTAGGAACTTCAATCTTGACAAGAAGGGAGAGCTCTATCTCGGGAGCTCGACCTTGGATGGCAAGAGCACGACCCTGATCGGGGGCTCGATCTTAGGTGACGGAAGCATGACCTTAGCCGGGAGCTCGACCCTGGATGGGAGCTGACCTCGGCTAGGGGCTTGACCTCAGATGGTAGGAGCACGACCTCGGTCGGGAGCTCGACCCTAGATGGGAGTTGACCTCGATCGGGGGCTCGACCTCGGATGGCGAGAGCATGACCTTGTCCGGAATTTCGACCCTGGATGGGAGCTGACCTCGATTGAGGGCTCAACCTCGGTAGAATGGGGAGCTCTATCTCGGGAGCTTGACCCGGAAGGCGGGAGCACGCTCCAGGCATGAGGGTGGCTTGACTTCGGATAATCATTTGGTCACCGCATCCAGGTGGCACTTTCCCCCAGAACAGTTGCCAGCTGGGGCCATCATAGGTTCCACATCAACGACAATGCCACATCAATATATATTACAATTTTGATCAAGTTACATGTTTCCTAAAAACATTATATGAAATTTAGGTAGGACATAAAAATTGGCAAAAAGATCATGATAAAGAGGTATACGTGTAGGCGAATGGAGCCATTGGATTACATATCTAGGCCCTTGCAACATGGTGTTAAGGCAACAAAAAGGTACCCTCCGATCCATAGGCGAGCGAAGAAGCGGGAGCTCATGAAGACCAAAGGCCCCCACCAGTTATAAGAAGGAAAGGGAGAGGAAAATCATTAAGACTCCCGGTCACCTGCTGCTCATGGCAAAAGCCCCAAGAGAGCATCCTCCGCCTCTCCTTCTATCCCAGTATCCATTGACACTGAGGGGTGAGAAGAAACTAAGAAAGGAGGTTCACCACAAGAACCCCTCTCTAGTTTCATACCCTTGCTAGCCACAGTAGCAGCAACATAGTCGAGTTGCTGGCTATTTCCAATACCTCTCATTCCAAGGTAAACTTCCCTTCATCGTGCCATTAATCGAATCTACGCACCTTTCTCTAGAAACACTTATATATCTAAAGAAAAATTATACATTTTCAATACTAGTATCCATGATCAAGGGCACCGCTAGGAGAAACTAGCCAATTCCTTATTTATATGGGAGCCAACCCAAAGTTGGGAAAATCAATGACCAACCAAAAGCCGACACATGTCTTTTCTAACATTAAAAATTCTTGAAAAAAAAAACAAGCATGGCATATTTTTAGGACTAAATCTCACCTCTCCCACCTTGGAATCAACATGAAAATCCTATAGAATTCCTAGCCAAATGGCACTATAAATGTGCTCTTATTTTGAAGAAGATAGCCTAGGGTTTTCGGGATTTGATATTACTCACCAACCATGCTTCTTGTTGCAATTCCCCAGGAATATGCTAAAAGATGTGTCCAAGCATCCATTGCAGAATGTCCTAAAAATTTTTGGTCAGGATAAGAAGAATCAATGCCTAAAAGCTTTTGGCCAGGCGAGCATTGAAAAGCCTTTGACCTGACACTCAGCTCTTGAAAATCTTTGGCCAGGACAAGAAGAATCAATGCCTAGACTTTGACCATGCTAGTATTGGAAAGCATTTAATCTAACGCTCAACTTCTAAAAGCCTTTGACTAGGATAAGAAGAATCAATGCTTGAAAGCCTTCGACCGGGCTAGTATTGGAAAGTCTTTGGCTTGATGCTCAACTCCCAAAAACCTTTAGTTAGAACAAGAAAAATCAATGCCTGAAAGCCTTTAGCTAAGCTAGCATTAGAAAGCCTTTAGCTGAGCTAGCATTAGAAAGCCTTTGGCCTGATGCTTAACATTCAAAAGCCTTTTGTCAGGACAAGAAGAAGCATGCCTGAAAACCTTTGACATGGTTAGCATGGAAAGCCCGATGCTCAACTCCCCGAAGCCTATGGCCAGGATAAGAAGAATCAACACCTGAAAGCCTTTGGCTAGGCTAATGTTGGAAAACCTTTGGCCTAATGCTCAACTCTTGAAAGCCTTTGATTAGGACAAGAAGAATCAATGCATGAAAGCTTTTGATTGGGACAATATTGGAAAGCCTTTAACCTAATGCTCAACTCCCGAAAGCCTTTGGTCGGGATAAGAAAAATTAATGCCCGAAAGACTTTGGCTAGGCTAGAATTGAAAAGCCTTTAGCTTGACACTCAACTCTCGAAAGCCTTTGGTCGGGACAAGAATGAATGCCTGAAAGTCTTTGGACATGCCAATATTAGAAAGCCTTTAGCCTGACGCTCAACTCCCGAAAGCCTTTGGTAGGGTCAAGAAGATCAACGCCGTAAGCCTTTGGCCGGGCCAACATTAGAAAGCCCTTAGCCTGACACTCAACTTCTGAAAGCTTTTGATAGGAATAAGAAGAATCGATACCCAAAAGCCTTTAGCTTGAAGCTCAATTCCTAAAAGCATTTGACTGGAACAAAAAGAACTAATGCCAGAAAGCCTTTGGCCAGGCCAGTATTGAAAAGTCTTTGGCCTAAAGCTCAACTCACGAAAGCCTTTGGCTAGGACAAGAAGAACCAATGCCCTAAAGCCTTTGGCCTGATGCACAATGCTCAAAGGTCTCTTACCCAATCAACATTGGAAAATACTTAAAAGCCAATGACCGTACCTTATGCTCAATCATGGGAACCTTGCAACTTGATGCCCGGCCCCCAAGATAAATTTCTTCTTGGGAGTCAAGAAAATATTCGGTAATCAACAACAATACAAGATAATACAAGATGCCTTCTACCTTCCTACTAGTCTATGTCAAGTCATCCCGAGCCCTGAATGAGGACCATCTATATTATAGTTTATGCCTCTACCTAAAGGTGACAAGGATGATTGTGCTCTGCTTTGGAGCTACATCAAGCCCTAGGCATGATGGCAATAATGGTTTCAAGTCCTCACTGATGCGAGATGACTCTAGAGATGATATGTATGTAGAAAATAATAGTAAACTAATTTTTTTGTATTATTTAGAATTAATTTCAGAGGCTAAAGTCTCAAAAAATAGCAAAGTTCAACAGGAAAGTATGTAATGACAAGTCTACTATACCTGCAGTTAGAATCATGTAGAGTAATAATAAGATAGGGCCTCAAGGATAAAGAAACTCTTGGTTATGATAGTTTTGCCTTCAAGAAAATCAGAACTCAGGAGAGGGTTTGGGTGTTTACCAGACTACGATGGTTGATCCTACCATGGACAAGGTCGCACAATGCTCTGGATTTGTGCCTGGATGATCAGTCATTTGTCCCGTAGATCAACCAACTTTTCTTCAGTTAGTCCTAGAGGCAAAGAAGGCTTCTTCCTTGGAGGTGGTCACCAGAAGTATCCTGCACACGTCATGGGTTAGATTCACAGAGGTCAAGAAAAATAAGAAATAGGATGTAGATGGAAGAGAGAGAAAGGGCTGTTGGAGATGTTGGCAGCTTGCTTGGGGAAGAAGATGCCTGGCTTGGATGAGGGGCAGCCTGGCAGTAGGGAGAGGTGCCTGGGATGGAGTGCTTGGTGGCCTAGGTGCCAGGGATTGCTTGGAAGGGAGATGGAAGGGGTAGCCAAGTGGGGAAGGGGTTTGATGTGGAAGGGTAGGTGGAAGATGGGAGATATGGGTAGCAGCTTGGGGCTTGGTGTTTAGGCATTTTAGGGTTTGAAGGAAGAAGGGTAGGGTGGCTTGGATTAGGAGAAGAGAGAGAGAGGCAAGGGCGGCTAGGGTTTGTACACACACAAGTAACCATGAGTCTCACACCCACTCCAAGAAAGAGGAACAATTGAACAAGTCAATCAAATTTGTTTATTTCATGAAAAGAGATACTCATACAAGAGGTGAGGGGTGGGTATTTATAGAGTACCCAGGTCCCTGGACTCCAAAACAACTTAGAATTACATTACTTGAGAGCCTAGAAACCCAGGTGGACTTGGTCAGCTGCAGGCCTTTTCTTGGGCTGGGGCGCCAGCTTTAGAGGGCTTGGACTAGGGTGCCAAACATAAAACCTTGGAGGGGGGACAGCAAGGCTTGGGATGGGGCGCCTTCACTTGATGGGCCAGGGCATCTTGGGCTTGAGGGAGGGCACCAGCTGGTGTGGACCTGGCAGGGTGCTGGGCTGAAGATGGGTGCCATCTGGAGAGGCGCCTACACTGGGCTAGGCGGCATGAAGGTCCATCTCTTGAGTGCCATGGCTAGAGCTAGAGTAGGGGCCAAGGTACTTGATCTCTTGCTCTAATAGAGGGGCATGGTGACTCTTGGTGACTCTCCTCTTGGATGAAACCAAAATTACAGGACTCTTGACTTAGGACAAAACTCAACTGGACAAAGAACTCAACTAGACTCACATGGACTCATATGTCCCACTCTATTACAGGACTCAATTAGCTCACTTGTATTACAAGACTCAAGTGACACATTACTAAGGACTATAGAACTCAGAAATCCTAATCAGTAAACCAGATTGGGCCCAGCAATCGCTGTCTAATCCTGGTGCCCGCACCACTCATAAGGGACTGATAAGCTTTTAATTTTTTATAGCTTTAGAAATATTCATAAACATGCACATTGAATTACAATACTTAATAAAAAACTAGAAATATTTCATTCATAGTATCAAAAAAGAATCCAAAGGTTCTACAAAATGGCCATATTTATGAGATTGATCGATGATAACTACATCAATGAAAAGAAAGAAGAAAGAGATAGAAGCGGTTCAAGTAGGCAGTGTGATGATGACTCCTTTGATCCTAGCACTTCTACTTTGAGAACTGGTGCACCTTTGATAGGGACATCATCATTTGACTCATCGTCAACCAAGAAATCCAGCTTGAGTTTTGAGTAACTTTTGAGAATCCTCTTCCTAGTATCATCCATACCTTTGGTAAAGAATGGTAGAGAGAAAAGTGGTTTCTCTTGACTGCACTCTTTAGTCATTATGTATGATGCGAGATGTTATCATGCAAGAGATTAACATAAAGTAATGGCAGATTAAGAGAGCAATGATTTTGGATTTTTATATGGTTTTGCTTCTTGAAAGAATAAGAATAGGCAAAGGTTGTTAATGTAAGGACTAAAGTAACTACCCACAGATTAGGATTCAACTAAGTAATAAATGAAATAGGATACCAGAGTTGAGAAACTACTAATTAGAACATGCGCTTTTTTCAACAAATTAGACCTTATGAAAAGGGATGGTTTTGCATACTAGGCAATGATTGTCTTCTTCTTAAAAGATTGGATCACACAGCTCTCGGGACTAATACCTTGAAGAAGAAGCTATTTCCCGTGTGTTGCCCAGGTGGCTACCCAAGAGGGGGGTGAATTGCGTATTTAAAAATTTAAAGCAAGAAATGTGTTATTCAAAATTCATTGCAAGTGGTAGGTGCTGTGATAGAGTTATAAAATGCAGAAGCTAAACAAAGTAGAGAAAGCACAATACAAACACACCAAATTTATAGTGGTTTGGAGCAACCCAGCTCCTACATCCACTATCCAAGATACCACTTGGGATTTCTACTATATTCACACCCGAATACAGTAGGATTGTTTTACAATACTACAATCCAAATCTCTACACTTTGGTTTTACGGGATCAACAAAGAAAACCCGACACCCTTTGATTTTAAATAGGCTCACCAAAGAAACCCAACTTAGTTTTCACAAGATCACCAAGAACCTATTTGGCTTTTCAATCGGGCTCACCAATTGCCCAACAATTCAAAGATTGAATTGAAAATAAAAGCAATAATAAATGACAAACTCAAGTTGTTGGATAGTTGCTGGTGCAGCTCATTGGAAGTCCACTTGAATGCACTTGAATAAGCTTTAACGACTTCGGTGGCTTCTTCTGAAGATGATTCAAGCTTTATACCAGAGTTGTTGAAGGCTTGAATGCAGACTTGAATGTTCTTTTTCTTGTGGTTGGTTGGATATTCAATGAAGCTCTCTTTTCTTGAAGAACTTTCTTATTGATTCATTTAAGGAAGTCCAAATCATTCAAATTTAAAGTCTTCCATCATCCCTAGGTAGTTTTAGCTATTGTAGACCATTGGGGAATGATTTTTGATCGTTGAAGCACTTTTGAGCATTCAAAAATAAATTATGGAACTAGCCATTAAATACCTGGAAGCGACATTCGAGTCAGCTTGGATTCCTTCGAGTTGGCTCGGATCCTTCGAATCAGCTCGGATCCTTTGAGTCGATAGGTCGAATCGCCATTTCTTCAATGCAGTCGGCCCTTTGTCTCAGGGCATAGAATGTAACTCTGGATGACTCGGCTCTTTACAACTTGGGTCAGCTCGAACTTGAATCTTGAAAAACTTAAACTCGAGGAGTCGGCTCCTTTCAACTTGGGTCGGTTCTTCTTCTCAAGTTTGAAAAACCTTACTCTGTAAGAGTTGGCTCGATGCAGTTTGGGTCTGCTCACTTTCTCAGGTTTTCAAAATTAGGTCTGGCAGAGTCGGCTCTTTCTAGGTCGGGTCGGCTCGCCTGGCTATTCTTAGAAACCTTTAGGAAATGCACTATAGAGGAGTCGGCTCAGACTGATTCCAGTCGACTCGGATTCACTAGAGTTGGCTCAATTTCCATCAAGTTGGCTCGGATGGCTGTGTTCCAGAATCATTGCTGCATGCCAGTAAGCATAGTCGGCTCTTCTTTTCTCGGCTCAGCTCGAGTGTCTTCTTCAAGATTTTTACAATTTGAACTTAAAGAAAACTCTTACCGGCTCTTTTACAATTTCACACAAACCAACTCAAAACAAAATCTAAGGCACACACACTTAAAGAAGTAATCCTTTTTACTTGATTTTTCTTAGCATTTTTGACTGGGTTCTTCTTTACAATAACACTTCCAACACAACTCAAACAAGAAAGTAGAAATGTAGGAGTTGAAGTTTGAACATGCTATACATCCTACAAAAGCTTGTCAAACACTTGAAGAGTTGTCAGTAATAAATATACATGCTCCAATGTTTGGTTATCATCAAAATCACTTATTGGTTCAACAATCTCCCCCTTTTTGATGATGACAAAACACTGGGCATGAAAAATCAATTAGACACTTTACATGTATAACAGTATTTAAAACATAAATATTCACATGTAACAGAGCTGATTAGATTTAAAAGAAAATCAGAGCTCAACAGATGATATTACTATATATCATCAAAGTGTTAAACTCGTCATGCTTCATAATATTATAATTAGCACACAACATGGAGTATTAGAGAGTTAAAATATGCAATTATGATTAGAGCAATGGGATTAATTTTGAATATAAGTCAGAGCAAAATCATTCAAGAGAAACTCCCCATTTCTCTAGATTTTAAAGTAATTTAAGCAGTGCTATTATTTTTGTGCTCCCCCTATTTCATTACACTTTAAGAATAGTTGATAAGGAGCTAATTTCCCATTCTTTCCATATTTTTCATAATTCTCTCCCTTTTTGTCAATCAATCAAAAAGGTGATTTCAAATAAAGCTCAGATTTTAAATAGATTGAGAAAGTCTTTAATATTTATTTGAGATAATTTCACTTTCTCACACTTGAAATTCTAATTAAAATTTTATCATAGTAAGAACAATTTCTAGACAGAAAACATTCATTTCATTAAGAAGTTTGTAGGACTGAAAGTACATTGCAAGTGTAAAAAAAATAACAAGTGGAACAAACATTCATTTTAGAAATACAACTAGAAGACTAACTACAGAACTTATTCTTCTTCTTCCTAAGATGAAGAAGAAAAGCCTACCCTTATAATTCTATCAGAGGTCTTAGTTTTCAGGGGTTAAACCTTAAATTCCTGAATCTAGTTCTAACAGGGGCTCTAAAAACTTTGGTCTTCTTGGCTTTTGGTTCTTTCTTGGTCTTGGTAGGTTTAGGTAGATCAGATGAAGGAATAGGAATGTCAAGTGACTCTTTGATGATCTGTTCAGAAACATCTTCAGTTGGAGCAGTTTCCTACTGGGATTGCAGTAGAATGCTTATGATTTCTTACTTAAAATCCTTCATTTCCTTTTCCACTTTTGCTGGTGAAGCTCTTGTTCAGATTTCAATTCTTGCAATTTAATATCAACTAACTTTCTAATTTCTTCAATTGCAGAATTCATATGATCTGTCAAAGAGTTGGAGGTAGTTTCCATCTTTTGAAATATCAGATTTTTGAGTTCAGATGTTGTAATCATAGCGTCTTCAGTCCTTTCTTCAGCAGCAGCTTCATCTTCTTCAGAAATGGTAGCAGCAACCTTACTATGCATATTTTAATCCATTTTCCTTCTTGTAACTTGTAACACATTCTTTTAAGTGAGTTGAAGGAGTAGATATCAAAGTGATGTAGTGGCTTGCCTATTTCACTTGACAAATCAATTCCTGCCTCTTCAAATAATTGAGTGAAAACCATACCATAAGGTAGACAGGCCTTGACCTTTCTTGCTGTTTCAGTCATTTGGATCATCATTTTGTAGGTAAGGTTGAGAGGCTCTTCTTTGATCAGATGACCCATGATGATCATGTCCTTCTCACTGACATAGTCGAAACGGCCAGTTCTAGGAAGGAAAATTCTATTGATCATACTGTGCAGCAGCCTCATTTCCCTTGACAGTAGATTGGCTTGAACATGTTGGACCATGCTCACTTCCTCTTTGTCCGAAATGAGTTTCAGAATGTGCTCCTCGTTCAGTAGAAGAAGTTCAGTAGCACCAATCATTGGCATTTGTAGCAGCTTGCTCAATCTTTCTTTATTAATTATAACTATTTTTCCCTTGACAACTGATTGCAAATGAAATTCCTTAATAATAATATTCTCATAAAATGTTCGTACCAGAGAAGGGTAGGTCAATATGTCTAAAGAACATAAATGCTTCCACCCTTGGCTTTCTATCCAATGTCCGATTTTCATTCCCATTTCCTCTATGAATGTAAAGTCGATCCTTCTTCTGCAGGTGATAGGTCGATTGATCATTGAGACATGCCTCCCGGGAGGAGGAGTTTCTTCATTTTGTTGGACTGGAGTAGACCTTTTCCTCTTTTCCCTTCTTTCTCCTGCATCTGTACTGCGATTACTTAATTCACTAAGTTGAAGAACTTTCTTCATAGATTTTCGAGGAGCCATTGCGGAGGAATCAAAGGATTTTAAGCTTCAGGGAATGATTTCTGCGAGAATGGTAGATCTTCCGAGAGATGTAGAGTGTGTTCAAAATAAAGTGAGGGAGTGAAGTTCTGAGAAAAGACAGATCAGACTTTCCTAAATAGCGATTTCCCATCTTTTGAGTCAGCTCGCTCTACCCAAAAAATATTCGAGTCAGCTCGACCAGAGTGAACTCAAAACAAACAAACAACGAGTCGGCTAAGCACAGACTTAGTCGGCTCGACCAAAGCAAGAGCAAGAAATATAGATATTTGAGCCGGCTCGACCAGAGCAAGATTGCTCGAATCAACTCGAACAGAAACTTTCTGAAAGAGATCAAATGGTCCAATAGTTTAATTCAACTACACTGAGAAATTCAAGGAAAGTTGTTCAAAAATCATGAATAAATATAGGAGGCTTTCTAGATAATTTTCCTTAGGTTAACTAAATTTAGAAAGGATAACATAGCCCTAATTCTCCTCTAAGCAACTCAAATCTATCTTGATTTAGTGGCTTGGTAAAGATATCAGCTAGTTATTTTTCCGTAGGTATAAACTCTAGTTTTATATCACCATTCAAAACATGGTCTCTAATAAAATGGTATCTAATCTCTATGTGCTTAGTCCTAGAATGCTGAATAGGATTTTTAGATAAATTTATAGCACTTGTGTTATCACATTTGATAGGAATTTTGAATTGTGAAATACCAAAATCCTCTAGTTGTTGTTTAATCCATAGCACTTGTGCATAACAACTCCCTGCAGCAACATACTCTACCTCAGCAGTTGATAGTGCTACCGAGTTTTGTTTCTTGCAGTGCCATGAGATTAAGTTCAACCCTAGAAATTAATAAGTACCGCTAGTGCTTTTTTATCTATTTTACAACCAGCATAATCAGCACCAGAGAATCCAATTAAATTTAAAGATGATTCTTTTGAAAACCAAAGACCAAGATTTCTTGTACCTTTCAAGTATTTTAGTATCCTTTTAACAGCATGCATATGTGTTTCTTTAGGATTATATTGAAATCTAGCACATACACATACACTATACAAGATATCTGGTTTACTTGTAGTTAAATATAATAAGAATCCGATCATACCTCGATATAACTTTTGGTCAATAATGGTTCACTTTCATCCTTATCTAATCTGCAAGATGGGCTCATGTGTGTGTTCAATTGTTTGCTTGTCTCCATACCAAACATTTTGATGATTTCTTTGGTGTATTTGGATTGGTTGATGAAGATCCCTTCCTTTGTTTGTTTTACTTGAAGTCCGAGGAAGTAGTTTAGTTCACCCATTAGGCTCTTTTCAAATTCTCCTGCATTAACTTAGTAAATTCTTCACAAAGACTTTCATTAGTTGCACCAAAGATGATATCATCAACATAGATTTATACAACTAATATATCATTATTTTTCTTTTTAATAAATAGAGTTTTATCAACATTTCCTCTTGAAAAACCATTTTCTATTAAGAAAGTGCTAAGTCTATCATACCAGGCTCTAGGGCTTGTTTCAAACTATATGAAGCTTTATTGAGTTTAAACACATGGTTTGGAAAAGCATGATTTTCAAAACCCAGTGGTTGTTCTACAAAAACTTGTTCGGTAATAAAACCATTTAAAAATGCACTTTTCACATCCATTTGAAAAAGCTTGAAATTCATGTAGCAAGCAAATGAAAGAAGTAATCTGATAGCTTCTAATTTTGCTACAGGTGCATAAGTTTCATCAAAATCTATACCTTATTTTTGACTATATTTTTTAGCCACTAATCTAGCTTTGTTTCTAATAACATTTACTTATTCATCTAATTTGTACCTATAGACCCATTTGGTTCTTATAATTGGGTGGTCTTTAGGTCTCTCAACTAATATCCAAACCTTATTTCTTTCAAACTGGTTCAATTCTTCGTGCATGGCCATCATCCAATTTGGGTCATTTTCTGCTTCTTCTAAGGTATGAGGCTCTATTTAAGATACAATGGCTAGGTAATCATGTGCAGTCCTATGTGCAGACCTTGTCCTTATACCTTGAGAAGGATCGCCAATAATTAACTCTTTAGGATGGAAAGTAGTGTACCTCCATTCAGTCGGTAGATCAATATAATCCTTACTTACCATTTCTTCTCCTTTTTCAATTGGTTTTTCTTGAATACTTAGTTCTTCCATCTCTTTTTGAATGGTACCTGCATCATTGTCAATACACTCATCTTTTCTAGATGGTGAAGGATTAGTTTCATCAAATATAACATGCATTGACTCTTCAATAGTGAGAGTCCTTTTATTAAAAACCCTAAATGCCTTGCTATGTAGTGAATAACCAAGGAAAATGGCTTCATCAGATTTAGCATCAAAATTTTCTATATTATCCTTACCATTATTAAGCACAAAGTATTTGCATCCAAATACATGAAAATAATTTATATTAGGTTTCTTTTCATTCCAAAGCTCATAGGGGGTTTTCTTCAAGATAGGACGAATCAAAACATAATTTAAAATATAACAAGCAATGTTCATTGCTTCTGCCCAAAGATATCTTGGAAGATTACCTTCAAACAACATTGTTCGGGCCATTTCTTCCAACGTCCTATTTTTCCTCTCTACGACACTATTTTGTCGTAGTGTTCTAGGAGCGGAGAAGTTGTGATCAATGCCATTTTCAGAACAATAATCATCAAAAAATTGATTTTCAAATTCTATGCCTTGATCACTCCTAATTGAAATTATAGAAAGATTTTTTTGATTTGTAACCTTTTTTGAATTTTTCTAAATACTTTGAAAGTTTCGTCTTTGTGTGAAATAAACAAAATCCATGTAAATCGAGAAAAATCATCTACAATCACAAGGGCATATTTTATACCTCCTAGGCTTGTGATCTTAGTTGGTCCAAATAAGTCCATGTAAAGTAGTTCTAAAGGTCTAGATGTTGAAATCAGATTTTTGGATTTAAATCTTCCCCTTGTTTGTTTACCCATTTGGCATGCATCACAAACATGATCAAAATCTACTTTAAACTTAGACATGCCTATAACAAGATTTTTGGAAATAAACTTGGCAATAGTATGCATGCTAGCATGACCTAATCTTCTATGCCATAATAAGCAAGACTCCTTGGTCTTATCATTCATTGCAACTAGACTGGAGCTACTTGATATGGCAAGATCATTTAGATATACCATATAAATATTTCCTAGTCTGTGTCCAATGAATTTGCTGCTAGGATCAAGAAAGTTTGTTACTATTCACATAGATGATTCGAAGATAACTTTGAAGCCTTTATCACACAATTGACTAATACTCAATAAATTGTGCTTCAACTTATCTACCAGTAATACATTTTCAATGAAAGTACAGGGGGTTATTTTGATCTTACCAATTCCAATTATTTTCCCCTTTTCATTGTCTCCAATTGTAACCAAACCTCTTTCTTTCATTTCCAGGGTGATGAATTGATCCTTGTCACCCGTCATATGCCTTGAGTAGCCACTATCGAGATTCCATTTTTTTCTTTGATTTCTGGGCTGTGAGACATTCCTGCAACAAAATTAAGGAGTGCTTTTAGGTACCCAAGCTAACTTGGGTCCTTTCAGGTTAGCTGAGTTGGTTCCTTTGGAAATCCAAATCTTTCTTATATTATGGACATTTCTAATTATATTGCAGTTAAAAACTTTATGTCCTAATCTTTTGCAAGCAAAACATTTGATTCTAGAATTTTGAAATGATTCTATTTTTGAAATTCTAGATGCATGAAGTGCATAAATAGTAGGTCTTGCATTTAAATTCTTAGAAACATATGAAGCAGGTTTTGAAATGGAAATAGAGTCTTTTATAACAAAATTTTTATAAGAAGTAAAATTGGGAATAAAGTCTTTTTGTTTCACAAAAGTAGTAGCTGAAACATAATTTGAATTCGAAGTATTAAAACCTATTCCAGCTTTATTTTCAGAAATTCTTTGTTCTTTAAGAATTAACTCAAGCTTATTAGAAGACAAAGTTAATTTTTCAACAAGTGGCTTGAGTTTTTCTTCCTCCTTCTTCAGCTCGTTGTTTTCTTTTAGCAAAGCTTTGTCTTTATCATTCAATTCATTATTCTCATTTTTCAAATCATTGCATTTTTCAGAAAAGATGTGAAGTTCCTTTTTCAGTAAATTATTCTTTTCCGAAACCTCATTTTTCTCTTTGAGTAAAGAATCATTGATATGCTTTAGTGATCTAATCTTTACTCCAGCCTTTTTAAATTCAGATAGTAAATCATGGAATGCAGAATTTAATTCTTCAAAAGTAAATTCAATCTGAGTATCGGGAGAATTTATCTCATCCTTGAGACCCATTAGACATTGATTTCTTATTTTCGTGGTCTCTTCTTCTTCAGTTGAAGTTGAGTCTTCACTATCGCTCCATGTGGCATCCATCGCTTTCTTTTTCTTCTTTCCGAAAGATTTCTTTAGTTGAGGACAGTCCAGACGAATATGCCCCGGTTTCTTACATTCATAGCAGGTGGGGACTTGTTCTTTTTCTTTATCTTTGTCCTTGTCCTTTTCTTTTGAACGTTCTCCTTGTTTGTGGAATTTTCTATTATACCTTCTTTTCTTCTTTTCCATAAACTTTCTAAATCTCCTCACGACCATTGCGATGTCTTCATCTTCAAGATTGTCTTCGGAGGAGGAGGAGTCACCTTCAGTTTCTTCATTATCTTTAGATTCTAATGCAGCCTTGAATGCAATCGTTTTCTTCTTTTTTTGATCATCATCCGTTCTATGCTGCATGGCTAATTCATGGGTGATAAGAGATCCCATTAATTCATCCATTGATAGAACATTCAAGTCTTTAGCTTCCTGGATGGCTGTGACTTTAGGATCCCATTTATCAGGAAGTGATCTCAAGATTTTCTATACTAAGTCAGCAGTTGAATATACCCTGCCAAGACTTCTCAAATTATTAATAATATCTATAAATCTAGTGTACATGGTAGAAATACTTTCATTAGTCTCCATCTTAAATAATTCATAATTATGCAATAAAAAAATTATCTTTGAGTTTTTCACTTGTGAAGTTCTTTCATGGGTCACCTCAAGTTTATCCCAGATTTTCTTTGCTGAAGAGCAGATGGAAATTTTGTTAAACTCATTTGAGTCCAAAGCATAGTAAAGCAAGTTCATGGCTTTGGCATTCAATTTCCCTAACTTTATGTCATTTTCATCCCATTCCTCTTCAGGCTTAGGGACATCAACACCATCAATTTTAGTCATGGAAACATGTGGCCCTTTAAGAATGACCTTCCATAATTGAAAATCAATAGCTTGAATATAGATTTTCATACATGCTTTCCAATAAGAATAATTTATGCCTGTGAAGAGTGGTGGTCTATTGGTTGATTGACCTTCGACCAAAGATGTGCTCAAGGGATGAGCCATCGATCTTTACTCTAGTGTATTCAGAGAATCTGCTCTGATACCAGTTGTTGCCCAGGTGGCTACCCAAGGGGGGTGAATTGGGTATTTAAAAATTTAAAGCAAGAAATGTGCTATTCAAAATCTGTTGCAAGAGGTAGGTGCTGTGATAGAGTTATAAAATACAGAAGCTAAACAGAGTAGAGAAAGCACAACACAAACATACCAAATTTATAGTGGTTCAAAGCAACCCAGCTCCTACATCTACTACCCAAGATACCACTTAGGATTTCCACTATATTCACACACGAATATAGTAGGATTGTTTTACAGGATCACAATCCAAAATCTCTATAATTTGGTTTTACGGGATCACCAAAGAAAACCCGACACCTTTTGATTTTAAATAGGCTCACCAATGAAACCCAACTTAGTTTTCACAGGATCACCAAGAACCTATTTGGCTTTTCAATCGGGCTCACCAATTGCCCAACAATTCAAAGATTGAATTGAAAATAAATGCAATAATAAATGACAAACTCAAGTTGTCGGATAGTTGCTGGTGCAGCTCATTAGAAGTCCACTTGAATGCACTTGAAAAAGCTTTAACGACTTCGGTGGCTTCTTCTGAAGATGATTCAAGCTTTATATCAGAGTTGTTGAAGGCTTGAATGCAGACTTGAATGTTCTTTTTCTTGTGGTTGGTTGGATATTCAATGAAGCTCTCTTTTCTTGAAGAACTTTCTTATTGATTCATTTAAGGAAGTCCAAATCATTCAAATTTAAAGTCTTCCATCATCCCTAGGTAGTTTTAGCTGTTGTAGACCATTGGGGAATGATTTTGATCGTTGAAGCACTTTTGACCATTCAAAAACAAATTATGGAACTAGCCATTAAATACCTGGAAACGACATTCGAGTCGGCTTGGATTCCTTCGAGTCTGCTCGGATACTTCGAGTCGAAAGGTCGAGTCACCATTTCTTCAATGCAGTCAGCTTTTTGTCTCAGGGCACAGAATGTCACTCTAGATGAGTCAGCACTTTACAGCTCAGGTCAGCTCGAACTTGAATCTTGAAAAACATTAACTTGAGGAGTCGACTCCTTTCAGCTTGGGTCGACTCTTCTTCTCAGGTTTTGAAAGCTTTAGAAGAGTCGACTCGATGCAGTTCGGGTTGGCTCGCTTTCTCAGGCTTTCAAATTTAGGTCTGACAGAGTCGACTCTTTCTAGGTCGGGTCGGCTCGCCTGGCTATTCTCAGAAACCTTTAAGAAATGGACTCTGGAGGAGTTGTCTCAGACTGATTCCAATCGACTCGGACTCACTAGAGTCGGATCGCTTTCCATCGAGTCAACTCGGATGACTACGTTTCAGAATCCTTGCTGCATGCCAGTAAGTAGAGTCGGCTCTTCTTTTCTTGGCTCAGCTCGAGTGTCTTCTTCAAGATTTTTATAATTTGAACTTAAAGAAAACTCTCACCAACTCTTTTATAATTTCACACAAACCAACTCAGAACAAAATCTAAGGCACACACTTAAAGAAGTAACCCTTTTTACTTGATTTTTCTTAGCATTTTTGAGTGGGTTCTTCTTTATAATAACACTTCCAACACAACTCAAACAAGAAAGTAGAAATGTAGGAGTTGAAGTTTGAACATGCTATACATCCTACAAAAACTTGTCAAACACTTGAAGAGTTGTCAATAATAAATAAACATGCTCCAATGTTTGGTTATCATCAAAATAACTTATGGGGTCAACACCTTGGATGTTTTGGCTTTTCTTCAGATGGTTCCGAAGGCAAGGGGGACTTCTTTCAAGGATCGTAGCACCTGAGGGATCCTGCAAACACCAAGGATTAGAGATCCATAATCTAGAGAAAATATGAGGTAGAGAGCAGGAAGTAAAAAGGAGGCAGAAGAAGAAGCTAATGGTGCTTGGCATGGAGAATGGGCTTGGTGGCTTGGTGAGGGGAGGATGCCTTGTTGCTTTGAAGATGGAGGCTAGGGCTAGGGTTTGGGTACTTGGAACTGGTGTTTGGGCCTCTCACCCTCTCCCTCACAGAGTGTCAATGCTCAAGAGCATAGGAAAATAGAAGAAGAGAATTCTTTCATTCATTCAATAATCTAATTTTACAAGAGGGAGGATGGGTATTTATAATTCACATAGACCTCTTAAACTTCCTTTGAGGGTTGAATTGTAAACATGGAATAAAGAAAGAAAAGAGGGGGTGCCTCCTTGTTTCCATCTTTGTTTGTTATACATGGAAATAAGGAGAGACAAAACAAAGCGCCTACTTGCTTTCTTCTTTGCTTGGGCAGTTTGCATGAAATAAGGAGGGGGGACCTCTTCAATGCTTGGGCACCACTTTTCTTCCATTTTTTGCCTGGAGCGGTTGCAAGAAATAGGAGGGCACCAAGTTGACTCCTTTTGTGCTTGGGTGGCTTGAGTGGGGTCCAGTGGAGGTGGTGCATGAAGTCTTCCTTCCTTGATTTAATAGGGACTAGTGGAGGTGGCACATGAAGTCTGCCTTCTTTGATTTAGTGAAGACTAGTGGCTCTCCTCTTAGACTTGACTTGAATGAAAAAAAATTACAGGACTAAAAAATAAATGGACTTAATTGACTCAACCCTATTATAAGACTGACAGGACTCAAAATGAGAACAAATGGACTCAGTTGACTCGACTCTATTATAGAACTGACAGGAATCAAAACTGATGGACTCAAATGCCTAAGCAATCCATAAAGAGTTCTGAATTTGGTGCAGCCTCATTATGATCCTGGTGCCCGCACCAATTCTCCTGGGGTTGGAGGAGCTTGACCTTGTTGAGCAAGTGTCAATCCGGCTCTGGTACTACTCTAATAGGTCTGGATCGAGGCACTGTAGATCCTCTCGAGTGATCCACGAATCCTCAGATTCTGGTCGACCTTGCCAACGAACCAAATAATGTTTGTAGCCTTTATTCCAGGTAGTAATAGCTTGGTCATCCAAGATATGCTTAATCCTTTCTCCTTTCCCAGGTAATTTTATTGGTGGACACTCAAGTATGGGTTCACTCTCAAGAATAGGGTCAAGTATAAAAGGCTCACTAGGTATCATTGTTGGCTCCCTATACTCAACAAGGTCCGAGATATTGAAGGTTGAGCTAATGCCAAATTTAGGTGGTAACTCGAGCACATAGGCATCAGGTCCAACTTTCTTTATCACTTTGAAGGGTCCAGCTCCACTGGCATGTAACATTTTCACGGTCCCCAGAGGAACCGCTCAGGCCTAAGCCTAATCATCACATAATCTCTCTCAGCAAATTCTTTAACTCTTTTTCAGGAATTAGACATGTTTTTATAAGTTTCATTTGTCAAATTAATCTTAATGCTAATTTCCTTATGCAGATTCTAACATGCTGTGCAAATGATTTAGCTGACTCAGAGACTCGTGCATGTATGGGCAAAGGAATTAGGTCTATGGGTCTCTTAGGCTTATAACCATGGATAATTTCAAATGGACTCTTACCTGTGGACCTATTAACTGAATTGTTGTAGATGAATTCGGCTCTAGGTAGTAAAAGATCCCAATTTCTAGTGTTTTCACCTACAAGACATCTCAACAAGTTTCCAAAGCTTCAGTTCACTACTTCAGGCTGGCCATCGATTTTAGGGTGGTAGGAGGTAGAAAATCTGAGCTTAGTTTCTAATATGTGCTAGATGGTTTTTTAAAAGTAACTCATAAATCAGACATCCCTATCAGATACAATGCTTTTTGGTAGGCCATGTAACCTAACCACTTCATCTAAGAAAAGTTTGGCCACCTTGGAGGCATCAAAGATTTGGGAATAGGGTATGAAATGAGGCATCTTGGAAAATCTATCGACCACAACATAGATTGAATCATGTCTCCTTGGGTCTTAGGCAATCCTAACACAAAATCCATAAAGGTCTTGCCAAGGACAATCGGGCGCAGGTAACGGGGTGTAAAGGCCAATGTTTTGCTTTCACTGTTTGGTAATAGCTCAAGTTTGACTTCTAGCCATAATCTGGGCAACGTTTCTTTTAAGACTTGGACAATAGAGCTGGTTTTCAATTGCTAAAATGGTCTTGTTCGTACCAAAATGACTAGCCTAAACCTCCTGCATGGGTTTCCCAAACTAGAAATTCTCTAAGGGAAGTCCTGGGAATACACAACTTGTTGTCCTTAAGGAGGTAGTCATCCTGAAGGGTATACTCACTTTGCGCACTAAATGGTCCTTATTTCATAGATTGTTAAATCTCACTAAAGTTAGGACAGGTCTCATATTCCTTTTTTAGTTTGTCAAATCCTATGACTTCAGTTCTAACAGAATTCAAGAGCATAGACCGATGGCTAAGGGCATTAGCAACCTTATTTTCAGTACCAGCATGATGTTTCAAAATAAAAGTGTATGCTTGAACAAATTCTACCCACTTACTATGCCTAGGGTTCAATTTCTTCTGGAAATTAAGGAATCGGAGTGCCTCATGATAGAGTATAAAACAAACTCTTGTGTTTGTAGGTAATGTCTCCAATATCTTAGGGCTTGAACTATCGTGTAAAATTTCTTATCATAAGTCGAGTACCAAATCTTAGCATCATTCAATTTCTCACTAAAGAAGGCTATAGGATGATTTTCTTGACTTAGGACTCCTCCTATACAAATTTTAGAATTATCACAAGCAACCTTAAAAACCATTGAAAAATTAGTTACATCAAAATAGGTGCTTGGATCATCATTTTCTTAATATCTAGGAAGGCTCTATCTATAGCTTTAGTCCACTCAAAGGTTTTCTTCCTAATGTAGTCAGTGACAGGTGCAACTATTGAGCTAAATTCCCGAATAAATCATCTATAGAAGGTAGCAAGGCCATGGAAGCTATGCACGTCAAGTACACTAGTAAGGACTAGCCACTTAACTATGGACTTAACTTTTTCCAGATCAACTGATACTCTTTCAGGGGTCACTACAAATCCTAGGATGATGACTCTATGGGTCAAGAACTCGCATTTATTTAAATTTGCATAGTGGCTATCTTTTCTAAGGGCCTGACAGACTTGTCGGATATGGCCTAGGTGGTCTTCCTTAGTCCTACTGTAGATCAAAATTGTTGGGAATTTGTATCCCAAAGCCAATCATCTAGGTTGTAGATGGTTGTGCGACTCATGTATATGTATATGAATTATTGAATTGAATAAAAAGTTTATTCCAATTATTCATCACATTACATCTTCCTAACTGAACTCTTGTGTGATGATGTCCTTTGAGCTACCTTATATGCGATGTAGAGAGGATGCATCATGTAGCTCATAAACTGGTTCACGACCAAAGGATACGCTATTTCAGGATGATGGTATATCGAGAGTAGGTCGTTGATGTCATATTTAATGGTTGTCCTCTTAACCAAGTAGCATGAAGATGCTGGTGTGACATCAGGTATTGTGTTCGACACTTCACTGAGCATGACTCTCATACAAGATTCTCTTTCTATCAAAAAGAAGTTTTGCATTAGAATGTGGACATGAGTTATCCTCTGACTTGAGATAACTATGATAGCTTGCAAGTAACTCACTGTGCTTAGGTACTGGACTACCCGAATTTCTAATATGGTGATGGAAGGTTGCTGGGTACAGTCAAGTACTTGTATAGCGGTAGTAGGATCAAGATAGGATTGACCTCTCCAAATGGTTTGGATTGAATGCTTAAGATGCCTCAATTGAGAAAGACCTTGGCTAGGGCATTCCTTGTAAGGAGTTATAGGGATTCTTTATTTGAGACATATTAAGATGGACTGATTAGGGTTGGGAAGTTTAACCCAAAGCCATCCGAAGCATTAGAAGGCTAAAGGAATTAGTTCAGTGGTAATCCATATTCGACAGGTTCTTATTGCTCTGCAACCTTCGATCTATCCGGATGCCGGGTGTCACTACTAGATGGCAACTTTGGCTAGTACTGAAAATGTTCCTGTGCTACCAGTTTAGTGTTTGAACCTACGAGGTCACACTCCATGGGTTTCTTCTTGATTTATTGGCTTGGGAATGATTGGAAATCGTTTTAAACTCATTTGATAAGAATTATCAAAACTATCAATAGAGTCGACCCGAGGCAAGTCGACCCAAGGTGAGTTGACCCGTCTGACATGATTTGCTAGAAAATATGAGGATGCTTCATTAAGGGCTGTAAGAGTTATGGCACTTAATTTTGGCATCTTGGGGTTTTAATTAGCTACAGTTGTTGAATTCCAAAGGTCTTGTAACTTGTAGGAATTCCAAGAGACTCCATATTGACTCTGGTCTTGATTTTGATGATTGACAAAATGTTTAAGTATATATGAGTACTAATTATATTCTAAGTATATTTTTCAGATCTTAGTACTCAACCATGTTGAATGAAGAAATGCTTGTATTTCAGTTGAAAAAGTCCTTAAAGTAATGAAAAATCAAGTTATAAGGACTTTGGAATATAAGGAAGTCTTGGAAGGACTTAAAGTTTAATTTTGAAGAAGTTTTAGTACTAGCTCAACCAAGTGTCGACACCTAAAGATCAAGTGCTGACACTTGCAGGACCAAGTGCTGACACTTGCAGGACCAAGTGCTGACACTTGGAGGACCAAGTGCTGACACTTGCAGGACCAAGTGCTGACACTTGCAGGACCAAGTGCTGACACTTGCTGTAACGGCTAGTTTTCTGAAATACAGAATTGATTCCAACTTGCTTCAAACGGCTAGTTTTTCATCCCCAACGATCATAAATGATCATCTATGGTTTGGGGAGCTATATAAACATCAAAAATCAAATGGAAAAATTATCCTTTGGTGAGTTTCTTGAATATTCTTAAAGGATTCAAGAGTTGAGTAATTCAAGCCTTCAAGCTTCCAAGTTTCAAAGAGAGCAATCAAAGTCTACATCCATAATCATCAATCAAAGGCTTCATCAACTTAAAGACAAGATCTTCATCAACATTCAAGGGCTTCAAAGAGATATTTGCTTTATTTTAGAAAGATTTTATTGTATTCATTTAAACTTGCTCTTACATTGTTTAAATTAAGATTTTTGGTGAGCCTTGGAAAACCAAAGAGGTTTTTGGTAAGCCTTGAAAACCAAAGTGGTTGTTGATGAGCCTTGAAACCAACTAGGGTTTTACTTGTGAGCCCGAAGCCAAAACAAGTTGTTTAGGTTCTTGGTTATCCCGTAAAACCAAGGGTGGTTGTTGGTGAGCCTTGAAACCAACTAGGGTTTGACTTGTGAGCCCGAAGATAAAACAAGTTATAAAGGTTGTTGGTGAGCCTAAGTCATAAAACCAAACTTAGTGAAATTCCCAAGGGGTTCTTGGGGAGTGGATGTAGGTTCTTGGTTGGCACCTAACCACTATAAATCTTTGTGTTTGTGTGATTGTTCTCCTTGTGCTTTTATTTCTTTATTTGTGCTACATTTATTTGAAACACACAAGCACTTGAATTGCATTAACACATACTTGCTTTAGTTCACACTTTGCAAATAGTACAAAAGTTTTATAAAACCCAATTCACCCCCCCTCTTGGATTGCCTACCTGTGCCTACACTCCAAACGTCCCATTTATCTTTCATTAACTCCCCATCATGGTATTATTAACAAGGCTATTATGGGTGGGCTGAAGAATGAATCATTCCTTTCCACTCTCAAGTTGAGACTCTGCCATTTTTCTTGGCTAGAGAGATCTTGTCTTGATCTGAGAGTGGTCTTACATGAGAGATTGGGTAGTGTGAGGTATGGGTTTTGGGACTCTTGTGTGCATACCTTCTATTGAAGGTTTGGGACAGAGCATTCTAGGAAGGGTTCTTAGGTAGCTTTATTCCACCCTTGTTCAGCAATAGTTTCTTCGAGGAGTTGAAGAAGGAGTCTATCACTGCCGTAGAATTTCTGGAGAGGCTAGCACCTTGAAGGAAGGAGAAGAATCCCCTTACCCTATTGCGAACAACCTGTAGATGCTGGAACTTGTGCTGCTTGCAGGGCTATTGCTCATCCTTGAAGTACCTCCCCTCCTGGTGATCGTCACCTCGGATAAAAGGTTTGTACTTCTATCTTATGGGTCTGAAGAAATGATCTTCAACACCCTTATGTGTGATTTAAAGAATGGTTCAATGAATTACATGCTTTGCTTGCTTGACTTCATACATGTATTACTGTATATGCATAAAGATCTATGTAGGGCCAGTGTTAATTAGATTAACATATTAGATAAAATTATTTTATCTACTTTCACTGCATCATGAAGTTCAAAAAAGTATTAAATTGTATGTATCGGCCCACCACCAGTTCACCAATAGTGGTCTCAGAGCTAGGTTGAATGCATATTTAGTTTAATACTTTTGAATGAAATCGGCTTGATATCCTTCACATAGTACTTGGATTAAGGTGGATTCACCATGGCCATCCAATCATAGGCGAGAAGCATGGTTTAAAGGCCATCTCTTCCCATTCAGTGGAGTTCTCCTATGGCATGTAGGGGTGCCACTGCGTCATGACCTTATGAAGAAGAAAGTTAGGGATTTGATAGGTTAAAATTATTTTAATCTATGTTTGTGGATCATGGCTATGTTTAGATGAGATCTAAAAGGTCCATGATCTAGGATTTTGAAAAGTTCAATTGAAAAGCTCTGAATTTTATAGTTACTATTTTTTGCCCAAGTAGACGAGCCGACTCGCCTCCTACTCGAGTCGACTCATCTCTGCTGAACAAAAAAAATTATTCTGTCCGAGCCAACACCCTACATGAGTCGACTTGAATCGAGAACAAAAGAACAACAAAAAAAAAACCTAAAAAAAGTAAATTTAAAGTTCATGATATTTTGTGAAATTGCTTCATTTGCTTTTGAAATTGTTTCAAAGTTTGGGTTAATTGAAAATGTTTCAATTAGCATGTTACACTTAATTAAAAATTATGTTGTATTTTTGAAACCTTTTAATATTTAGGATGCGATTCTAATCTTAAGTCATGATTGATAAACCATGGCTTAATTGGGTTAGTTAGAATTAGGTCCTTAAATGGGTTAGACCTAGGTTTAGATGAATGGATTAATTAGAGAGAAGACTAATCAAAAGTTGAATTAGGTCTCTCCTCTATAGATCTCTCTAATAGTTAACTAGATCAGTCCATACATCTAAATGGACTTGATTGGTGGCTTCATGGTGAGCCCGAGTCTTTAGGTCATTCTAATTGAGTCTGGTAAATCACTTGGTGTCTAAGGTATGTTTTACATTGGTGATCAAGGTTCTTTGGGGCTAACTCTTACTTGGCCAACTCATGATTGGTGTCTAAGGCAAGAGGCTTACTTGGCATAACCCATCCCTTGATCTTACTTACTTGGCTAGTATGGTGAGTCAGATTTGATTAGATTATCAATTGATTCGAGTTGACCCATGTCAACTAAGGTTAATTAGTCTGTCATGAGGGATGACTCTAAGACTGCTAAACATGCATCAAAAATAGTAAAATAATTTTTTTATAATTTTTATAATTTTATTTGTAGGCTAGATTTCCAAAATAAAGTAAGAACTAGTGGAAAGACTAGCAATGCAAAGAATCATCGAGTCACAGGAATACTCATGCAAACCAATGAAATATCCAGGACCCGAGAGTTGAGAAACTCCTAGTTTAGGATAGCTTTTCTTCATTAAATCAAAAAATAAAAGTTGGGAAGGTTTCTTACCAGTCAGAGATTTGAATTCAGTGGTAGCAGGGATCACTCACACTCTGATCGGAGCCTAGAAGAAGAAGCCTTGTTTCCCTTAAATCTGATTACTGATCTGGGTAGTTCGGGCAGTAAAGAAGGCCTCCTCAGGGAATGGGAAGCACCTCGGGGATCCTACAAGCATCAGCGTTAATCAAAATAGAAAATAAAATATAGAAAATGTACTAGATTTAGAAGGAATCAGGTTAGGGTGTAGAAGCTGGGCTGTTTGAATCTTGTTGAAGATCTCCTTGCTTGGTGGCCTAGGGCACTCCTCCTTGGATGTGTGAGGGCTTGGATGGCAGTGATTTAGGGTGTGGAAGGATGCTAGGACAACAAGGAATTTGTCCAAGCACAAGAACACAAACCAAAGAACCAAATCAAAACACCAGCACAATGCAATAACTCAAAATTTCAGAAAGTTGTATTCATAAGAAAGAGATGCTTACAAGAGGGGGAGGGGTGGGGTATTTATAAAGTTCCCATGCCCTCACTAACTATGGTTACACTTGGGTTACAAGTCCTCTTCCAAATTGGAATACAAGTCCTTTCCTAGCTAGGTTAGAATTACAAAGTTTAAAAGGATTAGAAATCCCAACTAGGTTAGGAACAAACTTGGTCTTCTCCTTCTTCTCTTCAACTTGGACTTGGTCAAACCTCTTTGGACGTGGTCAACACTTCAAGGATTCCTAGGGGGGCCTGTTGGGCTTCTAGGAGCAGCAAGGGGCTGGCCCAAAGGGGCTTGGGTGCATGGGTTTGGGCCTTTAGAAGCTGGGGTGGCCTGTTAGCCTGGTAGCAGGAATATTGCCTGGAATCTTGCTTCTTAAGGGCATGGGCTTGGCACCTGGGCTTGATTTCTTTGGGCTTGGTTGTAGGTGGACCTCTGGAATCATGGGTGCCCTGTTCTGAGAATATGCTTTAGCATTTAGAAGGGAATCTGGGCATCTGGAGTGCATCTGGAAGGAATCAGGCTTTCCGGAAGCATCTTGGATCTTGGGTTGTCACACAAAATCCAATGGGCTGATGTAGTGGCCTCTGACTCCTGAATGTAGCCTGGTGAAACTCCAAAATAGGGTAACCTCCTCTCTTGTACAAAAACTGGGCTCATACTGAACTCATATTGATGTACAGGACTCAAAATACTTACTAGGTTGAGGGTTGAGAGAAATCAACTAACCTAAACTTATTACTGGACTCAATTCTAGTTGATTACAAAATTTGACACATGGCTAGGTAAACCAAATAGTGCCCAGTATTCTGTGTCTGATCCTGGTGCCCCCACCAATTCTTCCAAGGTGGGAAGAACTCGACCCCGTCGAGTATGGGATAACTTGGCTCTCATAGTGCTCGAGTAGGTCTGGGATGAGGCACTGTAGATCCTCATGGGTGATCCACGAGTCCTCAGATTCTGACCGACCTTGCCACCGAACCAAATACCTCTGATAGCCTCTATTCCAGGTACATATGGCTTGATCGTCCAGGATTCTCTCGATCTTTTCCTCACTATTTGGCCAATTGGTTGGTGGACACTTCGGGGTGTGTTATCTCTCAAAAGGGAGGGATAGGCTCAAGGTGCTCACTAGGTATCGCTGCTGGCTCCCTAGACTCTATGAGATCTGAAATGATGAAGGTGGAGCGAATACCTAAATCAAGTAGTATCTCACGCACATAGGCATTGGGTCGATAGATATTCATTATCTTGGATGGGCTAGCTTCGTGAGCAGAAAATTATTTACAACTACAAAATCCCCTGCAAAATTCTTTATCTCTCTTTTGGAAATTAGACAAGTTATTATTTAGTTCATTAGTTATGTTCAGCTTTTGACTAATTTTCATATACATATGCTATGCAGAGGGTAGTGCATTTATTGGACTCAACTAATACCAAATAGACTCGACTAAACATCCCTATCATAGGTCATTTTATTGGACTCTAAGGGACAAAACCTAACAGATTATAGACTTTTTAGGTTTGACCCTAGCATGGTATGCACATGAAAATTTACTATGTATGCCTACTAAATGCCAAAGGGTATGAAAGAAGTAAGATGCAAACCTAACATGGGCAATAAATGAATAAAACATGCAAACCTCTACATGATGCAGGTGAATGGTTAAAGAAACATAAGAAAACTCAAGAAAAGGAAAAAAATACGAGGTGGACTCGGGGTTAGTCTGATAGGGTAGAAAGTAAGAAAAATGTCCTGGGTTGATTAGGTAGAATAGGAGATAAGAAGGGATTTCAGGGATGTGAACTATACTAATGAGATTGACCTTATGTGTTTGAGGTAGTCCTACAGGGTTTATAGTATGGAAGAGTGGGTCACTAATCTTAGGAAAGAGATCATTAATGGGAACTATAGGATGGGATTCTTCCTGAGGGTACTGATAAGCCAAATCCTTAATAAAGTCATCGGGTTCAAGAAATTTTGGACTGGGCTTTCTTCTAGTGGCTCCTTAAGTAGGATTCTAATAGTAGGATTGGGTTCTTCATGGTCTTCTTCCTTTAAGGGTTCTTTCACTAAATGGTCATCTAACTCTATGTTGGTTACTGTGGCTAGGGTTGGCTAAATCTAGATCGGCTCCTACTTGGGTATGGTTGGGGTCAACTAATGTTGGGTGATCTTCTACCTGGCCATCTACTTGGTCAACTAACACTGGATTGGTTGCGATCTGGGTTTGGTCATGGTCAACTACTTCTGGGTCTTCTATAGGTGGGTCTTCCTCTAATTCTTCTATGGACTCGTCATCTTCATACTCCTCTACCAAACTTGGGTCAGCCTCATATATTTCTTCTTCTAAGTCATCTTGGTGAACCAATGGGATGGTAAGAGGGGTTTGGCTAATGGAAAATTGACTAAAGTCTGGGATAACAAGGGTGGGCAAACTAAGGGTTATGTGTTCAAAGGCTATGGATTTAAAGGTTATGGGTTCAAATCTAGGGGTATCAATCCTATAGGGTTCAGGTTGACTGAGGGATGGTGGGTTACTATTGGGTTCATATCTAGGGATTATGAGTTCCTAGGGTTCAGCTCTATGGGTCTTGCCTAGGGTTCCTACTTGGTTGAGTCTATGATTCATTTGGTCAAGCTGGTTTATTCGGGCGGCCAATTGGGCATTCATTTGGGCTAACTGATTATGGGTCTGGATATCGGATTGGTTTATTTGGATAAGCTGGGCTTGGGTTTGGGTATTCATTTGGGCAAGCTGAGCTAGGATGGTCTCCAAAGTGGGTTCCATGGTTGGGCTGGGCTGAGGTTTGGACTTTTGATATTGGGTTCCTAATCTAGTGGTCAAGCAACAAATCAATCAATCAAAATGAAATGATGCAACCAAGCATGCAAAAGAGAAAGAAAAGGCTAGTATAATCTAGGGTTTCCTAGACCTAGAGCCAGAAACTGGGTGGGTCAGTTCAACTTACACCTAACCCAATAGCTAATCCTTCCACTGGCCAAGTAGGGGGTGGGAGTGTGGGAGGACCTCC